>JAWNOQ010000073.1:6350000-7620000 GCA_035045865.1 Drosophila austrosaltans | reverse complement strand
GAGATGACAATGTACAAAATTGGATTGTGCAACTGAACAATGTGTCCATGGTGTATGAACTTGACGATCAGCAACGTCATTTGCTTTGCATTAGCAGGCTGAAGGGCAACGCACTACAGAACCAATGCGAATCCGGAGCCGGTGGATAAACTGCTGGAGTGCATAATGATGGCATTTGAAAAAAAACTATCGAGGGCTGAAATACGACGTAGTTTTGAGGCTCGCATATGGAAGCCTGATGAACGATTTACCCTATATTTCGAAGACAAGGTTAGGCTATCACAGGGCATCAATATGGAACAGGTAAAGCTGTTGGACTTCATAATCGAAGGTGTGCCAATAGAAAGCATGCGCATACAAGCGCGTGTACAATGTTTTGACAGCCCAGCTGAGATGTTACAAGCATTTGCAGAAATTCAGCTACCTGCAAAAAAGAAAACTGAGCGGGGAAGCAGTGTGCCCAAAGATTCGAGATGTCACAATTGTAATTCAAAAGGCCATTGGGCAAAAGATTGTCGGAAACCGAAACGGGTCCGTGGATCCTGTTACGGGTGTGGCTCCATGGAACACTTGACAACACAATGTCCGGAAAAGAAGGTTACTAAAAACAATTATGTAAGGTATTTTAAAATCTATTTTAAGAATAATAGTAAGAAAGCTTTACTTACAGAGTGCCTCATAGACTCCGGCAGCCCTATCTCGTTTATTAAAGTATCAAAAATTCCAAAGGGAGTCAAGCTAGAGAATAATTTGGATAAATATTTTGGACTAAATGGAAGTCAGTTAAAAATATTTGGAAAAGTATCATGTTATGTTTTGAAAAATTCAATAAAAGTTTGGTTTAATTTCATGATAGTGGCTGACGAATCTATGAGTTATGATGGAGTATTGGGCAGAGACTTTATGAAATGATGTAATCTCAATATTAATCTCGACCCTTTGAAGATGGTTACGCTTGAGAAACGAAGTCCTTCAAAAGATGAAAGCAGAATAGAAGAGGAAAGCGAGCAAAGTGAAGCGATTACAATTGAAAGGCAAATTGATAGAAATGCTATATGCAAGGAAACAGTTAGAATTAACGACACAAAGTTAGAAAATGAATTAGATGAAATATTAGGCAAAAACGATGGAAAACCAAATATGGCAGAGAAAATTGTTGGAAAAGTATTAGCGGAAAATTTCGACATGGATATGTTTAATATTAATATGGCAGACAATGGAAAGGAGGAAAAGACTTTGAATATTGGTACAGATATTGATTTTAAAACTCGCTGTAAATTTAGAAAAATGATAGAGTTGCACTATGTATACCGGAAAAGCCTGAGGTCAAATGTGAAATGAGAATTGAAATTGAAAAACAAAAGCCATTTAGTTGTTCGCCAAGAAGACTGTCATATGTGGAAATAGTGTTAGTCAAGAAAAAAACGGGAGATTTGCGACTTTGTATAGATTTTAGAAGGTTGCACAAGATTACAATAAAAGGTAATTATCCGTTACCTTTGATAGATGATTTACTAGATCGATTAGTAGAAAAAAAGGTATTCACAAAGCTTGATTTGAAAAATGGTTATTTTCATGTGTTTGTAGATAAAGAGTCCATTAAATTCACTTCGTTTGTTACACCGTTGGGGAAATTCGAATTTCTTAGAATGCCAATGGGTTTGAAAAATGCGACGCACGTATTTCAATGCTTCATAAACAGTATATTTGCAGACATGATAAGAGAAAACAAAATAATTATATACATGGACGATATAATGATCGCTAGTAAAAATGTAGAAGAATATTTAGAAACATTAGAAGAAGTATTTAGAAGATTGGTACGAAACAAGTTAGAGCTTAGAATGGACAAATGCGAATTTATGCAGGCTAGTATAAAATATTTGGGATTTCTAATAAACGGGAAAGGTATGCAAGTAGATGAAAAAGAGTTTGAAAGCAGTAAAAAATTTTCCTATACCGGATAAACCGCAAAGTTTTTTAGGTCTTTGTTCGTGTTTTCGGAGATTTATTAAATATTTTTCGCCGGAAGCAAAACCACTCTATGATTTATTAAAGAAAGACAAACAGTTTCAATTTGGTTTAGAAGAGTGGAGCTGTTTTCTGAATTTAAAAAAGAAATTGTTAGAAGCCCCGGTATTGTCAATATACAACCACAAAGATGAGATTGAACTTCATTGTGCTCTTACAAAGAAAGGAAGATAAAAAGTTACATCCTATTTTTTATTTTTCAAAACGCACAACAGTAGCATGAACAAGTTTTAGTATCGTATAAGCTCCTGCTTGAAACTTTGCATGAACGTCATAAATCTTTTCATATTTTGATTGAGCGAGATCAATGTTTCGATACTGTGGGGTTGCTGGCCGAGCACGAATGTACTTGGGGCAGCATTAGATGGCTGTGAATTTCGGTTGTGCAGCACACTGTTACTAAATGTTACTTCAGGGGTAGTAGTTGATGAAGTTGAGGATGGTGATGACCTTACAGCTCCTGAGAAGAATATATCCGGTGTGGTTTGCGAGGAAATAAGTGTTGGCGAAGGCTGTAGAACGAAATTGTGTTGTCGAACTCCCGGCAGTTAGTGCGTTGTAGAGGGTGTGTCTTCCTGCGAGGCTCCCTGACAGTGGATTTGTGATGTAGCTATAGTTGTGGGTTGTAGACAGGATGCACTGCGTTGAGTTTTAATGTTTTGGTCTCTCTTATGTTTCCCCTGTTGAGTGTTGTTACATAAACGATGTTTTTACCAACTAAGTCTACCAACTCTGGGACTATTGAAGTGCACTTTGCACTACGGATATAAAATGGTGGCGGTTTGGCTTCGGAGAGTTTGTTTTTGGATACTTCTTCTTGAGATTCAGGCTGATTTGTCAGTAATTGGATTCTCTAGCCTTCCAATGCTTTGTGTTGAACATTTTTGGAACATTTGTTCGTTTTTTGTATGTTACCGCCATTTTTGACTTGAGGAAGCTTGTTTCCTTTAATACATATATCTGTCATTTCCAGTCTGAACAAAAAAGTTTAGATTTAACTTCACTGGCTGGTCAGATTTTGTTAGGGTCTGTTGCTGGAACAGTAGCAGTGGTCGGTCAACTCAACGACCTAACAACATTTGAGGTCTAGCGAAATTGGGGATGAAGTGCAGTGGGTGCTCCAAAACTAATAGTTGTTGGTAAGTGCAAGCAACTTACTCGTGATTGCTTATTTTCAGCGCTTATTGTTGTTGTGGTAGTCGGTGTAGCCAATTGCGTTGAAGAGATAGCCGACGCTCGTTTGGTTACTGAAAAATTTGTTATTACAAATAATAATATAATTGTGATTTGGCGTCTCGAATCGCGAATCGAATGTTAAATATCCTTGACAGAGGTAATATAGAAAAACATATACATATATACATACATTTTTTTCGTTGATCACTTAGTTATATATGTAGGGGACTTGGAAAGAAAAATATGTAATTTCAAAAAATGTTTAAATAAGTGATTAAAAGAAAGAATTATTGGTACGAAAACAGAGATATATCAAGAACAGAGAGATATCAAGATAGACATATCTAAAAAGAATTCAAAACAAATTTAGCATGGGTAGGTGCAATTTAATCAATACTCCCCAACTAAAAAAACTAAATTATGACTACAAACAGTGATTACCAACACTGTCACCGATAAAAAAAATGATTCTGCTGGGCAGAAAATTGAAACAAAACATTAAAAAAAATATTTTCCATTTCTATCTATTTAGGTAAGATAATAAATTTGGAATTTAATTGAATTAAGGTAATTTTTTTTATTCAATGCCCTTCATCATTTTTGTGTTTTTTTCCGGTCGCTTAAATAAGCAGTTATGCATATTTAACTTTAAATATGAGAAATACACTTGAATATCGTCGACCACGCTCGAGGTTTTTCCAGCTATAATATATGTACATACATACATGTATGTATTTATTGGGCGTTTTAAAATAGTCAAATGGTGGTTGTGAAAAGAAGACATTTCTTTAAAAGAGCACGGTGAACGCCATCGCACATATTCCTAAATCACCTATGGGACACCTCACCTGATTCTATTTAAAAGAAGGGATTCGTAACTGATTCACCTAAGAAAATTCGAAACAGTGCGTATATAAAGCGTTCCTACGCCGACCACCCGAAGGGGCAGCAGCATTTACTGAGTGATCGTGGCACCAGCCAAGCATTGAGGAGTCCTCCATCGACCGTTCTACAGTCTATAAAAACTTTGAAAGCCAAACCCTTAGAAAGGCGTGGCAGGCCATATGTCACCATCATCAAGCCTGATGAAGGTGTCACATACTCCCACTTGCTACGATTGGTCTAGAAGCGATGGTGGACTCTTAAACAGCGCTAGCAAAACTACAAGAGGCGAACTTTTATTGGATACAAATAACGGGGAGCTAAGTCAAGTACTGCGCTCATCTACATAAGTTAGAGCTGTCAATGATATGGCATTCATCGAGCTTAGAGACCTGGACTGCTTGTCAACTGCAAGTAACGTTGATGCTGCTATTTTCGATAAACTGGCACGCAATTCAAATGCAGTGTCGGTGAAAGCGATGAAATTCTCATATGGGGAAACGTAAACTCAATCGTGGCCGTGTCACAGGATGACGCAACGGAGTTGATCAAACTTAAATCCATCCGAGTGAGATGGTCCAGCTGCCGCATCTGGGTGCGGGTTGCACAAAAAAGATGCTACAGGTGTCTCAATTTTGGTCACACTGTTTCCAATTGCAATGGCACCACGGACCGCCCCAACTGCTGCATTAATTGTGGTCAGCCCGGCCATAAAATTGCTACGTGCAAATTGCTTCAACCGTGTTGCAGATAACCGAGCAGAGACACGTCACCTAGCAGCCAGCAAAAAATTCAGTTAATGCAAATAAATTTAAATCACAGCGCAGCGGCCTATGACCTGTTAAAACAATCGGTAAGAGACCTAGATGCAGATAAAGCTATCCTTAGCGAACCGGCGCAGGTAATGCGTGGGCAGTCGAAATCACGAGAAGGCTGCAATGTGGGCCTGGCGGCTACTTGGATACTTGTGGCTGATTAGCCACACTAATAGCTAACCACTGTGATGTACACTTATAAGTAAGCCCTTACTCTCTGATCTTGTGTCTGTTCATTTCACTGTGGGTCACAGGCGAAATAGCTCTCTGCAGAATTCTAGAGCAGAAAGTGTTTCTTGTCTGAGAGCAGCAGAGTCAGTCGAAATAAATCAATCGAAGAAACAACATCAATAAAGAAAATCAAATATAATAAACTAAGCTGAAGCTTATTCTCATTCGGCTACAATATCAGAAGTGGTTCATAACTCACAAGATGCCTGAAGAGCTTAATAAAATTTCTACTGCGAGTCTAAAAAATTGGTTGGCAGCCTTGGGGTTGAAGTCCAGAGGTACCAAAACGGAGTTAATAGCAAGACTCCTAGAAGTGCCAGAGGAAAGGCGTCGAGGTGTTCCTGTGCCTTCCATAATGCATTTGGACGATATACCAAGTTGCAGCGGGAACATAGTAAACTCGCCAGAATAAACTAAACCAGATCAAACGGCATCAATCCTACAACAACAACAAGAACAGTTATTGGAGAACGTAGAAATTTTCTACAAATTTCAAACGCAATTTGAAGTCGCCAAGAAATTTCTGGAAAACATGCATATAATGGACAAAGTCGGAACGCAACAATGGTTAGAATAAGACAACGATAGTGTCGATGAAACGCGCGACGAAAACGCAGCTAAAGAAAAAAGCGCAAACGATGACGTCATTGAAAACGAAGAGTTAGAGATGGCAGTAGCGACGAAGGTGATGGACCAATCAAAAATCGTGTCAGAACCAGTTCAAGAAGGAAAAGCTAAGAAATGGACGTCAATGGGATATCAAATGGCTAAAGAAATTCTTTTGGAATATAATGGAGATGACAATGTACAAAATTGGATTGTGCAACTGAACAATGTGTCCATGGTGTATGAACTTGACGATCAGCAACGTCATTTGCTTTGCATTAGCAGGCTGAAGGGCAACGCACTACAGAACCAATGCGAATCCGGAGCCGGTGGATAAACTGCTGGAGTGCATAATGATGGCATTTGGGAAAAAACTATCGAGGGCTGAAATACGACGTAGTTTTGAGGCTCGCATATGGAAGCCTGATGAACGATTTACCCTATATTTCGAAGACAAGGTTAGGCTATCACAGGGCATCAATATGGAACAGGTAAAGCTGTTGGACTTCATAATCGAAGGTGTGCCAATAGAAAGCATGCGCATACAAGCGCGTGTACAATGTTTTGACAGCCCAGCTGAGATGTTACAAGCATTTGCAGAAATTCAGCTACCTGCAAAAAAGAAAACTGAGCGGGGAAGCAGTGTGCCCAAAGATTCGAGATGTCACAATTGTAATTCAAAAGGCCATTGGGCAAAAGATTGTCGGAAACCGAAACAGGTCCGTGGATCCTGTTACGGGTGTGGCTCCATGGAACACTTGACAACACAATGTCCGGAAAAGAAGGTTACTAAAAACAATTATGTAAGGTATTTTAAAATCTATTTTAAGAATAATAGTAAGAAAGCTTTACTTACAGAGTGCCTCATAGACTCCGGCAGCCCTATCTCGTTTATTAAAGTATCAAAAATTCCAAAGGGAGTCAAGCTAGAGAATAATTTGGATAAATATTTTGGACTAAATGGAAGTCAGTTAAAAATATTTGGAAAAGTATCATGTTATGTTTTGAAAAATTCAATAAAAGTTTGGTTTAATTTCATGATAGTGGCTGACGAATCTATGAGTTATGATGGAGTATTGGGCAGAGACTTTATGAAATGATGTAATCTCAATATTAATCTCGACCCTTTGAAGATGGTTACGCTTGAGAAACGAAGTCCTTCAAAAGATGAAAGCAGAATAGAAGAGGAAAGCGAGCAAAGTGAAGCGATTACAATTGAAAGGCAAATTGATAGAAATGCTATATGCAAGGAAACAGTTAGAATTAACGACACAAAGTTAGAAAATGAATTAGATGAAATATTAGGCAAAAACGATGGAAAACCAAATATGGCAGAGAAAATTGTTGGAAAAGTATTAGCGGAAAATTTCGACATGGATATGTTTAATATTAATATGGCAGACAATGGAAAGGAGGAAAAGACTTTGAATATTGGTACAGATATTGATCTTAAAACTCGCTGTAAATTTAGAAAAATGATAGAGTTGCACTATGTATACCGGAAAAGCCTGAGGTCAAATGTGAAATGAGAATTGAAATTGAAAAACAAAAGCCATTTAGTTGTTCGCCAAGAAGACTGTCATATGTGGAAATAGTGTTAGTCAAGAAAAAAACGGGAGATTTGCGACTTTGTATAGATTTTAGAAGGTTGCACAAGATTACAATAAAAGGTAATTATCCGTTACCTTTGATAGATGATTTACTAGATCGATTAGTAGAAAAAAAGGTATTCACAAAGCTTGATTTGAAAAATGGCTATTTTCATGTGTTTGTAGATAAAGAGTCCATTAAATTCACTTCGTTTGTTACACCGTTGGGGAAATTCGAATTTCTTAGAATGCCAATGGGTTTGAAAAATGCGACGCACGTATTTCAATGCTTCATAAACAGTATATTTGCAGACATGATAAGAGAAAACAAAATAATTATATACATGGACGATATAATGATCGCTAGTAAAAATGTAGAAGAATATTTAGAAACATTAGAAGAAGTATTTAGAAGATTGGTACGAAACAAGTTAGAGCTTAGAATGGACAAATGCGAATTTATGCAGGCTAGTATAAAATATTTGGGATTTCTAATAAACGGGAAAGGTATGCAAGTAGATGAAAAAGAGTTTGAAAGCAGTAAAAAATTTTCCTACACCGGATAAACCGCAAAGTTTTTTAGGTCTTTGTTCGTGTTTTCGGAGATTTATTAAATATTTTTCGCCGGAAGCAAAACCACTCTATGATTTATTAAAGAAAGACAAACAGTTTCAATTTGGATTAGAAGAGTGGAGCTGTTTTCTGAATTTAAAAAAGAAATTGTTAGAAGCCCCGGTATTGTCAATATACAACCACAAAGATGAGATTGAACTTCATTGTGCTCTTACAAAGAAAGGAAGATAAAAAGTTACATCCTATTTTTTATTTTTCAAAACGCACAACAGTAGCATGAACAAGTTTTAGTATCGTATAAGCTCCTGCTTGAAACTTTGCATGAACGTCATAAATCTTTTCATATTTTGATTGAGCGAGATCAATGTTTCGATACTGTGGGGTTGCTGGCCGAGCACGAATGTACTTGGGGCAGCATTAGATGGCTGTGAATTTCGGTTGTGCAGCACACTGTTACTAAATGTTACTTCAGGGGTAGTAGTTGATGAAGTTGAGGATGGTGATGACCTTACAGCTCCTGAGAAGAATATATCCGGTGTGGTTTGCGAGGAAATAAGTGTTGGCGAAGGCTGTAGAACGAAATTGTGTTGTCGAACTCCCGGCAGTTAGTGCGTTGTAGAGGGTGTGTCTTCCTGCGAGGCTCCCTGACAGTGGATTTGTGATGTAGCTATAGTTGTGGGTTGTAGACAGGATGCACTGCGTTGAGTTTTAATGTTTTGGTCTCTCTTATGTTTCCCCTGTTGAGTGTTGTTACATAAACGATGTTTTTACCAACTAAGTCTACCAACTCTGGGACTATTGAAGTGCACTTTGCACTACGGATATAAAATGGTGGCGGTTTGGCTTCGGAGAGTTTGTTTTTGGATACTTCTTCTTGAGATTCAGGCTGATTTGTCAGTAATTGGATTCTCTAGCCTTCCAATGCTTTGTGTTGAACATTTTTGGAACATTTGTTCGTTTTTTGTATGTTACCGCCATTTTTGACTTGAGGAAGCTTGTTTCCTTTAATACATATATCTGTCATTTCCAGTCTGAACAAAAAAGTTTAGATTTAACTTCACTGGCTGGTCAGATTTTGTTAGGGTCTGTTGCTGGAACAGTAGCAGTGGTCGGTCAACTCAACGACCTAACAACATTTGAGGTCTAGCGAAATTGGGGATGAAGTGCAGTGGGTGCTCCAAAACTAATAGTTGTTGGTAAGTGCAAGCAACTTACTCGTGATTGCTTATTTTCAGCGCTTATTGTTGTTGTGGTAGTCGGTGTAGCCAATTGCGTTGAAGAGATAGCCGACGCTCGTTTGGTTACTGAAAAATTTGTTATTACAAATAATAATATAATTGTGATTTGGCGTCTCGAATCGCGAATCGAATGTTAAATATCCTTGACAGAGGTAATATAGAAAAACATATACATATATACATACATTTTTTTCGTTGATCACTTAGTTATATATGTAGGGGACTTGGAAAGAAAAATATGTAATTTCAAAAAATGTTTAAATAAGTGATTAAAAGAAAGAATTATTGGTACGAAAACAGAGATATATCAAGAACAGAGAGATATCAAGATAGACATATCTAAAAAGAATTCAAAACAAATTTAGCATGGGTAGGTGCAATTTAATCAATACTCCCCAACTAAAAAAACTAAATTATGACTACAAACAGTGATTACCAACACTGTCACCGATAAAAAAAATGATTCTGCTGGGCAGAAAATTGAAACAAAACATTAAAAAAAATATTTTCCATTTCTATCTATTTAGGTAAGATAATAAATTTGGAATTTAATTGAATTAAGGTAATTTTTTTTATTCAATGCCCTTCATCATTTTTGTGTTTTTTTCCGGTCGCTTAAATAAGCAGTTATGCATATTTAACTTTAAATATGAGAAATACACTTGAATATCGTCGACCACGCTCGAGGTTTTTCCAGCTATAATATATGTACATACATACATGTATGTATTTATTGGGCGTTTTAAAATAGTCAAATGGTGGTTGTGAAAAGAAGACATTTCTTTAAAAGAGCACGGTGAACGCCATCGCACATATTCCTAAATCACCTATGGGACACCTCACCTGATTCTATTTAAAAGAAGGGATTCGTAACTGATTCACCTAAGAAAATTCGAAACAGTGCGTATATAAAGCGTTCCTACGCCGACCACCCGAAGGGGCAGCAGCATTTACTGAGTGATCGTGGCACCAGCCAAGCATTGAGGAGTCCTCCATCGACCGTTCTACAGTCTATAAAAACTTTGAAAGCCAAACCCTTAGAAAGGCGTGGCAGGCCATATGTCACCATCATCAAGCCTGATGAAGGTGTCACATACTCCCACTTGCTACGATTGGTCTAGAAGCGATGGTGGACTCTTAAACAGCGCTAGCAAAACTACAAGAGGCGAACTTTTATTGGATACAAATAACGGGGAGCTAAGTCAAGTACTGCGCTCATCTACATAAGTTAGAGCTGTCAATGATATGGCATTCATCGAGCTTAGAGACCTGGACTGCTTGTCAACTGCAAGTAACGTTGATGCTGCTATTTTCGATAAACTGGCACGCAATTCAAATGCAGTGTCGGTGAAAGCGATGAAATTCTCATATGGGGAAACGTAAACTCAATCGTGGCCGTGTCACAGGATGACGCAACGGAGTTGATCAAACTTAAATCCATCCGAGTGAGATGGTCCAGCTGCCGCATCTGGGTGCGGGTTGCACAAAAAAGATGCTACAGGTGTCTCAATTTTGGTCACACTGTTTCCAATTGCAATGGCACCACGGACCGCCCCAACTGCTGCATTAATTGTGGTCAGCCCGGCCATAAAATTGCTACGTGCAAATTGCTTCAACCGTGTTGCAGATAACCGAGCAGAGACACGTCACCTAGCAGCCAGCAAAAAATTCAGTTAATGCAAATAAATTTAAATCACAGCGCAGCGGCCTATGACCTGTTAAAACAATCGGTAAGAGACCTAGATGCAGATAAAGCTATCCTTAGCGAACCGGCGCAGGTAATGCGTGGGCAGTCGAAATCACGAGAAGGCTGCAATGTGGGCCTGGCGGCTACTTGGATACTTGTGGCTGATTAGCTGCTACGCTGCTCCTAGTTTTCGAATTAGCGAATTCGAAAAATCGGTAGATAGTATCGCAGCAGATGCTAGAGGGAATCAAAGGATAACGATTGCGGGTGACTTAAATGCCTGGTCGGTAGAATGGGGCAACAAATACATTCACGCCAGGGTATAAATTCTCTTAGAAGCCTTGGCCTCGCTCGAATTGGTTATTCTCAACACAGAAGAGGAGCACACCTTCAACCCTGCGGAATACGGCTCTGTCATCAACGTTACATTTGCTAGTAGCAACTTATCCCAGCACGCGACTTGGAATCTTTGCAAACATGTTCATACGAAGAGGTCATAGCGAAGTGTTTTATATGCACCGGTCATAATGATGGTGGAGCAGCTAACCATTGGGCGGGCAGTCAACAATGCCCACTAAATGGTATAAGGCGGTACTCTAAAAAGCAACTATAAAACCAAAAGCCATAAATCTCATACATCTTAATCTAAACCACTGTGTAGCAGCACAGGATTTACTTCAACAGACAGTCCGAGAAGAAGCTGTCGACGTAGCGGTACTCTGTGAGCCGTATAAAACAAACACTTCTGGTATGTGAGCATCCGACCAAGGGAAAAAATCGTCTATGTGGTCCTGCAGCGATTCATCAATGTCGCTGGACGATATACGATATACGTGCACCATCAGCATTCCACAACTGAGTCAGCTAATAGCAGAGTACTATACAATCCAGACATATTAAATATGCCAACCTTTGCAAGCTACTTGTCCAATATAGGAAACATTGATGCAACCCAGAGTGCTGAAGATTCGGCGGATCAGTTTATGGAATCCAGTTTATGGAGACAGACATTACCAACCGATGTCACCCTGCGGCGTATTGTTGAGACGCTGTTTTCGACTGACTCAGCTGCACTACAAACAAATATGCAGATGGATAGAAGCTGCGGCAACTACAAAAACATTGAGGAGTGTGGAGCACAGTGGATAAGTGGAAAAGCTTGAAGATGGGAAAAGCACCTGGATTAGACGGCATCCCTAACCGAGCCTTGAAGTTGGCAATAAATCTCCACCTGGAGGTATTTGTGTCACTATTCAAAAAATGCTTTAACAAAGCAGCCTTTCCCAATAGATGGAAACGGCAGTTGTTAGTACTGCTGCCAAAGCCAGGTAAACCTCAACTCGAAGCGTCTTAGATACTGCTGGAAACGTCTTGGAGAAACTTATAGCCTCCAGACTAAATAGTACCATCGATGTTGGATTGGCATTAAACCAGTATGGTTTTAGAAAGGCTAGGTCGTCCGTTCACGCAAGGGAAGCAATATCAGGTAGTCGTTGGGGAGGATGCTCAAAAAAGTGCTGAATAGTGGTGACTCTAGATATCCGAAACGCTTCTTATACAGCAAAGTGGGACCGAATTCTGCGTGGCCTGGCACAGTTTGGTGTTAGTGGAAAACTAATACAATTGGTAACAAGCTATCTGCATCTATCAGAGGGCTTGGAATCGCACAACATGGCCGAAGGGGTCCCCCAAAGCTTAGTTTTGGCCCCAGTATTATGGAATGCCATGTACGATGGCGTTCTCCGGATAAACCTGAACCAACACAAAACTAAATCAGTGCTCATTAGTAGCCGCAAGAAGGTGGAAACAGCTGAGACCACCAGCATAGCTTCCAAAAGGGCAATAAAATATCTTGGGGTCATGCTGGACACCAGACTCGGTATTAGGGAACACTTGGAATACATCAACCAAAAGGCTTTATGCTCAGCACGAGTATTATGGCGAATCATGCTCAATACACGTGGACCCAGACAACAGTGCAGGCTGCTACTTACAAGTGTTATACGCTCTATCGCCCTTTATGGTGCACCAGCGTGGAGTAGTGCGGCACAGGACAAATTGTTTACGAGAGGGCTATGCGCCATCAAAATATTCTGTGCTTTCGGGACCATCTCAGACGAGGCAGCTTTTGTTATCGCAGGCTTAATTCACATCTTTGACCTGGTTATAGAATCAGAGGTGACATATGAGGGGTCTAGAGACCCTGCGCCTCAAGATACACATATATTCGAAGGCATGAATTCGGCAAACAGCGCGCCAGGCAGGCTAGATGGGATGAGTCGGTCAAGGGACGATGGACTCGCAAGCTTATACCGAACATCGGTGAGTGGATCGATGGGCGTCATGGAGAGATGACCTTCTATTTAACCCAAATGCTTAGCTGACATAGGTGTTTTAGAAGCTACCTTAAGCGGTTTGGTCACGCAACGGATGACGCGTGCAGTTGGTGTATTCGTATTCTTCCTATCGTATTCTTCTGCACACGATATGACATAGAAAAAGGCATACAAGAGCATCGTCTTGGTGCAAGACTCACGTATAACAACTTAACTCACTTGATGATGTCAAGTATAAACGCTTGGGAAGCGACCAGTGAGTTCGCGAAGGTGGTGAAGATGAAACAGCGTCGGCTCGAAAGGCTGAGAAATGGGCAATAAACAGCATGCGCCCCTGCGAAGCAGTAATTCCAGGAAGTCCCACAGAGAAATTTTTTTGTTCTTTTTTTATAGTGTAAATAAACATATATGAATTAAAAACAAAAAAACACAATGTTTCACATTGAAATCCAGCAAAATTCAAACTTTTGTCAAAAGACTCTGGCTTTAATATCATTGCCCAGGAAATAACCCCTACTTAATTTCTATCCAGTGTCGATTGCATATAAATGTGGTGAACAAATATGTTGTACCATAATGACGAACATATGACATGGCATCTTGAGCGTATTCATGCATTTGTCGAGGTCTTCCGATGCATGTTGCTGGAAGAATAGTAATCCGACCAACATCTATATTAATCACATTAAGAAGGTGAATATACTCTTCAGATCTAAGTTTAATCTGATTCAAACTGATGAAATTTTATCTCTTCGTTTCAATTTTAACATACATGTCTACAATATTCTTGTGATATAATCGCCGACATTTGAATATATGATTGTCTTCGTTTTCCCGAATCATTGATGGTATGAATAATAGTTCATTGAACCGACTTTATGTTTGTTTCAGAACCTGAAAATAGATTTTTGTTTTTATAACATCCCTCTTCTTCTATGTATATAGATGTATATTAAAATGAATCGTAAAATGTGTTGGTAACTTTAAAACGACTGATCATATATCTCTATAGATAATAGACATCTGCATGAATTGAAAAAAGTGACATTCGAAGGTAAGTACAACAGCTAAATTGAGTTGAATTGAGTGAATATGAGTACAAAGCGGATTGAGTATAAATGATGAGTGATTTCGCAAAGCATTCGGAAGCACATTGTTGAAACAATGGGTACGAGTAGAACATGCGAAAATGAGAGGATAGGCTTCGAATGTATTAGAATGCCAAAAAGGTTGTTGTTGTGGTTTTTTTGCTCTGCAGAAAATCGAAATTGAGCACAAAGCAAGGAGTAGAACTTGAAGAAAACGCAATAGAGCAAAGATTTCACAATTTTCCGAAACCTAAAGCATATATTAGCATGTAAAAATATTATTTTCTTTGTGTTTTCCGGGTTTATTGCAATTAAACAGCGCTCTTTAGTAAACTTTCTGGCGTCCGAAAATGTTCTTTCAGAAGCCGCGCTGCTCGCCGGTATACAAAAAAAATTGCAACTTGTTTCATACAATAATAAAAAAAAATTTTGGTGCGTGTCCCACCAAGCTAGTGCATTAAAATTTGTACTGTATGGAACATTAATACTACAGTATTTCTTTATTTCCTGCTCCACTTGGCTTTTATTTGGATCAGTGCGTTGAACCTCCACATAATCAGCAAATTCGTCGTTTGCTAATGCAATTTCTGCAAGGTTACACAAACTGTAATTAAAAAAAAATCCATGATTACTTTGCAGTCTGTAAATACAGTTTCTTTCTCTGTGGGAGAAAATTGCAATAGTTTATTTGTGGGTGGGAAAAGAAATAGGGCTGTTTTGTGGTGGCTATTAGTGGCTATTAGTGGTTTATATATATGCCTCTAATTCTATTTGTCTGATTTTTATCTTTCAGTAATGTTGTCATTTTAATTCAATTATTTTCAAGTGACTTGAGGAGGGAGTACACCGTATTCCAAGTTCATTCCATTTCAATTGAAGGAGTTTTTTGAATTTTACTGGCGTTTACTAAATAGCATTTATGTTTAACCAAATTAGATGTGCTACCTGTGAACTTAAACACTGAAAAACACATTTTGCATGCTACAACTTTAACTAATTCCTGTCCATTTTCATTTTTTATTTTTGAAAAAACTGCCAAACTTCTCTTCGACCCCTCTTTTCTATTAAGCTGTACATGCCACTATGCAGCTTCGCCTTTATTTCGAGTGTGACACTTTCTTTCGTGATTACTGCGCTCACAACCTGTATATTTTAATAAAACTTTATTAAATCTGAAAGAAATTACACAAAAAACATTTATGGACAGGTTACAAGTACAAAGTTTTTAAACTAAGCGTAAAGGAAACATGTTATAAATAAATGCGCATAAAATCTAAAATAATAACAAATCAAACCAACACAAAACCAACAAAATATGCTTTAAACAATTACATTTTCGCTTTGGATGAGTGTCAAAATATACTACTAGACCTCTTTAGTGAATTGTTATAAAAACAACGCATATCGATTTTTTGTGGTGAATTGCCCATGAAATTAATTTGCAGGAATTTGTTATTCTTATCAGACACTGGTAACAGTAAACCTGCTTTATGATATATTTGGCCATGTATCTGAAAACTAAAAAAAAAAACGATTTGACCAAATACAAATATTATTTGTTCTTAAAAAGTATATCTTTCTCCTAATAATTGTTGTTTAGGTGTATAAATATGTAATAATATAATAACTAATATCCATCATTAAATAATTATTTTGTGTGTAATATCCTATTTATTTTCTGAAATATAGAATATTTAATATCGATGGCAACAGATTTATTTCTAGAGTTGAGCAGCTCATGCGTCTGCTTTTGGGTAACGTTGCCGGAAGAAGAAGGAGACATTCTCCAGTGTGGCCTTAGGCCGCATACCGATATTTTCTAGAATTAACTTAATACTAACAATCGATACTTAGAATACTAACTTCGATATATGTACACAATTTATAAGTAACTGACACTTTACAACTCGGCCGTCCTGACAAGGAATCGACCTCGATTCTAGTTACTGTCAGAAGGGGAAAGTAATAACATTAAGTGGCTGGTGTCGCCTTTGTTTGGATATCTGAAGTGCAATCTTGATCGGGGGCTGCCCATAACTTTAATTTGGAGGCTTTGAGTACCCCGTCATACGGCAGGGTGATCTGGAAGCCCTCCACATCTCGGATAACATATCGGTCATTCGGAAGTTTTTTGTGAACAACGTA
The DNA here is from genome assembly GCA_035045865.1 of Drosophila austrosaltans. Classification (NCBI taxonomy): domain Eukaryota; kingdom Metazoa; phylum Arthropoda; class Insecta; order Diptera; family Drosophilidae; genus Drosophila; species Drosophila austrosaltans. The sequence continues at coordinate 7,603,603 of JAWNOQ010000073.1, read as the reverse complement.
TGGGCCGCGATACCGTCTGATAAGTTTTTTGTTTGTACCTGCCGAAGTATCTACATTCTTAATAACTACGAAATCCCCTTCGTCAAAACTAACAGCAGGGGGGTGATGCTTCACGTAATACTCAGCATTATATTCTTGAGACTTGACAATGTTACGGAAGGCTAATCTCCGGACGTCTACCTCTGAGGCATCTACCTCTGCCGTCCTCTCACCTAACCGTTCGGTTAGTTCATCTACTACGACACCTCGTTGTTCCAACCCGAATAGGAGTACGGAAGCGGCAAATTTTGTTGTGGAATGGACAGAGTTATTCAATGCAAACTCTATGGTCGGCAGTTGTTGGACCCAATCCGCGTGGTCCACCGGTTCCGTCAGTTTACCTAACATAGGGCCTAAGACACGGTTCACTCGCTCGACTTGGCCGTTGGCCCGGGGTGAGGCAGTGGCATTCAGCACGTGAATTATATTATTGGCACTTAGAAATTCTGCGAATTCGGAAGAAGTGAAGCAGGTACCGCGGTCACTGATAATTCGTCGGGGTCTACTGTAATTCGCGAAATACTGACATACTTCACGTGAATTAGTAGTGGCGGCAGGGTACAGCTTCACAAATTTAGTGAAAGCGTCAATGACAACCAGAAGATATTTTTTCTTAGAACGTATGGACGGAAGGGGACCTAGATGATCAACATGAATGGTATCAAACGGCAGGGGCACTTTCGGAATACTGTGTAGCGTGACACGGTTATCTTGAGCGGAAGCGGAATAATAAATACACTTGAGGCAGTTTTTAATATAATTGTTGACGTAAGACTTCATACACGGAAACCAGTAGTGCTTCTTGATCTGTGCACAACACTTCTCAGTGGCCATATGGCCAAGCTTCTCATGCACTATTCGTATGACATGATTTATCATTTCGGAAGGGACATTAAGTTGGGGTACACTCGTCGGGGACAGACGGTACACTACTCCGGCACGCAGTTCGAAATCTGCTATTTCATGTTTCTCTAAATCATTTCGGAGTTTTACAATCTCGGGGTCACGGTTCTGAGTCAACTGCAGTTGGAAGTCGAGTTTTAAATCATCAACGTATGCGGCGGTTTCTATTCTACTTAAAGCATCAGCATGGGGCATGCTAACCCCCGCGCAGTGTACAATTGTGTAATTGTAATTTTCTAACAGCAGGGCCCAGCGGGCAATTTTCGCGGAATGCCACCCATTTCTCAGTGTCAGCGCCAGGGAATTACAATCCGTCACTATTTTGAACTGAATAAACTTAAGGTACGTCTCTAAACGTTTCAAGGCATACACGATAGCTAACGTCTCCAGTTCATAACTGTGTAGTTTCGATTCGGCAGCGGAGGCTATCTTAGAGAAGTAGAACACTGGGTGCAATTTACCGTCGGTTTGTTTCTGGAGGAGCACTGCTCCGAAACCAGTTGAGCTAGCGTCACAGTGTAACTCTGTTTCAGACTTCGGGTTGTAGATCGATAACACGGGTGATTCCATCAGTTTCAACTTCAGGGTTCGGAAGGATTCGAGGCATTCCTCGGAGAAGACGTAAGGGGTATTCTTTCTTAACAATCGGGACATCGGATACGCAATCTTGGCGAAACCAAGTACAAATCGGCGGAAGTATGAGAATAGACCTAAGCAGCGCTCTAATTCCTTGCTATTCCTTGGAATGGGTAAGTCTCGTATCGCCTGAAGATGAGCTGGTTTGGGCGTGATACCGGCAGAATTGGCTAAGTAACCCAAGTATTCTAATTCCCTATACGCAAAACGGCATTTGGCCAGCTTGAGGCATAGCCCATTCACTCTTAACGTATACAGTATTTCCTTCAGTACCTCCAGATGGGTCTCGAAATCATGCGATGCAACCAGGATGTCATCCATGTATATCACTAGTTAACCTTGGTTTATAAATTTCTTAAGGACAAAATAAACAAATCTAGCGAATACGGAAGGGCCATTACAGAGTCCGAAGGGCATGCGTACATATTCAAACTGACCATCAGGGGTTACAAAGGCGGTATATCTGATTGAATCCGGATGCATTTTCACATGGTGGAATCCATTCTTCAAATCCAAGACAGTGAAGAATGATTTACCACCCAGATGTTCGATGCAATCGTCTAACAGGGGAATCGGAAAATGATCTCGAACAGTAAGTTTGTTCAACGGGCGGTAATCTACACACATCCTCAGGGTGTTGTTCTTTTTACGTACTGGGACAATCGCGGCAGCGTAAGGGGAACTACTGTGGCGAATAATGCCAGCTTTCAAGAGATCATCACAGATCTCCCGCACCTCCGTGCGTTCGTGGTGCGACAGACGGCGGGGACGGCAGAAAATGGGAGTTTGGCTCGTCAGTTCTATTTTCATCTCATAATTCACGAGCTTGACTAACTCAGGGGCAACCTGTACATATGCAGTGGAAATAATAGACCTTAAGTGTGCGGCTTGCTCTTCCCGTAAAGTGGGCTCTATATCAAACTCTAAATCATTGAAAGCAGGGGCCTCAATAGCATTTATAGCCATAAGTGCATCATCCAGTGTTTCCGGAGGTACAGCAGAAGTTTTCGGAAGGAGAGAATCAGACAACAATTCGGCAGATACAATCTCATTCCTATCATACGGCAGTATCACTCTCTCTTCTCTCAATATGTCAAAGGACTTCAGAACATCAGTGAGTTTCATATTTCTACATTCAGTAGGTTTATAGATAACATAGATTCTTTTTCATATTTGATTTCTTTTAGTTTACAAAGTCTAATATTAATTTTATACAAGAGATCTCTGCCTATAATCATCGGCAGTTCGGTTGCTTTGTTTGGCAAAACTTCAAAAATATGTATGGTCTCCGTACCGCGGAAGTGAACACTACACTGGACTTGGCTTACAGACCAAAGCTGGCTATTTCCTAAACCACGGCAGTTCAATTTACTGGGACTAAGACGGCAGTTGGGGGGGACTTCAGATTCACGGATAAAACTCTTCGGACTGCCCGAGTCGAGAAGGGAAAACATATTTATAAATTTCCTATCTTGCACTTCATCACAAACAAAAGCAACACTCACCAGTTGTAGATGATTTAATCTACTTCCTACATCATCAGGAGCGGCAGCGGCAGTGGTGGCGGCAGTGGTGGCGACGGTGGTGGCGGCAGTGGTGGCGGCAGTGGCGGCGGCAGTGGTGGCGGCGGCAGTTCCCATCCGATGCGGGCAGTTTTTATAGATGTGGCCCACCACGCCACACTTGAAGCAGGGATTCGGCGGTCTGATCGGCTTCGGGCATTGGCTTTTATAATGCCCCCATCCAGAGCAGTTGAAACATCTGGTTTCACTTGAGGCAGTGCCTGAGAATTTGTTCCCAGACGACGTGGCAGTTGTTGTTGGCTGCACCTTCACACTGAGGGCTTGCCTGGTGGCGGCCCCCTGCATACGGAAGCGCTCGTAACGTTCCAGTAGGGGCTTCAGTTCGGCCACCGTGCGAGCCGAGTACAGCATGCCGACTCGAGTAGAGTTGTCCCGCAGTCCATCGATGATCATGTCGACCAACTCGTTCTCCGGAATCGGAGCATTCATGGCAATCTCCTGCATCTCGATTGCGAACCTCAAGCATCCTTCACCTGCCTTAATGCGCCGGCTACGCAGAGCGTGGTACACTTCTTCCACACTGCGCGAGCGTCCAAACTCACGGAGGAGGATTGCTTTGAGTTCTCTATAGCTGTGCACCGATACCGTGCGCAGCAACACCGCCGCCGTCCCTTCTAGCATGCGACAGCATGCAATCAACCGCAGGCGATCATTCAACTGCAGGATTTCAAACGCGTCCTCCAGATCGTTCAACCATTTTTTTACGTCGTATGCAGTATCCGCTGAGTGCAGCATCGGGCACCTCAGCCAGTAAGGCGGCAGCACGTACAGTGGCGGCGGGCACACCAGTGGATGCGGCGGGTACAGCAGAGGATGCGGCGGAGGGCACGGCAGAGGATGCGGCGGCGGCGGGTGCAGCGGCGGCGGGCACAGCAGACGATGCGGCGGCGGCGGGTGCAGCAGTGGATGCGGCGGCGGCGGGTGCAGCAGTGGTTGGCACGGCGGCCACATGTACCGCAGCGGGCTCATATACTGCAGCGGCAGGCACAGCGGTGGGTACGACATCGGCGGCGGGCACCATGGCAACCGGCACCGCAGCAGCAGGCACCGTAGTGGACATGGCAATGGCGTCAGTATCAGCGGCGGGCGTGGAGGCGGCCACCTTGGATGTGGAGCGGGTGGCCTGCCTTGTACCGAAATATGTGTCTTTTCGGGTAGTCATCCCACTTCTGAGTTGTAATATCCTATTTATTTTCTGAAATATAGAATATTTAATATCGATGGCAACAGATTTATTTCTAGAGTTGAGCAGCTCATGCGTCTGCTTTTGGGTAACGTTGCCGGAAGAAGAAGGAGACATTCTCCAGTGTGGCCTTAGGCCGCATACCGATATTTTCTAGAATTAACTTAATACTAACAATCGATACTTAGAATACTAACTTCGATATATGTACACAATTTATAAGTAACTGACACTTTACATGTGTTTCGATATAACAAAAGTGTTTCGTATACTAAACCACCAAATAATATTATGACTAAGTAATATATTTCTTGGGGATCACGGAAAAAAGGGTAATTAGTTTTGTTCACTAAAATAATAATGATTAACTGCTATAAAACATGCCTTAAAAGTTGGTATGAATTTTCGAACTACGTTTGTTACCCTAAACGACGTCATTTGAAAGCAATTATTATACTGTTGGATATTTAACAAAAAAATTGAAACTGGTAATATTCCTGAAACTAATGGGTAGAATGCCTCTGGTGGTGGATCCAATGGTATCAATTTCACTTGCGCAACACAATCCATTAGCTTCAATTTAATATTTCAATGCATTACTATGAGAGCAAACTAAGTTTATAGATCCAATAGCAATTACTATTGAACTTCAAAATCTGAATGTTTCCCTAGACGAACTATGGAAGTTTTTGTATTTTTTTACTTGCAAACCTTGTCCTGAGAATCATCCATTTTGTTGCAGTCGTTCCGAAGTACATACATATTTTACGATTCATTCATATATATATAGATTATTTACTAGGAGATGAATTGTTGGACACATTTATGTATATATACATACATATTCATATGTAATATTTGAGTATGTCGGACACGGATAATTCTCATCGGTATTCTTGCCTTTCCCGTACGACATGGCTCAGTCTGACTATCCCGTCATCAATTGCTCAACGCCACCTCGGACCACACTAGATTACAGCCTCCGTCTACAGTACTCAAAATCTAGTCGTCAACTTGACGTCTGCACACAAAATAGAAAGGGACAGGGCAACCAACCTTAGGGTATCGAAGGGTATGCTAAGGACGTTACACGTCCTCGTGTAAGGAATGAAAGTAGCTAACCTCCTTTTATCACACATAAGCTTAGCGGTTTTTATTAATTATTTTTTTTTTTACTTTTTTTACTTATTATCTGTACATTTCATGATTGTGAACATCTGAACTTAAGATACCACACGGCCCTCCTGATGACCACAGTTCCTCGTGTGTTACATGGTTATAAAGGAGTAGCGACACGTATTGCTCATTATACAAAAGTTATCTAAAATAAACCGAACTTTCATTCTTTTGGGCGATTCCATCAACATAGTGTAATATTAAATTTATTCACGTATCCGATTTTTAGCATATTCCCACTGGTTCATCACTCTCCCCACATATTCGGAACACCCACCGTCTCGGGTCTTTTCGGTTAAGCTACCACAAGATACCTAATAGGAAGGCACATTAATTCGTGCACCTAAAAAGACCAGTGGACTTGCTTTGACAGTCACCCTCCGGACCAACACCTATACGTCTCTTTCAACGCCGTCTTCTTCCACATTAGAATATCTAATGCGTTGAATTCGTGTCCAACTCAGTTTGAATCTCTTCTGTCGTCTTAGTGAATCGTGCGAATACTTGTAAATTCGCTTGCTAGATTTTAAACTGTACCGTTTTCCTTCGACCACTTCAGTTACTTGGAATGGGCCCCTGAACTTCGGATCTAGCTTTAATTGATGCGTTTCTTCATTCTTAAGGAACAAGCAATCGCCTACCTTAAACTCCACAATTTTTTGTTTGTTTTTGTCAAAATCTATTTTTTTTCGTAACATGCGTTTCTCTGAATATTTTCCATAGCTATTCCTTTTCAAAGAGCAACATCTACTCTATTGTCATTTTCGCAATTATGTTACATACCCACAGGTCGAACTTCCTTACCAATGGTAGTACAATTTATGGCCACCTTTCTCACCCAACGCGTCTTGCCAGGAGCGTTTAATACTTTCTATAATTGTCAACATACGCTTAAGGACGCCCATAACTCGTTCCACTTGACCGTTCGCGCGTCTAGTACCCATTACAATAAGATGTAAATCTATTTTCTGCATATTGCAAAAAAGTCTTTACCGATAAAAGATCTACCTTGACAACCGAGCAAAGATATCGATGCTGGCAAAGCATTAATGAAGTTTTTGTTATTGATACTTGTGGTGTGATGCAAATAAACAAATTTGGTAAACGAGTCAATCTGTACTATAATATATTCCTTTTTATATCTTTTACCACTTAGTTTGCCCAGTGTGCCGTGGTACATTAACCTTAGGAATCGGATGCTGCTCTGCTTGTAACTTGTCTGATTGTGGTTTAGTCAATTTACAAGTTATAAAGTTGTTCACGAATTCACGAACATATTTTCGCAAGTTTTCAAAACAATAAAACTCGTACTCGACCGGAGCTCATATGTATTTGCAAAGACTTCCTCCAGTTCGCCGTTCTGGATCCTTAAAAAGATTAAGGAAGTTTCCGAATCTCTCAGCTGTTCAGCAAGAAGCCAATTGTCTGATAGCTCGGTTAATTGCATCCGCTTAAAGAGGACATGAAAAGCCATTTTGCTTGGCAATGCTTTCCGTGAAAAAAAAGTCTGCGTGGGCCATTTTACTGCCAGGTCTATACTGTATTGCAAAGTCAAACGACTGCATATAGGCCCACCAACGATGGACTCTTGGTGTCAGATCCACCTTACTGCGTGAAGCTTTAAACGAATTAGAATCTGTGTACACATCAATATGTCGACCTTGCAGATAAAGGCGAAAATGCTTTATTGCATTAAATAATACCAGCGTCTCCAGTTCGTAAAAATGATATCGAGATTCTGGAGAAGTCGTACGTTTATTATAATATTCAACGACGCGAAGTCTATATTTAATTTAATGCAAAAAAAATGGCTCCATATCCATCCATACGTAGCTTTCGTATGTAACTCAATTGGATACTGAGGGTCAAAATTAGTAAGCACTGACTTATCCGTAAGAGTTTCTATGACTTTCTGACGAATTTCTTCATGTTCTAATTTCTACTCAAACATTTTATTCTTGCACGTTAAGCTGTACAATGGCTTCATCGTCTGTGAAAATCCTGTCATAACTTGCAAAACAGTTCTCAGCCTTTTAAAGGCCTTTTCTTTGGTTTTGGATATGATCATGATATCGTCCATATAAACAATTACAAACGAGTGGGCGAGATAACCCAAAGCTTTCATTACCGTGTGCTGGAACACAGACGGTACATTTTTGAATTCAAACGGCATCGTTAAATTCTCGTACTATCCCTCGGGAGTAACAAAGGCTGTACGTTCAATTGAATCTGGATGGATAGGTATTTGATGAAACCCACTTGCCACGTCCAATCGTGAAAAGTACCTTACTGCACCCAGTGTAGAGATTTGGTCGTTTGTTAGTGGCAACAAATACTTGTCTGAACAATATTTGACTTTAACAGTTCTCCAATTATGTTTCTAACTATTTATTTTTCAACTTAACTGAGCCGATACGGTCGTCTTTGTGCCCTCTCATGTAAATCAATTAAACGTATTCCAGTTGACCCGTTGTAAGCCCTTTTTTTTATAATTCCATCAATAAACGAGTTGGAATATTCTTCCAAAATTTTCAACAAATAAGACTTGTCCGACCCAAACAATTCGGTATCAATATTAGAGAGCCGTACTACAAACAGATTTTGCTTTTGAAAGCTCGACCCTATCAGATGATATCATGACATTAAAATTACAATACAAAATTTCACGACCAATAATTAAGTCATAATTAAGGCAATCGTCGAGAACAACATGAAAAAGAACTTTAAGAGAGTAATCGCATATCTTAACATTTAAAAAAACTTGAAATGTACTAGTTACTGTGTTACTCCCAATACCCTTGAGTAAAACTAAATTATTTCATCGCCTTCCAGATAGCTTGTGAGATACAGAATCCTTAACAAGCGAGCATTCGGCTCCCTAATCGAAATGAAATGGGTACGACTCACCGGATTGCATCATGGTACCAACTGCTTCTTTAACGTGACATAAGTTTATGTACTCTCTTCGGCTGAATTTAGTGGACGGTGCTCCTCTGAGTGGACTTCACGTGTCCAGGATTTCCACAACTAAAGCAAATCGGTCCTTTCCTCATCTCGTATGGGCCCGTCCGTCCAGCTTGCAGTTTATGTTCTTGTGGTCTTTCTTGTCTTTTCGCGCGGTAATCCAAAATCTTTTGTAATTGTTTTCCGCAGAAGTGACATTTAATGACAGGTTGGTTTTGCATTTTTTTCACGCCGGGGTGTTCCAGCATTGTATGGTCTCTCTTCCTTCGAACTGAGAATGCCCTCAGTTCGTTCTGCATTTCGTTACGCGTTTTTGAATTTGTCGTAAAAATTATACGTTGCAGCTTGGGCTCAACTTGAACTGCGTGCGTAAATACTACTGATATACCGGCTTGCTCTATAGACATCCCCTTCCATTTTTTGGCAAGTGACGTCAGCAGTCGGTTACCGCACAACGCCAGACAATTTCCTTCATTCGGACGACCATTAAGAATGTTAAATAAAGTTGGAGTTTCGTCGCCTTTGAAATGTTGCAGAAACAATTCTTTGAATTGACGCCACTCCATACCAGCAAAGGAAACTTGTGACAACCTGTTAGATGCACTGCATGCCAAGCACTTACTCCAGGCCATGAGAAGAGCGCTGCCTTCCAGCAAGTTTTGTAGTCAAGATAAGGTCCACCGTGGAACACTATGCAGCAGCACTTAAACCAGGGGCGTCTGGGTTAAATTTTGGAACACGACATTGTTATTTCCTTGCTGCAAACTGCCTCTTTTCATAGATTTTAGAACTTCAATTAGGCTTCGATCTTGTTACTCTAAAATGAGACACAAGCGCTCTTCATATGCTTGAGGCGCAAGCAATCTCACTGCTGATGTCGGAGACGGATAATTCTCTTCGATATTCGTTCAGTAAGTCCGTTTACATTAGACTGCTCAGTGCCACCTTGGGCCACATTAAATTACAGCCTCCGCTGTCATCTCGCTCATTTACAGAGTCCAATGTCGTCCAATTCCAGCAGCCCCTGCCTAAATAACTACAGTACTCACTGCCTAATTTACACTAGGTACAGTTATCAAAATCTAGTCGTCAAAGTTAGAAGCTTCAAAGTAAGCAACTTGACGACAGGGCAGGGCAACCAACCTTAGGGCTAATGAGACTCGCCCCGACATGTACATATGTATGAACAAATTTACATTTATAATAAGCTATTAATATTTACGAATTATTGCAAAATAATATTTACATGCTAAACGGTAGTTATTGTCAGAACGGCTAGGACCTAAGGGCATTCAGCCAGCGAAGTATAGCCAACAAGTGACAATCAACAAGTGAAGTCCAGACGTATAAGGCGAAGCAGTCAAATCTGGGTCCTGGATGATTTTTTGTACTAACGTGGGGGTAATTAAAAGTAGTGAAATAAGTTATTCCTTGCAACAAGAAGACTAGAAATTATTCCTAGCGGCAAAGTGAAGACTAGGAGTTATTCCTAGCATATATTAAAAGACTAGGAGCTATTCCAAGTAGGAAAAAAAGAAAAGGAGTTGATCCTAGCATGCGTTGAAATCACTAGGAGACATTCCTAGTGCAGTCAGGGAAGACCAGGAAAATTTCTGTCACAGGAAGGATCTACTAGGAGTATTCCTAGGAAAGATAAGGGAAGAACAGGAATATACCCGGTATTGTGGGAAGCTTAGGAGGTTTCTCTAGCATAATTTAGGCGAATTGCAGACTGCAACGATCGGCCTGGGCCATCTCAGTTTGGTGTGTGTGGGTGGCGGTAGCGAACGTTCTCCAACGAAAAAGAGAGGGAGAGGAAAGACAAAAAAAAAAAAAATATGAAAAAAAAACCGCAGACGATTTACATAAATTTTGAATTTTTAATATAAGTTCCTAAACCGGGTAATTTCTCTGACGGTGGCAAAGTTGTAATTAAAAAAAAAAAAAGGAAATCTCATATTGCATATGAGAGAAAATGCTCAAATAATCTCGTGAAAAAGAAAACTTTTTCCCTCTCTCCTTTCTTTTTGGCGCGATTTTTTCTTCCTTTCTCTATGTGTCTTTCAAGAATTTTTTCCAGCGAAAATTAGGAAAGTACAAAAAAAAAAAATTACACCGATCCAGAATGGAAGCGCTTTCATCATTGGATTTGGAATTAAAGGGGTGAGTCAACTTTTTTTATATGTTATAGTCCCTTCAAATATGAGCCCTTTTTATTACCAACAAAATACATAAAAAAAGAACGAAAAGGAAAAAAAAAAGGCGGGTTAAATGTGAGAAAGATAAAAAAAATTGAGAGAGATTTAAAAAAAGAAAGAGATAAAGAAGATCAAAGAACGGAAGCAAGGTAAAAAGAAAATATTGAAGAGAGTGAGAGAGAGTTTCGTGTCAGATAATTTAAAGCTTTGGAAGAAAGAGAAAAGCCGCCATCATCGAAAATATCCTTACAAAAAAAAATGATTGAATTGTGGTAAAGAAAATTTTTGCATAAATCGTCATAGCTAAAAAGTTTTTAAGTTTTATATGAACATATATGAATATCAGATTAAAATGACAATTTGAGCCCAGGTGATCAATATTGAGTAACACCACATAAGTTAAATTTTTCTAAATCATATGAGACTATATTATAATTAGCATGCCAACTAAGTTTAATTCATTTAATAATTAATAATTCGACTTATAATGTTTAACTAAACGTTTTATTTTTGGGACTCCCGTGGGCCATGTTGCTGTTAGGTTAGCTTTGTTGAAGGGCCATCTCATTTATTTTACTTTTGACGGTGAGGGCAAATCGATCGTCAACTACAGCAGAGAGTTGAGTTGAGTCGACAGAACGTTGTCAAGGCAGGCTATTCTAAAATTCATTCGGTTATGTATTTTCTCATCCGGCTTAGCAATTTGTCTTGCACGCTTTTATAAATTCTTATTTTTTGAATAAGAGAGCGAAGGAAGGCCCTTCTGATCGAGGTCAAGGCCACCACACCAACGAGCTGACGAGCAAAAGCCGGAATAAAGTAAAGCGTGCGCCCTCGATTAGTTTTATACAGCTTGGCTAAAAACCAAAAAGACATACGTGAAACATTGCTAGATTGTTCCAGTAGTTAAGAAAAAGCTTTCTGATATAGACAACGTGCTCACTTTCTATAATGTTCATAAATGGATTTGAGTTCAGTAAATTCTATTTAAAAAAATTATCAGATTTTAGAAAAAGTATAAGTTCCTTGAGAACTGCTCATAAAAATATCAAACTGTACTCAGTGCCCAGAAATGTTAGATCCATTAACTTGTGGTTTTTTTTATATCAGATGCACCATTGTGCACATACATGGATTTATAAAGTAAAAACAAATAATTTGTTCATAATTCGAAAAAATAAAACACATATATATAAAATGACCTATTTAATTATCAGCTGACTATATTGGTATTATTATTTTTTTTAAAAGGCTACGTCTTAATTCGAAATGCAGTACCACTTCAACCTTTCTGGTGACAAGACGTGCTTCTATCGTGCCAAACGCATCTCGCGATTAACGAACAAACACAAAGGAAAACAAAAAACAAAACACTAATCCAAGTGCACATCCAAGCAACATAACAGTTACACTACGCTATTGACCTCAACCAACTACCATGCACGAACCACCTGGCATAAGCATGTACAACATAAATACCAACAGCAAACTAGGCGAACCAAAATACATAGTGATTAAATAAACGACAACAACTCATTCGAAAAGGTATCAAAATAAATAGCGAAAACAATACCATGCTAGTAGAAACTGGACTTATTATTATAACACTCGCAACCCACAAACTAACGGAGTCCATTAAAACTGGTTACGAACTGTCAGAGTGCGCCCTTATATTCCTCTTCCACTTCGTTGCAAAAGATGCCTTCGCTTTAGTCAACCCGCACTCATCTGTAAGAACAGCTCAGAGTTTTGCAAAAACTGCTGAGATGGAAAGCACACAGAAGAAGGCGAACTATGTGAAAATATGCAAAACTGTTTTAACTGCGTAAATAGTCCGGTAGTAGACCACCAACACAGCCCACTCGATCGCAAGTGCCCCACATTCTTAAAGAAGCAAGAACTTACTGGCATCAAAATCACCGAAAAGGTCGACCACAGAACTGCACTAGGTATTTATTACAACAGACACGGTCAAAGTCTAAGAAAAACATACGCGAAAAAACACACAGCCTCAGCATCCGAAACAACTACACCTGAACCAATTTATACTGCTCACTGGACCCAAAACTTACATTCTCAAAACACAACACCCGCAACCCAACAAGTATTCACCAGCAAAATCTCATCTAAAGCCAATCATCTTGGACACAAAACATCTAAAACTCTATATACCTCAGCACAAACATCCGAACCAACAGCTCCATCTCCAAAGCAACAACAACATCAAATCGAAACTGAACACATGGAAACCGATGGTAACATCCCCAACAGGCAAACAATACTCCTCACAACCTACTGATAATCTTAAGCTTCAAATTTCTCTTAAGGATAACTCTCCTCTTTGCACTAGCTTTAAACCTAAACCAAAAACAAAAACTATAACCAAACTCCCAAACAAAGAATCTATCAAATCTAAGTTTACACCCACTCTTAATCTAACTGAAAACAAAAGCAGATTCTTTTTTCAAAACCCTATTGGAATTAATACACTTAACGTTATAACAGCTAAAGAATGCTTAATATCATATAATGGAACATAAAAGGATACACAAACAACTATAACGAACTATTAGTTATAATCAAAAATCACTCCCCACAAATTATACTTCTACAAGAAACCTACTTCAAGAACATAAGCATCCCCATCCCAATACCAATAAATTACTAAATATACACAAATCCAACTTCTAACCGATTTGGTGGAGTAGCCATTTAAGTGCACATTCACAAATGAATATAACCAACCACTTTGAAACCCTTGCTGTTGAAATCATGTCAAAAAAACTTCTCATTCTTTTAACTTATACCCCATGGTGGGGTCCCCACCCAACAAAACCTTTTCACTTAAAAGCCTACACGACAATTTTGAAATACATAATAAAAATCTAATACTTGGTGATTTTAACAGCTGGCACCACAGCTGGGGATCAGTCCAAGACAATAGAAAAGGCAGAATACTTGCCAAATTTCTTCAAAACTCTTACCTCACCATACTGAATGACGGTTCACCAACCCACTTATCTACACACAATACACATACCCACATAGGAATAGAGATCTCTGAACTGATTACATGATAAAGACGATTATAATCAGAACAAAGAACTCGAAAAGGTTCATGCATTAGGTAGTTAGTAGTACAGTAGAAGTGATAGAGGAATATAGTTTCAAGTAGGTCTACAAGGAACTGTTAAATTTACTTGGTTCAATAGCTCGGGTGAGTCTATATCGCCATTAAGAAGGTTGTGCATGAATATGACGCCAAGCATTAATCTACGATTAGTCAGAAAAGGAAGGCCAAGTAAAGGGAGTCTACTAGAATTCGATGCGTTCGATACGAAGAGCAAAAAGAAGGAACTGTTTTTGAACTGATTCTATTCTTGCTTTATGTGAATCGTATTGGGGTGACCATATGCAGGATGCATATTCCAAAATTGGACGAACCAATGAGGTGTAAAGAACTTTGGTAGTATATGGATCGTCAAATTCCTTTGACCATCTTTTAACAAACCCAAGAACACCCATGGCTTTTCCGACAGTAGCAGATATATGGGACTTAAAAGTCAATTTATGGTCCATAAGTACTCCCAAGTCGATCATCTCGTTAAGTCAAGTTAATGGAATGTTATTAAAAGAATAGGAAATCAACTGAGGAGAGTTTCTGAAAAAGTCATAACCTTGCATTTAGATGTGTTTCGGTTTAATAAGTTGTGTTGACACCAAGACTGAACGTTTTGGAGGTCAGACTGCAACCGTGAGGGAGATATAATGTCTATGTAGCTGAGATAAAGCTTAACATCATCTGCGTACTAGTAACCGTCAACCGTCAACGCGCTTGGACCTATTTTTATCGCGCTCCGCAAGTTCTTCGTTGTCAACCTCCAAACAATTAAAACAAATCAAGGGACAGAGCCACAGACACGCCCAAACACAATTATATAATAGAAATATTTAGTAAATAACTAAATTTACTAGTAATGCCAGCGTGTAAAGAGATTAACTCAGGCCCTTCTTCACTAGACTCTCGCCAGCAGAAGCTACAAGAACAAATTCTTCAGCAACAAAACGAGTGTCGGCTCTCGATGCAATAGCTTCAATTACCGTCCAGCGGACTACCTCAACAAAAACGCCCAACCAGTGACGGTGAATCCAAAGTCACCTGTTCAGACTGGTATGGACAGATTATTTATTTATTTAAGAAAGTCGACTTGTATTTATAAAAAGAAACAAGCCGACGAAAGAGCCATGGCTGCTGAGGCCTTCGGCTGGAGATCGTATATTAATGCTTAATGTTAACTTATGTTATTTTTTTTTTTTTTTTTAATATATATATTTACAGTGTTGGATATTTATGTGTACTTAATTGCTGATAGAATTATTATTAAACTAGATCTTGTGGAAAATGTTACATTCTTTAAGGTATTTCAATAATGCAATCATGTTATCAGAATTTATGTTGGATAGGATCGAAAGTGGGGAGCTTTGTGGAAAATGTTTGTGTTTTAAATGGTTAAATGTGATGCAAGTGTTTAAAAGGTGATCTAAAGTTATAGTGGCGGTGGAGTTACAGAAGGGACAAGTGGTCGGGATTGATCTATCTATTAGGTGTAGATGTGTTACTTTGGTGTGTCCTAGTCGGAGGCGTATTATTTTTATTTCATCTATGCGACTGGTTGGCCAGTGTTTTCTATTTTTGATGTAATCTTTTATATTGTTTTTTTGTAAATTTGTTTGCTGATACCAAGTGGATGTGTCCGCAAAACTGTTAAGTAGATCCTTTTGGTATTTTTTTTTAAGTAATTCTTTTATGTCACTAGTGCTGTTGTTTGGAGTGTACTTGAGTGGGAAGTATTTTGATTCTTTGGCAGCTCTATCTGCTAACTCGTTGCCTTTGATGTTGGTGTGGCCGGGGATCCAAAGTAAAGTAAATTTTGGCGACAATCTAATTAATAGGTTTCGAATTTCTGAGGCATAGTGTGAGGAGTTGCTTACATTTTCTATTGCCTTAAGGGCTGATAAGGAGTCGGAGCAAATTATAAATTTTCCTCGTTCTACTTTCAGAATTGAAATGGCTTCGTGAATTGCAATTATTTCAGCTGAGAAAACGCTCGAGTAATTGGGTAGGAGGCCTATTTTAATAATTTCAGTCTCTGAGGTAATAGAGTATCCTGTAGATCCCTCAATTTTCGATCCATCTGTGTATACAAATTTTGTTCTGTTGCTATGTTTTGATTTGAATTCAAGAAACTGCTTTATATAAATCTCTGGTGGAGTTTTTTTTTTGTTGTAAGTGCTGAGAGATGTATTAATGGCGCTTGTCTTAAGAGTCCACGGTGGGGATTTGTGTTTTAGTTTGTTTGGGGGTTTTAGAGTTATGCTAAGAATTTTATTGTATTCGATGATTTCATCAAAAGTTGAATGTTTTTGTTTGCCTTTTGTGGTTTGTAATTTTTAACTATTTTACAGAGTGGTGAGTGCGAGATGTTTGTTATTGATTTAAAAAAATTAGCTGTAAGAAGTTTTCTTCTTATTTCAATGGGTGGAATGTTAGCCTCGAAGATTAAGTTATTCGTTGGGTTGTTCTAAATGCGCCAAGTGCAATTCTGACTGCTGCATTTAACTTTGTTTTAATTTTCGTAAGGGAACTTTTAGGGGCTGTGCCATACAGTGGTAAGGCATAGTCGATCTTTGATAGTACTAAAGCTTTGACTACTGAGATTAGGGTAAGAGTACTACAGTTGAACTTCCAGCTAGATAGACATTTTATGACGTCAAGTCTCTTGTTTAAAGATAGAGCAAGGTCTTCAGTATGAGTGGTCCATTTATGCTTGTTATTGAAGGTGACGCCCAGGATTTTGAGTGAGTTTGTGTTGCATATTTGAAAATTACTAGTATTCGCGCGACACACGCAACGCTGCTTGTTGCAAACATGCATATGTTTACATTTATCGGGTTGTAGACTAGCTCCAGAATAGAGACACCATTCTGAAATATTGTCAAATAGTTGGTTTAAGTTTATTGTTCTGTTTTTTTCTGTGTCTAGCTTGAGAAGCAGGTTGAAGTCGTCGGCGTATGCGGAAAAGTATATGTCCTTGTGACGAGCGATAATTTCATTGAGTCTTTGGTATGCTATAACGAAAAGTACCACTGAGAGTGGGGACCCTTGGGGAATCCCATTTTCGAGCGGGAGTGTTTTTGAATGGAAGTTGCCTACTTTTACCTTTATTTTTCTTTTAGACATGAAGTTTATGACATACTTCAGAATGTTTGGGCCAACTTTCCATTTTATAAGTTGGTCGATTACAGCATGGACGCCGATTTTATCAAAAGCTTTCGAGAAATCTAAGGATATTATGGACATGTGATTTTTTGCGGCCAATGCTTTAGTTAAAAGATGGTCTATGAAAAGAAGACTATCCATGACTGATTTGCCTTTTCTAAAGCCGACTTGACTATTATGTATTAGTTTGTTTGTGGTAACAAACCACCATAGTCTTTTTGCGACAATTTTATCGAGCAGTTTTGCTAAGCATGGATTGAGTGATATTGGACGGTATGCTGCGATGTCTGTTTTTGTTTTGTTTGGTTTTAGAACGGGTATGATAACACTGAGCTTATATTGTTGTGGTATATGTTTGGACAATATTACGTTGTACAGGCTAATAAGTCTTCTTTTTATTTCTTTAGGTAACGCTTTAATCATTGGGTAGCTGATTCGGTCCAAGCCCGGCGTGTGTCCCTTTAAGGAACAAAGTGCAGACGCTAATTCTATAGAACTTATCTCCTGTTCTATTTGGAGGGCGGAGCTTACTGGGGAATTACAAACGCTAGTGCCTAAGGATCTTTTTTTGTGTGTTAGGAATGTGGTGGAGAAATTGCAGTCGTCCGATTCGGATGACCAGTTTTGGCAGAGGGCATCGGCTATGTTTTGGGGTTGAGTAACCATGTTTGCAGAGGTTGACAGTTTTATGCAGTGGATGCCCTTAGGTGGATTGAGACCACAGAATCTACGAATGTTGCTCGAGATCTTAGGTATGGGAGTAGAAGGATTTATGTCTCCGGTGAATTTCTCTAAAGCTTCTTTTTTAGACAGTTTTAGATAGCGTTTAAACTGGGCATTTTTCCTTCTGAAGTCTATAATGTTGTTGGTAGAGATATTTCTTTTCAGGGTATTCCACGCTTTATTTTTTGATTTTCGTAAAGCATCGAGGTGTTTGTTCCACCAGGGAACACAATGTGAAGACTTAACAGATGTTTTTGGGATACTCTGATTCGCGCTTTTTAAGATTATTCTGTTAATGTTGGCAGACTCTTTATTGATGTTAGAACTAACGGGGATGTTGGAGTGATGGTGTAAAGTTTGGGTTTGATAAGAGTTCCAGTCAGCTAACTTTACTTTAAATAGTGGTCTATACATAGGTGTATGGGTCCGATCTTCGTTAAAGATGTATGTTAAGATGGGTAGATGGTCGCTACCAAAAAGATTCGTCTCAATTTTCCACTCTGCTTCAATTGCTATATCGGGTGTACTTAGGGTGAGATCGATATTAGTTAAAGTGTTATGGGTGCTGAGATGTGTTGGAGTACCATCGTTTAGGACCGAAAGATTAGATTGTGTAATAAACTTTTCTAAAATTATGCCCTTACTGCTGTTGGAGGGAGAGCCCCATCTTCTGTGCCAACAATTAAAGTCGCCCGTTATTACTGTGGGTATATTGTTGTCGATATTGAGAACAGGCTGGAGAGAGTTTAGTGTGATTTTGCCTTTTGGTGGAATGTATGAGGAGATAATTCTAAGTTTTTTCTTTGACCAAATTTCGGCGCATATGGAGTCAAACCCTGTACCTAGGGGTATTTCTTGAAATTGTAAGGAATTGTGAATAAGAAGCCCTACTCCTAGTAGAGTAGAGACGAGTTTTGAGTTATCATTTTATAATTGGTAGGCTTGGGGTACACTGTGTGTGGTAGTATGTGTGTCTCTTGAAGAGATATGACATGTGGCCTATATTTTGTAATTAGTGTTTGGAGTTCACTGTAGTTGTTGTTAAGTCCATTGATATTCCATTGCATTATTATTAGAGACATTTTGGTAGTGGGATGGTATAGGATTTCTATGTGTGTGATTCAGCGAAGCGTGTGCAAGTGCTCGAAAAAGCACCAACTACAGTGTGAATAGCTGTTATCGGACGCACCCCAATATCCCTCGCCCCAGGCCTTACACGTTATGGTAACGTGGAATCCCCAGGTGAGGAAAAGGGGCGCCGACCGTACATAGTTCTAACCAGGGACCGAAAATAATTGTTATTTTTAAAATTTTCTTCAAAAAAATCATGAGTAACATAATTTTTATTTAAAAAAGTTACTTTTTACTGTTATTCCTGATTTTTAAAATATTTCTCCCGAATAACTTTTATTTTTGATTTTTATTATTTTCCTCATACCATAACTGTTATGCGTAATAAGAAAAATATAAAACATTTTTAACTCTTATTTTTGAGAAAAAAAAATATAAATCATTTTTAACTCTTATTTTTGAGAAAAAAAAATATAAATCATTCATGATTTTTATTTTTGAAAAAAAAAAAAATAAAAATCATTTCTTGATTTTTATTTTTTTCTTTCTCAAAAATAAAAATTATTTTTTGATTTTTATTTTTTTTCTCAAAAATAAAAATCATTTCTAAGTTATTGATGATTTCTGTTTTCCCACTCCAAAAATACTACTCAAACCGTAAGAATATGCTTTAATACAGGACTTTGACTATTGATAAACAACAATTATTATTACGGTACATGTGAGTCTTTGATGACCTGTGCCATGTAGATTGAAGCATTGTCTTGCTGATAAGTCCAATTATCGCCAGAAAGATTTCCAGCGAATTCAGTGAAAACACCGTCTAGAAGCTCTACATTCAAACTGGCATTCATTCGGGTAGATATGAAGCACATAGGCGTCTATCCTATATAGCAGAACACAGCCCATACCATCAAGGTGTCGTCGCCAAAAACTCGTGCGTATCTCGACAATATTTTGTGCCATTCCTTATCCCAGAATCGATATCTATTGGCAAATTCTAAACGAGCCATTGTATACCACTCAAGAAGCTTTGGTTTAGGGACCATTGAGGTATGTTTAACAAAACGATTTTCGTTTAGAATCTGAACGATTCTACTCCTTGATATTTGAAAATCCAAGTAAACCCTTATTTGATTACAGCTCATCGAGTCCTCGACTGCAAGACGTCGAATCTGGCGTTTGCATTGTTCTTCAATGTTGGACATGCGTCCGCTGCGTCGAGTAGTTCCATATTTCGATGGGTTCTTCAGGACATACTGTTTCTATGCCGGTTGAGTCTGGTTGCCTATTCAGAGATCTTGGAGCCGCTTTCGTGCATGCCAAGAATAATTCCTTGCTTGTGATCGGACAAACTTGTAACACGAGGCTTTTTGGCTTGACAACAATAATTATTACGAACTAATGAAGGTTATTTTTTATAAATGATACATTTACTTACAATAAAGATTTAAGCAAATTTTAAGAAATAAGTCTTCAACAGTTATGTATTAGCAGTACTTTAAGTACGAAAGTTCAGCTACAAGTGTTTTTCTCATATAATTATTTACTACGCAGAGCCCGATAAACCAAATCATTTTGCAGTAACGTACTTTGAAAGATATTAGAGTGACAAAATTTTATATGCATGGCAATCATAAAGAATACCATGATAATTCTGAATTCGTCAAACTTCCAAAAGTGAACTTACAACCGTAAAACAAGACAAAAGAAATGCACATATAATTATTTATATGACGTAGAGCAACCAAATTTACTGTAAGTTTGATTGAAATCTTTGCCACAGCGAATTGCTAGAATAGTTTTAATGGAATCACATTGGTTTTTGACACATTAAATAATGTGGCCAATTGCACGAAATGCATGTTTTCTACTGAAACGCCAAACATTAGCTGGCAAAATTGAACGAGATGGCATACGTTTGCTGTTGGTGCATATTAAAGGGAGTTTCACATTAAATTGATGGCAAATGCGAGGGTGTTCACATTTATTAAATATAACTACTGGGTATACTCAATGTCGGCAGGGACGACTTGCTTGCTTCATTAAACATAAATTTTAAACTGTTAAAAAAAATAAACCTTTTTTACCTATATTTTAGGCGATACGTAACGGATTCAGATCGCTTACGTCTGTTTAAAACAGCTATGCAAAGCTGCCAACAGATTATGCAAAATATTTTTAATGAAACTGTATCAGAAGGAAATGAACAACAACTGTTAAACCTTTTAATTGAAATATACAAAATACAAAAAAAGTTTCATAAATATATTGTGGAAAAAGAGGCATGGTTCACTAATATTTTTGTGGACGTATATTTGTCATACATCAAAAATACGATAAATATTTTGCCTGGTAATTCCAACTACGTGGACTTAGCGGTGAAACTATGCCTTCAGGAAATAAATAATCAAAAATGTAAGGAAAGGCAGAATAAACATCCTCCAATGAATATAGAGTCTGTTAATCAGGTAAGGAACGAAATAATGAATATATATATATATGTTTACATATTATTGGAAATGCATCTGGCAAATCATTCTTTGTCAATACTAGGAATGGGCAAATCAAAAATATATATCGATAATTATGATATCGATATTTTTTTAACAATATCGATTTGTCTAGGGTAATAATATCGATATAACGATAAAAAAAAGTCCGTTACCCTTTTTTTCTGATGAACACCATTCTCTTTTTTGGTGAACATCTTTTCTGGCTATTGAGCAACATTTGTTTCCTGAAATAAAATGTCCGTTACGCGTTTTTTTGATGAACACCAATTCTCTTTTTTGGTGGACATCTGTTCTGGTGTTAACTCGCGCGTTTTCTGGCAACCCTTAAGCATAGTTACTAGTACATGTAATTAATTTATTCATCAACATTTAGAACGGGTATATATTCGTTAAACCAGTAATTGGAATATATAATATAAAATAAACATAACGAAGGTTTAATAAAATATCGGATTTGGTATTTAGAAATAAATATAGAATATCGATATATCAAGATAATCAACGATATTCATTGATTTTTTTTTTTGAAAAAATAGCGATAGTATTATATATCGATATTTTTTGCCCTTCCCTACTCAAAACTAGTTCAGTAGTAGTAAAAAGTTGTTCACGAAAGCTAAAGCTACTTGTTCTATCACCCAATTAAATACCCAATAAACTATGTAACTAATAGAAGTCAATATATATACTCTTCAAAATAAACGTTGAAATCCAACAGGTTATGTACAAATCCCTTTTCCACTCCGTAAGTGAAAATGGATATTAAAAATGTGTAAAATTCTGGTGAAATAAAATTTTTTACAAGGAATTCAAAAGATAAAAAGAAAAAAGCACAGTTTACTTATAAAATGACGCCTGTGTGGCGCTTGCTTGAGTAGCTTCTAGAAAATTCTAACTTGTGTAGCTAGAAACGAAAACGTGAAAAGAAAAAGACAAAAAAAAAATGATACAATACTTATTAAAATAATAAGAGAACAATGAGTGTCACTTATCTACTTATAGAGCCTTTAGGCAAAGAAAACTTTGATACCTGGAAAATCCAATTGGAAGCGCTCTTAATCAAAAATGATACCCGGAAATATGTGAATATCACACATGCAAAGACAGCAGATGACGCCGAACAGTGGGTCAAGGAAGACGCCAAAGCAAAATCGGATTTAATCTTGGCTATGTTAACTACGGAATTAAAGCAAATAAAAAATTCTACTAAATTTAAATCGGACAAATTAACGATTTAATTTCTATTCTCCTGTTACGCAGCATTTTGGAAGAGTATGAAACATTTCGTATAGCCATTGAATCACCAGACACATTAATAGCACCAGAAACTTTAAAAATAAAGTTATTAAATAAATATGAAGCGCGGAACAAAAGCAAATTCAGCAACATCGATTATTAAGCGCTTTTGTCTGCACTCAGAAGCACCATCACACATGTACTCAGTAAAAGGTAGATTTGGCATGCCATACGCAGAGACATCTCAGCAGCTAAAATTAGCAAACGGCGAAACAAGAGATGTAAAAGGACTCGGCTTGGTTACATTTAAACCAAATAATAAATCAGGGAAATCTTCTATCAATCTCGATAACGGCTTTAATGTATTGTTCAAGAAGTATTCAGCTGAAATCATAAATGTGTCCAGTAGAAAAATTGTATTCAAAGCGCAACGACAACATGATCTGTATCATGTAGACAACTAAACGAAAAGGATTTAAAAGATCTCGTATAAAAAATGGAAAAATACAAGGAGTACGCATTAATACAAAGAAAAATCTGCCAATATGCGAAGTATGCCTTAAGGGGAAGCAATCACGAAAACCATTTACGGCAACTGGTTCAAAGTTAAAGTAATTGTTGGCTTTAATAAATAGCGATGTATGTGGATCAATGCGAGTTAATAGTCATGCAGGCAGCCGGTACTTCGTGACGTTCATAGACAACTATTCAAAATGGTGC
The DNA here is from genome assembly GCA_035045865.1 of Drosophila austrosaltans. Taxonomy (NCBI): domain Eukaryota; kingdom Metazoa; phylum Arthropoda; class Insecta; order Diptera; family Drosophilidae; genus Drosophila; species Drosophila austrosaltans. The sequence goes on along the minus strand of JAWNOQ010000073.1, from coordinate 7,580,375 downwards.
GAGCGGTACACCATAAAGTAAAAATCACAAGTTTTCCAGCAGTTCAAGGAATATAAATGATACATCGAATAGAAAACTGGAAAGAAAATCACAACACTGGGAGCTGAGAATGGTACTGAGTATACAAATAATGAGTTCAATAAATACCTCAAGGAAGCCTGAATTAAGCACGTATTTTCAATAGAATACACGCCGCAACAAAATCGAATAGCTGAACTCAAAAATCGAATACTCGTGAAAATGGTCCGTTGCATGATGATACAAGCAACACTCCCACCGATTAACTGGGCTAAAGCAGTCAACCCTGCCAATTATATAAGTAATTGGTGCCCATATAGACGCTTGTGTGGCGAAGTACCATTAAATTTATGGAACCAATTAAATACCAACCAAATGATATTTACAAATATTTTGGAAACGACTATAATATGTAGAGTTCTCGGAACAGTGGAGTGAAGTTGAAGCCGAATATTCAACACAAGATTAACAAGAGGAGTCGTCACAGCATGAAGAAAATTCTCAAAACCCAATTGAAAATAATGTTCTCAATTACGAGGAACCGGCACAGAAAAAGCTGCACACAGGTAATCCTGGAAAACCCAGTCTAATCTACAATAAAAGAAGCAACCAACCAAAATGTACCAGAACTGGGATTTAAAAAAGATAAATTTTTTTGAAGCCAAGTTAAAAACAAGAAACAATCACAACAACCATTTCAGGTAACTGGTCCAAAGTTAAAGAAATTATTGGCTTTAATACATAGCGATGTATGTGGACCAATGCGTGTTGATAGTCATGAAGGCAGCCGGTTCTTCGTGATGTTCATAGATGATTATTCAAAATGAGGCAAGCTGTACACCATAAACTAAAGGAAACGATTCTAAAGCCACTTGATATAGCTGCCTATGTAAGAAATAATGATTTTATAAATTTTTCTAAGCGATTGGCCTTGCGACTTGTTAATCGTCATTGCGAACGCAAGGTGAACCGGAAATTATTAACTACATTAACTTGATTTGTTATAGAATCAACGGATTTGTATGTTACCATCGATTTTTGATTGAAGGTGAAATTCAGTGCGTACACATCATTATTCTTTGCGGCGAGAATTGCTCGTTGACTTTTCCAAATATAATTCTGATAATTTTCACTAATTTTTGAAAAAACATTTTTAATAAGAGCTACAAATTGGATAAAGTAATTAATCTACTTGTCGCATCAACTCGGACTTTTGCATTTCCAACAGCTAACAATTGTTTGGAAAATTGTACAGCACTTTGATTATTTTGAAGCTGAACTTTGCAGGCGTTTCACGGGGAATTACTCGCAACATCCGCCTGAAATCGCTTGTCAACAGAATCAGTAAGCCGCTAAAAATGTTGTTATTTCGCCGAAGATCTTCATGTGATTTCTTATGTGCCATTGCGCACTAATCCCAAACAATGAGCTTGTATTGCATCAACAATTTTCCCATTGCACTGAATCGATAATATTGCATGATGGAGTATCAATTGTGTTTAAATAGAGTGGCAACTTAAGCGCAGAATGTGCAGTACGACCACCATCTACAAGAGTCGCCGTAATTCCAGATGATGCCACCGTTATACAGCTCTCGATTTAATTCTTGGTTGAATGCCTTTTGTATCGATCGATTTGGCGCAATCACTCCTACTTCAATCAGTAGCTTGTTTGCATAGTCAAGCATTGATCCTCAATCAGAATCAATCCGTTATTGTAGATTTCATCGGTTATGTGCATGTCGGTATTGATAGTATCTTCACATATGTCATCTTTGTTCCATAACTGAATTGGTTGAAAAGTAAAGCATATGGTGATGATTGCGAGCAGCGTTGGTATTTGGTACGCATTTGATGAATAATCTAAATCCGCTTGTGTGAAATCGCAATGCGATTCATTCTCCAGCGAACTCAATAGTTGACATGTTTTGGCTTTGCTGGCCATCCACAGTTTTCAAATGCATAAATGATTTCAGTCCACGTACGTAGTTAAATACCTACAGCAATCGCAAAAAAGAACATTCATCATTTCTAGGATAAACAGTATACATGCGACCTAGCGCATCAATGGAAAGCACCTGTGGCCAATCTGGAACTGAGGTTGATTGATTCCAAGCTGGATTACACATTGCAAAAAAGCTAGTCAATGATGTAGATGTGGGCTCTCAGCTCGTTGTGCCGCATTAGCTTCAGTGAAGTAAGCTCTTTCTCCATTTTCCAAATGCACTGGTAAATGTCCAACTGTGGGATATCTTTCGTGAATCTAAAGTGACAATAATGGCCACAGTGCTTTGTTAGTACTGACGTATCTGCCCATTTGGAAGTTGTTGATTTCGTCATTCGCGTTTTCAAACGCAATACCAAATTCAGCCATGACGCTGCTGATAGTTAATTAACGACCGTTATCTACTTTTGAATGCCGACGATAAACTGGATATCCATCGTTCCCTGTGAGTGTGAGATGTCCGGTCGCGGACTTCTTTTTGTGCACTTTCTATGAGTCATGAAACGCGATAATGGATTTAATGCACTGCACGGTCCTTGCAACTTCTGTGCCGTTACAATGTCGTATAGATGGGGATCAGAGACTGGGTCAGGAATTTCAGCTGATATGATGTTATCCACTTCATTTGAATGTAATTTGTTTAGCACCCATGTTAGGATTTACTGATTGCATATAAAAACTAGTGCCACCAAAAACTCGATAATTAGTAAGCACATCCATCATAATCTTGGGTTTTGGGTATCCGATGGCATTCATTCCAATGCTTTTTTGAATATATTAACAACAGCGTTATTAGCGTGAAAAAATGCTTGCACCTGTTCAATAATTCGTCTTTTTAACTGTTCTGTTCTATTTTGGCTTTCTTTGCTTAATTTCTGCGAATATACCTATTGCTGGCTTGCATGTTGAGTGCGGCGGCCGATGTTCGACGACCTTTTGGCATTTTGAACTATGGACAGACTGGTGAATATTCCCCCAAATGCACGATCTACATAATTTACATAACATTAACCACCTTAAGGACAAATACCTGCTATTGAACTTGAATAGAAATTTGCACAATACGCTTGATTGATTTGATGGTTTCTAATTGAATTTTTCAGGAAACAAATAACTTTAACCTCAATATCACAATTTCGCAGTGAATACAAAGCTGCTTTCGCATGAAAAGATTCAGCGATTATCACCCGTTACTTACGGACATTTAACTTTGATAAACCGATGAATTAAACTTTACTTATATAAGCCTCGCTGCTTAAGCCATTTTATCGCAACGTTTTTTACGTAGTTGCTAGGTCAGCGAACTACGTAAGTCTTTATTGCTGACCCTAGCAACTACTATGACTTTTTTTTATGGAGTGGCTGATTTGGACGCTTTCTTAGGTGGCGCAAATTAAAGGCGAACAATTTCGCATCTTTCTTCATCGTGGATAGACATGTTTTTCTGTGCTCCTGCATAATTTCTTCTATTTCGGTTTTAAGCACACCGCGCCTGCCGAAAAATTCAGCTATTAATTTAGCAATAACTATTGACATTATTCGGTCATTTAAGTTTTTGTTATTGCGCATTTTGTTTAATTAACTATACAAAAGCAAAATCAAATCATTGAACTTAATATTTAAAAAACAACAAAACTTTTTACAGCAGTGTTGTTGTTTTTGTTATTCTTTGCTCTTGCGTTTGTACTTTTTACCGCTTTAAAACCGCTCTCGCTCTCGCCAACGCATTGTTGTTGCATGTGCAGTGCTGTTGGCTCTCCTGCTCTCCTCTTTTCTAACTTCTATTATTCGCGCTCGCATCTATCTCTGTCTCGCGTACAAGTGATACGTGTATTTGTGTAGTGCTTGGTTCTCTTAGTTTTCGAATTAATTTTCTCTGCAAGTTTGACCCCAGTGTCGAATTTGCTTAATATAACTGAGTGATTTTTTTCGTTGGCATTTGTTCTTTGAAGATTTATTTATTGTAAAGTAAAAACTTTATTGATTATGTCCGTCTGTTCTAGCAAAAAGTGTTTGAACCCCCCTGCGCCCCATAATGTGTTTCTTACTTGCTGGCTGTGTGACAACGTCATGCACGTTAAATGTGCTGGCTACACGGCCAAAGTGAGGGATAGTTTGGAGCAAAGAGGTGGCCTCAAATGGGGATGTCATGCATGCCGAGAAGTGGAAATAGAAATGAGGGTATTTATGAGGCAGACCAGGGACAAGTTTAAGAAACTGTCATCTGGTTTTCGTAAACTTCATGATGGGTTTAACGCTTTGGAGCTGGAATTCAACAGCTACAAACTGTTGAATGAGTCCCCTTAGCGTGAGAAAACCAGTATGCGGAATCTCTCCTTGCATCTGCCGGTACCTAATCCCGTCGCGGCCGCGATACCACAATCCCCGTCGCTGCCTACAACCAATCCGCCGCAACTCATTTCGTTCAATACCCCCGTTCCCCAGGGTGGGCATAAAGATGAGGCTATTTCCGTTTCTCCAAGAAATGGTCTCTCTTTGCAGACGAATCAAGCCGTAGTTTCCGATCAGTCCGGGAAAATACCAAATAATATTGATATTGCCAGTAGTTGTCCAGTTAGAGGTACACAAGTACTTAGGCCTCTAACTGGCATACCACCAAAGAAACACATATTTGTTTCAAGCCTTGATCCCGAACATTCTTCGGATGACGTTTTAAGTTCATTAAGGCAAGTCTCCAAAATAGCTGCGGAAAAATTTAAATTTAATTATATCTTCCTTTAAAATCAGTGTTCTCGTGGAACTGTTTAACTGCATTTGTAGTAACAGTTTTTAACCGGATTACTTTTTAGAAAAAGAATATACGGCCAAAAAGAAATCTCGAGGTCCTGTTAGGCTTACTATCCCCCCTAATATTTCCTCCTCCGGAACGTCAGCATCTGCTGGTGTTCCAAAAAACTAACCTCGTCCCTTTATCTGACCTATCAGAATGTGAGAGGACTTAAATCTAAGCACCCTAGACTCTATCTAGATAGTCTAGAATTTGAATCTAAAATTTTAGTATTCACGAATACATGGTTAAACCTGATGTTAACGGTACATCTGTTCTTTCCGCAAAATTTTCAATTTTTAGATGTGATTGGACTTCTCGTGTAGGCGGAGGAGTTCTGATTGCAGTTGACTCGGCCTTAGATTCTGACCAAATCTATTCACCGGACACTCTGGAGATAAAGTTAGTTTGTGTTAAGGTCAGATTCAAGTCGTTCTCTGTCTAGATTACTTGTTCTTACATCCCGCCACAATCCGACATGGCGGTGTACGCAAAACATTTAGATTATATTCGATATATTTCTTTATTGCTTTCGGATAGTGATATCTTAATCGTCTTTGGTGACTTTAATTTACCAGAAATAGCATGGTCTCAATCTGAAGAATCTGCTTTGTTGCTTCCTTCTATATCTCACTGCTTCGTTGATGGCCTTTTTGAGTTATCATTAGCTCAAATAAACCCGTGCGAAATAACATAGGCAGATCATTAGATCTGATATTTGTGTTGGATTCCACCAACTGTGCAGTTACTAGAACCGACCCTCTAGTCTTGCCTGAAGAATTTTCATCCTACTTTGGATTTATCTGTTGATCTTCTGTTTCGTGCACCAATTGTTGGTGTCAGTCCTGTGGTTATATCTCGTAATTTTCGCAAGACTAACTTTGTTAAACTGAATGAGCTCATTTTGAGAACTGATTGGCCATCCTTATACAGTTGCCCAGACAAGGATCTTGCTATCTCGTTGTTTTATGATACTCTTGGTTCGCTTTTTAAGGTTTGTGTCCCACTGAGAACTCTAGTGTCGTCTCACCGACCTCCCTGGTTTTCTCGTTAGCTGTCCAACTTAAAAAATGTCAAATCCAGATATTTTAAAAAATACAAGAAATCGGGACGTTCTTCAGACTTTGCTCTTTACGCAGTTGCTCGCTCCAATTTTATGTTGCTTAATTATTGATTTTTCCCGTGATCCGAAACAGTTTTATAGCTTTGTGAATTCTATCGTTTGTGAATGTTATCGTTTGAAAATAATATAGCGGACTCTGATCAAGCGATTGCTGATTTGTTCGCTGATTTCTTTACAGCAACATATTCCTCAACGGAATACCGAGCAAATCTGTCGTATCCTTATCAGATAAAAAGGTCTAATTGTATTTGTATTCCTTCGATCGATGAAAGTTCGCTTCTTAGCGTGCTTAATTTAGTAAAACCTGTGTACACACCTGGTCCTGATGGAATACCTGGTTGTGTACTCAGATTTTGTGCCGAGGCTCTAAGTAAGCCACTTCAAAAACTTTTTTTGTTGTTCGTTAAATCTTGTCATTTCCCGTCTATATGGAAGGAATCTTATATAATTCCGTCTAAATAAAGGGGAATTTCTAAATTGTCCGCCATTCCTAAAGCTTTTAAAAAGTTAATTACTTCTCAACTGCAACATTTTTGTAGATCTAACTAACCATTTGAAAATGTCCTACAATTCCGTATAACGAAAATCCTAGCACACTAAAACATAATCCCACATCATCAGTTTGGCCTCCGTGAAAAGCATGGCACAATTGAGCAAGTCAACAGTATCACCTCAGAGATCCGCACAGCATTCGAGCAAAAAAAATATTGTACAGCAATATTTTTTGACGTCGCCCAATCCTCCGAACGATTCTGACTTAAGGCCTAATAAATAAGCGATGCTCCGATAATACACACACAGACTCATGGAATCATATCTATCCACGAGAAAATTGGCCGTACGATGTAATAGCTACACCTCTGATGACTTCGAATCAAACCATCTGGACGTCGGTCTGTAGTACAAATTTTTGTCCGAAATCCGGACATGCAGGGACTGGTGCCGTGGTGAGACACTTCTTCAACTTTACGAACGCCTCTTCCTGCTCGTTTCCCCAACTCCAGCGTTTACCTTTTTTCAGCAGACTAGACATGGGCTGTGTGATGGTCGAAAAATTTAGTACGAATCGTTGGTACCTGGAAGCCATCCCCAGACATTGACGCAACTCCTATACATTTGACGGGGGCTTCAAATCGCGTACTGCCGCAACGGTGTGAATCCCCTGGTCACTGATAACGTGAGCCAAGTATGTCAGTTTTCTCTGGAAGAATGTACATTTTTCTCGGTTTATCCTCAAATTTGCGCGACGTAATCTTCTCAACACTTCTATTAAGTTAGTTAAATGTCGCTCCGGGGTATTTCCAATCACGATGATATCTTCCAAATAGGCGAAAGCATATGGTTCCATATCTGCGCCGATGACGCTGTCCAACGCTCAATGGAATGTGGGCACGGTGAAGGCTGTACACTCTCGACTCTCCTTGGCTAACGGGACTTGCCAATAACCATTCTTCAGGTCCAACGATGAGATGTATCGGGCCTCACGCAATTTCTCCAGAATATGGTGAATTCTTGGGACCGGGTAGGGGTCCTTCACTGAATTGGCGTTCAGCTGCCTAAAGTCAATAAACATCTGCCATTTTCCATTTTTCTTTCTAACCAACACGATAGGAGAACTGTGGGGACTTTTCGAAGGTTCGATGGCACCTTCGCGAAACAATTCCGCCACTTGTGTGTCGATAACTTCCTGCATTGCGGGGTTCTTCGGGTAGTACTGCTGATTCATCGCCTTATCTTCTTTTAAGGTGATACGGTGTTCAGCTATATGGGTCACACCCGTCATCCCGTCAAATTTAGCCAACTCTGTGTCGAGGATGCGTTAGACCTGTAGTGCTAGAGGGACCTGCTCAGAACTCACGTCCTTGGTCTCTTATGTCTCGCTATCCGCATCCTCCTGGATTTGGTGGAGGGCTTCCATCCTTCTTGCTACCTTTGGGGAGGGTCCGAGTTTTCCATTACCTTCTCGTCGCCGTGACCCCGACGGCGTACTTCGTTCTGGTATTCTGCCATTCGTCGCCATCGCCTGGAGGAAATCCATTCCTAGAATCACTGGATCCAACATAGTTGGCATTACCAGGAATGGCATAACTACGCTTTTCCCGGCCAGCTGTATCGTGATCCTGAATAGCCTAGTGATTTCCATCTTTGACCCATTGGCCAACAATCTCTGCCATTTCCCGCGACGCTGCGTTGACAGCATTCGAATGATGTGACTCCTCTTCGGCCACATTCCCAACAAAGCAAGATACGCTCATTGTTGCATACGCGACTCATGTGGCCTATCCTTCCACATCGCCTGCAAGCGCGTCGCACATCCACCGGTCCTCTATCGTCACTGACTCTGTGATTCAATCACGGGGGTATGACGGGCTGACTTCTAGGAACGGGATCTCTAAAAGGGTTCTGTCGTTGTGTGAGGTTAAAATGATTTGCCCGTGTTCGAACTGGCTCGGCTCTCCCTGACGGTGCTGCTCGAGCTAAATCCTGTCGCCTGACATTCTCATTTCCGTTGCCATCTCAATCAGTTCTCTTAATGTGCGAAATTCGTGCCTTCGGACGTGAAGGCGGTATTCCGGTGCCGAATTTTCGTAAATTCCGTACAATTCCTGAGCGTAATCGTATCCAGCGTGGTGCATAAGGGTCCGTAGCTCGATTACGTAATCCTTAAATGACTCTCCTTCGATCTGAGGGCGTTCCCGAATTTGATCCTGCAATCTTTCAAAGTAATGTGGGGTCAAAAAAAAGTTCAAAAATTCTTTACGGAAAACAAGCCTACCTACTAGTACGGAACCATCGTGCCGCTCGGCCAGTGAATACCTCCGACATACCTCGGGGTATTCGCTCCTTGTCGAGGCCATAGGTCTCGCTCTTCTTTAGTAATTCCTCTATAAAGGATAAGGGATCCTCTGACCCATCGAAATGCAGTCCCCATTTACACACGCGGTCGGGGAGACTGGACGGAAGTTTGGCAGGTAGGATGGGTGTACGGGATGAAAGCATCTCGTCTCTGGGTAACTCTTCAAAACGAACCATTCGGCTGGCCCTAGAAGGGGCCATTCCCGCGGGGCGAGTATTGAGACAACCATCCCACTCTGGAGTCCGAAACTTTGCTTCTTCTTGGTGCATTTCGAGGGAATCCGTTGCTTCATTTCCTCTCATGGGATCGAACTGTATCTTAATCTTTGGAGTCGACTTAGCATAGGATGCCTCCAGTTCGGACAGACGAGCCTATATTGGCTTTGGCAGCTCCTGGGTGAGCAGTGCGGCAAAATTCTTGCCAGCCTCCTCGACTCGACATTCCGCATCGAAACCAATCTCATTGGCCAGGAAGACCAATTCCTCCTTGCGCCGGCCACATATCCAGCGTGCATCCACTCCTGGGTTTTTAATATTAATGGGGATATCGTAGTCACCACCGGCCCTGTGGGGAACCGTGTTAGATTCTTCTTTGGAGGTCATCGTTTTCGGTTATCTCTTCCTTTTGTTTTTTATTTTTTCTCCGCACAAAATCACCAGTTAATTTAGTTGATTTAATGAATTAATCGAATGGTTTAATTAAAATTCCTTTTTTCCTTAATTTGCGTTGGATTTCCCTTTTATTGTTCTACGAATCGCTTTATTTCCACGCCACTTTGGCCTTTTTTGCGGTTCTGGGTATCTGTCACTCTCACTGGGTTTTGGATTTTATTTTTCTGGTCACTTCTTTTTGGTTTGCTTGATTGTCGTTAATCTTTTATTTTTACACTTGTTATGTCATCATTCTCTTTTTGTTGGCATAATTCGATTTTGACTTTTTCGTTGGTTTCCTCTTCACTTGTTGGGCAGCACATGGTTTTGTATTGTTTTCGACAATTTCGTTTATTGGTCTCACTTTTCTGTTATTTATTTTGTTAACTCGCACTTTTGTTTTCTCTTTTGCAACTGAACACATTGTCAGACCGACGCGACAAAATATTTTTCCTCTGGGGGGGTTAAGATAGTTGGGTTACACGTGTTGTTAAGCTTTGTTAGGTTAGAACAGTGGTAGGCACGTAGTGGCTCACTTGGCTCACCGAGCTCCTTCCGTTATTTTTGTGGCAGAGGTCATAAATGTGCGATTTCGTAGGCAGAGGGACGCACAAGCACCTGAGGGGTGCACAAGTAAATACGGGAGGAAAAAGCGGAAAAAAAGGTCGCGAGCGCGAGCTCGAGTTTATTGTAGAGGGACGCACAAGCAACTGAGGGACGCACAAGTAAATACGGGACGCACAAGCAGCTGAGGGACGCTCAAGTAAATACGGGACGCACAAGCAGAAATTTCGAGCTCGAGAGAGGGTCATAAATGTGCGAGTTTGTAGGCAGAGGGACGCACAAGCAAATGCGGGAGGGGAAAAGGTCTCGATCGCGAGCTCGAGAATAGGTCATAAATGGGCGTTCCGTATTTACTTGTGCGTCCCGCGTTTACTTGTGCGTCCGGCTGCCTACAAACTCAAACTCTCGATCAAGACCTTTCCCCCTACCGCAACTGCTTGTGCGTCCCTCTATCCACGAACTCGCACATTTATGACCCTTTCTCGAGCTCGCGATCGTTGCTTGTGCGTCCCGTATTTACTTGTGCGTCCCTCTGCCTATAAGCTCGCACATTTATGACCTCTGCTCGGACTCGACGTTGGGACCTTTTTCTCTGCCCGGATTGATATTTGTCGTAAATGTTGTTGTCGGGCTTACTTGTGAAATTTGGCTACCCACCACTGGGTTAGAATTGCGTACACATACATATTTAAATTTTTTTAATCAAATTTTCGCTCTAGCTCTAAACACAATTGGCTCTTTGGCTACAACTGGTTTCATGCTTCTATCCTATCCTTTTTTCTGAAAACTTATGTGACTGACCACGGAACGGGGCTTGAATCCGCCCAAAACATTCACCCGTCGAAAATCTCGGGTCCCTGCTCGGGTGCCAATTGTAAGGAACCTTCTAAGGCCGGGGTACACCTCTCAGTTTTATGGGTCCACAAAACAAGAAATTGTTAATTGCCGAGACCTTCGATAGACGGGGCGTTGTCGGTTAGCTAGCTTCTACCGAGATTTCGACTACGCTGGGTCGCGGGATATCCAGGATTTGCGCCTACGCGTCCCTGGTGTTCAACCGTGGCTGAGATTGGGGCTTGTGGGCTGGTGCCACACCGGGGCTTCGCTAGGTTTGGGGACTGGTCAGGGTATCTTCGAGGATCCTGGCTCATACGGGTAGTGTCATCCTCGTCTTAGCTAGGAATATTCGGAGAATAAGCCCAGGAGTTACGGGGGGTTAACCGCAACTAGTGGAAAGCTCCACACCTAGTGCGATGGGTTAGTGGGACAGACGGGGTGGGTCAAGGTTTCATAAAGGGTCTTCGTTTAGGCGGGTAGTGTCATTCTCGCTTCAACTCAAAGTCCTTCACGAATGTCCTTGGGATTTCGGAGTGTTATTCGAGACAAGTAGGGCAGCTCCTCTACTCGAATCATTTGGTTAATGGGGGAGGGAAAGGGAGGTTAATTATTATTAATTACTATGCCAAATTCTACCACATGCAAATGAAACGTCAATGAATCAGTATGTGTGAATGTATTTCCTTTTCCTTTTGCTTTCACTGGTTTCGATTCTTTTCTTTTTATAATTTTCTTTATAAATGATCGTGTAATCAAGACCGGACTGCACCGGGTCTACCTATTCCCCAACGCTTACCTCTGGCTTCGGCGACTGTCGGATTAATTTATTTAATTTTCATTATTTAATTAAATTTTATTTGACCCGTAGCGTATTTGTTTTTCTTCCGTTAACACTCTCTTTCTTTAAATTCTCACTATCTTGTGTCTCTGTCACTATAAATTGTCTTTCCGCACACGTGTTCCTTTTCTTCACTTTCACAACTACTTTTGTATTTCCGACTTCACATCCGGTTGCTTCCGCTGACAAAACTTAAATGCCCCAGGCCGCCACGTTGGTGGTGAAGTCTCCCTGCTCATATTTGAGCTTTTCTATCTGCTCATTATTGGTTCTTATCGATATCATTTAGCCTAAAGTGACCTAATTACTACTCAAAATTGTGTCAACCCGCTAATGATATGTAGATAGCTATTTACAAGTCGATGACCGGTGGAAATGCCCGCCCTCTTTCGGAATTAAGAAATCGTTTTTCTAACTAAAAGGTATGCCTTCAGTGGCGTATATGACCAAAAATGTATAAAGTATGGGTATGGTACAAAACAAATTGTTGTGAGGGGTGGGTCCATCCCACTCCGTCACAAGATACATAGGTATATGTTACATTTTACACTTCACACTTTATATACACTATTAGAGAATAAATTTAGATGTAAATTCATTTTAATAAATAGGGAGGTGTAGTGATCATATATGCATGTGCATGCGCGTAGTCATCATATTTCAATACACTACAATGCAAGGCAAGAATTCTTGCCTTAGTACTTAGCACTCCATGGAACTGAACCGTAAGAAATGGAATAAACAAAGCGGCCTTAACTGAAGAGGTCAGTCAGTCTAATCGCATCCATCTGCGTGTATCAAACAAATTGCCTTCTTTATTCCAAAGTCGCCTAAATCTCGGCGCCGCGTTCTAAGTTTTACTTTATCTAATCTGCAGGTTAGCGTCATGGCAGTGGACACGCCATCATTGATGTAAGCTTCTTCAAGAGTTTTTGTCATTTTTCCCACCTCTTGGGTATATTGTGAATTTTATTTATTTTCGATGTCAGATTTTTCGCTCATGTGTTCTGATTCCTCTGGACTATTCGTGGCTAAAATTGGCTCGTCAAATTTAGCATCTGCATTTAATACGTTTTGAAAATATGAAGGTTATGCCTGTCCGATATCGTTCTAAGTTGAGTTCTTAGTCGGTCAAGATTTTGACGACTGAATACTTCCGCAAATAGTTTATCGATTGCGTTAAATTTGTGTATTAAAATTCGGATATGTTTCACTTTTGTTTTGTGTTTTATTTGTATGCTCTTATTCAGGCATTTAAATGACTTCTCGAATTCTACCCTATGTTCTTTTACAATCTCAAAAATTTAACGAAAAATTGAAAATTTTTATATACTATGAAACCAACTTCTTCGAAAATTCGAATTTTAACGTATGGTAAGATAGACATTGCCTTCTAATATTAAAGTTTTCATAAATAAGTAATTGAGCTCAGTTAAGATTTCCGGATTTAAAAAAAAGTTATTTTAGTATTTATTTAGTGAAAATTTTTATATTATTTAAATTTATTTTTATTGATTATTTATATTTAAATTAAATTTTTTTTTTTTTTGCGTTTCAGTTGGGAAATTTTGTTTTTGAATTGTTATTTATAATTTGTTATGTGCTTTTTTTATTGAGTAAAATATTTAAGAAAAATTTTTTTGTGTGTAAAATATTTTAAAATAATTGTTATAACAATTGCTCGTGTGCGTATTTTCTTGACATATTATCCAGATCGTTAGCATGTCTTAACGCCCTTTTAGTTACACATTAATTGTGTAATAGATATGCTTTGTATAGTACATAGTAGACATCTACATGAAATGTACCCAAAACAGCAAATGAATCATTCATTCGAAATATGAGTACATATATTTTTTTATCAGGTTCAAATGAGCATAAGTGAATGTTGTACAATTGTCTGTATTGACAGTTAATGTTTTCACTCACTCCAGTGTTGTGCAGCAGTTGATGAGTACAGTAAAATTGGTGTGAAGTTGTTTCACTGCACAGTGTGTTGGTGTGCAGTCAACTTACTGAACAGTGAGTTGTTATCGCAGACTTCTTGAATAAAACTTAATGAAACCCGTAAGAATAAAAGATTATATGCAGGAACAAAATAGTCAACACAGTTTTTAGTTATAACATTTTTTTCAAAAAGAGATTTATTGTAATTCCATAATATTTGAGTGTAAAAACATTATTTTAAATACCATATCGCTGGTGGTAGCAATTTTGCAGCGTTTACGGTTAATTAGATTTTTTTCAACAGAAAAACGTCGCATTTTTGCCAATGTCCACGACTAGCAAAATTTGACATTCATCTGTACACTTAAATAACTAAGCACACACGATGTACTCATAATTATTTATTGTGTACAATGTGTAAAAAAGTGACAAATGTACTCACTTCAAATGAGTACAACAACAACAGTAAAAATGTGGCACACTCCTAATCTGTCCATTTGAATGTACTGCACGGCAAAGAATGAGTACAGCATTTTTGAGATCACTACAATACAATACAGTACTATGATGTAGGAAACGAATGCATTCATGCAGACCTGTAGTACCTAGGCACACAGAAATATGACAATTATCAATAACAATACATTTGTTAATTTTAGATCAATATCTGATGATTCGATTTTGTTTATTACATTTTCAGCGGAACCCATTGTTTTTTTTTTTTTACGCGTGAATCCCAACGGGAGCACTAATTGCCCACACCTCCCGCACAATGGACCGAAGGGCGAAAGCCGCATAACGCACGGCTCGAGTCGCGGGGACAATTCACAAAACACAGACAAAAAGCGAAACTTTAGCTAGTTACGTGCTAGATAGGAAAGGATAGAAGTTTTTAGTAATGGAATAGAGAGCTCTGAACTGATTACATGATAAAGACGATTATAATCGGAACAAAGAACTCGAAAAGGTTCATACATACATAAGGTAGTTAGTAGTACATAGTGGAAGTGATAGAGGAATATAGTTTCTAGTAGGTCTACAAGGAACTGTTAGTTTTACTCGGTTCAATAGATCGGGAGAGTCTATATCCCCATTAAGAAACTTGTGCGTTTTTGAACTGATTCTATTCTTGCTTTATGTGAATCGTATTGGGGTGACCATATGCAGGATGCATATTCCAAAGTTGGACGAACCAATGAGGTGTAAAGAACTTTGGTAGTATATGGATCGTCAAATTCCTTTGACCATCTTTTAACAAACCCAAGAATACCCATGGCTTTTCCGACAGTAGTGCTTAAAAGTCATTAAGTTAAATAAGTTGTGTTGACACCAGGTCAGACTGCAACCGTGAGGGAGATATAATGTCTCTGTAGCTGAGACAAAGCTTAACATCATCTGCGTACATGAGGACACGAGAATGAATTATAACGGATGGAAGATCGTTAATAAAAAGGGTAAATAGCAAAGGTCCCAGATGACTACCCTGAGGCACCCCCGAAGCTACTTGGATAGACCTAGAACTTGAAGACTTGAAAATAACTTTCTGTGTTCTGTCTGTCAGGTATTCACGAATCCAGCTAATTAAACTGCATTGGAAACCAATTTTGTTTAATGTTAACAGAAGAAGTGTATGATTAACAGAATCAAAAGCCTTACTGAAATCAGTATAAACGACATCAGTTTGTCTTGCATTCCTAAATCCTTCGATCGTTAAAGATGTAAATTCTAATAGGTTAGTGGTAGTAGATCTACGTTTCACAAACACATGCTGAGATGGTGAAATAATAGATCTACAAAAATGTTGCAATTGAGAAGTGATTAACTTTTCAAAAGCTTTAGGGATGGCGGACAATTTAGAAATACCCCTATAATTAGATGCTCCAGACTTTTTACCGTTCTTATGAAGAGGATTTATATAAGATTCCTTCCATATAGACGGGAAATGACAAGATTTAACGGACAACAAAAAAAGTTTTTGAAGTGGCTTACAAAATCTGAGTTCACATCCAGGTATTCCATCAGAACCAGTACACAGGTTTTACTAAATTAAGCACGCTAAGAAGCGAACTTTCATCGATCGAAGGACTACAAACACAATTAGACCTTTTTATCTGATAAGGATACGGAAGATTCGCTCGGTAGTCCGTTGAGGAATATGTTGTAGTATAGGAATCAGCGAACAAATCAGCAATCGCTTGATCAGAGTCCGCTATATTATTTTGAAACGATAACATTGATGGGTGGACAACCATCTTACTTTTAGAATTCACAAAGCTATAAAACTGTTTAGGATCAAGGGAAAACTCTAGCTTACAACGCTTGAGGTAATTATTATAGCAGTGTTTGTTAAGCAACATAAAATTGGAGCGAGCAACTGCGGAAAGAGCAAAGTCTGAAGAACGTCCCGATTTCTTGTATTTTTTAAAATATCTGGATTTGACATTTTTTAAGTTGGACAGCTCACGAGAAAACCAGGGAGGTCGGTGAGACGACACTGGAGTCCTCAGTGGAACACAAACCCAGAAAAGGGAACCAAATGTTCTAAATGTTTTGCATACACCGCCATGTCGGATTGTGGCGGGATGTAAGAACAAGTAATGTAGACAGAAAATGACTTAGTCTGACCTTAACACTAACAAACTCAATCTCCAGAGTGTCTGGTGAATGAATTTGGCCAGAAGTTAAGGCCTAGTCAACTGCAATCAGAACTACAGCCTACACGAGAAGTCCGATCACATCTAAAAATTGAAAATTTTGCGGAAAGAACAGATGCATCGTTAATATCGGGTTTTAACCAAGTCTCAGTAAACACAAAAATTTTAAATTCAAATTCTAGACCATCTAGATAGAGTCTAGGTCGCTTAGATTTAAGTCCTCTCACGTTCTGATAGGCCAGATGAATGGACGAGATTAGCTGTTGATTAGTTAGTTGCTGATATTCCGGAAGATGAGGAATTAGATGGGATAGAAAGCCTAACCGGATCACGAGGTTTTTTTTTGGCCGTGAATTCTTTTACTAAAATGTGATCCGGCCAAAAACTGCTATGACATATACAGTCAAACAGTTCAACTGGGACACTTATTTTAAAGGAGGATATCTTCCTCGAATATTTAAATTTAAATTTTTCCACCGCTATCTTAGCATTATAGTGAGGAGCTTGAATTTGAAATAAGCTGCGGAGGATTTGTCACAGTGAGCAGTGAAGGAGATTATGGAACCACGGCCGAGACGGGATTGGGACCAGGCAAATGCAAAGACAGATTGCGCATACTGGTTTTCTTACGCTTTGGAGACTCATTTAACAGCTTATAGCTGTTAAATTCACTCTCCACAGCATTGAACTCATCGTAGAGTTTACGAAAACCAGATGACAATTTCTTCAATCTATCCCTGGTCTGCCTTATGAACACCCTCTTTTCGATCTCAACCTCTCAGCATGAGTCACAACCCCATTTAAGACCCCCCTTTTGCTCCAAGCAATCCCTTACCCTGGCTGCACATTTAACGTGCATGACATTGTCACACAGCCAACAAGAAAGGAATGCGTTATGGGGTAAAAAGTACAAACGCAAGAGCAAAGAATAACAAAAACAACAACACTGCTGTAAAAAGTTTTGTTGCTATTTCAAATATCAAGATCGATACTTTAAATTTGCTTTTGTATAGTTAATTAAACAAAAAGCGCAATAACAAAAACTTAAATGACCGAATAATGTCAATAGTTATTGCTAAATTAATAGCTGAATTTTTAGGCAGGCGCGGTGAGTTTAAAACCAAAATAAAATAAATTATGCAGGAGCACAGAAAAACACGTCTATCCACAATGAAGAAAGAAGCGAAATGAATTACGTATCGACTACCCCCTTATCAGATATATCTTAAAATTTGCTTATGCTTTCAAAGTACATTTAACGTAAAGGGAATATTTTTTTTGATTATGATTTAATGGACAAGATCGTACCTTTTTGTTTGTATAGCTTTACGGGCTATACGTCTATTGGGCAGATAAGGTTCCGCTCAATTTTACAATTTTTACAATATTTCTTTTTTTTTATATATATATACTAGCTAACCCGGCGAACTTCGTACCTAACAGTCAAAGAATGTCGTGTTAACTTTTAGCTAAACTAATTTAGGCTTTAATGAACGTTATACAATAATACAAAACAATATTAATATGATGAATGACAAATCATCAGCAGATAGATCGTTCAATAATGCAACTCTCATATTTACAGACAGTTGAAGTTTGTTTACATATCGCCACAGATTTGATGAGGCATTGAGGCAAGCGTTTATTTCTTCGGCAGCTGTAGATCTTGGAATTACTGGTAGTGTTAGTCGGAAATCGCCAGATAATAAAATCATTGAACCACCAAAACATCTCCAGTCATTGTGCAGATCTTTTAATGTTCGGTCTAGTGCTTCCAATGCGCGTTTGTGCGCCATTGTGGATTCGTTCCAAATGATAATTTTTGATGCTACTAAAACTTTGGCCATTGCGGAGTGTTTCGAAATGTTACATGTCGGTTGTTCAGTAGTTCGAAGATTTAATGGCAATTTTAACGCTGAATGAGCCGTACGGCATCCGTCTAACAATGCTACCGCAATTTCGGATCTCGCACGTACAGTGGCCAAAAAAAATAAGCCACCATTTTCATCATCAATTGCATTAATCAGTGTATCCTAGAATTCCCTCTGCTTAAGATTCAACAGTGGTACATTCGTTTGAACTGATTGGATTAGTTCATGTGGATCATATTCACGTTCACGTTCTAATTCTCTATTAAATGCGTCATTCATTTCGACCTAACTAACAAAGTGCCGCATATGAGGTAACACATATCTTCGATCAAGACCAAGGCCTGGTTATGCGTCTCCTGATTCGCCTCAAGATCGGGATTTCTTGAGCTGACACGAATTTGTATTTGTTCCACAGGTCACGTGGGTTTGATGGGAAGCATGTCGAAATGACTTGGAGATGCAGAAATAATTGCTTCAGCGATTATCGTGTCCCAATGAGTATCGTTTTCAAGCAAATTCAGCTCTCGTCATACTGCACGAAATGTGGGACACACTATACCATTAACAGTTCGTATTGATTCAAATGATGTTGGCCCTCGAACATGTACCAGCAACAACCGCAAATAGAAACATTTATCATTCTTCGGATGAACTGTGTAAATACGACCAAGAGCATCAGCAGAACGCATATCTGGATGACCAGGAGCTGCATCGCCTTGCTTCCGACGTTGAAATTTCTTCGATGTAGCGTTCCAAGTGTAATAACGTGGCATTCCCGAGCAAAGCAACGTTCTTTTGACAAATCGCACAGAAACTGGTCAGTGTTGTCGCTGGAGGTGTTTGGGCACGTTGAGCAGCATTCGACGTTGTGAAATATACTCTCCGACCGTTCTCTAGATGCACCCCCAAATGTACAACAGTGGGATAACGTTCGTGAATATGGAATGAGAACATACTCCAAATTGCTTCATTGCAGTTCACATATCTACCAACTTGATAGCGCGACTTCATAGTCATCACTTGGCATGCGTTCTAAAGCAGTCTTGAACAGCCTGACCAATGCATGATGTTCATGAAGCTTTTGCTGCAAATCTTGGAGAATTGCTCTTTTTGTAGCTGTGTTGATCCCTTGACGCCGATCAAGTTGATCTTCCATATTGTCCATGAAGTATATTTGCAAGAATTTGTGTTGTGCATCTTCAATAGGTTGCAATGATCCAATGCGATGGCGAATCTGGCCTTGAATCTGTAAACAAACTCTTTTTACAGAAATCTAACAAACTACATTCCAAATTTTTTTTACCTTATATGTCGGATTACATTCGTGTTTTTCAATAATTTCCGCCCCAAATGAAGTCATTTGGAAACAGGCATTGTATTTTTGAGTGTTCGCTAGAAAATGTCGTGATTCTAGTGTTTCGCCATAAAGCAGGGAAGGCAATGGCTCTGGTGGCGGGACCACTGATGGCAATGCCACTTTACCACTAAGGCAGCACAAACCTGGCGTTTCACCAGCAAACTTCAATGCGCCACAATGCTGGCAAACAACGTCCATTGGACCAATGCAAACTAAACGATGCAAGGCGTAGTCGATGGTGCAATCATATCAAAACGCTGCTCGATTCAAATCAATACTTGAACCGTTTCTTCTTGCACTTCGAAGATTATTCCTCTGTTCATCAGTACGATAAGCTCGATGATTTCTCGTTTTACAGGCTGCGTCTTTTTGAGAAGCACGAATTAAGGCCCTTCTTTGCTCCATACTACCGCGGCGCTCTTCTCGGGCGATTTCTCGTTCTTCGTCAGATAATTGACTCGCGATATTCCGTTGCCTAATTGCATTACGGGTCCGCTGGGAAAGATTAGATCCTCTAGGACGCGGCATTTTTATTAATAGTAATACTGAATACACAATCGCTTACAATTTACACAAATAAAAATTTAAAACAATTTTCAATTTTGACATATATATCAACGGTAATCTGATGAAACAATCTTTTTAATTTTAAAATCTGCATTTACTGTCATTTAGACAATTTTTCAGTATTCAGTATTTTTAAGATATATTCTGCTAGTCGGGGCGGAGACAAATCCAACAAATCAAAATCTATGAAAATTGGTCCAGCAGATCTCGAGTTATAAGTGTTGTAACAAAACCGACTTTCTTTTATATATATAGATAGTACCGCACTAGGAGCAACAAGTCAAATATTTCGCCGATTACTATCACTATCCCAGGTATGCTTTTGTGCCCGTCAGTTCAGCAACCAGATGATCCGCAATGTCTTAACACGCCTGTGTACGCCATAATTTTTCAGCTCTTGACTCGGGTCTTTGTTAAATTAAACTGATTTAACGGATGTACACATACATACCCGGAACATCTTATGCATTCTGAACCTCGGCATTTTTGAAAAATTCTAGTTCTGAACAACCGGCCTGTTTTGTAAAAGGCTTCAAAGAGTAAACCTAATTTTGTCATGGGTTTACGAGCCCCGACCACTATTAATTCGTACGGCAAGCTTTTTTAAACATATGCATTGTTTACCAAACGATATTTTCAATAACAAAGGATAAAACACATGCAAACCTATTTTTTTTGAAAGCTCATTTTATTTTCTTAATTTAAGAACAACAAATGTTTGGTGTACTTCAACAACAACAACAATAAAAATAATTTCTTTGAATGCCTTGTTTAACTAATGAAAAAAACTTGTCCAGCAATCATTCGTTAAATATTTAGTATTTGATTAAACATGTAGTTTTGTATTAATATAGAATTGACAAGTTTTCTCATTGTTCTGACAAGTTTTCTCATTGTTTTGACAAGTTTTCTCATTGTTCTGTTGATATTGAGTCCCACATCTCCTTTAACTTTGTTTTTAAACCAGTAAAGGGTCTTTAAGGATAAATTTTTAGGTTTTTTTTCATAATTCTCCATATATTCTCGATTTGACTCAGGTCCGGACTATTTGATGACCAGTCTAAGACCCCAACTTCCTTATACTGTATCCAAGATTAAGTTCGTTTGGCAGGATGAGATGACGCTCCATTCTGTTGAAATGTGTATTCACCATAATCAGCCAGTTTTGGTATTGATGGCAGCAAACTTTCTTCCAGTATATTAATGTATTCTTCAGCGTTAATTATCCGACCAATTTAGTTGGCCTACCTCTTTGGCAAACATACAACCAGGCCATTATGCTTAACTGTCCTTAAAAGGCAGTCTTTATGGTGCACTTTAATTTTGTTTCAGATTACTCTCCTTCGTGCATCACCGACACTCACATCAAACTTAGCTTTATCGCTAAATATGGTGGAGTTCCACTGCCTTTGAGTCCGTTCCCGACACCATTGTAAACGCTTCTTCTTTTGACGATGAGTAACCAATGGTTTTTTCGTAGGCCTAAGAGTAATTTAAGATGTGGAATATGTAACATGGTGAATCCCTAAACTTTATAGAACTTTTACCCAATATTCCACTCACGCTTAACACTTTTTCCGATTTCATCAGACGATTCTGATGCTAAGTTTATTAACCTTTGACGACGATTGTGGCTAGGGCTCTTCTATCACGAACTGTAATTGCCGATGTTCGTCCTCTATTTGCGATATTGCTTTCAATATTGCCATTTTTTTTTTAATTTTGAATTAATCCTTGAACGGAGGACTTAGGCAAATTTAATTGTTTGGCTATTTCATGAAAACTGTTACCAGATTTAAATAATCTATAGCTAATCTTCTGATTTCTTTACAAATCGGCTTAATACGTGCCATCGTTGCTAAACTTTGAATAATCAGAAGCATTATAAAATTTTTAGACTATGATTATGTAACCTGTTTTGTTTTTATTTTAATCTTCTTCAGCTTTCGGGTAACACCATACCTGATGCCTGGAAAGAAGAATTTTGTAATTAACTGTGTTGTGTGCCAGGATAAGTAATTATCTGCAAAATTTAATGTCCGGGCGACATCCCAGTTGGCTAGCCTGAGATTTCTTATCCAACGGTAAACGGACCCTAATCGTCTTGATTAAGACTCCTATTGTTGTGTTACTCCAAGACAATGTCATTTCTATTAGTTTTATGTGTTCCTGCCTATCTCTCACTTCTCTTCCCTTTCGCTCCTACATATGTAAAGGAAGGCCCTGGGGAGATTGAGAGATGTACTCCGGCCGAAAAATTTCCATACAAGGATAAATTACATGTAAGGCTCAAAGGCGAAGCAAACTTCATCTGCGTGAACAGTAGACAAATGCTTTCACCAAATTTGGTAGTTCTAAACCTTATGGTCTCTGAGACCAAGTTGATAAAACGGACTTGTGAATAGAAAGATCTGTCTCAATCGACTCGACTCTTAATGCAAGACAATCCATATATTACGGTGTCGGAAACCGAAATTTAAAATTTGGAGACTTTACGCAGATAGTAAATGTTTTCTTTCATATGCTTTCAGTTACTGATGCTTGCTTTGGTTTATTTGACATAGTATTAACATCCCCAAACGGTATTAGAGTCAGTTCAGTCTATCCTTCTGAAATAGTTCAGCCTCCTACTTTTTTTCTTGTTCGTATTTCCCAAAAAGTCTAAATTGTTTAAAGGCTATTCCATCTGTTTATTCCATCAGACTTACTAATGGTTGTTAAAAATTTTAATTTTTTTATGCATTTTGCTGACTACTGGTAGATCAGTTCTCAAAGATCTTTGGAAGATCTCTTCTCAAATGGTTTTCAAGTAAATTAAATAGTTAAACAAATTTTAATTTAATAAATTTTGTAAATTACTAAAAGTTCGACACGGATGATTTTTGTAAAACAACTTTTTTCTTCATTATAAAAAGGAGTTGTTTTATTCCAAATGAAACTGTAATATTTCTTGTGTTGGCACGTCTGTGCTCTTTGTAGGTTTTATTAAGATTGATTGAATTTATGTATATAATGCTTATGCTGCTTGTTGGCAGCTACAAAATGTATATATGTATATATGGAGAGAGAGAGAGAGAGAGTGTACTCACATGTTTGGTCACTCATTCTTGGTGAGACCAAAAAGCAAGCTCAGCATATTTAGGCTGGCTTGCCAGCACAGTTCATTTATGTAAACACATATATACAGAACGAAATGTATGCATGTAAGTTTGCGTACATACATACAATTGTTCTTATATATGAATATATATATTTATAATTATTTATTGCTTGCAACAGAGTGTTACAAGCTGTGCTAAATGATTTTAATTATAACATGTGAATACACTACAAATCGCCTTTTTAAAGAATAACGTAATATAATGAAGTTATTGAAAAAAGAAAAAAAATTACGTCTGGATTCGAATATATATTTCGAATATATATTTATATACATGCATATTTTTGATTTTTTTTTTTTTTTAGTTCTTACTCTTTTTTTTTTTTTATAAAAATAAAGATTTGTATATATGTAAATAATTTTCTTTCTCTTATTTCTTATTCTTATTTATTTTTGAATGTATACGTTTTAGATTTTAATAAAAAAAAAAATTTTATTTTCTTTTTTAAATTATTTATAAATTTTTAACCTATCCTTATGCACTCTTTGTGCTTTATTTCTTTTATCTCTAATTAAAATATTATCCGTATCTTCTATTGATTCTACTCTATATGGGCCTAGATACTTAGGTTCTAGCTTATGGCCCGTTTCATTTTTCAAAAGAACCCTATCACCTATTTCTAGTTCAAAATTATTTATTTTTCTATCGTATAGTTCTTTATTCTTTACCTTATGCTCTTCTAGCATAAGCCTTGCCCTTTTATAGGCTTGCTCTAATCTAAACTTAGCTTCTCTAGCGTAATCATCTACATTATATAATGGACTTACATTATTTATAGAATTAATTTGTTTTGGCAAATTGCTTTGTTTGCCGAAAACTAGCTCATATGGACAATAACCATGTGCCATAGAGGGGGTTGTGTTAAAACAATATGTAAAATATTGGAGCCAAACATCCCAGTCAGTTCTATCGACTGATATATATGAACGGATGTATTCATTAAAAGTTCTGTGACTTCTTTCCACTGTTCCCACTGTTCGGTGGTGATGTGCAGTAGACGTTATGTTGTCTATTTTTAAATACTTGCACAGATCACTTATTATGGAATTTTTATATTCAGTGCCCATGTCCGAAATGAACGTCTTCATTGGACCGTACTTTAATATAAAAAATTCAAATATTGCTTTCGCAATAGTGTAAGCGTTATTATTTTGAACAGGGATGGCTACCAAATACTTCGTCAGGTCGCATATCAGTGTTACTGCGTATTCGTTACCATTTTCAGATTTTGGTAGTGGACCTATAGTATCCATTATTACTCTGTCAAAGGCACTCATAGACATTTCTGTTAATGTCAATGGGGTCCTTGTATGTTTAGTCGTTTTCGACTTTTGGCATTTTGGACAACTACGTATGTACTCTTTTATTTGACGCGTCATATTTTTCCAATAGTAGTGTCTTTTTATTTTTATTAAGGTTTTTGTTATGCCATTATGACCACCTTGTATTGGATCATCATGATTTTTAGACAAAATCGCTTCTTCTTCCTTTTCATTATTTGACCATAATAAATAATGAAAAGGAAGAAGCGGGTTGAGTAGCGCTACTCTTAATGATTTTAATATTTCATTGTCTATTTCTTTAAAAGTATCTATTGAAATAAATTAAAAGATCTTTTCCCACGGTGCCATTTTGATAAGGCTTATTTTTAGTATACCGGCTTGCTTTTCAAGCCTTTGAAAGAACTGACCTAAGTCAAGTTTTTCATTAGTATATAGGTCGCCAATATCAATTCTTGCAATAACTTTATTTCCGTGTTTCAAGTAACACAATTTATTTGTTATATGCAAGGCCACAACTTTTCGTACCTCGTCATTATTTATAACTTGGTAAACGTTGGGCATAGAAGCATTTGGAGTACTTTGCCTTGGCAAAGTCTCTTTTTCATTTATTTTTCCTGCGCAGGATTTATTTTGTCTGTATTGTTGCCTGGTAGTGACTTTCAGGACTTTATTTTGAATATCTTTTAACTCGGTTATTGTTATCCGAGATAGGGCATCTGCCACGAAATTGTCTTTTCCCTTTAGATACTCAACTGTGAAGTCGCATTCTTCCAGTTCAAGCCGCATGCGAGTCAATTTTGAGCTAGGATTGACCATGGAAAATAAATATGTTAACGGTCTGTGGTCGGTTTTTATTGTGAAATGTTTGCCATAAATGGCCCAATGAATGGCTGCTAGCTCTTGTTCCGTTGTGCTCTTATTACTTTCACCTTTGGTGAATGAACGCGATGCATAAGCGATTGGAAGTTGGAGTCCATCTCGGTTTTGAGTTAAAACCGCTCCACACGCTTGTTTGCTTGCATCTGTGATTATGCAAAATTCTTTGCTAAAATCAGGATATTGTAATATAGTTGGCCGCATTAAATTTTCTTTAAGATATTGGAATGCATTTTGGCATTCAACTATCCACTCAAAGGGAACATTCTTTTTACATAATCGAGTTATGTGCCGGGAATAGTCGGCGAAATTTTTAATAAAACGTCTATAATAGTTGCAAAATGCAACGAACCGTCTAGCGCTGTCCGCATCATGTGGGACTGGATAATTCTTAATGACATTATATTTTGTGTCATCAGGTGTGTTTCCGACATGTATTGAAGACATCGTCAAGATTTTTTAACATGTGTTTTTCGGAACAACCAATAACTATTAAATCATCCATATAAAGGAATGCTTGGGACGGATCTAGTCCCGAGAATGCGATAGTCATCATTCTCTGAAATGAATTAGGCGCTATTTTTAGACCAAATGGTAATCGCGTGAAGCGGTATGAGCCGTTGCTCGTTGAAAATGACGTTATATTTCTTGAACTTTCTTCAAGTTCGATTTAATGGAAGCCTGACATTAAGTCAAGACATGAAAAATATTTTGCTCGACCTAGTTGGTCCAGTATGTCCTCAATTAGAGGAAGAGGAAATTTGTCGGCCAATAATTTTTTATTGATTTGACGATAGTCAATAACTAATCGCCATTTTTTGTCTTCTGAGCCTGGTAATGATTTTTTTGGAGTAGTAGAGGGCTATTATATTCAGACACAGATGGTTCAACTATATTGTTGATTATTAGTTTTCCAACATGCTTTCGAATTTCTTCCTTTTGACTATGCGGGCTCCGGTAGTTTTTGATATATACCGGTGCTTCGTCTTTTAATCTCAATTTTTGTTTGCAAAAATTATTTGTTGTGATTGATTCGGTCTCAAGTCCGAATACATCACTATATCTGGTGCATAATTGGGTTAATTGTTCTTTAAATTGGAGCGGAAAATTTTTAGTAAGCTGGGACATTACCATATTTTCCCTAGCTTTAGGAGTGGTTGGAGCTACATCGTAGTTCGAAAATGGTTCTGACTTTAAAGTGTTTATTTCTATTATTTTGTCAGAATTGGTTGCGTTTAGTAAACGGACAACTGCATTTCCATTTGTTGCCAATGTATTTGCAACGAAAATACCTGGTTGAATTTCCTGATTGGGAATCAACACAACGTCTTCACTTAATGTGAGATTAATTTGTCGGACTACTTGGGATCTTGCTGGTATGAAAATTGAGGTGTTACCAGAATTGTATGGTATTGGAACATAAATAGGAAATTTTAAATTATCTGGTCTTAGTATTAACCAGTCTTCAGACGCTTTGCAGTCGATTTGGCAGTTGAATCTTTTGATGAAATCAATGCCGATTATACCATCACTTGGTATTGAAAAATCAGACTGTACAATATGGAAATTGTGTGGAATTATGTATTTTTTAGTCTGAAGTTCTAAAGATGCTAGGCCTTTGGATTTTATTGCTCCTTTACCAATGCCTTGAATGTTAATTTTGTGATTCGTGTCGATGTCATTTAGAATATCTGAATCTTCTTTGAGAATTGAAATATCTGCACCAGTGTCGATTAAAAATGTTAATTTTTTATTGAAACAAATATATTGAGATTAAAATTAATTGTATGCACATGTTTTGTGCTTACTCTTCTGTATCTAAAGGGTATACGCGAATATTTCTGCCAGGTATGTTTCTTCTAGCATTAGTATTATTATTTTGATAATAGGACTGTCCCCTGCTGTGGGACTGTCCTCTGTTTGACCGGTAATTATTGGGTTTAAAGTCGGCATTGTAATTACCCTGGCTGTTGCCTGTACCACGTTGGTAGTTAGAGTAATACCTGCCTCTATTATTTCTCCCACGCTGGTACAATATGGTACTGGGACTCCCAGTCGTTTGGGTCATGAGACAGATATATTTACCCATAGCATCACTAAAACGACTAAAGTGTCCAGCTTCCAATATAGTACGAACTCGCTCGTGCTGACATTGGAGGATTAGCGCCTCCATAGCTTCTTTTGTGGCGAATCTAAACCGGGATCTAAACCACGGTCAATGAAAGCGGCTTCAAGTTGCTTCCGCAAATTGTCAAGCTCCATAGCATACTCTGATGCTGTTTTACCCTTTTGTTGGGCATTCATTAGTTTTGCAATTATAACGTCGGTTGATTCACCTCTAACGTTATATTTAAGTTTTTCTATTATGCCCATTATTGTAGTCTCGTTTTGGACTTTGTGGGCAATGGAGCCGGTGATCTTGGACTTTATGGCTTCAATGGCCAAATCCTTCGGTCTCCTTTAGTTCGTTCGACCAACTTTAATGCCGCAACGAAACGGGTGAGTGAGGTCTTTTGACCATCAAACTCAGGGACTGAAGACATAACTTGTCTCACATATTCCCTATCGGCAGTTATTTTTTCCGCCATTGTAAAATTTATGTTCTTCCGGTGATTTTCGTTATCTTCGTTGAGAACTATCGTTGTATCTAGGTCAGATACTCTGGCGAACTGAATATTGTGTTTTGCCAATGCTGAGACAAATTTGTCTCTACACTCGTTATAGAATGCTTTGGCGGCACACTTATGACCTTTTGTAAGGGAATCAAAATGTTTTTTCAATAGCAAACGAATTTGCTGAAGAGTGGTTTGAATTATATCAACGGGCTTGTCAAGTGTATTTGGACTAATTGTCCTATCTTGACTGATACACTTTATTTATTTTAACAGTTCCTCTTTCAGAATTCTGGCTTGTGCAACAATCACTTGCCAGTCAGTCATTCTTTAAATATGTGGACATACATATATGTAGTGCTATTTTATTACACCTTCCTTGTCTAAGTTCTTATATATATTTTTTTTTTTTTTAATGTTGTGCTTCATCCATTAGATAAAAGCAAAAAGTACCTGCTGCGTTTGTATAACAGCATATGCTAGGTACTGTAAGGATGAAGCACATGGCTACTCTACTGTTTCCTTGGATTGGGAAATTTTCTCCCGTTATATCCAAGTATGTTATATTGATAGTAGCCAGATCTAATGCGCGTTGAGGTGAGCTACTTTGTTCACTCTTAAAAACCTCTAGTAAATCGGTTTCTATATTTGGCTTCCTATCTCTAATTTTCGCAAAATATTCGTCAAATGACATTTTTTTTCGCTTTTTTTTTTTTTTTATTATTCCAAAGCAAAATTCTTCCTCCTTTTTTTAGACCTTATCTAAATCATTTGCACTGCTAGTGTATTTTTTCTTTAAGCACCTATTGTGCATTCTATAAATTTTAATTAGCATGTTGATACTCATCAGTATTATTATTACGATCAATAAGATCGTAACAGTTGTAAGACCTTGTGTCTCTACTTCTACTCTATTGATCACATTGGCAGTGAAATCCACTGTTTTCGTGTCAATTAAACCTATTTTGGGTTTTAGGGAAGCTACTTTGAAGAAATTCGATATTTCGTCTTTAATCAATGTGTTTAAAATTTTTCGAAAATCTACCATCTTTTCAAAATTATCCATCAAAAGTTAAGAGACGCTAATCATACCTAAAAATCGCTCACGTATACATAATAAAAATAAAGAAAAATTTTTTTTTTGAAATTTCATTGAATTTAATACTTTTGGGGAAAAAAAAAAAATTTTTTTTTTTTTAAAAAAATGTAATTAGAAATTACATTAAATATTTTTATATAAAAAAGAGTGTGATATCAATTAGTGATATCCACTTAAAGTAATCGAGTGATCAAAGAGTAAATTATTTGATTAAAAGATTCATTATAATGTCATGAAGTAAATTATAATGCATATATGAGATAAATGTACATTCAACTGCTAGTAGCAGTGACAGAGACGTGGAAAGTAAAAGGTGCATGTGGTTGGCTCACAATTCAAGTTTACATTTCATTAAATTTTTACATAGTATACTCCAACCACATGTGTTAGTAGTAGCCTTCTTGTTTTTGTTAGTAGTTTTCAAGCAGCGTTTGCACGCATCGGCTTGAGGTTTAGTTAAAATTATATGAGTGAAATGAGTAGTTATATAAACATAATAAAATTTTTTTAAATGTATGAATGAAAAGTGTAAAATTTTTTAAAATTAAAGGCAAAATCGGAAATCCGATTTGCGTTACTTTGCACCACGGCAAAGTTGGTCATCTATGGTTTTTAAACTCTCTTGGTAGAGTTGTCGGTCTTCCTCGGAGATGGTTGTTGTCTTCAGCATATCCTGCACCAGTCTTCTCTGGCGCAGGAGGGCGATTCTTTTTCTGCCCCGCTTCTTCCTTCTTTGGGTCGATTTATCTTTATGTTGTCGAGCCCGGTACTCAGCTATTGTGAGAGGGCGTGGTCCATCGTTGGGATACACGACTAGAGCCTCTTCTAGTGTTGGTGCAGCACTTTGCTCAACAGGAGCAGCACTTTCAAATGTTAATTCTTGCCGGTCGGCCATACAACATGTAATAGTATATGCACAATAAAATATGCACTTTCTTGTTTTGTAATTATGCACAAATTAAATTTATTTCCACCATAGCATAGGTATCTTTTCTTTAGTTCACCATTTGAAATTAGTATGTTGTCCTTGTAAGTTGTAGATGTTTGTTTAAAAATTGTTTTCCTGTTATTCTTCCACAGACATTTCTGCAGAGTTTCGACTATGTTTGTTGTTGTATCCGATCCCGGGACAACATGGAACTATGTGGAATTTCTGTCCAGCCAAAAGTCATACTGGTATTCTTCGACCTGGCAAACGTTCAAGGTTTAATAGTTTAAACAGTGACATAGTCCTGTCACGGTCGCCAAATAAAAAGGAGTTGTTTTATTCCAAATGAAACTGTAATATTTCTTGTGTTGGCACGTCTGTGCTCTTTATAGGTTTTATTAAGATTGATTTATGTATATAATGCTTATGCTGCTTGTTGGCAGCTACAAAATGTATATATGTATATATGGAGAGAGAGAGAGAGAGAGTGTACTCACATGTTTGGTCACTCATTCTTGGTGAGACCAAAAAGCAAGCTCAGCATATTTAGGCTGGCTTGCCAGCACAGTTCATTTATGTAAACACATATATACAGAACGAAATGTATGCATGTAAGTTTGCGTACATACATACAATTGTTCTTATATATGAATATATATATTTATAATTATTTATTGCTTGCAACAGAGTGTTACAAGCTGTGCTAAATGATTTTAATTATAACATGTGAATACACTACAAATCGCCTTTTTAAAGAATAACGTAATATAATGAAGTTATTGAAAAAAGAAAAAAAATTACGTCTGGATTCGAATATATATTTCGAATATATATTTATATACATGCATATTTTTGATTTTTTTTTTTTTTTAGTTCTTACTCTTTTTTTTTTTTTTTATAAAAATAAAGATTTGTATATATGTAAATAATTTTCTTTCTCTTATTTCTTATTCTTATTTATTTTTGAATGTATACGTTTTAGATTTTAATAAAAAAAAAAATTTTATTTTCTTTTTTAAATTATTTATAAATTTTTAACCTATCCTTATGCACTCTTTGTGCTTTATTTCTTTTATCTCTAATTAAAATATTATCCGTATCTTCTATTGATTCTACTCTATATGGGCCTAGATACTTAGGTTCTAGCTTATGGCCCGTTTCATTTTTCAAAAGAACCCTATCACCTATTTCTAGTTCAAAATTATTTATTTTTCTATCGTATAGTTCTTTATTCTTTACCTTATGCTCTTCTAGCATAAGCCTTGCCCTTTTATAGGCTTGCTCTAATCTAAACTTAGCTTCTCTAGCGTAATCATCTACATTATATAATGGACTTACATTATTTATAGAATTAATTTGTTTTGGCAAATTGCTTTGTTTGCCGAAAACTAGCTCATATGGACAATAACCATGTGCCATAGAGGGGGTTGTGTTAAAACAATATGTAAAATATTGGAGCCAAACATCCCAGTCAGTTCTATCGACTGATATATATGAACGGATGTATTCATTAAAAGTTCTGTGACTTCTTTCCACTGTTCCCACTGTTCGGTGGTGATGTGCAGTAGACGTTATGTTGTCTATTTTTAAATACTTGCACAGATCACTTATTATGGAATTTTTATATTCAGTGCCCATGTCCGAAATGAACGTCTTCATTGGACCGTACTTTAATATAAAAAATTCAAATATTGCTTTCGCAATAGTGTAAGCGTTATTATTTTGAACAGGGATGGCTACCAAATACTTCGTCAGGTCGCATATCAGTGTTACTGCGTATTCGTTACCATTTTCAGATTTTGGTAGTGGACCTATAGTATCCATTATTACTCTGTCAAAGGCACTCATAGACATTTCTGTTAATGTCAATGGGGTCCTTGTATGTTTAGTCGTTTTCGACTTTTGGCATTTTGGACAACTACGTATGTACTCTTTTATTTGACGCGTCATATTTTTCCAATAGTAGTGTCTTTTTATTTTTATTAAGGTTTTTGTTATGCCATTATGACCACCTTGTATTGGATCATCATGATTTTTAGACAAAATCGCTTCTTCTTCCTTTTCATTATTTGACCATAATAAATAATGAAAAGGAAGAAGCGGGTTGAGTAGCGCTACTCTTAATGATTTTAATATTTCATTGTCTATTTCTTTAAAAGTATCTATTGAAATAAATTAAAAGATCTTTTCCCACGGTGCCATTTTGATAAGGCTTATTTTTAGTATACCGGCTTGCTTTTCAAGCCTTTGAAAGAACTGACCTAAGTCAAGTTTTTCATTAGTATATAGGTCGCCAATATCAATTCTTGCAATAACTTTATTTCCGTGTTTCAAGTAACACAATTTATTTGTTATATGCAAGGCCACAACTTTTCGTACCTCGTCATTATTTATAACTTGGTAAACGTTGGGCATAGAAGCATTTGGAGTACTTTGCCTTGGCAAAGTCTCTTTTTCATTTATTTTTCCTGCGCAGGATTTATTTTGTCTGTATTGTTGCCTGGTAGTGACTTTCAGGACTTTATTTTGAATATCTTTTAACTCGGTTATTGTTATCCGAGATAGGGCATCTGCCACGAAATTGTCTTTTCCCTTTAGATACTCAACTGTGAAGTCGCATTCTTCCAGTTCAAGCCGCATGCGAGTCAATTTTGAGCTAGGATTGACCATGGAAAATAAATATGTTAACGGTCTGTGGTCGGTTTTTATTGTGAAATGTTTGCCATAAATGGCCCAATGAATGGCTGCTAGCTCTTGTTCCGTTGTGCTCTTATTACTTTCACCTTTGGTGAATGAACGCGATGCATAAGCGATTGGAAGTTGGAGTCCATCTCGGTTTTGAGTTAAAACCGCTCCACACGCTTGTTTGCTTGCATCTGTGATTATGCAAAATTCTTTGCTAAAATCAGGATATTGTAATATAGTTGGCCGCATTAAATTTTCTTTAAGATATTGGAATGCATTTTGGCATTCAACTATCCACTCAAAGGGAACATTCTTTTTACATAATCGAGTTATGTGCCGGGAATAGTCGGCGAAATTTTTAATAAAACGTCTATAATAGTTGCAAAATGCAACGAACCGTCTAGCGCTGTCCGCATCATGTGGGACTGGATAATTCTTAATGACATTATATTTTGTGTCATCAGGTGTGTTTCCGACATGTATTGAAGACATCGTCAAGATTTTTTAACATGTGTTTTTCGGAACAACCAATAACTATTAAATCATCCATATAAAGGAATGCTTGGGACGGATCTAGTCCCGAGAATGCGATAGTCATCATTCTCTGAAATGAATTAGGCGCTATTTTTAGACCAAATGGTAATCGCGTGAAGCGGTATGAGCCGTTGCTCGTTGAAAATGACGTTATATTTCTTGAACTTTCTTCAAGTTCGATTTAATGGAAGCCTGACATTAAGTCAAGACATGAAAAATATTTTGCTCGACCTAGTTGGTCCAGTATGTCCTCAATTAGAGGAAGAGGAAATTTGTCGGCCAATAATTTTTTATTGATTTGACGATAGTCAATAACTAATCGCCATTTTTTGTCTTCTGAGCCTGGTAATGATTTTTTTGGAGTAGTAGAGGGCTATTATATTCAGACACAGATGGTTCAACTATATTGTTGATTATTAGTTTTCCAACATGCTTTCGAATTTCTTCCTTTTGACTATGCGGGCTCCGGTAGTTTTTGATATATACCGGTGCTTCGTCTTTTAATCTCAATTTTTGTTTGCAAAAATTATTTGTTGTGATTGATTCGGTCTCAAGTCCGAATACATCACTATATCTGGTGCATAATTGGGTTAATTGTTCTTTAAATTGGAGCGGAAAATTTTTAGTAAGCTGGGACATTACCATATTTTCCCTAGCTTTAGGAGTGGTTGGAGCTACATCGTAGTTCGAAAATGGTTCTGACTTTAAAGTGTTTATTTCTATTATTTTGTCAGAATTGGTTGCGTTTAGTAAACGGACAACTGCATTTCCATTTGTTGCCAATGTATTTGCAACGAAAATACCTGGTTGAATTTCCTGATTGGGAATCAACACAACGTCTTCACTTAATGTGAGATTAATTTGTCGGACTACTTGGGATCTTGCTGGTATGAAAATTGAGGTGTTACCAGAATTGTATGGTATTGGAACATAAATAGGAAATTTTAAATTATCTGGTCTTAGTATTAACCAGTCTTCAGACGCTTTGCAGTCGATTTGGCAGTTGAATCTTTTGATGAAATCAATGCCGATTATACCATCACTTGGTATTGAAAAATCAGACTGTACAATATGGAAATTGTGTGGAATTATGTATTTTTTAGTCTGAAGTTCTAAAGATGCTAGGCCTTTGGATTTTATTGCTCCTTTACCAATGCCTTGAATGTTAATTTTGTGATTCGTCTTAAAACGTGCTAACTTAAGTAAATCCTATGTGGTACCCAGATTTTAAACAACAACTTTGTTAAAACCAATTCTTAAGCTATTTAGTTAATCAGTTAAATTTTGCCCTTTCCCATTTATTTGAAGGAATCTTTTATTATTCGTCTGCTAAGAAATATAATAAGTCCAAAGCTACAAACTATAGGACTTTTTTCATGTTGTTCGCTATTCCAAAGGCTTTTGAAAAAATTAAAATTTCTCAATTGCAGCATTTCTGTAGCTCCGGTATTTTTGTTCCCCTTTCTACTACTACTAACCTTTTGAAGTTATCTTTTTGGTCTACCAACGGATTCAATCATGGATTGCAAACTGATATCATTTAACAATGTAGCAGTAAGGCCTTCGTTTCTGTTAATCATGCATTTTTTTTTTTACAAATTTAAAAATCTTACATTTCCAATTCATTGGCTTAGTTGACTTATTCAATATTTAACTAACCGTACAGAATGTGTTATTTAAGACTTAACAAGCCCCGATGGTGCCAGAGATTAGCTATTTGGGGGCAAATTATCAATGACCTTTCTTTGGTCTTAGTCAGGGTCCGTAGCAGTTGTAATTAAAACTCAACTGTTGGAAACCAAATGCCTCTCTTTTTAACCTATTCTAAGTATAATCGCTTTTTCTATATTATGCATCTATTTCCTTTAAAATTGTAAAATTTGCTTCTTATTAAAATTTGTTTCTTATCATATATCAAACATCTTGTTATTCATCATTATTTGGTCCTTCGAGCCGGATCATTGTGCATTGTTATTTATTGCTCATTTATTGTTAATAACTTGTTGAAATTATTAATCTCCGATTGCGGATTGACGCCGAACAAGTAATCGATAATTTTCTGTGTCACCACTGGGGTGATATCGATTATCGAAAGAGAGAAGTGTGTGCACATCTCTAAGAAAAAGCGCTTGTATTTTTGGCTGCCAAAAAGCACAATCTATTATTTTCGTTCAGCATGGAACAATTAAAGGTTTTAACCAAGGCCAGAGGAAGATTAAAGACATCAATTACCAGGGCACATTGGTTCGCTGAGAAATCGACATCTACACTGTCGACACCAAGTTGGATATTTTGACCAATGCACTATGGGCGATTTGTCGATTTTTGCGGCATAAAGTCTAAAAATAAAGCTAGAGACCTAATTTGTTTTTTTTAAATGTTCGTTATATTTTACTCTAATTTCGGATTTTTTTTTTCGACAATTGGTCCGATCCTTTATTTTCCGCTTATGTGCAGGCCGCCACTGATAAGTACATTTATTCTTGGAAGAAAATATAAATGTTCAACTAAAATAGAAACAAAATAAAAAGCTTTTTCTTTATTAAAGTTTGACATAATATTTAATAAAAAAAAAAAAAAAACTAAAAATGTTTATTCAAATAGTTACAATATTGGAAAATTATGAAATAAACAATTAAAAATTTTCCTCATCTAAGACGAACGTATATTCATTGTTGTTATCGTGATCTTCTTCGTCATCTGATTCACTTTCCATGCTAATATTATAATTTAAATTATAATTTTCATTATTATTTTCATAGGATGAACTTATATTCAAGGTTGGAGCTTCTAAAAACGCAATAACTTCTGGAGGAAGTGATTTTTTTCCAAGCAGTTTTGGTTTATTATGTATGTTCAAGCTTGATAATAGAGGGTCAGATGAGTCCATAGCTCTATGAAAAACATCAGTAATATTATTAAGCCTGCAATTTTTCCTAGCATGGGAACGTCGGTCCATTTTATAGAGTTTGTTGCGTGCCTCGGAGGCATTTTCGCCCAGACATCCAACAGGAACTAAAAACTGATCCATAATATCTGATCCGTGAACAATAATCTTGTGAACTGTTGGGGACATTGGGTACCATGGATACGCCTGCATATACAATGAAAATGTGTCGTTGCAAAAATATCGAAATTTGTCTGTGTTGACGGCAAATTCACTCGAAATTGCTATTAATATGTGGTGAAATTTATTTAATAGAACCTCGTCAAACAATGTGATTTCTGCAAAAAGTTTGGTATTTGCAAAGATTCGCCTCGCCGTATTTTCATTGTTGCTGTTACCAGATCCATTCTGTTTTGGTATGCTAATATGTAAGCCCATTTCCTTCCATATTCTTTGCTGAATTTCCTTCTTCCGCAATAACATTTTATTTTTATTCTCGCCTTTTACATGCAAAGTTTTAATATCGATTCTATATGATACACCCGACGAAACAAAAAAAGCCGCACTCGCAAAATTTTCGGTTTTTTCACTTTGGGGGGCTCTAGACTGCTCAAATGCAAAGTTACCTCTAAGAAGTTTATTTTATATGATTTTTGGGTCAATTTTAACTTAAAAAGTTGATGTCTCAATAGGAAAATATTGATGAAATCATAAAAAAAATTTTTTCTTTAAACATTGGTTTAATTTAGCCCTTTTGGGCGGTTTTAGATGCAAACAGGAAAAAAAATTTTAAAAATAGAAAAAAATCAAAATGATTTCGTGAATAATTTTTTTTGTTCTTAAATAATCACAATTGATTAGTTGACATCAATTTTTTATTTCTTTATTGTGAAAAAAATATGAAATTATTTTTTTAATATTTTGTAGTACCACCCTTTGCCTTAATCAAGGCTTTTATTCTATTGGGCATCGAAGCAATCAAATTGTTCAAATATTTTGGTGTAATGTCATTGTACCAAACATATTCTATGGATTCCTTTAGCTCCACCATTGTTTTTGGCTTTCTTTTTTTTATATATCTCGACATTTGCGACCACACATTTTCAATAGGATTAAGGTCTGGGCTGTTGCCAGGCCAATCCAAGGACTCAATGCCTAACTCTTCCTTAAATTTTGTAATCTGTCGTCAGAATAAATTATTTTTTAAGTTATGGCAATGATTGGAACGCAAGGTTTCACACCAATACTTACTGAGTGGGCCCGATGGCAGGGTGCGGAGTCGTCCTGAAAAATTGGTTTTTTTACATGTTCGGAAATTGACTCCAAACTTGGGACCACTCCATCCAATATAATTTCTTTGTACTTTTCTGCATTCACGTAACCCACTAGCATTAATATTGACTCTGGTTTGTATTTGGAAATACATCCCCATACCATTATATAGGGAGAATGCTTTACAGTGGGCAAAAGGCAATTTTCGGAAAACCTTTCTCCATCTTTACGGCGCACTCTGCTAAAGCCATCGGGTCCAAAGAGATTAAATTTGGACTCGTCGGAGAAGAGGACTCGTGACCAATCAGATTCAGTCCAATTAACTTTTTCTTTCGCCCAATTCAGGCGCTTTTCCTTCATTTTTTTTGTAAGAAGGGGTTTTTTTGCGGGCTTCCTTGCGCGCATCCCGCTCTCATTAAGCCGATTTTGAATCGTTCTGGGTGTAACCTTTATAGCATATTCATCCTCGACCTCTGAGTGAATTTGGATAGCATTTTTAAACCTGTCCTCTTGACTTTTCTGGTATATAATCCGATCTTCCCTGGCAGTAGTGGCTCTTTTCCGACCACTGCCTTCCTTCCTTAACAGGATCCCATCCTTTCGAAATTTTTTTATAAATCGCCGTACAGAGCTTTCATTGAAGTTTATTTTTCGAGCAATTTCGCGATTTGATAAATTTTCCTGGGCCAATCTCAATATATCGGACTTTTGGGCCACAGTAAGCTGAGCTCGTTTAGGCATAGTTTGAGGCGACCCGCCAAAAAAATAAACGTGCTGAACAAATAACTTCATCAACTAACCCGCAGAACGCATTAAAAGTAAACGAAAATAACACAGAATGAAAAAAAAAAAATTTCAGAGGGCTATCTCAATTTTCGGGGAATCCCCAACATCGCAAAAGTCAGAAATGTAAAATTTTGCGAGTGCGGCTTTTTTTGTTTCGTCGGGTGTATGTTTAAAACAAATTCCATAAACCTAATCCAGGCGTGCAACGGACTAGCGCCGTATTTCAAAGAATCAGGTTTAGGCTTAAAAATTTCTGAATTGAAGTCATTGATGTGCATAAGAGTTTTTGGATTTATACCACATATTGGACAACATTGCGTAGACTTTGTATTTGTTAAAACATTAAGTACCTTGCCGTCAATCAATGTCATATACATATGTTTTGAAATTTATAAAAATGTTTGAGCTTTGTGATTTAAAAGTTTCTAATTTTGCTACTTGCATATCCAAAATATCCTTTTCTGCTAGGATTTTTGCAAAGCTTTCTTTAGCATATTCAATTTTTATCGGTCTGCAGAAGCGTACAGACTGGGGGCTTCTGTTCACCCAAATTAAACGATTCAAAGAATCCACTAATCTTATTGGAATCATAGTTGCTACGAATAGAGAACTGTCGGAAGAATCGGGTTCATCCAAATCAAATTTCTGCTTATAGGAACTTTGACCGGTCAACCCATCAAATCCATAGCATGCAATAAGTGTGCACTCAGTAACATTTTCCATTTGTTGCAAAACTTCCTTTTGTAAAATTAATATTCGTTCAGCCGAATGGCTTAACAAATCCTGCAAAGAAACCTTTGCCACAGTTTCTGTAATTTGCATTCCTGTTGGTCTACTCTGCATTTTCGTTTTTTCTATTGCATCATAACCAGGATATATGTCGTTCCCGTACGCCTTATTTAGTTGCTTAGTATTAATATATTGTTGTTTTGTTAGACCATTATCCAATATATAGGCTAAGGCTACATTATTAGATATTTTTACCGGCTCTTTGTTTGACACATTCTTTACTTTTTTCCCTATATTGACTTCTTGCAGCACGCCGACTGCTTCATTATTTTTCCTTTTTTTCGCAGATGTTGAGGCTGCATGCAGAAGTAAAGGAGTAGACATATCATTTTCTATGGCAACTTCTAAAGCCATTTGCCTTCTTAGCCTTGGACCGGCCTCTGTGTACCCTAATTTTGGGCGGCCTGATTTGAAAGGTGATAAATTTTTGGTACCCTCCATATGGATTCGTATTTCAAAACTTTTTGTAAACCATTTTGAGTAAATTGACTTAATTTTATTCAGATCTGTGTGATGTTTGCGAAAATACCGTTTAATATGTTTTACAAAAATGGATACTTTGGCTTCTATTGTATTAATGTGGGATATAGTCAGATCGTCTTTATTAATTTCTGCCAATATAAACGACGTTACAGCGGTAGCGTTGCGATTGTTGTTGTTCCAAATATCGGCAAGCGTGCTGTTGGTAATCGCAACGAGAGAAAGAGAGAACTACAAGTGCATTTTTTGTATAAACGGGGGAAAACGGGGAAATGAGATAGTTATTACATGAAACTAGACATTCAAGTTAGTAACTTGCCTTTTTTAGTTGTCTGCTCTGGCCTGCTCTTCCTATAGAAATACTTCACGGAACACGATTAAAATTGTTAGGATTTTAGTACAAATACAACCAACAACAACACTGGACAATAACAACAACACAAATATTTATGTATTTTTGCCATAAAATATATATTATACATACCTTGATCTTTGTTTTCCATACTTAATATATTTAACTGGATAAAAACATACAGACACTGATTGATTGCAAAAGAAGTAAACTTTTCGCGGTGATTTTTACAATCAATAGTTGGTTGCCATTAGCTGACTTTAAGAGCTTGCCACATACCACCACATTACCACCCAGTGAAAAAAAAAATTTTTTTAAGCTCACTGAAGTGTTTACTATTAATAAATAAAAATATTTTTTTAATATTCTACCGTAAATTTTTTGACGATATGCCACTTTTTCTTGAAAATCGCCCAATGTGCAATGCATGGAAGGAGATCGTCACTCTTGGTGACGAATTATGTAACTAAATATGAGAAAATATCGGGATATGTGGACCCAATGTTTGACTACGGAGCATATGAGGAAAAATACGAATTTGTCCTTTTCGCCTCAAAGCTTTAAGGAGTAAATCCAGTAATGAGGAATCGGTTGGCCAAGGAATTCTTCAACAAGTTAGTCAAGCGTCGTCATCACGCTTACAGTCAGCCACAGTGCCACTAGCAAGAGATTGTGAACTACCTAAGATTCACATCAAGCCCTTTG
Source organism: Drosophila austrosaltans (assembly GCA_035045865.1). Classification (NCBI taxonomy): domain Eukaryota; kingdom Metazoa; phylum Arthropoda; class Insecta; order Diptera; family Drosophilidae; genus Drosophila; species Drosophila austrosaltans. Next base: position 7,539,851 of record JAWNOQ010000073.1, on the reverse strand, counting down.
GTGAAGATTACAAGGAATTGCATACGTTTAAAAATCTATATGAAAGTGCCTTTTACAGAAAGGAAACTTAAACAAACAAACAGAAGTTTGTTCAACATTTGCCTGTAGTCGAGGCTAACTACGAGATTGGTTGGAGATCATTTTATGAGCTCTATGAAAAGCCGCATAATTTGGTGAATTTGCTGCTGGATGAATTCTCTCGTCTTCACTCCGCGCAGTGACAAGTGGTGCCGGCGATGTTGTTCGGGCCCTAGATGCATCCGGGCAAACTTGACAAGTTGTTGGCTGATATATTTGCTCATAGCAAAGGTTGATGAGACCACCAGACGTGAATAGATTGACAATAGTCAAAATATAGAATCACCCACTATTAATGATTTGCTCAAGTTTTTGGATTCACGATGTAATAGACTTGAGTTCAGTCAAGCTGCTGACCAGGGAGTCAGCAAACAAAGAGAAGACATAGTAAAAAGGCAAGCACGCACGATGCTAACCAACTCAGGTAACTATAGCAAATGTTTTAGTAATGAGCATATACTGTCGGCTTGTTCCCAATTCCAGAGCTTGTCTGTTAAGTAACGTTACACTTTCGTGAAAGAGATATATACACCTGTTGTACCGGTTACAAACACCACTTGGCCGCAAAATAGCACTACCAAGCCGCATACGCATACCAGAAGCACACTGCCAAAAGCACTAGTGCACGTGAAAACCACCAAGGAAGTTTTACTACATGTCGGATTTTATTGGAATGCGGCTGGGAACTTTCCTACATTTCGGAAAGATGCACCCAAACGTTGGGTCTCCGTAGTTCACTGTCTCGGATTGCCGTTTCTGGTATATCTGCTATAAAGGCGGAAAAAACAAGAGGTTTCTCCTCTTTTTTACTCACATCTCGAGTATCAAATCACTACCTTGATATGAAGGCGCATATACTTGGAAAGATCGCTTCATCACTGGCTCGTCAAAATATAAAGTCATCAGAGCTTTCTGTATTCGCTGGCTATGAATGGGCAGATACTGCATTTAACAATAATACATCGATTGATATTCTGATTGGAAATGACCACATCTGGTCAGTTTTCACTTGGGACAAGCTGTGTGATGACAAGGGACGTACAATTACAGTAGCTACAATATTCGGTTGGTCAAGTCCAACATCATCAAGTTCAACATCAGTTTTGTCTACTGTTGACATTGGTGGTCTGCTGCAAAGATTCTAGGAACTCGAAGAAGAAGCATCATTCACACCTATCAACGCTGAGGATCAAAAGGTCGAAAAACATTTCCTTGACACGCACACTCGAAATGCTAATGGAAGATACATCGTCCAAATGCCGTTTAAAGAAGACAACCCAAGATTTGCAGACACGTTTCAAGCAGCACGATCACGTTTTCTCACAGTAGAACATCGCTTACTAAAGGATGCTAACCTAAAGTCAAAGTATATCCAGTTTATGAGGGAGTACATACAGTTAGGCTATATGCAAGGATTGGATGATAACGAAATTGCAAATACCTCGGATATGACCTTTTACTTGCCTCATCATCCGGTAATAGGTGCTAAGCTCCGAGTGGTATTCGATGGCTCGTTCGAGGATCGGAACGGTCGATGTCTCAACGATGCACTACATATTGGTCCATGCATATAGAGCAGTCTGTTCGACGTCTGCTTACGATTTAGTATGTACAAGTTTTTATTTTCTGCAGAGAAAATAGAGAATGTTCCATCTTGGCTGAATGACGAGTGTCAATATTCGGCCATATTACAAAGATCACATCATTGCTTTAGGACACATCATTGCTATATTGACACTGATGTCAGTCACCAAAGATATTGGTTCTACTCTATTTGAACTGTTGTTTCAACAGATATCATCTTGGCTTAAATTAATTCGAATCGTCGCATAAGTATGTCGTTTTGCTCATCGTCTTAAATTAACTAAACACTTACGACGAACTATCGGCAGCTCGATCATTACCTTTGAGCAGATGCACACAATACTGGCACAAACAGAAGCGGTAGTCAATTCTCGACACCTATGTGCAACTTTATTTACTGAGATCGTATGTTTGTCACCAGCACATTTCTTGATTGGTCGAACTTGCACAGCAATTCCAGAAGGAAGTTATGTCGAACTTCCAACCAATCGACTAAACTATTGGCGGCATATTCAGGCTATGTTTCAGGGATTTTGGAAGCGTTGGCAACAGGAGTATTTGACCTCGCTGCAGAAATGCCCAAAATGGTTTCTAAGGTGCCAAACGTATCACTTGGAAGCGTGGTACTAAACACGAAGTCAAACGCACCTCCTTCAGCTTGGCACTTAGGACGGGTAACTCAGGTGTTCCCAGGAGATGATGGCCTTATACGAGCAGTATAACTTCCAACAACCGCAGGCGAGATTACCCGCCCGATCACGAAGATTGCACCTCTACCATTTTCAGAAACAGTGTTTTAGGGGAGGCTGGGATATTGTGGAACCAAATGCCTCCCTTTCTAGAATAGTCCAAAATGTACTCTCCTTCTCTATATAAGCATGTATTTGAAATTTCCTTGAATCTTGTGAAATTCGACGCTGCCAACTGACAGACGCACATTTCTAAATTTGTTCTCTTTTGAGCCGTTGAAAAAGCTGTAATAAATATGCAAACGAACGATCAAGACGTGTTCCAGCAGTGGCTGAAGCAGTAAAATAGTAAAAGTGAAAAATAAAGTTTTGTTCTTATGATATATCAAACACAGTGGTTTGTTATTTTTCAGGATTTATTTTTAATTAAAACTATCGATCGATAAAAATTGATCATTTTAGAGCTTCTGTAAGTAAAAAATGAAAGTGAATCCAAAGCAAACTGAATATAAGCGTTATTCGTGTCCGCAAATTATCCGTTTCATTGAAGTGCTCTTTGGTAAACTAAATTTTTTGCTTTTTGGACTGACGTTAACTTAAATAAAGCGGGTGGTTTCTCGTTAACACGCAACGTATAGCTGCCCATGTGGAAAACAATGATTTTCTAAATTTATTCCGCAAACACTAAGCGAATAGCTTTGTGACTTGTTAGCTGTCAATGCGAAAGTACAGTGAACCGGAAATTCCAATCGTTTGAAGCAAAACGAAAGATCAGTCGGAATCATTCATGTATATTATTGGTAAACTTTAAAAAACATTTTCACTAAGAGCTAATGGAGAGTCTAAAAATCTACAATCTGGCAACGTCCGCCTGAAATCGCCTGCCAACAAAATCAGTAAGCCGCTAAAAATGTTGTTACTTCGCCGATGATCCTTCAGTGTGAAGTTTAGTGCTTCACGTGATTTCTTATATGCCATTGTGCATTAATGAACAAACAACGAGCTTGTATTGCACCAACAATTTTCCCATTGCACTGGATCGGTAAATATTGCATGATGGAGTATCAAAATTGAGTGGCAACTTAAGCGGAGAATGTGCAGAACGACCACCATCTACAAGAGTCGACGCAATTCCAGATGATGCTACCGTTTTGCAGCTCTCGATTTAATTCTTAGGTGAATGCCTTTTGCATCGATCGATTTGGCGCAATCATTCCTACTTCAATCAGTAGCTTGTTTGCATAGTCAAGCATTGATCCTCAATCAGAATCAATCCATTATTGTAGATTTCATCGGTTATTTGCATGTTGGCATTATTTGTTTGAATGTGGAAATGATGCATAGTATCTTCACATATGTCGTCTTTGTTCCATAACTGAATTGGTTGTGAAGAAAAACATGTGATGATGATAATTGCGAAACCAGCGTTCGTATTTGGTACGCATTTGAGAAAACAACAACACATTGAAAATAGTTCTAAAATAAACCCAATAGTTGACATACTTTTCGATATGTTTGGCATTGGTTGCCATTCACAGTTTTCTAATGCATAAATGATTTCAGTCCACGTTTTTTTACCAACGTTGGAATTTCTGTGATGATTAGGTCCAAGTGTAATATTTGGACATTTCAACATACATCAGCGTCGCTGCAAATGGATCTGCTTCACACATTGCAAAAAATCTAGTCAATGTTTTCGATGGTGGGCTCTCAGCTCGTTGTGCCGCATTAGCCTTAGTGTAGTAAACTCTTTGTCCATTTTCCAAATGCACTGCTATATGCAGTTTTTAGTAAAGGAATAGAGAGCTCTGAACTGATTACATGATAAAGACGATTGTAATCAGAACAAAGAACTCGAAAGGTTCATGCATTAAGTAGTTAGTTAGTAGTTCGTGTTAGTTAGTACATCGTGGAAGTGATAGACGCATATAGTTTCTAGTAGGTCTACAAGGAACTGTTAGTCTTACTCGGTTCAATAGATCGGGAGAGTCTATAACCCCATTAAGGCGCTGGTGCATAAATATGACGCCAAGCATTAATCTACGGTTAGTAAGGGAAGGAAGGTCAAGTAAAAGATGTCTACTAGAGTACGAAGGTAAGTTGATATTTCGATCCCAGTTCAGACCACGAATAGCAAAGAGAAGGAACTTATTTTGAACTGATTCTATTCTTGCTTTGTGTGAATCGTATTGGGGTGACCATATGCAGGATGCATATTCCAAAATTGGACGAACCAATGAGGTGTAAAGAACCGTGGTTGTATACGGATCAACAAATTTCTTTGACCATCTTTTTACGAATCCAAGAACACCCATGGCTTTACCGACGGTAGCAGATACATATATGGGACTTAAAAGTCAATTTATGGTCCATAAGTACTCCCAAGTCGATCATCTCGTCAGGTCTAGTTAATGGAATGTTATTAAGAAAGTAAGTAATCTGAGGAGAGTTTCTGAAAAAAGTCATGACCTTGCATTTAGATGTGTTTAGATTTAATATGTTGTGTTGATACCGAGATTGAAAGTTTTGGAGGTTAGACTGCAACCGTGAAGGAGATATAATGTCTCTGTAGCTGAGACAAAGCTTTACATCATCTGCAAACATGAGGACACGAGAATGTACAATAACGGATGGAAGATCGTTAACAAAAAGGGAATAGCAGTGGTCCCAGATGACTATCCTGAGGCACCACAAAGTTATTTGAATGGTTCTTAAACTTGAAGACTTAAATATAACTTTCTGTGTTCTGTCTGTCGGGTATTCACGAATCCAACAAATTAAAGTGTTTGGAAAGCCAATTTTGTTCAATTTTAAAAGAAGAAGTCTATGACTAACAGAATCAAAAGCCTTGCTGAAATCCTAAATCCTTCGATCGTTAAAGATGTAAATTCTAATAGGTTAGTGGTAGTAGATCGACGTTTCACAAGCCCATGCTGAGATGATGAAATAACAGCAAGTGAGAAACACATTATGGGGCGCAGGGGGGTTCAAACACTTTTTGCTAGAACAGACGGACATAATCAATTAAGTTTTTGCTTTAAAAAGAAAATAAATCTTCAAGGAACAAATGCCAACGAAAAAAATCACTCAGTTTTATTAAGCAAATTCGACACTGGGGTCAAACTTGCAGAGAAAATTAGTGCAGAATCTAAGAGAATTAAGCACTACACAAATACAGGAATCACTTGTACGCGAGACAGAGATAGATGCGAGCGCGAATAATAGAAGTTAGAAAAGAGGAGAGCAGGAGAGCCAACAGCACTGCACTTGCAACATCAAAACGGTAAGAGGTACAGACGCAAGAGCAAAGATCAACAAAAACAACAACACTGCTGTAAGAAGTTTTATTGTTATTACAAACAATAAGTTCAATGCTTTGGTTTTGCGTTTGTTTATTTAAACAAACAAAAATCGCAAAGTCAACAATTCAAATAACTAAATGTTAAGAATATTATTGCTAAGTAATTAGCTGAATTTTTAGGCAGGCGCGATGAGTTTAAAACCGAAAATAAAAGAAAGTATGCAAGAGCACAGAAAAACACGTCAATCCAGGAAAAAAAAGTGGCACATAATTATGTGTTTCATGATTTTGGAATGACAATAATCGCCACAGTGCTTCATTAGTTCTGACGTATCGGCCCATTTGAAAGTTGCTGATTTCGTCATTTGCATTTTCAGACGCAATACCAAACACAGCCATGTCGCTGCCTTTTGCGACTTACTTGCACAGATATTTGACTGATGTGTCCGAATGACAACTCTCAACGTTCGCATGTGTTTTGATAATTCGTGATAGCAGCGGGTAATATGGTACAATGAATTCATTTCCGATCTTAATCTCTTGATTTTGAACTTTAACTTTGATAGTTCGACCGTTATCTTCTATTGAACGCCGACGAAAAACTGGATATCCACGGTTCCCTGTGACTGTATCAGCAACAAACGGTCGCGGATATCGTTTTGTGCACTTTCCATCAGTCATGCAAGGCGATGAGGATTTAATGCACCGCACGGTCCATGCATAATCTGTGCCGTCACAATATCGTGTAGATGGGGATCGGAGACTGGTTCACGAATTTCAGCGGATATGATGTCATACACTTCATTTGAATGTAATTTCTTCAGCAACCAAAGTATGAGCATGCGGTAGTCCAATCTTTTGCCATTCCACTGAGTACATATAACAAAGTGTGTCACCAAAAACTCGATACTTAGTAAGCACATTTATCATAACCTTGGGTTTTTGCTGAAATAGTCTGGCGATTTTTTCATGGCGATCTAACTTTTTTAGGCGCGGGTCCAACTCACGTTCAATTTCCATCCACTTCGGATTGCATGTGAACATAATAAAAAAATCCGGAGTTCCATAATTTCGCACTTACGTCATGGCGTCTTGAGCGTATTCATGCATATGGCGTGGGTTTCTGATATAAGTTCCCTCCCAATCGTCAGGCGTCCAATATACTGAACATTACCATCTGGAAAAAGACATAACGCAAGTGTATATAGTCCTTACCACGTAAGTACCTGATTGAATCGGTTAAACGCTAAACGTTGGGTCTCGACTTTGACTTACATGTCGACTGCGGATTCCTGGAATAGCCGACGGCACTTCATAATGACGAGAGATGAGATTTTTGTCCGTAGATACGCCTGAAAATGCCAAAAAAAATATTGTTATTGTGAATGGAAACCAATAATAGCAATAATTAGTGTGTGAATATTGTACCTGTAATTGGATCGACCATCTTCAACGTGAAAATGTCTCGTGATGTAGTTGAGTTGCCAAAAATAATTGCAGCAACATTTCAACGATGTGTGCATTAAATCTTTGAACATGTTCACCTGTTGGAGTCCGATCCGCTCCTATGAGAAAATTGTGCGTATCGGTTGGCATTCGTTCCAAAGCTGTTTTGGACATATGAACTACAGCGTTATTATCGTGCAACTGTTCAATAATTTGTCTCGTTAATTTTTCTGTTTACGTTAACTCTTCTGTCCCCTGTATATTGCACTGCACATTCAGCTGATCCACCATCTCGTTGATGGAATGAAATGTGTTTGAAAAAATAAATGCGGTTCATCTGGTGTTGCCACCACTGAACCATGCAAATGATATATTTGTCCTTGTATCTGTGATGGGTAACAAACGTTGATTGAAGAATACGGTGAAACTTCGGATCGTGTGATGGTGTAGTGTGGTTGAGTAGTTGTTATGTGTCGCAATTGTTTGCGATGGTGTGATTGATTGGTGTGAGTGATTAGTTGTGAGTATTTTGTACCTTATAAGTCAGCATGAAGACGCCTTTTCGAAAAACCCTACCTCCAAAAAAAGTCATGCGAAAGCATGGCCACGCCATAAAAAGCTTGTATGGTCATAAAGTATGGTAGCTTTAAGGCTTTCAAAACGGAATCTTGTACAAGTAAGACAAAATTGATAATTTGAGATTTAGTATACATTTCATACTAGTTCATACCGATATATATAAATACCATCATTAAATATTATGGTTTTAATGATTTATAGTCGCAATCAGAGCTATGAAGATTAAAAAAAGTTAGAAGACATTACAGCTTTTGACATTAGAAAAAAATATATACTTACCTTATCCATTTTAAAAACTTTTTTAAACTCTAAATTTTTGACATTCAATTTAATCGTTATCGCGTTCAGAAGTATTTTTATTGCGCTCCGCTAGTTCTTCGATGTCAGCTTTTAAACAGGGTTAAACTAGTAAAGCTGCAGGGCTCTACGTCGCCGTAGAGACGCCCAATCACAATTATATTGTTATTTGTATATACAAATAGCAATAATTAGTAAATAACTAAATTTACTAGTAATGCCAACGTGTAAAGAGAACAACTTGGACCCTTCTTCACTCGACTCTCGCCCTCAGCAACTGCAAGTACAAATTCTTCAGCAACTAATCTAATCATCTGATTAGAATGGAATCGGCAAATAAATTTACGTAAACAAATGAAAGCTTAGTCCTCAAAGCAAAAAAGGTGGTGATACACCGAAAATTAACAAAACTAATATACCTCAATGCAAAGCTTTGGAAGGAAACGGATTCTAATTCCTGGCAAATCAGCCCGAATCTTAAGTTGGTCAAAACAACATTTATGTTATTCCACTCAATAGACGTATTACAAATGAGCCAAAGTGTAAACTAAAATTGAAGACTTCTATCGTACTATTGAAAGGTCTTTCAGAACGGAAAGTGTGAACTTTTACACTTTTACATGATCAAAGACATTTAACCAACGGTTCCGACTCAGGAAATTGTAGAAACATTGATTGAGAAGGGTTTTGAGGTTAAGTCGGTCTTGGACATCCTGAACAGAAGCAAAGTGCCACAAACTCTGTTTAAAGTGGAGCTACGGCCCGATGCACAATTATTAAAACCAAACGCAGTGCATTCTATCTGTAACCTGTAACATCTACATCGCAAAACCACTGTCAAGGAGCCTCACAAGAGGAGACACCCTCTACAACGCACTAACTGCCAGGAGTTCGGCCACGCAAAGTCGTTCTGCAGTCTTCACCCTTGCGTTGGCTCAAGGAAGTGAAGCAACTATTAATAAATATTTATATAAAAATAAAATAAATAAATATTTATATAAATATTTTGATAAATATTTAAGCACCCATGTTGAATTGAATTCCAAACTGGACGACGAAGAAGACATCGAGTTTTGCACTTCCGCACTAAAGTCGATGCTCACCAAGGCAGTACATATCTCCACCCCATTTATCTACAACTTCCAGGAAAAATTCAAGTCAAACAACGGACTAATTAAATTACTCTTTATATATAAAAAAAAAGGTTCAGGGGGGATTGGCAAAGTACAGCTTCACGAATTCTAGAAGAAGCGCTTAGGCAAGAAGAAGCAAGGGCACAGCGGCTATACATCGAGAAGATCACCCCTACCAGCACCAAATATCCGCTGTGGAAAGCTTATGCAACCATAACCCCTCCAACCGAGATAATTTCACCTATGATTTCACGTACAGACGAAAAAGGGCACTAACCTTACTGGTCTTTCGGCCAAATCCGTCATTAAACTCATTTTAGCTCCCCCTATGTGAACCCCAGTGAAAAGTGACTTTGGCAATTTGCCGTCACCGCGTTCGGACGTATTTTTTATCGCGCTCCGCAAGTTCATCGGTGTCAGCATTTAAATCAGTGTTAAACTAAAGTGACAGGGCTCTCAGTCGCCACAGAGACGCCCAATCACAATTTTATATTGTTATTTGTAACTACAAATAATAATACTTAGTAAATATCTAAATTTACTAGCAATGCCAACGTGTAAAGAGACCAACTTGGGCCCATCTTCACTAGAATCTCGCCAGCAACAGCTACAAGAACAACTTCTCCAGCAACAAAACGAGCGTCGCCTATCTATTCAACGCAACAATGCATACTTCTCAGTAGTGTCTCCAACAACCACAACAACAATAAGCGCTGAATCCAAAAGTGCAAGTACGAGCAAATTGCTTACACCAACCAGCAACAATTTGTCTTGGAGCGCCCAATGCGCTTCACCCTCAAATTCGCTTACACCTCAAGTGTTAATTGGGACATTGGGTTCGCCGACCGCCGTCAACGCGCTCACAACAACAACAATTGCAGCTACTGCTCCAACAACAACTGTAACAGCAGCAACGTCTGCAATACCTTCGATCACCGTCCAGCAGACTACCTCAACAAAGTCTACCCATCCAGTGACGGTGAATCCAAAGTCACCTGTTCAGACTGGCATGGACAGATATATTAATATAAACAAGCGAAAGCTTAGCCCTCATACTAAAAGAGGCAACACTCCCAAAATGTCCAAAAGCAACATTGCTGAACGTAAAGCTCTGGAGGGCAACAGATTCCAAATTCTGGCAAATCAGCCGGAATCTCAAGAAGGAGTTTCCCAAACAAAACCCTCAGTAGCCAAGCCACCACCATTTTACATCCGTGGTGCAAACTGCACTTCATTGGTGCCTAAGTTGGTGGCCCTAGTAGGTAAGGATAACTTTTATGTGACCCCACATTCCAATTAAAGAGCGCCAAAGGTCTTCAAGTCGTGATTAAAGGCATTGAACCCTCGGTTCCGCCTCAGGAAATTGCAGAGGCATTGGAAGAGAAGGGCTTTGAGGTGAAGTCCGTCTCAAATATATTAAACAGAAACAAAATCCCACAACCTCTGTTTAAAGTGGAGCTAAAGCCTGATGCACGAGCATTAAAATCCAATGCAGTACATCCTATCTACAACCTGCAACTACTGCTACATCGCAGAATCACTGTCGAGGAGCCTCACAAGAGGAATCATCCTCTACAATGTACTAAGTGCCAGGAGTTTGGCCATACAAAGTCGTTCTGCAGTCTTCGCCCAGTTTGCGTTGGCTGTGGACAAATTCAACAAGAGTGTGTCTGTTCCGACAATAAAACAAACGACAATACAAGGAAGTGCAGCAACTGCGGTGGAAATCACACCGCAAATTACAGAGCATGTCCTGTCTATAAGGAACTGAAGGCCCGTCTTAATGCAAAGAAATCTTCGGCTCGTATCCAGGGCTCCACACTTATTCCCTCGCAAACCACACCGGGAATATTCTTCTCAAGAGCTGTAAGGTCATCAGCTGCTCCAACGACAACTACTCCTGGAGTAACTTTTGCAAGCGTGCTGCGCAACGGAAGTTCACAGCCCTCTACATCTGTAAATCCCGCTACAATCTCAAACAATGCGGCCCCAAGTCCACCCGTACTCGGCCAGCAACCCAACGGGATCGAAACGTTGTTGATCTCGCTAAATCAAAACATGACAAACTTCATGACGTTCATGCAAAATTGCATGCAGGAACTTATGCGGAACCAAAACTTGCTCATTCAAAAGCTTTTGGACAACAATAAATAATGTCAGCACTACATATAGGACTATGGAATGCAAACGGCATTTCCAAGCACAAACAAGAACTGTCACTGTTTCTGGACTCAAATGATATTGATATCATGCTGTTATCGGAAACACACCTTACCAACAAAAACAACTTCCAAATACCTAAATATGCATTCTACGCAACAAATCACCCAGATGGCAAGGCTCACGGAGGAACTGGCATCCTAATCAAAAACCGAATTAAACACTGTCTCCACAATGGATTTGCCAAACAATACCTACAAGCAACTTCAATAAGTGTCCAAACCACTTTCGGCAGTACAACCGTGGCTGCACTGTACTGTCCACCACGATTCTCAATCTCTGAAAAAGAGTTTACTGACTTCTTCAACACACTCGGAGTACGATTTATTGCTGCAGGAGACTACAACGCCAAGCACCCTCATTGGGGATCCCGCCTGGTAAATCCAAAAGGCAAACAGCTATATAACACAATCATCAACCCAGCAAACAAATTGGGCTACGCCTCACCGAAAAAGCCCACGTACTGGCCAACAGATCCTAATAGACTTCGCAGTCACCAGGGGAATTACGCATAACTTAATAAGGGCAGAGTCACTAGCAGAATTGTCATCAGACCACTCGCCAGTAATTTTCACTGTATTAACATATCCTCAAGTAACAGAGCACCCACTCGGACTAACAAATTATAAAACAAACTGGCTCAGATTTAAGAAATATATAAGCACCCATATCGAACTAAATCCCAAACTGGACGACGAAGAAGACATCGAGTTTTGCACCTCTGCATTAGAGTCGATGCTCATTGAAGCAGCTGATATCTCCACCCCAAACATTGGCCACACCCAGGAAAAACACAAGTCTAACAACCGACTAATTGAACTTCTTGTAACAGAGAAAAGACGACTCAGGCGAGAATGGCAAATGTCCCGATCACCGGCAGCAAAATATCGCCTAAAGGCAGCTTCCCGAACCTTAGCAAAAGCGCTTAGACAAGAAGAAGCAATAGCACAGCGGCAATACATCGAGAAGCTTTCCCCCACCAGCACCAAATATCCGCTGTGGAAAGCTCACCCAACCATAACTGCCCCAACCGAGATAATTTCACCTATACGATGCCCAACTGGCAAGTGGGCCCGTTCAGACGAAGAAAGAGCACTCACCTTTGCAGCTCATCTAAAAACGGTTTTTCTGCCAAACCCGTCAACAAACTCATTCCAGCTTCCCCCTCTAAGCACCCCAGTGGAAACCGAGCCACCGAAATTCCAAGCGGAGGAAATTTCTGCAATTATTAAAAACTATCTTAACCCAAGAAAGTCGCCCGGCCATGACAATATAACCCCGAAAATGATCCGAGAACTCCCGATCTGTGCCGTGCGATACATCTGCAAACTTTTCAACGCGATAGTAAAAACTGGTCACTTTCCAATAAGTTGGAAAAAATCAGTAATCATAATGATCCCAAAACCCGGAAAAGACAAAACACAGCCATCATCGTACAGACCCATCAGTTTATTGCCAAGTCTTTCAAAACTATTTGAAAAGGTCCTACAACTCCGTATAAATACAATCCTGGTAAACCAAAATATAATCCCACATCATCAGTTTGGCTTTCGTGAAAAGCATGGCACAATTGAGCAAGTCAACCGTATCACCTCAGAGATCCGTACAGCATTCGAGCAAAAAGAATATTGTACAGCAATTTTTCTCGACGTCGCCCAAGCCTTTGACCGAGTTTGGCTTCACGGCCTAATATACAAAATAAAAGCGTCGCTTCCACAATATACACACAAGCTAATGGAATCTTATCTATTCAACAGAAAATTCGCTGTACGTTGTAATAGCTTCACCTCTGATGACTTTGAATCAAAAGCAGGTGTACCTCAAGGCAGCGTGTTGGGTCCAACACTATATATTTTATACACAGCGGATATACCAACAAGCCCTACACTCACCACATCTACTTTCGCCGATGACACGGCTATCCTTAGCCGCTCCAAATGTCCGATCAAAGCTGCTGAGCAACTGGCAACCCACTTAAAGGAAATTGAAAATTGGCTAGCAGATTGGCGCATCCGTGTAAATGAACAGAAATGTAAGCACGTTACGTTTACCCTCAATAGAAGAAACTGCCCATCATTGACTCTCAACAACGTGCCAGTGCCTCAATCCGACGATGTTGTATATCTTGGAGTTCACCTCGACAGAAGATTAACTTGGCGTAAGCATATCGAAGCCAAGAAAAAGCAACTAAAGCTTAAAGCAATCGGACTACATTGGCTTATCAACGCTCGATCTCCCCTATGCTTGGAATTCAAAGTTCTCCTCTACAACTCTGTGTTAAAACCCATCTGGACGTACGGCTCTGCACTAAGGGGAAACGCAAGCAAGAGCAACATCGAAACCATACAAAGGGCTCAATCCAAGGTTCTCAGAACTATCACGGGAGCACCTTGGTATATCAGAAACGAAAACTTACAGAAAGACCTACATATTCCTAGTGTACTAACCGAAATAAAGGTACAACAGCTAAAGTACACCGCTAAGCTGCAGGCCCACCCGAATACCCTCGCCAAATCATTAACCCGAGCATGCGATAGAACTCGTCTCCAACGAAACGACCTTCCAACCCTCTAGCAAATAATCAGGGCCATAGATTAAAGAAGCATCCTTCTGATGCTAGGTTACGTATTAGATTAAGATAAAACTAGGAAATTGTTGTTAGTCTTATACACTATATAAGAGATCCAACAAATAAATAAACGCAAAAAAAAAAAAAAATCAGAGCTATGAAGATTAAAAAAAGTTAGAAGACATTACAGCTTTTGACATTAGAAAAAAATATATACTTACCTTATCCATTTTAAAAACTTTTTTAAACTCTAAATTTTTGACATTCAATTTAATCGTTATCGCGTTCAGAAGTATTTTTATTGCGCTCCGCTAGTTCTTCGATGTCAGCTTTTAAACAGGGTTAAACTAGTAAAGCTGCAGGGCTCTACGTCGCCGTAGAGACGCCCAATCACAATTATATTATTATTTGTATCTACAAATAGCAATAATTAGTAAATAACTAAATTTACTAGTAATGCCAACGTGTAAAGAGAACAACTTGGACCCTTCTTCACTCGACTCTCGCCCTCAGCAACTGCAAGTACAAATTCTTCAGCAACTAATCTAATCATCTGATTAGAATGGAATCGGCAAATAAATTTACGTAAACAAATGAAAGCTTAGTCCTCAAAGCAAAAAAGGTGCTGATACACCGAAAATTAACAAAACTAATATACCTCAATGCAAAGCTTTGGAAGGAAATGGATTCTAATTCCTGGCAAATCAGCCCGAATCTTAAGTTGGTCAAAACAACATTTACGTTATTCCACTCAATAGACGTATTACAAATGAGCCAAAGTGTAAACTAAAATTGAAGACTTCTATCGTACTATTGAAAGGTCTTTCAGAACGGAAAGTGTGAACTTTTACACTTTTACATGATCAAAGACATTTAACCAACGGTTCCGACTCAGGAAATTGTAGAAACATTGATTGAGAAGGGTTTTGAGGTTAAGTCGGTCTTGGACATCCTGAACAGAAGCAAAGTGCCACAAACTCTGTTTAAAGTGGAGCTACGGCCCGATGCACAATTATTAAAACCAAACGCAGTGCATTCTATCTGTAACCTGTAACATCTACATCGCAAAACCACTGTCAAGGAGCCTCACAAGAGGAGACACCCTCTACAACGCACTAACTGCCAGGAGTTCGGCCACGCAAAGTCGTTCTGCAGTCTTCACCCTTGCGTTGGCTCAAGGAAGTGAAACAACTATTAATAAATATTTATATAAAAATAAAATAAATAAATATTTATATAAATATTTTGATAAATATTTAAGCACCCATGTTGAATTGAATTCCAAACTGGACGACGAAGAAGACATCGAGTTTTGCACTTCCGCACTAAAGTCGATGCTCACCAAGGCAGTACATATCTCCACCCCATTTATCTACAACTTCCAGGAAAAATTCAAGTCAAACAACGGACTAATTAAATTACTCTTTATATATAAAAAAAAGGGTTCAGGGGGGATTGGCAAAGTACAGCTTCACGAATTCTAGAAGAAGCGCTTAGGCAAGAAGAAGCAAGGGCACAGCGGCTATACATCGAGAAGATCACCCCTACCAGCACCAAATATCCGCTGTGGAAAGCTTATGCAACCATAACCCCTCCAACCGAGATAATTTCACCTATGATTTCACGTACAGACGAAAAAGGGCACTAACCTTACTGGTCTTTCGGCCAAATCCGTCATTAAACTCATTTTAGCTCCCCCTATGTGAACCCCAGTGAAAAGTGAACCATTGAACCCAAGAAAGTAGCCAGATCATGTCAAAATAACTCCAAAAATTATTTAAGAACTCCCGATCTGTGCCGTGCAACACATCTCCAAACTCTTTAACGAGATGGTAAAAACTGGTCACTTTCCCCTAAGCTGGAAAAAATCAATAATCATAATAATACCAAAACCTGAATAGGGCATAACACAGCATTACACAACATTAGTTCATTGCCAAGTCTCTCAAAATCATTTGAGAAGGTTCTACAACTTGGCTCTATGTTAAAGCAACCGGATTACGTTGGCTCACGAGTGAACGATCTCCCCTATGTCTGGAATTCACAGTTTTTCTCTACAATTCGGTGTTAAAACCCATATGGACGTACGGATCTGCATTGTGGAGAAACGCAAGCAGAAGAAATATTGACACCAAACACAGAACTATCACGGGAGCGGCTTAGTTTATCGGAAACGAAAACTTGCATATAGTCCTGCATATTCCTAGTGTAATAACCGAGATTAAGTAACAACAGTTAAAGTACAAAGGCTTAGCTGTAGGCACATCCGAATAACCTCGCCAAACGACCTTCCTACATCATAGCATCTTTCAGATGTTAGCTTTCGGGTTAGATTAAGATAAAAATAGAAAATTGTTGTTAGTCTTATTGTAGTATATGCAACCTAATAATAATAATAACCGACACAATATAGAGTATTCTCTTATTGCAAACGGTCATATAGCCGATACATGTTAGTGTATGCTATATGTAGTGCATATACATAAATATAAGCAAGCTCGAAACATGATCAGCCACTTATTTACACGCTTTATCATTTTACATGGCGACCGTGACAAGTGTCACCTGCACCTGCACCGGTTCCCCAACAGAGAAGCCTGTGCCGCCTGCACCGGTCCCCCAACAGAGAAGCCTGTGCCGCCTGCACCGGTCCCCCATCAGAGAAGCCTGTGCCACCTCCCTTAGCAACGTCTGAACCGACAGCGCTACAAAGAGCGCCCACCACAACATAATTTAAAAACCTATGCGCTGCGCCGCAAATTTTTTTTGAATGCACTGCGATGCATATTTTTTTATAATTATACAAAATTATGTAAAATTGTGCGGCATTAAAGCTGTTCAATCAGAGTGTGGCCTGAAAACCACACACAAAAATAGGCAGGGATATATGTAAAAAAAAAAAATTTTTGAATTGAAATTGAATTGAAAAAAAAAAAATTCTTTAAAGAACAAATTTTCATTAAAATAATATAAAGAAAAATAATGAACAGCAAAACATACAGAGTAATAATTATTGAAAATTAATCTATACTAGCTGGCCCGGCAAGCGTTGCTCTGCCCCCTTTTTTACTTGCTGGCGAATTAAATGTTCGACGTGGCAATTTTCAAATTTTTTTTTATAAGAATTACTATTTTGTTTGATACTGATCGTAATTTTTTATACCAGTTATTGCATTTATCATTGGTATATTGATATGATACCCGTCATCTCCTCTGCAGAACAAAATCGGGTATTGTAATGCGTCATAACAACGATGGAGTTCAGAAATACGATTTAGTTGCTCATTCCTACGATGCAAAACAATATCTCTTTGATGAAATTGTTCTCCAACTACTACGATTGCAACTTCATCGATTGTTGGTGCATTAAATCGCCTGGCATGTTGTCCGAGTGGTGTTCTGTCAGCACGTATTATGATTTTATGGTCATCGGTGGGCATCTGATCCAGTGCATTCTTGAATAATTTGACCAATTCATTGTGCTGATGGAAAAATCTTTGCAGCTCACTCAAGATTTCTCTTCTAACATTTGTACCGATTGCACAGCGATGGTTCAATTCTTTATCAACATCACCAATGAAATATATTTGTAAAAACTGATGGTCAGCATCTGGGAGTGGCAACAGTGACCCAGCCCTATGGTATATCTGACCTTGAATCTGGAATTGTTTTTTCTCATAAATCAAATTGCATAGTAAGTACTAAGAAGTAATTACCTTAAAGGTCGGCATAAATCCATCTCTTATAATATTTGTAGCCCCAAAAGATGTCATTTGAAAGCACGAATTGTACTTTTGAATATTTTTCAAAAACTCCTTTGACGCTTGTGAATTGCCATAAATTAATGAGTGCAAAGGGTCTTGAAATAAAGTATTTTCCTACCCAATAAATAGGTAATCGTTTTGGGTTTTAAAAGGCACGTCTGTGCTCTTTTGTGGTTTTATTTCGAATTCCTTAATATACGTATCAAATGCTTATGCTGCTTATTGGCAGCTACAAAAATGTATATGTATATATATAGAGAGAGAGAGAGAGTGTACTCACATGTTTGGTCACTCATTCTTGGAGTGAGCAAAATGCAAGCTCAGCATATTCAGGCTGGCTTGCCAGCACAGTTCATTTATGTAAGCACATATATACAGAACGAAATGTATGCATGCAAGTTTGCGTACATACATACAATTGTTCTTATATATGAATATATATTTATAATTATTTATTGCTTGCAACAGAGTGTTACAAGCTGTGCTGAATGATTTTAATTATATCATGTGAATACACTACACCTCCCCTTTTTTAAAAAATAACGTAATCTAATGAAGTTATTGTAAAATAATTTTTGACGTCAGTCAATGAATATTTAAATTTTTTCCTTACATGTATGCTTTTTTTTTTTTATATAGCAAAATTTTTTTTTTTTTACATTTTTTTTTTTATTTTGTGTTGGGCGCATGTATATTCTTCTACAATTTTTCGCAGGGTAGGTGGATGTGTGGGCGGTTGTTTGACTTTTTTTTTTTATCGTTTTTTCATATTTTCAACTTCGGCATGTATCTTGACCGAGTTGTTTCAATTTATAAAATTTGTGCTGCTTAACAGCTTTAGTAGTCTTTTGACCACACATGCCACTCTACTCACTGCGTTTTTCCATTTTTCTCCTGTTATGTCCCTCGATGTCCAGGTCGGGAATTTTGACACTTTTATTTTTTTTTTTGATTGTATTAGTGACGTCCTGTCACGCTCGCCATGAAATAAAGTATTTTCCTACCCAATAAATAGGTAATCGTTTTGGGTTTTAAAAGGCACGTCTGTGCTCTTTTGTGGTTTTATTTCGAATTCCTTAATATACGTATCAAATGCTTATGCTGCTTATTGGCAGCTACAAAAATGTATATGTATATATATAGAGAGAGAGAGAGAGTGTACTCACATGTTTGGTCACTCATTCTTGGAGTGAGCAAAATGCAAGCTCAGCATATTCAGGCTGGCTTGCCAGCACAGTTCATTTATGTAAGCACATATATACAGAACGAAATGTATGCATGCAAGTTTGCGTACATACATACAATTGTTCTTATATATGAATATATATTTATAATTATTTATTGCTTGCAACAGAGTGTTACAAGCTGTGCTGAATGATTTTAATTATATCATGTGAATACACTACAGTCTGGTGGAGGTTCTAATGCAGGCAATTTAACTTTTCCAGAAGCACAGCACATGGCAGGCGGTTCGTTCATAAATTTCAATGCTCTGCAATGCACACATTCTTTATTCATTTGTCCAATATTGGAATATATGCTATAATCAATTGTGCTATCATAATTATGAGCCGCCAATTCCATGTTGTTGTCAACCGTGTTCGCATTACGTCTACGAAATTCTCTAACAACTGTGGCGTTTCGTGTTCGTCTACCAGTATTTGAACGTCTTGGAAGTGGCATTTTGAAAGTGGTTTTTAAATTCTTACCTCAAAAAATTGACATATAACACTATACGTTAGAGGTTTACATTGTATTGAAATGAATTCTTTTTATTCATTCGTTTTAAAACGCCTAAGTTAAACAATTTACTTAATCAAAGTCACTTTTAATTAAATTCAAAACCAAACAGCAATAGATTTTTATATATATAGATTTACGTAAATTAATGTCTAAAATAATTTTCGATTTTGACATATATATCAACGGTAATCTGATGAAAAAATCTGTTGAACTTTAAAGTCTGCATTTACCGTCATTTAGACAAAAATTAGCTTTCTTTTGGAAAAAAAACCCTTCTTTGGGCCACAACGAACATTTACAAAAAAAAATTGGCAAAATTGGTTGATTCCTGAATGACTTATTAAATTACAAAAAAAACGGCTTACAATTTTATATACATATATAGATAATTAACTCAGTTATCAAGTAAAAATTTGTTGACTATTTGCATTTGTTTTTGTTTTTCGCGAAATGTTTTTCTATAAGTCCAAAAGAAAATAAAATGAAATTGAAATTTTTAATATTATATGAACATTCGCGAAAAGGGCCAGAGTAAAGGAAAATAATGTTTCCTTTTACCTTATAAAAAAAAACCAAATTTTTCAAAAAAAAAAAAAAACATCAATAAAAATTAATTTGAATTGGTAATTTTCGCACAATAAATGATAAATTAATTAAATTTATTCAAGAATAATTTTTATGAAAACTTAAAAAAAAAAAAAAATTTTTACACAAATTCTTATATACACATATGAAAAGAAAACTTTAATTGAATAATATATTTTTTTTTCAAACCCTAACTAACAAACTTCGCAAAATTTAAGATTAAAATTCTTTATGAAACTCGTTATTAAAATCAAAAATGGGAGGAAAATCTTTAAAAATTAAGGATAGTACAGCCAACGTGCAGAACGTAATAGAGTTCGTAGATCCAACTACACACCTAGAGTCCCAGCTACTCGTCCTCTCACTTTTGCTAGTAGTCTCAGTAATAAATTTATTTGTGAAAATTTATTTAATGTATAAGCGAACATGAAGAAAAAGGTACATGAGCCGTGCCAACAATTTAGACAGAGTCTAAAAAAAAAAAAATATTTTGTTACTTCATACCTTCTCGGTATCAAAATGGATTGGTGGCTTATGACGAATTCGAATACCTATACCATATACGAATTCGAATACCTTTACATGGACAGGTATAACTTGTATTTCAGTCCACTTATACATTGCGAATCATGTGTAAGCAAAATAAAAGCAATGTCTATGTTACCATATGTTAAAATTCGAGTTTTCGAAGAAGATGGTCTCATAGTATATAAACTCGAACTTTTCAAATAACATACCCCATGGAATGGCCAAAAATTGTTCAGATAGTGAAAGAACATGGGATAGAATTCGAAAAATCATTTAAATGCCTCAATAAGAGCATACAAATAAAAAACAAAACAAAGCTGAAACATATTCGAATTCTAATACATGAATTCAATACAATCAACAAACTATTTGCGGAAGTATTCAGTCGTTTAAATAATTTGCACTTGCTACATGCAAGGGAGAATCTTGACCGACTAAGAACTCAACAATATCGGATAGGCATAATCTTCATATTTTCGTTCCAAACGCATTAAATGCGGATGCTAAATTTGACGAGTCAATTCTAGCCACAAATAGTCCAGAGGAATCTGAACAGATGAGCGAAGAATCTGACATCGAAAATAAATTAAAAACGAAAGAAATTGAAATGCCGTTAGTAGCAACACCTTCGCTGCAATCACTTTCCGACAATCCAACAATGGCAAATGAACAATCTGTGTCTGAGTTTTTAAAACTCGCATCAACTCTAATACCAGAGTTTGATGGAAATACTGAAAACCTTCAAAGTTTCCTAGATGGTCTCGACTTGGTTGAGACTATGAAAGGTACTCACGAAGCAATTGCAGTACGAATAATAAAAACAAACAATACTTGCCATTAGTAAAAAACTAATTGAAAATGTTATAGGAGAATCTGTAGAGGTAATCTCTGCAAAATTATTAAATCTCCAACAAAAAATCAAGACCGCCAGCCAATACACCCAAGGGGTGGAAACATTGACAAAAACTCTTAAAGGAGCTTACATCGATGAAGGCATGTCTACAGAACTAGCAAACAAATACAGCACAACACTTGCTGTAAAGGCCATGACTAAAAATTGGACTTTAACTGAAGTAAAACATGTTGTCAGGCACATTCAAAAACATGAATGAAGCCATTTCGAAATTCGTGGACATTTCTACGGACGCCACTGAAGAGGCAAACTCGGTTCGATACTTCCGACAAAGACAGACCCAAAATCAAAACTATCAGTTCCAAAACCAACGAAGAAACCGAGGTTACCTCCGTAGAAGAGGCTATTACCAATACAACGGGTTCCGAAATACTAGAAATAATAGATCCTATTATAGAGGACAAGGCAAAACTAGAGGAAACTCTAGAGGCCGTGGCAACTCAAATAGAAGCCACAATAATAACAATTCAAATGTACGGGTTGCGCAAAGTGATCCGGAAAACCAGTAACTCCCTTAAGACATTCAAAAGTACACAATATTAACCTTAATTTAAACATATTTGTAATATTAAAAAATGAAAATTCAGGTAAGGAATTCACCTTACTAATTGAT
This sequence comes from Drosophila austrosaltans, assembly GCA_035045865.1. Classification (NCBI taxonomy): domain Eukaryota; kingdom Metazoa; phylum Arthropoda; class Insecta; order Diptera; family Drosophilidae; genus Drosophila; species Drosophila austrosaltans. The sequence goes on along the minus strand of JAWNOQ010000073.1, from coordinate 7,517,809 downwards.
ACTGGTGCAGACATTTCACTATTAAAAGAAAATGTCGATATTTTTGAGAATGTTAATACTAACATAACAACAAAAATATCAGGAATAGGGGAAGGATCAATTTTTTCAATCGGTTTGTCATTTGTAGAATTAACTACAGGAAAATATATAATTCCTCACAACTTTCATTTAGTCGAACACAATTTTCCGATTCCGAGCGATGCTATAATTGGCATAGACTTCATTAAAAAATTCAACTGCCAATTAGATTCCAGTGTTACTCTAATACTTCGGCCAAACACTCTCAACTATCCAATACATATACCAATTACACATACATGTGATAATAACGCTATAATACTTCCAGCTCGTGCTGAAGTCGTCCGTCAAATTAAACTAAATTTTGTTGAACATACCATTTTGATTCGAAATCAATACAATTTCCAATAAAGATAACATTTTTGTCCGATTAGTGAATACAAAAAGTTCAATCAAAATTATAAATTTAAATGAAATCCAAACCGAATCATTAAGTGACTATGACATAGTCCAAGATATCAAAAATGATAGACACAACGAAGTAATAAAAAAACTTGAAAAGAATTTCCCACAATTATTCAAATCCAAGCTTACAGAGCTATGCACTCAGTATACAGACATTTTCGGAATTGAAACCGAATCTATTTCAACAAATAACTTTTACAAGCAAGAATTAAGGTTAAAGGATACAGAACCAGTGTACATAAAAAACTATAGAATACCGAATGGTCATAACGACTTAATAAATAAAGAGGTCGAAAAACTCATTCAGGATAAAGTCGTTGAACCATCAATTTCGGAGTACAATAGTCCAATACTACTTGTACCCAAAAAAGGTCTCCTAGGAAATGAAAATAAAAGATGGCGTTTAGTTGTAGATTACCGCCAAATAAACAAAAAATTATTGTCTGACAAATTCCCACTTCCAAGAATAGACGATATTCTTGACCAATTAGGCAGAGCCAAATATTTTTCATGCCTCGACTTAATGTCGGGATTCCATCAAATAGAAAAAAAAAAACAACAGTCTAGAGAAATCACTTCATTTTCAACAAACAATGGCTCATATCAATTCACAAGATTACCTTATGGTCTCAAAATAGCGCCAAATTCTTTTCAAAGAATTATGACCATAGCGTTTTCTGGACTTAATGCTTCGCAAGCATTCTTGTATATGGATGACTTAATTGTCATCGGTTGTTCCGAAAATCACATGATCAAAAATCTAACAAACATTTTTGACTTATGTAGGAAATACAACCTAAAATTACATCCGGAAAAATGTAGATTCTTCATGCACGAAGTGACGTTTTTGGGTCACAAGTGTACTGATCAAGGTATTTTGCCTGATGACAACAAATATGATGTCATTAAGAAATACCCAGTCCCTACAGACGCAGACAGCGCTAGAAGATTCGTTGCATTTTGCAATTATTACAGACGATTTATTAAAAACTTCGCAGAATATGCACGTCACATAACAAGATTATGTAAGAAGTCTGTAAAATTTGAATGGAATAATGATTGCCAGAACGCATTTGAATATTTAAAAAAGGCTCTAATAAAACCAACCAAAGAATACCCAGATTTCAGCAAAGAATTTTGTATAATAACACACGCAAGTAAACAGGAGCTGTTCTAACACAAAAATATGGAGATAAGCAACTCAAGCATACGCTTCACGCTCATTCACTAACGGTGAAAGCAACAAATCAAAAACAGAACAAGAGTAAGCAGCAATCCACTGGGCCATAACACACTTTCGACCATACATATATGGTCAACATTTCACTATTAAAACAGATCACAGACCACTAACCTATTTATTTTCAATGACAAATCCCAGTTCAAAATTAACTAGAATGAGACTAGATCTTGAAGAATACGACTTTACGGTAGAATACCTTAAAGGGAAAGACAATTTTGTGGCAAACGCCCTATCGCGGATAACTATATCCGAGCTAAAAGATATGAATATAAAAGTCCTGAAAGTGACTACCAGGCAACAAAGTAGACAGAAAAACTGCTCAGATAATAAAGAAGAACTTTTGCCAGGGCAAAGTATCCAAAAAGATTCTAAGCCCAACGTACATGAAATCATTTGTAATGATGAAGTGCGAAAAGTAGTGACCTTGCGTATAACAGATTCAAAATGTTTATTAAAGCATGGAAATAAAGTTATAGCAAGAATTGATGTTACTAATTTGTATACCAATGGGATCTTTGACTTAGGTCAGTTTTTCCAAAGGCTTGAAATGCAAGCCGGTATACACAATATCAAGAAACTCAAATTGGCACCGAGCGAAAAAATCTTTGAACTTGTTTCAATAGATTCATTCAAAACTATGGACAACAAATATTTAAAATCTTTGAGAGTTTCGCTACTCAGGCCGGTGACCATAATAAATAATAAAAATGATCAAGAAGCAATACTGTCTACATTTCATGACGATCCAATACAAAGAGGTCATACAGGGATTACAAGAACGCTGGCAAAAATCAAAAGACACTACTATTGGAAAAATATGGGACGCCATATCAAAGAGTACATAAGAAGATGTCATAAATGCCAAGTGTCAAAAACTACGACACACACAAAAACTCCCATGATAATAACAGAAACACCAGCAAAGGCTTTTGATAGAGTGATAGTGGACACAATAGGTCCCCTACCAAAATCAGCTAGTGAAAATGAGTATATTGTCACATTAATATGCGATCTTACAAAATACTTAGTAGCTATTCCAGTTGCATCCAAGAGTGCAAGTAATGTAGCTAAAGCTATATTCGAACATTTTTTACTTCAGTACGGTTGGAAGTCTACCAAATCAATTCATAGATTTTAACAAAATAGATAGAATAGATCCTATATACAATATAGATGATTACGCTAAGGAAATAAAATTTAGACTAGAAAGTGCCTACAAAAGAGCAAGAATAATGTTAGAAAACCATAAGAGAAAAAATAAGAAATATTACGATAGGTCAATAACAGAAATAAATATAGAAGTAGGAGACAAAGTTTTACTAAAAAAACGAAGTAGGACATAAGCTAGATCCTAACTATTTAGGTCCATTTGTTGTAGAAACTATAGAAAGTAATGACAATACAGTAGTAAAAGATAGATAGATAGATAGATAAAAATAAAAAACAAACAGTGCATAAGATTAGATTAAAAAGGTACAAGGATTAAAAAAAAAATATATATATAATAATAATAATATAATTAAAGTTTTCATACAAAATTTATGGAAAAAATAAATAATCAAATATTTGTGTGAAAATTATTCTGTTTAAAATTTTATTGATAAGCAAAATAAAATAAAAAAAAAAGAAAAATTACAAGTTTAAAAAAAAATACTGAATAACTAAATTTAAACAAAACAAAAATTAAACTTAATTAAATAACTACGTAAAAAATTAAACTTAATTAAATAACTACGTATAAATACTACGTTATTTCTAAAAAAGGGAGGTGTAGTATATGCAACCTAATAAGAATAATAACCGACACAATATAGAGTATTCTCTTATTGCAAACGGTCATTAGCCGATACATGTTAGTGTATGCTATATATGGTGCATATACATAAACATAAGCAAGCTCGAAACATGATCAGCCACTTACGTATGTATACTGACCATGCGGACGAATTGCAAGGTCTGCATAATCTAGCGTGTGAATGTTTATTGTATAACGTATATGTACATACTACACACTCTCTCTCTTTCTTAGAATACTATATACTTTTTATATGCTTATATACTTAAGAGCTCTTAGGCTAAGCGCATGAACTTCTTTTATAATAAAAATCATTCGGTTTTATACCGTCAACAGATTTACACGCTTTATCATTTTACATTATACACGAGATCCAACAAATACATACGTCTTTGTTTTTTTTCAGGGAATAAACTTAAACTAATGTAACAAAATTTGCGTTTTCTCAATTTGTTCTAATCTAAAGTTTTAAAATAGTCAATGTTGTAGTAGTGGTGATCAGCTTTCGTAAGCATAATATTTGTAAAATTGTATTACCTTTGCCAATTCGTTCTTATCTAAAGTTTTAAAATATTCAATATTGTAATAGCAGTGATCAGCTTTCGTATGCATAATAATTGTAAAATTGTATTACCTTTGTAATGTTTATTTTAAAGATTTTTTTTTCTTTATAGGATATTTACTCATTTTTGGACGGTAGTATGGAAGGCAGCGATTCTCCACAAATGACAAGAAGCAACTCAAAGCAAACTGATGCATGATTTCAAAACATTCTTAACATTAAACATTATTACACTTTTTAATGAGAAGTTCCAAAGTCCGCTGTTTTAGCGAAGGCAACGCAATAATAAACTTGGTCATTTTGGCTGATCAATGAAAATTTCTCAAAAATGTGAATTATCTCAACAATGAAGTGTCGATAAACTTAGTTTTTTGTATGGCGAGAAAACACTATCAAAAAAAAATTTGTTCCCTTTGGATACTCTTAATTTAGCTTTCGGGCAACACTGATATAGTCTCGCGGCTTACTAGTTCTTTTTCTTTGCTTCGCTTAATCTATTTTAATAAACGAAGTTATACATATTAATATATTGAAATTTTACACCTACACACTTCTTTTTAGAACTATTTCATGAATTTTCTTTCTCAAGATAAGATCAAACAGAGTACCATTTAAATTTACTTATGTATGTATATTTTAGTACGCATGAAAATTTTTCCATCTACTTGTCAACTTCCATGAGCTTTCACTTTCAAGTACACATACAAATATATGCTCTAAGTACAGTGAATATTAGAATTTTCATGAATTTTCTTTACCACCCAACCTTGTAAATTCAGTGATTTCAGCGGTCGATTCTTCCACTGGCCACTCCATTGCAATATTTGGCCCTTTGATTCGGATTTTAAACATCATTCCAGCTTTGCAATTGTGGAAAACTAAATAACATATGTAATTATTTAAACGCTCATACAATCAATTTCAATCTCAATATTTTTTTATAAAAAAATTTCCATGTGGAAACAAATAAAAAATTCACATTTTTGGTATTAATGCCTTCATTGGCATTAATAATAAAATAACAGACTTAATAGACCAGCCATTTGAGAAGAATCAATAAAATCAAAATACTCAATCCTATTTCCCCACAATTTTCATGTGGTACAATCACATTTTTCGATATAACAAGTGATGGTATATAAAGCATCAATTTTATGAAGATATTCAACTGGCACATAGACTGCAAACCATTCGTAGATTGGTTTATAATTGGACCAATTAATTTAATTTTTGTACCGATAGCATATAATTCTAGCACCACTTTAATTTCTTTTCCAGCAAGAACCAAAGTTATTCTACTCACTTATGTAAGTAAGCATATTGATTGTAAAACATTAAATTGAATACAATCGAAACCAACCTTCATATAAATATACTTTACTTTTGAAATTAATATTCTTACATAACTCTATCATTATTTAGAATAAGAAGATTCTGTTTTTGTTTGATATGCATATACACTGATTTTAGGTTTTTTTTATAAGAACTTTTCCCCTTCGGAACATCTTTTCAGCTTATTAGTCTTAACCTACTCGCAGACACATGTATTCCAATTTGGGTGCTGGTGTACATTCATAAGTACGCAACTGTCCGCTTGCAAAAATCCTCGCCCGTTCCTTTGCTTTACTTTTCGTAAGACATCAGACAAATGCCAACGTATTGTTTTCGGGCGTCGACGCGACGCTTGCTACAGCCGCGGCATAGACAATCTTACTTGGTATCAGAAAAGATAGACATACACGATTAAACGGCATACATTTAAGCATCGTAAATATTAATGACATAATCATTGAGAAGGGAATCAAAGTGCTCAGTGGGCATTGGTGCAAATAAAAAAAATGGAAGGATCATAATTAGTATCCAGGATATACCATACCATTAAGGTAAGAGGATAATATTATCTCTTTCTTTTTGGTTTATATTATCAGGAGCGTTACAACTGTTTTTGTTTTTCTTTTTTAAAAAATTATGCATAGAAAAGAGTGAATGTTATAAGAAATTTACAAAAAAAAAAAAAAAATTGTGAAATTTGGGAGATAACCATTTAAAGAATCCTACTATATTTTCTATACGTCTTTTATATTCGGTACTTCCATTGAAAGCCCACATCTTAGCAACAGAGAGGTCCCACTTTAAGTTCAATGAGCTGTACAGTTGCAGCAAACCAAAATGGAGCTGTCAAAGTTCCGATAGACTATAGTAGTTCTATCTCTAAATTGCTTCAGGTGATGCACAGAAGTGGGATCGTGGATTTGTCTCTTATTCGTCGATGAGCTTAGCGTTGCACACTAACGTCAGTGGAAGACTGCAACGAGAAGAGTAACTTGTGTTTTTGAGCAAGTAAAACATGAGAACCAGCATCACTCGAGAAGAGTCTTAAGTCTTTCCAGCAGTGAAAATCATCTATGAACAGTCCAACAAAGAACATGAAAAAGTCAACCCGAATCAGATCTTCAGAGGAATAATAACGATGTACAAAACATAGCGGTGCTTACCTTAGTCAGCAGAAACAATAGTTAGCAATATTTCTTAGCCAGCAGGATCAACAAGGATATACCAAGCGGTACTCCCACTCCAAGGTGTGGTCAGAAAGAACAAGAAACGTCAGAAAGAGAACATCAATTGTATCACCAAGAGTAGACCAAAGTACACTTACTGTGAGCCGCGATTGGAGAGCTACTTTCTTCATTGAACAAATATCCTTTTTAATCTTTTTTTATTTTTCTCCATTAAACAAATGTCCCTTTTTATCAGACAACTATTAGGAGGTCAGTTTTTGCTCTTTCAAATAAAAATTAATTTTTATAATTGCATCATAGGAGTTGAATCGATTATGTATCGAGAACCCGGTACTAACGTACGTAAGTAACGTCGCACAGTGGAACCTTTGCCCAAAAATAATTTGTTTCACCATTGCGTAGGGCAAAAGTGAATTATGAAATAGATAGATCATATTTGAGAGATTATGGAGATTTGAAATCTGATAAGAATTGTAATAATTTAACAAAATTTGAAATACTTTGTAAAATGAAGACGTTTTAACGGTACACTACATTTTGTCATTTTTTCAACTTTGGTGGAGTATACCTAGCAAAGATTCACGAAGCTTTACGAAGGGAAGAGCGAAAATTTAAATTTGATTTACTAGAGAATGTATCGTGTTGGCTGCATGACGAGCGTCAATATTCGGCCATATTACAAAGATCACATCATTGCTTTAGGACACATCATTGCTATATTGACACTGATGTCAGTCACCAAAGATATTGGTTCTACTCTATTTGAACTGTTGTTTCAACGGATATCATTTTGGCTTAAATTAATTCGAATCGTCGCATAAGTATGTCGTTTTGCTCATCGTCTTAAATTAACTAAACACTTACGACGAACTATCGGCAGCTCGATCATTACCTTTGAGCAGATGCACACAATACTGGCACAAACAGAAGCGGTAGTCAATTCTCGACACCTATGTGCAACTTTATTTACTGAGATCGTATGTTTGTCACCAGCACATTTCTTGATTGGTCGAACTTGCACAGCAATTCCAGAAGGAAGTTATGTCGAACTTCCAACCAATCGACTAAACTATTGGCGGCATATTCAGGCTATGTTTCAGGGATTTTGGAAGCGTTGGCAACAGGAGTATTTGACCTCGCTGCAGAAATGCCCAAAATGGTTTCTAAGGTGCCAAACGTATCACTTGGAAGCGTGGTACTAAACACGAAGTCAAACGCACCTCCTTCAGCTTGGCACTTAGGACGGGTAACTCAGGTGTTCCCAGGAGATGATGGCCTTATACGAGCAGTATAACTTCCAACAACCGCAGGCGAGATTACCCGCCCGATCACGAAGATTGCACCTCTACCATTTTCAGAAACAGTGTTTTAGGGGAGGCTGGGATATTGTGGAACCAAATGCCTCCCTTTCTAGAATAGTCCAAAATGTACTCTCCTTCTCTATATAAGCATGTATTTGAAATTTCCTTGAATCTTGTGAAATTCGACGCTGCCAACTGACAGACGCACATTTCTAAATTTGTTCTCTTTTGAGCCGTTGAAAAAGCTGTAATAAATATGCAAACGAACGATCAAGACGTGTTCCAGCAGTGGCTGAAGCAGTAAAATAGTAAAAGTGAAAAATAAAGTTTTGTTCTTATGATATATCAAACACAGTGGTTTGTTATTTTTCAGGATTTATTTTTAATTAAAACTATCGATCGATAAAAATTGATCATTTTAGAGCTTTTTTCTGTCAAGTTGGCTGAGAATTTTGTTTTGGAAAAAATTGTATAGAAACAAGCGCTAAAGCAAATTACAGAAGACTAACGGCAAATAGAACTATTGATAAGCTGTTGCTAAGCAGCAAATAGCATTGCTTCTGGTGGTGATAACATTACCATGGATTGGCAATATGTGCCAATCTTACGCCCATCTAAGCGTAAGAAAGAAAACTCACCAAATTTGACAAGAAAACTTCTGGCCTTGGACTTTGGACCATCAACATCTAGTCATGCTAACCACTTTGCCTTGTTGGCAGAACCAGAGGAGGAAACCAATAAATCAATAACAAACCCAACACTTAATGATGATATTGAAAGCGATACACCAGCATTTGAAAAACCACCCCCGATCTTTATCTCTAATGTCGGTGATATTAATGGGTTGCTTAAATACCTTAAGCCACATATAGACACCGCTGACTTTACTTATAAGTCCCAACGAGACGGGCACATCCGTGTCATGGTAAAAAAAGTTGAAAAATACAGGGACTTGGTTAAAATATTAAACAAAGATAAAGTAGACTACCATACATTTCAGCTCAAGCAGGAAAGGGCATTTAGGGTTGTAGCCAAAAACCTTCATCACACTACGCAACCTGAATCAATAAAGCTTGAGCTAGAGCTGCAAGGTCATGTAGTCAGGGGTATTCACAACATTAAAAGCCGTATCACGAAGGAGCCATTGCCAATGTTTTTCATAGACCTAGAGCCAAACAAGAACAACGTTGAAATTTACAAAATTAAACATATCAACAACGCCATAGTTACAATAGAACCACCAAAGAAAATTAGCGACATGGTTCAATGCCACCGATGTCAAGAATTCGGGCACACTAAATCTTATTGCAATAAAAGATTTAGGTGCGTTAAATGTTCAGAAAATCATCCAAGCATCAACTGTCCCAAAGAAAGAAATCAACCAGCCACCTGTGCAAATTGCAATGAGAATCACGCTGCTAGCTATAAAGGCTGTAGAGTCTACCAAGCAATCACAAAAAACAAGTCCATCGTACCCAAAAGTAGACCAGAAACATATGTTACTCCAGATCTATCGAGAACAAAATCATTCTCCTACGATAGACCAACAAACCGCGAAAATATACACTCGACTTATCCTACGTATGCGCAAGCGCTACGAGGTGATACTGCAGTACAAGAAAAGTCAACATTAGATAGGATTGAACAACTATTAGTGAAACAGTCGGAACTAACCACCAATCTACTAAACATGATAATGCTGCTTGTAAACAAATTATGCAAATAGACCTGCGAATAGCAATATGGAATGCCAATGGGCTCTCCAACCATCGCAATGAAATAACTTTATTTATTAAAACCAACAACATTGACATATTACTGATTTCTGAAACGCATTTTACCAAAAAAAACCATATAACTATTAATGGATATGACATTATCCAAGCTAATCATCCATCTGGAAGAGCACACGGTGGAAGTGCGGTTATTATAAAAAACACACTTCAATACCAAGCACTAGATAATATCAACACAAATAACATGCAAGTTGCAGCGATTCAAATACAATGTCTTCATGCAACAATCTCCATAGCTGCAGTGTACCTACCACCAAGATATTCCTGCAGGCTTGATGACTTTAACACTCTATTTCAAGGACTTGGTAGACAATTTATTGCGGGAGGTGACTATAATGCCAAGCATCCATGGTGGGGGTCTAGACTTGTTAATCCAAAAGGTGCTGAACTGTACAAATGCATAACCACCAACAACTACAAAACCTTGTCTACCGGAAAGCCTACGTACTGGCCAACTGATACTAGAAAAATCCCAGATCTACTAGATTTCATTGTTTACGCTGGACTACAGCAAAATCACTTTCAAATAGAGGAGAATTTCGATCTGAGCTCTGATCACTCACCAATTATTGTTACATATGGTTCTACAGTATGTTTTAAGGAAAAGCCCTACAAAATCATTAACTCAAAAACAAACATAAGTGCGTTTAAAAAATGGCTTGAAGACAGAACAAGACTAGACATTTCGCTAAAGACTGGGAATGAAGTAGATATAGCTATTGAGACACTTACTAACTCAATTCATGCTGCTGGTTGCATGTTCACAACATCACCAAACGAAAACCAAAGAAGACAAACATTTATGCCACTAGATCTGAGATCTCAAATAGCTGAAAAAAGAAAACTTCGGAAAATATGGCAAACAACAAGAAGCCCAGTAGACAAGAGAAAATTCAACAAGGCTGCTAAGGACTTAAACAACAAACTATGGGAAATTAAAAACGACTCGACAGCTGACTTTCTAAAAAGTCTCGACCCACACACAAGTGACCTACAATATAGTCTCTGGAAAGCATGTAGATATTTAAAAAGGCCCACCAGAAGAGCTACCACAATTGTCGACAACAACGGACAACGCTGCAGAGGAAATGTAGAGAAAGCTGAGGCCTTTGCTAACCACCTATGTTCAGTTTTTAAGCCAAACCCAGAAAATGATCCTGATACAGTAAATGAGGTACACGGATTTTTAGATTCTCCATGTCAGATGAGCCTGCCGATAAGGCAAACGACATTTAAAGAAGTCGTAGAGGAAATAAAAAGGACAAATAAGAAAAAAAACCCCGGATATGACAAAATTTGTGGAGTTACAATAAAAAATCTTCCGCCGAAATGCATCCGATTGCTGACGTACATCTATAATGCTATGCTTAGACTAGAATACTTTCCAACTCAGTGGAAATGTGCTGAAGTCATTATGATCCCTAAGCCCAATAAGCCGGAAGAATGCACATCGTCATACCGTCCCATAAGCTTGCTGGTGACATTCTCTAAAGTATTTGAACGTATACTTTTAAGAAGAATGTTACCTGTACTGGACGAACTATACATCATACCTGAACATCAGTTCGGGTTTAGAAGGGGGCACGGCACGATCGAACAATGCCACCGCATTACGAATGCAATTACAAACGCACTAGAATGCAAAATGTACTGCACAGGAGTATTTTTAGATATTAAGCAAGCATTTGACAAAGTCTGGCATGACGGTCTACTCTACAAAATTAAAAAGTGGCTACCTGCACCATACTTTCTAATTCTTAAATCATACTTGAAAAACAGAGCATTTTATGTCCATGAACGTGGGGAATCGTCTAGCATAAACACTGCTAGTGCCGGTGTCCCCCAAGGGAGCGTTTTAGCCCCAGTTTTGTACACTATTTTTACCTCCGATCTACCCTCCACAAACGCTGTTGAAATAGCAACATATGCTGACGATACCGCAGTCATCGCTACGAGCAGTAACATACTTGAAGCGTCAAAAATAGTTCAAGAGGAACTTAGACTTATTGAAGTTTGGCTGAAAAAGTGGAGAATAGTGGTGAATGCTCAGAAATCAGTACAGGTCACATTCTCGCTGAGACCTGGAAAGTGTCCGCCAGTATCGCTGAATGGCTTTATCATCCCACATAGCGAATCGGTGAAATATTTGGGAGTTCACTTGGATCGACGACTTACTTGGAAGCAGCATATCAAGGCAAAGCAAAAACAGCTAAAAGAAAAGACCAGGAAAATGTACTGGTTACTAGGACCTCGATCTCAGTTAAGCCTTGAAAATAAAATACGGCTATACAAGGCTGTTCTTAAGCCAGTATGGACTTACGCGCTACAGCTATGGGGTACAGCCAGCAAATCAAACATAGAAATACTGCAGAAATATCAGTCCAAGACTCTCAGATCAATAACAGGCGCTTGTCGATATATGACCAACGTAGATATCCATAAAGATCTCCAAATACCCACCGTCATAGACGAGATTAAATCTTATACAAGTAGATATATCAATAGGCTACATGACCATGAAAACGTTTTAGCATTAAGTCTATTAGATAACTCTACCACCACAAGACGTCTAAAAAGAACTCATGTCTTGGACCTGCCATATAGAGAAACAAATAGGTAGTTATTAATATGTAAATATATACATAGATATATGGATTGAGTTCACTGGAGCTTAAACCATCCGGCTATTATTACTCATATTTAGTCAATTTGTTTATTGCCTAGTCTAAGGCAGATTGCAAATAAAATATTAATTAATAAAAAAAAAAAAAAAAAAAAATTTTAGAGCTTCTGTAAGTAAAAAATGAAAGTGAATCCAAAGCAAACTGAATATAAGCGTTATTCGTGTCCGCAAATTATCCGTTTCATTGAAGTGCTCTTTGGTAAACTAAATTTTTTGCTTTTTGGACTGACGTTAATTTAAATAAAGCGGGTGGTTTCTCGTTAACACGCAACGTATAGCTGCCCATGTGGAAAACAATGATTTTTATTTTATTTTTTCCGCATTAATTTATTCCGCAAACACTAAGCGAATAGCTTTGTGACTTGTTAGCTGTCAATGCGAAAGTACAGTGAACCGGAAATTCCAATCGTTTGAAGCAAAACGAAAGATCAGTCGGAATCATTCATGTATATTATTGGTAAACTTTAAAAAACATTTTCACTAAGAGCTAATGGAGAGCCTACAAATCTACAATCTGGCAACGTCCGCCTGAAATCGCCTGCCAACAAAATCAGTAAGCCGCTAAAAATGTTGTTACTTCGCCGATGATCCTTCAGTGTGAAGTTTAGTGCTTCACGTGATTTCTTATATGCCATTGTGCATTAATGAACAAACAATGAGCTTGTATTGCACCAACAATTTTCCCATTGCACTGGATCGGTAAATATTGCATGATGGAGTATCAAAATTGAGTGGCAACTTAAGCGGAGAATGTGCAGAACGACCACCATCTACAAGAGTCGACGCAATTCCAGATGATGCTACCGTTTTGCAGCTCTCGATTTAATTCTTAGGTGAATGCCTTTTGCATCGATCGATTTGGCGCAATCATTCCTACTTCAATCAGTAGCTTGTTTGCATAGTCAAGCATTGATCCTCAATCAGAATCAATCCATTATTGTAGATTTCATCGGTTATTTGCATGTTGGCATTATTTGTTTGAATGTGGAAATGATGCATAGTATCTTCACATATGTCGTCTTTGTTCCATAACTGAATTGGTTGTGAAGAAAAACATGTGATGATGATAATTGCGAAACCAGCGTTCGTATTTGGTACGCATTTGAGAAAACAACAACACATTGAAAATAGTTCTAAAATAAACCCAATAGTTGACATACTTTTCGATATGTTTGGCATTGGTTGCCATTCACAGTTTTCAAATGCATAAATGATTTCAGTCCACGTTTTTTTACCAACGTTGGAATTTCTGTGATGATTGGTTCCAAGTGTAATATTTGGACATTTCAACATACATCAGCGTCGCTATATGCAGTTTTTAGTAAAGGAATAGAGAGCTCTGAACTGATTACATGATAAAGACGATTGTAATCAGAACAAAGAACTCGAAAGGTTCATGCATTAAGTAGTTAGTAGTTCGTGTTAGTTAGTACATCGAGGAAGTGATAGACGCATATAGTTTCTAGTAGGTCTACAAGGAACTGTTAGTCTTACTCGGTTCAATAGCTCGGGAGAGTCTATAACCCCATTAAGGCGCTTGTGCATAAATATGACGCCAAGCATTAATCTACGGTTAGTAAGGGAAGGAAGGTCAAGTAAAAGATGTCTACTAGAGTACGAAGGTAAGTTGATATTACGATCCCAGTTCAGACCACGAATAGCAAAGAGAAGGAACTTATTTTGAACTGATTCTATTCTTGCTTTGTGTGAATCGTATTGGGGTGACCATATGCAGGATGCATATTCCAAAATTGGACGAACCAATGAGGTGTAAAGAACCGTGGTTGTATACGGATCAACAAATTTCTTTGACCATCTTTTTACGAATCCAAGAACACCCATGGCTTTACCGACGGTAGCAGATACATATATGGGACTTAAAAGTCAATTTATGGTCCATAAGTACTCCCAAGTCGATCATCTCGTCAGGTCTAGTTAAAGTCATGACCTTGCATTTAGATGTGTTTAGGTTTAATAAGTTGTGTTGATACCGAGATTGAAAGTTTTGGAGGTTAGACTGCAACCGTGAAGGAGATATAATGTCTCTGTAGCTGAGACAAAGCTTTACATCATCTGCAAACATGAGGACACGAGAATGTACAATAACGGATGGAAGATCGTTAACAAAAAGGGTGAATAGCAGTGGTCCCAGATGACTATTCTGAGGCACCACAAAGTTATTTGAATGGTTCTTAAACTTGAAGACTTAAATATAACTTTCTGTGTTCTGTCTGTCAGGTATTCACGAATCCAACAAATTAAAGTGTTTGGAAAGCCAATTTTGTTCAATTTTAAAAGAAGAAGTCTATGACTAACAGAATCAAAAGCCTTGCTGAAATCCTAAATCCTTCGATCGTTAAAGATGTAAATTCTAATAGGTTAGTGGTAGTAGATCGACGTTTCACAAGCCCATGCTGAGATGATGAAATAACAGCAAGTGAGAAACACATTATGGGGCGCAGGGGGGTTCAAACACTTTTTGCTAGAATAGACGGACATAATCAATTAAGTTTTTACTTTAAAAAGAAAATAAATCTTCAAGGAACAAATGCCAACGAAAAAAATCACTCAGTTTTATTAAGCAAATTCGACACTGGGGTCAAACTTGCAGAGAAAATTAGTGCAGAATCTAAGAGAATTAAGCACTACACAAATACAGGAATCACTTGTACGCGAGACAGAGATAGATGCGAGCGCGAATAATAGAAGTTAGAAAAGAGGAGAGCAGGAGAGCCAACAGCACTGCACTTGCAACATCAAAACGGTAAGAGGTACAGACGCAAGAGCAAAGATCAACAAAAACAACAACACTGCTGTAAGAAGTTTTATTGTTATTACAAACAATAAGTTCAATGCTTTGGTTTTGCGTTTGTTTATTTAAACAAACAAAAATCGCAAAGTCAACAATTCAAATAACTAAATGTTAAGAATATTATTGCTAAGTAATTAGCTGAATTTTTAGGCAGGCGCGATGAGTTTAAAACCGAAAATAAAAGAAAGTATGCAAGAGCACAGAAAAACACGTCAATCCAGGAAAAAAAAGTGGCACATAATTATGTGTTTCATGATTTTGGAATGACAATAATCGCCACAGTGCTTCATTAGTTCTGACGTATCGGCCCATTTGAAAGTTGCTGATTTCGTCATTTGCATTTTCAGACGCAATACCAAACACAGCCATGTCGCTGCCTTTTGCGACTTACTTGCACAGATATTTGACTGATGTGTCCGAATGACAACTCTCAACGTTCGCATGTGTTTTGATAATTCGTGATAGCAGCGGGTAATATGGTACAATGAATTCATTTCCGATCTTAATCTCTTGATTTTGAACTTTAACTTTGATAGTTCGACCGTTATCTTCTATTGAACGCCGACGAAAAACTGGATATCCACGGTTCCCTGTGACTGTATCAGCAACAAACGGTCGCGGATATCGTTTTGTGCACTTTCCATCAGTCATGCAAGGCGATGAGGATTTAATGCACCGCACGGTCCATGCATAATCTGTGCCGTCACAATATCGTGTAGATGGGGATCGGAGACTGGTTCACGAATTTCAGCGGATATGATGTCATACACTTCATTTGAATGTAATTTCTTCAGCAACCAAAGTATGAGCATGCGGTAGTCCAATCTTTTGCCATTCCACTGAGTACATATAACAAAGTGTGTCACCAAAAACTCGATACTTAGTAAGCACATTTATCATAACCTTGGGTTTTTGCTGAAATAGTCTGGCGATTTTTTCATGGCGATCTAACTTTTTTAGGCGCGGGTCCAACTCACGTTCAATTTCCATCCACTTCGGATTGCATGTGAACATAATAAAAAAATCCGGAGTTCCATAATTTCGCACTTACGTCATGGCGTCTTGAGCGTATTCATGCATATGGCGTGGGTTTCTGATATAAGTTCCCTCCCAATCGTCAGGCGTCCAATATACTGAACATTACCATCTGGAAAAAGACATAACGCAAGTGTATATAGTCCTTACCACGTAAGTACCTGATTGAATCGGTTAAACGCTAAACGTTGGGTCTCGACTTTGACTTACATGTCGACTGCGGATTCCTGGAATAGCCGACGGCACTTCATAATGACGAGAGATGAGATTTTTGTCCGTAGATACGCCTGAAAATGCCAAAAAAAATATTGTTATTGTGAATGGAAACCAATAATAGCAATAATTAGTGTGTGAATATTGTACCTGTAATTGGATCGACCATCTTCAACGTGAAAATGTCTCGTGATGTAGTTGAGTTGCCAAAAATAATTGCAGCAACATTTCAACGATGTGTGCATTAAATCTTTGAACATGTTCACCTGTTGGAGTCCGATCCGCTCCTATGAGAAAATTGTGCGTATCGGTTGGCATTCGTTCCAAAGCTGTTTTGGACATATGAACTACAGCGTTATTATCGTGCAACTGTTCAATAATTTGTCTCGTTAATTTTTCTGTTTACGTTAACTCTTCTGTCCCCTGTATATTGCACTGCACATTCAGCTGATCCACCATCTCGTTGATGGAATGAAATGTGTTTGAAAAAATAAATGCGGTTCATCTGGTGTTGCCACCACTGAACCATGCAAATGATATATTTGTCCTTGTATCTGTGATGGGTAACAAACGTTGATTGAAGAATACGGTGAAACTTCGGATCGTGTGATGGTGTAGTGTGGTTGAGTAGTTGTTATGTGTCGCAATTGTTTGCGATGGTGTGATTGATTGGTGTGAGTGATTAGTTGTGAGTATTTTGTACCTTATAAGTCAGCATGAAGACGCCTTTTCGAAAAACCCTACCTCCAAAAAAAGTCATGCGAAAGCATGGCCACGCCATAAAAAGCTTGTATGGTCATAAAGTATGGTAGCTTTAAGGCTTTCAAAACGGAATCTTGTACAAGTAAGACAAAATTGATAATTTGAGATTTAGTATACATTTCATACTAGTTCATACCGATATATATAAATACCATCATTAAATATTATGGTTTTAATGATTTATAGTCGCAATCAGAGCTATGAAGATTAAAAAAAGTTAGAAGACATTACAGCTTTTGACATTAGAAAAAAATATATACTTACCTTATCCATTTTAAAAACTTTTTTAAACTCTAAATTTTTGACATTCAATTTAATCGTTATCGCGTTCAGAAGTATTTTTATTGCGCTCCGCTAGTTCTTCGATGTCAGCTTTTAAACAGGGTTAAACTAGTAAAGCTGCAGGGCTCTACGTCGCCGTAGAGACGCCCAATCACAATTATATTGTTATTTGTATATACAAATAGCAATAATTAGTAAATAACTAAATTTACTAGTAATGCCAACGTGTAAAGAGAACAACTTGGACCCTTCTTCACTCGACTCTCGCCCTCAGCAACTGCAAGTACAAATTCTTCAGCAACTAATCTAATCATCTGATTAGAATGGAATCGGCAAATAAATTTACGTAAACAAATGAAAGCTTAGTCCTCAAAGCAAAAAAGGTGGTGATACACCGAAAATTAACAAAACTAATATACCTCAATGCAAAGCTTTGGAAGGAAATGGATTCTAATTCCTGGCAAATCAGCCCGAATCTTAAGTTGGTCAAAACAACATTTACGTTATTCCACTCAATAGACGTATTACAAATGAGCCAAAGTGTAAACTAAAATTGAAGACTTCTATCGAACTATTGAAAGGTCTTTCAGAACGGAAAGTGTGAACTTTTACACTTTTACATGATCAAAGACATTTAACCAACGGTTCCGACTCAGGAAATTGTAGAAACATTGATTGAGAAGGGTTTTGAGGTTAAGTCGGTCTTGGACATCCTGAACAGAAGCAAAGTGCCACAAACTCTGTTTAAAGTGGAGCTACGGCCCGATGCACAATTATTAAAACCAAACGCAGTGCATTCTATCTGTAACCTGTAACATCTACATCGTAAAACCACTGTCAAGGAGCCTCACAAGAGGAGACACCCTCTACAACGCACTAACTGCCAGGAGTTCGGCTACGCAAAGTCGTTCTGCAGTCTTCACCCTTGCGTTGGCTCAAGGAAGTGAAGCAACTACTAATAAATATTTATATAAAAATAAAATAAATAAATATTTATATAAATATTTTGATAAATATTTAAGCACCCATGTTGAATTGAATTCCAAACTGGACGACGAAGAAGACATCGAGCTTTGCACTTCCGCACTAAAGTCGATGCTCATCAAGGCAGTACATATCTCCACCCCATTTATCTACAACTTCCAGGAAAAATTCAAATCAAACAACGGACTAATTAAATTACTGTTTATATATAAAAAAAAAGGTTCAGGGGGGATTGGCAAAGTACAGCTTCACGAATTCTAGAAGAAGCGCTTAGGCAAGAAGAAGCAAGGGTACAGCGGCTATACATCGAGAAGATCACCCCTACTAGCACCAAATATCCGCTGTGGAAAGCTTATGCAACCATAACCCCTCCAACCGAGATAATTTCACCTATGATTTCCCGTACAGACGAAAAAAGGGCACTAACCTTACTGATCTTTCGGCCAAATCCGTCATTAAACTCATTTTAGCTCCCCCTATGTGAACCCCAGTGAAAAGTGAACCATTGAACCCAAGAAAGTAGCCAGATCATGTCAAAATAACTCCAAAAATTATTTAAGAACTCCCGATCTGTGCCGTGCAACACATCTCCAAACTCTTTAACGAGATGGAAAAAACTGGTCACTTTTCCCTAAGCTGGAAAAAATCAATAATCATAATAATACCAAAACCTGAATAGGGCATAACACAGCATTACACAACATTAGTTCATTGCCAAGTCTCTCAAAATCGTTTGAGAAGGTTCTACAACTTGGCTCTATGTTAAAGCAACCGGATTACGTTGGCTCACGAGTGAACGATCTCCCCTATGTCTGGAATTCACAGTTTTTCTCTACAATTCGGTGTTAAAACCCATATGGACGTACGGATCTGCATTGTGGAGAAACGCAAGCAGAAGAAATATTGACATCAAACACAGAACTATCACGGGAGTGGCTTAGTTTATCGGAAACGAAAACTTGCATATAGTCCTGCATATTCCTAGTGTAATAACCGAGATTAAGTAACAACAGTTGAAGTACAAAGGCTTAGCTGTAGGCACATCCGAATAACCTCGCCAAACGACCTTCCTACATCATAGCATCTTTCAGATGTTAGCTTTCGGGTTAGATTAAGATCAAAATAGAAAATTGTTGATAGTCTTATACACGAGACCCAACAAATACATACGTCTTTGTTTTTTTTTTTTTTTTCAGCGAATAAACTTAAACAAATGTAACAAAATTTGCGTTTTCTCAATTTGTTCTAATCTAAAGTTTTAAAATATTCAATATTGTAATAGCAGTGATCAGCTTTCGTATGCATAATAATTGTAAAATGTATTACCTTTGTAATGTTTATTTTAAAGATTTTTTTTCTTTATAGGATATTTACTCTTTTTTGGACGGTAGTATGGAAGGCAGCGATTCTCCAAATGACAAGAAGCAACTCAAAGCAAACTGATGCATGATTTCAAAACATTCTTAACATTAAACATTATTACACTTTTTAATGAGAAGTTCCGAAGTCCGCTGTTTTAGCGAAGGCAACGCAATAATAAACTTGTTCACTTTGGCTGATCAATGAAAATTTCTCAAAAATGTGAATTATCTCAACAATGAAGTGTCGATAAACTTAGTTTTTTGTATGGCGAGAAAACACTATCAAAAAAAAATTTGTTCCCTTTGGACATTCTTAATTTAGCTTTCGGGCAACACTGATATAGTCTCGCGGCTTACTAGTTCTTTTTCGGTTTATGATGTTTTCTTAAATTTTCTTTGCTTCGCTTAATCTATTTTAATAAACGAAGTTATACATATTAATGTATTGAAATTTTACACCTACACACTTCTTTTTAGAACTATTTCATGAATTTTCTTTCTCCACCTAACCTTCCGAGTTTAGTGATTTCAATTAGCGTTGGTGGACACCAAAATAAGATCAAACAGAGTACCATTTAAATTTACTTATGTATGTATATTTTAGTACGCATGAAAATTTTTCCATCTACTTGTCAACTTCCATGAGCTTTCACTTTCAAGTACACATACAAATATATGCTCTAAGTACAGTGAATATTAGAATTTTCATGAATTTTCTTTACCACCCAACCTTGTAAATTCAGTGATTTCAGCGGTCGGTTCTTCCACTGGCCACTCCATTGCAATATTTGGCCCTTTGATTCGGATTTTAAACATCATTCCAGCTTTGCAATTGTGGAAAACTAAATAACATATGTACTTATTTAAACGCTCATACAATCAATTTCAATCTCAATATTTTTTATAAAAAAATTTCCATGTGGAAACAAATAAAAAATTCACATTTTTGGTAGATACAGATACATACTTTATTGGCCTTAATAATAAAATAACAGACTTAATAGACCAGCCATTTGAGAAGAATCAATAAAATCAAAAGACTCAATCCTATTTCCCCACAATTTTCATGTGGTACAATCACATTTTTCGATATAACAAGTGATGGTATATAAAGCATCAATTTTATGAAGATATTCAACTGGCACATAGACTGCAAACCATTCGAAGATTGGTTTATAATTGGACCAATTAATTTAATTTTTGTACCGATAGCATATAATTCTAGCACCACTTTAATTTCTTTTCCAGCAAGAACCAAAGTCATTCTACTCACTTATGTAAGTAAGCATATTGATTGTAAAACATTAAATTGAATACAATCGAAACCAACCTTAATATAAATATACTTTACTTTTGAAATTAATATTCTTACATAACTCTATCATTATTTAGAATAAGAAGATTCTGTTTTTGTTTGATATGCATATACACTGATTTTAGGTTTTTTTTATAAGAACTTTTCCCCTTCGGAACATCTTTTCAGCTTATTAGTCTTAACCTACTCGCAGACACATGTATTCCAATTTGGGTGCTGGTGTACATACATAAGTACGCAACTGTCCGCTTGCAAAAATCCTCGCCCGTTCCTTTGCTTTACTTTTCGTAAGACATCAGACAAATGCCAACGTATTGTTTTCGGGCGTCGACGCGACGCTTGCTACAGCCGCGGCATAGACAATCTTACTTGGTATCAGAAAAGATAGACATACACGATTAAACGGCATACATTTAAGCATCGTAAATATTAATGACATAATCATTGAGAAGGGAATCAAAGTGCTCAGTGGGCATTGGTGCAAATAAAAAAAATGGAAGGATCATAATTAGTATCCAGGATATACCATACCATTAAAGCAAGAGGATAATATTATCTCTTTCTTTTTGGTTTATATCATCAGGAGCGTTATAACTGTTTTTGTTTTTCTTTTTTATAAGAAATTTACAAAAAAAAAAAAAAAATTGTGAAATTTGGGAGATAACCATTTAAAGAATCCTCGACGTGGAGAAATATTATTACACGTACTATATTTTCTATGCGTCTTTTATATTCGGTACTTCCATTGAAAGCCCATATCTTAGCAACAGAGAGGTCCCACTTTAAGTTCAATGAGCGGTACAGTTGCAGCAAACCAAAATGGAGCTGTCAAAGTTCCGATAGACTATAGTAGTTCTATCTCTAAATTGCTTCAGGTGATGCACAGAAGTGGGATCGTGGATTTGTCTCTTATTCGTCGATGAGCTTAACGTTGCACACTAACGTCAGTGGAAGACTGCAACGAGAAGAGTAACTTGTGTTTTTGAGCAAGTAAAACATGAGAACCAGCATCACTCGAGAAGAGTCTTAAGTCTTTCCAGCAGTGAAAATCATCTATGAACAGTCCAACAAAGAACATGAAAAAGTCAACCCGAATCAGATCTTCAGAGGAATAATAACGATGTACAGAGCATAGCGGTCCTGACTTTAGTCAGCAGAAACAATAGTTAGCAATATTTCTTAGCCAGCAGGATCAACAAGGATATACCAAGCGGTACTCCCACTCCAAGGTGTGGTCAGAAAGAACAAGAAACGTCAGAAAGAGAACATCAATTGTATCACCAAGAGTAGACCAAAGTACACTTACTGTGAGCCGCGATTGGAGAGCTTCTTTCTTCATTGAACAAATATCCTTTTTAATCTTTTTTTATTTTTCTCCATTCAACAAATGTCCCTTTTTATCAGACAACTATTAGGAGGTCAGTTTTTGCTCTTTCAAATAAAAATTAATTTTTATAATTACATCATGGGAGTTAAATCGATTATGTATCGAGTACACGGTGCTAACGTACGTAAGTAACGTCGCACAGTGGGACCTTTGCCCAAAAATAATTTGTTTCATTATTGCGTAGGGCAAAAGTGAATTATAAAATCGATAAATCATACTTAAGAGATTATGGAGATTTGAAATCCGATAAAAATTGTAATAATTTAACAAAATTTGAAATACTTTGTAAAATGGAGACGTTTTAAAAGTACACTACATTTTGTCATTTTTTCAACTTTGGTAGAGTATACATAGCAAAGATTCACGAAGTTTTATGAAGGGTAGAGCGAAAATTTACCTATCATATGTATTAAGCTTATTTTTGCGTTTTCTGCATTTATTAAACGCGACACTAAAACTAGCACAACCTTTCGTCAAAACGCGTACCAGGTCTTTTTTTATACGTTTTATTTATTTTGTTGGATCTCTTATTTAACTTTATAAGACTAACAACAATTTTCTAGTTTTGTCTTAATCTAATACGTAATCTAGCATTTGAAGAATGCTACATTGATCTTTGGCCCTGATTATTAGTTAGAGGGTTGGAAGGTCTTTTCTTTGGAGACGAGTTCTATTACATACTCTGGTTAATGATTGGGCGAGGGTATTCGGATGTGCCTGCAGTTTAGCGGTGTACTTTAGCTGTTTTACCTTTATTTCGGTTGTTACACTGTTAATATGTAGATCTTTCTGTACGTTTTCATTTCGGATATACCAAAGTGCTCCCGTGATAATTCTGAGAACCTTAGATTGCGCCCTTTATATGGTTTCGATGTTGCTCTTACTTGCGTTTCCCCACAGTGCAGAGCCGTATTTCCAGATGGGTTTTAGCATCGAGTTGTAGAGAAGAACTTTGAACTCTAAACATAGGGGAGATCGTGCATTGATAAGCCAATGTAGTCCGGTTGCTTTAAGCTTTAGCTTTAAGAAGATGTAAGTAAAATCAAAAATACTACCTGACTATATTTATTTCTGCAATAATTATTCTCTATTCACATGCTTGAAAATGGTCTTAGAATACAGGTGTTCACGCCAAAAAGGGTGACCAGCAGGAGTTATCGGGTGAAAAATCCGCTAATGAAGAACGAGCACACTCCGCCCATGACGGGCAAGTTCCATGGAAAACTCTATCTTACAAATCTCGCTTTTTCCACCCCGGCATACTCTTGTTTCGGAATCCGAGATATTCTAGGCCTCCTAAGCTTAAAACAAAATTACTTATATCCGAAAACGCCTACATAGACTTGTGAACCGGTCCGTATCTAATTTTATAATAAATAAATCTGGCCTATGTTAAATCGAGTTAACGCGCGTTTTAATTCATTCCTACAACTGGTAATAAAGGTTGGACTCTACCCAATTAGAAGACTTCGCCCCTCCACAAACATTGGTCCTTCGAGCCGGATATCCCTCCGCTCGCCCCAACTTCGCATCGGTGGACAATTCTAATAAGAAGAAACGTTTTTATTTCAATTTTTTCCATACATATAAATACACATATACATACATAAATACCTGCAGTGAAGTTTCCCGTTTTTTCCATAGCGACTTTTCACTCAACATTGTATGGACATTCCATTGTGCATGTGATCTCTGTTCATTTCTTCAGCTTATCCTAGCATTTTATGTCCATTTTATCACCTTTTATTTCTCATTTTCTTCCATTGCACTATGGGAAAAAAGTACGATATTTTGGCATTAATCAAATTTTTTTGTTGTCTCAAATCGCCAAACAAATATTTTTTCCAATTATAAATTCATTAGATAGAATCAAAATATTTTTTTTTAATTTTTGGGGACTACCCCTATAATTTGATAATATTACAAAGTCAGTTGATTCCGAGTTGCATTGCAACATGAAAAAGCGCGTCAAATAGATCGCAACTCTTCAGCTGTATGAATTTTTTTTGTGAATCGCATAAATTAAAAGTTAATAAAGGTATGTATAATAAGTGTCCGTAGTGATTTTGTATACTTCTGTGTTTTTGTGTAACTGTGCAATGTGTTGTTCATGTGTATTTTTAGGTTAACCCTAACCAATATGTTTGTATTCTGTGGAGTATTACTTAAACAGTCCTCGCTAGGCCTCAGCAGTTTTACTTAAGGGTAATTAACTAAACCTTATACTATAAGGTTCAATTATTAACTTTTGCCCTTATTCCCGAAAATTGACATGTTGTAGTTGCGCTTAAGCTTAGACGCTTAGTGTTGCTGGAAATTTGCAAGCTGCAACAACCGCCAAGATATATCATTTATTATCTTTTAACAACAATGTGAACGAAGATCTTGAAAAAATTATCCAAAAAGAAGTCGAGGAATTTATTCACTACATAAAAAAATGTTTGTTAAAATTCAATCGAATGTTAGATCGATTTAAAGTTGAACATTCTACTTGGCTTGATGGCAATGTTGTAATTGCGTTTGGTGAGCAGAGGCGTCTCCAAATAAAGCTTTACGTAAATATATAAATTATAAAAATACAGGATGTCGTTTAAAAAGAAAGTTAGCATCAGAGCTTGCGTCAAAGGAAACCCAATAAGCCCAGAAGAAGCGTTGGCGTTCCTCATAGAAAATGGGTTGACGAAACAGCAATACATGAACATCAAATGGATCTGGTATTTATCTTCCGTATGTAGAAGTTGCGAAAGGCAAGCTAAAATGCAGACGATCCGGAATCCGTATTTGCGAAACAAAAGCGGAAGTTTCTTTACAACACTTATTGGATCATACTACGGACCGTATTTTTACTATGCAAGAGGAGGTTCTCGAGACTTTATCGGACATATCGTATTGCAAATTAATAGTTAGCTATGGATTTGATAGTTCAACAGGCCAAAGCTGCTACAAATAAAAATTTCAATGTGATGAACCTACTTCTCTGGACCATTCCTTGTTTGTAACAACAGTCATTCCGTTGAAACTCATTGATGAATTGGAACGCGTAACATGGATTAATAGGACACCCCAGAGTAGATGGGAACGGTATGTTCTGGACCAGGAAGTGACGTCACAGTGGTTGATAAGGGGTGTGATGACGTCATGCAGCGGAAGTGGTTAGTGATAAGGCTGTCGTGAACGTGGATGAGGAGCGTGGAGCGGAAGTGGTTAGTGATAACGATGTCGTGAACGTGGACGAGGAGCGTGGGGCGTCTGGCGAAATTCGTCATAATGCTAAGCAAAGTTGAAGGTCAAGATTGTTGTGAAATTCTTATCTGGACTTGTTGCGGTGGTAGGCGAATGTTGTTGTGCTAGCGTGGGAAAAAAAATTATGTGTGTGTGTGTGTGATAAGAAGCAAGAGGGTACGCGCTCTTGTATGTAGGAAAAAATTATATGAGCTTAGAGTTGTGATAAGAGAGCTAAAAGCTTAAATTAAATTTACATAACAAATGAACGGAAGTGAATTAAAATAATTTAATTGTCAAGTACGATTTTCTGTCAATAGTAGAATAATTGAAATAATTGAAAAATGGAGCGTTATTGTGATGTATGTAATATTAATGTGAACATAGCTAGATGGAGCTATCATTTAAGGACAAATGTGCATAGAACGAATGCGTGTGAGACTTTGGATTCATGTGTGAAGCAAATTTCTAGTGGTTTTCGAAACCGCATTACAACATATCGCTATGAGAGCAATAATAGTGGAAAAGAGCTGCAATTGCCTGAAGACTTTCTTGCAGAAGCGGGAGCTTCTTTGCTACCAATATTGACGAGATGGTTAAGCATTAATACAGCATGCAAAGTTAATCTCGAACTGTTCGGGGAGTATATGAAGATAAAGGATGATGAGAAGACTCTAATGATTAAGTCTCATCAGACTCCCATGAAGGTGTTAACAGCTGAATGTGATCTGGAAGAAATATATGTAAGCCAGACTGCAATAATAAGCACTAAAATGGATGAATTTCAAGAGCGTTACAGTGGCTGGACCCTAATAAAAATACTTTATGTAGAAATGAATCTCAATAAGTATGAACCACTAAAAGTTTCGAACTATGTCAAACTTCCGAAAACGATTGCTTTGAAAAATCAGTAGTGAATGTTCAAAACAATGATGATTTTTGTTTCAAGTGGGCTTTAATATCAGCGATGAAGTCTGTAGAATATCATCGAGAAAGACCATCTTCATATAAAATAGCTGATATACGGTCTCCAATAATTCAAATAGACGATACGCAAAGGCTTAATTTCACTAATCTGGAATTCCCCCTTAAAGTGAGAGACATTAAGAAATTTGAGGAGCAGAATGAAATCAGCATAAACGTTTTCGGCTATGATGATGAGATGAAAAGTATAATTGGTCCTCTACACATAACTTCGAAGAGGCAGAACAAACATGTTAATCTGCTGCTTCTCGAGGGTGAACATAACTCACACTATACTTGGATTAGGAATTTATCGAGGTATGTCTTTTGGATTTTAACATCGATGAAAAACAATAATAATAATCTCTATGCACATATTGAATAGACTTGTGCGCAAACAGTTGACAGCAAGTACACCAAAACTCTACTTTTGCGAGTTGTGTCTCAACTATTCGAGGAATGTATATTGAAGTCTGTTAATGAAAACGTTAGTGATAATGTAGTTAATATTCAAGAACATATTCCTATAGCATATGGATATTACATTAAATGTAGCTACAACCCCAATTTAAATAAATTTTCATCATATACAGATGAAAATGCAAGCGAATATTTTGTTAAATCAATCATAGAGGATGTAACTATGTTATATACCCATCTCCATGCAAATCAAAAAAAAACGCTAAATATGTCTGTAGATGATGAAATTTTATTTATGAATGCAGTTAATTGTCATATATGTGAAAAGGCTTTACTAAATGATAGAGTTAGAGATCATTGTCATTTAAGTGGTAAATTTAGAGGAGCAGCACACAGTGCTTGTAAAGTTAACTATAAGATTCCAACATTTATCCCAATTTACTTTCACAATTTTTCTCGATATGATGCACATTTGTTTATACGAGAATTGTCTAAAGTTCCAGGAGATATAAAAGTTATACCTCTTAATAAGGAGGAATACATTTCCGTATCAAAATTCATAAATGTTGGAGAGAACATCATAGAATTAAGATTTTTAGACTCATTTCATTCCTTGCCTGCAAGCTTAGACACCCTCAGCTCAAATTTAGAGAAAAAAGATATGAAAGTAACTTCAAGTTTTTTCCCCGATGATGACGATGACGATGGTTGTAGTCGGTTAGACCTAATGCGTAGGAAAGGTGTATTTCCGTATGAGTACTTGGATTCAATTTCCCGCTTGCATGATAATACATTGCCATCTAAAGATAAATTTTTCAACAAACTTTCGAATAGCGAATGTTCTGATGAAAACTATCAGCATGCGCAAAAAGTTTGGAATATTTTTCAGTGTCAGTCCCTTAAGGACTACATGGAACTCTATTTAAAAACTGATGTTCTGCTGTTGGCAGATGTTTTTGAAAATTTTCGTTCTATATGCAGCAAAATTTACTCTCTTGATCCTGCACATTATTACACAACACCGGGGTTATCTTGGGATGCAATGTTAAAATCAACTGGTATACAACTAGAATTATTTACAGATATAGATATGCAGAGATTTATTCAAAATGGTATTCGTGGTGGGCTAGTACAATGTACGCAAAGATATTCCAAAGCAAATCATAAATATATGAAGAATTATAATGAGACAGAGCCATCACAGTTTTTATTATATTTAGATGCGAATAATTTGAATGGTTGGGCTATGTCACAATATCTCCCATATAAAGACTTTTGCTGGATGAATGATTTGGAGGTTAGTGAGTTCAATGTTTTTAATATCCCACCAGATTCTGATTATGGATATATTCTTGAAGTTACTTTAGAATATCCAACTTCTTTACATGACTCTCATAACGATTTACCGTTCTGTCCAAGCAATCAGAAGCCTACAAAATTTTGTACAGTGGAAAAGTTAATTGCAGACCTAAACACCAAACACAAATATCCAATTCACTATAGAAATCTTCAGCAGTGTATTCAAAATGGTCTTGTTTTAAAAAAAATACATCGAATTTTAAAATTTAAGCAAGCGCCTTGGCTTAAGAAATATATTGATAATAACACTAAACACAGAACAAATGCGAAAGCTAGTTTTGAAAAAGATTTTTTTAAACTATTAAATAATGCGGTATTTGGCAAGACCATGGAGAATGTTGAAAAAAGAAAAAATATTAAGATAGTAACTTCATGGGAGACAGTCCGTTGCAATAAGTTAGGAGCTAGATCATTAATATCAAAAGCCAATTTTGAAAGTTCAGCTAAGTTTGCTGAGGATATGTATGTACGCAATTCGAATGAAGCCGTTATTGAATGTATATAATAAACCTATATATTTAGGGTTTTGTGTGCTGGATTTATCAAAGTTTCAAATGTACGATTTTCACTAAGCGTTAAGCTTAAATTATATGGATACTGACTCTTTTATCTACACCATTAGAAGAAACGATGTATACGATACTATTCGCAATGATGTTGAAATGAGATTTGATACATCTGAATATTCAGAAGATTTAGCAAAAAAATATCAAATACAGAGGTATAATAAAAAAGTTCTGGGTATGATGAAGGATGAAAATAATGGAAAAATAATGACAGAATTTATTGGACTACGACCCAAAACGTACTCTCTTCGTCTTGAAGATGGGGGTTGTGTTAAAAAAGCAAAGGGTGTTAAAAACACAGTGTTAAAAAATTTAAGCTTAGAATCATTTGCTAATTGTTTATTCAATAATAAGACATATACAATTAGTAATATGCTAATTTTTAAGTGAAAATTACATACATTGTACACACAAAAAATAACAAAAATAGCAATAAGTTCTCAAGATGATAAGAGGTTTATAAGAAACGATAATATACATACATACATACGCTTGGGGGCATTATAAAATTTCAAACTTATAATAATAAAGAACAACAAGTGCTTTATAAAAAAAAGAAAAGGGTCATGTAATACAATCAGTAAGGTTTTGAAGCTAAAACAAGTATGTCTCCTCTTGACAACGAACTAAACGTTGCCTTTTATGAATATGATTTAAAAGGCTTTAGAGAGGCTTTGCAAAAAGGTGCCAGAGCCGATAAAATTGTTTCAAACGATTTTTCTATATATGAGAGATGCTTGATGAGGCGATGTGGCAAAGAGTTTATAAAATTATGTCTAGAATATGGATGCAAAAAGGATTATGTAAGCTAAAATCTAACATTTTTTTTTTTTTTGCAACAATTCCAAATCCTAATCATCAAAAAAAAAAAAAAATTCCAGTTCAATAAAGATTTGCAGAAAGCAGCTATTAATTTTGCGGTAGAGTCCTTGTGTAGTCAGAATATATTGGTACTCCTTGATGGCAATGAAAGAATTCAAGTGGATCATAAGTATATAAATCGAACGCCACTTATTGTACTTACAAAATACTTAACAAAGGAGAATTTGAATGATTTATCTGTAGCCATTATTAAACTCTTGGAATATGGAGCATCTCCCAATATATGCGATAAAGTGGAGATTACTCCTCTTCACTATATAGTGATGAAGACCTCTATTGATAAAGATCTGAAGCGTTCCTTCGTAATGCGCTTTTTGCAAATGAAAGATTTGGATATAGATCGTTTCCGATATGGCCAATTGCGTACATTACTAACTGAAAATTATCCAGGCTTGAAATTACCTCCACAAGTTGAGAGCAAATAACAAAAATAGCATTGAGTTCTCAAGATGATTAGAGGTTTATAAGAAACGATAATAAACCACAAAAAAAAAAAAAAAAAGTTTTTGTTTTTTCTTACTTTTTGCTGTTGATAAGAGGAGGGAACTGGAGAGGAAACAGCTAACAATTTTTTTGTTTATTCTCATTATTTTCAGCTGATGATGATAAGTGTATGCTGTTAAATTAGTTTAAGGAAAGCTTTGTAACGGAGGCAGTCGGTGAAAATATTGGAAACCATCAAAGACTCAAACTTTTTTTTTCGCAATATGAGGCTTAATAACAATAAAAATTTAGCTATTCACGTGAATGTAGTCAGCTCATCAACTGATGTTGTACAATCAGCAATTGCAGAAAGCGATGTTGTTGCTAATGATGACGCACAAACGATGAGCGAGGATGAGTTAGAGTTTCTACTGACGCATCAAAGAAATGACAAAATTCGGATAGTAGAAAGTTCGATGCTTGAGTCCGAAGAAGATGCCCAACAACCATGGTTTGATATTGAACAAAATGCACAACAACCATGTGATGATATTGAATTTCCCATGTTTTGATGCTGAATAAGAATAATAACAAAAACTAAATAAAACATTTTTTTATTAAATTTCGAAAATATGGTGTTGATGTTTTATTATATATATATATTTATAATTTTCGTGTAAAGTAAAAATTTTTTTTATTTCACATATCAAATAAGTTAGGCAATTCCCATGTCATATGTTTGAATGTAGTCGTTTACCTTTATTATTTTTACTTGACTTTTGTTCACGCCAGAAAGGGTGACCAGGAAGAGTTATCCGGGGGGGGAAAAAGCCAGTAAGCAAGAACGGTCACACTCCGATGACCAGCAAGTTCTATGGAAAACTCCATCTTAGTTAGTTGGTTTTTTCATCCCGGCAAATCCAATCGCATCCGAGATTTTTCTTGGCCTCATCTTTTTCCACAAGTTTGTCTTTAATCGTAACGCCTTATCTTAGTATTGTGACCCGGTCCGGTACCTTTGTATGAAATAAAACTGGCCTGTGTTAAAACGAGTTAACGCGCGTTGTTTAATTCACACTAACACCCTCACCTCTTCATTGGCAATAAAATTGGGCTCTATCCCCGTTGGAACTCTTCGCCCCACCACAAACATTGGTCCTTCGAGCCGGATATCCTTCCGCTCGCCCCAGCATCGCATCGGTGGAGAATTCTGATAAGTAGAAACGTTTTTATTACCATTCTTTTTCCAACATATACATATACATACATACATACCTGCAGTGAAAAGTTTCCCGCTCTTCCATAGCGACTTTTCATTCGACATTGTATGGATATTCCATTGTGCATGTGATCTCCTTTCATCTCTTCAGCTTATCCTAGCATTTTATGTACATTTTATCCTTTTATTTATAATTTCTCTTCCACTCGCGATCCGCATATTCCTCTGCATACACACATACATACACAAGTGCATAAAAGTGAGTGCAAGTGCAATCTAAGAAATTAAAATTAAAGTGCTTAGTTCAAGATCAATAACCAACTCACCGGTAATTAACTTGGCCATAATTCCGACCAGTGCTCCGCAGTTTCAAAATCGAGAAATAAATTAATTAACTCGCGAGTTTTAATTCAACACATGCATATATGCACATGCGCCCACACTAACATACATATACATATCCAAATACAAATACATACATTTGTGTGGCGGCATTTGCATACACCGGTGTAATTAAAACTTTTCGGCACTGATTTCCTAGATTTTCCGCGCACTGATTTTCCGATTTCCACATTGCACTTCACTTGCACTTTCGTTGTTTGTTAAACGCGAACAAAATTTAATAAAAGTGATAAAAAATTCGCACTACAATTATTGTCTTATTGCCGGCCCAGCTGATTGCGTCTATTAGTGCTGGCCCGTGACGAGCGCGATCACGACTTCGATCGCCGTCGCGATAGTTGTTCCTCTCACGATAAATAAAACATATATGAATTTTTAACGTAAAAAGAGTCCACAAAATTGAAAAATAAATTTATATAAAAAATCGAAGAATAATTTTTCCGCGCCAAATATTAATTTTGGCCCCAGTGCGTGCAAGTGTGAAAAATAATTTCCGTCAAGGAAAACTTAACTTATTATTTTCTCTCACGATAAAATTTCGAATAAATTGTGCCCTGTTCCGCGGCGACCGGCAAAGCGAAATTTAGTCCAAAAATTCCGGTTTTATATTTTTTATAATTTTCGAATTTTTTCCAAATTATATAATACCGTGTAATTTGAATCCTAGGGCGTATCCGACACGTCAAAATTTCAAAATAAATTGTGCCATCTCCTACTTTGCGTCGAAAGCGAAATTTATTCCGAAATTCCGGTTTTATATTTTTTTATAATTTTCGAATTTTTTCCAAATTATATAATACCGTGTAATTTGAATCCTAGGGCGTATCCGACACGTCAAAATTTCGAAATAAATTGTGCCATCTCCTACTTTGCGTCGAAAGCGAAATTTATTCCAAAATTCCGGTTTTATATTTTTCTATAATTTTCGAATTTTTCCAAATATAAAATACCGTGTAATTTCAATAACAGGGCGTTCCAGTCGCGGCCAAAGCTTAGCGCCATTTCGACTAACGTGCAGCATCTAAATAAATTAAAACCAACAATCCAAAAGGGCTGCCGTCGAAATAACGTTTAATGTTTTTTTTAAACCGTTTCCACTGGTCCACATAAATCACACATAACACACATCGCATCTTTTTTCAAAAAAATTATTTGTTTTCAATTTTGTTTTTGGTTTATATTTCATATTTTTTATTTTTATTTATTTAAAAAAAATTATATATATACATATTCCACCCTTCGATTGCCGACACATCAGTTCGGTCCCCATACAGTCCACTGTCAAAGATTCCTTGATCAACACGATATTCTTCGTGGCTCGATTTTTTTTCCCATCCGACTATGCCCACCGATCCTGCTAAAAGCAGCAACAATTCCGATCGCCTAGCAGTGCCTCGTCGCTCCCCTTCGCCATCCACGCCGCCACCTAATCCAAAGGTACCTCGTACGTTCGACACCGTCAAACGGAGTTCTTCCGGTTTCTCAAACCTTGAGTCCGTGCCAAGCGTCTCCGGCGCTACACCTAAAAGGGCTTCCGTATCCAGCCGCACTCCCTCGCCCGCGCTTTCTGATTCCAGCGCACTTCCAATTCCAAGTGTCACGGTGTCCGCTCCAGCGTCCAAAGTAAGAACCCGTTCCGAGTCTCAACGACTGTCCGAAGCTGCCGAAATGTCCATAAGTCACTTCATCGCCGCTTGTGACGGCTTGATCGAATTCGAGGCCAATACAATGGGCTCCCTCGAGGAGGAAGTGCAAGTATATGCCATGAGAATGCACCTGGAACAGACGAAAGTTCTGTGGAACCGAGTCGAAGCTGAGTACTTGGCATGTACGAGAGCCCTCACGGCCGACGCGGGTGAGGAGAGCCGCACCAATGTGGTGACCGTTAAGACAAAATATGAATACGCGTACATGGTGTACGTACGATGCGGTTCTCGACTAGGAGAACGCATAGAGCGACTGCAGTCGCCCCCTTTGGCTCCCGCGTCCCAAAACGCCCCCGAAACTCGTGAGCAGCACGTCCATGCTGGCTATCGGCTACCTCCATGTGAGGTGGACGTTTTCACGGGCGACTACAACCAGTGGCCCACATTCCGCGACCTGTTCACGGCCATGTACGTGAATAACCCACGATTGGCGCCAGTTGAGAAGCTGTATCATCTGGTGTCCAAAACGCGCGGCGAGGCAAAGGCGATCGTTTCCAGCTCCCCATTGACCAATGACGGTTTTCACGCAGCTTGGGAGAACCTGCAGGCTC
Organism: Drosophila austrosaltans; assembly: GCA_035045865.1. Classification (NCBI taxonomy): domain Eukaryota; kingdom Metazoa; phylum Arthropoda; class Insecta; order Diptera; family Drosophilidae; genus Drosophila; species Drosophila austrosaltans. The sequence goes on along the minus strand of JAWNOQ010000073.1, from coordinate 7,483,563 downwards.
GCTTCGAGAATAAGAGGCAGCTCGTTGCGAGCCAAACAAAGATACTCTTCAACCTTCCATCCGTTGTCCACGAGACTTGCGCGGCCCTGAAGGATCTCCAAACCACCATTCAGGGCTGTTTAACTACACTTACGCGTTCCGGTGTTAGCACGGATAATTGGGACGTCTTGTTGGTGGCACTTTGCACCTCCAAACTGCCAAATGCCACCATCGCACTGTGGGAGCAATCCATCCCAAACAAGACAGACCTCTCATCCTGGTCCGACCTCAACCATTTCCTTGTGGATCGCTATCGCGTTCTAGAAACTTTGGAAGGTCGAAAGTCCACTCCTGCACTGCAAGTCATCCCTGCAGCCGTCCGCAAATCGGTGCCTCCAACCAAATTCCAGGCGTTGAACACCCAGGTCACTGTCACCCAGGTCTCCTGTAAAGTGTGCGGCAGAGAGAACCATCCAATCCGATTATGTCCGAAGTTCACAGACATGTCTGTCCCAAACCGAATGGCGGCAATCAAGCAGCAAAAGTTATGCCTCAATTGTTTTGCTCGGGGCCATCAGCTGCGAGAGTGTCCGAGTGCTCACAACTGCCATATATGCAAGGAGCGGCACCACACTCTACTCCACCGCGTCAGCGCCTCTGCAGTGGCGCCCCCCAGTGGGCAGCCAGCAACTACTAACCCCCCGGTCGAATCCATTGAACGCCCAACGTCAAGCCACAGTCTGCAAAACTTTCTGGTATCGTCGCCCCGTAAGGGCTTGCTGGGGACTGCCATGGTGGTGATACGTCATTTAGGCACTGAATTCCACGCTAGAGCCCTGATTGACACCGGTTCCGAAGGGACATTCCTATCCGAGAGGATGTTCAACTTGGTTCGACCACCATACCGAGTCATTGATGCTCAAATCAGTGGCATTTCCAACTGTGTGGCCGCCAGCGCCCAGAAATTATGCCAGCTAAAGATCGCTTCTCGTAGCGATCCCTCAAAACAAGTGGAAACGTCCGCATTCGTCCTCCCAAATTTAGCTGGAGCCCTACCGTCCTGTCCGTTCCCACAGAGGGTGGATGGAAATCTTCCTGACCTGCCGTTGGCAGACCCGCAGTTCCATCAGAGTTCGTCGATTGATCTATTAATCGGCGTCGATCTCTTCCCGCACATTCTGGGCGAGCGAATCAAAAAGGATATTTGCGGTTCCCTCGTCGGTATTGAAACCATATTTGGCTGGGTTCTCTGCGGCCCCATGGACTCCGTCACTCCGGCGAAAAATGTCTTCGCTGCCCAGGTTTCCATCACACCCACTAACGCCAACTTGGATAAACTCCTCACCAAGTTTTGGGAGGTGGAAGATCTTCCAGCAAAACTGGAAAAGGAGGCTGATAAAAAGTGCGAGCTGCATTTTAGGGAAACCACGAAGAGAAGAGCAGATGGCAGATATGAAGTATCTCTACCGTTCAAGGATCCTGAGAACATCGACCTGGGGCATTCAAGATCGATCGCCATGGCTCAGTTTCTCAGGAATGAAGCGCGGTTGGGAAAGAATCCTGAGCTGAAAGCCCGATATGGAGAAGTTCTTCAGGAATATGTAACACTGGGGCATATGATCCGCGTGCCCCCTCCTACCGACTCCAAGAATTTCTACCTGCCTCATCACGCGGTGTTCAAGCCCGACAGCACCACGTCCAAAATCCGCGTCGTCTTCAATGCATCTAGTCCATCCACCAGAGGTATCAGTTTGAACGACGTCCTGCATACCGGTCCCACCCTGCAGGCAGACCTTACCGTACAGATCCTGAAATGGCGCTTTTTCCGTTACGTCTTTAATGCCGACATAACCCAAATGTATCGGCAAATCTTTGTCTCCGCAGAACACACTCCTTTTCAGCGCATCCTCTATCGAGATCAAGACGGCCAGCTCCAAGATTACGAACTCCAAACCGTCACATTTGGAGTCAACTGTGCTCCGTTTTTGGCCATTCGAGTCCTACTTCAGTTAGCTCAGGATGTGGAACAAAGGTACCCCAGAGCGAGCGAAATTCTTCGTAGCTACATGTACGTGGATGATGTTCTTGCTGGGTCCCACACTAAGAAGGAGTCGCGTGAGGCGATTAAAGAACTCCAAGGCGCCCTGATCTCCGCTGGTTTCCCTCTCCGGAAATGGACATCGAATGAAAAGGATGTGTTGGCAGCCATTCCACGAGAGCATTTACTTAATGCCGACTTCCTTGAGCTAGAGGACGCATGCACCGCCAAGACGCTGGGCATCCGCTGGAAAGCTACGCAGGATCATTTCTTCTTCGTGACTGCTGACCCACCGTTGCAAGCGGCCGTCACCAAGAGGGAGGTCCTATCCCACATCGCCAAGTTGTTCGATCCAGCAGGATGGTTGGCCCCTTTCGTAGTCCGGGCCAAAATATTCATGCAGCAGCTTTGGCTGACCGAGCTTGGCTGGGATGACGCTCTACCGCCATCCCTCTTACAAGAATGGCACGATTTCCTGCAGGATTACCCAGGCCTCGGTCATATTCACATTCCGAGGTGGGTGGAAACCAGACCTGACTTCGACTGGCAACTCCACGGTTTTTGCGACGCGTCTCAGCGAGCCTTCGGTGCCGCGCTCTACGTCCGCGTGACGCATCATGACCACGTGAGCGTCCACCTCCTTACTGCGAAGACTCGGGTAGCTCCAGTGAAGACTGTCTCTCTGCCCCGACTAGAACTGTGCGGAGCTGTGCTCCTAGCTGACTTGTATGCAGCGGTAATTCCTGACCTGCCGATTCGTAACGCCCAATCCTTCTTCTGGACTGATTCCACCATCGTTCTGGCCTGGCTCAACAAACCACCGTGCAATTGGTCGACCTTTGTTGCGAATCGAGCGTCATCCATTTCCAGCAACACTATGGTGGGTGACTGGGCTCATGTGCGGTCCGAGGACAATCCAGCTGATCTAGCCAGCCGAGGTGTGACAGCAGCAGACCTGGCGGTAAGCCAATTGTGGTGGCATGGTCCAGATTGGCTCCGACTACCTCGTGAGTACTGGCCTGCATCTCCTTGCACGGTCCCCGAAACAGAAGTGGAGCAACGAACCCACTGCCACATCGCCACCACGTTCAATACGACCGAGATCATAGAACGCTTTTCCGATTTCGGTCGAGCTCTAAGGGTGATCGCCTATGTCCGGAGGTTCCTCAGCAGGAGGAAGTCTCTCCCCCCAACACTAACTCTCACCCAACAGGAGTTATTCGAGGCCGAAAAGGCCTTAGTTCTCGCTACTCAACAACGTGAGTATTCGACAGAAATCCGATGTCTGTCAAAGGTTCAACCAATTCCCTCATCGAGCTCGCTTGCAAGCTTGCATCCGTTTCTCGACCAGCACGGTGTCCTCCGTGCCAGTGGTCGATTGCGAGCCTCCGAATCGCTAAGTTACGATGAACGTCACCCAATTCTACTACCGTACGGCGCTCAGCTAACCCAGCTCATAATCCGATTCACGCACCGTATTACGTTGCATGGAGGCAACCAACTGATGATCCGATTCCTTCGAGCTAAGTTCTGGATTCCAAAGGTTAAAAATGCTGTCAAGGCCCTCATCCGTGGATGTAAGGCCTGCGTCCTGCACAAGCGCCGTCAGCAGATGCAACTGATGGGTGATCTGCCCCGAGGGCGAATAACTTTCTCCAGACCCTTCACGTATACTGGTCTTGACTTCGCCGGTCCCTTTGAGATCAAAAATTATACAGGAAGGGCATGCCTAATAACAAAAGGATACGTGTGCGTCTTCGTGTGCTTCAGTACCAAGGCCATCCACCTTGAGGCTACGTCCGATCTGACGACAGAAAAATTCCTGGCGGCCTTTTCCCGTTTCGTATCGCGAAGACGATGCCCGCAGCGTATATATTCCGACAATGGCAAAACTTTCGTTGGCGCGTCAAAGGCTTTGGAGAAGGATTTTCTGGAAGCAACCAAACGCCGCATCCTAAATTCCCATGATCAGCAGATCGTGTCCTGGAATTTCATTCCACCCAGCGCTCCGCACATGGGTGGCCTCTGGGAGGCGGGGGTGAAGAGCTTTAAGGCTCTGTTTTACAAATCCACAGCCAATGTGCGCTACACCTTCGAGGAGCTCTCTACCCTGCTGTGCCGGATAGAGGCATGCTTGAACTCGCGTCCCATTTCGCCCATGAGTGAAGATCCGGAGGATCTTTTGGCCTTGAGTCCTGGTCATTTCCTGGTGGGTGGCCCCCTAGTAGCCATCGCAGAGCCACCGATTACGGAGGAGCCCATGTCCTTTATTAATCGCTGGCAGCGGCTAAAGGCTCTTCACCACCATTTCTGTCAGCGTTGGAAGGACGAATACCTCAAGGAGCTACATAAGCGAAACAAATGGAAGCTCCCCAGCCGAAATCTCCAAGTTGGTGACCTCGTGATCATTTATGAGGACAACTTACCGCCCACAGAGTGGCGGTTGGGGCGAGTAGAACTCGTCCATTCTGGCGCTGACGGCTTAGTACGAGTCGTCGATGTCCGCACTTCACGCGGTTCCATCAAAAGGCCGGTCGCAAAGCTCATCCTGCTTGTCAGCGACTCCGACCCCGCTTCCTCCCAGTAGTGAAGCGGCGGCGACTCTTTCTCCTCACTGTCCTTTTTCTCCTCCTAATATGATCGTTCGTTTCGTGTGCCACATTTAGTGTTTCTGCCATGCTTAATCCTCGTTCTTTGTTCCTTTCTTCCTATAGAATCCAGTTTGTTTTTTTTTATCGTAGCAAGTCATGGCTCCCAGAGGTCCTCGTTCCGACCGCCCCGAGGCTCGCCAAGGTCGCGGGACAAGTGCCTACCGGTGCCGAGTCTGCCGCGGTGTCCACGCGCTCCGGCAGTGCAAGCGCTTCTTAAACCTGCGCGGAGAGAAGCGGCTCAGGGCAGTGCTAATCAATAAATACTGTCCCAACTGCCTAGCGCACGAACATTCGTCCGGGTCGTGTCGAATGATTGGCGGATGTCGGCGATGTGGAGAGGCGCATCACACCTTGCTGCACTCCACGGAGTACTCAAAGCGGAAACGGGCACCTCAACAGGCACAACCAGATCACACTCGGAGGGCGTCGTCCTCACCCACGCGAGCACGGAGCGTGTCCAAACCTGCGAAGGCCGACTCAAACGGCAGCGCACCCAAACCCAGACGATCCCGGTCAGCTGGCGACCCATCTCGCGCTCTCACGCTGTCCTCGCTGCTCCAGCTAAAAGTGACGACAGTAATGCCGACCGCTATAGTCAAAATCGGCAACGGCCGGAGAGAGTTTGAGACGCGGGTACTTTTGGATGCCTGTACACCGACAAGCCGCATCAGCGCATCTTACGCGGCAGCCCTTGGGTTGGCAGTCACTCACGTGGGCAAAGACAAGGCCTGTCAGGCCACTATCCGATCCCGGACCGACCCGGAATTCAAGAGGGAGGTGGTCCTCCAGGTGGAGCCCGGCCTTCGGTCAACTACTCCCATCCGGCAGGTCTCTGACGCCGTCCGCAAAAATTTTTCCACACTGGTGTTGGCGGACCCCAATTTTCATCGTCCAGCGTCCATATTCGTCGTGCTTGGAGCTGACCTCTATCCTGAGGTCATCCAGCCCGGTTGTGTTCCGGGTCATAGCGGCACTCCCGCAGCTCAAAGCACCGTATTCGGATGGATCCTGTCCGGCTCCTGTGGCATCTAGGCGCTCCAGAACGCAACCGCTCCCCATCCTTCCCAGTCCACCCGGGCTATTGCAACTTGTTGCAAGGGGGGCGGTATGTTCACGCCAGAAAGGGTGACCAGGAAGAGTTATCCGGGGGGGGAAAAAGCCAGTAAGCAAGAACGGTCACACTCCGATGACCAGCAAGTTCTATGGAAAACTCCATCTTAGTTAGTTGGTTTTTTCATCCCGGCAAATCCAATCGCATCCGAGATTTTTCTTGGCCTCATCTTTTTCCACAAGTTTGTCTTTAATCGTAACGCCTTATCTTAGTATTGTGACCCGGTCCGGTACCTTTGTATGAAATAAAACTGGCCTGTGTTAAAACGAGTTAACGCGCGTTGTTTAATTCACACTAACACCCTCACCTCTTCATTGGCAATAAAATTGGGCTCTATCCCCGTTGGAACTCTTCGCCCCACCACAAACAACTTTCATACTCTGTGTCAACAGCGCTGAACTCTTCCACTTCACCATTAGCCAAAATTCGGTCAGCTTGATATTCACGGTATTCATAGCAACTAATTTTCAGCTTTCTTAAAGAATATTTACTATCATATGTACATCTAATAGTTAAATCAAAGTCATCATAGTGAAGTTGAAAGTGACGATAAAACGGTTTTTCGCTTTGAATTATTCCAGCTATATCACGCTCTTTCTGCACAAGATCTTGTCTGAAAGCCTCAATCGCTTGTGCTGCAGTGAAATAATTCAAATGATTTGCATGTGGAGATGTAGTTGTTGTTGTTTTTGTTGGTGCGTCTGTTGTTTTGATTGTTGTTGTTGTTGATGTTGTTGTTAGGGGAGGTGGTGGTTGAAATTCCTCTACATCATCATTCAAAAATGATAATAACTTTTCACTTTGAGTCTGCAAGTGATTTTGAAATTGATCAACCAATCCGCTATGTCCGTTGTTTGGAATTCCTTCACTCAACTTTTCACTTTGCTTTAAAAATTGAATATTAAGTGATATTTTTACGCTATCATTATTTGGAAGATTAAGAAAAAATTCCAAATCTTTCACACTTGAGTCCGAACTTATTTGTATTGGCAATGGGATTGCAAAATAGCCTTAGCTAAAACTGCACAAAGGAACCGAATATTTATTTTTTGCATTTCAGCGAAGTAAGATCCAAACGTTTTGGGTTCTGAAAAATGATTGACTAGCTTGCATATCATATACAAGTATTTAAGGGTACGCCTTACCAATATCAGATGCTGTCAAAGAAACTTTTTGTTGTTTTCTAAATAAAAACAAGTTGATATTTCATAATTTTATGAAACAATGTACGCTGATCCATCATTTTTTTGTTTACTTTTGTTTACTGTTTACTTCATTTTTTTCCTTTATCTATCCATGAGTTATGCTCGTTTGAGAAGCCTAACCACTTAACGAATGCTTTAGCCCCCTTCTTGCGTATTACTTTTTCAACTAAATATGTATTAGGGAATCGAGATTTTTGAAGTTCTTCAGCATAGAAACCGCCCTTAATTGCTTTTCCCTCATAGTCTTGCAATAAATACGTTGTAGGGCTTGTATTCTGCACTTTTGTTATTTTAAAAATCTCAGTCGTCCAGTTAGGAGTATACCCCTTCTCGAAAACATGTTTATATTTATTTATTCGAACATAATCACCTACATGAAATCGTGACTTAGTAAATATTTTTCTATTATTGTATACACTACTTAACAATTCTTTTTCATTTGCTTGATTTACTTCACAAGGAGCCATTTTAATTGTTCGGTGATGCTTTCTATTGTATTTATCAATTAAATTTTGAAAAATATCAATCCATCGATATGTTCCATTAAAACTAAACTCTTTCCACATCATTTCTTTAATAGTTCTATTAAATCTTTCAACAAATTTAAGCTTTTAAACTACTATATGTTGAATAGTGATTTATATCATATTGCTTTATTAATTGCTTAAATGTTTTGTTAAAAAACTCTTTGCCATCATCAGTTTGTAAATTCTTGGGAGTTCTCCCTAATTTAAAAATACTCAGCATTGCATTAACAACTTCTTCTGCATTTTGGTTTTAAGGGCTCTAGCCCAAGCGAATTTGGAAAATGTATCAATTACTGTTAAAAGATATCGATGTTTCTTATTTGATGACGTATAATTATCCATTTGCAGTAAATCAGCTTGCCAATGATCATCAATGTGTCTCATAATAACTCTTCACCTCCTAAAGTTTTTTCTTGCAGGTGCGTGAAGCTCATTAATAATATCTCTCTTACTCATCTTTTCTATTAAGAAAACTCCCCCGTTATTTCAATGCTTTCCCTCCCTCGAGGTTTTGCTTTCGTAAAAGTGTTGAAAATATAATCCTCAAGATCTTTTAATTTTTCATTCACATCAGCAAAGTGTGAGGAAAAAAGGGCTTTAATATTTTCTTCACTTGCAGCTATATGAAGCTTAATATTCTCAGTAATTTTATTCTCAACTGCTGAGTTTTCTTTTTTTATATGAAGCAATAAATCTTGAGTTACTCCATTTATTTCTTTTTGGAAAAATTTCTTGTTGACCACATCTTTTTCTTCAATAGGTTCTGCAGCATTTTTAAGACGTTTGTTTTGGATATTAAGATTTTGATCGTAATCAACAAACAACCCCATCCGTTTATACTCATTTTTCCTAGAGCTACCTAAATTATATTTATCGTATGAATGCTGTCCAAACTAATCAACTGGCATTTTGAAAATGACTAATTTTTTAACGAAATGTATTCATATATACGAACGTTAATGGATGTGTGTGTGTGTGTGCTTTCATCTTCTAGCTTTATTCTCGAAATAGAACTCAACAAAGTTCTTAGTTTCCAGCAGTTGTCTATCGATGGACTCTTCCATTTCATCTTTCATCGTATTAATATAGTTTAACAAAGAAATTCTTAATTCATCAACACATTTTTGATTTTCTTTCATAATATCTTTTCTTAATTCTGTATTTTTATCTGTTATATATTTCTGCAATAGCTGTATTTTATTAGTTTTAGTATTTTCTAATTCCATTTTGCTTTGCGCTATCGCATTTTGAGTAAACACTTTGTGAGTAAGAGCCTCCTTATTTAAAGTGAAATGGCCAAACTTTACAATTCTCATGCTTGAACTTGTGTTTTCAAACTTATCAATTCTCAAATTTGATCATGTGGGTGTGCTTTAATAATAATGATGTTAATATATAATTTTAGCTTCACGAAGTTCTTCAATTATTGATATTATTTCATTATTATGATTGTTATGCCCAGCTGTTTGCGATGCAACTAACAGTTTTAATCTATCTACAATTTCATTAGGATCATCCCAATATACATATATAATTTGGTTTATTCACATTCAGTTTCATCAAACCACTGCCAATATGAGTGGGAGATGAGCTCGAATGTGATAACGATTGTGTAATTGGTGTAGAGGTCAGTTGCGAAAACAGAGATTTACTGGGGAAGAGAGGTTTGATTATTTGCGTATATTTTTTAGAACGATTACCCTTAAGTTGTTCATCCCTCTTATGATTTCTTCTGTGGGCATTTGTTATATTCAATATATTTTTATAATTTTCTAAATCTTCCTTATTATAATGATTTGGATCATTTTCGTAAATTAATGAATATAAGCCAGTAGTTAAAGGCCAATTTTTACCACTCTCCAAAATAATGAATTCTCCATTTGATGTGTTAATTTCAGAATTACCTAACCACACTTTTTTTCATTATCTTTATAAGGATCATATGCTTTATCGAGAACCTTTCTTCGTGTTAATTCGCTAATATTGAAAATTTTTTCTACTTCATGATTACTATCCTGCATTAATAGTTGCGTTCGGTTATTATCTATTGAGTTACTACTAACGTATTCATCTAAAGTAGTTTCATTATTATCATCATAAGCATTATCATCATAAGCATCATCACTTTTAACATTTGCTCTAGAGAATGATGCTTTTGCAGAATTTGTGTCTATAGCTGAATCTTTTTGAATTTTTGGGTTTTTTAATACTTCTTCTTCTTCTTCTTTTTTGATGGTTAATAATTGTTTATTAAGTGTTTCGTTTTTACTAATAAGTTTTTCCAAAGGCTTTGTTATTGGTCTCAATGATTCTTCTAGTTCTAAATCTGCTTCAGCTTTTCCTAATTTAATGCTCTGAAATTGTCTCTTTAGAATATTTCTAGTTTTCACTAGCTCTTTTATACATTTTTTTTTTGTTTTATCCATTTTTGTAGTTAGCAACTTAAAAGCTATTTTCACAACTGATAGCAGTTAAAGAGAGCTGTTTGCAGTTTAATAGCTGTTGATAAGCAGTTTTAAGAGAGCTGTTTGCAGTTTAATAGCTGTTCATAAGCAGTTTAAGAGAGTTGCTAAAAGTTAAATAGCTGTTGATAAGCAGTTCGCAGCTTAGCGTATGTTGTTCAACTGTTTCAAATCAGGCTGTTATCTGCTTTAAATAGATGATGAATAAGCTGAAAACCCCATCCCAATCAGTTGCTATGAAATAATAACATTTTTTTTTTTTAAATTTTTATTTTTGCATAAGAAAATTTTTTTTTTTTTTATTTTATTTTGAGTATATATATGGTTATGGATAAATGAATATTGTTTTATTTGTTTTAAAAAAGTTATTTATACAATTAATTTTTTTTTAAATATTGTTATGTTTTTTATCGTATAGAAGCTGAAAATATAGCTTCTTATACCTATTAGCTGCGTTTAAGGCACAGAATTCAAATCCATTATCATAAGCTCTTGATCTGCAACCTAGGGGACGTATATCATCCACTACTTCTTCTTCGTTGTGTCTATCCCAATTTTCCTCAATTTCACCCTCGTGAAAACCGCAATCAATCATATGATCAGTGGATTGAAATATATCAACCCTTTGCTCAAAGTGACCATCATATCGTATAGTATGGAATGCATCTAGTTTAAGTAAACTTAGCGCATAATGATTGTTTTGCTCATACTTATGATGAGCAAAAAAGTCATCCTCTAGATCTCTAGGTTGATGCAACTGATTTTTCCGGATGTGTTCCTGGATTATGTCATATTCTCGTCCGATGTTGTTTCTTTTTATGAATCTAACAGTCGACAGATTGCTGGTTAACACCAGCAAATTGTTGCAACACAGTTGCAATTTCCTCATGACAGCGCCATATGAGCTGTCACCAGCACTCCATTTTAGTTTCAGTGGATGCAGTGCACAACCCTTTTGGACATCATTTCGTAGATTTTCCTCATATGGAGATGTTACTATATAGACGTTAGGCTCCCCATCCAGCGAGTTGCTGAATGAGATTCCTATCTCTTTTATTATGTACTCTCCATTTTTTCCCGTGAATCCATATGACTCTATAAATGCGATATTTAAATTGCTGTTTAAAACTTCAGGCTCGTTGAACATAGTAGCTTCCATTATATTTTTTTTTTTTTTTTTTTGATAGCGAACTTTTTTGTTTCTTGTTGTTAACGGCTCAAGTATTTGTTTTGAACTAAATGATTGTTATATCAGCATTGAAAATGAAACCTTTAGCCTCAACAATTGTATTGTATACAATATATGTAAAAGTATGTATATATGTAAAAGTATGTATACATTTTGATTTTTGAACTTCCTCTTCGTTATGATAACATTTTTCTTAAATTTGTGCTTAGGCATTTCCTGTAACTCTTGCAGAAGGTTAGAGTTGGATATTTCTTTTGTATTAGCTAAAATAAAAGATTACAACTGTTTTCGCTCGCTATGATAACATTTTTCTTAAATTTGTGTTTAGGCATTTTTGGAAGTAAGATAACGGTGATCGCTCCGCCTAAGTTGCTATGCTGGGAAGGTTTCTTATCTTTATTCATATGTAGCAAAAACAAAAGACTTTTTTTTATATGCAGCAAAACAAAAGATTACTGAGCCCGTCTAAATAAGTTATTTGATGGATTGTATTCAACTATTCGATCATGAATAAGAACACAGTATTCTTCAACAGTCTCTTCATCGCTTGGAGTTGTTGATAAATCAATAGTGAGTCGTATATCAATGGGTCCGCTTTTAACAGCTTCCTGTTGATGTGAAAGATCTATTACGATTGCCTTTTCCTTAAATTCTTCTGGGCTCAAAAGAGGTTGTGGTGGTCGCATGAAGCAGCTTTCTTGAAATTTCATATATGGATACGAATCAGAATTTAAATGTATTTTTAAGTTTGCTAAATTATTTGATGTTATTGCATTTTTCGATGAAAAAGCAATTAATGCAAAGCGGGGGCGCTCTCTATCAGACGCTAACTATACACTCCAAGTATGCTGTGAGCCATTAGTAAGTGATGGATTCATATAACAATCCCAACTACGAAATGCAAGAGTTAGCGGTCTGCTAGGTTCAGTAACTTTTAACATTAAAAGTGAGGAAGCATGATTTAATGTTACATGCTGTACTTTTCAAAAAATCTTGTGAATATTTAACTTGTGATTGTCATTTCCAACTTTTTGTGTGTAAACATTTCCCATATTTCTACTTAAAAGCAAAACTAATTCATGTTTGCAATTAAGTATGAGTTTATCATAGTCTTCAGCGAAGCCCAATAGCATTTTTAGTGGTACGATAAAATTGAATCGGCCCTTATTATTGATTTTTACTATTGGATAGGTGCTCTGATTGAACCATCCAGCATTTTGTCGTATAACACTCTTATCCTTATTTAATGAGACATAGTTTTTTATTGTTGTAGTCATTCCTACATAACGAGTGCGATCGATTTCAACTCCGTTGAGCTCATATCGTATTTCATCAAATAAATACGCCATACAATTATTTTTTAGTACTCCTGCTGAAGTTAACTTATAATCAGCTAGTGAGATTGTTCCCTCTATATAAAGGAGACTTTCGTGGGGGTATACATATAAATCTTGGTTTTGTATACAAATTCGAATTTCATCATTAGGATTATAAGAAGTATGCTGTTGTGGTTGGTAAGTGTGATATTCTTTCCTAACTATGCTATTATCTTCGTAGGCTCTCTCACGAACATTAAAGACATTGCTCTCTCTGCTATTACTATCCATTTTTATTTTTTTATTTTTTCTTTATCTCGAAGTTAAGTATCTCGAAGTTTAAGTCCAATTGATTTTAAAAACGCTTTATTTAATGATGTTAAGGCTCTTTTGGTGGAATATGTTGTACTGCTCACTCCATCGTTCGAATCAATCTGTTTGCACTCCTCTGGAGGGTTTTGTAGTTATATATTATCATCGTTGTGGTCTGAGGTGTATTCGAAGTGTAATCTCTTCTCCCCGCAAATTAATAAGTTCACCGTTCTGATCAAGCAGTTCTACTCTTAGCTCTCGTATCTCTTGAGTGTTTACGGGTAAATAAATAAGATTATGTGGAGTCTCATCTATTTTATAGCCTGGTGGTGAGATGAGCGCAAACTCATGTAGTGTATGCGATTTGTTGTTGTTTATATAAGATCCGGTTACAATATTGCATTCTAAACGAACAGCATTCACCTTACAAATATTCAATAACATATTCGATGTATGTTTCACATCTGCTTCTAGCACTCTCTTTCCATGTCCAAGTATGCTACCAATTGAGCGTTCTTTATTGAAATATATTGGTAGATTGCTGTGAATATCTACTTGCATTGTATTGTTATTACCATCAATGTCTAACCGTGCATTCGAATTAAGAATATTTCTATCATGCAGTTCATCTTCAATAAATTCAATTATATTATCGAGTTCATAGGAACCTATTGGTATTTCAATAACATTGTTAGCAATGTGAAATAAATTATTTGTTTTATTATCGTTTGCGATTGAATTATAAAAATGAATATCAATTAACGAGCACTCATATTGTTCATTTAATTCTAATGGAGGGAAAAAAACAGTTGATAAGACTGAAGTTTTTCCACTTAAAGTTATTGTTGTAGACATTTCGGTGGTTGATTGATTACTAAATGCAGATGTACTCGTTTACACTAAATTTATGCTTGTGTTAAATGGTGATAAATGTATCGAATCCTAGTCTATATCGTCCATTGTCTAGTTCAGCATCTTTGTTTATAGTGAGAAATCCATATTTTTCCTTCCAACACAATCGACATATTTTCATGAAAGTATTAAAGGTCATATCAACACCAACATGATCTGAATAAATATGCTTCATATTCATTTCATCTTGCTTGAACACTATTATTAAGTTTGCATTATCACGCACAAGATGTTTGGGGATACGGGTATAAGTTTGACATAAGTAAAATGAATCAATATTATTATGTCGCCCCATGCAAAAGTATGCACGTATATTATTCTGTTTTTCGCAAGCAACATCATCGAATATCATTATCGAATTCTCTTTCGTTTTATTAGGAGGTATGACAGATTGGTTTTCTGAAAACGTGTAATAGCCCATACCCTTTATTGGGGTAATTAACGTTTTTAAATATTCATATTTCGGTTGACCCAACGATTTTGAGTATAGATAAATGTTTTTAAATTTCAAACCATTTGGACTTTCAATCAAGCTGAGTACTAGATTTGTTTTACCACAATTACTCGGACCAACAATTAGTGCTCTAATTGAATTAGGAAGTAAAACACTATGTCTAATCAAGTTTTTAGCATTTGATGGTGAATCAAAATTTCTAATCTCGATATTGGTTTTTTGTTTTTTAAGTTGCATATTTAATGGCTTTGTTTCACCTCTACTTCTGCATTTAGTAATGTAAGATCATAGACTGAGTTTCGAATAAAAATGCCTCTACAATTTTATAATAAAAACAGTTGTAAACTGAAAGCCTATCGTTAGGGAGGTGGCACTGGAGGTGTAATTAATAAACTTATTAATAGTCTACCCATTGAATTACATTTACCGGGATATGAATTCTGTGGCCCTGGAACTAAACTAAAAAAACGGTTAGAACGTGGAGATAAGGGAATCAATTTATTGGATTCTGCTTGCAGAGAACACGATATTGCTTACTCACAAAACAAACCCCTTGAGAAGCGGCACATTGCTGACGCGCAGTTAGCTGAGAGAGCGTGGGAGCGAGTAAAGGCTGCTGATAGCGGTGTGGGAGAAAAGTCTGCTGCTTGGCTCGTAACAAACTTAATGAAAGCGAAGAAATCTTTTGGAATGGGTCTTAAAGATAAAAAAGGGGCAGACGTAAAAAGCGTAATACTTCAACTTGCTCAAAAAGAAAGAAAAAATTTATGAATATTGTTCAAGCTGCTTCTAAGGAATTAAGAAATAAAAAACCACTAGACATTGATAGGGCAATTCAAATAGCGCATAAAGCTATCAGTAAAAAAAATAGTAAAACGAATAAAAACCCTATAGCAATCCCCCGCGTTATTGCTGTACCCAAAATTGGGGGTTTTCTTCCATTAATCCCCATTTTAGCTGCACTAAGCGCAGTTGGCGGCCTTGCAGGAGGTGGCGCAGCCATAGCAAAAACGGTGAATTCTGTTAAGAATGCTGCTGCGCAGCTTGAAGAGAACAAGCGTCATAATCAAAAGATGGAAGCTATTGCTTTAGGAAAGGGGTATTTCCTTCGCCCATATCGCAGTGGTTATGGTTTAACTAACATGACAACACATTCAAAAAACTTTTAAGGCAGCTACCCAAAAAACCTCTCTCAAAATACATTAAAAACTTTAGAGATGTATTTATGACAGATAGCCTCCCTCCCCGCAAAGATCTATGGAGAAATGAATGTGGTGTTATAAATTTAGATTCATCGAGGGGTGGAGGTACGCATTGGGTAGCTTATTCAAAAAATGCTGAATCAGTAAAATATTTCGATAGTTTTGGTAATTTGCAGCCACCCATAGAAGTCATACAATATCTGGGAGACAATTTAGAATACAACTATCATCGTGCTCAAAAGTTTCAGGACTATAATTGTGGACTTAAAATTTTTATTACTAAATTGTACCTCGTAAGCTATGCATGCTACAAACTCTGTATTTTATATTGTGTGTAGGGTGTGTTAGAATAATACAATATGTTCTGGGTGCTGCGAATTGGACCATCTGATAAGTTTTGCACTTGTCAAACAGGCTGGATATCATTTCGAATTATTCAGGCTCAAGCTATATCACCTCTACTGCAGGTGTGTGCTAATTTAAATTCTTCAGACAACACGCAAAAAACTCTTTTGTTCTCTTTAAGGCGTGAAGAACTGCAAGATCCATTTATACATACATTAAACTTTTCATTCGATGAAGGACAGCACGCAGCATTTTATGTTATTGGAGGGAGTATTACTATAGTTGGTAAATGCAGTAATAACGCTAAACGAGGTGGAGACTTAAAAAGATGCAAAAAGGGTTGCCCATTTTATTATGAGGATGATTACAGAAAGCCTGATGAAATTATTCCTTAGCATATGAGCGAATATAGTACAATATATAAAGTTGATAGTGATAGCATTCTTTTGCGGGAATACATTGTTGCCCGCGAACGGGAAGAAGACCATATGCGTTTAATGGGAAAGGAAGTTGATAATTTTGGCGATAGTACTGTACCAGACTAAAACAAACCGCAAAATAAAAAACAAAAAAGTGATAAAACATTCTTTTTTATTTTCGTGTATAAGTTTTGATAAAATATTTTGCTTGTGGCGACATTTCTAAATAAAAGAGCAGAAATCCTAAGTAAGCAAAGTAAGTTTAACTTTGAAACAGCTCTGGTTGACATCAGAAATCTCCCCATTCCCATCCTTCACTAAAGAAGAATAAATTAAACAATGGAAGAATCATTTGAATTTCAAGAACAGCAGTAGAAGCAACAACAGCCCTCCAGAAATCCAAGAAGGGCAAGACAACGAGTAGAGATTCTCGAACAGCAGATTCTCCAATCAAATGAGGAGCCATCGCAGTACTTGAATCATCAACAACAACAACATCAACATGAACTACAGCAAATGCAGCAACAAATGATGCAGCATTTGCAACAAGAAGAGCAACATCGCGTTAGCTTGAGTGAGGAAAAACTCAAGGCTATAAGGAAGTTCAATGAAGATATAAGTAAACCGTCTTGATATGGAGCAGGCAAGTCGCTACCTAATATCACAAACATGGATTGTGATATGGAAATTCCGGTTATTAAGGCATGGCGAGCAGTTACAAAATATGGAGCGTCGGTCGCTCTAGAACTGGAATCCTATATTCTGTATTTACCAGCTAGGTATAATACAGCGCTTACTGATGACATGCTCGACACGCTCTCATCGGGCGGGTTTTGTGTCGTTAAACGTCAGACTAATAAACAATTTCATATAAACTTTAATCCAAATCAATGTAAACAAAAAAAAAAAAAAATATATATATATATAAATAAAAAAATTTGAAAAAATGGAAAAACTGAGTTTTGATTAATGGTTGCTGGGGCTTAGTATATCTTCACATCTACTAGGCACATCTACTGTGCATAATACAATCCAGCAATCCAGCAAGAAACTTTAATTTCAATGCCTCTCAACAATATGGCAAGCATTGTTCATATTGCGAATGTATCTATCAAGATGTTCCAGATACTTGCGGATGTCACTTCTTTGCTCAGCAAATAAATAAAGCAGAGGAAATTATGACTAAATACAGATTACTTAAATTAAGAATGTTGAGATAATTGTTGAAATAAAATATCTTACTTTTCGAAAACAAAAACAAAATTTCTTTAATTAAAAAAAAAAAAAAAAAAATAAATATTTTTTTCTCACGCTACCACCGCAACAAGTCCACACTTCTTATCACAACTCCAAGCTCATATAATTTTTTCCTACATACAAGTGCGCGTACCGTCATGCTTCTTATCACACACATTCGCCTACCACCGCAACAAGTCCAGATAAGAATTTCACAACAATCTTGACCTTCAACTTTGCTTAGCATTATGACGAATTTCGCCAGACGCCCCACGCTCCTCGTCCGCGTTCACGACATCGTTATCACTAACCACTTCCGCTCCACGCTCCTCATCCACGTTCACGACAGCCTTATAACTAACCACTTCCGCTGCATGACGTCATCACACCCCTTATCAACCACTGTGACGTCACTTCCTGGTCCAGAACATACCGTTCCTATCTACTCCCCAGTCTGTTAGATTCTGTCGGCCGTTAAAACTGGAATTTGCCAAGAAAAGCTCGGACCTTATTCTTAATGAAAAATCCAATTTGGTCAATCAGATTACAAATCTTGAAGATCATTTGTATATTTACAAAAACAAAATTGTCCATACCAAATACGATATGCATTGCACGCTTATTGATGGGAAAGTCTTAAACATTTTGACTGGCACCTACTCATGCCAGTCCTGTTCTTTGTGTGGAGCCAAGCCGACTCAATTATTGCATACAAAAAATATTAATTCGTCAATCTTTAATGTTAAAAGCGGGAATTTACAATATGGATTTAGCCCACTTCATGTGTGGATCAGATTTTCTGAATTTGTTTTAAATGTATCCTATAGAATTCATATAAAAAAGTGTATGGACAAAGAGCTTGTACAGTTACGCAAGCAGCACATTCAAGAAAACTTGTGGTCAGAATTAGGTCTTAATGTAAGTAAGCGAAAACAGAACGGCAGTGGTAGTAGCAATGATGGCAATACTGCTAGGAGAGCTTTTTCTAATACCAAACTGTTTTCAGATCTTTTAAAAATTAACTATGAAATTATAAAGAATTTTTATATAATATTAATTGCAATATCTTCCGAATTTAAAATTAATGTCGAAAAATTCAAAGACTTGTGCGCCCACACTTTCGAGCTTTACATGAAATTGTATGATTGGTACACAATGTCACCGACAGTACACGAAGTATTGGTACACGGATACCAAATACTGAATAAATGCATAGTTCCTGTCGGAGTGCTTGGAGAGAACGTATCTGAGGCCAAGAACAAAATATACAAGAATGACAGAAGATCTCAAGCAAGAAAATGCAGTAGATTGGATAACATAACCGATGTTTTTAACAGAGCATTAGACTCGTCGGATCCTCTATTATCAACCCTCTGCCTAAATGAACGCCAAAAATTAAATAAAAAAATGAATATTCCGAATGAAGTTGTTGGGCTATTTGAATCTCCCGATCATATTTTGAAAAATCATGAAGGTGATTCAAGTGACGAATGGACAGAAGACGAGGACAGTGCATTAGATATTGAATTAGAAGGAGAATGCGACTAATTTTAGTTATAAATAAAAAACATGTTATTAAAATATTTTTGTTGTAATATTAATATAAGAAACATAATATAACGGCAAAAAATATCAAGTGCAACTCTTCATATTTAGATTTTTTTATTGATTAGATTTTGCTTACACACTTGGTAAAGGAAAAAAATTACAGGGGTCAAATCAGGGTCAAATTGAAAAAACCAAAAAAAATAAAAATTAAATTAAAGTCTGACGAACATCCAAATTCATGTCTCTAGCATATTATTTGGAATTAATGCCAAAAAATGGGATTGTTTCCCATAGTGCATTGGCGATCCGCATATCCATCTACATATACACATACATACATAAGTGCATAGATCAGACATCAGATCAGAGGCATACCAGAATGGTCTACTGCAAACGAAGTGCTGCAGTCTGCTTTTAAACTCGTGGATGAGGACCTGCCGGCTGAATCATTCCCAAAAATGCGGAAGGCATTTCGAGGCACTCAAGCTGCCATATTGGTACTAAGTGCGAGCACAGCAAATAAAATGCTAGCGGCGGGCAAGATACGTATAGGATGGGCAATCTGCAGGATCCGATCTAAGATGGAGCCCAGAAGATGTTTCAAATGCCTAGAGTTCGGGCACAACGCCTCTAGATGCAACAACAAACATGACGTATCCAAGCTCTGCTTCAACTGCGGTGAGAGCGATCATTCCTCCAGAGCATGCAGCAATAAAGCCAAATGCATCTTATGCACTAGGCGGTGCGAGCAAAATGTGGCACATAATACTCTGAGCAGAGGATGCCCAGCATATATGAAGGCAACAAACCATAGCAGTCATTAATTTTATACAGTTGAATCTAAACCACTGCAGAGCTGCGCAGGACTTACTTACGCAGACGGTGATGGAACACAGCATGGACATAGCCATACTGTCAGAGTCCTATCGACAGAAACAAGAAGCAGGATGGATTCAAAATAGTCCTAAAGCAGCAGCAATATGGAGTTGTGGCCGTCAACCGCAAATCCTGGAAAATATCAGCAGGCACACTGGTTATGTCTCTGCAAAGTGCAACAGGGTGCAGATTTTTAGCTGCTACATAGCGCCTAGCGTTGGGATTGATGAGTACTCCGATATCATCGACGACCTAGTTGCTGACGTCAGAAGCAGTCCAGCAGTAGTCATAGCCGGTGACTTCAATGCAGGGGCAACTGAGTGGGGTAGTGCCAAAACAAATAGAAGAGGCAGAATATTGCTCTACGCATTAGCATCACTGAACGTGTGCATGCTCAATACAGGCAGCCAACACACCTACAGCAAGGCAGGCAGAGGATCTGTGATTGACATCACCTTTGCAAGCACGAGCTTAGCGCGAAGGACCAAATGGGAAGTATCCGATATATACACCCATTGCGACCACCAGGCGATAACATACTCAATCGGTAGTATACCAGCACGCGTGAAGGAACCAAAATTCACCACATGGTCATCAGAGACAACGAACGAAGAGGCATTTTTATTTATGCTGGCAAACTCGCAGGAGGGAAACAGCACAAACCCAGAATCGCATGCCAAGCTGCCTTCCAAGGAACTGCAAATTGCATGCGAAGCATCTATGCTACGCAAGCGACATGGTCGTAATGGGCGGAAACCAGTATATTGGTGGAACCAAGAAATTGCTGATGCCCGGAAAGAATGCTTCAAAACCAGGCGACGACAACAACGTGCCAGAGGAAGAGAAACCTACCAACTGCTGAGAGGCGATTATTTGGCCAAACGTAGCCAACTGAACAAGGCCATCAAACGCAGCAAAATTTGCTGCTGGAAAATGCTCTGCTCGGAAGCCGATGCACAACCACACAGCTTATAAGCTGGTGATGGGGAAACTAGCGAAAAGACCATCCCCTACTGATGCTGGAAAACTCGCACACATTGTAAAAACGCTTTTCATACAGCGGCATGTGTTGCCGACACGCAACCCAAGTCTTGAAGACACCTACCCGAAGCTCACAGATAGTGATGAAGTCCAGCAGGCTGCAAAGCGCATACAGAAAAATAAGGCACCCGGCCCAGACGGAATCCCTGCCAAGACAGTAAAACTACTAGCGAAGGAAAACCCAACCAAACTAGTGGATTTGTTTAACCTATGCCTTTCTAAGCAAGTATTTTCAAAGATTTGGAAGCTATAGAGGCTAGTTCTAATACCAAAAGGCGATAAAACAGAAGAACCCTCAGCCTACAGGCCGCTATGCATGATAGATGTAGTTGGAAAACTGTTTGAGCGAATCATCTGCAACAGACTGGAAGCTGAACTAGATGAACGACAGGGTCTGTCTGACCAGCAGTTCGGATTCCGGAAGAGGCGCAACACTGTTAACGCAATTAACACCGTCGTGCATACAGCCAGAAAAGCCATAGAAGGCGAGCGGTGGAAAGGTGGGGGCAAACAATACTGCCTTATAACCACTCTAGACATCCGCAATGCATTTAACTCGGCTAGTTGGCCAGCCATAGTGAATTCACTTAGACGACTGGGCATCTCGGAATATATTATCAACCTGGTATACAGCTACCTTGAAGACCGAGTGCTGCTCTACGACACAGCCAATGATTACGAAAAGTACAACATCACAGGAGGTGTCCCACAAGGATCGGTGCTCGGACCGACACTATGGAACGTGATGTACGATGCTGTGCTCCGTCTTAGTATGTGGCCAAGGAGCTCGTCGACGCAGAGACAAAAACCAACACAGCGGTACAGGAAATAGTTACCTGGATGGATGAAAACTCGCTCGCACTGGCGGCCCACAAAACAGAGGCAGTGCTCGTTAGCAGCAGAAAGAGAGTGGAAACAGCAACAATAAATGTTGCAGGCTGCACGATACACTCCAAGCCAGCTATTAAGTACCTAGGAGTTATGCTTGACCACAGGCTAACTTTCAAGCATCATCTACTGTATGCGGCAGAAAAGGCATCCCGAGCAACCACATCGCTGGCAAGGATAATGGCCAACCATGGAGGCCCACGACAGAAAAGTAGGCAATTGATAACTACAGTGGTGCGGTCTATTTTGCTCTACGCGGCAGCAATATGGGCCCCAGCAATGACCATACAATCATACAGCCGTGGCTGTAGGTCGGCATATCGTACCTGTGCACTAAGAGTGATCTGTGCGTTCCGAACGGTGTCTGAAGATGCTGCCCTGGTGCTCTCCGGCATGGCTCCACTAGACATCCTAGCAAACGAAACACATAGCAAAGATGCTAAAGGGGTAAAAAACGAGAGAGTGTTGGCAATGTGGCAGGAAAGATGGCTGCACGCACCAAATGGCAGCTGGACGACACGACTTATACCAGATATTCGTCCATGGCTAAAGCGTCCACTTGGCCTGACGGACTTCTATCTGACACAGATACTGACGGGACATGGGTGTTTTAAATCTTATTTGCACAGATTTGGACACGAGACGGACCCTTTTTGCACACACTGTGCAGGGGTAATAGAAGACGCGGAGCATGTCCTTTTTGTCTGTCCCCGATTTACAGCTGAACGGATAGAGCAAAGCCTAGGCATTGGGAGGCCATTTATAGTCAATGACTTTGTGGATATCCTACTTAGCTCGCACAACCATTGGCTAGCAGTTAGCCACATATCTGCAGTAATCATACAAAACTTGCGTCGCGCTGAACGACAGCGCAATCAGACTTCACACTCTAGATAGTTTCTAGACGAGGCTTTTAAGCCGCTCCCCCTCGCGAAGTAGTACTTCATGCGTTGGTTCCGCGAGAAAGAGGGACACGGAGAATAGGCAGGTTGTTTAGCGGGTGAGGCTTTAATTCTTTCAATGCTTCTCGTTCTATTAAAAAAAAAAAAAAAAAAAAAAAACATAAGTGCATAGAAGTGAGTGCAAGTGCAATTAAAAAAATTAAAATTAAAGTGCTTTAGTTTTCGTGTTCGGCCCAAGATCACTAACCAACTCACCGGTAAACAAATTGGCCATAATTCCGACCAGTGCTCCGTCGCTCCAGAAACAAAAAAAAAATATTTAATTCGCGAGTTTTAACTCATCACATATATATATGCATATGCGCCCACACTTACATACATATTAGAGAGCTGCATGAATGGCAAAAAAGGCACATTCGAATTAACTCAGCTAAAAATGAGTTGAGTTGAATTGAATGCGAAACGTCATGAATTTGAGTGAATGAATGCGCTCGCGAAAGTCTCGGTCGCACAAAATTTAATCGACAAAAAACGAATTGAATGAGTGAGAATGCCGAAGATATTTTCAACGCCAAATAAATTCATTCGAATGCCAAAAAAAAATTTTTTTTGTTTTTGTTTTCTGTAGGATAGAAAGGATAGGAAGACATGCTTTAGTGCTGCGAACGAAATGATTTCTGTGCTATAACTCGAGTTCATTCGGGTATCTTCGGCTCTGCCAAATATTTCATTTCGTTTTAAGCCTCATTCATTCTAACTCATTTCTTTGAATGCTGTAGGTATGAGACTTAATGCGCACTTATACTCACACGCATTCATTCAATTGTATGCTCGCACTCACTCAATTCAATTTTAATCCATTCAATTTTTCTACGTAGTGAGTGGAGTCGTGCCATTAAAACTTTTCGGCATCGATTTTCTTGATTTTCCGCGCACTTATTTTTTAATTTCCGGCATTGCATTTCACTTGCACTTTAGTTGTTTTTTTAAACGCGTAAAAGATTAATAAAAGTGATAAAATTCGCACTTCAAACAATTGTCTTACTGCCGGAACAGCTGATTATTTAATTAGTGCTGGCCCGTGTCGAGAACGAGCACGACTTCGATCGCCGTCATGATAGTTGTTCCTCCCACAATAAATAAAATATAAATAAAATTTTTTAAAGTGAAAAAAATCCACAAAATTAAAAATAAATATATAAAAAATCCGAGAAAAAATTTTCCGCGCCAATTATTAATTTTGGCCCCAGTGCGTGCAAGTGTGACAAATAATTTCCGTCACGACAAAACTCCAAAATAAATTGTGGCCATTCCCGCTTTGACTCGGAAAGCGAAACTGAGTCCACAAATTACGGTTTTTTATGTTTTCATAATACTCGAAATTTTTGAAAATAATTAAATACCGTGTAGTTCGAATCAGAGGGCGTTTCAGTTATGACATATTTCCGAAAATAAATTGTGCCCTTTCCCGCTTTGAGTCGCAAGCGAAATCGATTCCACCCAAAAGGGCTCCCGCACCCAACCGCACTCCCTCGCCTTCGCTTTCTGATTCCAGTGCACTTCAAATTCCAAGTGTCACGGTTCCGTTCCGAGTCTCAACGACTATCCGACGCAGCCGAAATGTCCGTGAGTCATCGCCGCTTGTAACAGCCTGATCTTTTTCGAGGTCAATACAATAGGCTCCCTCGAGAAGAAAGTGCCAGTATTTTCCATGACGTCTCGTTGGTGGCACTTTGTACCTTCAAATTGCCAAACGCCACCATCGCAATATGGGAACAATCCATCCCAAACAAGACAGACCTCTCATCCTGATCTGACCTCAACAACTTCCTCGTGGATCGGTATCGCGTTTTAGAAACGTTGGAAGGCCGAAAGCCCACTCCTGCATTGCAAATCATCCCAGCAGACGTCTGCAAATCTCAGACCAAATTCCAGGTGTTGAACACCAAGGTCACTGTTAACCAGGTCTCCTGTAAATTATGCGGCAGAGAGAACCATCCAATCCGAGTATGTCCAAAGTTCACAGATATATGCGTCCAAAGCCGAATGGCAGCAATTAAGCAGCAAAAGTTATGCCCCAATTGTTTTGCACGGGGCCATTAGCTGCGAGAGTGTCCGAATACCCATAACTGCCATATATGCAAGGAGCGACACCACACTCTACTCCACCGCATCAACGCCTCTACAGTGGCGGCTCCCAGTGGGCAACCACAAACCAGGTCTCCTGTAAATTATGCGGCAGAGAGAACCATCCAATCCGAGTATGTCCAAAGTTCACAGATATATGCGTCCAAAGCCGAATGGCAGCAATTAAGCAGCAAAAGTTATGCCCCAATTGTTTTGCACGGGGCCATTAGCTGCGAGAGTGTCCGAATACCCATAACTGCCATATATGCAAGGAGCGGCACCACACTCTACTCCACCGCATCAACGCCTCTACAGTGGCGGCTCCCAGTGGGCAACCACAGACCAGTTCCCCCCGGTCGAATCCATTGAACGACCAACTTCAAGTCACAGTCTACAAAATTTTTTGGTATCCACACCCCGTAAAGGCTTGCTGAGGACTGCCATGGTGGTGCTACGTCATTTACGAGCCGAGTTTCACGCTCGCGCCTTAATAGACACCGGATCCGAAGGGACTCGGATAGGAATATCCGAGAGGATATTCAACTTGGTTGGACCACCATACCGAGTCATTGCTGCTCAACAAGTGGAAACGTCCGCATTTGTCCTGCCAAATTTAGTCGGAGCGCTACCCTCGTGTCCGTTTCAACAGAAGGCAGATGGAAATATTCCTGACCTGCCTTTGGCAGACCCTCAGTTCCGTCAAAGTTCGACGATTGATCTATTGATCTCCTTTGACCTTTTCCCGCACATTCTGAGCGAGCGAATCAACAAAGGTATTTGCGGCTCCCTCGTCGGCCTTGAAACCAAATTTGTCTGAGTTCTCTGTGGCCCCATGGAATCCGTCACTCCTGCGATAAATGTCTTCGCTGCCCAGGTTTCCATCACACCCACCAACGCCAACTTGGATAAACTCTCACCAAGTTTTGGGAGGTGGAAGATCTTCCAGCAAAACTGGAAAAAGAAGCAGATAGAAAATGCGAGCTGTTTTTTCGGTATCTCTAGGTATCTAGGTATCTCTAACTTTCAAGGATCCAGAGAACATCGACAAAGGGCATTCAAGATCGACCGCCATGTCTCAATTTTTCAGGAATGAAGCGCGGTTGGGAAAGAATCCTGAGCTGAAAGCTCAATATGGAGAAGTTCTACAGGAATACGTAACATTGGGACATATGATCCGTGTGCCCCATCCTACTGACTCAAAGAATTTCTACCTACCTCATCACGCAGTGTTCAAGCCTGACGGCACCACGACCGAAATCCGTCTTCAATGTATCTAGTCCCCCCACCAGAGGTGTCAGTTTGAACGACGTCCTGCATACCGGTCCCACTCTGCAAGCAGACCTTACCTTACAGATTCTTAAATGGCGTTTTTTTTTTCTTTTACGTCTTCAATGCCGACATCACGCAAACGTATCGGCAAATTTTTGTTTCCGCAGAACATACTCCCTTCCAACTCATCCTCTATCGAGATCGAGACAGTCAGCTCCAGGATTCTGAACTCCAAACCGTCACCTTAGGAGTCAACTGTGCCCCGTTTTTGACAATCTGAGTACTTCTCCTGTTGCCTCAAGATGTGGAACAAAGGCACCACAGAGCGAGCGACTTGACGGCAAGCTAATTGTGGTGGTACTGTCCGGAATACCTCCGACTACCCCGTGAGTACAGGCCTGCATTACCTTGCACGCTCCACGAAACAGAAGTGGAGCAACGAACCCACTGCCAAATCGTCACCACGTCGAATACGACCGAGATCATAGAACGTTTTTCATATTTCGGTCGAGCTCTAAGAGTGATCGAGTATGTCCGAAGGTTCCTCAGCAGGAAAAAATCGCACCCCCCAACACTAACTCTCACCCAACAGGAGTTATTCGACGCCGAAAAGGCCTTAGTTCTAGCTACTCAACAATGAGAGTATCCGACAGAAATCCGTTGTCTATCAAAGGTCCAACAAGTTCCCTCATTGAGCTCGCTTGCATCCGTTTCTCGACCAGCTCAGCGTCCTGCGTGCCAGCGGTCGATTACGAGACTCCGAATCTCTTAGTTACGAGGAGTGTCATCCAATTCCACTCCCGTACGCAGATCATCATCCGATTCACACACCGTACAACGATGCATGGAGGCAACTAACTAATGGTTCGGTCAAAAGGCCTTAGAGAAGGATTTTCTGGAAGCGACCAAACGCCGCATCCTAAATTCCCATGATCAGCAGATCGTGTCCTGGCATTCCATTCCGCCAAGCGCTCCGCACATGGGTGGCCTCTGGGAAGCGAGGGTAAGAGTTTTAAGTCGCTGTTCTACAAGTGCACGGCCAATGTCCGCTACACCTTCTAGGAGCTCTCAGACCAAATTCCAGGCGTTGAACACCAAGGTCACTCTCAGCCAGGTCTCCTGTAAATTATGCGTCAGAGAGGACCATCCCATTCAAAGTCGAATGGCGGCAATTAAGCAGCAAAAGTTATGCCTCAATTGTTATGTACAGGGCCATCACCTGCGAGAGTGTCCGAATACCCATAACTGCCATATATGCAAGGAACAGTACCACACTCTTGTCCACCGTGTCAATGCCACTACAGTGGCGGGCGCCAGTGGGATGCCACCAACCAGTTCCCCCCCTACGAGCCCATTGAATGTCCAACTTCAAGCCACAGTCTTCTTTGTACCCACACCCCGTAAAGGCTTTCCGGGCTGCCATGGTGGTGCTCGTGCCCTAACTGACACCAAGTCTGAAGGGACATTCCTATCCGAGAGGATGTTCAACCTGGTTAGACCACCATTCCAGAAAATTGATACTCAAACAAAAATTATGCAAGTTAAATATCGTTCCTCCTAGCGATTCCTCTCAGCAAGTGGAAACGTCCGCATTTGTCCTGACCTCCTGTTCAACGTTCATCGACCTACTTATCTTCCCGCGCATTCTGGGCGAGCAGATAAAAAAGGATGTTTGCGGCTCCCTCGTCAGCCTAGAAACCATTTATGGCTGGGTTCTTTGTGGCCCCATGGAATCCGTCACGCCTGCGACATACGTCTTCACCGCTCAAGTTTCCATTACGCCCACCAACGCCAACTTGAATAAGCTCCTCAAAAAGTTTTGGAAGGTGGAAGATCTTCCAGCAAAATCAGAAAAGGTAGCAGATAAGAAGAGTGAGCTGTATTTTCGGGAAACCACCAAAAGGAGAGTACATGACAAATATGAAGTATCTCTACCTTTCAAGGATACAGAGCGAATGGGAAAGAATACTAAACTGAATGCCCAATATGGAGCGGTCCTACAAGAATACGTAACATTGATTCGCGTGCCCCTTTCTATTAACTCCAAAACAAGGCTTTTTTTCGTTACGTCTTCAATGCCGACATCACGTAAATGTATCAGAAAATCTTTGTTTCCGCAGAACACACTCTTTTCCAGCTCATCCTCTATCGAGATCGGGGCGGTCACCTTCAAGATTACGAACTTCCTTCCACCTTTTTGACAATCTGAGTACTTCTCCTGTTGCCTCAAGATGATGGAACAAAGGCACCACAGAGCGAGCGATATTTTGCGTGGCTACATTTACGTGGATGACGTTCTCTCAGGGTCCCACACCAAGGGAGAGGCTTGTGGGGCGATTTAAGAGCCCCAAGAAGCTCTAACTTCCGCTGGTTTGCCTCTCCTAAAATGGACTTCGAATCAAAAGGACATATTGTCAGCCACTTAATGCCGACTTCCTCAAGTTAGAGGATGCGAGCACGGCCAAGACGCTGGGCATCCGCTGGAAAGCTACGCAGGATCGTTTCTTCTTTGTGACTGCTGTCCCGCCGTTGCAAACGTCCATCACCAAGAGGGAGGTCCTATCTCACATCGCCAAGCTGTTCGATCCAGCAGGATGGATAGCCACGTTCGTAGTCCGGGCAAAAATATTTATGCAGCACATTTGGCTAACCGAGCTCGGGAAGGATGATGGTGTACCGCCATCTCTTTTCCAATAATGGCACGATTTCCTCCAGGATCACCCAGGCCTCGGTCGAATTCGCATTTCGATGTGCAACCATACCTGATGTCGACTGGCAACATCATGGGTTTTGTAACGCCTCTCAGCGCGCCTACGGTGCAGCTCTCTACGTTCACGTGGCGCATCATGATCGCGTGATCGTCCATCTATTTACTGTCAGCAAATGCAACGAATGGGAGATCTGCCCCGAGGACGGGTAACTTTTTCCAGACCCTTCACGCATACTTTGAGATCGAAAACTACACAGGAAGGGCTTGCCTAATTACGAAAGGTACAAAGTACAAAGACCATCAACCTTGAAGCTACGTCTGATCTGTCGACAGGAAAATTTCTGCCGGCATTTTCCCGTTTCGTATCACGATGCCCGCAGCGTATATACTTGGACAATGCCAAAACATTCGATGGCGCGTCAAAGGCATTAGAGAAGGATTTTCTGGAAGCGACCAAACGCAGCAACCTAAATTCCCATGATTAGCAGATCGTGTTCTAGCATATCATTCCGCCCAGCGCTCCGCACATGGGCGGTTTCTGGGATGCGGGGGTAAATAGTTTCAAGAGCCTGTTTTACAAGTGCACAGCCAATGTGCGCTACACCTTCGAGAAGCGCTCTACCCTGCTATGCCGGAGAGAGGCGTGCCTGAACTCGCGTTCCACTTCGCTCATGAGTGAAGATCCGGTGGATCTTTCGGCCTTGAGTCCTGATCATATTTTGGTGGGTGGGCCCCCTAGTATCCATCGCAGAAACAGCGATCACAGAGGAGCCCATGTCCTTGATCAATCGCTAGCAGCGGCTAATGGCTCTTCACCACCATTTCCGTCAGCGTTGGAAGGACGAGTACCTCAAGGAGCTACACAAGCGAAATAAATGGATGCTCCCAAACTGAAATTTTTAAGTTGGCGACCTCGTAATCGGTTATGAGGACAACTTATCGCCCACAGAGTGGCTGTTGGGGCGAGTAAAACTCGTCCATCCAGGCGCTGATGGTTTGGCACGAGTCGTCGACTTTCGCTCTTCACGCGGTTCCATCAAAAAGCCGGTCGCAAAGCTCATCCTGCTTGTCAGCGGCTCCGACCCCCCTCCCTCCCAGTAACGAAGCGGTCTTTTCTTCTCACTTTCCTTTTTCTTGTCCTAAAATGATCGTTCGCTTCGTGTGTCACTCAAATTGTTTTCTGCTATGCTTAATCCTAGCTTTTTATTCCTTTCTTCTCCTTGAACCCAGCTTTTTCGTAGCAAGTCATAGCTCTCAGAGGTCCTCGTTCCGACCGCTCCGAGGCCCAAGTCGCGGGATAAACTCCTACCGGTGCCAAAACTGTCCACAGAGTACTCCAAACGGGAGCGGACACCGCAACTTGCACAAACAGATAACGCTCGGAGGGTGTAGCTCGTCCAAATTCAGAAAAGCCAGATCAAACGGCAGCTCATCCAAACCCAGGCGATCCAGGTCAGCCGGCGACCCATCTCGAGCTTTCACGCTGTCCTCGCTGCTACAACTAAAAGTGACAACGGTGATGCCGACCGCTGTAGTCAAAATCAGCAACGGTCGGAGGGAGTTTGAGACTCGGGTCCTTTTGGTCGCCTGCACACCGACAAGTCGCATCAGCGCATCTTGCACGGCAGCTCAGAGACGAGGCCTGCCAGGCCACTACCCGATCCCGGACTGACCCGGAGTTCAATTGGGAGGTGGTCCTCCAGGTGGAGCCCGACCTTCGCTGTCTGCAAAAACTTTTCCACCCTAGTTTTGGCAGACCCCAATTTTCATCGTCCAGCGTCCGTATTCGTCGTGCTTGGAGCTGACCTCTATCCTGAGGTCATTCAGCCCGGTTGTGTTCCGGGTCATAGCGTTTGTCCCGCACCTCAAAGCATCGTATTCGGATGGATCCTGTCCGGCTCCTGTGTCATCTAGGCGCTTCAGAACGCAGCCGCTCCCTATCCTTACCAGTCCACCCTGCCTATTGCAACCTGTTGCAAGAGGGTCGGTATGTTCACTCCAAAAAGAGTGACCAGCTGGAGGTATCGGGAGGAAAACCGCTAATGAAGAACGGGCACACTCCGCCCAAGACGGGTAAGTTCCATGAAAAACTCTTTCTTACAAAGTGGATTTTTTTTCATCCCGGCATATTCTTGTTTCACAATCCGAGATATTGTTGGCCTCTGAAACAACAAAATCACTTCTACCCGTTCATGCCTTATATTACTTGTGAACCGGTCCGGTATTTTTTAATAAATCTGGCCTGTGTTGAATCGAATTAACGCGCTTTTAAATTCACTCCTACAACTGGTTAGTTGGGTTCTACTCTACTAGAATACTTCGCCCCTCCACAGTCAATTGACTTATGGATTAATTTGTATTGGTTGCTTACTGTAAACTAAGGGTTTAGTAGTAGAAAGTACAGATGTTAGTAGAAGTTAGATACAAAAGTTATGCAGTGAAGTAGTCTTTGATTTTTTGGGTTTCCGTTCAATAAGTTGATTTAAGAGTTTTAGTTAGTTTGTTTTGGTTGCTTGTATATATTTTTAGTTTGAGATCTTCAGTTAAAGTAGAGTGGTGGTTGCTATTATTTGGTGGTGTTGAAGTGGATGGTGTGACGTTGATTGGTGTGGTATCCATTAATGATTCGAGATCTCTGCATGATGTGGTGGATCTTGCTTGACGTATGAGTTGCTGGTGCTTGATGAGATTAGGTCCGTTCTTTGGGCTTCTTTTGGGTTTGATGAGTTGAACTTAATGTTGTTGGGGATTGTTTAGTGATGTTTTGCTCTGTTTGTTGCTTAACTGTTGCAGAGTCTAGAGTATGTTGCGTATGCCGAGTGGGGATTATTTGTGTTGCAGTTTTATGGTCTACTTTTTCAGTGTCTTGATCGCAGTTAATCCTTTTTGTTTGCGAAAGGCTGGGCATGATTTGTCAAATGCGCTGTGGTTGTTTTGATGGTCGTATGTGCAATTAATACAAAATTTCGGTTTTTTGCCAGTTTCATTTTCCAACGTGTGTTCTTCAGCGGAGCACTTTGTACAAAGTTATTTTGTTAAAGAATTGCACTTGTTTGTTGTGTGTCCTAGACTTAGACATTGGCGACATCTCAAAGTGAGTAAATATATGTACATGTGGTGGTCGTATGTTGTGACGAAGTGCCAATTTGGCACTACGGCACAATGACAAGAATCATCGATTCTAGTTTTGTTATCCTAAGCTATTAAATAATAATTATTCATTAATCCCAACCCTAAATACTCTGACTTGTTTCTTAATTAATTGTCTCCTCTCTAGGTACATTACTATATAGGCATTCCTACACACATATATGTAAATACGTATCCCAACTCTAGATACATATATACATAATTTTCTCTCTAGGTACGCTTACATATATACAAAATTAATTGCGCAGCAGCATTAAGCCGGCCGCAGGTATATGTACGCTCACCCGGTCTTATACACATACACACACATACGCATGCAAGTCCAACGGGACTTGCACGAATTTGTCCACGTCGCTTTTGCGCAGTTTTCGTTTTTGGTTGCAACGGGACCCAAAAGAATGCGTACGTGACGATTTTGACGCCGACGCGTGTCGCGACAGAATCGGTTGTCATGGCAACATTGATTGTCCGGGCGCGTGTCGCAGCCGGCAGAGGGCAGAGCCTGGGCAGAGAAAGATAGAAAGTTCGAGAAGATTGGTCAGCGACTGCGCAATTGGAAGACGATAAATCATTGAGAAAACAACCCTTAAAGAAGACGGTCGCCAGTAAAACAAAAGTGAAACCAAGTGCAAGTGCGGAACTAAAGAAAGCTAAAGGACCCATAGCAGGTCCTTAATGATAGAAAAAAAAAACAAGACAAGTCACTGAGTGAACACAGTGCCCCCTTTAAAGAAAACCCAACGAGGCTGAGTGAATTAAAGAAAGTATACCAATTAAGTGTGTGTGCACCAATATACCGGTGAGTTGGCCATGCGGCCCAATCGTGGCCCTTCCCCTTTGTCCCAAGGATAGATAGGATTCTAGAGTGTGGTTAGGTTTTTTTTTGCAAAAAGAATATCTTTTTATATGAAATAAAGTTTATAATCATGGAAAGAGCCAATATCACAATGATTGGGGGCGAAACTAATTATAACTAATACTCTCTCCTATCCTTCCCCCATTTTCAAATCACTTATGTATGTTTCGTAGTAGTATTTGTTTCTCTTTTGGCATTGGCATCCAGGTTACGCCCTACCCAATGCCAAGGAGAGTGTTGTGTCTATCTGTAGTGTGCCTGAGTGCAGGACAGCCACGCAGTCAACGTCCGGGTTACACCCTTGTTGACTGTGATGACGTCTGGTACTCAACCGCATGCAACCGAGATTTATGTTGTGATCGATGTCCGGGTTACACCCTAATCGATCACAACGTAGATCTTGGGATGTCCGTATGTAGTGTAGTATTAAGTCGGTGTCCAGGTTACACCTTAACCGACTTATCTTCATGTTTCCTTTTTGTGACCCTGTAGTTGTAGTAGTGTAATTGTCAGTCGGTGTCAGGGTTACACCCTAACCGACCTACACGTCTAAGTGTGTCGTGCTATATCTAATTGTATGTCCGCATGTAGGTCAGTGTTACGTTTCTGTCTCCTTCTACCCCCTTCCTATTCCTGTAGTCAATCACCCGCGATATCACGAATATACAGCATTAACAACCACTGTAGCTCAAGACAATCTCTGGTCTCGGCATTCTATTACAAATAATCAGCAATGGAAGACCCTGGGGAGACTGAGATTTGTACCCCAGCCGGAAAACTTCCTTACAGATGGCACCCGAGCAAGGACCCGAGATTTGAAGAGAACATTGTATATATATTTTATGGAAATTTTCGCCTAATTCTGTTGCATTACAGCAAAGGGAAAATTTAAGGAAAGGGAAATCATTAATATATCAAATATTTTTCTTTGTGTAATGTTGCGAAGCGATATTTTGTTTTATTTATATGCATGCATATAATTGTTTCATGAGCATGTCATCTGCGTGGCGTAAAGAACCGCCATAACCCATATCGCGGGAGTTTCATATGCCACAGGAATTTTTGTATACCTTCATTGTAAAGTGTAAAATATTTTTTTTATATATAAAAGAAAAAAAAAAAAAAAAAGAGTTTATATATATATGTACATACCTATCATTTTGTGTTTACCTTATATGTTGGCCCACATACATTTATCCCTGTATTCCTATATTTGCCCATATCCCCGTTTGTTTCCCTTTATCTTAAGTGAAATTAAGCAAAGCAACGTAGCAGTTTGTTAGTCAGCGATAGGACTGTCAACGTAATCACCGATAGTGATAATATACCCAGCAGAATCACGATAGAGTAGACAGTGCAATCAGCGACAGGAAATCTCTACTTCTAGAGTCAGCGATAGAACGGCGTACATAACCATCAACATAGCTAAATAACGCAGCAGAGTTACGGTACAGTACACGTAGAATCAGCGACAGAAAATTATAATTACTTAGTCAGCGATAGAGCTATTCGCATAGCCAATGACATAGCCCAGGGACCCAGCAGAGTTACGGCAGACGCAGCAGTAGAATCAGCTACAGAAAGCACCGTTAAGAAACGCAGAAAAGAGAAACAGCGATGGAAATTTTCCATGACGCCGTTCAGGTACAGTCACAGCAAAGCAGTGCAGGCATTGAAAGAAAAATGAAGCTAGACATAGCAACGTTAGCATCTGCAACGGTAGTTCTGCCACCTGTGAGAGAAAGGGAGAGGTTACTTTTGGGTTCTCATTGGTCAATGAGCTTGGCGTCGAGACCAGAGTCTACCTACTGAGACGGATAACGGAATAATACAACCATTGAATAACGGCACAAGTTTTCTTCAATTTGATTTTGAGGTAGATAAAAGGCGACCACTAGCATCACCAGGAGTCGACCGTGAATCTTCAACAAGTGAACAACACAGTCCACCGCGAACCCTCAACAAGTAAACCACAGGAGTCTACCGCGAACCTTCCAAATACCAACAACAGGATATTCAGCAAGGATAATTAAACCAACGTTCACCAGCAAGGATACTCAACTATAACCAAGGATAATTAAACCAACGTTCACCAGCAAGGATACTCAACTATAACCAAGGATAATTAAACCAACGTTCACCAGCAAGGATAACCAACTACGGTTAAGCATAGCAAGGATCAATGAGCAAACCAAGCAACATTTTGCAGCATGGATATTCAACCACCATTGAGCACACCAAGGATCAAGGCTCGACTTAAGCAAGGTTCAACTACTAGGAGTGGTAATCATCGCACAGCCCACTCAGTCAACCAGGACAATACAAGGATATTCACCGAATAGTAATATTTCATCTGCAACAGTTCAACCAACAAACACAAAGGATATCGACTACGGCGCAGCAGCATGCAATAATACATCGTTCAGTGATAATACAATTATTTTACTATCCCGAATTTGATTTATTGCCCTTTGAATTAATCCTTCCCTTTCAGCCAGTGTTTATTTGAACTACATTTGACAAAGACATTAATAACTTGGGAGTCAAATGGATAACATATCGTCGTAAAGCTGAGCTCGAAAGTTTCTTCGCTGAATTCGGACTGACGCCTGGCGGTTCAGTCGAGGAGATGAGAAGCAGATTCTCTAGCTTCGCATCCACGGAAGACCACAAACCAGCTGTACTATCACGGCTAGCAGAGCTAGAATTGCAATATGGAAAAGCAGCTAGCATCGATAAAGGTATAGAGGTTAAACCAAGTTCACGTCCTGTGTCACCGGCACGACAGACCGACAAGGAGTACTCAGCCGAGAGACACGTGTGCCTTAGCCAAGACATAGATGGGACGATATTGCAAGTACCAATGTTCACTAGCAGCATTGCTACTACGGACGTACACACAACAAGAGCCACCGAGAATACCAGTTATACTAACCTCATAGAGAAAGTGTCGAAATGGGGTCTTCATTTTGATGGGATCGCCGATCCATTACATTTCTTGGAAACACTCGAAGCAAGGGCTAGTACTTATCGCATCAGTACAGAATGGCTTCCTAATATGATGCCCATTTTATTTTCGGGACGA
Source organism: Drosophila austrosaltans (assembly GCA_035045865.1). Classification (NCBI taxonomy): domain Eukaryota; kingdom Metazoa; phylum Arthropoda; class Insecta; order Diptera; family Drosophilidae; genus Drosophila; species Drosophila austrosaltans. Next base: position 7,447,753 of record JAWNOQ010000073.1, on the reverse strand, counting down.
GCCGAAGGATGGTGGCAAACCAGCAGCCTACTAGACGCCTCATGGGCTAGCTTTAGAAAAGAATTTCTGGATTTCTTTCTACCTCCCAGATACTTTGAAAATTTGGAAGATGGCATCCGCACCCGAAGACAGCGCTCTGGAGAACCATTCAAGGCATACTTGATAGAACTACGCCTCATGATGAGAAGAGCTCATTATACGGAAGAACAGGAATTACAGCGCATATATGACAATCTACTGCCTGACTACCAATTGCATACTCGCCGTATGGATTTTCATAACTTGCATAAGCTTACCCAGTTAATAGTGAATTTCGAGACCCTGCGTAGTCAAAGTTCTAAGAGATTCGATGCATCTTTTTCCCGTAAGGCAAACACTTCGGATACATTAGACTGCCATATGCAACAATTCACCAGTGGACGTAAAAGCAACACAGGCAACAACAGAAATACCAACAAACCTGCTTTGCCTCTTACAGAAAAATTAACAAGCTACCCACACTTCTATCACGTATCGGAAGCACACGTGGATACTTACCGTGCTGGCCGTAACTGTGGGAAACCGGATCATTTCGCGAAGCAATGCAACAACCCAAGGATATTGTTCTGTTGGGAATGTGGAAAACGCAATATACGAACCATCGACTGCTGCCGACGGTCGGGAAACGCCGGGCGCCTACGTTCGACAGGGGATTGAACGGAGAAAGCGCAGAACCAACCCCAAATGTAAGTAGACTTCAATTCGACAAGGGTCGCATCATAGCCTTAATCCACGTCAACGGATGTGAAGTGGGTGCTGCTACCCAAGTTCGACACATTACAAGGTGTCACCCACATCGCAGAGCACGCCATTACTATGAAGGATGACAAACCAATTAAGCAAGGTTATTACCCTCGCAACCCGGCCCAGCAAAAGATCATCAACGATACGGTGGACCAGTTACTATCGGAAGATCGTATCGAACCATCGAAAAGTCCTCATAGCGCCCCCATAGTATTAGTGGGTAAGAAAACCGGAGAGATGCGTATGTGCATCGATTTCAGGCAACTCAACGCGCAGTCTATACGAGATGCATACCCTCTACCTAGGATCAATCATATTCTGGAAAAGCTTCGCAACGCGCAGTTTATTTCCACACTGGATCTTAAAAATGGTTATTGGCAAATACCCTTGGCCAAAGCGAGTCGAGAATGCACGGCGTTCACAGTCCCAGGTCGTGGCCTGTTTCAATGGAAAGTAATGTCTTTTGGGCTACATTCTGCAGCAGCAACGTTCCAACGCGCCTTGGATAGCGTGATCGGACCTGAGATGGATCCATTTGCCTTTGCGTATCTAGACGATATCATCGTCATCGGAAGGACATTGGAAGAACATATAACTCATCTACAAGAAGTTTTTCGACGCCTCAGAAAAGCCAATCTACGGATCAACAAAGCCAAGTGCAGGTTCTTCAGACGCAAAATACAATTCTTAGGAAATGTGGTCAGCGAACAAGGAATCCATACTAAATGGATTTGGGATGCAGAACAACAACAGGCCTTCGACGAGTTGAAACTACGATTGACATCAGCTCCTATCTTGGCATGCCCCGATTTCAACTCTAAGTTCTACTTGCAGACAGATGCCAGCGATTTTGGATTGGGCGCAGTATTAACCCAGTATCAACAAGGAACAGAACGAGTTATCGCCTATGCCAGCAGACTTCTCCTTGCACCTGAAGAGAATTACTCAGCCACCGAGAAGGAGTGTCTCGCTATCGTTTGGGCAATTCGCAAATTAAGTTGTTATTTGGAAGAATATAAGTTCGAAGTCAGCACGGATCATCAGGCATCAACTCAATAAATAATCCCACAGGTCGTATAGCAAGATGGGCACTCGAACTACAACAATACGAATTCGACATACAATACCGCAGAGGAAAGTTAAACGTCGTGGCCGACGCCTTGTCTAGACAACCATTGGAGGCGCTGAACTCAATTCATGATACCCGACCAGAGTGTCCATGGTGGAATAAAATAAGGCAACAAGTAGAAGCACAACCAGAACAGTTCCCCGATTTTCGCTACGAAGGTGGGCAACTGTACCGACGGAGAATTCATCACCCCAACGAGGATGAATCCATACCATGGATGCTATGCGTGCTAAAGGAAGCTCGCCAACGAGTACTATGCGAATGTCACGACGAGCCTACCGCAGGACATTTGGGAATCCGGAAAACAGTGCTCAGAGTCTCCCAAAAATACTACTGGCCTGGATTTTTCCGCGATGTAAAGCGACACGTACGCAAATGTATTCAATGCCAAAAATATAAAGTGGACCAAATGAAGTCAGCTGGGAAAATGTTCACTCGTCAAGTGTTAGAACCATTCAACACAGTGTGTGCTGATTTTGTTGGACCTCTCCCCAGATCAAAGCAAGGGAACACCGTTCTATTGGTTTTTTTAGATGCATACAGCAGATGGGTGGAGCTTGTACCTCTGCGTAAAGCCACCGCTGCTTCATTAGAGCACGCACTTCGGGAACGAATTCTCGGGCACTTTGGAGCACCGCGCACTTTGGTATGCGACAATGGAACCCAGTTCACCAGTCGCACCTTCAAAGAACTTTGTCAACGAGCTGGAGTAGAGATTCAATACCCCGCCCCTTACACACCACGTCAAAATCCTACCGAGAGGGCCAACCGCACCGTGAAGACCATGATAGGTCAATACCTGGGAGAAAAGCAGAGTAACTGGGATCACTTTCTACCCGAATTTACATTGGCGATAAGCTCCAGCGCATGCGATTCAACGGCATTTACACCAGCATTCCTTGTGCTGGGTAAGGAACCCCGCATCCCCGGAGCCCTGTACGACGAGGTTACACCAGGACTTGGCACCCCACCCTGGTCACCTAAAGCACGAACACAACGCATGGCAGACGTTTTTACCATGGCCCAGGAGAACATGCAACGAGCTTCAATAGAGCAAGGACGTCACTATAACCTGCGACGTAGGGACTGGCGACCATCGATTGCAGATCAGGTTATCCTGAAGCAACACCACTTGTCCAAGGCCGCCGAGGGCTTCGCAGCCAAATTGGCCCCAAAGTTCGATGGGCCTTACAAAGTAATCAAGTTTATTTCCAGAAACATCGTCCGGCTACAAGAAACCAACAGCAGACGTAGACGCACGGCGAACATAGACGATCTGAAGTCTATACAACCAGACGAACTAAGCATCCAAGAGGAAGAGCAAGTTAAATCTACGATCGAGTTGACACAGCCCGCTGACGTCAGAGGCGAAGCCCAGAAGACCGCCGGAGTTATCCAGAGACGAATTAGTTCGCAGGGGCCACTTGATGGAAGGTGTGCCTTCCCAACGTCCCTGTCCCCCGCTGGGGGTCTCAAAGTCACGACAAGTCTGACCCTGCATCCGCAGGCAAAATACTCATACCCAATATTACATTTAAGTTCACATTGTATCATAGTTTCAAGCATCTCATTCATGTAAACCACACACGCTAGGTTGTTAGGCCCCAACGACCCAATATAGGGCATACAGTTTCAAGTCAGAGTATTTAACACTTTTCTTTTCCTCAGTCGTAGGATGGCACGCCAACTCAGCGTCGAAGAGATAGTTGGTGTCATCGAAGACGTAGTGACCACATCGGAGTACGATCCTACAACACCACACGTCACCTCAGCAGTAACCGAGGCAGAGAAGATCAGCGACTGCTCAGCCTCTTCTTCCGGCAATTCCCCGCCACCGGAGCCCATCCATTACTGGCGAATAGTGGATGAAACCGAACAAGCCATCGTTACGAGGGTGGACGTGTTAAGGCAAGCAATCGAGCTGTCTGACATTGCTTGCTTCGACCCGGGGCATTTCCATGCTTATCGGGGCTGGATACCATCGCCACCTGCAATGAAGAAAGATGAGAACGCCACGCCTCCTTACCCCCAGGGCGATAACCCTCGCATCGTTCACCATCGGAAGTAGCAAACGACCCAGAAACAATCTCAGAGCCATGGAGAAATAATTCTAGTCCGTCGCACGTGGAATACATTGACCCGGAAACCGGTGAAACCGCACAAGTGCCACCCCTTGACAGCGAATATGACTTCGGTGTCCCTCCACGGTCATACAACCCCGTGAGCTATGACTCAGACGCAGAGGTAGATGGAGGGTGCGTCCAGCCCGTAGCATACCCACATTTCGAGGATATCTCGTCACCTCCGTCACCGGTACCTCAGCCAGTGAGATTGCAGAGCGACGCCAGTACGTCCCAACCATCGGAAGCTGATAACCTCCCGGGTTGTTGCCATTCCAACGCCTGGCAAGTTATCCCACTGGGATGGCGGACGAAGGGTGTACAAGAAGTGTTACCACGCCAGCTGATCCAACAAGTGGAGAGTTACAAGAAGCAACGGCAAGAACGAAAGTTTAATTGTGAAGCAGCTGGCAAGGTGTATAGCGTGCGGATGAACAGAACCCAGCAAGTCACCGTGACATACATCGGCCCTGCTTCCCCGAAGTAAAGGGGGGGTGTGACGAAGTGCCAATTTGGCATAATCCCAACCCAACAATACTCTGAATTGATTTTTTATTAATTGTCTCCTCTCTAGGTACATTACTATATACGCATTGCTACATATATGCTACATATATACGCATTGCTATATAAATACGCATCCCAACTCTAGATACATATATATACATATATACATAAGTTTCTCTCTAGGTACGCTTACATATATACAAAATTAATTGCACAGCAGCATTAAGCCGGCCGCATGTATATGTACGCTCACCCGGTCTTATACACATACACACACATACGCATGCAAGTCCAACGGGACTTGCACGAATTTGTCCACGTCGCTTTTGCGCAGTTTTCGTTTTTGGTTGCAACGGGACCCAAAAGAATGCGTACGTGACGATTTTGACGCCGACGCGTGTCGCGACAGAATCGGTTGTCATGGCAACATTGATTGTCCGGGCGCGTGTCGCAGCCGGCAGAGGGCAGAGCCTGGGCAGAGAAAGATAGAAAGTTCGAGAAGATTGGTCAGCGACTGCGCAATTGGAAGACGATAAATCATTGAGAAAACAACCCTTAAAGAAGACGGTCGCCAGTAAAACAAAAGTGAAACCAAGTGCAAGTGCGGAACTAAAGAAAGCTAAAGGACCCATAGCAGGTCCTTAATGATAGAAAAAAAAAAAACAAGACAAGTCACTGAGTGAACACAGTGCCCCCTTTAAAGAAAACCCAACGAGGCTGAGTGAATTAAAGAAAGTATACCAATTAAGTGTGTGTGCACCAATATACCGGTGAGTTGGCCATGCGGCCCAATCGTGGCCCTTCCCCTTTGTCCCAAGGATAGATAGGATTCTAGAGTGTGGTTAGGTTTTTTTTTGCAAAAAGAATATCTTTTTATATGAAATAAAGTTTATAATCATGGAAAGAGCCAATGTCACAATGATTGGGGGCGAAACTAATTATAACTAATACTCTCTCCTATCCTTCCCCCATTTTCAAATCACTTATGTATGTTTCGTAGTAGTATTTGTTTCTCTTTTGGCATTGGCATCCAGGTTACGCCCTACCCAATGCCAAGGAGAGTGTTGTGTCTATCTGTAGTGTGCCTGAGTGCAGGACAGCCACGCAGTCAACGTCCGGGTTACACCCTTGTTGACTGTGATGACGTCTGGTACTCAACCGCATGCAACCGAGATTTATGTTGTGATCGATGTCCGGGTTACACCCTAATCGATCACAACGTAGATCTTGGGATGTCCGTATGTAGTGTAGTATTAAGTCGGTGTCCAGGTTACACCTTAACCGACTTATCTTCATGTTTCCTTTTTGTGACCCTGTAGTTGTAGTAGTGTAATTGTCAGTCGGTGTCAGGGTTACACTCTAACCGACCTACACGTCTAAGTGTGTCGTGCTATATCTAATTGTATGTCCGCATGTAGGTCAGTGTTACGTTTCTGTCTCCTTCTACCCCCTTCCTATTCCTGTAGTCAATCACCCGCGATATCACGAATATACAGCATTAACAACCACTGTAGCTCAAGACAATCTCTGGTCTCGGCATTCTATTACAAATAATCAGCAATGGAAGACCCTGGGGAGACTGAGATTTGTACCCCAGCCGGAAAACTTCCTTACAGATGGCACCCGAGCAAGGACCCGAGATTTGAAGAGAACATTGTATATATATTTTATGGAAATTTTCGCCTAATTCTGTTGCATTACAGCAAAGGGAAAATTTAAGGAAAGGGAAATCATTAATATATCAAATATTTTTCTTTGTGTAATGTTGCGAAGCGATATTTTGTTTTATTTATATGCATGCATATAATTGTTTCATGAGCATGTCATCTGCGTGGCGTAAAGAACCGCCATAACCCATATCGCGGGAGTTTCATATGCCACAGGAATTTTTGTATACCTTCATTGTAAAGTGTAAAATATTTTTTTTATATATAAAAGAAAAAAAAAAAAAAAGAGTTTATATATATATGTACATACCTATCATTTTGTGTTTACCTTATATGTTGGCCCACATACATTTATCCCTGTATTCCTATATTTGCCCATATCCCCGTTTGTTTCCCTTTATCTTAAGTGAAATTAAGCAAAGCAACGTAGCAGTTTGTTAGTCAGCGATAGGACTGTCAACGTAATCACCGATAGTGATAATATACCCAGCAGAATCACGATAGAGTAGACAGTGCAATCAGCGACAGGAAATCTCTACTTCTAGAGTCAGCGATAGAACGGCGTACATAACCATCAACATAGCTAAATAACGCAGCAGAGTTACGGTACAGTACACGTAGAATCAGCGACAGAAAATTATAATTACTTAGTCAGCGATAGAGCTATTCGCATAGCCAATGACATAGCCCAGGGACCCAGCAGAGTTACGGCAGACGCAGCAGTAGAATCAGCTACAGAAAGCACCGTTAAGAAACGCAGAAAAGAGAAACAGCGATGGAAATTTTCCATGACGCCGTTCAGGTACAGTCACAGCAAAGCAGTGCAGGCATTGAAAGAAAAATGAAGCTAGACATAGCAACGTTAGCATCTGCAACGGTAGTTCTGCCACCTGTGAGAGAAAGGGAGAGGTTACTTTTGGGTTCTCATTGGTCAATGAGCTTGGCGTCGAGACCAGAGTCTACCTACTGAGACGGATAACGGAATAATACAACCATTGAATAACGGCACAAGTTTTCTTCAATTTGATTTTGAGGTAGATAAAAGGCGACCACTAGCATCACCAGGAGTCGACCGTGAATCTTCAACAAGTGAACAACACAGTCCACCGCGAACCCTCAACAAGTAAACCACAGGAGTCTACCGCGAACCTTCCAAATACCAACAACAGGATATTCAGCAAGGATAATTAAACCAACGTTCACCAGCAAGGATACTCAACTATAACCAAGGATAATTAAACCAACGTTCACCAGCAAGGATACTCAACTATAACCAAGGATAATTAAACCAACGTTCACCAGCAAGGATAACCAACTACGGTTAAGCATAGCAAGGATCAATGAGCAAACCAAGCAACATTTTGCAGCATCGATATTCAACCACCATTGAGCACACCAAGGATCAAGGCTCGACTTAAGCAAGGTTCAACTACTAGGAGTGGTAATCATCGCACAGCCCACTCAGTCAACCAGGACAATACAAGGATATTCACCGAATAGTAATATTTCATCTGCAACAGTTCAACCAACAAACACAAAGGATATCGACTACGGCGCAGCAGCATGCAATAATACATCGTTCAGTGATAATACAATTATTTTACTATCCCGAATTTGATTTATTGCCCTTTGAATTAATCCTTCCCTTTCAGCCAGTGTTTATTTGAACTACATTTGACAAAGACATTAATAACTTGGGAGTCAAATGGATAACATATCGTCGTAAAGCTGAGCTCGAAAGTTTCTTCGCTGAATTCGGACTGACGCCTGGCGGTTCAGTCGAGGAGATGAGAAGCAGATTCTCTAGCTTCGCATCCACGGAAGACCACAAACCAGCTGTACTATCACGGCTAGCAGAGCTAGAATTGCAATATGGACAAGCAGCTAGCATCGATAAAGGTATAGAGGTTAAACCAAGTTCACGTCCTGTGTCACCGGCACGACAGACCGACAAGGAGTACTCAGCCGAGAGACACGTGTCCCTTAACCAAGACATAGATGGGGCGATATTGCAAGTACCAATGTTCACTAGCAGCATTGCTACTACGGACGTACACACAACAAGAGCCACCGAGAATACCAGTTATACTAACCTCATAGAGAAAGTGTCGAAATGGGGTCTTCATTTTGATGGGATCGCCGATCCATTACATTTCTTGGAAACACTCGAAGCAAGGGCTAGTACTTATCGCATCAGTACAGAATGGCTTCCTAATATGATGCCCATTTTATTTTCGGGACGAGCCGAAGGATGGTGGCAAACCAGCGGCCTACTAGACGCCTCATGGGCTAGCTTTAGAAAAGAATTTCTGGATTTCTTTCTACCTCCCAGATACTTTGAAAATTTGGAAGATGGCATCCGCACCCGACGACAGCGCTCTGGAGAACCATTCAAGGCATACTTGATAGAACTACGCCTCATGATGAGAAGAGCTCATTATACGGAAGAACAGGAATTACAGCGCATATATGACAATCTACTGCCTGACTACCAATTGCATACTCGCCGTATGGATTTTCATAACTTGCATAAGCTTACCCAGTTAATAGTGAATTTCGAGACCCTGCGTAGTCAAAGTTCTAAGAGATTCGATGCATCTTTTTCCCGTAAGGCAAACACTTCGGATACATTAGACTGCCATATGCAACAATTCACCAGTGGACGTAAAAGCAACACAGGCAACAACAGAAATACCAACAAACCTGCTTTGCCTCTTACAGAAAAATTAACAAGCTACCCACACTTCTATCACGTATCGGAAGCACACGTGGATACTTACCGTGCTGGCCGTAACTGTGGGAAACCGGATCATTTCGCGAAGCAATGCAACAACCCAAGGATATTGTTCTGTTGGGAATGTGGAAAACGCAATATACGAACCATCGACTGCTGCCGACGGTCGGGAAACGCCGGGCGCCTACGTTCGACAGGGGATTGAACGGAGAAAGCGCAGAACCAACCCCAAATGTAAGTAGACTTCAATTCGACAAGGGTCGCATCATAGCCTTAATCCACGTCAACGGATGTGAAGTGAGTGCTACCCTCGATACTACTAGGAGCTTCATTCACAGTTCACTGGCTCAGCAGATCGGTACTTATGGGAACTGGAAACAAATACACACCCCTATCAACTTAGCCGATTGGATCATTTGTCAGCTGAAGTGCTGCCACCCAACCACCGAGTTCTTTAACCAACAGCAACTAGGCTCAGTCAATCCTTGATGAACCCCCAAGCTCCCAAAGGGAAGGATCGCCAGATGAAAAACGGATCCGAAACACTGCACTACCTCCAGTTTCAGATCAAGCCACTGTTAATAACCTCTTTCGTCAACCAGTCATCGAAAAATTACCAGGCAGAATAGACAAGCTGAAGTTAATAACGTCCAGGCCCACTACAAGAATGGAAAATACCACGATATCTCCGGAGCCAGAATACTCAGAAGACGCGAGAGTAAATAAAATCATCAACGAATTCTTATCACAGGAATTACCCAAGTTCGACACATTACAAGGTGTCACCCACATCGCAGAGCACGCCATTACTATGAAGGATGACAAACCAATTAAGCAAGGTTATTACCCTCGCAACCCGGCCCAGCAAAAGATCATCAACGATACGGTGGACCAGTTACTATCGGAAGATCGTATCGAACCATCGAAAAGTCCTCATAGCGCCCCCATAGTATTAGTGGGTAAGAAAACCGGAGAGATGCGTATGTGCATCGATTTCAGGCAACTCAACGCGCAGTCTATACGAGATGCATACCCTCTACCTAGGATCAATCATATTCTGGAAAAGATTCGCAACGCGCAGTTTATTTCCACACTGGATCTTAAAAATGGTTATTGGCAAATACCCTTGGCCAAAGCGAGTCGAGAATGCACGGTAAACCAGTGTCTAAAAATAGAACACAGCGAGATAATGAGATTTAGCAGCAAGCTAGGCTGTCAACTATCCGTAATGCGTCTGATCTCTTTGAGAGCACAAACCAAGTTATTCATATATTACCTCCACTGTTAAAAACACCAGAACCAGGTGAAAAGCATCCACTAAATGACGACGATGACAACGATAATTCTCAAAAAGTCGGTATACACCAACCATACCAACAAGACAAAGCCTAAAAATACGTATTTTGGAATCGTTACCTCTAATGCTGCTAATGATGTTGCTATTGATACCGTTGGCAATAGCGCAATCAGTAAGTGTGACCCAAAATGTACCGGAACCTGACATTTACTTTAAAATAAATGGAACGTCAAGATTTGCTGTAGCTGATTGGACAATCATTGAGTATTATAAGTTGGAACCTTATTGGGAGGATATGAAGGCATTTTCTTTCGGAATAAGAAGGGTTGGGGAAATGTGTTGCCATCTTAAACGAACTCAAACCTGTTCTGCAGTGCATAATGCGTATGATGAGTCCTCCTTTCAAAAAAGTCCAAATTAAATCTTCGTGGATACTAGGATATTGGGAATGGGGGCTCTGAGTGAGATAAATGAGTTTCGGAAAAGTGCAATTTACCCACTTTCATGGATTATCCTTATATACTACCTTAACAAAATCTGCCCAACCAGTGACGTTGAATCCGAACTCATCTATTCAGACTGGTATATTAATCATAAACAAGCGAAAGCTTAGCCATTTTACATCCGTGGTCCAAACTGTACTTCTTTGGTGCCAAATTTGATTGCCCTAGTTGGTCGATACAACTTTTATGTGGCTCCACTTAATAGGGCGAACATAAAAGAGACCAAAGTCCAAACAAAAAACAAACAGTTCTATCGTACTAAAGAAAAGTATTTTAGAAGGGAGAATGTAAACTTCTACACATTCTTATTGAAGAACGTCAAAGGTCTTCAAGCCATGGTTAAAGGCATTGAACCAACTGTTCCGATTCAGGAAATTGTAGAAGCTTTGGAAGAGAAAAAATTAAAAGCCGACGCAGTGCGCCCTACATACAATCTACAACTTCTGCTACATCGCAAAATTACTGTTGAAGAGCCACACAAGAGGACACACCCTGTGCAATGCACTAATTGCCAGGAGTTTGGGCACACAAAGTCTTTCTGCAGCCTTCGCCCAGTTTGCGTTTGCAGTGGACAAACTCAACAAGACCGGTTGACTAGCAGCGGCAGCACCGATAGCGGCGGCAGTTTTTCTTCTGGACGTTGACGCGTACAATGCGCAGTACGTTCAAGTGGTCCAAGCGACACCAGGACAAAGCCTGTTACGCGCGAACCCTATCAGACAGCATGCAAAAACGAAGTCGCGTGGACAACGGACGACAACTTAAATAATAATTAAGACTAACTACTAGATAGATAACTTAAAATAGTAGTTTTTAGAATAGATATAGAGAACTCTGATCCGATTACAGAATAAAGGCGGTTGTAGTCGGAACAGAGAACTCGAAAAGGTTCATTTAAAGAATAGTTGGAAGTACAGCGTGTTAAAGTTAAAGGGACATAATTTCGGGTTAATCTACAAGGTACAGATAGATTGACCTGATTAAGTAAATTAGGACAATCTATTTGTCCATTTAGAAGCTTATGAATAAACAAAGAACCAAGCATTACTCTACGATTAAGTAAGGAGGGTAAGTTAATTAGAAGAAGTCTTTTAGAATAAGAGGGCAAGTTAACATTTCGATCTCAGTTTAAACCACGAAGAGCAAAAATTAGAAACTGTTTTTGAACAGATTCAATTTTAACTTGGTGTGATCCATATTGTGGAGACCAAACACATGATCCATACTCCAAAATGGGGCGGACCAGTGAAATAAAAAGAGTTTTGGTTGTGTAAGGATCGTTAAATTCTTTCGACCATCGCTTAACAAAACCAAGAACACTCATGGCTTTATTGACAGTGATATTAATATGACGAGTAAAATTTAATTTGTGGTCCATGAGTACACCCAAATCACTAATCTCGTTCAAACGTTCAAGTGGGGTATTATTGAGATAATACACCACTAATTGAAAAGAGGATCTATGAAATGACATGACATTACATTTTGAAACATTAAGGTTTAATAAGTTAATTTCACACCAAGTTTGAAAGTTATTAAGATCGACTTGAAGCAGACGTGGAGAACTTAAGTCTTTAAAACTAATAGAAAGTTTAACATCATCAGCGTACATAAGCACGCGAGAGTGAGTTACAACTGACGGAAGGTCATTAATGAAAAGTGTAAAAAGCAATGGTCCTAGATGGCTACCTTGTGGCACCCCCGAGGTCACATTGATGGTCTTTGAAAGATAAGTTTTAAACAAAACTTTTTGTGTACGGTTATTAAGATATTGAGAAATCCAATTAAGCAAAAGGGTTGGAATCCCAAGTTCGTTCAGCTTGAACAAAAGCAGTGTATGATTGACAGAATCAAAAGCCTTACTGAAGTCAGTATAAATGACATCAGTTTGCAATGCATTCCTGAATCCTTCGATCGCTAAGGAAGTAAACTCTAAAAGGTTAGTGGTAGTAGATCTACGTTTCATAAACCCATGTTGAGAAGATGAAAGAATAGAACTACAGAAATGTTGCAGTTGAGAAGTTATAATTTTCTCAAATGCCTTGGGAATAGCGGACAATTTGGAAATACCCCTGTAATTAGAAGCTACGGATTTATTACCCTTTTTATGCAAAGGAATAATAAAAGATTCTTTCCAAATGGTTGGAAAAGAGGAAGTTTCAACGGACAAAGTAAATAACTTAAGAATCGGGGAAATCAAAGTCTCAGCGCAAAACCTGAGTACACAACCAGGTATCCCATCAGGTCCTGGTGAGTACACGGGTTTCACTAAAGTAAGCACGCTGAGAAACGAATCTTCATCGATCACAGGATTAAAGACGCAATTAGACCTTTTCAACTGATAGGGATATGAAAAGTTAGCTCGATGATCTTTGGAGGAATAGGTCGTTTTGAAAAAATCAGCAAACATATCGGCAATGGCCTGATCATCGTTTGCTTTGTTATTTTCAAAACATAAATAGGACGGGTGCACTGCCACCGTTCGTTTGGCGTTAACGAAGTTATAAAATTGCTTAGGATCACGGGAGAACTGAAGTTTACAACGCCTAATGTAATCCTTATAGCATAGTGTATTAAGCACTGAAAAATTCGATCGAGCAACAGCATAAAGAGAGAAATCAGACGGTCGACCCGATTTTTTAAACTTTCTATAATATCTAGACTTTACATTTTTCAAATTAGTTAACTCACGTGTAAACCATGGCGGTTTGTTAGACAACACATGGATCACACGTGGAACACAGGCATCAAAAAGTGAAAACATAGTATTATAGAAAAAACAAATGGCAGCATTCATATCATTACAGGAGTACAGATAAGACCAGTCTGTGGCAAGAATTAGCTCATTGAGCTTAAAAAACTTAGTTTTACGAAAGCAACGGGTACGAGACGAACTGGTACCTGCATTTGATAACCGAAAAGGTAGATCAATAGTCAAGTCCAAAGTTGGATGGAAACTGTCTTCGGGGACGACTAAGGGATCAATCCTCGAAACAGTACAGTTAGAAGAATCTAACATAAATATAAGATCTAGTGATCTCTCATTTTTGTTACGAACAGGATTAACTTGGGTTAGGGATAACTCAAGGAGACCGTCAACAAAGCAATGTGAGGAGGAGGGCATCAACAAGGAAGAGTCACCTGATGGAAGCCATGAAACGTCAGGTAGATTAAAATCTCCCAGAACGATAAATATGTCTGCATCCGAAAGAAGTGAAGAGACAAAGCGAATAGCTTCTAAATGGCTAGCATATACCGTCATGTCAGAATTCGGTGGAATATACGAGCAAGTTAGAAATACAGAATATGATTTCAAACAAATTTTGACACTAACAAATTCAATGTCAATAACGGCAGGTGGCAGAACTATTTCTGAAGGAAGAGATGAATTTACGGCAATCAAAACTCCACCACCATTTTTGGAGATTCGATCGCATCTATAGGTTGAAAAAATTGTGGGAAAAACAGAGGCATCAGAAATGTCTGGCTTTAACCACGTTTCTGTAAAGACCAAGATGTGAAAGTCAAAAGATTGACTATCTACAAAAAGCTTAGAAAGTTTAGATTTTAGTCCTCTAACATTCTGATAGGCCAGAATAAGGGACGAAATTAGTTTTTTGACCCGCCAGCTACTGACGAGCCAGAGGGTAGGGAAGGATTAATTGTGTTAGGCAGACGAATCGGAGGCCGATTTTTCTTTTTCTTAGCCGTATACTCATTTATAACTAAATGTTCCGGCCAAAAATCTTTATGACAAATTTGGTCAAAGACATTTGGTGGGACACTGATTTTAAATGACGAAATGTCACGGGTGTATGAAAACCTAAACTTTTCCACCACAATGTTTGGCGCCACGACTTTTGCCCGGATATGGGCTATGACATCATCTGATGTAGTATTGGGGTCGAGCCGCGAAACAAAGATTTGCTTTTTTGGTGGAATGGCTACAAGAGATCTCAATGCGTCAGTCGCAACCGCAGCAACAACATTTTGCACTGGAACTGCTGAGGCAGATGACGCTTTGAGAGCTCTTCTTGTTAAAATTTTATTGGGAATATCCCTGGGAGAGGATATTCGTCCGGACACATCGGAAACTACAACCGATATCGAGTCAGCTTGCGGGGCACTATTACCAGAGGAAATGTCAATCGTCCCCGCAACTGCAGCTACTGCTGGACTCCTAAATGATATCAGTTGCTGAGCATTTGGAGTTAATGGGTCAATCAACGATGCCGGAGCCGGTAGAAGCAGAGATGCCGGCGGATCGGGAGAGAAATTCCGAGGGATAGTCTTCTTCCGCTTCGGTGACTCGTTTAATAGTTTATAACTATCATCGCGAAGTTTCAGAAAACCAGCCGACAGGGATTTAAATCCCTCTCTCGTCCGCCGCATAAATAGACGCATATCCATTTCTACGTCCCGGCACGCTTCACAACTCCATTTTAGGCCCCCACCGTTTCCAATACTATCCCTTATTCTGGCTGTGTAACCAGCACATTTAACATGCATAATGTTATCGCACAGCCAGCACAAAAGATAATCATCTTGGATTTTTTGGGGATGGGGGCACTTTTTTGAAGAGCAGACAACCATTGTAAGTTAAGTTAATCAAAAAAATTAAAATAACAACAAATAAATAAATAAATCAAAAAGTTTATAAAGAGAGGCAATTTAAAATGAGTAATATAAAATATAAGGGCTATACGCACCAAGAAATAACACAAGTGTTAAAGTTTATTATGCACAAGAAGAAAAAACTGAAGAGACAGAAGTTAAGAGAGTTAAAAAACACACAACAACAAAGACGGGTACAATCGCAAGAGTAGCGGTCGCGATCGCGGGCAACGTAAAAACGCGAGAGCAAGCAGCACACAAACAACAACACTAATGTGAGGCGAGAGCGCGAATGCAATTAAAAGGGATCGAAAACACAAAATCAAAGGCTATTTAGACAAAACAACAAAACTTAGAGTTTTGTTATTAAATAAAGCAATAAGTAATAATAGCTTTGAGTGAGTGTTTAAGAACAAGTGCCAACTTTTAAATCGCGTAATTTATTAATTCGGCACTAGATTCCACGAAATAGAATTTATTATATGCGGGATTAAATAAAAAATTAGATAAAAGCGAGAGCGCAAAAAAAAACACGACCGACTTCGTTGAAGTGAAAAGTCTTATGAGTTGCGGCAGCAACAGCAGCATCAGCGTTGGCTTAGGCGCGATCAACAGTAGAGCAGAAGAGTTTAAGATAGAGAAAAGGTCGCAACTAAAGTTCGGCTCAGAATTAGGAATAAAAGCATGGTGGGTAAGATTTGTGCATCGTAGCCGCTGGTACATGCCCCGACTGCGATGGATGGAGAAGTTAACTTATATATACGTATATAATATACGTAATAAAATTTTTATATATGACAACAAAATTTAATGCTAAAGAAGCGTCAGCAACATATAAGCGTTCGGGTTGGCTTGTAGGAGGCAATGCATAAATAATGCAAAACCAGAAATAATTCTCCCACACACACATGCGTGGTCGCGAACGAGATGAACACCGAACACACACACGCACCCATGTCGTTAAAAGCTATGCTGAGAGATCGGAGAGTCGGATCCTGTCGCTAGGCCCAAGTGTGTTCCTGAGAGGGAGGGGAGGCAACAAGATCGGGTAACGAGAGAGCCGAGATTGCGTTAGTGGGTATGTGTGGGTGGGTACAGAAACAGACAAGCTAAACTTCGGTGTGATCGGCAGAGAAAGCCGATCGAAAGAAGAAAGCGATGGAAAGTTTACAAATCAAAGCGGAAACGAATGGAAAAGTACTGGCAACGGCATAGGAGTTCACCACGCTTCCTGATTGGGTCAAGATGCCTTGGTTTATTTAACGTCAACTTAACAATTGACTTAAAATAAAAAAGAAAGCAGTAAACTAAACGTAAAGTAGCCGAATGCGAAAAAAAGGTGGAAATAAAAAAAGTTAGAAGTCAGGAACAGTTCGAAGGATTTCAGGAATTAGAAAACGTAAAGAAGAAGGAGAAAAGTGAGGAGAAATAATAAGGGAAAACTCGTTATAGTCTCTACACAAAACTCGAAGAGGGTCATAAAGGCTAAAATTTGAGACGCATGTTTCTAAATGTAGAGGAACAAAATTACGTGTAGGACGACATGGAACAGCAAAATTTCTTTTCCCTAAGAAAAAGGGAGAGTATATTTCCCCAGATAACAGTTTATGGATTTATCGATTTGATAACGGGGTAACGGGGGAGGGGCCTAATTGGCTGCCAGTTTAGGCCACGTAGGACGAACAAAAGAAATTGTTTTTGGACCGACTCAATACGTTTCTGCTGAATAGAATATTGAAGACTCTAAACTGGTGAGCAATATTCTAGCACTGGACGTACCATGGATGTATATAAAACCTTAGTAATATAAGGATCACTGAACTCCTTGGACTAACGCTTTATAAAGCCTAGCAAAGATGTTGCTTTGTTAGCCACAGATGAAATGTGCAAAAATGAATGAAGAGTTGAATCTGCAAACATAACACATATAAGTTAATTAAAACGTTAGGCAAATTATTAATAAACAAAGTAAAGAGTAGTGGGCCAGATGACTTCCTTGGGGAACACCAGACAAAACATTAACATTTTTGGAGAGCGCAGTTCTAAACAAAACTCTTTAAATTCTATTGGCGAGGTAAGACTTTAACCAAAATAGAGGATTAGGAGAAAAACCTAGCAGACCAAGTATCTTTAACAACAGTTTGTGATTAACACTATCAAAGCTTTTGCTTAAATCAGTATAGATGACATCCGTTTGTACCGTTTAAGTACTGGATTCGAGAAGTTTTGTAAGTGATGAACGTCCCTTTATAAATCCATGCTGATGGGGAGAAATTATAGATTCATCGAAATTAATTCCTCGAAAAGTTTGGGAATAGCCGAGAGTTTGGATATACGTCTATAATTTGATATGTTAGATTTGTTTCCTTTTTTAAATAGGGGGATTATAAATGAAATATTCCAAAAAGAGGGAAAGTAACCAGTTTCTAGGGAGAGGGTAAAAAGCTTACACAGAGGTTCACTTAACGAAAGAGAGCATGTCTTTAGAATACAACTGGGGACGTTTTCCGGACCAGGCAAAAATTACGACATCAAGGAGACTATGTCCTTTTTATCTTTAATCAAGGATATCTCGACAAGGAATGGTCGTATTGAAAATCGGAAGACAGTTTTGAAATCTGCAATGAATTTGCTTTAAAATTCCATGTAGACATTCCATGTCCATGTGATCGATTCACAAAAAAATTTCCAAACCCGTGGAGCCCAAGAAAGAAGGAAAAAAAATCGGGAAGTTTTTTTCCGTCATACTTTTCCAGGATGCGTCGAAACCGTGTCCTGGATATTTTTTGCTCCACGAATTCGGAAAGTAGAGTCCTAGACCTTCAAAATGCTTTTTTTAAATCTTCGCTACGATGATTTTTCACAAAGATACGGTCCGTCAAAAAAAATGAAAATATTTGGATTTTTATCTTGATCCTTTAATTCTTTTGAGGAGTGTATTATATATACAAATATATATATATATGTATATAAATAATTTTTTTTGTTGTTGCTGCAGAAACCGAAATGCTCTAATAAGAACAAGAATTATGGAAGTTATATAAATATATATGGTTGTTTTTTGAGTTATCTAGATTCATTAAATAATGAATTATATTTCTAAAGTAGAAAAGATTTTGTGATTTATTTTCCTACCGAACCGTCTGTCTAATATACCCATCGACTTTGATGTGATGTGGTACAACAATAAAAAAGGTAACCGTATTTGTTTATGGACAACAATTATTTTAAATTCTAACAATCTTGTGTGGGTAAGAGAAGAGGGACAAACTACACCTTCGTTTCCCCGCTATCCATATTTGAATATATGATGCTTCTCTCTCTCTTTCCTTAGTAATGATGGATAGGGGCATCGCTGGTCAATTGTATTTTGGTTCAGATTGTTGTCTTTTATTTTGTTTTGCTTTTGATCTAACGCGCGTTTCTTCATTAATGATAGTGCAGTGTGAGTAGGTGAGAAAGAACCCCGACCGATCCGACGAGCTATATCCGAGCATAGCAAGAATGCGCACCCTCGAATCTAGTCACAGAGTCTAGTCTAGTCTAGAGTCTGAGCAATCAGCTGTTAGCCATCACCAAGATGAAGTTTCCGAAAGAAATTGAAGTTCCTCACCATCATCTCACCACTACATTTCATATGCAGTACTTGCAGTATCCGTAATACTACTGGTAGCATATGGAGGGAATAAGAAACCCGTCAACCTTCAACATGAGATGACCCGACAGCAAGAAGGAAGAGAACCTGACAAACTGCCGGCGCCCAGTTTACAGGAGTTCGTGATCAACGTAGAGTATTGTAGAACAGTTGTCCAAGGTATAGAGTCTATTTGTTAGGCTTATCAGAATTAATGATGTGTATTCTACGAGTGTGCATCGCTGTGACTTTGGCCTCCACATACACATATTATTCTCATTCCTCGAAGTCCACCCAATTCAAGTGTTTGTTGCTACAGCCGAATGTCTCTAGCTTATTTTCTAGGGGCATTACATTATTACAAGGCGACCAATACTTTAAAATATCAGTTTAAGACTTTGGTCAACAAGGCGGTTGGTCTTGAATGATCACTTTGAGACTTTGGTCCACAAGGCGACCAGTTTCTCAACAACACATATAAAGGAGTTTGGTCAACGCGGCGACCAGACGTTTAACGAACATTTTTGAGTCGATTTGAGCAATAAGGCCAATCGCTTTGGGAACTTTGACATTCCTTAGAGGGGCCCCGGGTTCAGTATAACCGCAATCCCGACGGTGACAAGACAATTGATCAACCTAGGCAATCAGTGAATTGATGAACACAAGTCCACTACAAAATATATATGTATATACATTCTGCTTGTGAGACGAGTGACTGAGTCAGCATTTTGTCAATTGGTCAACCTGGCGGCCAAAACCACAGCAAAAAACTCGAAAATTGAAATTGAATTTTCTCATCAAAGGCAAGTGAATACAAAAAAAAAAAAAGAATTTTTAATCAACTTGGCGATCATTTTCTCCCAAGCAACTCACTATATAAGCTCATGCGACAGGTACTAACCTAGGTCAGAAATATTATATACAGTAATCAGCATAATTATTGAAAATATAATTAGTATTCTTTTATGTATTGTGTTTTGCTATAATAATAAATTGGAAAAAAAGCGGTTGTGTTCAAAAGCAAAATCTTGACTACATTTTTAGACTCAACGGGTCAATGTTACCTAATTAAAGAAAACGTGGAGGAGATTTACGCTCAACAAACAGATGGGGGAGACGCCATTCAGTCTATGATCCGTAATTATAGGAAAATAAAATTCAACTGCTTGAGTAGCTATGGGAGAACTTTGACAAAGGCCATCAGGAGTTGTTGGAAAAATTGAGTCATCAACCTTCTGAGCATGAATATTTCAAGAAGAAGTATCACCGCAAAATGAACAAGATGGTGGATGAGGCCACAAAAATATAGAAAGCTCAGATACTCAAACTGGAAGAGCAGAGGCCGGTCAAAAGGGAGAGCGGCTAAAAATAGGGCCATTGATGGTGACATAAGGCAATGATTGCATCATTTTTACGAATATTGAATCAGATAACATCTGATCTGATTTACTTTGAGATATACAAGGCAGTAGTAGAACAGTCGAACGGTATATAAATAAAAATATGTCTTGGCATAGCAAAAGGGCTACCGGGAATATATGCGTTGTATCAATATTAATTTTTGTGGATTTTTATTCCACTCTGCTGGTATTTTCATTTTTCTAAAAAATTTTGCATCCATACATATGAAAAAGAATTTGTTAAATTTTTAGTCATAACATTAAAAAAATGGATGAAACTTTATAAATGTATATACAATTTTTTTTTTAATTTTGGTGTCCGTGCTCAGCTGCCATTTGTCAGGAAGTTTTACAGCGGGGGTACATATCTCAGTCTCCCCAGGGTCTTCTTTTGCAGAAAAGCTTATAAAAGAATACTGAGACACGAGATTGGCATGAGAAACAGAAATATATGTTAATGCTGTTGACTTTTTTTACAATCGCTATGGATAAGGAAAGGGGGTAGGATAGGGAAGGGAAAGGCACATGCACACAAACTCAAGACAAGTAGGGTATTACCCGGATATTTTGAATTGTTGGTGGGGGGAAGGGGTAACAATACAAGAAAAAGGTAATCCAAGTCAAGACGGGTATTACCCGAACTTGACTTGAGGAAGGCGGAAGAGGGTAGCAACACGACAATTATGTGATCCCAGTCAAGAAGGGTATCACCCGGACCTTAACTTTGGAAACACACTACAATAAATAGACAAACACCTCCCTCGCTAGGGTATCATCCGGAATCCAATGTATTATGGTTGTCGAAAATATATCGAAATATCAATATATCGATATTTTTTGCATAAAAAAATATATTTATATCGGGATATTTATTTTTCCCAAATATCGAATATTCGATATTTTTTTTGTACATTTTAAGATATTTTTACGTTAGTCACTCTTGTAACGATCGCAGACCTCACAAGTGAAATTATAAAATGTTGATATCAAGTTACTCTGAGTTTAAAAATGGAACAGCCAAATGAAATTTGTGTCAAAGAATTATTAAAACAAGTGGAAATTCAACAAATACGGCGTCGGTAAGTACACTTACACATTTAAAGTGTTGTCGTTTTTCTGGTGTGCGTGTGTGTAATTTTAGAACTATTGAATTTCATTCAGATTGTCGGAAAATAGGGAGCTAAAGATGAATCTCCGCTTGCCCCTAACTTCGTGGGAAAGTAACTAAGTTATGTTTTGGAGTTCATATGAGGCGGATATGCTAGGACTCTCGAAACTCCCCTTACGGTGCCTTACAACCCCAGGTAGTTCAGTGCCTTCGGAGCGACTTGCTTTTGCAATTAAATGTGTTGTCTGTGACTCACGAAGTCGTATGACGGATACACATATCACAGAACGCGTTTTTTTTTTTGTTAAATCTTTGAACTCCAAATACTGGAGTTAAACATTCGTTTAAATATGTAAATAAAAAATTTAGAATGTTGAAAATTAATTGTTATGTTGTTATTTAAATTTGAACTTATTCTGGGGGAATATCGATATTTTAAAATGATATATTAAAATCATTTCGATATTTTTCCAAAAGCTAAAATATTGACGAAACGATATTTTAAAAATATTCGACAACCCTACAATGTATAGAGGGACACATGCACTAACTACTTTTCACAGATACAAAACTAGCGAAACATGTAATAATTTACGATGAGAGCCCTAGGTCACATTAACAAATACGGCAATCCATTTAATATACTTTTTAAACTTTATGTTGAAATAACAATATGGTTCTGTTGTAACACTATTTATTTATTTATTTACTTAAAGTCAACTTAACTAATGCAAACGAATTAAATTAATTAAAATATAATAATTAAAAACTAAGGAGTAAATTAAAAAGTAAGGTGATCGAAGGCGAGAACAAAAGAAGAATTGACAATTGGCTGTCACCGCGATCGGACGTACTTTTTATTGCGCTCCGCGAGTTCTTCGGTGTCAGCAATAAAACAACGTTAAAACAACAAAGTGACAGGGCTCTTAGTCGCCACAGAGACGCCCAAGCACAATTATATTGTTATTTGTAAATACAAATAGCAATACTTAGCAAATAACTAAATTTACTAGTAATGCCAACGTGTAAAGAGATTAACTCAGGCCCTTCGTTACCAGACTCTTGCCAGCAGAAGCTACAAGAACAAATTCTTCAACAACAAAACGAGCGTCGGCTCTCTATACAACGCAACAATGCATATTTCTCAATAGTATCTCCAACTACCACAACAACAACGAGCGCTGAATGCAAAAGTGCAAGTACGAGCAAATTGCTTACACCAACCAGCAACAACAATTTATCTTGGAGCGCCCAATGCGGTTCACCCTCAAATTCGCTGACACCTGAAGTGTTAATTGGGTTCGCCGACCGCCGTCAGCGCGCTCACAACAGCAACAATTGCTTCTACTGATCCAACAACAACTGTAACAGCCGCAACGTCTGCAAAAGCTTCGATCACTGCCCAGCAGACTACCTCAACAAAATCTGCTCAACCAGTAACGTTGAATCCAAACTCATCTGTTCAAACTGGAATGGACAGATATATTAACATAAACAAGCGATAGCTTAGTCCACACACCAAAAAAGGCTGTAACACACTAAAAATAAACAAAACTAATATTGTTCAACGAAAAGCATTGGAAGGCAATAGATTCTAAATACTAGCAAATCAGCCAGAATCTCAAGAAGCAGTACCCCAAAAGAAACCCACCGAAGTCAAACCGCCACCATTCTACATCCGTGGTGCAAACTGCACTTCACTAGTGCTAAAGTTGGTAGCTCAGCGGCAATACATCGAGAAGCTTTCCCCCACCAGCACCAAATATCCGTTGTGGAAAGCTCACAAAACTATAACTGCCCCAACCGAGATAATTTCACCTATACGATGCCCAACTGGCAAGTGGGCCCGTTCAGCCGAAGAAAAAGCACTCACCTTTGCAGCTCATCTAAAAACGGTCTTTCTGCCAAACCAGTTCGAAAGGATTTCAAGAATTAGAAAACGTAAAGAAGAAGGAGAAAAGTGAGGAGAAATAATAAGGGAAAACTCGTTATAGTCTCTACACAAAACTCGAAGAGGGTCATAAAGGCTAAAATTTGAGACGCATGTTTCTAAATGTAGAGGAACAAAATTACGTGTAGGACGACATGGAACAGCAAAATTTCTTTTCCCTAAGAAAAAGGGAGAGTATATTTCCCCAGATAACAGTTTATGGATTTATCGATTTGATAACGGGGTAACGGGGGAGGGGCCTAATTGGCTGCCAGTTTAGGCCACGTAGGACGAACAAAAGAAATTGTTTTTGGACCGACTCAATACGTTTCTGCTGAATAGAATATTGAAGACTCTAAACTGGTGAGCAATATTCTAGCACTGGACGTACCATGGATGTATATAAAACCTTAGTAATATAAGGATCACTGAACTCCTTGGACTAACGCTTTATAAAGCCTAGCAAAGATGTTGCTTTGTTAGCCACAGATGAAATGTGCAAAAATGAATGAAGAGTTGAATCTGCAAACATAACACATATAAGTTAATTAAAACGTTAGGCAAATTATTAATAAACAAAGTAAAGAGTAGTGGGCCAGATGACTTCCTTGGGGAACACCAGACAAAACATTAACATTTTTGGAGAGCGCAGTTCTAAACAAAACTCTTTAAATTCTATTGGCGAGGTAAGACTTTAACCAAAATAGAGGATTAGGAGAAAAACCTAGCAGACCAAGTATCTTTAACAACAGTTTGTGATCAACACTATCAAAGCTTTTGCTTAAATCAGTATAGATGACATCCGTTTGTACCGTTTAAGTACTGGATTCGAGAAGTTTTGTAAGTGATGAACGTCCCTTTATAAATCCATGCTGATGGGGAGAAATTATAGATTCATCGAAATTAATTCCTCGAAAAGTTTGGGAATAGCCGAGAGTTTGGATATACGTCTATAATTTGATATGTTAGATTTATTTCCTTTTTTAAATAGGGGGATTATAAATGAAATATTCCAAAAAGAGGGAAAGTAACCAGTTTCTAGGGAGAGGGTAAAAAGCTTACACAGAGGTTCACTTAACGAAAGAGAGCATGTCTTTAGAATACAACTGGGGACGTTTTCCGGACCAGGCAAAAATTACGACATCAAGGAGACTATGTCCTTTTTATCTTTAATCAAGGATATCTCGACAAGGAATGGTCGTATTGAAAATCGGAAGACAGTTTTGAAATCTGCAATGAATTTGCTTTAAAATTCCATGTAGACATTCCATGTCCATGTGATCGATTCACAAAAAAAATTTCCAAACCCGTGGAGCCCAAGAAAGAAGGAAAAAAAATCGGGAAGTTTTTTTCCGTCATACTTTTCCAGGATGCGTCGAAACCGTGTCCTGGATATTTTTTGCTCCACGAATTCGGAAAGTAGAGTCCTAGACCTTCAAAATGCTTTTTTTAAATCTTCGCTACGATGATTTTTCACAAAGATACGGTCCGTCAAAAAAAATGAAAATATTTGGATTTTTATCTTGATCCTTTAATTCTTTTGAGGAGTGTATTATATATACAAATATATATATATATGTATATAAATAATTTTTTTTGTTGTTGCTGCAGAAACCGAAATGCTCTAATAAGAACAAGAATTATGGAAGTTATATAAACATATATGGTTGTTTTTTGAGTTATCTAGATTCATTAAATAATGAATTATATTTCTAAAGTAGAAAAGATTTTGTGATTTATTTTCCTACCGAACCGTCTGTCTAATATACCCATCGACTTTGATGTGATGTGGTACAACAATAAAAAAGGTAACCGTATTTGTTTATGGACAACAATTATTTTAAATTCTAACAATCTTGTGTGGGTAAGAGAAGAGGGACAAACTACACCTTCGTTTCCCCGCTATCCATATTTGAATATATGATGCTTCTCTCTCTCTTTCCTTAGTAATGATGAATAGGGGCATCGCTGGTCAATTGTATTTTGGTTCAGATTGTTGTCTTTTATTTTGTTTTGCTTTTGATCTAACGCGCGTTTCTTCATTAATGATAGTGCAGTGTGAGTAGGTGAGAAAGAACCCCGACCGATCCGACGAGCTATATCCGAGCATAGCAAGAATGCGCACCCTCGAATCTAGTCACAGAGTCTAGTCTAGTCTAGAGTCTGAGCAATCAGCTGTTAGCCATCACCAAGATGAAGTTTCCGAAAGAAATTGAAGTTCCTCACCATCATCTCACCACTACATTTCATATGCAGTACTTGCAGTATCCGTAATACTACTGGTAGCATATGGAGGGAATAAGAAACCCGTCAACCTTCAACATGAGATGACCCGACAGCAAGAAGGAAGAGAACCTGACAAACTGCCGGCGCCCAGTTTACAGGAGTTCGTGATCAACGTAGAGTATTGTAGAACAGTTGTCCAAGGTATAGAGTCTATTTGTTAGGCTTATCAGAATTAATGATGTGTATTCTACGAGTGTGCATCGCTGTGACTTTGGCCTCCACATACACATATTATTCTCATTCCTCGAAGTCCACCCAATTCAAGTGTTTGTTGCTACAGCCGAATGTCTCTAGCTTATTTTCTAGGGGCATTACATTATTACAAGGCGACCAATACTTTAAAATATCAGTTTAAGACTTTGGTCAACAAGGCGGTTGGTCTTGAATGATCACTTTGAGACTTTGGTCCACAAGGCGACCAGTTTCTCAACAACACATATAAAGGAGTTTGGTCAACGCGGCGACCAGACGTTTAACGAACATTTTTGAGTCGATTTGAGCAATAAGGCCAATCGCTTTGGGAACTTTGACATTCCTTAGAGGGGCCCCGGGTTCAGTATAACCGCAATCCCGACGGTGACAAGACAATTGATCAACCTAGGCAATCAGTGAATTGATGAACACAAGTCCACTACAAAATATATATGTATATACATTCTGCTTGTGAGACGAGTGACTGAGTCAGCATTTTGTCAATTGGTCAACCTGGCGGCCAAAACCACAGCAAAAAACTCGAAAATTGAAATTGAATTTTCTCATCAAAGGCAAGTGAATACAAAAAAAAAAAAGAATTTTTAATCAACTTGGCGATCATTTTCTCCCAAGCAACTCACTATATAAGCTCATGCGACAGGTACTAACCTAGGTCAGAAATATTATATACAGTAATCAGCATAATTATTGAAAATATAATTAGTATTCTTTTATGTATTGTGTTTTGCTATAATAATAAATTGGAAAAAAAGCGGTTGTGTTCAAAAGCAAAATCTTGACTACATTTTTAGACTCAACGGGTCAATGTTACCTAATTAAAGAAAACGTGGAGGAGATTTACGCTCAACAAACAGATGGGGGAGACGCCATTCAGTCTATGATCCGTAATTATAGGAAAATAAAATTCAACTGCTTGAGTAGCTATGGGAGAACTTTGACAAAGGCCATCAGGAGTTGTTGGAAAAATTGAGTCATCAACCTTCTGAGCATGAATATTTCAAGAAGAAGTATCACCGCAAAATGAACAAGATGGTGGATGAGGCCACAAAAATATAGAAAGCTCAGATACTCAAACTGGAAGAGCAGAGGCCGGTCAAAAGGGAGAGCGGCTAAAAATAGGGCCATTGATGGTGACATAAGGCAATGATTGCATCGTTTTTACGAATATTGAATCAGATAACATCTGATCTGATTTACTTTGAGATATACAAGGCAGTAGTAGAACAGTCGAACGGTATATAAATAAAAATATGTCTTGGCATAGCAAAAGGGCTACCGGGAATATATGCGTTGTATCAATATTAATTTTTGTGGATTTTTATTCCACTCTGCTGGTATTTTCATTTTTCTAAAAAATTTTGCATCCATACATATGAAAAAGAATTTGTTAAATTTTTAGTCATAACATTAAAAAAATGGATGAAACTTTATAAATGTATATACAATTTTTTTTTTAATTTTGGTGTCCGTGCTCAGCTGCCATTTGTCAGGAAGTTTTACAGCGGGGGTACATATCTCAGTCTCCCCAGGGTCTTCTTTTGCAGAAAAGCTTATAAAAGAATACTGAGACACGAGATTGGCATGAGAAACAGAAATATATGTTAATGCTGTTGACTTTTTTTACAATCGCTATGGATAAGGAAAGGGGGTAGGATAAGGAAGGGAAAGGCACATGCACACAAACTCAAGACAAGTAGGGTATTACCCGGATATTTTGAATTGTTGGTGGGGGGAAGGGGTAACAATACAAGAAAAAGGTAATCCAAGTCAAGACGGGTATTACCCGAACTTGACTTGAGGAAGGCGGAAGAGGGTAGCAACACGACAATTATGTGATCCCAGTCAAGAAGGGTATCACCCGGACCTTAACTTTGGAAACACACTACAATAAATAGACAAACACCTCCCTCGCTAGGGTATCACCCGGAATCCAATGTATTATGGTTGTCGAAAATATATCGAAATATCAATATATCGATATTTTTTGCATAAAAAAATATATTTATATCGGGATATTTATTTTTCCCAAATATCGAATATTCGATATTTTTTTTGTACATTTTAAGATATTTTTACGTTAGTCACTCTTGTAACGATCGCAGACCTCACAAGTGAAATTATAAAATGTTGATATCAAGTTACTCTGAGTTTAAAAATGGAACAGCCAAATGAAATTTGTGTCAAAGAATTATTAA
The DNA here is from genome assembly GCA_035045865.1 of Drosophila austrosaltans. NCBI lineage: Eukaryota > Metazoa > Arthropoda > Insecta > Diptera > Drosophilidae > Drosophila > Drosophila austrosaltans. The sequence goes on along the minus strand of JAWNOQ010000073.1, from coordinate 7,419,633 downwards.
AACAAGTGGAAATTCAACAAATACGGCGTCGGTAAGTACACTTACACATTTAAAGTGTTGTCGTTTTTCTGGTGTGCGTGTGTGTAATTTTAGAACTATTGAATTTCATTCAGATTGTCGGAAAATAGGGAGCTAAAGATGAATCTCCGCTTGCCCCTAACTTCGTGGGAAAGTAACTAAGTTATGTTTTGGAGTTCATATGAGGCGGATATGCTAGGACTCTCGAAACTCCCCTTACGGTGCCTTACAACCCCAGGTAGTTCAGTGCCTTCGGAGCGACTTGCTTTTGCAATTAAATGTGTTGTCTGTGACTCACGAAGTCTTATGACGGATACACATATCACAGAACGCGTTTTTTTTTTTTGTTAAATCTTTGAACTCCAAATACTGGAGTTAAACATTCGTTTAAATATGTAAATAAAAAATTTAGAATGTTGAAAATTAATTGTTATGTTGTTATTTAAATTTGAACTTATTCTGGGGGAATATCGATATTTTAAAATGATATATTAAAATCATTTCGATATTTTTCCAAAAGCTAAAATATTGACGAAACGATATTTTAAAAATATTCGACAACCCTACAATGTATAGAGGGACACATGCACTAACTACTTTTCACAGACACAAAACTAGCGAAACATGTAATAATTTACGATGAGAGCCCTAGGTCACATTAACAAATACGGCAATCCATTTAATATACTTTTTAAACTTTATGTTGAAATAACAATATGGTTCTGCTGTAACACTATTTATTTATTTATTTACTTAAAGTCAACTTAACTAATGCAAACGAATTAAATTAATTAAAATATAATAATTAAAAACTAAGGAGTAAATTAAAAAGTAAGGTGATCGAAGGCGAGAACAAAAGAAGAATTGACAATTGGCTGTCACCGCGATCGGACGTACTTTTTATTGCGCTCCGCGAGTTCTTCGGTGTCAGCAATAAAACAACGTTAAAACAACAAAGTGACAGGGCTCTTAGTCGCCACAGAGACGCCCAAGCACAATTATATTGTTATTTGTAAATACAAATAGCAATACTTAGCAAATAACTAAATTTACTAGTAATGCCAACGTGTAAAGAGATTAACTCAGGCCCTTCGTTACCAGACTCTTGCCAGCAGAAGCTACAAGAACAAATTCTTCAACAACAAAACGAGCGTCGGCTCTCTATACAACGCAACAATGCGTATTTCTCAATAGTATCTCCAACTACCACAACAACAACGAGCGCTGAATGCAAAAGTGCAAGTACGAGCAAATTGCTTACACCAACCAGCAACAACAATTTATCTTGGAGCGCCCAATGCGGTTCACCCTCAAATTTGCTGACACCTGAAGTGTTAATTGGGTTCGCCGACCGCCGTCAGCGCGCTCACAACAGCAACAATTGCTTCTACTGATCCAACAACAACTGTAACAGCCGCAACGTCTGCAAAAGCTTCGATCACTGCCCAGCAGACTACCTCAACAAAATCTGCTCAACCAGTAACGTTGAATCCAAACTCATCTGTTCAAACTGGAATGGACAGATATATTAACATAAACAAGCGATAGCTTAGTCCAAAAACCAAAAAAGGCTGTAACACACTAAAAATAAACAAAACTAATATTGTTCAACGAAAAGCATTGGAAGGCAATAGATTCTAAATACTAGCAAATCAGCCAGAATCTCAAGAAGCAGTACCCCAAAAGAAACCCACCGAAGTCAAACCGCCACCATTCTACATCCGTGGTGCAAACTGCACTTCACTAGTGCTAAAGTTGGTAGCTCAGCGGCAATACATCAAGAAGCTTTCCCCCACCAGCACCAAATATCCGTTGTGGAAAGCTCACAAAACTATAACTGCCCCAACCGAGATAATTTCACCTATACGATGCCCAACTGGCAAGTGGGCCCGTTCAGCCGAAGAAAAAGCACTCACCTTTGCAGCTCATCTAAAAACGGTCTTTCTGCCAAACCCGTCAACAAACTCGTTTCAGCTTCCCCCTCTAAGCACCCCAGTGGAAAGCGAGCCACCGAAATTCCAAGCAGAGGAAATTTCAGCAATTATAAAAAACTATCTTAACCCAAGAAAGTCGCCCGGCCATGACAAAATAACCCCGAAAATGATCCGAGAACTCCCGATCTGTGCCATGCGATACATCTGCAAACTCTTCAACGCGATAGTAAAAACTTGTCACTTTCCCATAAGCTGGAAAAAATCAGTAATCATAATGATCCCAAAACCCGGAAAGAACAAAACACAGCCATCATCTTACAGACCCATCAGTTTATTGCCAAGTCTTTCAAAACTATTTGAAAAAGTAGTACAACTCCGTAAAAATAGAATCCTGGTAAACCAAAATATAATCCCACATCATCAGTTTGGCTTCCGTGAAAAGCATGGCACAATTGAGCAAGTCAACCGTATCACTTCAGAGATCCGCCAACATTCGAGCAAAAAGAATATTGCACAGCAATTTTTCTCGACGTCGCCCAAGCCTTTGACCGAGTCTGGCTTGACGGCCTAATATATAAAAAAATAAAAGCGACGCTCACACAATACACACACAGGCTAATGGAATGTTATCTATCCAACAGAAAAATTGCTGTAAGATGTAATAGCTTCACCTCTAATAACTTCGAATCAAAAGCAGGTGTACCTCAAGGCAGCGTGTTGGGTCCAACACTATATATTTTGTACACAGCGTATATACCAACAAATCGTACACTCACCACATCTACTTTCGCCGATGACACGGCTATCCTTAGCCGCTCCAAATGTCCGATCAAAGCTGCTGAGCAACTGGCAACCCACTTTAAGGAAATTGAAAATTGGCTAGTAGATTGGCGCATCCGTGTAAATGAACAGAAATGTAAGCACGTTACGTTTACCCTCAATAGAAGAAACTGCCTATCATTGACACTTAATAACTTACCAGTGCCTCAATCCGACGATGTTGTATATCTTGGAGTTCACCTCGACAGAAGATCAACTAAAGCTTAAAGCAACCGGACTACATTAGCTTATCAACGCTCGATCTCCCCTATGCTTGGAATTCAAAGTTCTCCTCTACAACTCTGTGTTAAAACCCATCTGGACATACGGCTCTGCACTGTGGGGAAACGCAAGCAAGAGCAACATCGAAACCATACAAAGGGCTCAATCCAAGGTTCTCAGAACTATCACCTTGGTATATCAGAGGCGAAAACTTACAGAAAGACCTACATATTCCTAGTGTACTAACCGAAATAAAGGTACAACAGCTTAAGTACACCGCTAAACTGCAGGCACACCCGAATACCCTCGCCAAATCATTAACCCGAGCATGCGATAGAACTCGTCTCCAACGAAACGACCTTCCAACCCTCTAGCAAATAATCAGGGCCATAGATTAATGAAGCATCCTTCTGATGCTAGGTTACGTATTAGATTAAGATAAAACTAGGAAATTGTTATTAGTCTTATACACTATATAAGAGATCCAACAAATAAATAAACGCAAAAAAAAAAACTTTGCGCTTATGCGCTTTGCCGTTATAAATTTCAACAGCTGATATAATAATAGTTTTCATTTGATGCCCTATCGAATGTGGAAGATCAAAAACAAACAAACGCCAATGTCAATATTGGTTTGCAAAATTTCGTTCCGCCAAGTTTAATCTTGAGGATGCACCACGTTCTGGAACGCCTCTTGAAGCCGATGTGGACAACATTAAACGTCTAGGATTAATTTCCAACTTGCTTCGTCGCATTAACGACTGCGATACGCTTATTTGACGTGAAAGAAAGGATCTATTTTTAATGGGCATTGTTACCGGCGACGAAAATTGGGTAGTTTGCAACAATTAAAGCGGAAGAGATCATGGTCTAAAAAGGGATGAACCAACTCAAACCACATCGAATCCCAAAAAAAGTTTATGCTGTCCGTTTGGTAGGATTTCCACGGGATCGTTTATTTTGAGCTTATACCGGTTAACACAACGATTAATTCTAAAGTTTATTGTAATCTGGTTGACAAATTAAGTGATGCACTTAAAAGAGAGAATTGGTCAATAGAAAAGATGTAGCGTTCCACCAGGATAATGCGAGCCCCATATAAGTTTGACAACTCGCCAAAAGCTATTGCAGCTTGAATGGAATGTGCTACCACACTCACCATATTCTCCAGACTTGGCACCTTCAGACTAGTACTTCTTCCGGTCTCTGCAGAATTTTTTGGAAGGTACAACGTTTACCTTAAATCAAGACGTCAAAAACCACTTAAACCACTTTTTGGCCAGCAAGGACTAAAAATTTTATGAGCATGGAATTAAACTCTTGCCCGAAAGATGGAAAAAGATATTAGATCAAAATGGAGAAAACATAATTTCATAAAATGTTTCATAAAATAAAAAAAAAATCGTTTTTGAATTGCACTAAAAAAAACGAAATGACTTAGTGAACAACCCAATAGAAGTTCGTACATTGGCAAAAGCAGTGATGAACCAAAGATACCGTGAGAACCTGAAAGATGTAGAAACCACCGTACTCACTTTTATCAAATTGTCAAAAATTGAGAAAAAGTTCACTTAAAGGGCAGGAAGCTAGATGCTACAATTGTGGCCAAATGGGTAATTAGCGCCCACGACCCAAGAGACCGGAAGGAGGTTGCTATAATTGTTTCCAGATTGGCCACCGATGTCCGAAGCGTATCCAGACAGCAGCCATGGGTACTTGTGAAGAACACGAGTGTATTGATGATAAGTCGTTTATTCAAATATTAAGTTAAGGAATACCCAGTAGAAAGGCATGCATAGATATTAATGATATTTTTGCATTGTTAGACACCCAAAGCCCAGTAAATATTGCTGACAGAGCTTTAATAACTAATTTATCGAATTGTCAAAAACTGAGTAAAAGTTCACTTAAAGGGCTTATCAGAAATCCAATATTAATGTATGCTAAGATGCTATTAGAATATTAAATATTAATTTAATATATTAAACTTGTACTGAAAAAAGTGAACAAAATATTAATATTAATGGCATTGTGGCTTTATCTGATAAATCTTTCTGTGCTTTTGTATCTAGATAGTGATAACACGATTTTGGTCTAGGTTCGAAACGGGAGTGCCGTAAGATAGTTAACGATCATTATATTGACCGCTTTTTAGTTAATTACGGTTCACCGAAACCTACGATGAGTGTCTAATCACAATTTTATTGTAATTTGTAAATACAAATAACAATACTTATTAAATAACTAAATTTACTAGTAATGCCAACGTGTAATTAACTCAGGCCCTTCTTCACTAGACTCTTGCCAGCAGAAGCTACAAGAACAAATTCTTCAACAACAAAACGAGCGTCGGCTCTCTGTACAACGCAACAATGCATATTTCTGAGTAATGTCTACGACTACCACAACAACAAGCCCTGAATCCAAAGTGCAAGTACGAGCAAATTACTTACGCCAACCCGCAACAATTTGTCTTGGAGCGCCCAATGCGCTTCACCCTCAAATTCGCTTAAACCTGAAGTGTTAATTGGGTCATTGGGTTCGCCGACCGTCGTCAGCGCGCTCACAACAACAACAATTGCATCTACTGCTTCAACAACAACTGTAACAGCCGCAAAGTCTGCAATAGCTTCAATTACCGTCCAGCAGACTACCTCAACAAAAACTGCCCAACCAGTGACGGTGAATCCAAAGTCACCTGTACAGACTGGTATGGACAGATAAAAAGAGGTAACACTCCCAAAATGTCGAAAAACAACATTGTTGAAGGAAGGCAATAGCCTCTATAGCCAAGCCACCATCATTCTATATCCGTGGTGCAAACCGCACTTCATTAGTCCCAAAATTGGTAGCCCTAGTTGGACAAAACTACTTTTATGTGACTCCACGCAACAGGAGGAACATAAAAGAGACCAAAGTGCACGCCAAAAGTGAAGAATTCTATAGTACTATTAAAAAGTACTTTGAACGGAAAGTTTAAATTTCTACACATTCCTACTTGAGAGTGCCAAAGGCCTTCAAACGGTGATCAAAGACATTGAAATAGTTGAAGCATTCGAAGAGAACGGCTTTGAGGTAAGGTCTGTCTCAAATATACTGAACAGAAATAAAGTGCCGCAACCTCTATTCAAAGTGGAGCTACAGCCCATATGCGATAAAAAATTGAAATCTAACGCAGTGCACCCTATATACAATCTTCAACTTCTGCTACATTGCAGAATTGCTTTCGAAGAGCCGCATAAGAGGACACACCCAGGAGTTTGGGCACACAAAGTCCTTCTGCAGCCTTTGCCCAGTTTGCGTTGGCTGTGGACAAACTCAACAAGATTGTGTCTGCCCCGATGACAAATCAAACACCAATATAAGGAAGTGCGGCAACTGTGGTGGTTATCACACAGCGAACTACAGAGGATGTCCTGTTTATAAAGAACTGAAGGCCCGTCTCAACGCGAAGAAATCAACGGCTCGTATCCAGGGCTCGACATTGATTCCCTCTCAAACCACACCGGGAATATTTTTCTCAAGAGCTGTAAGGTCATCAGCGACTACATTAACAACTACTCCTGGAGTAACAAGCGTGCTACGCAATGGAAGTGCACAGCCCACTCAAACAGTAGATCCCGCTACCATTCAATCTAACGTGGCCCCAAGTCCGTCCTTACTTGGTCAGAACCCCAACGGGATGGAAATGTTTTGATCTAGCTCAACCAAAACATGACAAATTTCATGACGTTCATACAAAATTGCACGCAGGAACTGATGCGAAACCAAAAATTACTTATTCAAAAGTTTATGGACAATACCAAATAATGTCAGCACTACATATAGGCCTCTGAAATGCAAACGACAATTTCTGGACTCAAGTGATATTGATATTATGCTGGTATCAGAAACACACCTCTCAAAGAAAAACAACTTTCAAATACCCAAATGTGAATTCTACGCAACAAATCACCCAGACGGCAAGGCTCACGGAGGAACTGGTATGCTAATCAAAAACTGGATTAAACACTGCCACAAAGAGTGTAGAGTATTCATGAAGTGTGGCGAGAACCCACCAATCACCCTCAACACTATCCCCCCCCCACCCACCCCCCATTACCATGAGACTCTAAGCGAGGCTCTGAAGGGTGTCGAACTTGAATTCAGTGGCTATCAAATGGCCTTCGCCCAGAATAAGAAACGCAATGTAATCTGTGGCGTTGAATTGACTGAGGAGAATACTAAAGTCTTTACCTATGCCGTTATGAATGAGTATTGGTATCAAATGTATATTAAATATATATCGATGGTATGCGGTAAAGTCAGTGAACGGGATGAATGTGATGGCAAATATTATATATTTACGCTTAAGAAATTCGGTATCGGTTATAATGGACAACAAATTGTCGATATTACATTGACCGTAGATGCGAGACAAGAGCAAAAAGCTGGAACAGAAATTGAATTCTCTTGTGAAGTTAATTGGAAGGCAAGCAAAGTGGAATTTAAAAATTGTTTTGATAAATATTTGGATCCAAATTTCTTTCAGCATAGGATTCACTGGTTCAGCATATTCAATAGTTTCATGATGGTCATCTTTTTGGTTGGTCTCGTCTCAATGATATACATGCGTATATTACGTAAGGATTATGCCCGTTATAGAAAAGATGAGGAAGTCGAAGATATGGAACGTGATTTGGGTGACGAATACGGATGGAAGCAAGTGCATGGTGATGTCTTTCATTCACCACTAAATGCTCTTTTTGGCCTTAATTGGATCTGGCTATCAATTGATATCAATTGTATTTTGTGTCATTATGTTTGCCAATGGTGGTGAATTGTATACGGAAAGGGGTTCCATGCTATCAACAGCCATATTTGCATATGCGGCAATGTCACCAATTAATGGTTACTTTGGTGGTTCTGGAGTCTGTGGATACGTCAAATGTTGGTTTCCGCCTTCACACTACCGGTGGCTCTATGTGGTACAGCATTTATGATTAATTTCATAGCCATTGGTTATCATGCATCAAGAGCTATACCCTTTGGTGCAATGGTTGCCGTCACTTGTATATGTCTCTTTGTCATATTGGCACTGACCTTGGTGGGCACTATTGTGGGACGAAATTTGGATGGTCAACCGGATTTCCCATGCCGCGTGAATGCAGTGCCACGGCCCATACCCGAAAAAAATGGTATATGGAGCCAGCAATTAAAGTCCATTTGCTTCCATTTTTATTGAAATGTACTTTATATTCACATCATTTTAGGCATATAATATTTATTATGATTGTGGATTCATGCTGCTGGTGCTTACCATACTGACTGTGGTCACCGTAAGCTTGACAATTGTTTGCACATATTTTTTGCTAAATGCCGAGGATTATCGATGGCAATGGACGAGCTTTATGGCTGCTGGTTCTACATCGATCTACATATGTGTATGCCTTTTCATTTTATTATTTCTTTTTAAGACCAAAATGTTTGGACTGTTTCAGACGGTCTTCTATTTTGGTTATATGGCCTTGTTTAGTGGATCTTTAGGCATCATTTGTGGCACTGTTGGCTATGTGGGCACAAATCTATTTGTTCGTAAAATCTATTCCAATGTGAAAATAGACTAATTACCAAAACTACCCATTTCTCTATACCACTCCCTGCCCCTACCCTCTCTTCATCACCATCAATCGAAAAGAAAAATGAAAAGATGATTTGTATTTATTTGCTTAGAATTTTAGTTATGTATCTATCAAATCAATCAATATATATGTATATATATATTGTTTTATTTCCTTTTCTCTTTCCATTTCTCTTATAATTTTGCTCAAAAAAAAATAGAAATCTTATTAACCAAATATCCCAAATATATATAATTTGTTTACTTTTGATATTGATGAGATATGATGATCGATCTATATATACTATTTATATATATATATAATATATATATTATATATATATATGATAAGATATCCGCCGCCCCATATAAGACCACTCTTATTACTTTATTGTAATCAATTCGCCCCATCTTTAAAATGCGAACTCAGCAAATCTTGACCCTCTTTTATTTTGTTATAAACAATTCACCCCATCCAATTCACACGCGTTAAAATGCAAACTAAGCAAATCCTGACCCCTTTTTATATTATAAACAATTGACGCCATCTAACTCAGACGCGCAGCTGCACTTTACACCCTTTTCGTTGGAAATCATTATCCAAAACAAATCTTCGAAAGTGACCAATCAGAATCGATCAGGCCACTTTAGCCGACTCCCAAAAATCACGCCACCCCCGAAAAACCTCCTATAAATAAACTTAGAACTTTAAGACATCAGTTTTAGTTCTTCTTTACACTTGATACGCGAACAGTTAGCTAATTCAGTTCAGTTCTTGATACGCGAACACTTCTGTTGGAGTTTAGTTCTCCTTTACATTTTTGATTCGCGATTCCTTTTTATACCCTTGGGTATATTATAAAATTGGTCAGATGTTTGTAACGCATAGAAATATACGTTTCCGACCCCATAAAGTATACATATTCTTGATCAGCATCAACAGCCGAGTCGATTGAGACATGTCCGTCTGTCCGTCAGTTTGTCTGTCTGTTTCTATCAACTTTTAGATAGTAAAATTTTAAGCTACATAGTTGTAACATAAAAAATATAAGTTCCTCAATCCTTTGTGTAGGTAGAGTTTAAAAATTAGTCGGATCGGATAATTACCACCGGAGCTATTAACTAAAACGTGGAGGTACCTCGAGTAAAATAAGCAATTTTCTTTGGCAGCAAAGAAACAAAAACAAATTCCAACAAATCACGCACACACATACATATGCAATAAGTCGTAAGCACGCGGTGTGTGAGAGAGACAGAAACATTTGCGTTGTGTTGTTGCACAGAACGAAATTTAAAGAGCGAGATGCCTTGCGTTTACTATATATGTCGAACTAGCTTAAGTGAGTTAAGTGAGGATGGTGGCGTAGTACGTAAAGATCGGTCGCACGATGGTTCTGTGTTTGGTGGGTTCGATTCTCGGTGAATACGGGAAAATTTTTAGTTGAGATTTTTCTTCTTTTTTGTTTCTTGATTTTATTAAACATTAATACCAATTACTATAAAATTTTTGTTTTTAAATTAAATAATAAATTAATGAAGCTGCAAGGGTATACAAACTTCGACAAAGCCGAAGTTAGCTTCTTTGATATTTATATTTAACACACAAGCAGTTAGTTCAGCATTAAGTGCACGTTAATATAAGTATCCTTTGTAAAAGAACAACTCCGTTGAAATTAAATAAAGACATTTTTTTTAATCAACGTTAAACAAAAATATAAAATTATATATATATATAAAATTCTCGTGTCACAGTTTTCGTTGCCATACTCCTCCGAAACGGCTTGACCGATTTTGATGAAATTTTTTGTGCTTATCCGGTATCTATGAGAATCGGCCAACATCTATTCTTCATCCCGTTTCTTTCTCACTCCCTACCACATTCTTACATACATACAATATACACATTCTAACATAAATACATACATACTTAAAATAAGCTATCGACTGTCTACCAAAAAAATTATTTATATTACAAAACAACGTTTGCCGGGTTTTCTAACATACATACATACTTACAATAAGTAAGCTATTTTTTGTCTACACTAGTATATATATATATACATATATATATATGTATATATATATATTTATATATATATATATATATATATATATATATATATATATATATATATATATTTATTTATATATATTATAATATTTATATATAATATATATATAATTCCAAGCGGAGGAAATTTTCGCAATTATTATAAACTATCTTAACCCAAGAAATTCACCCGGCCATGACGAAACGCCGAAAATGATAAACACAACTCTCTATCTGAGCCGTGCAACATATCTCTCAAAACTATTTGAAAAGGTCCTACTATTCCATACAAATACAATCCTGGTAAACCAAAATATATTCCCACATCATCAGTTTGGCTTCCGTGAAAAGCATGGCACAATTGAGCAAGTCAACCGTATCACCTCAGAGATCCGCACAGCATTCGAGCAAAAAGAATATTGCACAGCAATTTTTCTCGATTTCACCCAAGCCTTTGACCGAGTCTGGATTGACGGCCTAATATATAAAATAAAAACGACGCTCCCACAATATACACACAGGCTAATGGAATCTTATCTATCCAACAGAAAATTTGCTGTACGATGTAATAGCTTCACTTCTGATGACTTCGAATCAAAAGCAGGTGTACCTCAAGGCAGATGGCTGGGTCCAACACTTTATATTTTGTACACAGCGGACATACCAACAAGCCCTACACTCATCACATCTACTTTCGCCGATGACACGGCTATCCTTAGCCGCTCCAAATGTCCGATCAAAGCTGCTGAGCAACTGGCAACCCACCTAAAGGAGGTAGAAAAGTGGCTAGCAGATTGGCGCATCCGTGTAAATGAACAGAAATGCAAACACGTTACGTTTACCCTCAACTTGGGTTGTCGAAAATATATCAAAATATCAGAATATTGATAGTTTTTGCATAAAAAAATATATTTATATCGGGATATTTATTTTTCCCAAATATCGAATATTCGATATTTTTTTTTAGATATTTTAAGATATTTTTGCGTTGGTCACTCTTGTAATGATCGCAGAAGTGAAATTAGAAAATATTGAAATCAAGTTACTCTGAGTTTAAAAATGGAACAGCCAAATGTAACTTGTGTCAAAGCATTATTAAAACAAGTGGAAATTCAACAAATATGGCGTCGGTAAGTACACTTATACATTAAAAGTGTCGTCGTTTTTCTGTTGTGCGTGTGTGTAATTTTAGAGCCCGCGTTTTCTCGAAATAAACACACTATTGAATTTCATTCAGATTGTCGGAAAATAGGGAGCTAAAGATGTATCTCAGCTTGCCCCTGACTTCGTGGGAAAGTAACCCAATTATGTTTTGGAGTTCACATAAGGCAGATATGCCATGACTCATGAAGCTCGCCTTACGGTGCCTTACAACCAATTAAATGTGTTGTCTGTGACTCACGAAGTCGTATGACGGATACATATATTACAGAACGGGTTTTTTTAAATCTTTGAACTCTAAATACTGGAATTAAACAATCGTTTAAACATGTAAATGAAAAATTAAGAATGTTGAAAATAAATTGTTATGTTATTATTTAAATTTAAACTTATTCTTAAAATGATATATTAAATATCCTATCGATATTCTTCCAAAAGCTAAAATATTATCGATACAATATTTCAAAAATATTCGACAACCCTACCCTCAACAGACAAACCTGCCAGTGCATCAATCCGAATATGTTGTATATCTTGGAGTTCACCTCGACAGAAAATTAAATTGGAAGCATATCGAAGCGAAAAAAAGCAACTGAAGCTTAAAGCAACCGGATTGAATTGGCTCATCAATGCACGATCTCCGCTATGTCCGTGATTCAAAGTTCTCCTATACAACTAGGTATTAAAACCCATCTGGACATACGACTCTGCACTGTGGGCAAACGCAAGAAAGAACAATATCGAAACCATAAAAAGGGCACAATCTAAGGTTCTCACAACTATCACGGGAGCACCTTGGTATATCCGAAATAAAAATGTACAGAAAGACCTACACATTCCTAGCATAATAACCGCTAAACTGCAGGCACACCCGAATACCCTGGCCAAATCATTAACACGAGTACGTGAAAAAACTCGCCTTCAAAAAAACGATCTCCCAACCCTCTAGCAATTAATCAGGGCCATAGATCAATGTAGCATCTCTTAGATGTTAGGTTATATGTTAGATTAAGATAAACCTAGAAAATTGTTGTTAGTCTTATAAGCCTTTATAAGAGATCCAACAATTAAACGTTAAAAAAAAAAATTCATAGCAGTGCTAGAAGATTATCGTACTACGAGGGAGGCATTATAACTAAAACTGTTAACTAGTTATTAGCAAAGAACGTAATTAGGCCGAGTAACTCTCCGTATGCTTTAACAATTGTCTTGGTGAGAAAAAGGACGGCAAGATTAGAATATGTGTCGATTATAGAGGTCTTAGTAAGAAAACTGTTAGAAACAATTACCCATTGCCCCTGCTTGAAGATTGCTTAGAATATTTGGAAGGAAAGACAGTCTTTTCCGTGATAGATCTAAAAAGTGGGTTTCACCACGTAGGTATGGAAGAGTCAATTAAATATACCGCATTTGTCACCCCAGATGGACAGTTTGAAATTTTGAGGATGCCTTTGGTCTTAAGATTTATATCGAGTGTACTAAGTGATTTGGTTAGAAATCGCGAACTTGTAGTATATGTATGGACGACATTATTCTGGCGACTCGCACCGTAAAACATCAACATACACTGTTGACAAAGATATTAGATCGTTTGATAGAGTATAACCTTATACATAGTTAGTTTAAAGAAAAGTACCTTAATGCAAAAGCACATCGATTATTTGGGATATAATTTTAGTGACCAAGGAATTTTACCAAATAATACACATTTGAAAACTATTCAAGGGTATCCAGGACCCCTTAATAGTAAAGCATTACACTCCTGTTTAGGACTTTTTTCATATTTTCATAAATTCCGAACTTTTCCTGTATAGCAAAACCATTAACTGAATTACTGAAACTAGGTGGCTCTTGTCCAATGGGTAAAATTCCGAGAGATGCATTTTTAACCTTAGTTCGCTGTGCTGAATTAATGCAAAGAAAAGAAGATGGCTAGTTGCATCCTGTTTTCTTTAACTTTTCAGTCGTTAACAGACCTGGATCGAGTATGACGCAAGTAGACACATTAAGTCGACAAGCAGAATTATTATAACAAAAGATACTTATGACCCGAGTGACCTTTGAGAAAACAATTAATAAAGCAGTGAGCATGAAAAACAAGTTGAAGCAGGTTAAAATAGCAGAAGAAAAATATAACTCCGTGCGAACCGTGCGTTCATTTGGTGCAAGTTAACAGAGATAGTAGTAAACCGTGCGTAGTTTTGGATAAAAGTATTGCTAAATCCCGTGTCCCTTTAGAACCGTGCAAACCTTGTGAACTGTGTGATCAGTACGAACCGTGTGAACTTGTGAACCTTGCGTACCATGCGAACCTTGTGAACAGTGTGATCCGTGGGAACCTTACGAATCGTGTGAACTTTGTGAACCTTGCGAACCATGCGAACCTTGTGAACCGTGTGATCCGTGCGAATGTATAGACCATTGTAGTCCTAGCCGTTTAGAGTTAATTGATAGAGCATTTCGAAGGCCGTGAGCAGTTGATGCGACCCTTTAGAATTAGTTGATACATTTTTTATTTATTTATTTGGAGAGTTGATTTTTGTTTACAAAACTCGAATCAACATGATGAAACCATGGCTGCACGGGCCTTCGGCTAAATAACAATTTGATACATTTTACTTAAATCTGATATATACATTAAAAATTAAGTTTTTAAAATGGTTTTTGAACCTATGTTATAAAAAGTTGATGATGTCTGAAAAAATTGTGGTTTTGAGTATAATGTGTATATTTAAACTGTCTTTTAATATCCGTAGTATTAACCCCAGATGGTTATGAGAAACATGAATTAAGTTGATTCTGTTAAATTTTCAATCACTAGGGAGGAAAGGAGGTGGGGTAGTAAAGAGACATGTACACAAACGACGGGGTATTTAAGTCAAGAAGGGTATTGCCCGGAACTTGATTTAAAAAGGGGGAAACGAACAACTACAAATTACTTCAAATAAAGTAGGGTATCACCTGAACCCTGATTTAAAGACAACACTACCATTAATGTGTAAACAATTGATGCTAAACAATGGCTAGGATATCACCCGGAGGCCATGGAATAGACGGACACATATGCAAACCACTATAGACTAACATTTCTCACACACAAGGAGGTAGGGAAAGAATGAAGGAAAGGTGTTGGTAAACCTATGACCCATTTAATTGTATTGATCTTTTCCTTCCTTTTTTTTTTACATTATAAATTTTATTGATCAAAACTTAGTTTAAGTATTTCCTAACCAAACTTGTTTCTTTCGCTACACTTTGACCTATAGATTGGGTATAGTTGCAGGGAATTGAGGTACCTGTGGTCATTTACGGATCCTGTGGACAACAAACATTTACAGACCCTGTGGTCAACTCAACAGTATATCCCACTACACTTGAAATTTATTGATCTTCTATGTTGCTGGTATTTGACTCTGCTATTTTTGTATTTACCTTAGATGATCCTTAATTCTGGCTTAGGTAAATTATGTTGCTCTGGATTACACTTTCATTACTGCATTGGTAGACTTATCACTGGTGAATTTTGCGTCTGCACACTTTGAGTCATCATCTTCGAATTCGTACTTCTTAAAATGCGAATTATTATCGTTGAATGATTCTTTGCATTTATGAGCAGTCGTCACTTGCCCAAATTTTCTTTTTCGAATGTTCTGCTGCTGCCTTTTGTCAGACGCCGTCTACCAGATGCGGCGTGAGATGGACCAATCAAAGGTTGAAACCATGGCTGGATAATTACCAATACTTAAATTTCGGCGTCAGTGGCGAGCGTCAGCGACGGACGTCGGTAGCGGACGTCAGCAGCTGTTGTGTAAATATGTATATGTACGTCGGTATGTATATGTACCGATGGAGGGGAAGTCTAATTGTTACACTAACCAAATTAGAGTATGGTAGTTTTTATCAATGTTAAACTTATTATTCCCTAACTTCAAAGGGAAACTAAAAAATTCAAAAATATGAAGGACTTAAGGCAGTGCCACTGCATTGTGGCGGAGATCCAAAATGGGGCTTTGTCACAAGACCTATGATTTTAATAAGTTTTTGATAGCAATGACAGACAGGACTAAGGCAATGGAGATCCATGCGGGATTCCGTTATCCAACGGGAGGGTCTTACAGTAAATTTTTCCAACTTTCCCTTTAATTTTCCTATTATTCATACAATTTCGGACGTACATAGTTAAGAATATTGGGTCCAACAGTGCAACTGATAAATGTTTTTTGCATTCAAGGATTTAGTTATAAGATGGATTTAGATATAAAAGCCTACTTGACTAAAACGTAGAATTTTGTGAGTAGTTATCAACCCCCATATGACGTGTAAGTGTTCAGTGATAAATGACGATAGTAAGGAATACTTATTATGTCTTTGCTTGGTTTTAATATAGATATTACTATGCTAAGCTTGTACTGTTGTGGTAAGCAGTCTCTTAGAATTAAGTTAAATGGGACTACAATTGTTTTTTTTTTAAAATATATGGTAAAGCTTTTATCCTAGAATAATTGATTCGGTCTAAGTCTAGAGTATTTCCTTTCAAGGATTCTAGTGCCGATGAGAATACAATAAAGTTATTATTTTCATCAATAGAGAGGCCTCTTTTACCTGGCGTGTGCAATAAATTGTAAAACCTTTCTTTTGTTTGTTATACAAAGGTTGGAAAAGTTACGGAGGAATTTAATCCACAGAAAAGATGAATATTATTCCAAATTTTATTCATAGGAGTCAGAGGGTAAGTCTGTACAGTAAATTTGATTGTAGATTCCTTTTTAGCTAACTTAAGACTTAGTTTAATTTATGCGTTTTTCTTTCTTTAGTCAACTATGTTAACCGTGGACATATTACCTTCCAGAAATCGGTTTTTGGTTTTCTTTAATAACTAGAGATCTTTGTTCTACCATGGGACAATATGCGATGTTTTAGGAGAAGCGTTTGGGATACTTTCATGGGCACTTCTAAGAATGATCTTATTTATATTGGCTGATTGTTGATTTGTGTTATTGTTAGTTGGTATAAAAGAATTGTGACTAATAGCAAGAGTAGAATATAAGTTCCAGTCAGCTTTATCAGTTTTAAACAATGGTCTGTGCATTGGTTTCTGTTTTTGGATTGTAGTGAATAGGCTAGTTGAGATTGGGAGGTGGTCACTGCCGCAGAAATTTGTTTGGATTTCCCAGTTTGCTTCCACTGCAACATCCGCAGTACACAAACTGAGATCAATGTGTGTTAGTGTGATGTGCGTGCTTAAGTTTGTGAGGCTGTCATCGTTGAAGATGACCATATTAGATTTGGTAATAAATTTCTCTAGTATAATTCCCCTTTTGTTATTAATGGGAGAGCCCCATCTTTGATGACAGGAATTAAAGTCACCTGTTGTTTAAGAATAAACACCGTAATTGTTGAATTACTTTATTAAAGAATAAAGTAACGTACAATTCAAATTCAGCCAAGCTCACATGCCGTGAACATATGTATTTTTAGCCGGAGCATTCAGCTAGGCATCTAACGGCCAACGCCGGCTTGGATTAAAATAGATCTATCCCCAAACCATCCGTTTGGTGGAACTCATGCATGCGTTTTAGAACTAAGATTCCACCACCAAATATGTGACCCCCTAGAATCTAAGACCTGTCCCTACACATATTTTAGTAAATAAAATCAGTTTAGATTGTGAATTCAACAAATGAATATCGGGTTAATTATTTCATCTCCTCGGAAGACCTATTCATTTTGGTCCTTCGAGCTCCTCGGAGACCTGATTCATTTTGGTCCTTCGAGTAAAGACTCTATTGTTTTCCCCCACCAGTAGTAAGAGACAAAGAGGTTGACCAGCTCCTTAAAGTCTGCGATCTAGCTACGTTATATGCTAAGACCAGCTAAAGGTAGCAAAATAAAAAGTCCTGTTTTCCCCCACCAGTGGTAAGAAACGGAGTATAACTGAAAATATTTCAAAAATATTTAATTAAAAAAAATTGTGCGTCCGTATTTAAAAGGCAGTTTGCTGTGGAGCAATTGCAGAAATTCGTGTCGACAAAAATTTTGTGTGGCGTGTTCGAAGCCAGTATATCGAACTCGTGAAAGAAAACGTGAAGTCCCGCAAAAAAAAAAAAATCTCAACTCGCGACTCAGTGTAACAGTCCGGTGTGAGTGGCTACGAAAGTGAAAGTAGCAAAAAGTAAAAGGGACAGAAGAAGAATATAATAGACAGTTCCAATCAATATTGCCAGTGGCAGGAACATTGTCAAAGTACCCTATGAAAGTGCCTAGTGAAAGTGGAAAGTGGAAGTGTCCAGTGGAAGAGCCCAGTGACCGTATACGTATATACGTATACTCTTGGCAGTGGCAGTGAAAAGACCGAGAAACGTGGGCACAACGACGAAGCCCCTTTGCATCCCTCATCAACACCAATCAAGAAGGAAGGACGACGGTAGCAGCAGCATCAGCAGTAACATCAGCAATAGAAGCAACAGCAGCAGTAGAAACAGAAGCAGCAACAGCAGCAACAGATAAGATAAAATAAGATTTATATTTATTTATATATTAAATAAGATTTAAATTTGTTATAATGATATCAGAAAAGACAATTACATTGCTAACGAAGCAGTCCAAATTGATGGAAAGGTTGAGGTTCTTAGAAGGGTTAGATGCTGGTAAGATAAATAAGGAAATTTTAAAGGAGGTAGATGAAATCCAAACCCAGTTATTAGGAAATCATAGCATGTTATTAAAGATTGGACTAGTCGATCACGATTACTTCAATAATAGGAGAGTTGATGATGGGCAAGGATTAATTAAAAGGATAAAAAATAAATGCAATGTAGATACTAATAAGTCAACTGTCGTTGAGGAAGGCATTAGACCTAGTACTAGTAGAGAAGCCGCTGCTAGGGTGGATACGGTCATAAGTAAGGACAGTGTAAGCGAAGAAAATGAGTTTGAAGAGAGAGTTCGCCGACTTTGGGAATATCTGAAGAGGGTGTACATTGAGGTTGGTGACACTGACAAGAAGGTGGAAATATTTAAAATCCACAGAAATAAAATTAATTTTATGTGGCAGAAGGCACAGAAAAAGGTAGAAGATCTGTACGAGAAATTTGTAGCGAACAGTGAGTTCCAAGATGCAACCGGGGAGCTAGAGTTTGATGTACAGAATACTCTAGAAGCATTGGAAGAGGTTATGAAGAAACCGGCAGGAGTCAAAGTTGAGAATGTTTGTGTGAGAGAGCAACTGCCGGTGTTACCGAAAATTCAGGTGCCCACGTTTTTCGGAGAACTGAAAGAGTGGGATCTATTCGCGGAATTATTTTTAGAATTAATTGATAAAAGAGAGGATCTTAGTTCTGCTCTTTTTTTTAACGTTTTATTTGTTTGTTGGATCTCTTATATAGGTTTATTTTCTAGGCTTATCTTAATCTAACACATAACCTAACATCTGAAAGATGCAACATTGATTTATGGCCCTGATTAATTACTAGAGGGTTAGGAGGTCGTTTCGTTGAAGACGAGTACATTCACGTACTCGTGTTAATGATTTGGCCAGGGTATTCGGGTGTGCCTGCAGTTTAGCGGTTATTATGCTAGGAATGTGTAGGTCTTTCTGTACATTTTTATTTCGGATATACCAAGGTGCTCCCGTGATAGTTGTGAGAACCTTAGATTGTGCCCTTTTTATGGTTTCGATATTGTTCTTTCTTGCGTTTGCCCACAGTGCAGAGCCATATGTCCAGATGGGTTTTAATACCGAGTTGTAGAGAAGAACTTTGAATTCCAGACATAGGGGAGATCGTGCATTGATGAGCCAATGTAGTCCGGTTGCTTTAAGCTTTAGCTGCTTTTTCTTGGCTTCGATGTGCCTACGCCAAGGTAATCTTCTATACATTTCTGTTCATTTACACGGATCTGCTAGCCACTTTTCAATTTCCTCTAAATGGGTTGCTCAGCAGCTCTGATCGGACATTTGGAGTGTCTAAGAATAGCCGTGTCATCGGCGAAAGTATATGTGATGAGTGCAGGGCTTGTTGGTATGTCCGCTGTGTACAGAATATAAAGTGTTGGACCCAACACGCTGCCTTGAGGTACACCTGCTTTTGATTCGAAGTCATCAGAGGTGAAGCTATTACATCGTACAGCGAATTTTCTGTTGAATAGATAAGATTCCATTAGCCTGTATGTGTATTTTGGGAGCGTCGCTTTTATTTTATATATTAGGCCGTCAAGCCAGACTCGGTCAAAGGCTTGGGCGGCGTCGAGAAAAATTGCTGTGCAATATTCTTTTTGCTCGAATGCTGTGCGGGTCTCTGAGGTGATACGGTTGACTTGCTCAATTGTGCCATGCTTTTCACGGAAGCCAAACTGATGATGTGGGATTATAGTTTGGTTTACCAGGATTCTATTTTTACGGAGTTGTAGGACTTTTTCAAATAGTTTTGAAAGACTTGGCAATAAACTGATGGGTCTGTACGATGATGGCTGTATTTTGTTCTTTCCGGGTTTTGGGATCATTATGATTACTGATTTTTTCCAGCTTATGGGAAAGTGACAAGTTTTTACTATCGCGTTAAAGAGTTTGCAGATGTGTCGCACGGCACAGATCAGGAGTTCGCGGATCATTTTTGGGGTTATTTTGTCATGGCCGGGCGACTTTCTTGGGTTAAGATAGTTTTTTATAATTGCTGAAATTTCCTCTCCTTGGAATTTCGGTGGCTCGCCTTCCACTGGGGTGCTTAGAGGGGGAAGCTGAAACGAGTTTGTTGTTGTTTGGCAGAAAGACCGTTTTTAGATGAGCTGCAAAGGTGAGTGCTTTTTCTTCGGCTGAACGGGCCCACTTGCCAGTTGGGCATCGTATAGGTGAAATAATCTCGGTTGGGGCAGTTATAGTTTTGTGAGCTTTCCACAACGGATATTTGGTGCTGGTGGGGGAAAGCTTCTCGATGTATTGCCGCTGTGCTATTGCTTCTTCTTGTCTAAGCGCTTTTGCTAACGTTGTTAAGCTAGGTACACACGATGCAAACAATTTGCAGCAAGTTAAAAATAATTTGCAGCAAAAGTTTGCACAAATGTTCACACCAATGCAAATATTGCATGCAAATTTTTTGCTTCAATCAATTTTTGTTTTGCACGCAAACTTTTGCATGACTATTTCGTGCAATATATTGCGTTACTGTCTACACGTGTTTTCATTTTTTGTTTGCATTGCTTGCAAGTGACTTTCATTTGCAAGTTCTGTTGTTTTGAGAAAGTCAACGAATAACGACGTGTTTATATTATGTCGGCACAAAAATCAAAAGTTGCTGCTGTTGCTATATTAGCAATTTTGATAAAACGTGAAAAAGTGAGGAGAGCAAAGTCTGCCAAAAAAAGAAAGTGTTGGGTGAAAGAGTGGACTTCCAAAAGAGATGAAAAAGGAGTGAACCAGAACCTTTTAAAAGAGCTACAAAATAACGATGAAACAAACTATTACAATTTTTTTCGCATGTCAGTCAGTGATTTCAATTTTTTATTAGAAAAAGTAAAAAGCTACATAACTAAACAAGACACTGTAATGCGTCCTGCGATTCCACCAAATGAGCGATTAGCCCTGACATTGCGTTTTTTAGCCACGGGTATGTATTAAATATAATTAATATTTTTATGAACTTCTAATTAATATGTTTATTGATGTAATTTAATTTTTTACAGGTGATTCATATCATTCTCTAATGTTTCTTTTTCGCATTCCTGTGAGTACGGTTGCAAGCATTGTGCCGGAGTGTTGTCGAGCTGTATATGAATGCCTTAAAAGGGAATATCTTAAAGTAAGTATGTAAATTATATATGCATTTTCTTTTTTACCATCTGAAAAGCCAGAAACTGGAGAATTGGTAGACGAGTACACGACATTAGGTGTGGAATAAGTTAAAGTGCCCTCGCTATCAATTTCCGATACTTCCAAAATAGCTCTTTGAATTTTTCTGCGAAGCACAAGTCTATTTTGGTGTGATTTCAACAATCTGAGCTCAGATGCTACGAAATCTCCGAAAACCTGATGGTCATCCGCTGGCTTATCGAGTAAGGCGCTTGCCTTTTGAAAAAGCCGATCTTCGTCCTTAAATTCTATCTCGGCACGTTTTCTTTTTTTCTCTTTGGATGTACTTGGTACGCAATCTGTTGTTATTGACGAATTAGCTGAACATGGTGCCTCTCCTAAGAATATTGTGTTAACGGCGCTTTCACTTAGATCCTAAACATATGTGAAAAGTATGAAATAAAAATTTAAACAAAATATTAATTATTTATTTGAATTTTCTTAGGTTCCCAATTGTACAAACGAGTGGATTAAAATTGCATCCGATTTTGAAAGTATTTGGAACTTTCCTCATTGTATCGGTGCATTAGACGGAAAACACGTAGTTATGAAAGCTCCGGCTAACAGTGGTAGTACCTACTTCAACTATAAAGGCACGCATAGCATTGTGCTAATGGTGTTAGCAGATGCAAACTACAAAATAATTTACTTCGATTTAGGAGGCAAAGGAAGAATTTCTGATGGAGGAATTTTTAACGCATGTTCTCTATCATATGCATTACAAAATGAGCAACTTAATGTTCCTGAGGAGTACCCACTTCCAGGTCGAGATCTAAAGGTGCCCTATGTACTTGTAGCGGATGATGCATTCGCATTGAAAAGATACATAATGAAACCATATCCATTCAGAAATCAACCAGCTCCAAATCGCGTTTTTAACTACCGTCTTTCCAGAGCAAGAAGAGTGGTAGAACATGTTTTCGGCATAATGGCAAACAGATTTCGGGTTTTAAGAAAGCCATTGGAACTTGGGCCAGAAAAGACAATAGATGTTGTCTTTGCAATTTGCGCATTACATAACTGGTTGATGGCCAAGAAAGAGTCAAAACAAAAATATGCTCCGAATGGAACATTCGACAATGAAGTTGATGGAGAAGTGGTACCAGGTACTTGGCGTAATGATCTGACGTTAGAAGGAAACTGCATACCAATTCAAAGAAGTACGCAAAACTCTACTGAAGAAAAAAAATATTGCCACTCTTTTTTTGCTTCACTCTGCGTACCTCTTGCAAAAATTGAGTGCGCAAATGATAAATTTTTGTTTTTATTTCATCATCACTTTTATCTAATTTTTCAGCAATTTCGCGATAAGCATTTTGCTTTTTATACTTATTTTTATAGTCTGCTGAGGAAACATCCCATAAAACTGAAAATTGCTCGTACAATTCAATTAATTCTGTCGTTTTCTCGCGATCCCACATTTTGCTTTGCTTGCTGCAATATTGCGACTAAAAGCAAACAGCACATGCAAACAAGCAAGCAACTGACGCAACCAAGTTAACGGTAAAAATCTGTATATAGACGACAAGCAAAAATTGTTGCCGCAAACAGTTATTGCAAATTTTTTGTTTGCAGCAAAATGTTTCCACTCGTGTTCAAACATGCAAATTTGATTGCAGCAATCAATTTGCTGCAAATTGTTTGCATCGTGTGTACCTAGCTTTAGACTTGTGTTTTTCCTGGGAGTGGCCGATGATTGGGGTGGAGATATTAGCTGCTTCAATGAGCATCGACTCTAATGCAGAGGTGCAAAACTCGATGTCTTCTTCATCGTTCAGTTTGGGATTTAGCTCGATATGGGTGCTTATGTATTTTTTAAGTCTGGGCCAGTTTGTTTTGCAATTTGTTAGCCCAAGTGGCTGCTTTATTATTTGTGGATGTGTTAATATAGTGAAAACTACTGGCGAGTGGTCCGATTCGGACAATTCTGCTAGTGTCTCTGCCGTTATCAAATCGTGCGCCATTCCCCTGGTGATTGCATAGTCTATTAGATCTGGGAGTTTGCGTGGATCTGCTGGCCAGTACGTGGGCTTATTCGGTAAGGCATAGCCCATTTTTTTAGCTGGATTGATGATTGTGTTATTCAGCTGTTTGCCTTTTGGATTTACCAGGCGGGATCCCCAATGAGGGTGCTTGGCATTGTAGTCTCCTGCAGCAATAAATCGTACTCCAAATGTATTGAAGAAATCACTAAGATTGAGAGATTGAGAATCGTGGTGGACAGTAAAGTGCAGCCAAGGTTGTACTGCCGAAAGTGGTTTGGACACTTATTGAAATTGCTCCGTGAGCCTTGCCGTCTGGATGATTTGTTGCGTAGAATGCATATTTGGGAAATTGAAAGTTGGTTTGTTTGTGAGGTGTGTTTCTGATAGCAGCATAATATCAATATCCTTTGAGTAAAGAAACAGTGACAATTCTTGTTTGTGCTTGGAAATGCCGTTTGCATTCCAGAGGCCTATATGTAGTGCTGACATTATTTGTTATTGTTCATAAGCTTTTGAATAAGCAAGTTCTGATTCCGCATCAGTTCCGGCAAGGAATTTTGCATGAACGTCATGAAATTTGTCATGCTTTGGTTGAGTGAGATCAACAACGTTTCGATCCCGTTGGGGTTCTGGCCAAGTACGGATGGACTTGGGGCCACGTTAGATTGAATGGTAGCGGGATCTACTCTTTGAGTGGGCTCTGCATTTCCATTGCGTAGCACGCTTGCAAAAGTTACTCCAGGAGTAGTTGTTATTGGAGTCGCTGATGACCTTACAGCTCTTATGAAAAAAATTCCCGGTGTTGTTTGAGAGGGCATTAGTGGCGAACCCTGGATACGAGCCGTTGATTTCTTCGCTTTTAGGCGGGCCTTCAGTTCTTTATAAACAGGGCATCCTCTGTAGTTCGCTGTGTGATTACCACTACAATTGCCGCACTTCCTTGTATTTGTATTTGATTTGTCATCGGTGCAGACATAATCTTTTTGAGTTTGTCCACAGCCAACGCAAACGGGGCGAAGGCTGCAGAAGGACTTTGTGTGTCCAAACTCCTGGCAATTGGTGCATTGTACCGGGTGTATCCCCTTATGCGGCTCTTCGACATTAATTTTTTGATGCAGCAGAAGTTGAAGATTGTATATAGGGTGCACTGCATTAGGTTTCAATTTTTTATCGCATATGGGCTGTAGCTCCACTTTAAATAGAGGTTGCGGCACTTTATTTCTGTTCAGTATATTTCAGACGGACTTTACCTCAAAGCCCTTCTCTTCCAATGCTTCAACTATTTCTGAGTCGGAACCGTTGGTTCAATGCCTTTGATCACCGCTTGAAGGCCTTTGGCACTCTTTAGCTGGAATATGTAGAAATTCACACTTTCCTTTCTAAAGTACTTTTCAATAGTACGATAGAATTCTTCACTTTTGGCTTGCACTTTAGTGTCTTTTATGTTACCCCTATTGAGTGGAGTCACATAAAAGTTGTTTTGACCAACTAACGCTACAAGTTTTGGCACCAGTGAAGTGCAGTTTGTACCACGGATATAGAATGGTGGCGGCTTGGCTACAGAGGGTTTAATTTAGGAAACTTCTTCTTGGGATTCCGGCTGATTTGCCAATATTTTGAATCTATTGCTTTCCAAAGCTTTTCGTTCAACAATGTTGTTTTTTGACATTTTGGGAGTGTTGCCTCTTTTTTTGTCTGAGGGCTAAGCTTTCGCTTGTTTATATTAATGTATCTGTCCATACCAGTCTGAACAGCTGACTTTGGATTCACCGTCACTGGTTGGACAGTTTTTGTTGAGGTAGTCTGCTGGACGGTGATTGAAGCTATTGCAGACTTCGCGGAAGTTGAAGTTGTCGTTGAAGCAGTAGATGCAATTGTTCTTGTTGTGAACGCGCTGACGGCGGTCGGCGAACCCAATGACCCAATTAACACTTCAGGTATCAGCTAATTCGAGGGTGAAGCGCATTGGGCGCTCCAAGACAACTTGTTGTTGCTGGTTGGCGTGAGCAATTTGCTCGTACTTGCACTTTTGGAATTAGCACTTGTTGTTGTTGTGGTGGTCGGAGACACTACTGAGAAATATGCATTGTTGCGTTGTGTAGAGAGCCGACGCTCGTTTTGTTGGTGAAGAATTTGTTCTTGTAGCTTCTGCTGGCAAGAGTCTGGTAACGAAGGGCCTGAGTTAATCTCTTTACACGTTGGCATTACTAGTAAATTTAGTTATTTGCTAAGTATTGCTATTTATATTTACAAATAACAATATAATTGTGATTGGGCGTCTCTGTGGCGACTGAGAGCCCTGTCACTTGTTTTATTTTTATTGTTTGGAGGTTGACACCGAAGAAATTGCGGAGCGCGACAAAAAATACGTCCGAACGCGTTGACGGTCTTTACCAGTTCTGCTCTTAAATTTAATTATTTTAAATCCGCGTTATGGGGAGAAGTGAGGAGCATGGTAGCCCATTTATTGTCGGGTTCGGCCTATAACTATAATGCCGCTTGGGATTTATTAACCAAGCGGTATGAGATTCATCGGAGGATATTTTCCGAACAATATAACCGGATAGTTGATTTACCGGTAATCAACAATGAGTTTAAGAATAAACACCGTAATTGTTGAAGCGGTATAAAATAATATATTTGAATATACATTTAAAAGAATAAAGTAACGTACAATTCAAATTCAGCCTAGCTCACATGCCGTGATAATGTGTGTTTTTAGCCGAAGCATTCAGCTAGGCATCTAACGGCCAACGCCGGCTTGGATTAAAATAGATCTATCCCCAAACCATCCGTTTGGTGGAACTCATGCATGCGTTTTAGAACTAAGATTCCACCACCAAATATGTGACCCCTAGAAACTTAGACCTGTCCCTACAAATATTTTAGTAAATAAAATCAGTTTAGATTGTGAATTCAACAAATGAATATCGGGTTAAGTATTTCTTCTTCTCGGAAGCCCTATTCACCTGTAATCAGAGTTGGTGTGTTGCTGTTAGTACCAAGTACTAAGTGTAGGTTGTTTATAGTGAATTGAATCTATGCTGCGACAATGCGGACTATTCTTTTTGAATATATTTCGACAACAACTGCGTCAAAGTCAGTTCTGAGTATTTCTTGTTGGTATTGTATTGAAGTATCTATAAGGATCGCTACTTCTCCGTAAGAAGGAGATCAGTTAATAGTAATCATTGTGTAATTAATTGGCGTGGGGTGTTTAGCACTTGGTAATATATGGGTCTCTTGTAAAGCTATGACATGGGGTCTATGCTTTGCTATAAGCATTTGAAGTTCACTGTATTTATTGCTTAAGCCATTTATATTCCATTGTACAATTTTTTAAAACATTCAAGATCCATCTGGTCATCTGAAGATGATTCGGACTTATAGATTGCGGTATCACAAGATTTTAGTTCTTTTGCTGCACTATTTGGAAAATTCTGATTTAAGTTTTTTGTTTAGCTTTAAGCTGAGACTTAAGTTTGCCTGCTATATTTTTAGGGGGTTGGGGCTGGTGGCGAGTTTTTAGATGAGATGAAGTCTTCCTCTGTGTTTTTCATTAAATCAACGAAGGAGGTTGGCTTACTTGTAGTCGGTAAGAAAGTGGAAGCAGACAAGGAGCTTCCTTTAATAGTATAAGTCTTATCTATAATGTTAGATTGGGTATCAGTAATGGCTGTAGGAATGCTTTTTACTACATTAGAGTAAAAGGAACCAAACCATGGCTTTTTGTAGGGTCTTAATGGCCGGTATTTCTCATTGTTTTACAAATATGAGGCATCTTCTGTAGACTGATGAGTGGTTGGTATCCAAGAGACTGTTTTCTTTGCAATAAAAACAGCACTTGTTAAAATTGCAAAGTTCGTTGGTGTCGGAATTGGTGTAAAAATCTTTAAAACAATTAATACAGGCCTTGTTGTTGCGGCAGATTTTTTTAGTGTGTCCAAACCTAAAACAATTGTTGCAGCGGAGTAGAGGCGGGATGGAGCTCGTTGTTAACTTTTTTCAATATTTTATTGACGTCAACTACATTTTGGGCTGTAAACACTTGCTTAATAGAGTCTTCAGTAAGGCGGCGTAGATCATTTGAATAAATGACTCCTTTTGAGACGTTGACAGTGAGATGTTCAGAGACAACAATTGGGTATTGCCTCAGTAGTTGAAGTTTTAAGAGTTTGTGAGCTTGGCTGAAATTTTTTGTTTTGATGAGAAGGTTTCCGTCACGTTTTTTTTTTGGCAATCAGAACTTCTCCATTGCAAGTGAAATCAATATTTTTTTTATTAGAAATGGGGAAACGTTTGTCATTGAATTGTCGACATTGCGTTTCATAATAAGAAAATTGGGCTCAGACATTAGTTTAGTCTTATCAGGGGGATCGACGGTCCCCATCGTAACGGTGATTTTACGATTTGAAGCAGATTTATTTTTACTTTGTCTGTTTTATGGTGTTATTTGTTTACTGATTTGAAAAGTAATTGGTTAACTGCATATGATCGATTGGAGTTGAGGCGCGAACAAAAGTTTCCGTCTAGTGTGGGCAAAACTCAAATTTGAACTGTAGTTGATACAGGTTTTAGGAAACCATGTGTAGTTGGTGGGAAAAGTATATCGTAAACGTGTGGGCCGTCTGAAAAGTAATGTGTTAAATAGTAAGAGAGTCTCGGTCGACCAAGCCGACCTTTGTGACTTTACAGATAACCGTATACCATTTGATAGTGACGATTTAAATGATTTGGTAAACATAAGTAGATCAACTCCGCGTGATGTTGAGTTGTTGCTTCAGGTCGAACAAATTAAAGATCCTGATATATGTGAATTGCGGGATAAACTTGAGAAAGGCTGTGTCGATAGTTTCGAGTTAACTGATGGTATTGTTTATAAAACAAATGCGACTGGTAGATTATGTTTGTACGCCCTGACCAGAATGCAAGGCGAATTTATGTGGAGATCCCATGATAGCTGCCGATAAGTGTGTGAATCATTTGAAGGAAAAGTACTGGTTTCCCCAAATGAAGAGTAAAGTTGAGTCCTTTATAAAAGATTTTTTGCCGTGTGTTTTACATTCCGTCCCGAGAACTATTCATAATAGAACCTTGCATAGTATTCCAAAAAGCCCGATCCCGTTTGATACTATCCATGTAGATCATTTAGTTGTCGTTGACACCTTTACAATGTTTCTGCAAATTCCACTAACACTAAAGAAGTGAATGCAGCCTTGGAGAAGTACTTTGAGTACTGCAGCCGTCGCACAGTGGGGCCTCTGCCCGGATAGCTGACCAAAAATTATTTTTTTCCCCAGCACGTTGGGCAAAAGTGAAAAATGTAATCGACAGAAGTTATGGATCCAAAATGTTTTTGAAATCCGATAAGAATTGTGGGTGCTACATCATCATAAAGTGAAGACTTTTTCATTTATGAAAAAAATGAACAATTTTTACAAAAACTTGCAACTTTGAAACTGAATATTGGCCGAATTAAACAACTGATCTTGAATATTTTTACTTTATTCGAAAAGAAGATCAATTTTTATAATGAAATTTGAAATACTTAGCAAATTGGAGACGTTTCGAAAACACATTAAATTTTCGCATTTTTTCAACTTTGGTGGAGTGGAATCAATAGAGATTCACGATACAATTTTATACACACGTCTTGCGCTTTTTTATGAAAAACGCGTTAAAAACGCATTCCAGGTACAAGGAAAAAGAAGAGCGCATGCAAATTTGGCAAACTGCTATTTAATATTTATATATTTATTATATAATGTAACAAAATCATTGGAGAGCATATAAAACAAGTCGAACCTACATTAAATGTTAATGGCTTAAGAAAAAAATTTAATTTGACAAATAAAAAAGGTTTGATCGGATTGTGCCTATGCATAGCTATAGCATATTGTCAACCGATTTGGCTGAAACTTAGCACAGACATTTCTATATGTACTAAACTTTTAAACTCATATAGCTTCCTATGAGAGCTATATGATATAGTCAACCGATTCTGATGAAACTTGGTACATATGTTAGAAAGTATATTAGACTAATAAAATAGAAATTTCGTAGTATTTGATTCAAAAACCACAAAGTTTTGGAAGCTTAATTTTATTCTCGACCTATTATTTCTAAGGGATCTATAAGATATAGTCAACCGATCCTGATGAAACTTGGTTTGTGTGTTGGAAAGTATATTAGATTAATAGAATTCAATTTTCGTAATATTCGATTGAAACACAACAAAGATATGGAAGCTTATTTTTATTCTCGACCTATCGTTCCTATGGGAGCTATATGATATAGTTATCCGATCAGGATGATTTCGAGATAAACAATGCCTGCAACAAAAAGAAGCCTATGTTTAAAATTTCGGCTCTGTAGCGTTAAGGGTTTTGGAGGAGACCAAAATAAATATACCCTTGCAATGGTATATTTTTTTTGCAATTTAAATGAAAAATTAAAACAAAACATTAAAAAATCTAATTTAGTCATCAAAATTAAAATGATAAAGTTCATTTTTGATCAAAAAAGCGTTTTTTAAGTGAATTTTAAGGGTAAAATATTATCTCCGATAGAGGTACGTGTTTCACATCATTTGAGTTTGCCGATTTCCTTGAGAGTAAAAATATTGATCACATTCAAGTAGCCACTGCCGCCCTTCAGGCTAATGGAGAGGTTGAACGTGCTTATCGCGTATTAACACCAATGTTAGGAAAATTGACAAAGCCATTAAATCAGTCCGATTGGTATAAGTTAATTACCCACGTTGAGTTTGCCATTTATAATTCAGTGCAGTGTTGTACCGGTAAGACATCATCCATGTTATTGTTTGGTTGCGATCAGTGACGCACGTTTTGTACATTAATTTTATCTTTAAATAAACCAACCCATCTGTACATAAAATCATAATAAAAATACATAGGATTACACATTAATCCTGTATAATGTTAAGATAATTAATTTACGGGCATCAATTTCGACAACACGTATCAATACTTCAAATCATATCTGGATTGTGGATTTTACTTAGTAATTCAAGTCCCGAAGAAATGAAATAAAATAACTTTTTGGAATTGTATTAGTATTGCGTATTGTAAGGAAGTTTTCCGGCTGGGGTACATATCTCAGTCTCCCCAGGGTCTTCCATTATAGAAAATTTATAATAGAATGCCGAGACCAGAGATTTGATCGAGCTACAGTGAAGGTTAATACTGCATATCTATGCTATCGCTAGGAATGCACTACAGGAAGTATAAGAGATAGAAAGAGATAGAAACTTAGAACAAATACATGGAGACATACGGTTCGGTTAGGGTACAACCCGGACACCGAACTACAATTAAGCTACTAAAATATAAGGTCACAAAAGGGGAACATATAGCCAAGTCGGTTAAGGTACAACCTGGACACCGACTTAACACAACATAACACCTGGACGTCCCAAGATTTACGTTGCGATCGACTAGGGTACAACCCGGACATCGATCGCAACACAAATCTTGGTCGCATGCCAATGGGTCCCAGCCGCCGTCACAGTCAACAAGGGTACAACCCGGACGTTGATTGCGTGGCGACCTAGTACCCCTGGCACACTACAATTAACACTACACTCCCCCTGGCATTGGGTAGGGTACAACCCGGATGCCAATGCCAAAGGAGAACATGCACTACGGTGACACACACACACAAAGGAACGGGATGAGGGAAAGGATAGGAAAAGGGGTTAGTCCCAATCTAGTTGCACCCCAATAATTGTGACATCTTTGCTTTAACACTTTACAAACTTTATTGTAGTTTTATTCAAATCATACTTTGGCCAGATGCCACCTAACCACACTCTAAATTGATATCTATATGTATGGGGTCAAAAGGGAGGGGTAGTTGCTGGACCGCATGGCCGACTCACCCGCTATACTGTTTCACACACACTTCACACGTATCTCCTGTTATGAACAGCAGCGTCGCTTTTTCCTTGCGGATTTTTGTTGTACTCTTTGTTTGTGTCTTGTCTTTAATTATCCTTTTAGAATAAGGGCCGACGGTGGGTCCCTTGCACTTTATTAATCACACCTTTCACTTCTTTCACTTTTATTCTCCCGACTGTTTCCTTTGAGGGTGGTTTTCGTAATGATTTATTGTTCTCTCATTACGCAGTCGCTGACCGCTCTTTTTCGGGCTTTCGACTTTTCCTCTGCCCAGGCTCTGCCCTCTGCCAGACGCGGCCTGGCATGGACCAATCAAAAGCTGCCACGCCGACAAATATTTGTCACGTAGACACTTTTGGGTCCCGTTGGGCGAAGCAAGGCATAACAAAACTGCGCAAAAGCAGCGGCGTCGATTTTGGTGGAAGTCCCGTTATGCTCGCTTATGTGTCTGGGTCGATGTATGCGAATGTGTGAGTGCGTAGATTTAGAGGTGAGCAAGATGTGCGCTAGAGCTGCTCTGTTGGGAACTAGTTCTCAAAAGTGTATGCTAGCTAACTCTTACGAACTTACTAAGACACTGCATTGTGACGAAGGGCTTTAGAAAAGTACTTCGTCACAGTATGATGCAAAGAGTTTATCATTTTATCGCTTCAAGGCAAGGCTCCACTCACTGATACTGTTAGAGCCAACAAATAATTCGAATACGCAAGGAGATGCAGCAGACGGCACAATTTTTTTCTGGCCTGAGGAGTGTCCACCTGTTGTTGTTAATCATCATCCATCCGAAACGAGTCCTACCATAAATACGGAAGCTCTACTACTTACGTTTTGGGCTACTGTGATTAACGCATGAAAAAAAGACTACCTGTCGAATGCTACTCGATACTGTAGCAGATTTCAGCCTTGTCGCTAATAGTAGTGCTAAAGTCTCCAGGGTGCGTGCTAACATGCAACAATACTCTAGAACCACTCCCGACTATGTTAAAGTCACAGCGCTTATTTTAAGTGCACTAACGTCATTTATTCCTGCGCATCAGATCAACATGAGCTTAACCATTTGGACCACTTTGTTTTTTGCGCTGATATAAAAAAGATGTTTCGAAGAATTTTAGGGAATTTTTCTCCTAAACACACTAATTATCAACTCTTTATTTGGAGCAAGGATTAGATCAAACCTTATAAATACTTAAGACTTTTGACAGCCACCTAAAGCAAGGATTAGATCAAACCTTATAAACACTTAAGACTTTTGACAGCCACCTAAAGATGAGCCCAATCACCTTTTTTCGCAGTCCCTGTTTTGAAAAATCTACAAATACCAATACACATTAGCTTAAACAGCTCTGTCAAGAGATGTATATCTTGATGACGTTCCTATTTTAGATATATCCCCAGATTTGAAAATAGTTCTACTTTGGCTATCAGCACCACCTTGTACATGGAACACTTTTGTGTGCAATTAGATGGCTGAGATTGTGAGAGTATCCGCTCAACTATTGACAACACGTGCATAATCCTGCAGACTATATTTCTGAGGTGAACTAGACCTAGTTGGCTGTCATGTCCCAACTCAACATGGCCATTAGTCAAACTAAAATTAATGCAGTCAATAGAAACAACCGTTACACTTGAAATGAGACCTACACCACAGTTCACTCTATATACTTAAGAAGAAGAACACTAAAGTTGCTTTGAAAAGCTTGCAATTAAGATCCATGTCATTATTCAGACCATGGTATTATGTCTATGAATTGTAATTGTTCATGATTGTCTCTTACTTCCAGTCCCCTTTTATCATACTTCTCTCGTGGCAATTTTTTGAGATCGTTAATATGGACAAAGCCTAACTCATCTTTTGCATTACGTCTTCTCATAATAATCATCGGGTCCCGGTATTCCTTTGTACATTTTCTGTAAAAGAAATTAAGATTTGTCCCCCGGCTGAGAAAAACTTCCTTACACATTCGACAACAGTACTGCATTTTAGGAGCTCAGAATATAGTTCGTAGAGTTGTGTTCAGATCCAAGCCGTGATTTATGCAGCCGTGATTTCGATGCTTTCTAAGCACAGAACTGATTATGTTGGACACCCAAGTTTCAAAAAGTGTGGTTCGCAGTGTTCGTTTGACTATCACCTAGAGCTTGTAAGTGATCTGACATTAACAGCATTTATCGCAGCATTAAAACGTTTCTGGTCACATCATCTGATATTCTGATATTCTTCGAGATGGAACAACTTGTATTGAGACGAAAACATAAAAGAAGTTGACAGACTTCGTCGCGAGCAGCGTCATGCAAATTACGCCTATATTTGGTTGAAAATTCGTTTACCTTACCTTGAAGAATACTTGGGTAAAAGCAGCTCATTGAGGTGAACCGGCTCACTCGTTCTTTTTTTCAAAGTGAGCCAACTCACTCATATGGCTCACTGGCTCACTTGCAGATAGTTCACTTTGCGATCGTCAATTGAAAAACACGCAAAACGAGCCATAAGAACTAGAGTGCCAAACTGAGCTAGTGTGCCAAAATGAGCTAGTGTGCCAAATGAGCTAGTGAGCCAAAATGAGCTAATGAATAAAATTAACTAGTATGCCAAAATGAGCTGGTGAGCCAAAATGAGCTTGTGAGCCAAACTGAGCTAGTGAGTCAAAATGAGCTAGAGAGCCAAATTGAGTCATATTGAATGAACAAGGTCAGTGGCTCAGTTCAGTGAACTATTCATTTTGGCTCACTCACTCATGAGCTACCCAAGTATATTTTGAAGCATTGCAACGCTTATTTGGCTAGAGAAGGACGACATATTTTGTTCGCGCTAACAATTCACTTCGTGAATTAAATAAAAAAAAGTTCAGATTAGAATTAAATAAAAAGTTCAGATTAGATTAGATTTATATTTTAGAGAATTATGGAAACGAGCTGTAAAATCAGCCAAACAATAATTGCTTAAAAATGTATCAACAGCAAATTTGACGTTCTAGCAACTGTCATTTCTTCACATCCATTTCTTCACATCCAATTCAAATGAAATTATATAACTGGTCTCACTCCGGAGCATTTACCCATCGTAGAACCATTGGTGGCCCAACTTCATCCAGAATCCATAAGGCAGAAATCGTTGTCGGGATAATAAGAATCGGTTCAACGTTTCAAACACAATTTCTGGTCGCAATGGTCACCGGAATATCGCCAAGGTCTTCAAAACTCTGTTTACCTATGCTTCAATGGTCTTTAGGAAGAATTATAAAGTTAGATCCTAGTCCGGATGGCTGCGTTTTGGTTGTTGTTGCCAACAACAGCACCTGGAGTTGTCAAACGAGCTATTTACAAATAAGCTCCCATGTTTAAGAAACTGGATCCAATACCCCAGAAGATGGTACCAATAAGGTACCAACAGTTAAGAATCCAAAAAGGCGAACTTTAACATCGTTACTTCTAACGTTGTAAATGATGCTCCAGCTACTACTATTGGCTCTGGCCCATTCAGTAAATGTGATCCAATTCGAAAAAAACCTGGTATTTTTTTATGAGTACAGGACTTGCGGAAAATGTTTTTTTATTTGCCAGTTTTGCAATGTACCAGCATTTTCTCTTGCATCATTGGATATTGCTGACAATATTAACATTTAAGCTTATTTGAAGAGGAAACGCTAAAGAAATGCCCAATGCAATGGCGTTATTAAGCAATCAAATACCAATAAACAATTCAACGATCAATATATTAAATCATTATGACTTAATCATTGAGAGGCGAATCAATATTACAGAGCAGCAACATTTTTTACGAAAGATCATATTTATTAAAACATTTCGAAGGTAAATCAATGACGTCACAGATTTGAATGATTGCTATAAATGTATTCACTGATGTTTATGATGAGCAAATAATCCCGTCATTGCTTTCTCCGCTACAATTTCATCAACATTTGAGGCAGTCGAAAAATAATCTTTTACCAGGACAAATACTTTCTACCACAGATGAAGATTTTTTCAGTTGTATAAATTGATGAAAGCAGACGGCACAATTGCAAAGCGGCACATGAAATTCCGAATAACTAATCTTGTCCCTATACCAACAAACAGCAATAAAGAAAATATGACAGAGGCCAGTTTCTTGGATTGACATAAACTTCGAGCAATGCCAAGCATATAATCAAACTCTCATCCTGCATATATCGCAAAAATTTACTTTATTAAAATTCTATAAATTGTTTTGCTATAAATATCTATCGCAATTAATTGCTAATGATTTTTTATTTGTTGCTAAACATTAAATCGAAGCTATTATTACTTTTTGCTTCAAACCAACTACAAAATTTTGACATTTTGTCATTTAGGGTTAGGTTTCAAGCTAATCTTCTTAATTAAAAATTTATATACGCCTACGGCAAGAATGGGAAATCAGACTCCTATTCGACTGTCCTCTATGTCCTCTTGCGCGTAAGCCTATAAAATACCATCGCGGCAAGCTGACCTCTGGTAATCGAACAGCTGACCGAATGACTTGGAGTTTCGCATAGGAGCGAATTTAATACAACCGCTTGATGTGTAAGCGAAGGAAGAACACATAGAAGACATGATAATGGAATACATATATTTGAAATATTACAGACAGTCAGTTGTCGCTAAGCAGTGGAGTTTGGCACGCGTTTTTTAATTTTGACGTGTATATACTAATGCATATATATTTTTTTTTACGCTCGAATCTCAGCGGCAGCACTAATTGCACACACCTCCCGCCAAATCGAACGAGGGGCGCAAACCGCATAACGCACGGCTCGAGTCGTGGGGACAATCCACAAAACACAGAAAAAAGCGAAACTATAACTACTTACGAACTAAATGTGAAAGGATAGATGTTTTTAGTAAAGCAGTAGAGATCTCTAAATTGATTACATTGTGGAAGTGATAGAGGGATGAAATTTCTAGTAGGTCTACAAGGAACTGTTAAATTTACTTGTTTCAATAGCTTGGAAGAGTCTATATCCCCATTAAGGAGCTTGTGCATGAAGATGATGCCAAGCATTAATCTACGGTTAGTAAGGGAAGGTTTTGTAAGAGATGTCTACAAGAGTACGAAGGCAAGAGGTCATTACGATCCCAGTTCAGACCACGAAGAGCAGAAAGATGGAACTGTTTTTGAACTGATTTTATTCTTGCTTTATGTGATTCGTATTAGGGTGACCATATGCATGATGCATATTCTAAAATTGAGCGGGCTAAGGAGGTGTAAAGAATCTTGGTTGTGTATGGATTATCAAATTCCTTTGACCATTTTTTACGAATCTAAGAACACCCATGGCTTTACCAACAGTAGAGCATATATGGGACTTAAAAGTCCATAAGTACTCCCAAGTCGATCATCTCGTTAAGTCTAGTTAATTGAACGTTATTAAGAAATTAGGTAATCAATATTTTCTATTGATTTCTATTTTCTATTTCTGAAAAAAGTCATGACCTTGCATTTAGATGTTGAAATGCCTTCTTATGATTTAGTCAGCAGATATATTGTTGGAGGAGATTTTAACTCAGCTCGGAATATTTTCTAGTCATTATACTAGTAAATTCCAACATGCACAAAGAATGCTTTTAAAATGAAGCTAGCAAGTCATCCTTGCCGACGTTGATTATACCCTGTACCTGATAGAGATATTTAATGTAGTCAAACACTCTCAAAATCGCCAGCAATCTAATATACAATTCGCCTAACATGCAGTTACAGCGAGCGCATGCTATCTGGCTCACTCCTGCCTGCCAATGTCGCATATGTGTGTGCATATACGTATATATCCGATATTTATTGTCCGATTTTGATTAAAATTGGTCAGCTGGTGCATTTTGGCTATATTGATAGATGTGCCAAATAATAAAGCGATATTTTCAATATGGCTCTAGTTATACGATTTTTTTTAATTGCGGAGGCGGAAATGGGCGTGGAAAAAATTTGAAACAAACTTGATCTATGTACACACTATCAAATTTGGTAACTCTAGCTCCTATAGTCTCCAAGATCTCCATGTTCATACGGACAGACAGACGTACCTATGGCTACAGGGTACAAAAATACTTGGTAGATGCACCAACATTCAGTTATATACTTACATATTTAAATGAGAGAAATGACAGTTCTAAATAAAATAACAAAGGAAATAAAAACACTACTCAGTGACTTAAAGTAACAAAGTCAATGTCAACCTGCAATCGTACTCTAATAGACTTCTTTTAATTAACCTTCCTTCTCTTACTAACCGTAGAATAATGCTTGGTGTTATCTTTATGCACAAGCTCCTAATTGGTGATATAGACTCGTCTGAATTATTACACCAAGTAGATCTTTCTGTACCATCTAGACTTGCTAGAAACTATATTCCCTTATCCCTTGCACTCTGTACTACTAACTATGCACTGCATAATCCTGTCGAGTCCTGTCAGCTGATTATAATCGACTTTATCGTGTGATCAGCCCAGAGCTTTTTTTATCAGTACTAAAATCTTCTATCATTTCCTACTTAGCTCGTAAATAGCTGTAGCTTTCGTTCTTTGTCTGTTTTTTGTTAACTGTTCCCCGCGACTCGTGCCGTACGTTATGTGGTTTGCGCCCCTCGGTCGGTTGGGCTGGAGGTTGTGGGCACTTAGTGCACCCGATGGGATTCGCGCGTAAACAAAAAAAAAAAAAAAAAATAAAGCATAGCGGACTATCTAAGTACAACAGAAACATGTAATCCATAACATAACCCCGAAGAATCTCAATAGACTTACAATTATTTATTTATTTACTTAATTATTTATTTACTCAATTAAACAATTGCAATTGACTTATTATTGATTAAAATTAATTACAATTTAAAACAAAAGGAGTAGCAAGAATTTTAAATTCAGATTCCTCTACAGCCTGAGTTTCTTATATAGAGTAGACTTGACGACGGGGTCTTAGCTTTAAAAGATATTTCGGCACGGATACGAATTTTGCTATCAAAATAGCGATACGATAATCTATATAAATATTTTTCAATACTTTTAACTGACTCTTTAACTGATGACTTATCTATAAGACTGGCTACTGCATCATAAAAGGAAGCAAAAGTTTCTCCTTGCTTTTCTTTACGCGATCGTATTTGTTCCATAAATACTTAAGGGTATCAGGCGAGATCTAGTTTGTTCTATTATGTATTGTATAGCTTCGTAATCAATATTTACCGTATTGGCATTAGACGAACGAGCCGGGCGACCATTTTTTCTGTTAATTATTTCAGTCGGAGCAACAATTCCGTTGGTGCTGTTACTGTGATCAAGTAAAGATATCTTTTGGAGGCTACTGCCTAATATGGTTTCAGGCTCTTCAACGGCAACAGCTGCGGACTAAAGATGTTTTGACATTCCTCTAATAACTGGTCTATTAACAATGCGGCTAGTATTTTGACTCTGCTCCTGATTCGACTGAGACAGCAATGAAACATTTTTAATTACTTAACTAATGTCTTGTTCCGCAAAGGAGCGAGCGCAAGTTAGACATTCTTTATGCGCGGATAACCAACCAATCTTTGTGATTAACAGGACCACATTAGAGTTTTCAGATGAACCTGCTTGTGTTGTTAGGCTTTGACCTTCAGGCATAATTATTTAAATTGCAATAAATTTAAGTTTTTTCATACAGGCGTAAAGAAAAAAATTATATCTTATGTCGTTTTTCTTAATTCACATCTCTATCCTAACGATACATTGATTACTTATTACGATCTTTTATTACGATTACGGAAACGTAGTTTAAAAACTCTAGGATATGCGACTAGATCTTAGCCAAAAAGACATGTAGCCGA
This sequence comes from Drosophila austrosaltans, assembly GCA_035045865.1. Lineage (NCBI taxonomy): Eukaryota > Metazoa > Arthropoda > Insecta > Diptera > Drosophilidae > Drosophila > Drosophila austrosaltans. The sequence continues at coordinate 7,380,271 of JAWNOQ010000073.1, read as the reverse complement.
CCAGGTGTCAAACAATGTTTACAAACTCTGAAAAAATTAATACCGTGCAACCAAGTATTTGAAACTAAGAAGTTAGATTGCTAGGAACACTTGTAATGGGGGACCTCTTTTATACTTTTTCCGCTATTAACTGAGAATAAATAACACTACACGACATGAAATTCGCTAACAGCAAATTTCCCGATTCAAGCGTGATTAGGAGTCTCGAGTCAATTTTAAACCATGGCAAAGGAACCGACTGATTCGAAGCTATCAACAAATTTTCGTTGGGCGCCAAAAATTCATATAGCAAATCGTATCTATGTATGATTGTGAATTATTTCACAATGTATTTGGACAAGACATTAAACCTAAAATTTAAATTGCCACGCCATCAGGAAAAATAAACTACAATCACTTCACATTTCTTTTTAGCTTCACTTTAGACAATATATTTTTTTCAAAATATTCATAATTGTTGCTGGACTTAATATTTCGCTATAATATTTTTATTAGATTCGATTCCAAATAACGAAAGCAAATTATTGACTATTATTAACGATTGGTGAGTAAAAAATTATTTTTCATTTGGATGACCATAAAAACAACTAGTTACGGTGTTATGCCATACACATGATTCTTACCCATTTACGAGAAAAGGAAATTAAGTATTGATATGAGATTCATGTATATGTAATTTTATATAAATATGTAAGTATGTACAAAATATATATACATGTCAAATATTCGGTGTCATCCAGCTCACTTCCCATTTTGTGTAAATTGTGTGCCTTACGCTTCCTCTGCCAAGACATTTTTTATATAACCTTTCTGTTTCGTACTTCAATTAAGAGAGCTTGCCATTGTCCTTTTTCACATCAGACAGACCACACACAGAATTGGCACGCGTCACAGCTGAGCACTATGGTTATCATATTTTATTCCATTGTCAGTCCGAGGCTACGCATAACAGACAGAAGACATACATAGAAGAAGGATAAAAAGACATTACACCTGTAACTCCATGTTTTTCTTTTCCTTATTCGTTTCAAAAGTGATGGTACATTTATTATGGTTGGTTACAATTGAATTTAAAAACAATGACGCGACGCGGCCTTCCTGACCTTCGGACGTCCTTGTGATCAAGTTGAGTTTAGTCTGAAAAGATTGTATTGGATGAGCAAATTAAATTTGGTTATTCAAAGAATTTAACTTATTTATTTAACATTTTTTTTTTAGTCGCACCAATGACAGAAGATACCCTAGAATTTTCCAAGTAGCCTTTGGATAGGGGATTCCCAAATTTGCATGAAACCTCATTTCCAGGACACTCATCAACATGGGAACAGTTGACAAAAACACAGAAAAAAACAGAATAATTGACAAAAGTACGAAAACTACAGCTATTTACGAGCTAAATAGGAGATAATAGTGGTTTTTAGTATTGATAAGGAAAGCTCTGGGCTGATCACACAATAAAGTCTATTATAATCAGCTGACAGGACTGGAAAGGGATTATGCGAGGCATAGTTAGTAGAATAGTATGCAAGACATAGGGAAATACAATTTCTAGTGGGCCTAAATGGTACAAAAATATCTACTTGCTGTAATAACTCAGGCGAGTCAATATCGGCAATTAAGAGTTTGTCTATAAAGATCACAAAAAGCATTATAGTACGATGGCAGGTTGACATTGCGATACAATTTTAGATCACAAAGAGCAAAAAGCAGAAATGGTTTCTGAACAGATTCAATTCTAATTTGGTGTGACTCATATTGAGGTGACCATATGCAAGATCCATACTCCAAAATAGGACGGACCACAGAAGTATAGAGAATTTTGGTTATGTATGGATCATCGAATGGGAGTTGAACGTTAGTTTACGGTCCATGAATACACCTAAATCATTGATTTCATTAAGGCGTTCCATTGGCGTGTTGTTCAGGGAACACGTCGTCATTTAAGTAGAGGTCCAATAGAACGACATAACCTTAGTGGTATTTAAGTTTAATAGATTGTGTTGACACCAACTCTAAAAATTGTCAAGACCAGCTTGAAATCTACTAGATGAAACCGTATTTTTATAACTAAGGCAAATCTTAACATCGTCTGCATATATGAGCACATGCGAATGTAGCAAGATGGATGGAAGATCGTTCATGAAAAGGGTGAAAAGCAACGGACCAAGATAGCTACCCTGGGGCACCGCCGAAGTCACATTGATGCATCTGAAAAAGGAAGACTTAAAAAGGACCTTTTGTGTTCTGCTTTTCAGATACTCAGATACTTTTTTTTTTACGCGCGAATCCCAACGGGAGCACTAATTGCCCACACCTCCCGCCCAACCGACCGAGGGGCGCAAGCCGCATAACGCACGGCTCGAGTCGCGGGGACAATTCACAAAACACAGACAAAAAACGACACTATAGCTAGTTAGGTGCTAGATAGGAAAGGATATTAGTTTTTAGTAAAGGAATCGAGAGCTCTGAACTGATTACATGATAAAGACGATTATAATCGGAACAAAGAACTTGAAAAGGTTCATACATAAGGTAGTTAGTAGTACATCGTGGAAGTGTTAGAGGAATATAGTTTCTAGTAGGTCTACAAGGAACTGTTAGTTTTACTCGGTTCAATAGCTCGGGAGAGTCTATATCCCCGTTAAGGAGGAAGGTCAAGTAAAAGAAGTCTACTAGAGTACGAAGGCAAGTTGATATTACGATCCCAGTTCAGACCACGAAGAGCAAAGAGAAGGAACTGTTTTTGAACTGATTCTATTCTTGCTTTATGTGAATCGAACCAATGAGGTGTAAAGAACCTTGGTTGTATATGGATCGTCAAATTCCTTTAACCATCTTTTAACAAATCCAAGAACACCCATGGCTTTTCCGACAGTAGTGCTTATATGGGACTTAAAAGTCAATTTATGGTCCATAAGTACTCCCAAGTCAATCATCTCATTAAGTCTGGTTAATGGAACGTTATTAAGAAAGTAGGTAATTAACTGAGGAGTGTTTCTGAAAAAAGTCATAACCTTGCATTTATATGTGTTTAGGTTTAATAAATTGTGTCGACACCAAGATTGAAAGTTTTGGAGGTCAGACTGCAACCGTGAAGGAGATATAATGTCTCTGTAGCTGAGACAAAGCTTTACATCATCTGCAAACATGAGGACACGAGAATGTACAATAACGGATGGAAGATCGTTAACAAAAAGGGTAAATAGCAAAGGTCCCAGATGACTACCCTGAGGCACCCCCGAAGCTACTTGGATAGACCTAGAACTTGAAGACTTGAATAGAACTTTCTGTGTTCTGTCTGTCAGGTATTCACGAATCCAACAAATTAAAGGGCTTGGGAAGCCAATTTTGTTTAATTTTAAAAGAAGAAGTGTATGATTAACAGAATCAAAAGCCTTGCTGAAATCAGTATAAATGACATCAGTCTGTCTTGCATTCCTAAATCCTTCGATCGTTAAAGATGTAAATTCTAATAGGTTAGTGGTAGTAGATCTACATTTCACAAACCCATGTTGAGATGGTGAAATAATAGATCTACAAAAATGTTGCAATTGAGAAGTGATTAACTTTTCAAATGCTTTAGGAGAAGCCAATTGCGTTTAACTTCATGAGTAATAACTTATGGTTAACACTATCAAAAGCTTTATTGAAATCGGTACATATGACATCATTTTGCTTTGCATCTTCAAATCCTTTAATCGTCAAAGATGTGAATTCTAAAAGGTTAATGGTTGTAGATTTACGTTTCACGAATCCATGTTGGGCTGGTGAATTTGTAGAGGTTCAAAAATGCTCATTCTCACTTCTCTCACAAACAAATGCGCAACAAAATAGTAAGAATTTGTATAGACTTAGTATAGTTATTTCATTTCCAAACATACCACGCCTCGTGAACTACTGTTCAGAATAATGGGAGAACGGCCACTTTTGTAATTTATCGCATGACTGTTCCAGGAGCCGTCTGAATGCTAACGACTCTGACCATTTCATCCTGTCCAGAATGGACCTCAGTTATTTTACCTAGTATCCACTTGAAAGGAGGTCTTTGATGACAACTAATGTCCCTGGTTATAGATTTATGTTTTCACGCTGCCACTTAGAGTGGTCAGATATTCCATGTGCCATCGTTTCCAAAGCTCATGTACAATGGCTTGCAACTGTTTACAACGCTGCAGTCGATTGATGTCTATCTCCAACAATGAGGTATAGACATGTGTAATTCACCGTCAGAGGGTCCAAACTTGTATCACTTGATGAACACAATGGTCTAAAATAAGAATACCTTCTATCTGGGCTAAAACTGTGGAATATTCTTCAAATGTTACAACATGGGCGCCAATGACTCGTCGAAGGTGTAGTTTTATTGATCTTACGGATGACTCCCAAATACCGCCAAATGCGGTGCAAATTGAGGTATGAAATGCCATTGTATGACGCGGCCAGCGACAAAGTCTGCCAACTCCTTATCTTGGCTTTGTCTCAATATATGTTGTCTCATCTCGTTGAGTTTCCTATGAGCACCTTGAAACGTGATCCCATTATTCCAGTCAGTGATTGGGCCTCGACGTGACCAATAACGTTTCAATGCTGCGATAAATGCTGCTGATGTCAGATGACTTACAAGCTCTAAGTGAATGGCCTTTGTAGATAAACAAACGGAAATTGCGAACCATGCTTTCCCAAACTTGGGTGTTCTTCCAGTAGATTTTTTAATAGCGACAGGACCAGCATAATCTAGTCCTCTGTGTAGAAAACATCGAAGAGGTTGTACCCTTGGTATCGGTAAATTTGCCAAAAACGGAGTTAATTGAATAATTCTCGATTTAACAGACAAATTCCGTCTACTTGTGAGAGCTTCATACTCTTTGCAAAAGAACATACGTTGAGTATATTTTATCAGTTGATTGTGAGCGTGGTGCATCTTCAGTGCTGTGATTTGTCCATGTTGATTCTGTGGAATGTTATTCCTTGTATGGATGGCTTGTATGGACGCATCAGAAAATCCAAGCAATTAGATTTCCGTGTAGGGCATTGAAAAATAACGTGGTATACAATAGCTCTCAAGTGTTGAAAGCTCATCTCGAATTGAATAATGAATCCGATAACGGTTCATCCCATAGTAATGAGCTGATCCAGCTTTCATAAAGAAGAATTTTAAGCATTACTGTGATTGGTGCATAAATTCTAAGGTTATCATATAGTTTTGCAAGATCCGATAGCAATGTGAGTTTGGTTGGCACCTGTGCTTCTTTATTAATATTGAAATTAACACATAATTCGGCTTTCACTGGATTCCATTATAGACCCAGAATTTTAACAATTGCTGTTTTATCGTTGAAATGGTTGTGTTCACAAATATCATCTGGTGTGTTCGTAATAATGATGCGCAATTTGAAATCCACTTGTGTAGACTAAGTTTGACTTCGTTTAACAGTTTAATGAGTTCGTCCTTGCCAAAAGACCTTCAACTGAATCGAATATTGGAGGAACATCATCAGCATATGCATTCCTTGACAACGCTGTTGAAGCTAATGTATATTTGTATTTATAAATATCAGCGAGCTTTTTCAATACACGAACTGCTAGAAAAGGTGATGGCGCTGAAGTGTTGATATGGTGTGCTCTCCTCCTTGCGCCAGATAATGCGTTGATAATTAGTGCGTTCAGGAGACACTAAAATTCTTCGAAACATCTTTTCTATATATACGCATAGAACATAACGGTGCTGACGAAATCATAAACAAACTCCAAGAAAGGCCACGTTGAATGGGTGGACCTATGCGTAAACAATCATTAAGTGAGAAAGCCATCTCATTCTTTCCTGAGCCATCAAATACAACTCGACACTTTGTCGTTGAGCTGCCTAGTTTTAGTACAGCGTGATGTGACAAATAAACGCTAGTGTGAATATTTTCCTATATCTGCTTGGACGAAAGTTGTTCCATATGTCCTTTCTATAGATAGTCTTCTATAAAATACACATATTGTTGTTTTAGATCCGGGTGTTTTCGAAATTGCTTTTCCAGAGAGCCAAAGCGTCTTATAGCCTGTGGCAATGTTTGTCCAATGGGTGGAGCTCCCTCCTTAAATGGGTAGCTTACCATGTATACTCCATCTTGCGTGCGAGTATGAATGCGAAGAAAATGCTGTTCCACTGGATCGCTTGCGTCAATGGTAGCCTTGTGTGTATGAACATGCTCAATCTCCAAAAAAGTTCGAACCAATGTGTCTAGATCTTCATGAGCATGATAAGAAGAGACTGGCATTACGACATCATTGTCAGTATCCTGAAATGACCCAACCGAATTTCGTATTAATTGCAACAGAATTATCTTTACCAATTGTTATAAGTTCTCCTGTATAGAGATTCCAAAGTTGTTCCGAACCGAGTATCACATCGATACCGTTCAGGCGACTAAATGAAGAAACTGCCGGCTGTATCTGACAAAATTGCTTCCAAACGGTTGAACTCGTGTTGATCGCTTGCGCCGGAATCGATGACGTCAGTACACTCATGATGAGCGCAGTGACTTAAACACGGTCAGGAGTGGTTCTTGAGTATAGGTATATCTTGGCGCGTCCGTCTAGTGACTCCAGCAGTCCCCACGCGTCGATCACAGTAGCCGAAACCGTAGGTAGTAGAGCTTGCGTATTTATCGTTGGACTAGTTTTCGACGAATGATGATTGATAACAACAGGCGCGAACTCCTCAAGTCTGGAGTTCAATGATGCTTCATTTCCTGTAATCCTCTTTGCGACATCTCGTTGCGTATTTGAATAATTTATTGGCTCTACAAGTATCAATGAGTGGTCTCTCGCTTAGCATAGGCGGCTGTTGAATGTTGACTTGCAATCTTTGACCCGATGCTTTTGGCCATGGCAATTAAAACACAATTTGTTTCTGTTAACGAATAATCTGCGGGACTTTAAATCGACTTCTTTAAATTTCATGCAAGCAGAAACAAATTACTGTCTTCGCAAAACGCGAAACAAGAATCAACTGTTCTTTGCACAGAGGTATGATGAACAACTGTTCTGCGTCGAACATGACTTCATTAGGTTTGTTGGCATGTTTCTAATGCATCACAACGAAGTGTAAGAAATTCCTAAAAACTATTTATACTCATTTCTTCATGATTTAAATTATTATGTTCTGCCCATGCATGACGTGTATCATTTTCCAACATCAAAAGTAAAATATGTTTATTCCATGGATCGCGCGATTCACAACAAAGCGCACTCAGACCATGAATAACTTCATCTGCTCCATCCACTAATTTTCTTAAATCATGTACAGTCGACTCGACAGCAGTAGGCAGATTTAAGAAGTTGGTAATGAAAGAACGGACGATTAGCGGTTTCTTACTGTACCGTTGTTCTAACTTTTCCCACACCTTATCTTAATTATCGATGGTAACCGTTACATGTTTCAGAAGACGTAATTCATCACCATCCAGATATGATTTTTAATTATAAAACTTCTGACACTTATTTAAACTTTTCTTGCTTCCCACTGAGCCTTTAAATAAATCACTGAATTGACACCAGCCTTCATATTTACCCGTAAATGTAGGAATCTTTATTTTTTCAAATCGAAGGCCATCAAGGGTAGTTAATAACTGGATGTTTGTACCCGTAGTTGCACTGTTGTCAACTCTCCGTAACTCGCTAGTAGCCTCCATTAGTGTCTCATATATTTGACAATACTTCTCCTCGATTTTCTCCAGATCCTCATTCTGGCTAACATGGTCTGGTTTCTCACAGAATCTATAGAAATACTCGCTTAATTCCATCAAATTCTCAAAGTTAGCTTTGATTCGATACAGCCGATGCTCCAATGCCTCTGCTGATTTTCTTGACTCAACAGCCTTAACTACAGCGGAACACGCGCGTGTTAAAATTGCCTTTGTGAACTCCCGTTGTTCACTAATACGTTGAATCTCCATTTGAAAGTTAATACTCTTGCACAGTATAATTATAATTCCAAATATACCGCGCTGTACAAGTTCTTCGGTGTCAACCTCCAAACAATTTAAATTAATCAAGTGACAGGGCTCTCAGTCGCCACAGAGACGCCCAATCACAATTTTATTGTTACTTTTAAATGCAAATAACAATACTTAGTAAATAACAAAATTTACTAGCACTGCCAACGTGTAATTAACTCAGGCCCTTCTTCACTAGACTCTCGCCAGCAGAAGCTACAAGAACAAATTATTCAGCAACAAAACGAGCGTCGGCGCTCTGTACAACTCAAGGATGCATATTTCTCAGTAGTGTCTCCGACAACCACAACAACAACAAGCGCTGAATCCAAAATTGGATTGCCAACCAGTGTACGGTTTAAAAAGATGCACATATTCAATTGGTTTTGTTAGGTGTCCAAACTCAGTCTGATTTTATTATTCAAGTCAGAAAAGTTCTTAGGCTAAATACATAAGTATATAATATAAGTTTATATCATTATTCTTAGAAAGAGAGAGAGAGTGCAGTATGTACTCGCTGCAGACGCTGCAGTTCGTCCGCATGGCCAGTCTATGTAAGTGGCTGATCATGTTTCGAGCTTGCTTATGTTTATATACATATATGCACCACATATAGCATATACTAACATGTATCGGCTATATGACCGTTTGCATTAAGAGAATACTCTATATTGTGTCGGTTATTATTCTTATTAGGTTGCATATACTACACCTCCTTTTTTTAAGAAATAACGTAACCACGTGTAGTTATTTTATTTAAATCTATTTTAATAATTTTTTTTTTTTATTTGGTTTAAATTTAGTTTTTTTTTTTTTTTAAACTTGTAATTTTTCTTTTTTATTTTATTTTGCTTATCAATAAAATTTTAAACAGAATAGTTTTCACAAAAATATTTGATTGTTTATTATTTTTAATAGAAATGTTTTTTTTTTTTTAATCATAAATTTTGCATGAAAACTTTAATTATATTATTATTATTATTTTTTATTTTTAATCATTGTACCTTTTTAATCTATTCTTATGCACTGTTTGTTTTTTATTTATACTATCTTTTACTACTATATTGTCATTGCTTTCTATAGTTTCTACAACAAATGGACCTAAATAGTTAGGGTCTAGCTTATGTCCTACTTCGTTTTTTAGTAAAACTTTGTCTCCGACTTCTATATTTATTTCTGTTATTGACCTATTATAATATTTCTTATTTTTTCTCTTATGGTTTTCTAACATTATTCTTGCTCTTTTGTAGGCAATTTCTAGTCTAAATTTTATTTCCTTAGCGTAATCATCTATATTGTATATAGGATCTATTCTATCTATTTTGTTAAAATCTATGAATTGATTTGGTAGACTTCCAACCGTACTGAAGTAAAAAATGTTCGAATATAGCTTTAGCTACATTACTTGCACTCTTGGATGCAACTGGAATAGCTACTAAGTATTTTGTAAGATCGCATATTAATGTGACAATATACTCATTTTCACTAGCTGATTTTGGTAGGGGACCTATTGTGTCCACTATCACTCTATCAAAAGCCTTTGCTGGTGTTTCTGTTATTATCATGGGAGTTTTTGTGTGTGTCGTAGTTTTTGACACTTGGCATTTATGACATCTTCTTATGTACTCTTTGATATGGCGTCCCATATTTTTCCAATAGTAGTGTCTTTTGATTTTTGCCAGCGTTCTTGTAATCCCTGTATGACCTCTTTGTATTGGATCGTCATGAAATGTAGACAGTATTGCTTCTTGATCATTTTTATTATTTATTATGGTCACCGGCCTGAGTAGCGAAACTCTCAAAGATTTTAAATATTTGTTGTCCATAGTTTTGAATGAATCTATTGAAACAAGTTCAAAGATTTTTTCGCTCGGTGCCAATTTGAGTTTCTTGATATTGTGTATACCGGCTTGCATTTCAAGCCTTTGGAAAAACTGACCTAAGTCAAAGATCCCATTGGTATACAAATTAGTAACATCAATTCTTGCTATAACTTTATTTCCATGCTTTAATAAACATTTTGAATCTGTTATACGCAAGGTCACTACTTTTCGCACTTCATCATTACAAATGATTTCATGTACGTTGGGCTTAGAATCTTTTTGGATACTTTGCCCTGGCAAAAGTTCTTCTTTATTATCTGAGCAGTTTTTCTGTCTACTTTGTTGCCTGGTAGTCACTTTCAGGACTTTTATATTCATATCTTTTAGCTCGGATATAGTTATCCGCGATAGGGCGTTTGCCACAAAATTGTCTTTCCCTTTAAGGTATTCTACCGTAAAGTCGTATTCTTCAAGATCTAGTCTCATTCTAGTTAATTTTGAACTGGGATTTGTCATTGAAAATAAATAGGTTAGTGGTCTGTGATCTGTTTTAATAGTGAAATGTTGACCATATATGTATGGTCGAAAGTGTGTTATGGCCCAGTGGATTGCTGCTTACTCTTGTTCTGTTTTTGATTTGTTGCTTTCACCGTTAGTGAATGAGCGTGAAGCGTATGCTTGAGTTGCTTATCTCCATATTTTTGTGTTAGAACAGCTCCTGTTTACTTGCGTGTGTTATTATACAAAATTCTTTGCTGAAATCTGGGTATTCTTTGGTTGGTTTTATTAGAGCCTTTTTTAAATATTCAAATGCGTTCTGGCAATCATTATTCCATTCAAATTTTACAGACTTCTTACATAATCTTGTTATGTGACGTGCATATTCTGCGAAGTTTTTAATAAATCGTCTGTAATAATTGCAAAATGCAACGAATCTTCTAGCGCTGTCTGCGTCTGTAGGGACTGGGTATTTCTTAATGACATCATATTTGTTGTCATCAGGCAAAATACCTTGATCAGTACACTTGTGACCCAAAAACGTCACTTCGTGCATGAAGAATCTACATTTTTCCGGATGTAATTTTAGGTTGTATTTCCTACATAAGTCAAAAATGTTTGTTAGATTTTTGATCATGTGATTTTCGGAACAACCGATGACAATTAAGTCATCCATATACAAGAATGCTTGCGAAGCATTAAGTCCAGAAAACGCTATGGTCATAATTCTTTGAAAAGAATTTGGCGCTATTTTGAGACCATAAGGTAATCTTGTGAATTGATATGAGCCATTGTTTGTTGAAAATGAAGTGATTTCTCTAGACTGTTGTTTTTTTTTTTCTATTTGATGGAATCCCGACATTAAGTCGAGGCATGAAAAATATTTGGCTCTGCCTAATTGGTCAAGAATATCGTCTATTCTTGGAAGTGGGAATTTGTCAGACAATAATTTTTTGTTTATTTGGCGGTAATCTACAACTAAACGCCATCTTTTATTTTCATTTCCTAGGAGACCTTTTTTGGGTACAAGTAGTATTGGACTATTGTACTCCGAAATTGATGGTTCAACGACTTTATCCTGAATGAGTTTTTCGACCTCTTTATTAATTAAGTGTTTATGACCATTCGGTATTCTATAGTTTTTTATGTACACTGGTTCCGTAACCTTTAACCTTAATTCTTGCTTATAAAAGTTATTTGTTGAAATAGACTCCGTTTCAATTCCGAAAATATCTGTATACTGGGTGCATAGTTCTGTGAGCTTAGCTTTGAACAATTTTTCTTTGTGTTTATTATTTTTAATATCTTGGACTATGTCATAGTCACTTAATGTTTCGGTTTGTATTTCTTTTAAATTTATAGTTTTGGTTGAACTTGTTAAATTTACTATGCGGACAAAAATCTTCACTTTCTCCACTTCAACGAAGTCGGTCGTGTTTTTTTTGCGCTCTCGCTTTTTTCTCGTTTTTTATTTAATCACGTATATAAAATTTTTTTTGTCGAATCTAGTGCCGAATTAATAAATTACGCGATTTAAAAATTGTAACTTGTTCTTAAACACTCACTCAAAGCTATTATTATTTATTGCTTTATTTAATAACAAAACTCAAAGTTTTGTTGTTTGTCCACATAGACTTTGATTTTGTGTTTTTGATCCCTTATAATTGCATTCGCGCTCTCGCGACATATTAGTGTTGTTGTTTGTGTGCTGCTTGCTCTCGCGTCTTTACATTGCCCGCGATCGCCACCGTTACTCTCGCGATTGTGCCAGTCTTTGTTGTTGTGTGTTATTACTAACTCTCTTAATTTTTGTCTCTTCAGTTTTTTCTTGTGCATTTTAAATCTTTAACACTTGTGTTATTTCTTGGTGCGTATAGCCCTTATATTATATAACATTGCTCATTTTTAAATTGCCCACTCTTTTTAAACTTTTTATTATTTATTTTTATTTATTTTATTAAATTTACAATAGTTGTCTGCTCTTCGAGAAAGTGCCCTCATCCTCAAAAAATCCAAGATGACTATCTTTTGTGCTGGCTGTACGATAACATTATGCATGTAAAATGCGCTGGTTACACAGCCCGAAAAAGGGATAGTATTGGAAACGGTGGGGGACTAAAATGGAGCTGTGACGTGCCGGGACGTAGAAATGGATATGCGTCTATTTATGCGTCGGACGAGAGAGGGATTTAAATCCCTGTCGGCTGGTTTTCTGAAACTTCGCGATGAGTTTTAGTCTCTGGAAACTCAGTTTAATAGTTATAAACTATTGAACGAATCACCGAAGCGGAAGAAGACTATCCCACGGGATTTCTCTCCCGATCCGCCGGCATCTCTGCTTCTACCGGTTCCGGCATCGTCGAACGACCCCATTACTCCAAATGGTCAGCAACTGATATTGTTTAGGAGTCCTGCGGTGGCTGCAGTTGCGGGGGCGATTGACATTTCCCCTGGTATCAGTGCTCCGCAGGCTGATTCGATATCGGTTGTAGTTTCCGATGTGTCCGGGCGAATATCCTCTCCCAATAATATCCCTCTATTCCCAATAAAGTTTTAACCGGAAGAGCTCTCAAAGCATCATCTGCTTCAGTAGTTCCAGCGCAAAATGTTGTTGCTGCAGTTGCGACTGGCGCATCGAGATCTTTTGTAGCCATTCGTCCAAAAAAGCAAATCTTTGTTTGGCGGCTCGACCCCAATACTTCATCAGATGATGTCATAGCCCATATCCGGGCAAAAGTCGTAGCGCCAAACATAGTGGCGTGACATCTCGTCATTTAAAATCAGTGTCCCACCAAATGTCATTGACCAAATTTGTCACAAAGATTTTTGGCTGGAACATTTAGTTATATAGGAGTATACGGTTAAAAAAAGAAAAATTGGCCTCCGATTCGTCTGCCTAATACAACTAATCCTACCCTACCCTCTGGCTCGTCAGTAGCTGGTGGGTCAAAAAACTAATTTCGTCCCTTATTCTGGCCTATCAGAATGTTAGAGGACTAAAATCTAAACTTTCTAAGCTTTTTGTAGATAGTCAATTCTTTGACTTTCATATCTTGGTCTTTACAGAAACGTGGTTAAAGCCAGACATTTCTGATGCCTCTGTTTTTCCCACAATTTTTCAACCTATAGATGCGATCGAATCTCCAAAAATGGTGGTGGAGTTTTGATTGCCGTAAATTCATCTCTTCCTTCTGAAGTAGTTCTGCCACCTGCTGTTCTTGACATTGAATTTGTTAGTTTCAATATTTGTTTAAAATCATATTCTACCTTTCACTGACTTAACGGTATCTTCACTTCTCTCGGATGCAGACATATTTATTGTTCTGGGAAATTTTAATCTACCTAACGTTTCTTGGCTTCCATCATGTGAGTCTTCTTTGTTGATGCTCTCCTCCTCACATTGCTTTGTTGACGGTCTCCTTGAGTTAGCCTTAACCCAACTTAATCCAGTGCGTAACAAAAGATCTTATATTAATGTTAGATTCTTCTAACTGTACTGTTTCGAGGATTGATTCCTTAGTCGTCCCTGAAGACAGTTTCCATCCAACTTTGGACTTAACTATTGATCTACTTTTTCGGTTATCAAATGCTGGTACCAGTTCGACGTCTCGTACCCGTTGCTTTCGTAAAACTAAGTTTTTCAAGGTCAATGAGCTAATTCTTGCTGCAGACTGGTCTGATCTGTACTCCTGTAATGATATGAATGCGGCCATTTGTTTTTTCTATGATACTATATTATCGCTTTTTGATGCTTGTGTTCCACGTGTGACCCATGTATTGTCTGACAAACCGCCATGGATTACACGTGAGTTAACTAATTTGAAAAATGTGAAGTCTAGATATTATAGAAAGTTCAAAAGATAGGATCGACCGTCTGATTTCTCTCTTTATGCTGTTGCTCGATCGAATTTTTCAGTGCTTAATACACTATGCTATAAGGATTACATTAGGCGTTGTAAACTTCAGTTCTCCCGTGATCCTAAGCGATTTTATAACTTCGTTAACGCCAAACGCAAGGTGGCAGTGCACCCGTCCCATTTATGTTTTGAATATAATAAAGCAAACGACCTATTCCTCCAAAGATCATCGTGCTAAGTTTTCATATCCCCATCAGTTGAAAAGGTCTAATTGCGTCTTTAATCCTGTGATCGATAAAGATTCGCTTCTTAGAGTGCTTACTTTAGTGAAGCTCGTTTATTCGCCAGAACCTGATGGGATACCTGGTTGTGTTCTCAGGTTTTGCGCTGAGACTTTGATTTCCCCGATTCTTAAGTTATTTACTTTGTCCGTTGAAAGTTCCTCTTTCCCAACCAGTTGGAAGGAATCTTTTATTATTCCTTTGCATAAAAAGGGTAATAAATCCGTAGCTTCTAACTATAGGGATATTTCCAAATTGTCCGCTATTCCTAAGGCATTTAAGAAAATTATAACTTCTGCAACATTTCTGTAGTTCTATTCTTTCATCCTCTCGTCATGGATTCATGAAACGTAGATTTATAACCACTAAGTTTTTAGAGTTTACTTCTTAAGCGATCGAAGGATTCAGGAATGCATTGCAAACTGATGCCATTTATACTGACTTCAGTAAGGCTCTTGATTCTGTGAACTTGGCCGTTCAAGCCTTTTGCTTAATTGCCGCAAGGTTGCGGGTTGCTTTCTATCAGATTTAAGTTCCCACGTCTGCTTTAAGCTGATCTTAATAACTTTCAAACTTGGTTTGAAATCAACTTATTATATCTTAGTGTTTCGAAATGTAATGTCATATCATTTCATAGGTCCTCTTTTCAGTTAGTGGTGTATTATCTTAATAATAACCCACTTGAACGTTTGAACGATATTAATGATTTGGGTGTACTCATGGACCACAAATTAAATTTTACTCGTCATATTAATGTCACTGTTAGTAAAGCCATGAGTTGTCTTGGTTTCGTTAAGCGATGGTCGAAAGAATTTGACGATCCTTACACAACCAAAATTTTTTTTTATTTCACAGGTCCGCCCCATTTTGGAGTATGGATCATGTGTTTGGTCTCCACAATATGGATCACACCAAGTTAAAATTGAATCTGCTCACTAACAGTTCCTAATTTTTACTCTTCGTGGTTTAAACTCTTATTTTAAAAGACTTTTTCTAATTTATCTTCCCTCCTTACTAAACCGTGGAGTAATGCTTGGCACTTTGTTTATTCAAAAGCTTCTTAATGAACAAATAAACTGTTCTAATTTACTTAATCAAGTCAATCTATCCGTGCCTTGTAGACTAACCCGAAATTACGTCGCTTCAACACGCTGCACTTCTATTCCTTGCATGAACCTTATAGAGTTCTCTGTTCCGACTACAGGCGCCTTTATTCTATAATCATATCTGAGTTCTCTATACCAATCCGTAAAGCTTGTATTTTACAAGACAGATTGTAGTTAGCCTTAATTATTATTTTAGTTGTAGTCCGTTGTCCACGCGACTTCGTTTTTGCATGCTGTCTACTAGGGTTCGCACGTAACATTGTCCTATTGCCGCTTGGACCACTTAAACGTACTGCGCATTGTACGCGTCAACGTCCAGAAGGAAAAAAAAAAAAAAAAAAACCTATTCCCAATACTAGATAATGATGTCGCCTTTACTGAAGCAATGGAGAACAGCAATTCTGAGAGCTTAGCTACACCAAAAACGTTCAAACCAATACCCATTATTATCCCTTATGTATCTGAACTTTGAAAAAATTTGTTCATTGTCTAACGACAGATATATAATAAATTAATAAAAAAAAAAAAAAAAAAAAAAAAAAAAAAAATGTATCTGACATTAACAGTATGATCACAGTCATAACCAAAAGTATCGGTTATAAGAAGCAGTTCACATTTAGTTAGGGCCGCGAAAAGAGCCAATGTAAACTCCTATATATATGTTTGGAATACGGAGGAAAACATAACACTATTATATGTGATAAACCCGGAGTTTTTCCACCAAAATGTTTCCATTGTGCAGAAAACCATGCAGCGTCATACAAAGGGTGTAACGTGTACCGGGAGACCAAATAGAAGATCGGACCCAAGCCGCCAAGTAAAATACCACCAAGGCCGGATACTATAAAGGACAGCACACAGATAGGGTTTAGCCAGACCAATCCTAATATAAGCTATGCTAATATGCTCAGAGGAGATCAAAACCCGCCAAGCCAGTCAAGTGATTTATCCAACAGCAGATTGAAATTTGAGCATTTTATTAAAACCAACCATATGGAAATACTTTTGGTGTCAGAAACGCATTTTAAAAAGAAAACTTACTTCAAAATCAACGGTTTTGAACTTTATTTTGCCAACAATCCGAATGCCAGAGCTCAAGATGGTGCGGTAATATTAATAAGAAGTCGATTTATATGTAATTATATAATATAATATAATTTATATAATATTCCTCCAGTTGACAGTGTTACAAAATATGTGTTTCTTTTTTTTGCGCGCGAATTCCAACGGGAGCACTAATTGCCCACACCTCCCGCCCAACGGAAAGAGGGACGCAAACCGCATAACGCACGGCTCGAGTCGCGGGGACAATCCACAAAATGCCAAACTATGACTAGTTACAAGCTAAATTTAAAAGGATAGAAGTTTTTAGTAAAGGAATAGAGAGCTCTGAACTGATTGATATGAGACGATTATAATCAGAACAAAGAACTCGAAAGGTTCATGCATTAGGTAGTTAGTCGTACATCGTGGAAGTGCTAGAGTAGATATAGTTTATAGCAGGTCTACAAGGAACTGTTGAATTTACTTGGTTCAATAGCTCAGGTGGGTCAATATCCCCATTAAGAAGCTTGTGCATGAATATGACGCCAAGCATTAATCTACGATTAGTAAGATAAGGAAGGCTAATTAAAGGAGTCTACTAGAGTATGATGGAAAATTAACATTACAATCCCAGTTCAGACCACGAAGAGCAAAAAGAAGGAACTGTTTTTAAACTGATTCTATTCTTGCTTTATGTGAATCGTAATGAGGTGACCATATGCATGATGCATGTATGTGAATACATTTAAAGAATCTTGGTGTTTTATGGATGATCAATTTACCATCTTTTTACGAATCCAAGAACACCCTTGGCTTTACCGACGGTAGTACATATGGTCCATAAGTACTCCCATGTCGATCATCTCTTTAAGTCTAGTTTATGGAATGTAATTAAGAAAATAGGTAATCAACTGAGGAGTATTTCTGAAAAAAGTCATGACCTTGCATTTAGATATGTTTAGGTTTAATAAGTTATGTTGACAGACTGAAGACTGAAAGTTTTCAAGGAGGTCAGACTGCAACCGTGAAGGAGATACAATGTCTCTGTAACTGAGACAAACCTTTACATCATCTGCGTACATGAGGACACGAGAATGATTTATAACGGATGGAAGATCGTTAATAAAAAGGGTAAAGAGCAAGAGTCCCAGATGACTACCTTGAGGCAACCCCAAAGTTACTTGGATGGTCCTTAAACTTGAAGACTTGAATAGAACTTTTTGTGTTCTGTCTGTCAGGTATTCACGAATCCAACAAATTAAAGGGCTTGGGAAGCCAATTTTGTTTAATTTTAAAAGAAGAAGTGTATGATTAACAGAATCAAAAGCCTTGCTGAAATCAGTATAAATGACATCAGTTTGTCTTGCATTCCTAAATCCTTCGATCGTTAAAGCTATAAATTCTAAGAGGTTAGTGGTAGTTGATCTACGTTTCACAAACCCATGCTGAAATGGTGAAATAATAGATCTTCAAAAATGTTGCAGTTGAGAACTTTTCGAAAGCTTTAGGGATGGCGGACAATTTAGAAATACCTCTATAAATGGTTGTTTTGGACTTTTTACCGTTTTTATGAAAAGGAATTATATAAGATTCCTTCCATAAAGACGGGAAATGACAAGATTTAACGGACAACAAAAAAAGTTTTTGAAGTGGCTAACATAGAGCCTCAGTACAAAATCTGAGTACACAACCAGGTTTTCCATCAGGACTAGGTGTGTACACAGGTTTTAATAAGTTAAGCACGCTACAAATACAATTAGACCTTTTTATCTGATAAGGATACGAAAGATTCCATCGGTATTCCGTTGAGGAATATGTTCTTATGAAGAAATCCGCAAACAAATCAGCAATCGTTTGATCAGAGTCCGCTGTATTATTTTTAAACGATAATATTGATGGGTGGACAACCATCTTACGTTTAGAATTCACAAAACTATAAAGCTGTTTAGGATCACGGGAAAACTTTAGCTTACAACGCTTGAGGTAATTATTAAAATAAATAGCGAAGTTTGAAGGACTTCCCGACTTCTTGTATTTGTTATAATATCTGGATTTGACATTTTTCAAGTTGGTTAGCTCACGAGAAAGCCAGGGAGGCCGGTGAGATGACACTGGAGTCCTCAGTGGGACACAAACCTTAAAAAGCGAACCAAGAGTATCATAAAACAACGAGATAGCAAGATCCATGTCTGAGGAACTGTTTAAGGATGACCAATCAGTTCTCAAAATTAGCTCATTTAGTTTTACAAAGTTAGTCTTGTAAAAATTTCAAGATTTAATCACAGGACTGACACCAACAATCGGTGTACGAAACGACAGATCAACAGATAAATCCAAAGAAGGATGAAAATTATCTTCAGGCAAGACTAGAGGGTCGGTTCTAGTAACTGCACAGTTGGTGGAATCCAACACAAATATAAGATCTAAGGAACTGCCTATGTTATTTCGCACAGACTTTATTTGAGCTAATGATAACTCAAAATGGCCATCAACAAAGGAGTGAGATATTCTTCTGGACGTTCTGGACGCGTACAATGCGCAGTACTTTCAGGTGGTCCAAGCCACACCAGGTAAAAGTCAGTTACGCGCGAACCGTATCAGACAGCATGCAAAAGCGAAGTCGCGTGGACAACGGACGACAACTAAAATAATAATTAAGACTAACTATTAGATAGATAACTTAAAATAGTAGTTTTTAGAATAGTTATAGAGAACTCTGATCCGATTACAGAATAAAGGCGGTTGTAGTCGGAACAGAGAACTCGGAAAGGTTCAAGCAAAGAATAGTTGGAAGAACAGCGTGTTAAAGATAAAGGGGCATAATTTCGGGTTAGTCTACAAAGAACAGATAGATTGACCTGATTGAGTAAATTAGGAGAGTCTATTTGTCCATTCAAAAGCTTGAGGATAAACAAAGTACCAAGCATTACTCTACGATTAAGCAAGGAGGGAAGGTTAATTAAAAGAAGTCTTTAAGAATTTCGATCCCAGTTTAAACCATGAAGAGCAAAAATTAAAAACTCTTTTTGAACAGATTCAATTTTTACTTGGTGTGATCCATATTGTGAAGACCAAACACATGATCCATACTCCAAAATCGGGCGGACCAGTGAAATAAAAAGAGTTTTGGTTGTGTAAGGATCATCAAATTCTTTCGACCATCGCTTAACAAAACTAAGAACACTCATGGCTTTATTGACAGTGATATTAATATTACGAGTAAAATTTAATTAGTGGTCCATGAGTACACCCAAATCATTAATCTCGTTCCAACGTTCAAGTGGGGTATTATTGAGACAATACACCATTAATTGCAAACAGGATCTGTGAAATGACATGACGTTATATTTCGAGACATTGAGTTCTAATAAGTTAATTTCACACCAAGTTTGGAAGTTATTAAGATCAACTTGAAGCAGACGTGGGGTACTTAAGTCTTTAAAACTAGTACTAGAAGGTGAAAGAATAGAACTACAGAAATGTTGCAGTTGAGAAGTTATAATTTTCTCAAATGCCTTTGGACAATTTGGAAGTACCCCTATAATTTGAAGCTACGGATTTATTACCCTTTTTATGCAAAGGAATAATAAAAGATTCCTTCCAAATGGTTGGGAAAGAGGAAGTTTCAACGGACAAAGTAAATAACCTAAGAATCGGGAAAATCAATATAGAAGGAAGCAACAAAGTAGATTCATCAGATTGCGACCATGCTATTTCTGATAAATTAAAGTCACCAAAGACGATTAAGATATCACTATCAGAAAGCGATGAAGAAATATGTGGAATAGAATCTAAATGATTTGCATACACCGTCATGTCGGATTGTTGCGGCATGTCAGAACAAGTAATGTAGACAGAGAAAGACTTGAATCTGACATTAATACTAACAAACTCAATCTCCAGAGTGTCCGATGAATGAATTTGGTCAGAAGTTAAGGTCCTCAAGTAATTCCAGCACTATTAGCGGCAAGACCTGATACTGAAATCCGGGCATGTGTTCGTGCAAAACCATCTGTGAATAAATAAACTATTTATATTCATTTTTTCGTGATTTAAATTATTAAGCTCTACCCATGCTTGACGTGTTTCGTTATCCAACTCCAAAAGTAAAATATGTATAAGAAATGGATCGCGCGATTCACAACTAAGCGCAATCAAACCACGAGCAACTTCATTTGCTCCATCCACCGTCAAGTCTAGTACCTCATAGAATCGACAGAAATCCTCGCTTAATTCCATCAAATGCTCAAATTTAGCTTTGATTCGATACAGCCGATGCTCCAATGCCTCTGCTGATTCCCTTGACTCAACAACCTTAACTGCACCGTTAACAACTGTTGTTCACTAACACGTTTCATCTCCATTTGAAAGTTAATACTCTAGCACAGTATAATTATAATTCCAATTAGACTGTATCAGAATTTTAAAACTCTGATCTGTGTCCCTTGATTCGGCTCGGAGGACCACAAATTGTATGGTGAAGAATGCGTGGACTGTATTAATCTTTTTGCCGTTGGAATTATATATATTGATTAAGAATATAAATTTTACAAATGAACAATGAATGTCTGTACGTCTTAACTGTCAAAATGTAAGTAAGTGAGTCTTTGCATACGTTTTGACTCCGAACCGTAACTTCTCTCATCACACGACTTGCGAAGAAGATGGAATGTAGAAAGTGCGTTCACAAACAAATACTCAACAAAAGAGGTTAGAAAGATGACATTGGGTTAATTACAATTTGTATTGACTAAGTATAGATATTTCATTTCCAAACACCAAGTTCAAATTGAAACTGTTCACAAACAGTTCCCAATTCATGCTCTTCGTGGTTTAAACTGAGATCAAAATGTTAACTTGCCCTCTTATTCTAGAAGACTTCTTCTAATTAATCTTCCCTCCTTACTAAACCGTGGAGTAATGCTTGGAACTTTGTTTATTCACAAGCTTCTTAATGGACAAATAAAC
This sequence comes from Drosophila austrosaltans, assembly GCA_035045865.1. Lineage (NCBI taxonomy): Eukaryota > Metazoa > Arthropoda > Insecta > Diptera > Drosophilidae > Drosophila > Drosophila austrosaltans. Next base: position 7,358,709 of record JAWNOQ010000073.1, on the reverse strand, counting down.
TGTCCTAATTTACTTAATCAAGTCAATCTATCTGTACCTTGTAGACTAACCCAAAATTATGCCCTTTTAATACGCCGTCTTCTAACTATTCTTTGCATGAACCTTTTAGAGTTCTCTGTTCCGACTACAGCCGCCTTTTTTCTGTAATCAGATCAGAGTTCTCTATACCTATCCTTATCCATTAATCTAAAACTCAATATTCGAGCTATAAGGGCATTCTTCACTTCAACGAAGTCGGTCGTGTTTTTTTTGCGCTCTCGCTTTTATCTAATTTTTAATTAATCCCGCATATAATAAATTCTATTTCGTGGAATCTAGTGCCAAATTAATAAATTACGCGATTTAAAAATTGTAACTTGTTCTTAAACACTCACTCAAAGCTATTATTACTTATTGCTTTATTTATTAACAAAACTCAAAGTTTTGTTGTTTTGTCTACATAGACTTTAATTTTGTGTTTTTGATCCCTTATAACTGCATTCGCGCTCTCGCGACATATTAGTGTTGTTGTTTGTGTGCTGCTTGCTCTCGCGTCTTTACATTGCCCGCGATCGCCACCGTTACTCTCGCGATTGTGCCAGTCTTTGTTGTTGTGTGTTATTACTAACTCTCTTAATTTTTGTCTCTTCAGTTTTTTCTTGTGCATTTTAAATCTTTAACACTTGTGTTATTTCTTGGTGCGTATAGCCCTTATATTATATTACATTGCTCATTTTTAAATTGCCCACTCTTTTTAAATTTTGTATTATTTATTTTTATTTATTTTATTAAATCTACAATGGTTGTCTGCTCTTCGAGAAAGTGCCCTCAACCTCAAAAAATCCAAGATGACTATCTTTTGTGCTGGCTGTGCGATAACATTATGCATATAAAATGCGCTGGTTACACAGCCCGAAAAAGGGATAGTATTGGAAACGGTGGGGGACTAAAATGGAGCTGTGACGTGCCGGGACGTAGAAATGGATATGCGTCTATTTATGCGTCGGACGAGAGAGGGATTTAAATCCCTGTCGGCTGGTTTTCTGAAACTTCGCGATGAGTTTTAGTCTCTGGAAACTCAGTTTAATAGTTATAAACTATTAAACGAGTCACCGAAGCGGAAGAAGACTATCCCACGGGATTTCTCTCCCGATCCGCCGGCATCTCTGCTTCCTCCGGCCCTGGCATCGTTGATTTAGCCATTAACTCCAAATGCTTAGCAACTGACATCATTTAGGAGTCCAGCAGTAGCTGCAGTTGCGGGGACAATTGACATCTCCCCTGGTAATAGTGCCCCGCAAGCTGACTTGATATCGGTTGTAGTTTCCGATGTGTTCGGGCGAATATCCTCTCCCAGGGATATTCCCAATACAATTTTAACACGAAGAGCTCTCAAAGCGTCATCTGCTTCAGTAGTTCCAGCGCAAAATGCTGTTGCTGCGGTGGAAAAGTTTAGGTTTTCATACACTCCGAATATCTTTGACCAAATTTGTCCCAAAGATTTTTGGTTGGAAAATTTATTTATAAAGGAGTATACGGCTAAGAAAAAGAAAAATCGGCTTTCGATTCGTCTGCCTAACACAACTAATCCTTCCCTACCCTATGGCTCGTCAGTAGCTGGTGGGTCAAAAAACTAATTTCGTCCCTTATTCTGGCCTATCAGAATGTTAGAGGACTAAAATCTAAACTTTCTAAGCTTTTTGTGGATAGTCAATCTTTTGACTTTCATATCTTGGTCTTTACAGAAACGTGGTTAAAGCCTGACATTTCTGATGCCTCTGTTTTTCCCACAATATTTTCAACCTATAGATGCGATCGAATCTCCAAAAAAGGTGGTGGAGTTTTGATTGCCATAAATTCATCTCTTCCTTTGACATTGAATTTGTAAGTGTTAAAATTTGTTTGAAATCATATTCTATATTTCTAACTTCCTCGTATATTCCACCGAATTCTGACATGACGGTATATTCTAGCCATTTAGAAGCTATTCGCTTAGTCTCTTCACTTCTTTCGGATGCTGACATATTTATCGTTCTGGGAGATTTTAATCTACCGGACGTTTCATGGCTTCCATCAGGTGAGTCTTTCTTGTTGATGCCCTCCTCCTCACATTGCTTTGTTGACGGTCTCCTTAAGTTATCCTTAACCCAAGTTAATCCTCTGTGTAATAAAAACGAGAGATCACTAGATCTTATATTTATGTTAGATTCTTCTAACTGTACTATTTCGAGGATTGATTCCTTAGTCGTTCCCGAAAACAGTTTCCATCCAACTTTGGACTTGACTATTGATCTACCTTTTCGGTTATCAAATGCTGGTACCAGTTCGACGTCTCGTACCCGTTGCTTTCGTAAAACTAAGTTTTTCAAGCTCAATGAGCTAATTCTTGCCACAGACTGGTCTTATCTGTACTCCTGTAATGATATGTATGCTGCCATTTGTTTTTTCTATAATACTATTTTTTCACTTTTTGATGCTTGTGTTCCACTTGTGACCCATGTATTGTCTAACAAACCGCCATGGTTTACACGTGAGTTAACTAATTTGAAAAATGTGAAATCTAGATATTATAGAAAGTTTAAAAAATCGGGTCGACCGTCTGATTTCTCTCTTTATGTTGTTGCTCGATCGAATTTTTCAGTGCTTAATACACTATGCTATAAGGATTACATTAGGCGTTGTAAACTTCAGTTCTCCCGTGATCCTAAGCGATTTTATAACTTCGTTAACGTCAAACGAAAGGTGGCAGTGCACCCGTTCTATTTTTGTTTTGAAAAGAATAAAGCCAACGATGATCAGGCCATTGCCGATATGTTTGCTGATTTATTTAAAACGACCTATTCCTCCAAAGATCATCGAGCTAACTTTTCATATCCCTATCAGTTGAAAAGGTCTAATTGCGTCTTTAATCCTGTGATCGATAAAGATTCGCTTCTTAGAGTGCTTACTTTAGTGAAGCCCATGTACTCACCAGGACCTGATGGGATACCTGGTTGTGTACTCAGGTTTTGCGCTGAGACTTTGATTTCCCCAATTCTTAAGTTATTTACTTTGTCCGTTGAAACTTCCTCTTTTCCAACCATTTGGAAAGAATCTTTTATTATTCCTTTGCATAAAAAGGGTAATAAATCCGTAGCTTCTAATTATAGGGGAATTTCCAAATTGTCCGCTATTCCAAATCATCTTCATCTTCTCAACATGGGTTTATGAAACGTTGATCTACTACCACTAACCTTTTAGAGTTTAATTCTTTAGTGATTGAAGGATTCAGGAATTCATTGCAAACTGATGTCATTTATACCGACTTCAGTAAGGCTCTTGATTCTGTCAATCATACACTGCTTTTGTTCAAGCTGAACGAACTTGGAATTCCAAGCCTTTTGCTTAATTGGATTTCTCAATATCTTAATAACCGTACACAAAAAGTTTTGTTTAAAACTTATCTTTCAAAGACCATCAATGTGACCTCGGGGGTGCCGCAAGGAAGCCATCTAGGACCACTGCTTTTTACACTTTTCATTAATGACCTTCCGTCAGTTGTAACTCACTCTCGTGTGCTTATGTACGCTGACGATGTTAAACTTTGTATTAGTTTTAAAGACTTAAGTACCCCACGTCTGCTTCAAGCTGATCTTAATGATCTTAACTTTCAAACTTGGTGTGAAATTAACTTATTAGAACTCAATGTCTCGAAATATAACGTCATGTCATTTCACAGATCCTGTTTGCAATTAGTGGTATATTATCTCAATATACCCCACTTTAACGTTTGAACTAGATTAATGATTTGGGTGTACTCATGGACCACAAATTAAATTTAACTCGTCATATTAATATCACTGTCAATAAAGCCATGAGTGTTCTTAGTTTCGTTAAGCGATGGTCGAAAGAATTTGACGATCCTTACACAACCAAAACTCCTTTTATATCACTGGTCCGCCCCATTTTGGAGTATGGATCATGTGTTTGGTCTCCACAATATGGATCATACCAAGTAAAAATTGAATCTGTTCAAAAACAGTTTCTAATTTTTGCTCTGCATGGTTTAAACTGGGATCGAAATGTTAACTTGCCTTCCTATTCTAAAAGTCTTCTTTTAATTAACCTTCCCTCCTTACTTAATCGTAGAGTAATGCTTGGTACTTTGTTTATCCACAAGCTTTCGAATGGACAAATAGGCTGTCCTAATTTACTCAATCAGGTCAATCTATCTGTTCCTTGTAGACTAATCCGAAATGATGTCCCTTTATCTTTAACACGCTGTACTTCTAACAATTCTTTGCATGAACCTTTTCGAGTTCTCTGTTCCGACTACAACCGCCTTTATTCTGTAATCGGATCAGAGTTCTCAGTATCTATCCTAAAAACTTGTATTCTAAGTTATCTATCCAGTAGTTAGTCTTAATTATTATTTTAGTTGTCGTCCGTTGTCTACGCGACTTCGTTTTGCATGCTGTCTGCTAGGGTTTGCCCGTAACAGGCATTTTCCTGGTGTCGCTTGGGCCACTTGAACGTACTGAGCATTGTACGCGTCAACGTCGAGAAGAATAGTCAAAAAAATATTACCTCTATTGGAAATCGTATCAATTTCTTTATTTGGAATCAAAATGGAACGTTCAACAGAATTTAGTTTGATTTGACGGAGGACTTCAGCACGAACTGGAAGTACTTTAGCGTTATTAACTCAAGTATGTGTGTATCTGATATTAGAGTATCAGTGGACTGTGTGAAATCTAATTGGCAGTTGAATTTTTTAATAAAGTCTATGCCAATTATACCATCGCTCGGTCTCGGAAAGTTGTGTTCGACTAAATGTAAGTTATGAGAAATTATATTGGGGTATTTTGAGCCACTTTTTTTTATTGACAGAAATTTTCTATTTAAACATGTTTTACTTCAAATTTGAGTACTGGGTGTTGTAGTATGAAGATCATTAGGTCACAACAGTTAAATGAAATATTTGAAAATTAGTTGATTCTAAGGCAATTTTCAAAAATACCTTTTTTTCGCGATTTTCAGAATTCTCGGGGTATTATGAGCCACTTTTAAAATTGAATAAAAACAACGATTTTTGTTATGAAATTTTATTTATATCACTAGAAAACAAATAATAATTAAATAATAATTAAAAATTAGTTGTTGTATTGAAAATAATTACACACGTCAGCCTGAAATGCAATTTATGCAAATCCAATAACTTTCAGTTATTCTGGCACATTTCAAGTGCACTGCACGATTGCAGACGTTGCAATGTATGGTATTTCGACGATTCATTTTTTCAACATGTTTTCCATACACAAGCAATCAACACATTAAAAAATGTCATAATTCACTGGAAAAAAAAATGCCGCTGACTCACGATTCCCCGTGGCCCAAAATACCCCGATTTCCCCAACATGTTTTCCTGTAGTTAATTCTACAAATGACAAACCGATTGAAAAAACTGATAGTGAATAGTGATAGTTAATAGTGAAATGTCTGCACCAGTATCAATTAGTAAGGTGAATTCTTTACCTGAATTTTCATTTTTTAATTTCACAAATATGTTTAAATTAATGGTAATATTGTGTACTTTTGAATGTCTTAACGGAATTACTGGTTTTCCGGATCGTTTTGCGCAACCCGTACAATTGAATTGTTATTGTTGTGGCTTCTATTTGAATTGCACACGGCCTCTAGAGTTTCCTCTATTTTGGCCTTGTCCTCTATAATAGGAACTATTATTTCTAGTATTTCGGAACCCGTTATATTGGTAAACGCCTCTTCCACTGTAGTTACCTTGGTTTCCTCGTTGGTTTTGAAACTGATAATTTTGGTTTTGGCTCTGTCTTTGACGAAAGTATCGAACAGAGTTTGCCTCTTCAGTGGCTTCCGTAGAAGTGTTCACGAATTTCGAATTGGCTTCATTCATGTTTGTGAATGTGCCTGACCGCATAGCATGTTTTACTTCAGTTAAAGTGCAGTTTTGAGTCATGGCCCTTACAGCAAGCGTTGTGCTGTATTTGCTTGCTAGTTCTATAGTTATGACATCATCGATGTAAGCTCCTTAAGAGTTTTTGTCAATGTTTCCACCACCTGGGTGTATTGGTTGGCGTTCTTGGTTTTTTGTTGGAGATTTAATAATTTTGCAGAGATTACCTCTACAGATTTATATAATTATTTTGCAGAGATTACCTCTACAGATTTTCCTATAACATTTTCACTTACTTTTTTACTAATGGCAACTATTGCTCATTGCTAATTAATTTTCTAGCGTGGCCTTTTAATTTTGTTTTCATTAATCTTACTACAATTGCTTCGTGAGTACCTTTCATGGGGTCAACCAAGTCGAGACCATCTAGGAAACTTTGAAGGTTTTCCGTATTTCCATCGAACTCTGGTATTAGAGTTGATGGGAGTTTTAAAAACTCACGCACAGATTGTTCATTGGCCATTGTCGGATTGTCGGAAAGTGATTGCAGCGAAGGTGTTGCTACTGACGGCATTTCTATTTCTTGTGATGTTAATTTATTTTCGATGTCAGATTCTTCGCTCATTTGTTCAGATTCCTCTATACGATTTGTGGCTAGAATTGACTCGTCATATTTAGCATCCGCATTTAATGCGTTTGGAACGAAAATATGAAGATTATGCCTATCCGATATTGTTCTAAGTTGAGTTCTTAGTCGGTCAAGATTCTCCCTTGCTTGTAGCAAGTGCAAATTATTTAAACGACTGAATACTTCCGCAAATAGTTTGTTGATTGTATTGAAATCATGTATTAGAATTCGAATATGTTTCAGCTTTGTTTTGTTTTTTATTTGTATGCTCTTATTGAGGCATTTAAATGATTTTTGAATTCTATCCCATGTTCTTTCACTATCTGAACAATTTTTGGCCATTCCATGGGGTACGTTATTTGAAAAGTTCGAGTTTATATACTATGAGACCATCTTCTTCGAAAACTCGAATTTTAACATATGGTAACATAGACATTGCTTTTACTTTGCTTACACATGATTCGCAATGTATAAGTGGACTGAAATACAAGTTATACCTGTCCATGTAAAGGTATTTGAATTCGTATATGGAAATGTATCCTTTTTGTTCTCTAAGAATATTTATAGAAATTGCAATAAAACCAGGGTGGTTTTGAAGAATCACTTCCCTTTCTCTAATTATGGTTTGTAATTCTCTTTCCTTTTTGGTCATAAGCCACCAATCCATATAATAATAATATTATGATAATTACCGAGAAAATTTTGTTTTTTTTTTGTAGATTCTGTCTAATTCGTTGTCACGGCTCATGTATCTTTTTCTCAATGTTCTTTTATACATTAGATAAATTTTCAGTGGTAAATTTATTACTGAGACTACTAGCAAAAGTGAAAGGATAATTAGCTGGGACTCTAGGTGGGTAGTCGGATCTACAAATTCTATTACGTTCTGCACATTGGCTGTACTATCCTTAATTTTAGAAGATTTGCCTGCCATTTTTGAATTTAATTACGATTTTCACAAAAAAAATTTAATCTTGAATTTGATAAAAGTATTTCGGATGCAGAAAAAAATTATTTCCAAAATTTATTAATAGTATGTAATTAAAATTTGAAAAATTTCTTATTTAATTAAAGTTTTCATAAATAAGAAATTTGTTTTAAATAAAAACGCAAGATATATTGCAGGGTATATATGTATATTTATTTATATTTTTATTGATTATAATAAAGATGCCCCTAGAACATAATCTAGTGGCATAGGGCTGTCGTAACCAACACTTGAATTGGGTGCACCACGAAGGTTTGTAATTGGTGCACACCCGTTGTTTACAGATAGTGAATTCTAATTAGCCTAAGAACTAGACTCTATTCATTACGTAGCTGCTAGGTCAGCAACGTATTGATTATTGCTGTCCCTAGCAGGGGTACTCAATGAATTAATAGCCAATAACTGCTATGAGAGGGTTACCAGAGATTTACTCACATGTGTTTACAATATGGGAATTATTTGCTATTATTTAATTATTATAATTGGGGTAATATTTGTGTAGAATGTAGTGGTGTTTTTTGTACTTATATCAACTTGCACCAAGCACCAACATACTCCCGGCCGTTGAACACTTGTTCAACATTACTCTACTTTGATCTCGAATTCCTGTGAACTGGATGCCTGTAGTTTGTTACATTATCTTCCTTCTTTTTGTTGGGTCATCTCATGTTGGCCTGGTTGCAGGTTGACGGGTCTCTTTGTACTCCACACCTTTATTACATATACAACCAGTAATATTACGGATGTTGCCAGCGCTGCATATGAGATGTAATGGTGACGGTGGGGTATTTCCAGTTCATCTGGTAGCTTCATCTGGGTCGGTGCTAACAGTTGATTGCTTAAACTCTCTAGTTCCTGAGAGCGCAATTGCAAAGTATTGTTCATCAAGGTGGCCTTCGTTATATCTGGTATTGTGCTAGATGAGAAGTTACCAAATCGTGCATATGACAATTTCAGTAATCCGGTAGTATCCACACGGTGGCCAGAAACTTGGAGTGCGGGGTGTTTTAGTGTGCATCCTGGATTCATAACTAAAAGACCTCCTTGATTGGTGGTCACGCTGATCATGTTTTCATCGCATACTGCTGATAGTTCCATAGGCGATATTGTGTCAAATATCCAGCAGTTTTTGTAGTGCAAGTCGTACCATAAAAACGGCTTGTTAGTTTGCTTGATATGGCTTGATGCTTGATTGATGAAGTTTTTCTCTAAGCAATTGAAACTCGCAACTACTATTAGTAGTGAAAGTTGTTTGTTTGTCGAAACAAATGTATTCTTCCTTCTTCATTGGGTAGCATTGGGCCAGGTCCTTTGTCGACAGACCAATGTATTGGTCTCTGTATCTATTTACTACTATAATTGGGATTTCAACATCCATGATCATAATCCCATAATGACCGATTGCAGGAATAGGAATTGAGTTATATAATTCCAGGGTCTTGGTGGACTCGAGAGGCAAGGTGATCTTAAAGATCACATGAGTCTTCACTATGGTTCCCCCCGTCTTCAAGAGTTTATATAATGGCATTATGTCAGTGTCCGAGCCTGGCAACGCCAATCCGGGTGGAAAATGAGCTCCTAATTGTGCTGCATGCTGGTGCACTTGATTTGTGGACAGTAGAAGTGGGCTAATCTGGTTGTGGTGGATATCAGTTAACACATGGGTAAATTCTGCCTATATGTCGCTATCAAAGATAATTGAGTGGGCATGGTAATGTACCATTGGAGTCACTTTACTACATCTGATACTGCATTTGATAGGTCACTCATTTGCTGATCTAATTGTTTGAAGCTTTTCTTGATAGTTTCTTCATCTCTTTTAAATATGTTTATAGTTCAGTCAATAATTGATGTCTGATTTCGCATAAATGTCATTAAATGAAATGCATTGCAAACTGATGTCATTTATACCGACTTCAGTAAGGCTTTTGATTTTGACAATCATATACTGCTTTTGTTCAAGCTGAACGAACTTGGGATTCCAAGCCTTTTGCTTAATTGGATTTCTCAATGTCGTAATAACCGTACACAATGTGACCTCGGGGGTGCCACAAGGTAGCCATCTAGGACCATTGCTTTTACACTTTTCATTAATGACCTTCCGTCAGTTGTAACTCACTCTCGTGTGCTTATGTACGCTGACGATGTTAAACTTTGTATTAGTTTTAAAGACTTAAGTTCTCCACGTCTGCTTCAAGTTGATCTTAATAACTTTCAAACTTGGTGTGAAATTAACTTATTAGAACTCAATGTCTCGAAATATAACGTCATGTCATTTCACAGATCCTGTTTGCAATTAGTGGTGTATTATCTCAATATACCCCACTTGAACGTTTGAACGAGATTAATGATTTGGGTGTACTCATGGACCACAAATTAAATTTTACTCGTCATATTAATATAACTGTCAATAAAGCCATGAGTGTTTTTGGTTTCGTTAAGCGATGGTCGAAAGAATTTGACGATCCTTACACAACCAAAACTCCTTTTATATCACTGGTCCGCCCCATTTTGGAGTATGGATCATGTGTTTGGTCTCCACAATATGGATCACATCAAGTAAAAGTTGAATCTGTTCAAAAACAGTTTTTAATTTTTGCTCTTCGTGGTTTAAACTGGGATCGAAATGTTAACTTGCCTTCCTATTCTAAAAGTCTTCTTTTAATTAACCTTCCCTCCTTACTTAATCGTAGAATAATGCTTGGTACTTTGTTTATCCACAAGCTTTCGAATGGACAAATAGGCTGTCCTAATTTACTCAATCAGGTCAATCTATCTGTTCCTTGTAGACTAATCCGAAATGATGTCCCTTTATCTTTAACACGCTGTACTTCTAACAATTCTTTGCATGAACCTTTTCGAGTTATCTGTTCCGACTCCAACCGCCTTTATTCTGTAATCGGATCAGAGTTCTCAATATCTATCTTAAAAACTTGTATTCTAAGTTATCTATCTAGTAGTTAGTCTTAATTATTATTTTAGTTGTCGTCCGTTGTCCACGCGACTTCGTTTTGCATGCTGTCTGCTAGGGTTCGCGCGTAACAGGCATTTTCCTGGTGTTGCTTGGGTCACGTCCAGTAGAAAAAAAAAAATATTCTTCATAGACTTTCACCTTTTTGATCTTTTGTGACATTTCTGGTGGAGATAGTTGTGAACACATGGCTCCTACTCGTTTTGACCCGTTGGCATATGACTCAATTTCTTCCAAATACGTATTTAAATCACAATACGCAATAATAGTCCAGTCAAATCCAGTAAATTGGGATGTTCCAATTTTTTTTCGTAGTATATGCCTGGTTTATCATCAAATTGTGTTATGTTTACTGACTGCGCCAGAGCCAGTGGTAGCATAAATAACATCATTAAAATTGTTACTGCTAGAGTTGGTAATGCTGTAGCGATGCGTTTTTGCTTTGGTTCGCCATGCTCCTCCATGGTCTTTGTTGTTTGCCCATTATCCTCATCTGGACTGTCAAACTTTCGCTTTTCGCCTGGCTCTGCGTTTGGAAGTAGTGGAGCCAATTTGTGAATCGCTCGTTTGAAGATTCCTTTTGCAGTTTTCACATCCATTACCCTCACATATTCATCGGGACCACGGTATTTCTTGATGATTCGTCCAATTGGCCATTGTAGCATTGGCACGTTGTCGTCCTTTAGGATCATCATCATTCCTTCCTTGACATTGTTGTATGGTTTCTTCCACTTGGAAGCACTCTGGAGCTACTGCAAGTACTCTTGTGACCATTGTGCCCAGAAAGTGTGTTTCAACCTCTGAACTAACTCCCATTGTTCGGGTAATGATTTCCTTTGGACCGTTTCTGCATCTGGCTATGCTACTAATGGCTCGCCAATAAGCAGGTGACCTGGCGTCAGGGCGGTCAAATCGTTTGGGTCGTTTGAGTTTGGTGTTAGTGGCCGTGATTTAAGCACTGCTTCCATATTAACAATGATTGTTGACAGCTGTTCGAATGTTAAATTTGCTGTTGACACATTCTTAAGAATCAGGTGTTTGGCTGATTTTACTGCTGCCTCCCATACTCCTTTTTGAATGCAAAGTTCAAAAATAGCACTTGAGGCCTTCCCGGAGTGGATAGATTCAGTCAGTTCCTTCAATTGGTTGTGAGCTCCTAGAAAGTTTGTAGCATTGTCACAATGGAGCGTTTGACATTTTCCTCGTCTTTCTATGAAGCGCTGTAGTGCGCCCAAAAATGAGGATATGGATAAGTCACCCACCAGTTCCAAATATATAGCCTTAGTTGGAAAGCATACGAACACTGCGTTGTATGCCTTGTCTGGTCTTTTTCCTCTCACTTTGTGGTGAATCCAGAGAGGTCCGCAGTAATAAACACCTGCGTTAAGAAACGGTCGAGCTTGTGAGACTCTATGCTCCGGTAGGTCTCCCATGACTTGTTTGAATAGTTGTTGCCGAAATCTTGTGCACTTTACACAGTTTTGGATTACATTTCTGATCATTGACTTGATCTTGATAATGTGATAATGCAATATCACGAAGGGCCTCTTGAACGCAATGCATGTTTTCTTCATGTAGCTTCTGAAGAATCATCTTTACAATAGGATCCCTGTAAGGAAGCAAATAAGGGTTCCTAGTATCCCTTGGTACGGGAGCTTGTTGCAATCTAGTTGCTACTCTAATGGTAGAATTTTCGTCCAATATTAGTGGTAATGTTGCCACAGAGCTTTTACTATGGAGTGGTTGTTCTGGACGTTGCCTCAGGTGACGCAACTCATAAGCGTACTCCGATCCTGCGTGTTTCCTCCAATTCCTCTACTTCAAGCTGCTTTGTTGCACGCCTGTTAAGCTTGCTGATGAACCTGCGAACGTATGCGACGATTTGCTGCAGTCGGTAGAATGAATTCTTGTGGTTTATTTTGTAAATCCACGCATCATCTATTTCGTTTTGAGCCTTGTTGTTCACTGCTGCCATACTGAATACCTTGGTTTTCCGTTCTGAGGTATCAGCCGTGTTTTCCGATGAATTGAAAGACGCGGCAATGATTGCTTTTCCAATGGAGCTACCCGTGATTATGCGCATAGTAGTCTCACGGAAATCTGTCCGTTTTTGCATGTAGCCCGGATGTACACGGCAGCTCCATATGCCTTTTCTGAAGCGTCTACAAAGGTGTGTATTTTACGCGTAGTTGGCACCTTTTTGTCGTATATGTGCCTGGGCATTTGATTCAATTCTTGCAAATCCGCACGATATGGCTTCCACTGATTTTACAGATTAGCTGGTAAATCGGCATCCATTTCCAATTTTATGGACGCAATGTGTTGCAGTAGGATTTTGACACGTACTACCACAGGCGCAAATAGTCCCAATGGATCAACTATTTGCCCTTTTTCTGATGGGATAACACGTCTTGTGATTCCTCTCATGTGTCGCTGGGCCTTTCCACAAAAGCTTGTCCTCTTTAGGCATGCAAGTTATGTCTAAAGTTTTCACACTTAATTGTTCTAGTGCATCACCCAAATTAATGCTTCTGTATATGTCGTCCTTCGGGATGTCCTCCAATAGCTGTGCATTGTTTGAGCGCCATTTTCTCTAATTGAATCCGGCTGTTTTAAGGATTTTAACCAGCTCTTGCCTGATTCGTAGCGCTTCTGAAAACTGTCTGCTCCTGTAGGGCAATCGTCCACATAAAAGTCATTTTTCAATGTAGTTGCTCCAGTAGCCAATTTTTCCCCGTTTTTAATTGCCAAATACTCCAAACTTTTTGATGCGAGTTATGGTGCCGAAGTTGTTTCATAGGTAACTGTCTTCAAGCGAAAATTGATCATCTGGATTTACCCATATCTGTCGGTACATTTTTTCTATGTCTATGGCGTCCTAAACCTCAGTAGGATTGAAAAAAGTTGACTTTGTACCACTGATCCTGGGTACAAGATATCATTCAAAGATTTTCCTGTTGATGTCTTAAATGAAGCATCAAATACCACCCTTAATTTGGTTGTGGTACTATCAGGTTTAAGAACACAATGATGAGGTATGAAATAATGCTGCCTTGGTAATCTTTCTGGCAACAATTCCTTCATGTGTCCAAGCTGTTCATATTCTTTCATGAACTTTATATATTCTGCTCTTATTTCTGGGCTCATCCTGGTTTCCAGTGATAGGAATCTCCTAACAGCCACATCTCGAGACTCCCCCAGGGATGGAGAGTGGCAGTTTTACAACCAATCTTCCATCTGCAGCTTTATGTAAATTGTCCAAGAAGTGCTTTTCGTAATATTCTTCCTCTGGACTTTTGTATATTTTTTCCGGTTCCAAGGTATCTAGTTTCCAGAATCGCTGCAAAAGTTCATCAGGCTTAGTAGCCACCATACAAGTTGTAGTTGCAGATGTAGCCATATTCATTTTTCCGGCAATGATCCAACCAAATTCTGAATTTTAAAGAGTTGGACACTTATTTTGTTTTACTTGTCCAGGTAGTAAAATTGAGAAATGGTGATCTGCTCCTAGTAATAAGTCAATTTTACTAGATTTGTTGAAGTTGGGATCCGCTAGAGGTATGGTTATCGGCAGGTCAAACTTTTGCGTTATTGCTTCTGTTGGTTGATCTGCGACAATGTGCGGTAAAACAAAGGCTTCCACTCTTGTACTGAAATCGGTGTATTTTGATTTCACAAGTACATTTACTCTTGATCTGCTGAGTTGTGGTTGTCCTCCTACTCCTTCAATTCTTAGCTATGCCTTTTCTATTTTTAAAAATAATTGTTGTACTAGTCTCTCTGAGATTAGATTGACTTGGGAGCCACTGTCTAAGAGCGCACGAAATTCTCCTTCTCGCTCATTGGTCCCTTTAACAATTACCCTGGCTGTCGCTAGTAGGGTATAATTTTTATTACTTCCATATGTGGACGCAGCTGGGGCCGCGGTTGTTACATTTGGTTTCAAGTTGTTGTTTCCCAAATGTAACAATGTATTGTGTTTTTTATCGCATTTCAAACATCCCTTCCAGGTACAAGCCTTTGACATGTGGTCGGTTTTAAAACAATTGACACACATTCTCAGTCTCTGCACCCAGTTTAACCGTTCTGCTGCAGATTTAGTTTTGAATTTATCACACTGAAACAGTTTGTGATTTAACTTACTGCAGAACGGACATGAAGATGAGTTTGTGCCAGACGCTGATGCACATATTTTTTGTCTTTCCCTGGACTTTTTGGTACCAATCGCCTCTAGGGTTTGAATAATAATTTGGAAATAATTTTTCGAAAACTGCTTTAACCAAGACCCGTTTATTGTTAAATCGTTCTTGCACATTTTCCATGCAGTGTCATAATTGACTTCTGTTAATTCAAGGTGCCCAAATAATCTTTCGGCATCCCCTGATAAATTTGTACAGCGGGTATGTTTGATTCATGAACCATTTTCTTAAAAATGTCATGAAATTGTTGCCATTTCAAATAATTTCCATCAAATTTTGGAATTGAAATTTTTGACAATTGTAATGACGATGTTTTCAAATCGTGCGCAGGTGAGATACAAAATTTCAGTATCGCCTTTTCTGTCATTATAAATGTATTCAAATGGTATCGAGCTTCGACTGGATCTACAACAAGCTTATACATCTCATAGTGCAGTTGTTCTATCTGCTGCCATAAGTTTTCTACAACTGTTTTGTAGTTTATTTTTTTTTTAGGAATTTTTTGCTTTAATGTCCTGGAAAGTGTTGCTAGCATAGTGCTTTGCTTTCTGATCAATGCTTGAATGTTAATGCGATCTTCATCTTTTTGATGGGCCAATTTGCTCTCTTCAATTTTTGCCCTTTGTAGTTTCCAGTCCTTTATTACTTCTTCTGTTAATTCTTTTAATTTTGAATAATATTGCTTTTTGAAGTAATCGTGACCGGATGGCTCGTATCCCAACGATTCCATTAAATCGGTGTGGGCTTTGTCAAATTCATCCCAAAGATCCTCAATCGTCTCAATTTTATTATCATAATAGAAAACTTTTGACTTTCTTGAGGCAGAGTTCTTTTTGACATTTCTGATGACATTTTGAATCTCTTCACTTCGCTCAAATTGTTGTTCGTATATTTTCTCCTTTTTACTTTGTGTACTTTGATCCGTTGGAAGTATATTTTTTAGTCAGTTGACAAGGTACGCTCCGACTCGCACCTGATTAGTGATCAAAGTACTAGTAAATAAAGTTAAATTGAACAAGAATTATAAAGTTTTAAAATTTTTTATTTTATTTTGTTTAATATAAATGTATATATATATATATATTGGATCGTAGAAATCCTTCGCCTGCTTGGTCTCCGTGTTGACCAGATGGTTCAATTGATTGGGTACGCCTTGTCCTACGTTGCAGAAATCCAATTTTGGACTTTTCGATTATACTCTGCTGTCGTTCTAATCCCCAAATTGACTAGGTGACAAAGTGCTGATAATTTCAGTTGTCCCACAAACAGAAGATTTTATGGTCGCCAAGTTGACCTGTTGCACACTAATTGTCGCCAAGTTGACTCAAATGTACTTTTTTACGCTGTGATTCTAGTCGCCAAGTGGACCAGGTGACAAAGTGCTGACACAGTCAGTTATCTTACAAGCAGATGTAGTTTTTGATTATGGTGTGCAATACAGTCGCCAAGTTGACATAAATGATATGCACAAATGCAATGATATCCAAGTTAATCAATTGCTTCGTAAATGTCGGGACCCCGGATTGTTGCTAGCTTGCAAAACCATGCCCTCGCTAAGGAATATCAATATTTTCCAAAGCGTTGTTTTAAAAAAGGAAATGATCGACAAGTTGACCAAAATTCCTTATATTCGTGTTATTGAGAAAATTAGTCTGAGTTGACCAAAATTCTCTCACTTTGACTGTTACACTAACATGTTTTATTTTTTTAAATTGGGAACGCCAAAGTCGGGGTCACCAAAATGTTATTGAATTTTATTATTTAAAAAAACGTTTGCCTCTAGAACATAAACTAGTGACATAGGGCTGTCGCAACCAACACTTGAAATTGGGTGGACTTCGGGGAGATCATGCAAATGGGGGCCAAAGACACAGCGATGCTCACCCGTTGATTGCAGAGTAGTGAATAGACAAGAGTTGCTTGAATACTGATTTTATTAAGAAAAAGGTCGAGTTTATATACACGATTCTAGAATCGTCTAGGGGGTCACATGGATGTACATTGGGCGGTCTTATTCATAGTGTAAATGTGATGGTGTGTGTGAACACAATGTGGGAGACAACATTTTCCGCTTCCATCCGGAGATCGTGTCGAACTCTGTCCGTGAGTTCTGCTGCACATAACTCAGGACGTGGCAATGATTGTTTTTCTAGTGGAGCTACTCGTGACTTTGCACACAGTAAACGCACGGTGATCTGACCATTTTTGTATGTGGCCCGAATGTATACAGCAGCTCCATACGCCTTTTCTGATGCATCTAAGAAGGTGTGGATCTGGCGTGTGGATGGCACCTTTCCATCATATATGTGCCTGGGCATTTGCATTTTATTTAGTTCTTGCAGATCCGCACGATACAATTCCCACTGTTTCTCCAAGTTAGCAGGTAAATTGGCATCCATCTCAAATTTTTCGGATGCAATATGTTGCAGTAAGATTTTAGCACGTACTACAACAAGTGCAAATAGTCCCAAAGGGTCAAATATTTGTCCTATTTCAGATAATAGAACGCGTCTTATTATCCCTCGAGTATGTAGCTGGGCCTTTCCGCAGAGTGTGTCTTCTTTAGTCATCCAAATTATGCCTATCGTCCTTCGGGATGTCCTCCAATAGCTGTGCATTGTTTGAGCACCATTTTCTCCAATTGAATCCTGCTGGCTTAAGGACTTTAACCAGCTCATGCCTGATTTGCAGTGCTTCTGCCAGTAGCCAATTTTTCCTTGTTTTTAATTGCCAAATTCTCCAAACTTTTTGTTGCGAGGTATGGTGCCGAAGTTGTTACATAGGTTACCGTCTTCAAGCGAAAATATATCAATTTTTTATTTGGGCTGTCTCTCCAAACAATCATTTGATTGAATTGATCATCTGGATTTACCCATACCTGTCGGAACATTTTTTCTATGACGCAGTGAAAACATATTTATGTATCCTAAACCTCAGTAGGATTGAAAAAAGTTGACTTTGTACCACTGATCCTGGGTACAAGATATCATTCAAAGATTTTCCTGTTGATGTCTTAAATGAAGCATCAAATACCACCCTTAATTTGGTTGTGGCACTATCAGGTTTAAGAACACAATGATGAGGTATGAAATAATGCTGCCTTAGTAATCTTTCTGGCAACACTTCTTTTATGTGTCCAAGCTGTTCATACTCTTTCATAAACTTCACATATTCTGCCTTTATTTCTGGCTCATCCTATATTCCAGTGATAGGAATCTCCTAACAGCCACATCACGAGACTCCCCCAGGGATGGAGAGTGGCAGTTTTACAACCATTCTTCCATCTGCTTTTCGCAATATTCTTCCTCTGGACTTTTGTATATTTTTGGCGGTTCCAAGGTATCCAGTTTACACAATCGCTCAATTAGTTCATAGGGCTTGGTCGCAAACATACAAGTAGTAGTTGCAGATGTAGCCATATTTCTTCCCAGCAATGATACAACCAAATGCTGAGTTTTGGAGAGTTGGACACTTATTTTGTTTTACTTGTCCAGGTAGTAGAATTGAGAAATGGAGAAATGAAATCTGCTCCTAGTAATAAATCGATTTTACTAATATATATATATAACAATATGTATATTGGCCGTCACCGCGTTCGGACGTATTTTTTATCGCGCTCCGCAAGTTCATCGGTGTCAGCATTTAAATCAGTGTTAATCTAAAGTGACAGGGCTCTCAGTCGCCACAGAGACGCCCAATCACAATTTTATAGTGTTATTTGTAACTACAAATAATAATACTTAGTAAATATCTAAATTTACTAGCAATGCCAACGTGTAAAGAGACCAACTTGGGCCCATCTTCACTAGAATCTCGCCAGCAACAGCTACAAGAACAACTTCTCCAGCAACAAAACGAGCGTCGCCTATCTATTCAACGCAACAATGCATACTTCTCAGTAGTGTCTCCAACAACCACAACAACAATAAGCGCTGAATCCAAAAGTGCAAGTACGAGCAAATTGCTTACACCAACCAGCAACAATTTGTCTTGGAGCGCCCAATGCGCTTCACCCTCAAATTCGCTTACACCTCAAGTGTTAATTGGGTCATTGGGTTCGCCGACCGCCGTCAGCGCGCTCACAACAACAACAATTGCAGCTACTGCTCCAACAACAACTGTAACAGCAGCAACGTCTGCAATACCTTCGATCACCGTCCAGCAGACTACCTCAACAAAGTCTACCCATCCAGTGACGGTGAATCCAAAGTCACCTGTTCAGACTGGCATGGACAGATATATTAATATAAACAAGCGAAAGCTTAGCCCTCATACTAAAAGAGGCAACACTCCTAAAATGTCCAAAAGCAACATTGCTGAACGTAAAGCTCTGGAGGGCAACAGATTCCAAATTCTGGCAAATCAGCCGGAATCTCAAGAAGGAGTTTCCCAAACAAAACCCTCAGTAGCCAAGCCACCACCATTTTACATCCGTGGTGCAAACTGCACTTCATTGGTGCCTAAGTTGGTGGCCCTAGTAGGTAAGGATAACTTTTATGTGACCCCACTTAACAGGGGGAACATAAGAGAAACTAAAGTCCAAACAAACAACGAACAGTTATATCGTACTATAGAAAAGTACTTTAGAACGGAGAATGTAAACTTCTACACATTCCAATTAAAGAGCGCCAAAGGTCTTCAAGCCGTGATTAAAGGCATTGAACCCTCGGTTCCGCCTCAGGAAATTGCAGAGGCATTGGAAGAGAAGGGCTTTGAGGTGAAGTCCGTCTCAAATATATTAAACAGAAACAAAATCCCACAACCTCTGTTTAAAGTGGAGCTACAGCCTGATGCACGAGCATTAAAATCCAATGCAGTACATCCTATCTACAACCTGCAACTACTGCTACATCGCAGAATCACTGTCGAGGAGCCTCACAAGAGGAATCATCCTCTACAATGTACTAAGTGCCAGGAGTTTGGCCATACAAAGTCGTTCTGCAGTCTTCGCCCAGTTTGCGTTGGCTGTGGACAAATTCAACAAGAGTGTGTCTGTTCCGACAATAAAACAAACGACAATACAAGGAAGTGCAGCAACTGCGGTGGAAATCACACCGCAAATTACAGAGGATGTCCTGTCTATAAGGAACTGAAGGCCCGTCTTAATGCAAAGAAATCTTCGGCTCGTATCCAGGGCTCCACACTTATTCCCTCGCAAACCACACCGGGAATATTCTTCTCAAGAGCTGTAAGGTCATCAGCTGCTCCAACGACAACTACTCCTGGAGTAACTTTTGCAAGCGTGCTGCGCAACGGAAGTTCACAGCCCTCTACATCTGTAAATCCCGCTACAATCTCAAACAATGCGGCCCCAAGTCCACCCGTACTCGGCCAGCAACCCAACGGGATCGAAACGTTGTTGATCTCGCTAAATCAAAACATGACAAACTTCATGACGTTCATGCAAAATTGCATGCAGGAACTTATGCGGAACCAAAACTTGCTCATTCAAAAGCTTTTGGACAACAATAAATAATGTCAGCACTACATATAGGACTATGGAATGCAAACGGCATTTCCAAGCACAAACAAGAACTGTCACTGTTTCTGGATTCAAATGATATTGATATCATGCTGTTATCGGAAACACACCTTACCAACAAAAACAACTTCCAAATACCTAAATATGCATTCTACGCAACAAATCACCCAGATGGCAAGGCTCACGGAGGAACTGGCATCCTAATCAAAAACCGAATTAAACACTGTCTCCACAATGGATTTGCCAAACAATACCTACAAGCAACTTCAATAAGTGTCCAAACCACTTTCGGCAGTACAACCGTGGCTGCACTGTACTGTCCACCACGATTCTCAATCTCTGAAAAAGAGTTTACTGACTTCTTCAACACACTCGGAGTACGATTTATTGCTGCAGGAGACTACAACGCCAAGCACCCTCATTGGGGATCCCGCCTGGTAAATCCAAAAGGCAAACAGCTATATAACACAATCATCAACCCAGCAAACAAATTGGGCTACGCCTCACCGAAAAAGCCCACGTACTGGCCAACAGATCCACGTAAGCTCCCAGATCTAATAGACTTCGCAGTCACCAGGGGAATTACGCATAACTTAATAAGGGCAGAGTCACTAGCAGAATTGTCATCAGACCACTCGCCAGTAATTTTCACTGTATTAACATATCCTTAAGTAACAGAGCACCCACTCGGACTAACAAATTATAAAACAAACTGGCTCAGATTTAAGAAATATATAAGCACCCATATCGAACTAAATCCCAAACTGGACGACGAAGAAGACATCGAGTTTTGCACCTCTGCATTAGAGTCGATGCTCATTGAAGCAGCTGATATCTCCACCCCAAACATTGGCCACACCCAGGAAAAACACAAGTCTAACAACCGACTAATTGAACTTCTTGTAACAGAGAAAAGACGACTCAGGCGAGAATGGCAAATGTCCCGATCACCGGCAGCAAAATATCGCCTAAAGGCAGCTTCCCGAACCTTAGCAAAAGCGCTTAGACAAGAAGAAGCAATAGCACAGCGGCAATACATCGAGAAGCTTTCCCCCACCAGCACCAAATATCCGCTGTGGAAAGCTCACCCAACCATAACTGCCCCAACCGAGATAATTTCACCTATACGATGCCCAACTGGCAGGTGGGCCCGTTCAGACGAAGAAAGAGCACTCACCTTTGCAGCTCATCTAAAAACGGTTTTTCTGCCAAACCCGTCAACAAACTCATTCCAGCTTCCCCCTCTAAGCACCCCAGTGGAAACCGAGCCACCGAAATTCCAAGGAGAGGAAATTTCTGCAATTATTAAAAACTATCTTAACCCAAGAAAGTCGCCCGGCCATGACAATATAACCCCGAAAATGATCCGAGAACTCCCGATCTGTGCCGTGCGATACATCTGCAAACTTTTCAACGCGATAGTAAAAACTGGTCACTTTCCAATAAGTTGGAAAAAATCAGTAATCATAATGATCCCAAAACCCGGAAAAGACAAAACACAGCCATCATCGTACAGACCCATCAGTTTATTGCCAAGTCTTTCAAAACTATTTGAAAAGGTCCTACAACTCCGTATAAATACAATCCTGGTAAACCAAAATATAATCCCACATCATCAGTTTGGCTTTCGTGAAAAGCATGGCACAATTGAGCAAGTCAACCGTATCACCTCAGAGATCCGTACAGCATTCGAGCAAAAAGAATATTGTACAGCAATTTTTCTCGACGTCGCCCAAGCCTTTGACCGAGTTTGGCTTGACGGCCTAATATACAAAATAAAAGCGTCGCTTCCAAAATATACACACAGGCTAATGGAATCTTATCTATTCAACAGAAAATTCGCTGTACGTTGTAATAGCTTCACCTCTGATAACTTTGAATCAAAAGCAGGTGTACCTCAAGGCAGCGTGTTGGGTCCAACACTATATATTTTATACACAGCGGATATACCAACAAGCCCTACACTCACCACATCTACTTTCGCCGATGACACGGCTATCCTTAGCCGCTCCAAATGTCCGATCAAAGCTGCAGAGCAACTGGCAACCCACTTAAAGGAAATTGAAAATTGGCTAGCAGATTGGCGCATCCGTGTAAATGAACAGAAATATAAGCACGTTACGTTTACCCTCAATAGAAGAAACTGCCCATCATTGACTCTCAACAACGTGCCAGTGCCTCAATCCGACGATGTTGTATATCTTGGAGTTCACCTCGACAGAAGATTAACTTGGCGTAAGCATATCGAAGCCAAGAAAAAGCAACTAAAGCTTAAAGCAATCGGACTACATTGGCTTATCAACGCTCGATCTCCCCTATGCTTGGAATTCAAAGTTCTCCTCTACAACTCTGTGTTAAAACCCATCTGGACGTACGGCTCTGCACTGTGGGGAAACGCAAGCAAGAGCAACATCGAAACCATACAAAGGGCTCAATCCAAGGTTCTCAGAACTATCACGGGAGCACCTTGGTATATCAGAAACGAAAACTTACAGAAAGACCTACATATTCCTAGTGTACTAACCGAAATAAAGGTACAACAGCTAAAGTACACCGCTAAGCTGCAGGCCCACCCGAATACCCTCGCCAAATCATTAACCCGAGCATGCGATAGAACTCGTCTCCAACGAAACGACCTTCCAACCCTCTAGCAAATAATCAGGGCCATAGATTAAAGAAGCATCCTTCTGATGCTAGGTTACGTATTAGATTAAGATAAAACTAGGAAATTGTTGTTAGTCTTATACACTATATAAGAGATCCAACAAATAAATAAACGCAAAAAAAAAAAAAAAAAAACTAGTGTTGTTAAAGTGAGGATCCGCCAGGTGTATGTTTTTCGGCAGGTCAGAATTCTGAGTTATTGCTTCCGTGGGTTGATCTGAGACAATGTGCGGTAAAACAAAGGCTTCCACTCTTGTACTGAAATCGGTGTATTTTGATTTCACAAGTACATTTATTCTGGATCTGCTGATCTGTGGTTGCCTTCCTACTCCTTTGATTCGTAGCGATGCCTTTTCTATTTTCAATAATTATAATTGCTTTACTAATCTCTCTGAGATTAGATTGACCTGGGAACCACTATCTAGGAGCGCACGAAATTCTCCTTCTCGCTCATTGGTTCCTTTCACAATTACCCTGGCTGTCGCTAGTAAGGTGTAATTTTTCTGGCTTCCATATGTGGACGCCGCTGAGGCCGCGGTTGTTATATTTGATTTTCAGTTGTTGTTTCCCAAATGTAATAATGTATTGTGTTTTTTATCGCATTTCAAGCATCCCTTCCAGGTACAAGCCTTTGACATGCGGTTGGTTTTAAAACAATTGTCATACATTCTCTGTCGCTGTACCCAGTTTAAAAGTTCTGCTGCAGATTTAGTTTTGAATTTATCACACTGAAACAGTTTGTGATTTAACTTACTGCAGAACGGACATGAAGATGAGTTTGTGCCAGACGCTGAAGCACATATTTTTTGCCTTTCCCTGGACTTTTTGGTACCAATCGCCTCTAGGGCAAGGAAACGTTGTTCCAAAAATCCTTGGTCTTCTGCAATTCCCTTATATCTATCCAATTTTCTCGTCATGTGGAAAATTATAATAGAATCCCAAGTTTTTGTGTCAATGCCTTTAAGGCTTGCAATGATTCATCAATTTTATCATGAAGATTCTTTATTGACAGGGCGTCGTTTCCGATGTTAGGAAGATCAAATAATTTTTCGAAAACTGCCGTAACCATCACACGCTTATTGCGTTCTAGCAGCATTTTCCAAGCCGTGTCATAATTGGCGTCTGTTAATTCCAGATGCCTTATTAACCTTTCCGCTTCTCCGGAAAGATTTGCCTTTAGGTACCACATTTTTTGTACCGCAGGCACGTTTTACTCGTGCACCATCTTTGCAAAGATGTCATGAAATTTTTGCCATTTCAAATAGTTTCCATCAAACTTTGGGATGGATAATTTTGGTAATTGGAGTGCCGACCTGCTTGTACAGGCTCCTCCTTTTATGCTGTTATGGCAAAGTTGAGCACTAACTTCTCGGCGTCCACATACGCATCGAAGTCATATCTAATGCTCACAGGTTTTGCTACTGCCTTATATATTTTAAAGTGGATTAGTTCAATCTGTTTCCACTGTTTTTCAATGATTTCAACTTTTCCTTTAGATGTTATCTGACTTAAAATTCGGAGTAATGATGCAATCATTGCCTTTTGTTGGCGCATCAGTGGCTCTATCTTTAGCCACTCTCCTTTCTGATCGGCCTCTGATTCCTCTTCCAGTTTGAGTATCTGAGCCTTCCAGATTTGTATGATTTCATCCACCGTCTTTTTCATTTTGGGGTGGTACTCTTTTTTGAAGTAGTCATGGACAGATGGTTGATGATATAATTTTTCCATCAACTCCTGATGACCTTTGTCAAAGTTCTCCAATAGGTACTCCATTAATTCAATTTTTTCTGCAAAATATGACACCTTCGTCTTCCTTGCGGGAGAATCCTTTTCGTAATTACGGATCGTCAACTGAATGGCGCCTCTCCGTTCTATTTGTTGAGCGTAGATCTCCTCCTTGATATTAGCTAATCTTGACCCGTTGGGAGTATTTGTTTATGTTCAAGACAATAGTACGCTCCGACTCGCACTTAATATGTGGTCAAGATTATGCTTTTATCACAACTGCTCTTTTTTTTGTATAAATTATTCAGACCTTAATTTCGGTCTGGCTGATTGCTCTAGTAAATATTTAATTTACCCAATCCACTTTTAATTTATAATTGCAATGCAAAATAAATTTATGCTGACTTGTGTATCACAGTGACATAGGTCAGTACCTGCCGCATAAGGGGTTTACTTTTAGGTTTGTTGCCCGCTAAACTGCTGACAGCGCAGAATCGCTCCACAACAATTGTGTAATAATAATATAATGATGAATATATTATTTTTTTTTAACTTTATCTGGCGTGGTTCTGGTCACCAAGTTGATCAATTGACAAAATACTGATTCACTTGTCAAACCCGCAGAATGTATATCTATTTTGTGTAGTTAATTACTTTAAATTTTTTCAACAACACAGTACGATAGCTTAGAATGTTGTTGCATGGACATATGTATATTTTTCCGCTGTGATTCTAGTCGCCAAATTGACTAGGTGACAAAGTGCTGACTCGACCGACCAGTTGTCTCACAAACAGAAGTAATTGTTTTTTATGTACTAGAGTCGCAATATTGACTTCTATGCACAAATGCAATTATCACCAAGTGATAATTGAGTGGGACCCCGGTTTGTTGCCAGACTGTAAAACCGTGCCCTCGCAAAGAAATATCAATTTTTTTTCAAAGCTTAATATTAATAAGACAATTAAATTGGTCGCCTTGTTGACCAAAGTCGGGGTCACCAAAATGTTTCAAATAAAAACGCAAGTAATATTGCAGGGTATATATATGTCGGAAATAAAGAAATAATGTAACTAACTATATTCAAATAAAATGACTAACGTATAAAGTCATGTTAAATAAGTCGGACAAGTTAGAATATGAAAGTCATGACAGGACAGTACAGAGACCAATGTCAATCTTACTGGGAACTAGGTTCGAGACCTATATGCAGATGGATCTGATACTGCCGCTTGGTGCAAAACTGTGGATATAATTTTTGCTGAACATCCACTGGATGGAAGTGCCTTAATAATGTCACTAAGCAAGGCATTGATTGGAAGTGCGTCGCAATGGCTCTCCCAAATTTGTTTTGTTGGGATGACATGGCAAATTTTTAAGGAGTTATTGACACAACGCTTCGGTGGAGTAGAGACGCCAGCCGCCATCTTGCTGAAAATTCTGAACAGGAAGCCGGAGGCAAATGAGTGTGTGTCAGTGTATGCTAGCCGACTGGTGACTTCATTACTGTCAACGTGGAAAATGATGGATTTGGATTTGGCACACACAGCTAACACCGACACAAATTTGCAGAAGTTGCTGTTTACAACTAATGGCAGTGAACTTCACCAAAATTTAAAAACGCACGCATATTCCAAACGAAGCCATCGTTCCGAGCAGGAAGAGGGTCCAGATAGGAAGAAGCACAAGTTACAAAACCAAATCAAATGCTTCTATTGCAAGGAGCCCAGGCTCAAGATGATAGTTTGCCGCATGAAGAAAGCAGACGAAAAATCCAAAGAAAGAACTAACCAGCAGTACAATAAACCAGGCGTAACGTGTTACAATTTGTTACGTGTTACATATCGCTTCATCGCACAGTGGCAGATTTGAAGAAAACAGCGGCATAAATTAAAATACTGTCCGTAAGGGCTTGAAATTAGGTACACGTGATTGTATTTGTATATAAAAAAATTGGAAAAAGTTTCAAACGTACCGGGCCACGCCCACCCATACCGCCCATATAACTCATATAAAAAAATTAAATTTTAAATTTTAAAATATCGCTTTTATTTAATATTCTTTAGCTTCGCGTTCATATGAAAATGCATCTAAGGGTTTATAATCCGAATCTGAATCTGATTCATATTCGATATCTACTAAGGCGAGATTTTCGTCATCAGTTTTCACATTAGGTTTAGCGAGAAGTTCGAGTACTTTTGACGGCAGTTTTTTATAATTGTGGTTGTTGTATTTATCCAAAAAATATTTACTTGAAAGTAGGGGATCTGTTAAATCAATTGCTCGGTGAAACACATCTACTAAATTATTAATGCAACTATTTTTTCGACAATGTGACAGTCTATCCCGTTTGTAAAACCTGTTTCGGCTCTCCGAAGCATTTTCTCCTAAGCATCCAACTGGAACTGAAGAAGTAGCAATAATTTGGGATCCATGAACCAATATTTTGTGAACCGTCAGCGACATTGGATACCAAGGATATTTTGATATTTATAAATCTGAATCTTTCGTACAGAAATTCTGGAACTTTTGTGGACATATTTCACATTCACAGGAGATTGCGATCAAAAGTGTCCTAAAGCATTCAAGAACATCCTCATCAAAGTTCAAAATAAATGAGAATAAGTGAACATTTGAAAAAGCCCTTTTAGATTAGAAGATAGTATTCCCATCATTTGTATTGCCACTTCCGTTTTGTTTTGGTCGATCTACGTGTAGTCCCATTTGTTTCCTTAGCTTTTCTTGAATATTTTTTTCGAGATGCGATAAAAGCCTTATCATTTGTATCTCTGATTCGCCACTTATTTATTCCTATCCGATACGAAATATGCGATTCAAATTGAAGAAACCTTATCCATGCGTGTAATGGGCTTACACCATATTGCAAAGCAAAAAGCTTTGGCTTAAATACTTCAGCATTTATATCCATGGTCATCAGAATGGTTTTAGGAGTAGCACCACATATTGGACACGATTGGGTTAGGTCAAACGAAACAGAGACAGTTTTGCCTGCCAGACCAATTACTGAATAGGTACTGTTTCAAGTTTTTAATTTCGTCCTTCAATCTATTGTTTTCTGCTAAAATATGTTCTTTGCTCTCCTTAATGAATTCGATTTTCAGTGGTCTACAAAATCTCACTGATTGAGTTTTAGAATTCATCCATAAAACTCTCCCCAAAGAATCTTATAACTTTATAGGGATTATTGATGTGACAAATAGAGATTGGTCAAGCGTGTCCTGCCCCTTGTCTTCAAATTGTTGCTTGTATAAACTGTGTCCAGTCGATCCATCAAAGCCATAGGTGACGATTAACTTCACATTGGTTACGCTTTCAAATTGAGCAAAAACTTCTTTTTGAAAAATAATTATTTTTTTTGCAGTATGTTTCAGCATATTTTGTAACGAAACTTGTGCTGAAGTTTCTGTTGCTTGTATTCCATCGGGTCTACATTCAGATTTAGCTTTAAAAACGTTGTCCGTAGCACGGGAATATGTCGCAACCATGCTTCTGATTTATGGTTTGAATGACGTTATACTTCTTTTTGGAGAAAGAATTTTCATGTAGAAATGCTAATGCTTCATCTGCAGTCATCTGCACTGGTTTTTGATTGCAATCGCTTTTCGTCTTGACATTTGGCGCATATGGTAGCTGCATGAAAAAGCATCGCTGTATTGTGACCTTGACTAGTCGCGGTATCGAAGCTATCTTTCGTTTTAAACGACTACTGCCTTCATCATAAGTCAGCCGTGGACGACCAACGGAACACTCTTTCACAGCAGCTCTTTCAATATGTACTGTCATTTTTGAATCAAGGAACAGTTGGTGTTTTTCTTTGAATTTTTCTATTTTTCTTTGGCATTTTGGCATATACTTGCATATATAAGCGA
Organism: Drosophila austrosaltans; assembly: GCA_035045865.1. Lineage (NCBI taxonomy): Eukaryota > Metazoa > Arthropoda > Insecta > Diptera > Drosophilidae > Drosophila > Drosophila austrosaltans. The sequence continues at coordinate 7,330,274 of JAWNOQ010000073.1, read as the reverse complement.
CAAAGTTCGAATTTTTTTTCTTTATTTCAAGATTATTAGCTGCCTTAAGATTTTCATTAATCTTTTCAAACACCCACTTAGAAAGCGCTTCACTTGTGCGCCCGTTGTCAATCCAAATTTGAAGCAACTCCGTCTGACTGAACTCTACCTTTTTTTTTTTTTTTTTTTTTTTTTTGCGTTTATTTATTTGTTGGATCTCTTATATAGTGTATAAGACTAACAACAATTTCCTAGTTTTATCTTAATCTAATACGTAACCTAGCATCAGAAGGATGCTTCTTTAATCTATGGCCCTGATTATTTGCTAGAGGGTTGGAAGGTCGTTTCGTTGGAGACGAGTTCTATCGCATGCTCGGGTTAATGATTTGGCGAGGGTATTCGGGTGGGCCTGCAGCTTAGCGGTGTACTTTAGCTGTTGTACCTTTATTTCGGTTAGTACACTAGGAATATGTAGGTCTTTCTGTAAGTTTTCGTTTCTGATATACCAAGGTGCTCCCGTGATAGTTCTGAGAACCTTGGATTGAGCCCTTTGTATGGTTTCGATGTTGCTCTTGCTTGCGTTTCCCCACAGTGCAGAGCCGTACGTCCAGATGGGTTTTAACACAGAGTTGTAGAGGAGAACTTTGAATTCCAAGCATAGGGGAGATCGAGCGTTGATAAGCCAATGTAGTCCGATTGCTTTAAGCTTTAGTTGCTTTTTCTTGGCTTCGATATGCTTACGCCAAGTTAATCTTCTGTCGAGGTGAACTCCAAGATATACAACATCGTCGGATTGAGGCACTGGCACGTTGTTGAGAGTCAATGATGGGCAGTTTCTTCTATTGAGGGTAAACGTAACGTGCTTACATTTCTGTTCATTTACACGGATGCGCCAATCTGCTAGCCAATTTTCAATTTCCTTTAAGTGGGTTGCCAGTTGCTCTGCAGCTTTGATCGGACATTTGGAGCGGCTAAGGATAGCCGTGTCATCGGCGAAAGTAGATGTGGTGAGTGTAGGGCTTGTTGGTATATCCGCTGTGTATAAAATATATAGTGTTGGACCCAACACGCTGCCTTGAGGTACACCTGCTTTTGATTCAAAGTTATCAGAGGTGAAGCTATTACAACGTACAGCGAATTTTCTGTTGAATAGATAAGATTCCATTAGCCTGTGTGTATATTTTGGAAGCGACGCTTTTATTTTGTATATTAGGCCGTCAAGCCAAACTCGGTCAAAGGCTTGGGCGACGTCGAGAAAAATTGCTGTACAATATTCTTTTTGCTCGAATGCTGTACGGATCTCTGAGGTGATACGGTTGACTTGCTCAATTGTGCCATGCTTTTCACGAAAGCCAAACTGATGATGTGGGATTATATTTTGGTTTACCAGGATTGTATTTATACGGAGTTGTAGGACCTTTTCAAATAGTTTTGAAAGACTTGGCAATAAACTGATGGGTCTGTACGATGATGGCTGTGTTTTGTCTTTTCCGGGTTTTGGGATCATTATGATTACTGATTTTTTCCAACTTATTGGAAAGTGACCAGTTTTTACTATCGCGTTGAAAAGTTTGCAGATGTATCGCACGGCACAGATCGGGAGTTCTCGGATCATTTTCGGGGTTATATTGTCATGGCCGGGCGACTTTCTTGGGTTAAGATAGTTTTTAATAATTGCAGAAATTTCCTCCGCTTGGAATTTCGGTGGCTCGGTTTCCACTGGGGTGCTTAGAGGGGGAAGCTGGAATGAGTTTGTTGACGGGTTTGGCAGAAAAACCGTTTTTAGATGAGCTGCAAAGGTGAGTGCTCTTTCTTCGGCTGAACGGGCCCACTTGCCAGTTGGGCATCGTATAGGTGAAATTATCTCGGTTGGGGCAGTTATGGTTGGGTGAGCTTTCCACAGCGGATATTTGGTGCTGGTGGGGGAAAGCTTCTCGATGTATTGCCGCTGTGCTATTGCTTCTTCTTGTCTAAGCGCTTTTGCTAAGGTTCGGGAAGCTGCCTTTAGGCGATATTTTGCTGTCGGTGATCGGGACATTTGCCATTCTCGCCTGAGTCGTCTTTTCTCTGTTACAAGAAGTTCAATTAGTCGGTTGTTAGACTTGTGTTTTTCCTGGGTGTGGCCAATGTTTGGGGTGGAGATATCAGCTGCTTCAATGAGCATCCACTCTAATGCAGAGGTGCAAAACTCGATGTCTTCTTCGTCGTCCAGTTTGGGATTTAGTTCGATATGGGTGCTTATATATTTCTTAAATCTGAGCCAGTTTGTTTTATAATTTGTTAGTCCGAGTGGGTGCTCTGTTACTTGAGGATATGTTAATACAGTGAAAATTACTGGCGAGTGGTCTGATGACAATTCTGCTAGTGACTCTGCCCTTATTAAGTTATGCGTAATTCCCCTGGTGACTGCGAAGTCTATTAGATCTGGGAGCTTACGTGGATCTGTTGGCCAGTACGTGGGCTTTTTCGGTGAGGCGTAGCCCAATTTGTTTGCTGGGTTGATGATTGTGTTATATAGCTGTTTGCCTTTTGGATTTACCAGGCGGGATCCCCAATGAGGGTGCTTGGCGTTGTAGTCTCCTGCAGCAATAAATCGTACTCCGAGTGTGTTGAAGAAGTCAGTAAACTCTTTTTCAGAGATTGAGAATCGTGGTGGACAGTACAGTGCAGCCACGGTTGTACTGCCGAAAGTGGTTTGGACACTTATTGAAGTTGCTTGTAGGTATTGTTTGGCAAATCCATTGTGGAGACAGTGTTTAATTCGGTTTTTGATTAGGATGCCAGTTCCTCCGTGAGCCTTGCCATCTGGGTGATTTGTTGCGTAGAATGCATATTTAGGTATTTGGAAGTTGTTTTTGTTGGTAAGGTGAGTTTCCGATAACAGCATGATATCAATATCATTTGAGTCCAGAAACAGTGACAGTTCTTGTTTGTGCTTGGAAATGCCGTTTGCATTCCATAGTCCTATATGTAGTGCTGACATTATTTATTGTTGTCCAAAAGCTTTTGAATGAGCAAGTTTTGGTTCCGCATAAGTTCCTGCATGCAATTTTGCATGAACGTCATGAAGTTTGTCATGTTTTGATTTAGCGAGATCAACAACGTTTCGATCCCGTTGGGTTGCTGGCCGAGTACGGGTGGACTTGGGGCCGCATTGTTTGAGATGGTAGCGGGATTTACAGATGTAGAGGGCTGTGAACTTCCGTTGCGCAGCACGCTTGCAAAAGTTACTCCAGGAGTAGTTGTCGTTGGAGCAGCTGATGACCTTACAGCTCTTGAGAAGAATATTCCCGGTGTGGTTTGCGAGGGAATAAGTGTGGAGCCCTGGATACGAGCCGAAGATTTCTTTGCATTAAGACGGGCCTTCAGTTCCTTATAGACAGGACATCCTCTGTAATTTGCGGTGTGATTTCCACCGCAGTTGCTGCACTTCCTTGTATTGTCGTTTGTTTTATTGTCGGAACAGACACACTCTTGTTGAATTTGTCCACAGCCAACGCAAACTGGGCGAAGACTGCAGAACGACTTTGTATGGCCAAACTCCTGGCACTTAGTACATTGTAGAGGATGATTCCTCTTGTGAGGCTCCTCGACAGTGATTCTGCGATGTAGCAGTAGTTGCAGGTTGTAGATAGGATGTACTGCATTGGATTTTAATGCTCGTGCATCAGGCTGTAGCTCCACTTTAAACAGAGGTTGTGGGATTTTGTTTCTGTTTAATATATTTGAGACGGACTTCACCTCAAAGCCCTTCTCTTCCAATGCCTCTGCAATTTCCTGAGGCGGAACCGAGGGTTCAATGCCTTTAATCACGGCTTGAAGACCTTTGGCGCTCTTTAATTGGAATGTGTAGAAGTTTACATTCTCCGTTCTAAAGTACTTTTCTATAGTACGATAGAACTGTTCGTTGTTTGTTTGGACTTTAGTTTCTCTTATGTTCCCCCTGTTAAGTGGGGTCACATAAAAGTTATCCTTACCTACTAGGGCCACCAACTTAGGCACCAATGAAGTGCAGTTTGCACCACGGATGTAAAATGGTGGTGGCTTGGCTACTGAGGGTTTTGTTTGGGAAACTCCTTCTTGAGATTCCGGCTGATTTGCCAGAATTTGGAATCTGTTGCCCTCCAGAGCTTTACGTTCAGCAATGTTGCTTTTGGACATTTTAGGAGTGTTGGCTCTTTTAGTATGAGGGCTAAGCTTTCGCTTGTTTATATTAATATATCTGTCCATGCCAGTCTGAACAGGTGACTTTGGATTCACCGTCACTGGATGGGTAGACTTTGTTGAGGTAGTCTGCTGGACGGTGATCGAAGGTATTGCAGACGTTGCTGCTGTTACAGTTGTTGTTGGAGCAGTAGCTGCAATTGTTGTTGTTGTGAGCGCGCTGACGGCGGTCGGCGAACCCAATGACCCAATTAACACTTGAGGTGTAAGCGAATTTGAGGGTGAAGCGCATTGGGCGCTCCAAGACAAATTGTTGCTGGTTGGTGTAAGCAATTTGCTCGTACTTGCACTTTTGGATTCAGCGCTTATTGTTGTTGTGGTTGTTGGAGACACTACTGAGAAGTATGCATTGTTGCGTTGAATAGATAGGCGACGCTCGTTTTGTTGCTGGAGAAGTTGTTCTTGTAGCTGTTGCTGGCGAGATTCTAGTGAAGATGGGCCCAAGTTGGTCTCTTTACACGTTGGCATTGCTAGTAAATTTAGATATTTACTAAGTATTATTATTTGTAGTTACAAATAACAATATAAAATTGTGATTGGGCGTCTCTGTGGCGACTGAGAGCCCTGTCACTTTAGTTTAACACTGATTTAAATGCTGACACCGATGAACTTGCGGAGCGCGATAAAAAATACGTCCGAACGCGGTGACGGCCAATTGCCAATTGCAATATCAGCAAATATTTTAAAAAGACGCAAAAAAGCGCAAGCTAAATTATTGGCGTCATCTGAAGAACATTTAACGGAAAATAAATGCATTCTTACTTGCAAGTAGCAGCGAGAAGCAGGTAACATTTACTCCACAAATCACAGAACGTTGAGGTCAGGTTTCTTTTACAAACAATACCAACAATAACGAAAGAAACGAAAGACAGAACACACAAGTACAAATTCTTTGACATTAACCTAATGATCAACATACCTTGAACTATGTTTTCCATATTTAGCAATATCTCTAGCTATTTTATTAAGCGAATAATGGGCCATTAAAAGTTAAACAAGCTTTTTAGCTAAATCAACACAAAAGCCACGTGCCACAAATAGCTAATTTTGCAGGATTGCCAGAAGGACAGGGCTGCATTAATAATTAAAATTTTTTTATTTTCGAAAAGATAAAATAATATTAATTTAAAAGCAAAGTTAACATTTTTTTTTGAGTTTACGCCGCTGTTTTCTTCAAATCTGCCACTGTGCAGCGTATTCAAGAAGGACGGCTATATCGGGCAGCAGCCATAGCGAGTAAAGAAGAAATGCTTAGTTCTGGAGCTAAAAGAAGAAATGTATTAACTGGGTGAGGTCTTTCCATTTTTTTTTTTTTCGATTTGGGTACCGAATGTTTTTTTCAATTGAAAGAGTGTCTAATAAACTTAAGGGCAACAAGATTACAAATTTGGTAACTTAACAAAGGAGTGACAACATTTCCAGGAGCAATTTACACATTTTTGATCAACTGTAAAGTGTGTAAAAATTCATATTCAGGAGGTTAAAACAGTAAATTCTGTTTATAACGAAGAGTGCAATGAGAAGAATTTGGAACTCTTTGATTTTGTTGATAAAAATGTAGAATTTAACTGCTTAACCGTAAGTGAAAAAAAAACTTAAGAGACATTTGATTGGTGGTAGCGTTTTAGTGAAAGATAAAGAGCGGCATCAAGCCATTTGTCGTGGTGGTTATGTTAATTGAAATTAATCGTGGCTTGTTGAAGTCATTGAAAAGTAAAGGAACTTATAAGTATGTACATGAGAGTTTGCGTTCATTGAGTTTGATACTGATGTAGTTGACTGCGGTGAAAAAGACGATGGTCAAGGAGTCACCTCTGCTATGTGAGATACAGGCGACATTGCACACAGGGACTAGGTCCTGGCAACAATGGGCATGCCAATGATGGGTATCATTGCTCGTGGACGTGTGATCTGTTGAGGCATCATGGTACAGAGGTACATATCGTCACTTGAGGTGGCAAGAGACTGTGAACTGTGTTGTGATTTGACGAAGAGCCAAACGGGCGAGTTTTTGTAAGAAACTGACGTCTGAAGACATATGGATTTATGTAATTTCAGTCAAAAAAATGAAGCAACTGAATGTGCTATACGTTTACGTTTAAGTTGATTTGCAAAGATGAAGATACGTTTGTTCATGAAGTAAAGCGTGATACCAATCTAATTTAGAGTTTTGCATACGAGGACGTGTTGTAGTTAGGAAGGCCGTGTCAGACTTCGGAACTATATTTAAATAAAATGTAAAGACTAACGTATAAAGTCATGTTAAAGAAGTCGGACAAGTTAGAATATGAAAGTCATGACAGGACAGTACAGAGACCAATGTCAATCTTACTGGGAACTATGTTCGAGACCCACAGGGTTGTATCAGACTAGTGTGGTGCACTGGCGATAGGCAGGAAAGTGACAGGAGTGTCAAGCAAGACAAGTGAAGAAGAAGGTCTCGAGGCAAATTGCCAACGAGAAGAAAACCCACTTTGGAAAGAGACCTGCACAAGACCAGTTGCAACTCGCTGAGCTCCCGGTAAAAATAAAAAAATATACTAAAAGACAAGGATGACGGACAATATGAATGCCGATGGGAACAATCTATTTATTTATATTTTTATTGATTATAATAAAGATGCCCCTAGAACATAATCTAGTGGCGTATGGCTGTCGCAACTAACACTTGAATTGGGTGCACCACGAAGGTTTGTAATTGGTGCACACCCGTTGCTTACAGATAGTGAATTCTAATTAGCCTAAGAACTAGACTCTACTTATATAGGCCCCGCTGCATAGGTCATTTTAGCTCCACCTTTCATTACGTAGCTGCTAGGTCAGCGACGTATTGATTATTGCTGTCCCTAGCAGGGGTACTCAATGAATTGATAGCCAATAACTGCTATGAGAGGGTTACCAGAGATTTACTCACATGTGTTTACAATATGGGAATTATTTGCTATTATTTAATTATTATAATATTATAATAATTATAATATTATAATTATTATAATAATTATAATAATTATTATAATTATTATTATAATATTTGTGTAGAATGTAGTGGTGTTTTATGTACTTATATCTATTTGCACCAAGCACCAACAAAAATTTTTTTTTTTTTTTACCCAATTAAGGTTTATTATTTAATGAAAATTATTATATTTAAATTTATTTTCATTGTTTAATTAAATTTATTTATTTAATGAAAATTATTATGTGTAAATTTATTTTCTGGTTTTTTGTATGTTTTCTCCTTTGGTGGATTTGTTTTAGTTTTAATTGATATGTTTTTTATCTTTCGAGTATTAGTAGAGGATGGACTTTTCCTTATTGATTTGCTGAGTCGCCTCAATGTGGTCGAGCTCAGTTTGCAATTTTACCGTAGCTGCCCAACATAGTGGCTGGTTGGAAGCGTGCAGTAATTTAAGATTTTCTTTTTTTTAAATTTTTTCTAAGTCCACCTCTGTGTTTCGACACCATCACTCTACTTACTCAGACATATCTTTTTCCTGTTGTTCTTGTTATTGGTTGACATTTTTCGTTGGTTTTTTTTTTAATTTAATTGTTTGCTTTGGTTCTGTGGCTGCTGCTGTCACTTGTCTCATATCTTATCTTATCACTTGTCATCCTCCAATTTTCGAAAAGTACACCTTTGTCACGGTCGCCATGTACGGCTTAAAAAGATGCACATATTCAATTGGTTTTGTTAGGTGTCCAAGCTCAGTCTGATTTTAGTATTCAAGGCAGAAAAGTTCTTAGGCTAAATACATAAGTATATAATATAAGTATATATCATTATTCTAAGAAAGAAAGAGAGTGTAGTATGCTCATATATGTAATACAATAAACATTGACACGCTCGATTATGCAGACGCTGCAGTTCGTCCGCATGGCCAGTCTACGTAAGTGGCTGATCATGTTTCGACCTTACTTATATTTATGTATATGCACCACATATAGCATACACTAATATATACCGGCTATATGACCGTTTGCAATAAGAGAATACTCTATATTGTGTCGGTTATTATTCTTATTAGAGTGCATATACTACACCAGCAACAATTTGTCTTGGAGCGCTCAATGCGCTTCACCCTCAAATTAACACCTGAAGTGTTAATTGGTTCATTAGGTTCGTCGGCCGCCGTCAGCGCTCACAACAACAACAATTGCATCTCCTGCTTCAACAACAACTGTAACAGCCGCAAAGTCTGCAATAGCTTCAATTACCGTCCAGCAGACTACATCAACAAAAACTCCCAACCAGTGACGGTGAATCCAAACCTGTTCAGACTGGTATGGACAGATATATTGCAAAATTAATAATTAATTAATTAATTTATTGATGAGTGATGCTTATTAGCAGCTACAAAAATAAGAGGGGTGAGGAGCGAGAGTGTACTCACATGTTTGGTCATTTATTCTTGGTGTGACCAAAACGTAAGCTCAGCATATTTAGGCTGCCTTGCCAGCACAATTCCTTTACGTAAGCATATATACAGAACGAAATGTGTGCATGCAAATTTGCGTACATACATACAATTGTTCTTATATATAGGTATATTTATAATTATTTATTACTTGCCACAGAGTGTTACATGCTGTGCTGAGTGGTTTTAATTACGACATGTGAATACACTACAACATTAATATAAACAAGCGAAAGCTTAGCCCTCAGACAAAAAGAGGCAACACACCAAAAATGTCCAAAAACAACATTGTGGATCGAAAAGCTTATAAGGCAATAGATTCCAAATATTGGCAAATCAGCCGGAATCTCAAGAAGGAGTTTCGCAAATTAAACCCTCTATAGCCAAGCCACCACCATTCAATATCCGTGGTGCAAACCGCACTTCATTAGTGCCAAAATTGGTAGCCCTAGTTGGACACAAACAAACTTTTATGTGACTCCACTCAACGGGGGGAACATAAGAGAGACTAAAGTCCAAACAAACAACGAATAGTTCCATCGTACTATAGAAAAGTACTTTAGAACGGAGAATGTAATTTTTTACACATTCCAATTAAAGAGCTCCAAAGGTCTTCCAGCCGTGATTAAAGGCGTTGAACCAACGGTTTCGCCTCAGGAAATTGTAGAAGCATTGGAAGAGAAGGGCTTTGAGGTTAAGTCCGGGGTATATTCTTCTCAAGAGCTGTAAGGTCATCAGAAACTCCAACATCAGCTACCCCTTGTTCACATCCCACTCCAACTGGAGATCCCGCTATTATTCCATCTAAACCGGCTCTAAGTCCATCCGTACTCGGCCAGCAGCCCAACGGGATCGAAACGTTGTTAATCTCGCTCAACCAAAATATAATAAACTTCATGACGTTCATGCAAAATTGCATGCAGGAACCTGTGGGAAACCAAAACTTGCTTATTCAAAAGCTTATGGACAATAATAAATAATGTCAGCACTACATAAAGTCCTGTGGAATGCAAACGGCATTGCCAAGTCGAACAAGAACTGTCACTGTTTCTGGACTTAAATGATATTGATATTGATATCATGCTGCTATAACTGTTCCAACCGAGATAATTTCAGTTTGGGATTTAACTCGATATGGGTGCTTATATATTTCTTAAATCTGAGCCAGTTTGTTTTATAATTTGTTAGTCCGAGTGGGTGCTCTGTTACTTGAGGATATGTTAATATAGTGAAAATTACTGGCGAGTGGTCTGATGACAATTCTGCTAGTGACTCTGCCCTTATTAAGTTGTGCGTAATTCCCCTGGGGACTGCGAAGTCTATTAGATCTGGGAGCTTACGTGGATCTGTTGGCCAGTACGTGGGCTTTTTCGGTGAGGCGTAGCCCAATTTGTTTGCTGGGTTGATGATTGTGTTATATAGCTGTTTGCCTTTTGGATTTACCAGGCGGGATCCCCAATGAGGGTGCTTGGCGTTGTAGTCTCCTGCAGCAATAAATCGTACTCCGAGTGTGTTGAAGAAGTCAGTTTGCTGGGTTGATGATTGTGTTATATAGCTATTTGCCTTTTAGATTTACCAGGCGGGATCCCTGATGAGGGTGCTTGGCGTTGCTGTTCTTGACATTGAATTTGTTAGTTTCAAAATTTGTTTAAAATCATATTCTACCTTTCACTGACTTGACGGTATCTTCACTTCTCTCGGATGCAGACATATTTATTGTTCTGGGAGATTTTAATCTACCTAACGTTTCTTGGCTTCCATCATGTGAGTCTTCCTTGTTGATGCTCTCCTCCTCACATTGCTTTGTTGACGGTCTCCTTGAGTTAGCCTTAACCCAACTTAATCCAGTGCGTAACAAAAGATCTAATATTAATGTTAGATTCTTCTAACTGTACTGTTTCGAGGATTGATTCCTTAGTCGTCCCTGAAGACAGTTTCCATCCAACTTTGGACTTAACTATTGATCTACTTTTTCGGTTATCAAATGCTGGTACCAGTTCGACATCTCAAACCCGTTGCTTTCGTAAAACTAAGTTTTTCAAGGTCAATAAGCTAATTCTTGCTGCAGACTGGTCTTATCTGTACTCCTGTAATGATATGAATGCTGCCATTTGTTTTTTCTATGATACTATATTATCGCTTTTTGATGCTTGTGTTCCACGTGTGACCCATGTATTGTCTGACAAACCGCCATGGATTACACGTGAGTTAACTAATTTGAAAAATGTGAAGTCTAGATATTATAGAAAGTTCAAAAGATAGTATCGACCGTCTGATTTCTCTCTTTATGCTGTTGCTCGATCGAATTTTTCAGTGCTTAATACACTATGCTATAAATATAAGATTAAGCGTTGTAAACTTCAGTTCTCCCGTGATCCTAAGCGATTTTATAACTTCGTTAACGTCAAACGAAAGGTGGCAGTGCACCCGTCCCATTTATGTTTTGAATATAATAAAGCAAACGACCTATTCCTCCGAAGATCATCGAGCTAACTTTTCATATCCCTATCAGTTGAAAAGGTCTAATTGCGACTTTAATCCTGTGATCGATGAAAGTTCGCTTTTCAGCGTGCTTACTTTAGTGAAGCCCGTGTACTCACCAGGACCTGATGGGATACCTGGTTGTGTACTCAGGTTTTGCGCTGAGACTTTGATTTCCCCGATTCTTAAGTTATTTACTTTGTCCGTTGAAACTTCCTCTTATCCAACCATTTTGAAAGAATCTTTTATTATTCCTTTGCATAAAAAGGGTAATAAATCCGTAGCTTCTAATTACAGGGGTATTTCCAAATTGTCCGCTATTCCTAAGGCATTTGAGAAAATTATAACTTCTCAACTGCAACATTTCTGTAGTTCTATTCTTTCATGTTCTCAACATGGGTTTATGAAACGTAGATCTACTACCACTAACCTTTTAGAGTTTACTTCTTTAGCGGTCGAGGGATTCAGGAATGCATTGCAAACTGATGTCATTTATACTGACTTCAGTAAGGCTTTTGATTCTGTCAATCATACACTGCTTTTGTTCAAGCTGAACGAACTTGGGATTCCAAGCCTTTTGCTTAATTGGATTTCTCAATATCTTAATAACCGTACACAAAAAGTTTTATTTAAAACTTATCTTTCGAAGACCATCAATGTGACCTCGGGGGTGCCACAAGGTAGCCATCTAGGACCACTGCTTTTTACGCTTTTCATTAATGACCTTCCGTCAGTTGTAACTCACTCTCGCGTGCTTATGTACGCTGATAATGTTAAACTTTGTATTAGTTTTAAAGACTTAAGCTCTCCACGTCTGCTTCAAGTCGATCTTAATAACTTTCAAACTTGGTGTGAAATTAACTTATTAAACCTTAATGTTTCAAAATGTAATGTCATGTCATTTCATAGATCCTCTTTTCAATTAGTGGTATATTATCTCAATAATACCCCACTTGAACGTTTGAACGAGATTAATGATTTGGGTGTACTCATGGACCACAAATTAAATTTTACTCGTCATATTAATATCACTGTCAATAAAGCCATGAGTTGTCTTGGTTTCGATAAGCGATGGTCGAAAGAGTTTGACGATCCTTACACAACCAAAACTCTTTTTATTTCACTGGTCCGCCCCATTTTGGAGTATGGATCATGTGTTTGGTCTCCACAATATGGATCACACCAAGTTAAAATTGAATCTGTTCAAAAACAGTTTCTAATTTTTGCTCTTCGTGGTTTAAACTGGGATCGAAATGTTAACTTGCCCTCTTATTCTAAAAGACTTCTTTTAATTAACCTTCCCTCCTTACTTAATCGTAGAGTAATGCTTGGTACTTTGTTTATTCATAAGCTTCTAAATGGACAAATAGATTGTCCTAATTTTCTTAATCAGGTCAATCTATCTGTACCTTGTAGACTAACCCGAAATTATGTCCCTTTAACTTTAACACGCTGTACTTCTAACTATTCTTTGCATGAACCTTTCCGAGTTCTCTGATCCGACTACAACCGCCTTTATTCTGTAATCGGATCAGAGTTCTCTATAACTATTCTAAAAACTACTATTTTAAGTTATCTATCTATTAGTTAGTCTTAATTATTATTTTAGTTGTCGTCAGTTGTCCACGCGACTTCGTTTTTGCATGCTGTCTGATAGGGTTCGCGCGTAACACTCTTTGTCCTGGTGTCGCTTGGACCACTTGAACGTACTGCGCATTGTACGCGTCAACGTCCAGAAGTTTAAAAAAAGTAAAAAAGGGGGCAGAGCAACGCTTGCCGGGCCAGCTAGTATATATATGTTATTTATTGCTTGCAACAGAGTGTTACAAGCGGTGCTAATTGGTTTTAATTATGACATGTGAATACACTATACATCCTCTTTTTAAAGAATAACGTAATGTAGTGAAGTTATATTGGATATATATAAAAAAAATTACGTCTATATTTGAATATATATTTTTATAATTTTATAATATTATTTTTTTTTTTTTGATTCTCACTATCTTTTTTTTTAAATAAAAATTTTTTTTTGCAATTTAATATATTTTTTTTTCATTGTATTCTTTCAAAATATATACGCTTCAAATTTAAATTTTTAAAGTTTTTTTTTATTTTATTTATTTAAAAATTTTAATCTATCCTTATGCACTTTTTGTGCTTTATTCTTTTTATCTTTAATTAAAATATTATTCCTATCTTCTATTGATTCTACTGTATATAAGCCTAGATACTTTGGTTCTAGTTTATGGCCCGTTTCATTTTTTAAAAGAACCTTATCTCCTATTTCTAGTAAAAAATTTCTTACCTTCCTATCATATAATTCCTTATTTTAAGGGGACCCGGTGGTCTAGCGGCCTCAAAATTAACCTATTTAAAAATTTTTTTTTATATTATAGGAATGAGTAATGGTTTCGTTTTTTCCACTTATTTTATTACTTATAAACTACAGAAAAATGAAAATTAAGATAAGAAAAATTTGTTATTTTTATTCAAAAAATGGAGCTGAAATCCTCCTCTCTAAAAAATTGTGCCTCGCTGATGAAGATGATTTTGTCTCTCCCTCTGATCAAAAATAAAAAAATAAGACAGCGTTTCAATTAGTATAAGTATAGTTATAGCGGGTACTAGAATAAAAAAAAAAAGAAAAAATTGACAAAATGGCGCATAATTCAAATTAGGATTCTGAAAATGACTCTTTTTTGCAATGTTTTTTAAATAAAAAATATAGAAATATTTTTCGGAAACTATTTATTCTAGTGCCAACCATAGCTTGTACTATTCAGAATGACCTATTATTTTCAGACAAATCGGTCGAACCGTTTTCTTGCTTTTAGCTTCGCCAGCCCATAAAAAGTACTTTCGAGATAAACGCGTTTAAAGTTTCAAGGAGCCCAACCCACCGTTCTACTACCTGACCTTGTAATGGCTTCTAAGTATAGATATACTCGGAATTTCGCCACGAAATTTTTACAGTATATTTTTAAAACACTATGCTTTTATAATATGTATAAAAAAAATCGATTTTTTCAAAATCCTAGACCACCGGGTTCCCTTAAGCCTTATGCTCTTCAAGGGGTTGGTAATAGGACCAGAAGAAGAGATCGTGGAGGGCAAGAGTCAAAGGCGATGAGAGTTTCTGGCGAAGAGTAGGAAGTAAGAATTTCCGCTAAGCTAATCCGACCACTTAGCAACAACCTTTCTTTTTCTTTGAACTTCGATTGAGTCGGTTGTGATATGTCAATTTAAAGAAAACAAGAATATATGTATATGAACATATATATATTAAAAAAGTAAAAAGTGTAAGAAAAATTAATGAAATATAGTTTACGGCATCTAAGGAAAAATAATTTTTTTTGGTTAGGATGTCGAAGGAACCACGTTAATTTTCTTTTGTGGCATTCCAGTGGATGACACTAAAATTTTCTTGATGTGCGAATAATTGATGGTAAATATTTATAGACATGCTGCCATCGTTAGGCAAGTGAATACAAGAAACTTTTTTTTTTAGGATTGGCACCTAGTGTGAAATGCCAAGTTTTAGACAAAAGTCCGCAATCCATGGAGGTTAAAACGAAGCGAGTGAAAGTGTCTACCTGCAGCATCGCCATCATCCCCATATGTGGATGTAATTATATCACCAGCGAAGTGCTAAAGATCTACGCAAGGGAGCAGTGAGAATTAGCGAGAATTTATGAAATTTCATATCGACCATAACTCTTTTGATATCGACCTTAACCCCATATCAGTAAGCCGACTTCATGCTGCATTAAATAATTTTACACTTAAGATCAGCTGTTCCGTTCGAAGCCAAGCGCCAAGAGAAGAGGCCGTTGACCTGCCGGCGCATCATTGCATGTGGCCATACCCGCTAATGTCATATTACTATTCTCTTTAGCAAATTTGTTTATATCAAGAGAAGCGACACAGCTGACATAAAAGTAGCTAATGGGCGAATATATACATATGTTAACCTTTATTTAAAAATATTTTATTTTTCTTCCATTTAATTTTATATAACTTTATCTAGGTTCGAAGTTCAAAGTTCGAAAGTCGTTTGAAATAAAAAAGAAAACACAAAGAAGAGAAAATAGTTAAATATATGTGAAATCTTGTTAGGCCCCCACTCTCTTAAATTCTTATACTCGCTCTCTCTCACTGCGCAATAATATAACACCTTATTTACAGCAACACAGGAAAGATCTTTCTACGTGGGAAGCTATGTAAGTACTCTCGTTTAATTTATTACATTGTGTGTTTATTTTCTTGAGTAATGAGAGAGTTAACAGTTCGTTTTAATTCTTCGGCCGCTACGGTTTGTTCCGATCCGTTGTCCGTGTTTCGTCTTAGTCTCCTCATCTTCCAAATCTCGGCGCGCATGCGAAGGAGGGCGCGTGTAATCGAAAGAACCGAAAATGCAAGTGCAAAGAAAAAGCAATTAAAAAATCATGGCAATGGCAAAGTGCACTCGGAATGAAAGCAATCCAAATGCAAATATTACAAAAATTTAATGAACATTTCCATTTCGCTCGACCAGCAATATTTGACCGAATATTTATATTGCGCAATTCCATTAACATTTTACAACGGCTTCTCCAGTGCCAACAAAACGCCGACTCTGTGCATTTAACATTATCGATTTGAGGGAATTATTTACTTTTACTTACAATTAGCGCAACTCAGCGGCACATGCTTATCGTATTAATACCCACGGAAAAAAGAAACACACACACAAACACGAATCCCAAAACTGGCCCAAATCAAATAGAGAGTCCATTAGCACATTCTCTGCGACTTCTATGTGCCTGCTTTGAGGCTCATTCAAATATTTGTGTATAATATGACCACCAACGCTGCCGTATCCAGGTGCAATAGAGGCACACATTGAGTTCAAACTTTAAAAACTAAACTTCCTTGCTTCCGCACTTTCCTTCGCTACATATACGTTTGGATATTTCTCTCCCCTTACCCCCAATTTATTCGTTATGAGTAGCCTACGTCCTGGCAGTGTGTGTGACACTACGCCGTTACAACGCTTTGAAAGCCAGAGTAGTAGTGGCGAGGAGCCTTCATCTCCAACGGCAGCCAGCATTGTGGCAGCATCATCGGGTTCCTCTATGCCCCATAATAACAACAACAATGTAAAAGTTGATTTACAGCTACCCACATTTGTGGGTGGTCCGGGAAATGGAGTTGGATCGGCCGCTATTGTCACCAAGACGCGCACAAGAGGCACTTCGCAAATCTTTGGACGCATTTTTCTAGACTTGTGCCTGCTCAGTTGTGTTGGTCTGCCCATGTTGGCCTTCTCTTTATGGAGTGAGCCCTATAAACGTGGCTTCTTCTGCGATGATTCGTCGTTGAAGCATCCCTACAAAGAGTCTTCCATACGCAGCTGGATGCTATATCTTATGTGTGCAGCCTTGCCTGTGGTTTTGATTCTGCTGGTTGAGTTCTTTAGGGCATAGGACAAACATGTAAGGGATTCATATCTTGGTGCCAAACATAAGGCCAACAAGGCTCACTATCTATGCCACTTGGAGTTGCCCAATTGGCTATTGGAGTGCTATCAAAAGATTGGCATTTTTGTATTCGGTTTGGGAGTCGAGCAGTTGACAACAGACATTGCGAAATATGCCATCGGAAGGCTAAGACCTCACTTTTTTGCTCTTTGTCAGCCAGTTCTACTTGATGGAAGCTCTTGTGACGATCCTTCAAATGTGGGCCGATATATTGAGGATTTCACTTGTGCGGCAAATGATATAAGTGCCAAGCAATTGAAGGACATGCAGCTATCATTTCCCAGTGGACACGCCAGTTTTGCCTGTTACTCTATGATCTATTTGGTGATTTATCTGCATCGACGCATGCACTGGCCACGCATTAGAATGATCCGGAATCTGATCCAATTCATCCTGATAATGTTTGCCTGGTATACGGCTCTGACACGAGTCTCTGTATCTCTATAAGCATCATTGGTCGGATGTGCTGGCTGGAGCCGGCATTGGCCTAACATATGCGGTTGTGGTGGTTAGTTTATCCCATTAATCTATATAATTAACACACTTTTACATATTGCTTCATTTTGGACTCATTTAGACCTCGACTATGTGGTAAAAAGGATTCTATGGGTTGCAAACCCTTAACCACCACACTCTATTGACATCATCACCCACCGCTTCAGTCTTCGCTTTATAACTTTAATAATACTAAACAGAATAATTATAGATTATTTGTATCTCTATGTCTATATGTATGTTAAAGTATGACCCATTTTACTTAAAAAAAACTCGTTTTAGTCTGTCTCGAAAAATGGCTCTAAAACTGTAGGATTCGCACGCATTCAGTTGATATATTAAAAAAAAAAAACCATATCAAAAAGGGAGCAATGAAACGAAGATCCGTGATTGGCCGATTTATACGAATACGCATATAAGGAAAAGAGAAATTGCATTAGCAAATTGAGATAGTACGATCATAACAGGTGCGGCGAATTCGCGAGAGAGCACTCACACGCATAGTGTAGGTGTGAGATGCACGCTCTTAATCAATGTATGCGAATACGCATAGTAAAAGAGAAATGGCATTCGCAAAAACATAAGAAAGTGCATTATCACACGAATCTACGGGAGAGCACTCACACACACAGTATAGGTGTGAGTGCATACGAAATGCACGCAAAGCGTGAGCGGTATTACACACGAATTGCAACAAGAGCCGAAATGCGTAAGCAGCGTTTGAGCAGAGGCAATGCGAGGTTTCGCGGTCAACGCAGCCAGAAACATAATTCACTTTCAGGAAATCATTCAATATGAGCGGACGCAATATGCAAAACAAGAGAAATGATAAAGAGGCGTTGCAGTTGATGGCATCGCCCTATGTCTCGGAAGAGGAGGTGTCGGAGGAGGAGTCCGATGGCGAGGATCCGGTCGCAGATGGGCCGGTAATCGTCATCTCCTCCGACGAGGGAGAGGAAGAGGACGAGGGAGAGATGGAAGAAGAAGAGGAAGAAATGGAGGTGAATGAAGAGGAAGAGGATGATTTCGAGGACGAAGGGATTGTGGCAGATAGCTTGGCAGGGCTGTTTGCCGAAGTAGAGGAGGAGCTGCGAAGGATGGGGGCTCAAATGGAAGAAGAGCCAGTGGAGCCGGCACCTCAGATGGAGGCAGAACATATAATTGACTTGGTGTCAGACGAGGAAGAGGAAGAGGGGCAGTGGCAGCCAGCGAGGCCACCGACACCGCATATACGAGTAAACCCGGCGTTCTACGCCGAATTTTGCAGGCCGGATGGCGGACCATCTTCAGAACCAGAGGTAAACCCAGCATTCTGGGAGGAGTTCTGCGAGCCGCACGGCAGCGACGAGGAGCCGCAGGAGCCAGAGTACTGGCAGGAGGACCTCACGGAGGATGAGGCAGCCACCAACGAAGCCTATGATCCACCAAGACGCGACCAGTGGGTGGAGTCTGTACTCCAGGGCGACATGTGGGTGCACCGGGCCACAACGGTGTGCCAATGGGCAGAGCCGGTGGGACAAGAAAACCAGCAACCACACTCACAGGACACGCAAACGGCCTTCCAGGGCCAAAAAAGGCTGTCACAGCAGCAGCAACTGCAACAACAACAGCCGATAGCCTCCCAGGGCCAAGAAGGGCACACGGCACAACGCCAGCCAACCACACGGGACCCGCGTCGGCTAGCGCGACAAACGTCAGCGCCAGAGGAGCGGCAGGCACCACAGAGGCCGGTGCTCAACAGACAGCGGTCGGTGCCATTGCCTACAAAGCACCAACGATGGCGAGAGGTAGAGGAAGTTAGGTGGCCACTCGCCGTGGTAATGGCAGTACGAGGGATGGGTGGTGAAACCCGACAAGCCCGGGTAGTGTGGGTAGGGCAAGTGCGCTACCGCATTCGGATGGCGAGGGGACGAGCACGGGTGTTGGAGGAGGAGCGTAAGAATAATATAAGTTAGAGTAGGAGAAAAATGTGAAATATCGGGAATAAGTTAGAGTAGGAGAAACATTTGAATTTAGGGAATAAGTTAGACTAGGAGAAAAATTTGAAATTTAGAGAATAAGTTAGATTAGGAGAAAAAGTCTGAAGTTTAGGAAATAAGTTAGGCTTAGGAGAAAAATATGAAGTGCAGTATTAAGATGAAAATAAAAAAAAAAAAGCCCAAGAAAAGATGCAGAATGAGCCAAACATGTTTATAAATAATACATGTTTTAAATGAAAAGATGCTCAATAACTGCCAAAAAAAAAAAAAAAGAAAAAAAAAGGGGATCCGAAAAGAAGCTCCGATATATCGCCAATTAGAAAAGATGCCTACAATGGCCAAAAAAAAAAAAAGATGCAAGCCGAGCCAAACAAAGAAAATTTTTAAGCAAAATTTAAAAAAAAAAAAATATATAAAAAAAAAAAATATATAAACGACATAACGGAATCAAAAAAACTACATAAACATAAATGTTGAGGGAGGGGAGGCTTTGGTCTCCCGAAGAAAGGGGGGAATGTGAGGAAAGATATAATATATCTTACCACACAAATACACGAAATACAGAATATATGCTTAATAATACACAAACACATGAAACACATAAGCTATATCATGTATAAATCACTCCCTCACATTTTAAAGAAATATAAGTGTACATGATATACATAATGTTGCTCGCCCAGCCAATATGTGCAAACGTATGTTAGCAACATGGCGAGAGCTTAGCAACATTAAAAGCTAAGCAACATCGCAAGCATTGGCAACATAAGCTGAGCGCTAGCAACATACGTGGGAAATCTAAAATATTCATGTACACAAATATGCACATACATATGCATACAACTAAACATATAAAACACGCATGCATACAACTAAAACATATAAAACACGCATGCATACAACTAAAACATATAAAACACGCATGTCTACAACGACACAAATAGAACGAGAGAGAGCGAGCTGAGAATGCGTGAGAGTCAAAGTAAACGATCATATGCTCGTAAACAAACATCGAACATATGATCGTAAACAAATAATGCAACGGCGGAATAGAAATGTCATCGGACTTTGTTGCGATGACGTCAGAGCAATGCACCAGCAGTTTATTTGTAGGCTGATGCGGGCGGGCGGAATGCATAAGCATTTCCGAAAATGAGAAAAACAAAAAGAAACGAAAAGTTCTCACGCTCAGAGAACGGTAGCTCGTAGGCTAAGGCGGGAGGGCGGCAATGCGTAAGCATTGCCGAAATATTAAATTTACTCACACACGAACACAACCGAAGCTACGCTCAGAGAGCGGTAGTCAGTACAGCTTGTGGGCTGAAGCGGGAGGGCGGCAATGCATAAGCATTGCCGAAATAATAAATACACACACACCCATACGCAACCAAACAAAAACCACGCTCAGAGAGCAGCTTTCGGAATAGCTTGTAGGCTAATGCGGGAGGGCGGCAATGCATAAGCATTGCCGAAAACGAAAGCCAAGAAACTACGCTCAGAGCATACGATCGGCTCGTGAGCGGGAGAGTAACGGCCGAGAGAGCGTTGTTGTGCATGTATGGGTGTATCAGCGGCAAATTGGGGAATGGTTTGACAGCCACTGGAAAGTGGCTGCAACAACGAAGAGAAATTTATGAAGGCGGTTAATTTGAATAAATCAAATTAAATTTAATAATTACAATAAAAAGGGGTGAATTAATGTTAATTGAGAGTCATTGTCGGTTATTTATATATATATCTTACATTTATATTTTAGTATGTATTATTTTATATTTCGTTATATTTTCTTATATTTATTTATATAGCCATGTATCTCATGTAATTATGCATTTACGTTTAGGTTGTAAGTTTAATGTATTAGAAAATTGTTAGTTACTCTTAATTTTAGAAAAGAGAGATGCATGGTGGGTAAAATGGGTGGCGGTGGCGGAGATCGCGGGGCCAGCACGAGACCAGGAGAGAGCCAAAAAGGAGACGCCGTTGGCAACCGAGGCTGGGAATGCAGCTAATTAGGAGGTGGCGCATACGAAGTGAAAGAATTTCACCATGCATAGCAACAAGCGAGCTATGCTGGATGAGCGGCAGAGAAAGCCGATCAAAGGAAACAAGCAATGGAAAGTTTTCAAGATAAAGCGAAAACTGATGGAAAAGTACCCGTAACGGGTCAGAAGTTCACCACGCGTCCTGATTGGGTCAAGATGCCTATAAATACGCACGGCTGAGACCAGAGGGATAATTAGTTCGTGAGTGAAGATTTTAAAAGTGAAGTCAACGAGTGAAGTACCAAGCGAAGTCATTAAGTGAAGGCACGGCTGCAAAAATTAGAAAGTTCAAGTGCACGTGAAAATCTACGACCAAGTCAAGGGCAATCGTTAGCAATTTGGAAGACTAGGAGTATTCCTAGCACAGTTAGGAAGACCAGGAGTATTCCTGGCACAGGCAGGATCGACTAGGAGTATTCCTAGCACAGATTAGGGAAGATCAGGAGTATTCCTGGCATAGTGGGGAAAGCCTAGGAGATATTCCTAGCAATCGATAGGAGATTAGCAGCGATTAGGGTAGAAAGGCAAGACCAGGAGTATTCCTGGCACAGACAGGGTCGACTAGGAGTATTCCTAGCATAACTTAAGAAAGACCAGGAGGATTCCTGGCAGCAGAAAATAAACCATTGGCTAACAATTGTTCTCGTTTGGTCACCAGAGTTTCTGAGGATTGAATCCACAACCACCAGCATCGGCCCCGGATGCCAAGTTCTGCCATCGCATACCCAAAAACCATCAAAAACATCACCACCAAAATATAAATAATCAAAACATCAATAAAATACCATTTTTGCATCCTCAAAAATCAACATAAATCTTATCATTTCACCAGCGCACAAATAAATTTGTTGTGCCGAACCTCGACACCTGAAATCCGGCTCTGCCGACAATCAGGACGAAAAAGGATCGTTACAAGTGCATAGCTTTAGTTGCCATACATACGAATACTGCTATATACCCTTTGTATGTCTTTTGACCACGGGTTTTGGAGCATCTAATGTGGTAAGGTCCAGCATAGTCCACTCCGGTGTTTTGGAATGGCCACGACATTGTGACTCTATACTGTGGCAAATTACCCATTATCTGCTCTGCTGTATTCTGGCGATACCTTGCACACGTAACACATTCTCTCAAATATTTTTTAAGTGCGTTTCTTAAGCCCAATATCCAAAATTTCCTTTGAATATAACTCCTCATAAGGTTAATCCCTCCATGCAGCGTCTCCTTATGAGCATTTTTTATTAACAACACTGCTAAATGAGATTTTTCTAAAATAATGGGGTGCCTTGTATCAAAATTTACGTTGGTATTTTGTAATCTGCCCCCAACTCTTAGTAAAGCGTCGTGATCTAAAAACGGATTCAGACTCAGGATTTTACTCTTCATATTGATTTCTCTTTTCTGAGTCAATCGAGATATCTCCCTGCTAAATTGCATTGACTGTTGGTGTTTAATAATTAATGTTTTAGCACCTTTGAGTTCACTGATGGTTAGATACGAAGGGAAGACTTCATTTTTTGTTTTAACCGCAATGAACCTTAATATGTAAGCAGTTACTCTGACCAATTTGTTTACACATGAATATTTTTCTACCAGTTTTTGCATTATATCGTTGGCTGTATCAACAACAACTGTACTGACAATAAAATCACTGCCCTTAACTTTTTCTTTAGGCCAACTTTCTTTTGATTTTAGAATCCAATCGGGACCATTCCACCAAATATCACAATTCTTTAATTTGGTGGGACAAATTCCCCTTGAAGCTACATCAGCAGGATTATCCTCTGACATCACATGGCTCCATACAAATTCTCCCATTTTTCTTATATCATCTGTCCGACGCCTGATGAACTTATCCTTGTTACCATTCCTTATCCAACAGAGAGTGATTGTGGAATCGCTCCACGCGTATATCTCTGCCGGAACTGCAATAGACTGCTGGACTCTTGTCAACAATTGCACTAAAAGATGAGCTGCACATAATTCCAATTTTGGAATAGTTTTCCTGTTTTTTATAGGGTTTACTTTGCTCTTACTGGCTATCAATGTGACTGACTCTCCCACATTAGCATATACTACAGCAGCAAATGCTATTTCTGAGGCGTCCGCAAACCCATGGATCTGTAGTACATTACTAGGCCGAGTTTTAATCCATCTCGGTACCCTTATCTCCTGCAATGCTATTAAATTGTCTTTAAAGGATTTCCATTCTATCATGTCTTTATCGGACAACTTTTGATCCCAGGTTTGCTCAGCTAACCATAACTTTTGCATGAACAATTTGCCAATCACTGTTACTGGTGCTAACCATCCTAAAGGATCATAAATTCTTGCAAGCATGGATAACACCACCCTTTTATTAATTTTTCTGTCTTCGTCACAGTGCATCTTGAGCTTAAACTTATCTTTAAGTGGTTCCCACTGCAACCCCAGAGTTTTAATTGACTCATTTTTCTCGATTTTTAACACTTTATTATCGCCCGTATCACTTACTGTTTTAATAATGTCGGACTTATTGGAGATCCATTTTCTCAAATTCATTCCCACTTTCTCTAGCTCATTAGATACCTGCTCTACCTTATACTTGGCCTCTTCTATGGTTTCACCGCCTGTCATTAAATCGTCCATGTAAAATTCATCTTGAATTATTTCACTTATTTTCCTATCGTTGCATTTGCTACCTATTTCTGCTAGTACCCTCGGCGCTAAATATGGAGCTGCAGCAGTGCCGTACGTAACAGTTGTCAACTTGTAGCTTTTTAATTTTCTTTGTGGTGATTTTCTCCATAAAATATATAAGTATTTTTGATCATCAAGATCAATATTAATTTGGCGATACATTTTTTCTATGTCTGCGGATACAACAAACTGCCATTTGCGCCACTTCACAATTATGTCAAAGATATCCTTTTGTAGTCGGGGACCGACCCACATAATATCATTCAGACTTTTATTATTTGATGTTTTTGCGGAGGCATCAAAAACAACTCTCAATCTAGTGGTTAAACTAGAATCTTCGTCATTAGCTTCGATCATATGACCCAACTCTAAATATTCTTTATAAACTTTGTATACTCCTCTTTAAGT
This sequence comes from Drosophila austrosaltans, assembly GCA_035045865.1. NCBI lineage: Eukaryota > Metazoa > Arthropoda > Insecta > Diptera > Drosophilidae > Drosophila > Drosophila austrosaltans. Next base: position 7,306,053 of record JAWNOQ010000073.1, on the reverse strand, counting down.
TTTGGGTTTCGTTGAAATTTTTTCTCTAAGTTAAGAAACCGCGCAATCGCTGGGGCCTTGGAATCGCCCAACTCCTTGTCACATTTGAATGGCATAGTGTCTTGTCTTCTTAAAATTTTCCTCACATGTATTGGCTTCCACATCTTCTTTCTCGTCTTCTTCCATCTCCCAAAATCGGTTTAAATCAGTTACATCAATTGCCGTCGCCACTATAGCACTGTTTCCTTTGGATTTGGTGCACCCTGACACAATCCATCCAAACTGTGTATTTTGTCCCAACAATCCATCAACTTTAGTTACTCCACTTTTCACTATGTGGGTGTAAACATTAGAGGTCTGCATGAATGTATTCATTTCCAAACCATAGTACTGTACAGTAGTTAGGTGTTCTCAAAAATAATGTACTCATTCTTTGCTGTACAGTATATTCAATTTGACAGATTAGGAGTGTACAGCATTTTTACTGTACTCATTTAGAGTGAGTGACAGTAATAAATGTACTCTTTGTAAGTGAGTACAGTACATGTCACTTTTTTTCAGGTTGTACATCACTTGTACATTTCTCATTTTGCTGTACAGATGTGTATAAAATTTTGAACAACGAAGACATGGCTGCCAAAGAAAATGACGCAAACGCAATAAATATGAATGAAAGCGTAAGTTTTTGCGAAAATAAAATTATATATTATTTATTAATGTTAAATAACGAAGAAATTTGTTATTTTAATAATTGTGTTCGTTTCGCCTTTTGTAATTGTCTTTTGCAAGGTTGTATATGTGTAAAGTCGCAAAGTCTCACGTATAACTATATTTGTCTGTATGTATGTATGAAGAACTCAAACTGAAGAAATTGAAAACATTATTCCATCCAGCCAAGAAATAGATGACATTTTCGCCGACTATGTACAACCCATCCAGAATAATAATATCCAATCTATTATAAACAATGAAACTCAAACATATCAAAATGTTAATATTCCATATAGCGCAGCCTTTGATGTTCTGAGTTGGTGGAAAAACAACAAACAACAATTTCCCTTACTTTTTAAGGTTGCTTGCAAATTATTAGCCGTTCCAGCGAGCAGTGCAGCATCCGAAAGAGCTTTCTCCGTTGCTAAAAACCTTATTAACTATAAACGCTGTAAAATCGCAACCACAGATGATAAGGTGAATAAGATAATGTTCTTGCACTCAAATGTTCAAGTTCTATATAATGAATTATTTTCTGAAATAAATTTGTAATAATAAAAATCATATTGGCTATCTTTTTCTTGCATAAGAAATTCTAATTTTTTTATTTATTTTTTTTATTTTATTAAATTAAATTAAATTTTGCTTGCAATAAGCAAAAAATCATAACTCACTGTACAGTAAGTGAACTGCACACTAACATAGTGTGCAGTAAAGGAACTGTACACCAATTTTAGTGTACTCATTAACTGCTGTACAACATGAAAGTGAGTGCAAAGCCTAGCTGTCGATTCAAAAAATTTGTACAGTATTTACTTGCACCCATTTAAAACTGTACAGAAAAAAGGTGTACACGTTTTTAGAATGAATGATTCATTTGCCCTTTTGGATGCATTCATGCAGATGTCTAGTAAACATCTACCCCCATAATCATATCCACCCGGCCTGGCATATTAAAATTCGGGTCAGCTAAAACGTACGACTGCCATTTAGACATATCTACATTTGCCGCCTTTATTGGAAGAGCTTTCATTAATTTCGGTAACACTATTGCTTCCACCTTAAGAAGCTCTTTCCATGGTTCACGCATTTTTATTGACAATTTAATTTTGTGCTTTGAAGTACACGTTTTTGTTGACGATACACCGCTTATTTCTGTATGAGCCTTTATTTTTGGCAATTTTAAAATCTGAGCTGCTTCCTCAGACACGATAGTACTCTGGGCCCCACTATCAATTAATGCTCTTAAAGTCTCATAACCTCCATTCACTGCCTTTTCTTTTATTAAGGCCGTAGCCAACAACGCCGGTTGTGCCGTTACACATGTATTAATCTTTTCCCTCCGTTCACCAATATGGAGTAATGTGTGGTGCCCCCTATTGCACACTGAACAAACAACCTCATGTGTGCATCTTTTATTGCTTGAATGTTTCAAGCACCTTGTGCATAATTGCACTTTCTTGGCTAATTCGACCCTTTCTATTGGAGTCACGCCTTTAAATTTATAGCACTGTAATGTGCTGTGTCCGGCAACTTTGCAAATCGGACAATTTTCTTTAAGAGCCGTATATGCCATTTTTTGCATCGGTCTTTTTTCCTCCTTTTTTATCGAGCTTAGAGAACAATATCTCTGCTCCAAATATTCTAAGACGTCAGATATCTGCTTCGTCTTCTTAACTTGGCTCTCATATAATTGAGTTGAGCGAATATCACGTCAACCTCATCGGACAGATTGGCTTTTATTTTAATAAGGTGTGTTGACTCATTAATTAAGTCAATCACCCCTTTTATATTCTTAGCGGACTCATTGTTAACAACCGGTAAATCAACTATCCGGTTTAACTGTTCGGAAAATATCCTTCTATGATTCTCATACCGCTTGGTTAGTAAATCCCAAGCGGTGTTTTAATTATCGGCCGAACCCGACAATAAATGAGCTACCATGCTCCTCGCTTCTCCCCGTAACGCGGATTTTAAATAATTAAATTTAAGAGCAGGACTAAGATCCTCTCGTTTATCTATTAGTTCTACAAATAATTCCGCAAACAGGTCCCACTCTTTCGGTTCTCCGAAAAACGTGGGTACCTGAATTTTCGGTAACACCGGCAGTTCGTCTCTCATACAAACATTCTCAACATTGACTCCTACCGGTTTCTTTATAATTTCTTCCATTGCTCCTAGAGTATTTTGCACATCAAACTCTAGCTCCTCTGTTGCATTCTCAAACTCACTATTAGACACAAATCTTCCGTACAGCTCGTCTACCTTCTTCTGTACCTTCTGCCACATAAATTCAATTTTATTTTTGTGGAATTTAAATATTTCCACCTTCTTTTCCCTGATATCATTTTTCACCTCCTCCAGGTATTCCCGAAGTTGGCGAACTCTCTCTTCAAACTCATTTTCTTCACTTACACTTCCCTTATCTATGACCGTATCCACCCTAGTAGCGGCTTCTTTACTAGTACTAGGTCTAACGCCTTCCTCAACGACAGTTGACTTACTAGTATCTACATTGCTTGGTTCTACGATTTTATTTTTATTTTATTTTAGTAATCGTGATCGACTGGTTTACATTTTAATAGCATACTATGATTAGCTATCCACTTTGTTTGGATTTCATCTACCTCCTTTAAAATTTCCTTATTAATTTTACTAGCATCTAACCCTTCGAAAAACCTTAACCTTTCCATCAACTTGGCCTGCTTCTGCAGCAACTCAATTGTCTTGTCTGACAACATTTTCATAAATTCCAATCTTATTGTATATATGTATGTATAAATAAATATGTATATATAAACAATTATAATTCTTATTATATCTTATCTGTTGCTGCTGCTGTTGATGTTGCTGCCGCTGCTGTTGCTAATGTCGTCCTTCCTTCTTGACGGGTGATGATGAGGGATGTTAAAGGCCTTCGTATTTGTGTCCGTCTCTAGGAATTCTCGGGATTCTCACTGCTACTGTATACTACCACCGCGTATACTCCGGTCACTGGGCACTGCCACTGGCTCTTTTACACTGTTCCTGCCACTGGCAATCTTCACTGGAACTGTCTATTAGTCTGTCTTTTTTTATTTTTGCTCACTAACACCGGAATGTTGAACCGAGTCGCGAGTTGCGGAACTTTCCTTTTTACACGAGTTTGATATATTGGCTTCGAACACGCCACATCAATTTTTACCGACACGAATTTCTGCAATTGCTCCACAGCAAACTGCCTTTTAAATACGGACGCACTTTTTTTTAAATTAAATATTTTTTAGATATTTTCAATTATACTCCGTTTCTTACCACTGGTGGGGGAAAACAGGAGTTTTTTATTTTGCTACCTTTAGCTGGTCTTAGCATATAACGTAGCTAGATCGCAGACTTTAAGGAGCTGGTCAACCTCTTTGTGTCTTACCACTGGTGGGGGAAAACAACAGAGTCTTTACTCGAAGGACCAAAAATGAATAGGGCTTCCGAGGAGAAGAAATAATAACCCGATCTTCATTTGTTGAATTCACAATCTGAACTGACTTTTATTTATTTAAATGTTTGTTAGGAAAGGTCTAGTCTTAGATTCTAAGGGTCACATATTTGGTGGTGGAATTTTAATATTAATTAATGCATGCCTTAATTCCTTAAACCCGGATGTGTTGGTGTTAGATCTATTTATATTCCAAGCCTGCGATGATCGTTAAATGCCTAGCTGAATGCATCGGCTACGCAACAAATCACCCAGATGGCAAGGCTCACGGAGGAACTGGCATCCTAATCAAAAACCGAATTAAACACTGTCTCCACAATGGATTTGCCAAACAATACCTACAAGCAACTTCAATAAGTGTCCAAACCACTTTCGGCAGTACAACCGTGGCTGCACTGTACTGTCCACCACGATTCTCAATCTCTGAAAAAGAGTTTACTGACTTCTTCAACACACTCGGAGTACGATTTATTGCTGCAGGAGACTACAACGCCAAGCACCCTCATTGGGGATCCCGCCTGGTAAATCCAAAAGGCAAACAGCTATATAACACAATCATCAACCCAGCAAACAAATTGGGCTACGCCTCACCGAAAAAGCCCACGTACTGGCCAACAGATCCACGTAAGCTCCCAGATCTAATAGACTTTGCAGTCACCAGGGGAATTACGCACAACTTAATAAGGGCAGAGTCACTAGCAGAATTGTCATCAGACTACTCGCCAGTAATTTTCACTGTATTAACATATCCTCAAGTAACAGAGCACCCACTCGGACTAACAAATTATAAAACAAACTGGCTCAGATTTAAGAAATATATAAGCACCCATATCGAGCTAAATCCCAAACTGGACGACGAAGAAGACATCGACTTTTGCACCTCTGCATTAGAGTCGATGCTCATTGAAGCAGCTGGTATCTCCACCCCAAACATTGGCCACACCCAGGAAAAACACAAGTCTAACAACCGACTAATTGAACTTCTTGTAACAGAGAAAAGACAACTTAGGCGAGAATGGCAAATGTCTCGATCACCGGCAGCGAAATATCGCCTAAAGGCAGCTTCCCGAACCTTAGCAAAAGCGCTTAGACAAGAAGAAGCAATAGCACAGCGGCAATACATCGATAAGCTTTCCCCCACCAGCACCAAATATCTGCTGTGGAAAGCTCACCCATCCATAACTGCCCCAACCGAGATAATTTCACCTATACGATGCCCAACTGGCAGGTGGGCCCGTTCAGACGAAGAAAGAGCACTCACCTTTGCAGCTCATCTAAAAACGGTTTTTCCGCCAAACCCGTCAACAAACTCATTCCAGATTCCCCCTCTAAGCACCCCAGTGGAAACCGAGCCACCGAAATTCCAAGCGGAGGAAATTTCTGCAATTATTAAAAACTATCTTAACCCAAGAAAGTCGCCCGGCCATGACAAAATAACCTCGAAAATGATCCGAGAATTCCCGATCTGTGCCGTGCGATACATCTGCAAACTTTTCAACGCGATAGTAAAAACTTGTCACTTTCCAATAAGTTGGAAAAAATCAGTAATCATAATGATCCCAAAACCCGGAAAAGACATCATCGTACAGACCCATCAGTTTATTGCCAAGTCTTTCAAAACTATTTGAAAAGGTCCTACAACTCCGTATAAATACAATCCTGGTAAACCAAAATATAATCCCACATCATCAGTTTAGCTTTCGTGAAAAGCACGGCACAATTGAGCAAGTCAACCGTATCACCTCAAAGATCCGTACAGCATTCGAGCAAAAAGAATATTGTACAGCAATTTTTCTCGACGTCGCCCAAGCCTTTGACCGAGTCTGGCTTGACGGCCTAATATACAAAATAAAAGCGTCGCTTCCACAATATACACACAGGCTAATGGAATCTTATCTATCCAACAGAAAATTCGCTGTACGATGTAATAGCTTCACTTCTGATGACTTCGAATCAAAAGCAGGTGTACCTCAAGGCAGCGTGTTGGGTCCAACACTATATATTTTGTACACAGCGGATATACCAACAAATCGTACACTCACCACATCTACTTTCGCCGATGACACGGCTATCCTTAGCCGCTCCAAATGTCCGATCAAAGCTGCTGAGCAACTGGCAACCCACTTAAAGGAAATTGAAAATTGGCTAGCAGATTGGCGCATCCGTGTAAATGAACAGAAATGTAAGCATGTTTCGTTTACCCTCAATAGAAGAAACTGGGTATCATTGACGCTCAACAACGTGCCAGTACCTCAATCCGACGATGTTGTGTATCTTGGAGTTCACCTGGATAGAAGATTAACTTGGCGTAGGCACATCGAAGCCAAGAAAAAGCAGCCAAAGCTGAAAGCAACCGGACTACTTTGGCTTATCAATGCACTATCTCCCCTATGTCTGGATTTCAAAGTACTTCTCTACAACTCGGTATTAAAACCCATCTGGACATATGGCTCTGCGCTATGGGGAAACGCAAGCAAGAGCAACATCGAAACCATACAAAGGGCTCAATCCAAGGTTCTCAGAACTATCACGGGAGCACCTTGGTATATCAGAAACGAAAACTTACAGAAAGACCTACATATTTCTAGTGTACTAACCGAAATAAAGGTACAACAGCTAAAGTACACCGCTAAGCTGCAGGCCCATCCGAATACCCTCGCCAAATCATTAACCCGAGCATGCGATAGAACTCGTCTCAAACGAAACGACCTTCCAAACCCTCTAGCAAATAATCAGGGCCATAGATTAATGAAGCATCCTTCCGATGCTAGGTTACGTATTAGATTAAGATAAAACAAGGTAATTGTTGTTAGTCTTATAAGCCTATATAAGAGATCCAACAAACAAATAAAACGTTAAAAAAAAAAAAAAAAGTATCAGGTCACAATGGTATGGGGTGTTTTCGGATATATAATATTATGTAGGAAAGTGGCTGTTGAGGAACCAAATGCCTCTCTTTCTAGAATAGTCTAAAATGTGCTCTCTTGCTGTTCTTTTAATGACTTTGTCTGTGGGGGCTAATGATGACCTAAAAATAAAAATAGTTCCTTCTTATTTTCTTCAAATATTCCTCCCAAAGGTGTTGATAGAACTCCATTGAAATACATATAGGATCAAATTTAATCATTTTGCGATTTTGATAAAACTCTATCAGAATTACATTTAAAAAGTTTGCACAGATAAAGTGTGACCTTTGCATGTCACACATTTGTTTGTGGGATTCCAACATTTAAGAATTTTGCTCAAAAAAAGTAAAATTTAAATTTCTCAAAAACTGGTCTAACGAATTGCATGAAATTTTCAGGGATTATATATTGAGTCATTTCCATTAATTTAGGATACCGTGCATATTGAGCCACGAGCTGTGAGAGATAACGACGATTTTTTATTTCGAAAGAAGTGTGACCAACAAATGTTGCTTTTTTTCCTGAAAAGATTCTGTCAATTATGAATTTTCCCCCAAAAATGAAAAATTAAATTTTCTCAAAAACTGGTCTAACGAATTACATGAAATTTTCAGGGATTATATATTAAGTCATTTCCAACAATTTGGGATACCGTGCATGTTGAGCCACGGGCTGTGAGAGATAACGACGATTTTTTATTTCGCAAGAAGTGTGACCAACAAATGTTGCTTTTTTTCCTGAAAAGACTCTGTCAATTATGAATTTTCCCCCAAAAATAAAAAATTAAATTTTCTCAAAAACTGGTCTAACGAATTGCATGAAATTTTCAGGGATTATATATTGATTCATTTCCAACAATTAGGGATACCGTGCATGTTGAGCCACGAGCTTTAAGAGATACCGACGATTTTTTATTTCGCAAGAAGTGTGACCAACAAATGTTGCTTTTTTTCCTGAAAAGATTCTGTCAATTATGAATTTTCCCCCAAAAATGAAAAATTAAATTTTCTCAAAAACTGGTCTAACGAATTGCATGAAATTTTCAGGGATTATATATTGAGTTATTTCCAACAATTTGGGATACCGTGCATATTGAGCCACGAGCTGTGAGAGATAACGACGATTTTTTTTTTCGCAAGCAGTGTGACCAATAAATGCACTCCACCTGCCAACTGCTTTTCAACACTGCTAGGACGCCAATTTGTACCCTCACATATATGTAATTATTTTCATACCCAAGACATGCTTACATTTTTTGATATATCTCAAAAACTGGTCTAATGATTCTGATCAAATTTTGTGGACATATTTATGAATATATGGAGAGTAAACTGAACTACCGTGCATTGCGAGCCACGAGCTGTGAGTCTCGTTATTTGGCCAGCAGCATGAACTTGATTTATTTTCCCTTTTTTGTATGGGAGAAAATCATAGGTTGGTCCACTTGGATGGAATTTTCCCAAAAACTGTTCTGACGATTGTGATCAAACTGTGTAGAGATATTAATGAATATCTGAGGGATAATCTGAACAACCGTGCATCCCGAGCCACGAGCTGTGAGCTATGCTCCGAAATGTGGGGACCTCATTTTTTCATGGTCCGAATTTTCATACTTCCAATGTTTAAAACCGCCCAAAAGCTAATAATATTAATAGATAATGGTATTATTAATGAATTTAATCTTTATTTGGTTCAGATAAGTTTGTTATTAACAAAATAATTGAATTTTAAAAATTAAAAAAAAGTTAAGAGTAGATTAACAGCGACCGTCGCTAACTCGGTATTAACAGACCGTCGCTAACTTTACTGACATGAAAATGGTGGCACCCAGTTTGCAACCGGAACCAGTTTTGGAACCAGCGGGGAATCTGTGCTGCTACCAATGTTAGAAGAGAATGGCAAAGGATGTAGTGAAATAACTTTTCAAGGGAATGTAGGAATATGCATGTATTTCAGCCAACTTTTATCAAAATCATTGGCAAGAATTTTGAGAAAAACATAAATTATTTATTTTTTCTTTAAAGTTATGGTTGCGCGCCAAACAATGTGCATATAAACGAAGTAGCTCTGAGCCCTGGCAGGAATTTTGAGAAAATTTAATTTTTACAAAATGATAAAAGGCGATATGACTTGGCAAGGGATGGAGTGAAATCGACGCAAACTTTTCTTGAGAATGTAAGAATATGCAAGGTATTATTAAGCATATTTTTATATATATATTTTAGCCAACTTTCATCAAAATCATTTGAGAAAAATGTAAATTAATTATTTTTTCCTTAAAGTTATCGTTGCCCGCCCAAAAAATGTGCATATAAATGAAAAAGCTCTTAGCCCTGATAGCATTATTGGTCTCTTAAGGCGAAGTCTTAAATCCTCTACGCTGTGCATTCGTTTGGTTATTCTTATAGTTAATATGCCTATAGCTATACGGCATCGCATATTGTACAGATGTCATTAAATTACATTACAAGCTTCATGTACATGAGAGTACATGAGTCTTCACAATATTTAACAAGTTTTAATAAGATATACCAATAAATTAAAGTTGGTTGAAATACCATATTACTCGAATAGTTTGCTGCTTATTTTATGTCAATTTTTTCTTCCACAATGGCACTGTATAGCATTTAATATCGAACATTATTTTATTGTTAATTCTTGATAATTGAGATGCACACTTCTGGCAATTATTTGTACAAAGTTGCAAAATTTAATAAAGAATTAATTCACTTCTCGGTGGAAATAATTTTTTGTTCAGTGTGCAGTCTTCCTATGACTCCCGAAAAAAAAGATTCAGCATTCAAGGGCATAGGTATGTTTTGATGAAGAGGGACCGAAATAATATATGTATGTTGAATACATAAATTGGTCATCATGCTTTTATAACCTTTTCGTCAAAATGTTTTTCTTTATTAATGTTTACAATGGTGGATGACATTGGAATGTAGCTTAGTAAAAATTGTTCTCTACCTACGCCCCTGACAACAACGACGGCAAAGTGCATTAGTAATTTTGATGAAGATGTTTGCAATGTTTTCATATAGTGCTTATTATATTTATAGCTCACACAGTTTTTGGACCTTCAAATGAATTTAAGGGGGGCGTCCAGTGTGTCGGGTCCAAAAAAAATATGTTTTTTATTTTAATCTTATCCCAAGAACGTGCAAAACACATGTGCAAATAGGGTTTTTAAAATCTGAAACCGTTTAGAAGTCATAGATTTAAACCTGAGTAGGCCCACTTAAAACGCAGTAACGGGCAACAACTTTTAAACGCGTTTCTTTCGAAACACGATTTTTGAAAACTGCTGCCAAGATACCACAAAAACTACTAAACCGATTTGGCTCAAATTTTCAAAATATCTTTACTATATGTTAACCTATTTAATGAACTAGAATTATTGCGATCGCTTTATTAGTTTTTGCTTTTTAGGTAAAAAAAAATAACAAAAGGTGTCGAAAAAGTGATTTTTTTCAAAAGTCTGTAAAAAATTTGTTTTTTTTTTTTGGAATTTTTAATTTCTTACTGTTCATTGGACTGAAGTCTTACAATTCAAATAATCTTTAGTTATTGCAACTTGGATCAACAAAACTATTGTATTGGCAGCAGTTGAGCTGCTTTATTTTTATATGGGTCTCTGTTGGACGAAGGACCTCGAAAACAACAAAATATATAGTTTTCTAAAAAATATGAAAAATAAGGAAGTTTTCTCAGCTGGTGTTCATATCTCTATCTCCCCAGGGTCTCCTTTTACATATCTCAATCTCCCCATAGTCTCCTTTTACAGAAAATAGATAAAAAGAATGCTGAGACATGAGATTGGTATGAGAAACATGAATAAAAATTAATTCTGTTAATTTTGCAATCGCTAGAGGTGAGGAAAGGAGAAGTAAAAACACATACACACAAACTCCAGACAAGTAGGGTATTACCAGAATCTTGACTCGAGGAGGTATTCAAATCGAGAAGGGTATTACCCGGAACTTGATTTGAAAGGGGCGAAAAGGGTAACTTAATTGCTTCAAGTCAAGCAGAGTATCACCCGGACCCTGACTTAAAGACAAAACTACTACAAATTTACAGACAATTAATTCTAGACAATGGCTAGACCCTGAGGCCATTAAATAGAAGGACACACATTCTAACTACTATCGACTAACATGTAAGTACAAATATTTACACATACACGAAGAAATAGGGAAAGGTGTTGGTAGTCCTATGACCCATTGATTTGTGTTATCCTTTTTTGAATCTTGGTTCAGGTTTATGAATATTCTGTTGTTCTTGGATACACTTTGACCGAATTAACACTTCTTAACATTGCGTCAACACACTTTGAGTCGTTATCGTTGATTGATTCTGCGCAGTCGTCACTTGCCCAAATTTTCTTTCTCGAATCTTCTGCTGCTGCTTTTTGGCACACGCCAGACGCGGCCTAGAATGGACCAATCAAAGATTGACACCATGGCGTGACAATTACCAATACATATTTATATTGGTCGCCTGTCGTTAAAGCTTAGGCGTGAGTGAAGAACGTCGGATACGGACGTCGGCAGCGGGAGTCAGCAGAGGCCACTTGCGTCGCACAGTGGGGCCTTTGCCCGGATAGCTGACCAAAAATCATTTTTTTCACCATCGCGTTGGGCAAAAGTGAAAAAGTATTTTTAAAATTCACTAAAAATTGCGGGTGCTTTAATGTATGGAAAAAATTAACAATTCTTACAAAAACTGGCAATTTCGACACTGGCCGAATTAAGGAATTGATCTTGAATATTTTTACGTTATTCGAAAAGTAGATCAATTCTTAGTTAGTTTTTGAAAGAAATATAATTAAATTTGAAATACTTAGTAAATTGGAGACGTTTCAAAAACACACTAAATTTTCGCATTTTTTCAACTTTGGTGGTGTGGAATCAACAGAGATTCACGATATAATTATATACACGTGAAAGAGGGAACATTCACCTATCAGACCTATAAAGTGTAGTCTTGCGCTTCTTTGCGATAATTTGTCAAAAAGCCAAAAAACTAATGCAACCTGATATTTGATATTTACATATTTATAACGTAACAAAATCATTGAAAGGCATATTAATGGCTTAAGAAAAAAATGTAATTTGACAACAAAAAATGTTTGATCCGATTGTTCCTATGGGAGCTATAGCATATAGTCAATCGATTTGGCTGAAACTTAGCACAGACATTTCTATCTGTACTAAACATTCAAATAGAAAATTTTGGGACAATCGCTTTATAAACACTCAAGTTATTGCTCTAATACAGTGGTGGGCACGTAGTGGCTCACTTGGCTCACCGAGCTCTTTCCGTTATTTTTGTGGCAGAGGTCATAAATGTGCGAGTTTGTAGACAGAGGGAAGCAAACTGAACTGAGGGACGCACAAGCAGAGAAAAAGGTCTCAATCGCGAGGAAGAAGTCATAAATGTGCGAGTTCGTGGATAGAGGGACGCACAAGCGAATGCGGGAGGGGAAAGCGGAAAAAAGGTCGTGCTCGCAAGCTCGAGTTTGTAGGCAGTGGGACGCACAAGTAAATGCGTGATGAACATCCAAATACGGGACGCACAAACAGAAATTTCGAGCTCGATAAAGGGTTGTAAATGTGCGTGTTTGTGGGCAGAGGGACGCACAACACAAGGAGGAGGGACAAAACGTAGCGATCGCGAGTTCGAAAACGCAGTCATAAATGTGCGAGTTCGTAGATAGAGGGACGCACAAGCAAAACTCGCACATTTATGACCCTTTCTCGAGCTCGCTATACAAATTTCGTAGTATTCGATTGAAAAACAACAAAGTTTTCGAAGCTGAACTCTATTCCAATGGGAGCTATAAGATATAGTTAACCGATTCTGATGAAACTTGGTTTGTATGTTGAAAAGTATATTAGACTAATATAATTTAAATTTTGTAATATTCGATTGAAAAACAAAAAAGTTATGGAAGCTTAATTTAATTCTCGACCTATCGTTCCTATGGGAGCCATATGATATAGTTATCCGATCAGGATGATTTCGAGATATACAATGCCTGCAGCAAAAAGATGCCTATGTGTGAAATTTCAGCTCTGTAGCATTAAGGTTTTTGTAGAGGACCAAAATTAATATCCCCTTGCAATGGTATACTTTTTTTGCAACTTAAATTAAAAATTAAAACAAAACATTAATAAATCTAATTCAGTCAACAAAATTAAAATAATAAAGTTCATTTGTGATCAAAAAAGCGTTTTTAAAGTGAATTTTATGGGTAAAATATGCGTAGAAATATTTTGCAACTTTGAAATTGAATATCGAGCAACCCGCTCTTTTGGCTCCCTCGGCAACTAGCTTAAGGAATTAGCTTTCAAATGCTTTTCTAATTTTGCAAATCGCTTAACTACTTTAGCAGATATGATTTTTGACAAGCGAAATGAGCGATATCCCCACTGTGCGTCGCTGGCATTGATTTTAACTGTGTAAAAGAGAATCAAAACTGATACAACTGCGCAATAGCAACGACGACAAATCTATGAAATCCCGTTGCCAGGGTGCTTTTGTGTAAATATTTGTAGGTCGGCATGTATATGCATGTACCTATGGAGGGGAATTCTTATTTCTACACTAACAAATCAGAGTATTGTAGTTTTTATCAACGCTCAACTTATTATTCCCTAACTTTAATGGGAAGAAAAATAAAAATATAAAGAAATTAATGAAGTATTACTGCATTGCGGCGGAGATCCAAAAAGGGACCCTCCCTCCCTCCTCTTACTACGGATTGGAGAAACCCATGAAGGTAACGGTTACCTGCTGCGAAGTGTTTATGCGCACGCTGTACAGCCTTCCTTCAACTTCCAACCGTAACTTCTTGGCTTGTCGTTTCTGAAGTTGTTCAGTGATGAGAGTGACTAACGTCCGTGGAATAGTTTCCACGTTTTTCACCTTCCAGCAGGTCGGTATGGGTTGCCATACCGAGTGCCCCTGCCTCGGACTCCTGGTGCTTGATCACCGACGACTTGCCTTCGTTTTTGATGCTCTACCGGGTGGGAAAATGTCTTCGAACATCGGATAGGGCGCCGGCTCGGGGTCATGATATAAGTCTTCCTCTCTTTCGAAATCAAAATCCAAAGGACTGTACGACCGGGGAACCCCTCCATGTCAAAAGTCACCTATGTTACAGGCCAGTAGTGGATCTCACCCGTTTCGTGATCAATGAGGACATTGTCGAACGGACTTGGACCGTAGCGAGGTGGTGGAGTACCCTTAGGTACCCAGTTTTCCAGGATGCTACCCCTAGATGGTGTCGATTCTCGTCTCGGATGTCTACTTCATCATCTTGCAGCGGCTGTCGCCCGTTAGACTTCTGTAGTCGGACGATGTTATTTGAAATGAACTTGACGACTCGGTATGGCCCGTCAAACTTGTTTACTAATTTCGCTGCAAAGCCCTCCGATGCTTTGGCAAGTGATGTTGCTTTAACTAGACCAGATCTCATATTGCTGGTTGCCAGTCTCGGTGGCGAAGATTATAATATCGACTCTGCTCTGCTGCGGCATGTTGCATGGTGTCTTGCGAGATTTTGGAAACTTTCCTTATTCGTTGAGTACGTACTTCAGGCGCCCATTGCGGTGTCTCCAGCCCAGGAGTAACTGCATCATGTAGATCTTCAGGGATGCGTGGCTCTTTACCCAGTTCGAGGTATGCTGGCATTGTAATTACTTCACTACTCCTTTTTAGATTTTTCGAAAGGAAAACACGGGGAACCTCCGCTCTGGTTGAAGTCACAAGTAATTCTCTTTATTTAATTCTAAGTTTTGCTTAAAGTAAAATACAAATATCTTAGTCAGCTATTTTGGGTGTTATTGTATGTATGTACGAGCAATCACTTGTTCTTGCAAAGTGCATGCTCAGCATTTACTCTGTAGGTCAGCATTGTAATAGCCGATCGAGTTTCGATTGTGCTGGTTTTGTTTATTTCTTTATGTGGTTGCTTCATACGTTTGTATGTTTATGAATAAGTGTTAAATGCTCTACAGAATATAGTACACCTCCCTTTTTAGAGAAATGACGTAATATTCTATGGAGTCATTTTATGTAGGTTATTATTGTATTGTGTGCAATGTATTTTGTAGTGATAATGTAATGTGGGGTATAAAAAAATTTTTTTTTTTTTTTTTTTTTTTTTTTTGAAATTGATAATGTGCAGTAAAAATTGTAAAAATGTATATAAATGGAATAAAAGTAATAAAATTGATATATAAAAAATGAATATGATAATGGGTATAAAAATATAAAATATAATATATATGTATATTTGTATATAATATAGTGTTAAAAAAAATTTTTTTCGTTGGTTGATCAGACCGTTTTCATGAAAACATTAACTATTCTATGTTTTTAATCTATCTTTATGTACTTTTTGTTTCTTTTGTTTATTATTTATTATTATAACATTATTGTTATCTTCTATTTTTGCTACTGTATAGGGTCCTAAATATACTGGATCTAACTTGTGAGCTGTTTCATTCTTTAATAGTACCTTATCTCCTACCTTTAATTCAAGAGTTATTACTTTTTTATCACAGTTTTGTTTTATATAAGCCTTAGCTTTTTCTAACATATCTCTAGCTCGTCTACATGCTATTTCTAATCTAAATTTTATTTCTTTAGAGTAATCGTCTATATTATATATAGGGTCTATGTGGTCAAGTTTGTTAAATTTTATGAATTGTTTTGGTAATCTTCCAAATACTAATTCATAAGGACAATATTTGTGTGCGGCTGATGGTGTCGTGTTAAAACAGTATGTAAAATTCTGAATCCAAACATTCCAGTCAGATTTATCTGCGGAATTGTATGAACGAATGTATTCATTGAGAGTTCTATGACTTCGTTCAATTGTTCTTAGCGTTTGGTGGTGGTAAGCTGTAGATGTAAGATTTTTAATCTTCATGAATTTGCACAATTCTTATATAATTTGATTTTTGTACTCAGTACCAATGTCCGAAATGAACGTCTTCATTGGACCAAACTTGAGTATAAAGTTCTCGAATAATGCTTTTGCTATTGTGTTTGCATTTTTATTTGCAACGGGTATAGCTATTAGATATTTGGTTAAATCACATATTAAGGTGATTATATATTCATTGCCATAATCTGATTTTGGTAGTGGACCAACTGTATCCACTAAAACTATATCAAATGCTTTTATTGGTGTTTCAGTTAAGATCATTGGCGTCTTCGTATGTATTGTTGTTTTAGACGTTTGGCACTTATGACATTTCCTTATTTACTCTTTAATATGACGTGTCATATTTTTCCAATAGTAATGTCTCTTTACTTTTGCTAGCGTTTTAGTAATGCCTGTATGACCTCCTTGAATTGGATCATCATGGTATGTAGACAATATTTTTTCTATATCTTTTTCGTTTCTAATATGGGTCACCGGTTGGAGTAGCGCTTCTCGTAATGAATTTAAAATTTTATTGCCCATTGATTTAAAAGTATCTATTGAAATAAATTCAAAGATCTTTTCACTCGGTGTCACCTTGAATTTGCTTATTTTTAGTATACCGGCCTCTTTTTCCAGCCTTTGGAAAAACTGACCTAAATCAAGTATTCCATTGGTATACATGTTGCTAACATCAATTCTTGCGATCACTTTGTTTCCATGTTTTAGTTAACATTTTGATTCAGTTAATCGTAAGGTCACTACTTTGCGTACTTCGTCATTTGTTATGACTTCATGTACGTTGGGCTTAGAAACATCCTTATTTTGCCTTGGCAATAATATCGTTTTATTCTCTGCGCAGAGATTTTTCTGTCTACTTTGTTGCCTGGTAGTGACTTTCAGGACTTTTGATTGTAAGTCTTTTAACTCGGATATGGTAATCCGGAAAAGGGCATCAGCCACATAGTTATCTTTTCCCTTAAGATATTCCACAGTGAATTCATATTCTTCTAAATCAAGCCTCATGCGAGTTAATTTTGAACTTGGATCGACCATTGAAAATAAATATGTTAATGGTCTATGATCAGTTTTGACAGTAAAGTGCCTACCATATATATATGGTCGAAAATGATTGATAGCCCAGTGAATTGCTGCTAATTCTTGTTCTGTTGTGCTTTTATTGCTTTCGCCTTTTGTAAAAGCACGAGATGCATAAGCAACTGGGAGTTGAAGTCCATCGTAGTTCTGCGTTAAGACTGCTCCACATGCTTCTTTGCTTGCATCTGTTATTATGCAAAATTCTTTACTGAAATGGGTATTGCAATAGAGTCGGTTTGACTAATTGTTCTTTGAGATATTCGAATGCTTTTTGACAATCTTTTGTCCATTCGAATTGAACATTTTTTTTGCATAGTCTAGTTATATGTCTTGAATAGTTGGAAAAATTTTTTATAAAACGTCTATAATAGTTACAAAATGCGACGAATCTTCTAGCGCTGTCTGCGTCTGTCGGGACTGGATATTTTTTAATGACATCATATTTCTTGTCATCCGGTAAAATTCCTTTATCGGTACACTTATGAGCCAGAAAAGTCACTTCGTGCATAAAAAATGAACATTTATCAGGGTGTAACTTGAGATTGTTTTTTCGACATAAATCCAAAACCTGTGTAAGATTCTTGATCATGTGTTTTTCCGAACACCCGATGACAATTAAGTCATCCATGTATAAGAATGCCTGGGATGGTTCAAGACCAGAAAATGCAATTGTCATCATTCTTTGGAAAGAATTAGGCTCTATTTTCAATCCAATCGCGTGAAACGATAAGAGCCATTGCTCGTAGAAAAAGACGTTATGTTTCTTGAATTTTCTTCAAGCTCTATTTGGTGAAATCCAGACATAAGATGTAGACAGGAGAAATATTTTGCTCTACCCAATTGGTCAAGAATAGCATCTATTCTCGGAAGTGGAAATTTATCAGCTAACAATTTCTTATTAACTTGGCGATAATCTATTACTAAACGCCATCTCTTTTCTTCTGAACCCGGTAAGGGTTTTTTCGATACTAATAAGAGAGAACTATTTTATTCTGAAACGGCGGGCTCTACTATTTTGTCTTTGATCAATTTATCTACCTGCTTTGTTATTTCAGCATGGTGGCTTTTTGGAATTCTATAGTTCTTAATATACGTTGGTTCATCACTTTTCAATCTTAATTTTTGATTATAGAAGTTGTTGGTTGAAATTGGTTCGTAATCCAAACCAAATATATCAGTGTAGCTGGTGCATAATTCTAAGAGTGCGTTTTTAAAGAGTGGTGGGCAATTCTTTTTTAATTTTTTAAGTACTTCATTATCTCTTTTGTTTTCAGAGTTGTGTACGATATCATAGTTTTCTATGGTATCAAATCGGACTTTGTCGAGATTTAAGACTTTGTTAAAATTGGTCATGTTTAGGACTCTTATGAAGGTATTTTCGGAATCCGAATTTGTACTAGCTATTATGATTCCTTCTTCTATTTCTTGACATGGTATAAATACTTGTTTGTGTTTAGTACTAAGCTTTATTTGTCGGACAACTTCGGAACGTGATGGTAATACTGTTGTGTTATTTTCAATAGTGTGTGCTATTGGAATTCTAATTGGAAAATGAAGATTATTGGGCCTCAATGTAAGAGAATCTACATCGTTTTGAAAGTCTAACTGACAATTGAATTTTTTAAAAACATCCATACCTATTATTCCATCACATGGTATGGGAAACTCTTGTTGGACTAAGTGGTAGTTGTGAGGTATTACATACCTGCCAGTAGTAAGTTCTACAAAAGCTAGTCATTTAGAATTAATTGTTCCTCCACCAATTCCGCTAATTTTTGTTTTTATTGAATAGCCGATACTCTGGAAATTATCTGAATTTTGTTTCAATATTGAGATATCTGCACCAGTATCTAGCAAAAATGTGAAGTTTATTTTTGTTTCCTCATTTTTTGGTTGTATATACATATTGTAGTTGAGATTGATTGTGTGAATATACGCATTCGAACATCTTAAGGGTTTTGTTCGTTTTCCGAGTTACTTTGTGTAACTCGGACATGATTTCTATTGTTATTGTTTTGCTGGCCGTTGTTTCGGTAGTAGTTATTCCTACCTCGGGTGTTACCACGGTTATTACCACCGCGATTATTGTAACTGCCCCGGCCTCTGCCATTGTTATACCTATTGCCGCGGAATCGGTTTCCACCGCCGCGGTTATAATTTACTTGCCGGTTCCTATAGAATAGTACGTTATTTGATCGGCCGGTTGCATCTGTGCATGCATTTACAAATTTGGCAACAACATCATTCATGTTGTTAAATGTGCCAGCCTGCATTATTGTTTTTACCTGTTCTATAGCACAGTTTTGTGTTCTGGCCTTTATGGCCGAAGTCATGCTATATTTGACGGCCAATTCTTGGTTTACTCCTTCACTAATATAAGCTCCTTGTAGGGCTTTAGTGAGACTTCCACCTCATGGGTGTATTGGCTCGCTGTTTTATTTTTCTGCTTCATATTGGGCATTTTGGCTTTAATGGCCTCCACAGACTCTCCTTTGACTATTCTTGATAGTTTTTCAATAATTTAGTATACTGTCTTTTCAGTACTTATTAGATTTCTTGCGTGGCCCTTCAATCTTGTTTTTATTATATTTACGGCTGTTGTTTCGAATTCGCCTTTTATTGAATCCCCAAGGATCAATGCGTCTAAGAAACTTCGTAAATCGTCTGGGCTTCCATCATAATTTGGTATTAGCGGTGACGCTAACTTCATGAATTCTGCCATTGTATGTGCCATGGTTGTTTGGGGTCTATTGGGAGCTTTATGTTCAACTGTATCATCTAACGATTCTATATCGCTATATACGTCTAAATCGGAGTCAGTTTGTTTTGACTCATCTAGATCTTCTAATTGGTTAGGATTGAAACTAGCAATTTGTCTAACTCTGAGGGCACATTTATCTTGATGTTCCTCCTATGACACAGATTTATTAGTCTTGTGTTCAGTGATCTCATTACTTTAAGACATCTGTTCCTGTGATCTGTAGTTAGTCTATTCTCAAACTTATTTATTATCTTCACTATATTGTTATATTCGCTTACAATAATTATAGTGTGGTGTGTTAGCGTTTCGACTTTTAGTATTGTATCTTTATTTATACATTTATAGGATTTTTCAAAAATTTGCCGAAATTCATCTATTTGTCGCGCTAACACGCCCCATTTCATAATTTAATGTGTATAACAAATAGTGGAAAAATTTTTTTTTTTTTTTATTTATTGAACGAAGTTATAGTTATGTATTAATTTTCTATCTGTGCAAGCGGACGTAAAAAGTGCCAGGCCTAATATGGGATGGTCTTCACTAACTAACTTTACCCTTACGTATGGTAAGGTCTCTAGAATAATTGCTTTCTCATTCTTGCCACAATTTATTAGTGGGCTAAAATTAATATCATACGTTTCCGTATACTCACTTTCGAACTCGTAAACCGATATATAATCTGTGAAATTTTTTAGAAGTTGTACAGCCTGCAATCTGAAATTTGGATGCTCAGCGTAAACCTGATCGATTTCCCTTGGATCCATTGTACTTATAATGCTTCTAGTACATTTGCATTGTTTGCTCTCCTTGTGTAACGATTTTTAATAAGCTTATTATGCTGGATATAGATGGTCAATAGGAATTGACAAATTGTTACAATTGTTAGGATAAGCAATAGAATCCAAATCGAAAATAATTGGTCTGTGTGGTCAACTATTTTGACATTATTGACCACATTAGCCGTATTACCCTTAGCTTGATTTTCTTCTCCAAACCAACCCATTTCGAAAGATAACTCCTATCGATCTAATTTACCTAATTTAGCATGTTAAAAAAAATTGCTTTCATACAGACGTATCGTCTTGTTTTATTTGTTCGATTCATACATATATATATATATTTATATATTTATTTAAAGAAAAAATTTTTTCTCTTTTAAACTATTAATTCTTTTTTTTCTATTTGAAAATTTTTATTCCATTTATGAGTCTTTGTTTTTTTTTTCGAAAGTAATGCAATATTGTTTAATTTGTTTGTGTTTGAACTTTAATTATGTAATTACTTTGTTTAAGAGGTGAGGGTTATAAAATTTTTTTTTTTTTTTTACTTGAATTGTTGAATAATTATTTGACTTTAGTTTAACATGTTTCCCTGCCTATATTTGCGTATGGTTTTCAGACCACACTTTAATCGGGCAACTCTTATGTCGCTCAATTGTACATCATTTCTTTTTAATATTAATTATGCAGCGCAGTGCATTTTAAAAAATATTTTTAAATTAATTATTTGTTGGGCGCACTTGGAAACGCTGTCGGTTCACTTTTGCTTGGTCTGGCTTGATACGCCAGACGGTGCCGATGCTGGCTGCATAGGCTCAATTTTTATGTAATTAAAATGATGGGGTTCCGGTGCTGGCAGCACAGGTGTACTCACAATGAGGTGAGCTCAGCGGTCCCTTGCAGTCATTTGGACATGACTTCTTCAGCTTCGGGATCTCCTTTATTTCAGGTGGAGATTTTATTAGTTTAGTTTTTGCAATGTTTTGTATAGCAGGGTAGGTGGATGTGTGTGTTGCTGGTGTTTGGCTTTTTCGAACTGATAATTGGTTTTTTATGTGCTCAACTTCGGCATGTAGCTTGACCGAGTTGTTCCAGTTTATTACATTTTTGCTGTTTAACAGCTTAAGCAGTTCTGCTTTTCTAGCTTTAAGCCCTTTAACAACACCGCTTCTTTTTGCACACATCGCACTCTACTCACTGCGTTTTTCTTCTTTGTTTCCCATGTACGCCATGTAATTTTTGTTATTATTTGTTTGTTTTTGTAGTTGTTCCTCCGTCTTGTCCTTCGATGTCCAGGTCGCTTTCGGACCTATGTCACGGTCGCCATGTAATTACTTCACTACTCCTTTTTAGATTTTTCGAAAGGAAAACCCGGGGAACCTCCGCTCTGGTTGAAGTCAGAAGTAATTCTCTTTATTTAATTCTAAGTTTTGCTTAAAGTAAAATACAAATATCTTAGTCAGCTATTTTGGGTGTTATTGTATGTATGTACGAGCAATCACTTGTTCTTGCAAAGTGCATGCTCAGCATTTACTCTGTAGGTCAGCATTGTAATAGCCGATCGAGTTTCGATTGTGCTGGTTTTGTTTATTTCTTTATGTGGTTGCTTCATACGTTTGTATGTTTATGAATAAGTGTTAAATGCTCTACAGAATATAGTACAGCATAAATCCGGTTGAATCGCAGACACTGGAATTAATTGCCAACATGAATTCGGGAAGCAGCTAATCCAATCGGTTTGTTCTTCGCTTATTACTGCGCTATCATCGTGTGCACTGTACGATATGCTCGCTCGGTTGGGTTCTGACGTGGCGTGTACGGCGCGGTGTTTTGGAGTTCCAACCCAGCTTGTTGGCAGAGCTCTTGAAGGACCTGCTGGTGAATTAGGTTGTATTACCGCAGACCAAGGTATGCGGAAATATCCAGGTCAATAGTACCTCTGGGCGATTCGGATCGTCTTCTTCCTGATACCCAAATGGCCAGCTGAAGGTTCGTTGTGGCACTCCTGTAATACTCGTTGGCCAAATTTTTTTGGGTACTCATAGTCATAATGAGTTCGTATTTCTCAATGTGATAATTCTTTCGTGTGTATAGATGCCCTACTTCCTAGAGAAAGTCGGGAACCTGGTCCACTTGGCGTTTGAATCTCTGCCATTATGTGCAGTCTGGTGGGGTATCCTGTATAGTATTTAGCGCATCTAAGGGCTGACGGCTGCGTCAGCTACTACGTTTAGCTTTCCACGACGATACTGGATAGCGAACTCGTACTGCTGTACCTCCAGAGCCCAGCGAGCGATGCGTCCTGTGGGTTGTCAATAGAATTGAGCCACTTCAAAGCTTGGTGATCAGTGATAACACTTCATTTGGCATTTTTCTTCAACAATGCGGTGATGGGTCGGACGATACTGGTAAACTCGGGGACGAAATGTTGATACCAGGAGGCGATGCCTAAACGTTGGTGAAGTTGGCGTACATTGGTAGGAGGAGTTTATTCTTGAACCGCTGCTACCGTTTCTGAATCAGTGTGAATTAATTGCAATCTGATCACATGCCCTAGGAATTCGATTCAGCGTTTGAAAAATCTGCATATGGCGTTGTTGATGCGTAGTTTGGCTTCTCTCAGACGTCGGAAAACTTCTTTTAGATGAGTCATGTGTTCTTCCAGTGTCCGTCCTACGATAATGATATCATCGTGGTGGGCGAATGCGAATGAATTCAAATTCATTCAATTCAAACCAAAGCGCGCTGAAACGTCGCAGCAGCAGAATGCAGTCCAAAAGGCATCACTTTCCACTGGAATAGACCACGTCCAGGGACAGTGAATGCTGTGCATTTTCGGTTGGATTTGGCCAATAGTTACTCTTAAGATACAATGTCTCGTATAGATTGCTCTTGTATGGTTTAAGTAATAGCTGATCCACAGTGTCATTGATTATCTTCTGTTGTGGTGGGTTGCAATATGAGTGACACCTTGTATTTGGCTAATTCCTGTAATAGGAATTCGTAGATAACATGTTGAAGTCTGATATCTTCAGGATCAGATAGTGCTTTGGCTGTTGAACTTGATTTACTTTTGTTGCATCCTTGGACGGTTGTTCGTTGATCTCTGTGTTATTCAGCTAGATTTGGTTTTCTGTAGTCGCTGTTGCTATCGATGTTTGGTTCCCGGTCAAACGAAGGCGCCTGGCATTCCCCGATCGTCGGCAACAATCGATGGTTCAAATGTTCCGTTTTCCGCAGTCCTGGCAGAATAGCGTACGTTGATGGTACACTGCTTCAAAAAGTGACCAAGTTCGCTGCAATTCCTGCAAGCCCGATGGGTATCCACTGGTATTTCTGCCAACTGATAGAATTTGGAACCATTCACATCATTCTCCGGTAAGGATGGCAAGGCTTGCCTGATGCCATTCCTGTTTCGGCTGGTGCTCGCCCTGTGGTGGGGTCACCTTGTGAGTGATCGTGGTAAAATGATTATTTGACTTTTGTCCACCCAGGGTCTCAAAGTTTAGAACTAACTGATTTAATTCATTTAAATCCAAGAAATCCATGCAGCTTGAATCCATGCGTGTATACCTCAGGAGAGAGGTAATCATAGATGCGTTTTAACTCCAGGTGTGTCGTATAATTGTGTCTCTTCATCATGAGGCGCAATTCTATCACATAGCGCTTGAAAAGTTTTCCCGGGAGTTGTCTTCGAATGTGTATTGCGTCTTTTAGCTTTTCGAAATATCTCGTGGGCAAGAAAAAGTGTAGAAAGCCTTACTTAAAACTAGCCTATGATGAGTCTGGTAAGCTGCTGGTTTGCCACTATTCTTCCGCGTGTTATTGAAAATAGGATTGGCATCATGTTAGGTAAAAGCTCCATGTTGATTCGTGTTGTATCGTTTCTAGAAAGCAGAGCGGGTCGGCAGTAGCATCGAAATAAAGGCCCCATTTAGACACTTTCTCCAGTATGTTTGCATAACTGTTATTTTCGGTAGTCCTTTGTTGGTTAGCTTCGGTTGTGACCGCATTTGTGGGGAGCGTAATGGGTACTGGCAGTTCTTTCCCATCTAATTCTTGGCTCTCTAGTGACTACAGCCTACAGTGTAGTCTGCGGACTTTGGTTGAGCAGTCCTCATCGATACCCCTCGCTGGTGATATCGGCGTGAGTCCAAACTCTGCAAAAAAGTCCTCTAACTACGACTTCCGTCGGTGGTTGACATATTTGAATCCCAAACCTATGGTATTTTGTGTTTTTTGGTTCTTTGATACTATTAAGCACTGCTGAAAATTAATGGTTAATACAAAGGGCACAAATTAAATTCAGGGAAGCGGGACGGTTGACCAATGTTTGGTTTGTATTTACTGTAGATTTGAATTTATTGCTCGTAAACTTTGCTGTTATAATTTTTTTTATGGTAATCCTATGCGATGTTTGACAGCAACACTGATTTATAAATGTGTTATGTGCTTGGTATCCTTGGTTGACGTTCTTTGATTGATATCCTCGGTTGGTATCCTTGGCTGATCTCCTTGGCTGATATCCTTGGCTGATATCCTTGGTTGCTATTCTTGGCTGATATCCCTTGATTGAAATCCTTGGTTGATATCCTTTGCTTGATGTCCTTTGTTGTTACCCTTGGTTGATATCCTTGGTAGACTATCCTTGATGTGGACTCGTTGCTGGTTCGCAGTGGACTCCCTTTGGTGTTGACCCGTTGCTGGTTCGCGTTGGACTGTCTTCGATGTTTACTCGTTGGTGGTTCGCGATGGACTGTCTTCGATGTTTACTCGTTGCTGGTTCGTCCTCGACTCGTTGATGGTTCGAGGTTGACTGTCCTCAGCCACTGTTGGTGATCATCTTTTAACTGTCAGGTTTCAAAATAGCAAACAGATTCTTTCGTTTCTTTTGGTTAGTTGCTGGTTTTATTATTTCTCTCTTCGCTCTCATGTATACAGTGGTGCCAGAATTTAAGCGTTGAAATATGCCAGATTTCACAAAAACGCAAGACGAGCTAAAAATTTCAATTAACATGCCAGAAAGCAGGCTAAAAATAAAACAACGCATAATATAAAAATTTCTAATTGTTTTATTATTTCGTTCAATTCGCCATTATTCGAATCAGTATATTTATCACTGTAACGAATTAAATTTAAACATTGCTTTCAAATAACATGCCAGAAAGCAGGCTAAAAATAAAACAACGCATAATATATAAATTTCTAATTGTTTTATTATTTCGTTCAATTCGCCATTGTTCGAATCAGTATATTTATCACTGTAACGTATTAAATTTAAACATTGCTCGGGTAATTGGTAATTGTGGCAACATTTGCCATGACGACGCAATCCATATCTGTAAAATTTAAAAGAATTTTATTCGGATACATCAAATAATTAAATATTTCTAAAACAAACCTTATCAGGTTTGTTTAAAATTGAGTTAAAACATTTGACAGTCAAATTGTTTCCTAGTTTGGTCTTGACGATATTCATTTGGCTGAATACCCGTTCAATCGCAGCATTTGACCACGGTAAACTGCAAATTTCAATGGCAAAAAAAGCGATTTCTTAAAATGGTTTGTTTTTGCCAGCATCTTTATAAGTTAACACTTCTGACCAAAACTTTATAGTGTCATCTGTACATTGTCAAGGGACTAAGTGAATTATTCCTTATTGGGCAAGAATTCGAGATATATTGGTATAGTTAAAGTATTCCAATATGGATATGAGGTCATCAGAATTTCTATTATGTTTCAGAACATTTTCTGCTGTAAAAACTTGCAGTTTTTGCAAAGTGTCTAAATTATCTGGAAGTCTAAAATGAAGCAGCGGATAAATATTTATTTTTAATGTCAAATCCTTTTGAAACTTACCTTTTTCTAAGTTGGATAATTAAGTCTATTATAAAATCCTTACACCGCAGCCATTCCTTAAATTCAGGCCAATTGGTCTATGACTCTCTAAAATTTTGCTTGTACACTACTTTGCGCATCTTTAACAACTTCACAAATTTTAACCCGATCGCCAATCAAATGTCTTTATAATAGTGTGATCTAAATTTTCTAACGAAAATATATCATAAATTATTTCTAAAATACCACTACATAATAAAATACTTACATAAAGTATACTAATTGTTTGATTTGCTATCCTTCAAATATATGAAGGATATAAAAAGGCAAAAATAAGCAAAGTGAAGTTAAAAAAGGATAGATTTAAAGCTATAAGCATTTTCGTAATTTTACAAGCATTTTCGTAATTTTACAAGCATTTACGTTTATTTATGCTATTCTAGCCTTAAATATGCATGTATAACTTCTAAATTAAGCGCGGGCTCGTTGGCTAATAAAGACCCAATAAATAACTGTTCCCTCATTCGAAGCAACTCAATGAGTGCAACTGGGAACAAACTATTTCATTGCAACTGGATTCTGTAATTGGGTTGAATTTGCTTTCAACTAAGCGTCTCTGCTGCGATTGTACTGCAACTGTGATTTTTTTTTTCTCTGCTTTACTTTTGGTTTTCTGTCGATGATTGTATAATATACTCTGCTGAGACTCTGCTGGGGGTAATTAGCTACGTCATTCGCTCTGTAATCTATTCTATCACTGACTTATTATTTCGCCTTCTATCGCCGATTCTACGGATTCTCTACCGGGATAAGTTCTGCTGATCGTTCTCTCGCTGACTTATATCTTAGACTCCTGTCGATGATTCTACGGATGCTCTACCGGGATTGGCTCTGCGGTCGTTCTATCGATAACTTAAATTTCGTTGCTTCTTTGTCATTTACTTTGCTTATGATTATTGGTTTACTGGTGAATTTGTGCCGTACAATAATCTAACATTACTGATAGTTTACTTGGGACAAAGGGGTATATAGGGTAGGAGGAAAAATATGCATACATATATGTGACATATTTGTAGCTGCAAATATTAATTTTTATTTATATGGTTTTGAAATCAAAACGAAAAGGTATAACAATATATTTTGGCATGTCAAAAATGCATATATAGTATATATAGTATATATGTATATATTGTTGGTATACATATATGCATGCAACAGAAATATACAAATTCTTTTCATCGCGATTTTGAAATAAAATAAAATAAATTTAAATATGTCTTGTCATAGCTACAAGGCTACAGTGAATATATGCATTTTAGCGATATTAATTTTGGTGGGTCTTTATTCCACTCAGGTGGTATTCTCATTTTCCCAAATAATTATATATACATATATGTATATGAAAGTATATTTATAATTTTTTTAAGCAATGACAAAAAAATGGATGAAACTTTTTATACCTATATATATATATGTCGGAGATGAAATTGGGTATTGCACTGTCTGACACACCTTTTGGTACCGTATGTGGTCTTATCTCTTTGTCTAATTGATGACTCGGCTGTCCCTCTCTACTTCAGTCTCATACGTCATAGTTGTAATATTAGGCTGGTAACATTTGGTACGGTTGCAGTGACTTCTGTGATGTAAGTTTAGTAGTAAGTATTGTCATGTTAATTCGACATTGAATACTGAGTCATGAAATTGACATTAACTGCTTAGTCATGCAGATGTTAGAGTATTAGTGAATAAGTGGCTATGTATTTGAGCTGGATGACAGCTCGGCTGTCATCGAGTGTGGTCCGGTGTAATGCTAAGATGGTTGAGACTGCGTAGTCAGTCTACAAAAGGCATCCTACCCGAAACTCGCTGCGCAAGAAAAATGGCAAATAATAATAAACCAAATTTAACCGGAGACATTGAAGATACTCTGACATATTAATGTAACTGTTTTCTCAATCTGAGACGTGAGAAATACGAATAAAAATTAATTCTGCTAATTTTGCAACCGCTAGAGGTGAGGAAGGGAGAAGTAAAAACACATACACACAAAACCAAGACAAGTAGGGTATTACCAGAATCTTGACTCGAGGGGAAAAGTGAGGGATTAAACACACGAGGGGGTATTCAAAAATGGTAACTAAACTACTACAAATTGCTTCAAGTCAAGCAGAGTATCACCCGGACACTGACTTAAAGACAAAACTACTACAAATTTACAGACAATTAATTTTAGACAATGGCTAGGGTATCACCCTGAGGCCATTAAATAGAAGGACACACATACTAACTACTATCGACTAACATGTAAGTACAAATATTTACACATACACGAGGAAGAGGGCATATCCTATGTCCAAATGCTGAGCATGGTCACTAGACGAGAAGACGGTATAATCAATGAGATGAAGGACAGCGTTACCTGGGCGAGGAGAACCCAAAAGGGCGAATTATTGCTGGAGCTACATGGAAAATCGGAAACCACCACGCTGCAAGAGGAGTTATGCCAAGTTCTGGCTCAAAAACCTTTAATACGGGCTGTCTCTGACGTGGCGCACCTGGAAGTACGAGACCTTGATTGCCTGGCTACCGAAGCTGACATAATTGCGGCCATTTCTAAGGAGTTGGGCAAGGAATCGACGAAAGTCTCAGTCAAGGCACAGCGGCCAACATTCGGCGATGGCGGTAGTATGCTTGCCACAACATCAGGCGATGGTTCAGAATTAGGGCAAGAACAGTCAAAAAAAAATGCTATAAGTGTCTCAACTTTGGCCATAGATGCAACAGCACAGTGGATCGCACAAACTGGTGTCTGAGATGCGGTCAATCCGACCACAAAGCTGCAAGTTGCACTAACGAAGCCAAATGCTTTAACTGTGCCGCAGAAAATCGAACGGAGGTAAACCACTACGCTGGCAGCAAAAGATGCCCGTTGGCTAAGTCTGGTGAGTCGCAAACAACTACATTATGAAGTTTATTCAACTTAACTTAAAGCACTGCGCCGCCGCCCAGAAGTTGCTGGCCCAATCGGTGCGGGAATTGAATGCAGACATTGCTATTCTGAGCGAGACCTATAAAACAACCGAAAACTCCTTTTGGGCAGTTGATCTTTCTGGGAAGGCGGCCATATGGATATGCGGCAATACTACGCCGGCGATAGAATATGTACATGCTTCGCATGGCTTTGTGCGGGCAAAAATAGGCCAAATATGGTTCTATAGTTGCTACATTGCTCCCAGCCTTAACATAAGTGACTTCGCGATTCTGGTTGACAACATAGCCAACGACTCAAGAGGAAAGTCTAATGTAATAATTACGGGTGACTTCAACGCTTGGTCAGAGGAGTGGGGCAGCAAGTCAACAAATGAAAGCGGTAGGGCCTTGCGAGAGGCACTAGCTTCTCTGGATCTCGCTATACTAAACGAGGGAACTAAACACACGATCAGCAAAAACGGATATGGCTCAGTCGTTGACGTTACTTTCGCGAGCAGCCGACTATTTCCACACATCTACTGGAAATTATGTAGCCACTACACAGGTAGCGACCATTTGGCCATTTCGTGCGTCATGAAGAACTCTGAAATATATTCAACTGATTCCCTACGAACAGGCAAGGGTTATCGGACCGATACCTCAGTCCGTCTAATTTCGCTTCAGCGCTTACAAGTCCGGCACTCCCTAGTGACGCAACTAACTCCACCGAGATATTAATGGAAGCAGTCACAAGGGCATGTGACACTAGCATAAGAGTTCGCAGAGGACATAGTCGCCACCGAACCCCGGTCTACTGGTGGAATGAGGACATTGCGGATGCGAGAAGTAAATGCTTGAGAGCTAGAAGGGACTACCAGAGAGCTCGTGGAAAACCTGAGTTTCTGCATTTACAGTCCGAACTCTCCAACAGGAGGAGAGCGCTAAAAACTGTTATCAAGGAGAGCAAGAAAACTTGCTTTCTCGAACTTTGCGACTCCGCTGAACGCGACCCCTGGGGAATGGCGTATAAAATCGCCTTGAAAAAACTCAAAGCTGCAAAGCCAGCCATGACAGAGAAATCTCGTATGGTTAACATTTTGGAAACACTCTTTCCGGACACGTCTTCTATAGCGTAAACGCATTACACGTCAATTTTACCACCTGTCGACAGTTTAATCACTGCAGAGGAGGTAAAAAACGCTGCTGCTCTTCTACAAGACAACAAAGCACCGGGCCCGGACTCTATTCCCAAAAGAGCCCTAAAACTAGCGGTTGCGCTCTAGCCTGATAAATTCGCCGAAACCTTTAATGCATGCCTAACGGAAGCCATCTTTCCGGACAGGTAGAAAAAGCAGAACCTAACGCGGAAACACTCTTTCCGGACACGTCGTCTATAGCGGAAACGCATTACACGTCAATTTTACCACCTGTCGACAGTTTAATCAGACAACAAAGCACCGCGCCCGGACTCTATTCCCAATAGAGCCCTAAAACTAAAGGTTGCGCTCTAGCCTGACAAATTCGTCGAAACCTTTAATGCATGCCTAACGGAAGCCATCTTTCCGGACAGGTAGAAAAAGCAGAACCTAACGCTTATTCCAAAACCAAACAAAGAGCCAGGTGATGCATCATCTTATAGGCCAATATGCCTGCTGGACTCGGCAGCCAAGTTGTTTGAAAAACTAATTAGTAGCAAACTCGAAGGTGCCCTAAAAATTGCAGGTGATCTTTCGCCAATGCAATTCGGATTCCGTAAAGGCAAGTCGACTATTGGTGCCTTAACAACAGTGCTTGATATTGCTGGCAAGGCTATAGAGGGCCAACGCTGGAAGGAAGGCCAGAAAAAGTACGGCAAACTGGAGCTGTATTCTTTAGGCACTTAAAGATTTCAGAGTTTCAGAATACCTAATTCTATTAGTAGAGGACTATCTCAGAGGCAGAATTTTGCAATACAACACCGAAAGCGGCGTTCGCAGATATGCAGTACGTGGAGCAGTTCCACAGGGATTCCTACTTGGCCCTGTGTTATGGAAGGTCATGTATGACGGCATTCTTCGTGTACAACTCCCAAATGAGGCGAAACGAATAGGCTTTGCCGATGATCTGGTACTTCTGGTTGTAGCCAAACACCTTGAGCAAGCCGAGAGCATCAACGCGACAGCAATAAAGTTGGTAAAGCAATGGCTTTTCTCTGCTGGACTACAACTGGCTGATCAGAAAACAGAGGCAGTGCTCATAAGTAGCAGGAAAGTTGTTGAGGTGGCAAACATCACTTTAGACACCTGCACAATATCATCTGTACGGGCTATAAGACTTAGACGTTTTAATCGACACTCGCCTTAGTTTCAAGTAGCATCTGGAACATGTAGGCGTCAGAGCAGCAGAACTCGGAAGGTCACTAAATCGCATTATGCTGAACTCCAGAGGATCAAAGCAAGAGCATCGCCTTTTGCTTATAAATGTGATGCGGTCAACCCTCCTCTACGGGGCACCAGCCAGGGCCAAAGCAATGGGGTGCAAATCCTACAGAAGGTCATTGGAAAGTACATATCGCTTGTCTGCGTTGCGTGTATGCTGTGGCTTCCGCACTATCTCGGATGAAGCTGCTCTAGTCATTGCAGGCATGACTCCAATTGACCTGCTAGCCCAAGAAGCGATGAAGGTATACACCCAAACCAGGGATCCATTGATGACCCCCAATCAAAAGAAGTAAATCAAAGCTGCAGCGTGCAGAGAAAGCTGGAAAGCTTGGCAGATTCGCTGGGAAAACTCTTCGAAGGGTCGTTGGACCTTTCGAATTATACCCGATCTTCGGACTCGGCTAGAACGCAAACTCTGAAGCGTTACCTTTGAATTAACACAGTTGCTAAGTGGTCACGGCTGTTTCGGGGATTATCTTTTCAGATTCAACCACCAATCAAGCCCGAAATGCAAAAATTGCGGAAATGGAGTAACGGAGAGCCCCGAGCATGTTATTTTTGTCAGTCCCTTGTTTCAGGCAGAGAGATTGACGGTTCATGTGGCATGTGGTGAACCTTTACCATTACCAACTTAGTGGAGATAATGACTGCCAAACAAACACATTGGTCGGCAATTTGCAGTTTCGCAGCCCAGGTGATGGCCAAACTGCATGCACTGGAAAAGCAGCGCACCGAAGGAGGGGCATAAGCTGCCCGCCATGGTCCTGCGATGCAATACTTCCCAAGTGGTCCCACAGGATTCCCATTGGTACTCCTAACTCTACTTTCCCCGCCTGTTATTTTCTCCTACCTTGCCTTTTGTATTTCCTTGTAAATAATACCTTGCTATAATTTGTTACTCCTTTCTCTTACATTATTTCTTCTATTAAATAAATAAATGAATTAAAAAAAAACACATAGACGAGGAAACAGGGAAAAGGAAAGGTGTTAGT
Organism: Drosophila austrosaltans; assembly: GCA_035045865.1. Taxonomy (NCBI): domain Eukaryota; kingdom Metazoa; phylum Arthropoda; class Insecta; order Diptera; family Drosophilidae; genus Drosophila; species Drosophila austrosaltans. Next base: position 7,273,183 of record JAWNOQ010000073.1, on the reverse strand, counting down.
CGTCCTATGACTTAAATTAACTTAACTGGATACACTTTGACCGAATTAACACTTCTTAACTTTGCGTCAACACACTTTGAATCGTTATTGTTGATTGATTTTGCGCAGTCGTCACTTGCCCAAATTTTCTTTCTCGAACCTTCTGCAGCTACCTTTTGGCAGACGCCGTCCGCCAGACGCGGCCAGGGATGAACCAATCAAAGATTGACACCAGGCGTGACAATTACCAATAAATATGTATATTGGTCGCGTGCCGTTAAAGTTTACGCGTCAGTGACGACCGTCGCATACGGTTCCCACTAACAAAGCAGAGTAGTGTAGTTTTTATCAACGCTCGACTTATTATTCCCAAACTTCAATGGGAAGAAAAGTAAAAATATAAAGAACTTAATGAAGTACAACTGCATTATTTCGGAGATCCATGAACATTTTTTTTTTTTTAATTGCGTGAAAAAAACAGCCCTCACACTCGACGACCCCTTAAGACATAATGAAATAAACTTAATAAAAATAAACTAAATAAAAACGTGCCTCTGCCGAACACCCAAAAAATAAATAAATCTTTTCAATTAAACATTTTGCAATAATCATTTTTCAAGGCGTTGCATTTCTTCAATGGGAGTTGGCAATCTGGTAATTATAAATGACATATAGAACCTAGATATGCATTTAAGCATTTAAAAACCAAAAATTTAAAACAATCGGCAAAAAAAAAGCATTTCCAAAATGCCTAAGCTATAGCAAGACAACAACACAAAGCATAAGGCTTATAAAGTCAAGTTTTAGTTATTCTACAACTGTTCAAAAGTTTTGGAATCGGCGCCCCAACCGCCAGACATCAATGCAAAAGAGAATGTGTGAAGTAATTTTCACCAACGTGTACGCAAAACGTCAATTTTATAAATATCTAGCTTAAAATAGTGGCTTCAGAAAGTGCGGGCCAAAATTGGCTGAACATACACATCAAATATAAAAAAGTGGGAAAACGCCCCAATGAACCATTAAAAACAATGCGTATAACATCATGTAACAAATAATTTTTGTTTTCTAGATAATGTTTGCATAATATATTATATTCTGTAAGAAAAAATCTAATATTGATGTGGCATGAAATTGCCACTTTTTTTGATTTTGTTAATTTTCTTTTTTAGCTGAAAAAATGTATTGTCATACGTCTACGAAAAGAGGTCTTACCTTTTCATAGAGTTTGTTTTTAGAGGTGTTGTTTGCGCTTAAAGTTGAAAAATTTAAAAACTTAATATTAATGTGATTCACTGTATATGTACATATATATTACACATACAAACATCGAATAATTCCATATATACCCAGATATACCCTTTTTCCCAAGTGAATTACAGGCAGTGTGAGTGAATGGTGAAATATTTTTAGTTATTAATTTACAAATTACATCTGGTATATAATACTAAACTTACCGATAGATATAGGAGCACTAGCAGCTAGGGTCTTTGACTCGAAAGGGATATTAATTACGATAATATATGTATTTACGTTTGTGCCATTGATAAATTTGTATATTTTTAATATACTTTTTTATGAGGGAAACTCTAAGCATTTAGATGAGGGTTATCGTCCAAAGTGGGAAATCCTAATGCTATCTGGAGGGCGACAGTGGTCTAGAATGTGGTATAGTATTAAGTTTTCTACGCATAGCGGACATGGAGGTTTTGACAGGTCGCCAACAATGTGTTCGTAAAGGCACTGTGTATGTTCAATGCGTTGATGGATGAAGACTCCGCAAGCCCGCCTTTTAAGATTAGCAGGAGGAACGACTTTTGTGCATTTTGTGTTTATATATGTGTACCTGTGGGTAAAGACATCCCAGAAATAAAAATGGTGGAAGAGGACGTCCTCATAACAGTGGCAGCTTTGTCTGTGGTTTCATTTCCCGCGATCCCTTGGTGGCTGTCCAGAAAATTGTAATACTTTTATGGTGCGTGACAGCTATATTCCCTATTTCCTGAACCGTAGGATCGCTATGATACCAGTTTTGTATGACTGTTATTGTAGAGAGACTATCTGTGCCTATAGTTGTAGTTTGGAAGGGATCCTCCGGCGATGACAGAGTTGGAGCTGTCTATTAATGCAAATGTAGTTGATTCTTCAATTTTGTAGCCGTTTGTATAGAGCTATATCTTTTGCCCAAGTTTGTCTATTTCGCAAAAGAATTGCGCCAAAAATTCCGAATTGCTAGAATTGTTTTTTTAAAGACTTATGTAGACTTATATTAATGACTGGCTTCTTGTGGAACCAGAACGCGTTTAATTTAGTAGAAATTAGATGGCTTTGACGTGGCAGGCCAAGCTGGACACAGAGCCTGAGAGTTGAACAACAGTTGTCTTTCCGTTATTTTTTATTGGAGAAAAAGCAAACAGTTCCTTTCTTAATAAATTAGTGGGAGATGTGAACAACTTTCGGATTAGCTCCATTGTTGTGTCTTCGATGAGATCCAAAAAACTGGATAGGCCTGTCGAAAAACTCCGTGGTAAGGGGGTTGTATTTTTTTAATGTGTGACTTTGTGCACCATCCGAAGATAAAGAGACCGAAATCGATTTTTGAGAGCTTTAGGTTACGAGTAATATTTATAAGTGTATTAATTTTTTAATGTGGTCAACAAATTTAATGAACTTGTTCTAATAAACTATGTATATCGGGCAAATTGCAACTGTGTTACAACCAGTGTTGCCGTTTTGTCCTTTTTTCGGACAGAAATGTCCTTTTTGAAACTGTGATTGCCGGAAAATTTTTTTAACATCCCCTTTACGGAAGAATTGCCTTTTTTATTTAATTTTAGCCTTTTTTATCCTTTTTAAATATTTGTGAGTCACATATAAAACTTGTTATTTTGAACTACATGGCATCGCTTGAATGTTGATTTTTTGGCTTCAGCAATCACTTTTCCATGCGATGCAACCCTGTTCGTAAATGTGTAATCGAAATCAGACTTATCGAATATCGCTTATTTGTGTTATAATTTTCGAAGCTTGATCATGCCAAAAGAAATTTAAAAGATTTAAAGGATGAAGGAATCCGAAAGCAGAAACCTCCCTTCATAAGCACACCAATACCTTGTTTGGACGCTGTGTTGTGAGGAAAGTTGTTAAAGTAGCCGGTATATGAGTTGGGGTAGATAAAGTTTCAAAGGTCTTACTTAATTGTGCGAGTTCTTTTTCTTATGATATAAGGGTACGGGGTTTTGACATTGGACGTTGACGCGTACCATGCGCAGTACGTTCAAGTGCTCCAAGCGATACCAGCACAATGCCTGTTACGCGCGAACCCTAGTAGACAGCATGCAAAAACGAAGTCGCGTGGACAACGGACGACAACTAAAATAATAATAAGACTAACTACAAGGCAGGAAACTTAAAATACAAGTTCTTAGGATAGGTATAGAGAATTCTGATCCGATTACAGAGTAAAGACGGTTGTAGTCGGAACAGAGAACTCGAAAAGGTTCGTGCAAAGAATAGTTAGAAGTACAGCGTGTTAAAGTTAAAGGGACATAATTTCGCGTTAGTCTACAAATACAGATAGATTGACCTGATTAAGTAAATAAGGACAATCTATTTGTCCATTTAGAAGCTTGTGAATAAATAAAGTACTAAGCATTATTCTACGATAAAGTAAGGAGGGAAGGTTAATTAAAAGAAGTCTTTTAGAAAAAGAGGGCAAGTTAATATTTCGATCCCAGTTTAAACCACAGAGAGAAAAATTAGAAACTGCTTTTAAACAGGTTCAAATTTAACTTGGTGTGATCCATATCCACATGATCCATACTCCAAAATGGGGCGGACCAGTGAAATAAAAAGAGTTTTGGTTGTGTAAGGATCATCAAATTCTTGCGACCATCCCTTAACGAAACCAAGGCTTTACTGACAGTGATATTAATATGACGAGTAAAATTTAATTTTGGTCCATGAGTACACCCAAATCATTAATCTCGTTCAAACGTTCAAGTGGAGTATTATTGAGATAATACACCACTAATTGAAGAGGTGTATAGAGAAAGTCTATGAAATAACATGACATTACATTTTGAAACATTAAGGTTTAATAAGTAAATTTCACACCAAGTTTGAAAGTTATTAAGATCAGCTTGAAACAGACGTGGGGTTCCTAAGTCTTTAAAACTAATACAAAGTTTAACATCGTCAGCGTACATAAGCACACGAGAGTGAGTTACAACTGACGGAAGTTCATTGATGAAAAGTGTAAAAAGCAATGGTCCTAGATGGCTACCTTGTGGCACCCCCGAGGTCACATTGTGTACGGTTATTAAGATATTGAGAAATCCAATAAACCAAAGGCTTGGAATTCCAAGTTCGTTCAGCTTGAACAAAAGCAGTGTATGATTGACAGAATCAAAAGCCTTACTGAAGTCAGGATAAATAACATCAGTTTGCAATGCATTCCTGTATTCTTCGATCGCTAAAGAAGTAAACTCTAAAAGGTTAGTAGTAGTAGATCTTCGTTTCATGAACCCATGTTGAGAGGATGAAAGAATAGAACTACAGAAATTTTGCAGTTGAGAAGTTATAATTTTCTCAAATGCCTTTGGAATAGCGGACAATTTGGAAATACCCCTATAGTTTGAAGCCACGGATTTATTAACCTTTTTATGCAAAGGAATAATAAAAGATTCCTTCCAAATGGTTGGAAAAGAGGAAGTTTCAACAGACAAAGTAAATATCTTAAGAATTGGAAAAATCAAAGTCTCAGCGCAAAACCTGAGTACACAACCAGGTATCCCATCAGGTCCTGGTGAGTAAACGGGCTTCACTAAAGTAAGCACACTGAGAAGCGAACTTTCATCGATCACAGGATTAAGGACGCAATTAGAACTTTTCAGCTGATAGGGATATGAAAAGTTAGCTCGATTCTCTTTGAATAAATAGTTCTGTTTTGTTTTGAAAAAAACAGCAAACATGTCGGCAATGGCCTGATCTACGTTTGCTTTATTATTTTCAAAACCTATTTATGTTACGGGTTATATTACGGGTGCACTGCCACCTTTCGTTTGGCGTTAACGAAGTTATGAAATTGCTTAGGATCACGGGAGAACTGAAGCTAACAACGCCTAATGTAATCCTTATAGCATAGTGTATTAAGCACTGAAAAATTCGATCGAGCAACAGCATAAAGAGAGAAATTAGACGGTCGACCCGATTTTTTGAACTTTCTATAATATCTAGACGTTACATTTTTTAAAAATAGTTAATTCACGTATAGACCATGGCGGCTTGTCAAACAACACGTGGGTCACACATGGAACACAGGCATGAAAAAGTTAAAACACAGTATTATTGAAAAAAATAATGGCAGCATTCACATACGTAACAAAAGACCAGTCTGTGGCAAGAATTAGCTCATTGAGCTTGAAAAAGTTAGTTTTACGTTAGTTAGTTTTAGTTAGAAAGCAACGGGTACGAGACGTCGCACTGGTATCAGCATTTAATAACCGAAAAGGTAGATCAATAGTTAAGTCCAAAGTTGGATGAAAACTGTCTTCGCGGACGACTAAGGGATCATTCCTCGAAGCAGTACAGTTAGAAGAATCTAACATTAATATAAGATCTTTTGTTACGCACTGGATTAAGTTGGGTTAGGGATAACTCAAGGAGACCGTCAACAAAGCAATGTGAGGAGGAGGGCATCAACAAGGAAGACTCACCTGATGGAAGCCATGAAACATCAGGTAGATTAAAATCTCCCAGAACGATAAATATGTCTGCATCCGAAAGAAGTGAAGAGACAAAGCGAATATCTTCTAAATGGCTAGCATATACCGTCATGTTAGAATTCGGTGGAATATACGAGCAAATTAGAAATACAGAATATGATTTCAAACAAATTTTGACACTAACAAATTCGGCCAAAAATCTTTGTGACAAAATAGGTCAAAAACATTTGGTGGGACACTAATTTTAAATGACGAGATGTCACGGGTGTAAAAAAACCTAAATGGCGCCACGACTTTTGCCCGGATGTGGGCTATGACATCATCTGATGAAGTATTGGGATCGAGCCGCGAAACAAAGATTTGCTTTTTTGGTGGAATGGCTACAAGAGATCTCAATGCACCAGTCGCAACCGCAGCAACAGCATTTTGCACTGGAACTGCTGAGAAAGATGACGCTTTGAGAGCTCTTCGTGTTAAAATTTTATTGGGAATATTCCTGGGAGAGGATATTCGCCCGGATACATCGGAAACTACAACCGATATCGGGTCAGTTTGCGGGGCACTATTACCAGGGGAAATGTCAATCGTCCCCGCAACTGCAGCTACTGCTGGACTCCTAAATGATATCAGTTGCTGACCATTTGGAGTTATGGGGTCATTCAACGATGCCGAAACCGGTAGAAGCAGAGATGCCGGCGGATCGGGAGAGAAATCCGAAATTCGTTTAATAGTTTATAACTATTAAACTGAGTTTCCAGTGACGAAAACTCATCACGTAGTTTTAGAAAGCCAGCCGACAGGGACTTAAATCCCTCTCTCGTCCGCCGCATAAATAGACGTCCCGGCACGCTTTACAACTCCACTTTAGGCCCCCACCGTATCCAATACTAACCTTTACTTTGGCTGTATAACCAGCGCATTTGACATGCATAATGTTATCACACAGCCAGCACAAAAAATAGTCATCTTGGAGTTTTTGGGGATGAGGGCACTTTTTGGAAGAGCAGACAACTATTGTAAATTTAATTGTTTATTATTATTTTTACTGATAAGAAAAAAATAAATAATAAATCGCAAAAAATTAAAAAAGAAATTTAAAACTGAGCGATGTATACGAACCAAGAAGTATCACTAGTGTTAAAGTTTTAATCTTCAGAAGAAAAAACTGAAGAGAAATAAAGAGAGTTAGTAATAACAAACAACAAAGACTGGCACAATCGCAAGAGTAACGGTCGCGATCGCGGCAATGTAGAAACGCGAGAGCAAGTATTACACAAACAACAACAATAATGTGTATGCGAGAGCGCGAATGCAAGAAAAAGAGATCAAAAACACAAAGTCAAAGGCACAGATTCCGCGAAATATATCTTTTATTTGCGGGATTAAATGAAAATATTGGATAAAAGCGAGACCGCAAAAAAAAAAACACGACCGACTTCGTTGAAGTGAAGATATTTTAACCGACAGTTTGTAGTTGTTATGTCAATGTCTTTCTAGGAGGTAGAGATTTTTGTCGGGTTGAGGGATTCAGCATTGCTTATAGCAATTTGCTTATCATTTGTTTTATTTTTTGGAGTGTTGATCGCAGTGATTAGCTGTGACAGCTGCGTAGGTAGTCGTTGAGTTTAATGTGGTGTTTTGCTGTTAATGCTTTTGAATAATTTTTACTTCTTGCAAACAGCACTTTTTTTGGTGTTCATTCGGCATGAGGATGAGGAGGCAGGCTGATTCGCATTGCAATTGGCACAGACAGTGCGTGTGCACGGATCTGGAATATGGGGAGGTACATTACAAGAATGGCTAGGCTGTGGCAATCTTTTGCTGCGTGACCAACCTGCTGACACTTCTTATACCTCATCGGGCTAGGAATATATTCTCTTACCTTGACGGTATGCCACAAAATACCAAGCTTGCTTGGTAAACTAAACAGGTCAAAAATAAGTAGAATTACACCAGTTGGTTTTGGGATTCCAACAATTTTTTTTTGCAGAACCTAAAAACAGAGTAAATGTTCTGGGATTTAAGTTCCTGAATAATTTATTTGAAATATTTATTTCCTAAATAATTTATTTGAAATATTTATTTAATTATCAACTACAGGGGAAGTTTAAATTCGACATCGCAGATAAATTAGTTACTGAATTTTTGATAAACTTGCTTTGATTTTACCAGCATCAATAGGTTCCCATCCCGGGGGTTGAGATCGAAATGATATTTTTGCGTGTTTTATTTAAAGCACGGTGAACTGCAAAGCAAGGAAAGTCAGAGATCGGTTAGTCGGTGTTTGGGCTTTAGGGCTAACGCTAAGACTAGCAAAGCGGTTGTCCCCCAATTTGTGTGAACCAGCGGCCGTGGTTTGAGGTTGGAAGTTTCCACTAAGGCTTATTGAAGGCACACGTTCAATTTGAAGAAAGAGAAGTATAAAAAAAGAATAAACACTGAAGATCGATCGAAGCACAGACGTTCACACTCGTAGAGAGATAGTGACTGAGAAATATTTTTATTCGCCGTTTATCTACTACGCGCATTCAAAGCGAAAGAAAAACGAATTTGCCTTGTGTTTAAATTACTTACTCAATGCACTATGGGTAAAAACCCCGAAATTTTGGCATTAATAAGAATTTTTTTTCTGATATGAATATTTTTATGTATCTTTTTACATATACACAAATTAATGTATGTCTGTATGTACTCGATGAACTCAAAAACTACTGGACCAATTTTTATGAAAATTGGTACATATATGTATGAATTTTTCCACGGGGAAGGTCTGTATATGTTCATTGACGCCACTCGCCACCAGGTGTTGCTGCAGAGTAGCAACTTCTGCCCCATTTAACAGATTGTCATAAAAATTAATATGACCTCCTGCGGTAATCTTCAGGAAAGTTGATGTACGATGACGCCAATAAGTTTGTTAATTATGCCACTTTCAATTGAACATTTGTAGTAAAAAGCAGAACAACATCTGTCGGGTCCACTAGTCTTCTTCTATATATATAAAAATTAATGTATGTCTGTATGTACTCGTTGAACTCATAAACTACTGAACCGATTATTATGAAAATTGGTATATGTATGTATTTTTCCACAGGGAAGGTTTGTATATGTTCATTAACGCCACTCGCCACCAGGTGTTGCTGCAGAGTAGCAACTTCTGCCCCAATCAATTGATTGTCATGAAAATCAGCAGAACCATTTATTTTAACAATTGAAACAACAGTTATTTTTCTCAAAAAATTTGATTAGTTGTTTAGATATATATAAAAATGAATGTATATCTGTATGTACTCGTTGAACTCATAAACTACTGAACCGATTATTATGAAAATTGGTATATGTATGTATTTTTCCACAGGGAAGGTTTGTATATGTTCATTAACGCCACTCGCCACCAGGTGTTGCTGCAGAGTAGCAACTTCTGCCCCATTCAACTGATTGTCATGAAAATCAGCAGAACCATTTATTTTAACAATTGAAACAACAGTTATTTTTCTCAAAAAATTTGATTAGTTGTTTAGATATATATAAAAATGAATGTATATCTGTATGTACTCGTTGAACTCATAAACTACTGAACCGATTATTATGAAAATTGGAATATGTATGTATTTTTCCACAGGGAATGTTTGTACATATATGTTCTTTGACGCCACTCGCCACCAGGTGTTGCTGCAGAGTTGCAACTTCTGCCCCATTCAACTGACTGTCATGAAAATCAGTAAGACCATGTATTTTTACAATTGACACATAAGAAGCTTATTTTTCCGTTAGCTGAATTAACTTAGATAAATACTTCAATCGAATTTTTTTCGAAATAAACAAAATCAATAAATGATTTACTGTTTTTTTTTAAGTTATTTTTCTTAACTTTATTTTAGCTGATGGCGTAGCAACGCCCGCCGGATACACCTAGTATCTAATAAAAACATGATAAATAGTGTAAAAACATTTCACAAAATTTTGTAAGGTAAATTTTTAAGTGCCCCCAATGGTTTAAGCTTAGCCAAAGTCAGCTGTTTCAGGGTTGCACTAGTTTTCGATATAAGGCGGAGAAACTTCTTCGACTTTCAGCGTGCATAAACCTTTTTATTTTACAATTGTGGAAAAGTTTAATATGAAAAAAAAATTCAAGAAGGTTTGTACAATAAGATGTTTACATAAATTTTGCAGTTATTGCAATTTATTGTCCAATTATCCAATGCGTTGCTATATGTATTTCTAGATCAAAACTTTTGATTTGAGAAAGGTATTTAAAATTTTTTTTTAACAAGTTGTGTACTAATCTTCGCTAAATCCAACATTGAAAAGACTTCTTGTTACTTTTTGCCCCTTTACGAAATAATCGACATGATGCAGTGACACACGAGTTCTTCAAGAAAGCACTGTAAAAAATTATATCGTGCAGAAAATAGGCAAAGACAACGTATCGGTCGATCAGCTTAAAGTCAAACAATTTGTTAGATTTATTAAATTTACTATACCAAAATAACCCAATGCATATTCTAAAATCGCACGGAACAGCGAGGTAAAAAGAATTTTGGTTGTATATGGAATATCAAACTCCTTTGACTCTCCAAACTCTACAACCCCAAGGCATTACCCACGGCAGTGGATATATGGTGGATTGGTTGTGGGCAGTGAAGGGAAATGTGGGACCGCGGCCAAAACAGGATTGGGTACTGACAGATTCCGAATACTGTTTTTTCCCACTTTGTTTTTCAGTCTCCGCAGCGTAAAACTTACCATAGAGTTTGCGAAAGCCAAAAGACAGTATCTTTATATCAATTTCCACTTCACTTTCTTTGCTCCAAACCATCCTTTATTTTGGCCGTGTAGTAGCACATTATAGTGCGCATTGGGGTTCAACGACATTTTTCTGCAACAGACGGACATTTTTAAATATATTTTTAAATTTAAATTTAAAAGAAAAAAAATAAAACTTACTCTATTTTTAAAGCAGATTCGAAACTTGGGACGAAAAAAACATGCATAAGTAGAGCTATTTAAAAACGATAAGAGAGGTAGGTATCAGTTAAGTATACCGGACACTGCCAATAATTTGAAGTGTGCGCTCCAACACATTAAGTACATGACAGTAAATCCTTAGACTTCCGTTTTGTTTTCATTTGGCTTATCACATACTTAACGCATTTTTAACGTTCTAGTCCTTTTTCTATGATTGAACGGATTTAAATATTCTTTTAAGGACCTTAATATGGTCTAAATTTACCATTTCTACCTTTACTGTTAGTTCTGTAATTTCCCGTTGTGTGTTTGTTGTGAGCTCCTACAACTACGATTACCATTAGTCCTGCAACCGCTTTTAATAGTGTTGTTACAATTTAATTGAGACGATTTTCAACTATGGTTACTGACGTCCCGTAGTAAACGCATTTTGGGCCAGGCCGCATAAATTTTTGTTTTTGAGGTTCAAAATGACTTATATAGTAATTTTCGTACAAGACATCTAAATCCGTTTAGTTTGGCCAAAATCAGCGATTAGTCGAACAATGGCCGTTCACCACTAACCACTATATCGTGCAGAAAATAGGCAAAGACAACGTATCGGTCGATCAAATTAAAGTAATTTAGCTTAAAGTCAAACAATTTGTTAGATTTATTAAATTTACTATGCCAAAATGCAATCAAAACTTTTATATCATATTTCTTCCGAATATAAGGTGAACTCCATGAAATTTAAAGATCTGCGTGAGAAAACCTTCAATATGTATATGTCAAAATATATTTGGTATCTGTATCAACCCCCGTACTCCAGCAATTATAAATGCCAAGTTATTTTAATTTTAACAAATCAATTAATCCTTTATTCAAGTGTTGTTTCGGTCAGAGATCTGCTGCGCTTGCCGCCAAGAGTTCAAGTGTTGAGGAACGAAGAAACGACGCCAAAGCTCGTACGCGAAAGCTCATTTTGTGGCTCGTGCCGCGGAGCTTTCTGTGTGTTGGTCGCCGGTCACCGATAGCCCTCTTGGCACGGGTCTCCACATCCCTCCAATGTTTTTCAGCTTCAGCTTCAATCCCTCGTCCTGAGCGTAGGCTTCATCTTCCGGTGCTTGAGACGTTTGTCTGGATGTGCTCGGGCCCGGAACACTATCGGTTGTCGTTGCAGCTTCATGGGTACCTGTAACTGGAATTTTTTTAAATGACTCACATCTCTGGTTAGTGTTTTCCCTCCTCCTTGCACTGGACTATATTCCCTTTTCTGTTGACTACCACGTACTCGGTTGTATCAAACGTGGGTGCCAACTTATGCGGGCACAAGACATTCTTCAGCACAATTCTGTCTCCGGGTTGGATATCCGATGCTTTGGCGCCTCTTCCCTTGTCTGCTGTCTCTTTTCCCTTCTGTTTGTTCCAGCAATCCAAGTCTCTTTCCGAGGATTCACCGATATCACCCACAACGTCTCGAACATCCGGTATCTTGTCTCTAATGATCCGGTTAAACATCAATTAAGAAGGAGCTGCTCCTGTGGTTCTATGTGGTGTTACGTTGTACATCATGACAAAGTTTTGGATCTCTCGTTTATACTCTTTCCCTTTTGACCACGCAATTTTAAGGCGTTTCACCAAAGACTTGTTCATATTTTCAACTTCGCCATTCGCCTGTGGCCAATATGGTGGTGTCGTTATTTGGGTAATACCGTTGGTCCGACAAAAATCTTGAATTTCGAGACTTACGAATTGCCGACCATTATCGGTTCTCAGCGTTCGTGGTATGCCCAAACGAGAAAATATCTCCTCCATTTGCTCGATCAGCACCTTCGACGAAATGGTTTTTATAAACTTCAATTCCATGTATCTGGAAAAATAGTCGATCAACACCAGAACATAGTCGTTGCTCGGTAAAGGTCCTAGTAAGTCCGATGCGACACATTGCCAAGGGCCTGCTGGAAACGCATGCCGATCCATAGGTGCTGGTTTACTTGCTAACGATACGGAGATGCAGTCTCTACAGCCCTTGACAAATCCTTCTGCTTCCCGGTCGATCCTTGGCCACCACACCTTTGAACGTAATCTTCGTTTCATAGCCGATTCACCCGGATGGCCCTCGTGAGCCAGTTCGAGCATTTGCGATCGTAGTATTGTTGGTATTACTATTTTCGTTCCGCGTAAGAGTACATTTCCAACTGTCGATAATTCCCATCGGAACGGATAATATGGACTGGATGAGTTCGCCTCCCATGAGTTGGTGCTAAGATAGGTCATTGCGTCAATTATTTCCTCGTCCTGCATACTTTTTTCCATGATTTCCGATATGGTTAGAGACTTTGGTACTCCTTTGGCTACAATTTGAAAGATATTCTGCTCATCCCGCCAGTCGAAAGCTACCGCTTCTGTAAGTTGACAAAGACGCGACACGGAATCTGCGATGTTTTCCTTTCCTGCTTTATAGATGACTCGAAATCGGTTGGACTGTAGACGTAGTAACCAACGTTCGATACGTGCCGGTGGTTTCGAAGTTGGTTTGAATATGGATTCCAATGGCTTATGATCCGTTATCAGATCGAATTCCAGTCCTGCTAGGTAGTAGTAAAACTTCTCCACTGCCCATACCAGTGCCAAGCTTTCTTTCTCTGTTTGTGAATATCTTTTCTCAACATCAGTTAGGCTTTTACTGGCGAACGATACTATATGATGGTCGTTGTGATCGTCAATCTGTACCAGAACAGCTCCCAGTGCCACTTGCATCGGCTATAAGACATGTACGGAGATTTTTATTGAAGTATGACAGCTTTGTCACCTCGACGAGTTGTTTCTTTAACGTATCGAAGGCTTGCTGTTCTTTGTTGGTCCAATCAAATTTGGTATTCGCCTTTATTTATCTTCTCAGTGGTTCCGTCGTGTTGGCGAGATCGGGTATAAATTTCCCCACGTACAATACGAGGCCCAGGAAACTCCTTGTCTCCTCCTTAGTTTTCGGAGCACGGAAGTCTGCGATCACTTTAACTTTCTCCGGATCCGCTTCGATACCATGGTCCGATAGAATATGGCCAAGAAACTTGAGTTTTGTTGTTTTGTACACACATTTTTGCTTATTCAAAACAACGTTGTGGGTATCAAAGATTTTCAGCACCGCAGTTAGCGCCTTGTCGTTTTCTTCTTCGTTTTCGCCGAAAACGATGACATCGTCAATATAGTTTAGAGCATTGGGGCAGACTGCTAACAATTCCTCCAGCCGCCTCTGGAAAATTTCTGGAGCCGAGTTAACTCCGAAAAACAGTCTTTTATATCGAAACAGTCCCTTGTGTGTAATAAATGTGGTAATCTGCCGACTTGACTCATCGAGCTCCAATTGGTGATAAGCATTTTTCAAATCCAGTCTGGAAAAACATCTTGCCTCCCGTAGTTTGGTCATGAACATGTCGAATGTTGGCAGTGGGTAGTTTTCCCTCGAAATGGCCAAATTCGCCCTTCGCATATCCAGACATAGCCTTATCTCGCCGCTTCCTTTATACGCAATTACAATTGGTGAAATCCATGAACTCGGTCCATGGACTGGCTCTAAAATGTTTTGCTGCACAGCCTGGCTTATCTTTTCTGCAATTTGGTCTTCTAACGCAGTCGGAAATCTCCTCATTGGCTGCTGCACTGGTCTCACATTGTGGTCTATGGCCAATCTCACAGGTGAAGCTTTCCATTTCGGAAAATGTGCGCACGAATCCACTCTATTTACGCCTAAACCAATTTTTAGGACGTTGAGTTGTACGGCTGTGTCCCGACCTAGTAACGATTGTTTACCATTTTCAATTACATAAAATGTAGCAATCATCTCTGGTCTTTTCTGAATTTTTATCGGAGCTTCGAAAACGTTAGTCACCCTCAGCACATCATCCGAAGCATAGGCTCGAAACTGGGTAGACGAGTTGGTACGAACATTGAACACTGTCGCATGTACACTATTCAGTTGCAGCCAATCGCCACGGCCTATCAGGTTGTACCGTGATCCGGAGTCAATTATCATTTGCAGCTGGGATCCCCCAACTAGACATGATACGGTTTCTTCTCCTTCTGGTTCACCATTTATTTTAAAACAGTTCGACCAACTGTTGTCACTGTGACACTTTCCTCCTCATCGATGGCGCACACCTAGAACTGTGAGGTGCGTGGTCGCTTGCGTTGATTATCATATGGTGTTCGAAAACGTCTCTTCAATGTGGTCTTACATAGCATAATGTCCGACCCGGGAACATTTATTACATTTTGAGTTTCTTGCCGGGCATGCCATACTGCGTTCATCATGGTCTGCTGCTCCACACCGGCCACACACATCATTCGTCCTGTCATTTCTTTTTGTTTGGACGCCAATTTTCTTCACAATATCGGCATCCGACGGAGTCACTATTGCCTCTGACTGCTGATTCACTTGCTCTTCAACTGTGCACACATTTATTATCTCCTCCAGCTTGAGCTCCGCTTCTGATAGCTTCTTTTTTAACGCAGTCTTAGCCCAGGCATCAATGATTTTATCAGCGATGCAGATTTCCTCTATTTCGATCTTGGTGGCTCCAAAAGAGCATTTACTGGCTTGTTGTCTTAGCCGCAGCAAGAACTCGGCGAAGCACTCACCTTGGCGGGGCACCATGCTGCGAAACATGTGCCTTTCGAATACGGCGTTACGTTGCGGTGAGAAATATTCATTTAATTAATCACCAGTGGAGTAAATACATCATTTTCCTTTGTCGCATCGTATGGCACTAACGCGCCTGGAAGACTGTACACCACCTCTTGTAGCTGTGGTCCGCCGAGATGCAGTAATTTGTTCCGCTTTTTAATTACCGATGAAATTTCTTCTGAATCCACATAAATATTGAATGACCGAAGCCATTTCTCCCACTCGTTGCGCCACAATGATTTTTCTATGTTAGTGCACAGAAATGGTTTAATTTCAGCCATCATGCTGATTTGTTTTAGCTTACACTTTATTTTTTTTCGTGCTCAGCCTCTGATTCTTTTCAGATGATTTCGCTTGGACAGCCCTGCTGTGTACAACTTCTGGTATTTTCCAGATATTTTCAGCTTGCACGGGCGTTAGTTCTGCCTTGCTCAGCTGTTTGCTTTTTTTTTTTTCTTTTGGCTTGTCTTAGAGTCGCCTTTGCACTCTCTTGACTCGGCCTCTGTCAAATGCAGATAATTAATTTATATTTTGTTTCCATCACTATTGTATACTTACTTGTACGCACTTATATATCTTTTTTTTTTACTAATTTCTTGCTTATGGCGGCGTCTGGCACAACGCGTTGCTTCGTGTATAACCTCGCTTCCCTTTTTTTTTAGACCGCGTTTTCCTTCTTCCCTGCGTTTCCTCCTTTTCACCTCGTCGCCAATGTATCAACCCCGTACTCCAGCAATTATAAATGCCAAGTTATTTTAATTTTAACAAATCAATTAATCCTTTATTCAAGTGTTGTTTCGGTCAGAGATCTGCTGCACTTGCCGCCAAGAGTTCAAGTGTTGAGGAACGAAGAAACGACGCCAAAGCTCGTACGCTAAAGCTCATTTTGTGGCTCGTGCCGCGGAGCTTTCTGTGTGTTGGTCGCCGGTCACCGATAGCTCTCTTGGCACGGGTCTCCACAGTATCCAATGTCTCCAACCATCCACAAAATTTTTGTTCATGGATGGCAAACAGCAGATAGCTGTATAGTTCCAGAGGGGGTTTTGAGAGAAAACGCGTCTGAAGCACGAACAAATTTATAAAAGCGATCGAAAATCACATGCTAGAAAGAGCAGTCGATTGCAAAATATAAGTGATGTGTTTAACATCTGACCCACTTATTTCAAGCCTCAACTTTGTAATCCTCTAGATTTTTATTATGATATTATGTACAGATGGGTTGGTTTATTTTAAGAGTAAATTAATTTACAAAACGTGCGTCTCCTTTCGTCGCGTGCCAAAATTCAAGTGTGCCCATCTCGCAATTAATCGTTTAATACGCCATCGATAACTATCGTTATCGATGGCGTATTAACGATAACTATCGTTATCGATGGCCAGAAATTTTGGCAACTGGGCAATCCACGGCTTGAGTCGGGCTGATTCTAAAATGCCTCTATATGGCAGTTGGGTGAGCTGACAATCATCAATTGGCGTTAATTCGCGATTTATACGCTCAACCTGTTAATTAGCCTGAGATGCGGCAGTGGCTACTTTGATGTGATCAATTTTTTTACTCTTAAGGAAATCGGCAAACTCAAATGACGTAAAACACGTACCTCCATCTGATATAGTTCTTCGGGGACGGCTGTAGTACTCAAAGTACTTCTCCAAGGCTGCATTCACTTCTTTAGTGCTAAGTAGAATTTGCAGGATACAATTTAAGAAACTTTGTAAAGGCGTCAATGACAACTAACAGGAGCTTTCTCTTCGAATTTATACTCGGCAACGGACCTAGGTGACCTATATGGATAGTATTAAACGAGTGCGGATTTTTTGGAATACTATGCAAGGTTCTATTATGAACAGTTCTTGGGATGGAATGTAAAATACACGGCAAGCAATCTTTTATAAACGACTCTACTTTACTCTTCATTAGGGGAAACCAGAACTTTTTCTTCAAATGATTCACACACTTATCGACAGCTAGATGAACTAATTTCTCATGAAATCTCCACATAAATTCGACTTGACCAGAATCTGGGCGTACAAACATAATCTACAAGTCGCATTTGTTTTATAAACAATACCATCAGTTAACTCAAAACTATCGACACAGCCTTTCTCACGTTCATCTCGCAATTCACATATATCAGGATCTCTAATCTGTTCGACCTGAAGCAACAAATCTACATCATGTGGAGTTGCTCCAACCACTCCAACTATGTTTACCAAATCGTTTAAATCGTCAATATCAAATGGTATACGGTGATCTGTAAAGTCACAATGCTCGGCTCGGTCAACCGAGACTATCTCACTATTTAACGCATTACTTTCCTCTAAACTAACACTCATCTTTCTGAAATCTCTATTAATTGATTCCGAAGGGTCTCAAGGGCTCGTCTATACGCACACACGGTTCTCAAGGTTCACACGGTTCTCAAGGTTCACACGGTTCGCAAGGTTCACACGGTTCTAAAGGGACACGGGATTTAAAAATACTATTATCCAAAACTACACACGGTTTACTACTATCTCTACTAAATTGCACCAAAGGGGCACACGGAGTAATATTTTTCTTCGATTGGATGCACGATTCTCTATTAGCTTTATCTATTTGGTTCTGATGGTCACTGCTCAATTGATTGTTTTCTAACAAATCACAAGGGTCATAAGTATTATCTGCTATTTCTTCTAATAATTCTGATTGTCGACTTAACGCGTCTACATGCGTCGATCTAGGTCTGCAAACGACTGAATAATTAAAATTCTACATTTCTAACGACCAACGCGCAATACCAGGGTTTATCGACTTCTTACTTAAAGTCTGAACTAACCAATTACAATCGGTAACTATCAAAAAGGGGTTATGCTTAAGATATACACGGAATCGACCTAGTGTGTAAATTATAGCTAGAGTCTCTAGTTCAAAGCTGTGGTAACGAGATTCGGAAGCCGTTGCCTTGATGCAACTTGCCATTCTTTTGTCTTTGCATTAATACAGCACCAAAACCAGAGCTCGCGTCAGTGTGCAACTCGGTTTCATACTCGGGATTAAATATAGATAATACCGGCAGAGCAGACAGGGCGCATCTTAGGGTTGAAAATGCATATCTCGGAGTTTTGGAAAAGGGCAACCTAGTTTCAGCAATTCAGTTAATGGTTTTGCTACACGGTAAAAGTTCGGAATGAATTTACGAAAATATGAGAAAAGACCTAAACAGGAGTGTAATGCTTTACTATTAAGGGGTTCTGGATACCCTTGAATAGCTTTCAAATGTGTATTATTTGGTAAAATTCCTTGGTCACTAACATTATATCACAATAATCGATGTGCTTTTGCATAAAGGTACTATTACTCTATCAAACGATCTAATATCTTTCTCAAACAGTGTATGTTGATGTTTTACGGTGCGAGTCGCCAGAATAATGTCGTCCATATATACTACAAGTTCACGATTACTAACCATATCACTTAGTACACTCGATAAAAATCTTTGGAACACCGAAGAGCCGTTCTTAAGACCAAAGGCATCCTCAAAAATTCAAACTGTCCATCTGGGGAGGCAAATGCGGTTTATTTAATTGACTCTTCATCCACACCTACGTGGTGAAATCCACTTTTTAGATCTATCACGGAAAACTCGGTCTTTCCTTCCAAATATTTTAAG
Organism: Drosophila austrosaltans; assembly: GCA_035045865.1. NCBI lineage: Eukaryota > Metazoa > Arthropoda > Insecta > Diptera > Drosophilidae > Drosophila > Drosophila austrosaltans. The sequence continues at coordinate 7,254,194 of JAWNOQ010000073.1, read as the reverse complement.
CAATCATCGATCAGGGGCAATGGGTAATTATCTCTAACAGTTTTCTTATTAAGACCTCTATAATCGACACACATTCTAATCTTGCCGTCCTTTTTTTTCACCAAGACAATTGTTGAAGCAAGCTGAGAGTTACTGGGCCTAATTACGTTGTTCGTTAATAACTCGTTAACAGTTTCAGTTACAATGCCTCTCTCGTAGTACTAAAATCTTCTAGGACTGCTATGAAATGGGGTCATATCGGCCAATCGCATACTCATCGTAGCTTTCGGTGAACCGTAATTAAGTGAAAAGCTGTCAATATAATGATCGTTGACTATCTTGCGCCACTCCCGTATCGAACCAAGACCAAAATCGCTACCTATGTTAACACTATCTACATCCAAAAGCGCTGTACATGCAGTTTGTAATTCCATCAGCCACTCTCGAAACGGGGATGCAATCGTGTTTACATCAAGTTTACTAAAATTACTATGTGGATCATTAATATTGTCATTAAGGGTCTTATACATAGAGAGCTTAATAAGCAGGGATGCACAAAAAGATTTTTAATACAAAGCTACAATGCCATTTATTGATCTATTATTCCGTTCACTTTTATTGAGTACAAGTTTAAGACCTAATATTCTAAAAGCATCTCTTCCAATAGCGGCGTAATTCCATCAGGAATATCAAAAAATTCGATTTCAAAATAGTTGTTTAAAAAAAAAACAAAACATTTGACTTTTCCATAGGTCAAGATTGCATTTTCACTAAGCCCTTTAAGTGAACTCTTACTTCATTTTTGGCAATTTGATAAATGCGGTATTAAAGCTCTGCCAACGAAACATACTGGGCTTCCGGTGTCTAATAAAGCAAAAATATCATCAATATCAGTGCATCCCTCTTTACTAGGTATTCTTAAACTTGCTAATTGAATAAACGACTTATGATCAAACGCCTCGGGTTCTTCACAGGTCCCCATGGCTGCTGTCTGGACACGCTTCGGTCACTGTCCGACAAGCTCATTAGCAGCCACAGTAGCGTTAAGGTTTTCGGGTACTTTCATAGCTCCACCAATCTCTTCACCTATTTGCGCCATAACCGCTTTTGCCGATGCACGCAAGTAGTAAATGGATGCTTCTGTGTCAATTGGCACTTCTTTAGCGGCAAGCAACTGACTTAACTCCAATTTCTTTAATGTCACAATTTCCATGAAACAAACTTCTTGAGTTGGTTTATTTAAAGATTTAAATAATTTACAAAACGTGCGTCTGTTTTCGTCGTGTGCCACAATTATGTTATCGATGGCCAAAAACTTTGGCAACTAGGCACACATTTGGCGGGGAATTTAAATAATATACGGAATTTAAATAATACGGGTTTTACAGTTTAAAAGAACGAGCTAGGCGAAATAGGAAAAAGGATTTGCCAATAGAAAGTTTTGAACTTTTAGAGGAATACAATTCTTTTAAATTAAAATGTCTTATTTTCTTGGCAAACAGAATTGTAGTTTTCTTAGAGGGTGACTTTCCGAATTCAAGAATTATTTGGTTGGTCAGAACTCATATCTTCTTTAGTATTATTTAAATACTGGCGGGACAATGCGTCTGCGACTAAATGTTCTTTACCAGGCTTAAAAAGAAGTGTGGCAACGTACTCTTCAATAAATGCTTTCCATCTTTGCATTTTTGAATTCGGATTTCGATCCGATATGGCATAAAAGAGGCGCTTGTGATCCGTATAAATCTTGAAGCCTTTTACTCCATAAAGGTAATTCCTTAAAGTTTTGAGAGCACAAACAATAGCAAGCAACTCTCTCTCGTTGCTTTTATAGGGTTCTTGAAATCATTGTGACAGGACGACCACCTTGAGACAAAACTGCTCCGTTGTAAACTCAAAAGCTTTTGGAAAATTTGGGTACGAAAGGTTTTCGAAAATTTGGATACGAAAGCATAACCTCCTATGAGATCAAAGTTCGCTTTAGTTTAATAAACGCTTCTCATTGACTCTCATCTAACGAAATTACTATCTCTTTAGACCAAGGGTGGCACGTAGTGGCAACTTTAACTCGCAACTTTAAAACTGAATATTAGCCGAATCATACAACTGATCTTGAATATTTTTACTTTAATCGAAAAGTAGTAGTAGAAATTTAAAACATTCAGTAAATTGGAGACGTTTCAAACATACACCAAATTTTCGCATTTTTTTCAACTTTAGTGGAGTCTTGCGCTTTTTTGAGGAAAGTTGTTGCGTTAAAAACGCGTTACATGGAAAAATAAGAGCGCATGCAAATTTGGCAAACTGTTATTTGATATTTACATATTTATAATTTAAAAAAATCGTTAGAGAGCATATTAAACAAATCAAACCTACATTTAATGTTAATGGCTTGAGAAAAAAATGTAGTTCGATCAAAAAAAAATTTTTGATCCGATTGTTCCTATGACAGCTATAGCATATAGTCAACCAATTTGGCTGAAACGTGGCACAGACACTTCAATAATTACTAAACTTCCAAATAGAAAATCGAAACAATCGCTTTTTAAATACTCAAGTTATTGCTCTAAAACTATTTTTCTGACCGATCGTTCCTATGGGAGCTATATGATATTGTGAACCGATTCTGATAAAAAAGAAAGAGTGATACCCGCCGTGACGTTACTTTTTTGCAATACCTGGTTGTCAGCGATGGTCTTACTAGTGTGCTACAGCGGCATTTGCGTCACTACTTAAGTCGTTTGCCTGTTAGATAAATAAGGATTCCTTACAGCCGATTCAGTATAACCCTTAGAAAAGTGCGACACCAAAGTATACCGATCATGATTTGCCCCGACTTCTTCTGCTAGTGCCAGTCTACATGGTAAATCGCATAGGGGTTTTTTAATCCTGATATGAAAACTCTTAACGCGTCGCCCCTATAATTTTCATTAATTGCGTCAGCAATATCTGCTTCGTAAGTCATAATCGTTTTATTAGTTAATAGAGCAAATTTCTTTTATATCTTTTCATAAAACTCAAGGATTGTCACTGCTCCCTGTCTTAATGTTGACAGTTCCTGTTCAACGAGGTAAGCCGAGTAAGTGAAATCCAACCCAGCAATTATTGCGTCGAAATTGAGAACTGTACTAAAAGATGACAACACACCGTCAGCAGCGCCCCTAATTTTATTTCCTATTATTGTTACCGCCTGAAAGTGGCGTGAGCTTCCATCAAACTCTTTGAAAATCTCATTCACATTATGCGCTGCGTCGCGACATGAAAAATCGAAAAGAGTTTTCACAGCATCAAGCGTTTGCTGTTATTTTATCCCTGGAACAATTTTTACTTTTTCCCACTTTTTTGCTGCCGGTTTATTTGATATACCATTGATCTGATTTTTATATTGTTTAATTCGGCTTCGAATTGTCAAGTGCATTTTCAACAGCTTTTCCTAGCAACAATTGTACTTGATCTGCATTCAATTTTACGCCAATAACATTTAAAGTTAATTTTTGAAAAACGTTTTCAAGTTCAAGCAAAGAAGAGTCGCACATTAAGAGCTCTTTCTCATGATTAACTAAATGAATGAATACAATAGCATAGAACGAAAAAAAATGTCCTTTTATTTTTCAGAACACTTGTTTAAGAAAATTTATACAAAATGAGCAGATTACTTACATTGATTTCGAAGTTCAATTAATATGTTAATTTTTTTTTTGTTCTGTACAGTTATTTTCGTCTTCTTAGTGGTCTCTGGTAATTTTGGTGTTTTTGGTTTATACGGGTCGCTCCTCTGGTACAGTTGAGTCAGTGCAAGGTTTTCTGTTGGTGTAGGTTTGAGTTTCCCGTTGTTTTTTCCGTTGGGTTTTCCCTTTGAGAATTTCCGTTGAGTGCCAAATACTATTTTTATTAGACAATTTAATTTTACAAACAACAGCTTAAGCATGTTAGTTTTGAGGGAGTTCTAATTGATACTGAAGTTGGCACGATCGACTCCAAGACCTAAAGCTTGCCCTTCGCAAGCTTTTGCATTTACGCCAATCAGCAGACTCCACGTCAGCAACCACGTGGAGTTTAAAGCTCTGTCTTATCAGCTGAGAAAAGCTTTGTAGGGCCAAAGCCTCCAGTGATAACTTTAAAGCCTTACTTAAGTAAAAGCTTTGAAGTTGAAACTTTATATGATAACTTGTACAAAATTTCAAGCTACTATCTCTTCAGGTACAATTTATGCCAACATTTTTTGGTTTTTACCTATAGTGCAATGATAGAACTCCCTACAGAATCGTCATCAAAGCCTATATACCCAGCAGAGTCACGTTAGCGTAGCGAGTTAAATCAGGTAGAGTAACATGTAGAATCATCGACAGAAAATAGTTTTGCTAAGTTAGCGATAGAACCATTTACACATTCATCGACATAGTCAAAACCCAGCAGAGTCATGATAGAGTAGTCAGTAGAATCAGCGATAGAAAATAATTTTCATAAGTATAGCAATAGAACGACATACAGAAGCATTTGTTTGTAATTAAGTATAAAGCAATATATCTTGCAGTGGATAGAAATAAATATTCGCGCTTTTTACAAATAGCTTTGAAGTCCGAAACAAATTCATGAAGAAATTTCAAGTCACGGGGACAATCCACAAAACACAAACAAAGGTATTATTTTGACAGTCAAAGAAAAATGTTATCTATATATATAAAAATCAATTGTTGTTCGTTAGTCTCGCTAAAACTCGAGAACAGCTGAACCGATTCGGCTAATTTTGGTTTTGAATTAATTGTGGAAGTCCAGGGAAGGTTCAAAAGGTGAGAAAAATTCGAATAATTACCGGGAAAATCCTCAAAACAGCATTTTTCTATTTCCCATACAAACGTTTTCTTTTATTTTAATGCTCACGCACACACATACATATGCAAAAATTCTTCACCACGCGGTGTGTGAGAGAGACAGAAATATTTGAGTTGTGTTCTTGCACAGAACGAAACCGAAAGAGCGAGATGCCATGCGTTTGCTATATATGTCGAACTAGCTTAAGTAAGTTAAGTAAGCACGGTGGCGTAGTATGTAGAGGTCGGTCGCGCGATGGCTCGATGTTTGGCGGTGGTTCAATTCCCGGTGAAGACGGTGGTGTGAAAGCTTTTATCATGTGTTTCTTCTTCTTTTTTGTTTTTTTTTTTTTGATTTTGTTAAACATTTATAGCAATTATTTTAAAATTAAATAATAAAACTGCAAGGGTATATAAACTTCGGCAAGGCCGAAGTTAGCTTCTTTGATATTTTTAATTACTTTGGTGATCCTTTGTGATAGTGACATTCCAAGTAATGTGCTCTTTTTTGTGATAGTGACATTTTAATGCTAAATGAGAGGGAAATTTTCTCACTTTGATTAATTACAATTTACGATGCCGAGGAGAAGACGACCTGACCTAGGTCGTCACAGTCAATCAAATGTACGAAGAGCTACCTCACGTGATATACAAATATCAAGAAAATAGTCGTATTGATATGTTAGAAGTAGATAGGCTTAGAATACATTTAATAAAAACGGATTCGCTTTGTTTGTTTTAAAATTAATTTATACAAAGATTAGGTCTTTTATTTACCGATTGAGGCAGTACGAAGTCTGCCGGGACACTAGTTTTATAATATAAATGATCGGATGTTTATTTCATTATAAAGAGGAAGGTATGTCCTTGATAGTGGAATCAGGAAAATGACCACCACGAACACGCCTAAAGAACAATATCCTTTTCATGAAATTTTCCTTAACCAAATAGCTAAGTGGCTTCCCAGTGTTCTCGATAGCCTCTCGAATTGCATCTTTAAAATCTTTAATCGACCCTAGGCTGTTGGCGTACAACTTCTTTTTTACGTGGACCCACAAGGTCTCCGAAAAAGATAAATGGTTTCGTTGCTTGTGTGGCATTTTATAGTGAATTTTAATAATTTCAATACGTTGTTTAAGCGTGTAGCGTTCCATTTTTAATAATATCAAAGTTTCTACTTCTAAAGTCTAGTAAAAGAAGTCTACTAGAGTAGAATGGCAATTGAGCAAGAACCATTTTTTGAACAGATTCAATTCTTGTTTGGTGTTACTCGTACTGAGAAACCCAATGCATATTCTAAAATCGCACGGAACAGCGAGGTAAAAAGAATTTTGGTTGTATATGGAATATCAAACTCCTTTGACTCTCCAAACTCTACAACCCCAGTTGGTACCCACGGCAGTGGATATATGGTGGATTGGTTGTGGGCAGTGAAAGGAAATGTGGGACCGCGGCCAAAACAGGATTGGGTACTGACAGATTCCGAATACTGTTTTTTCCCACTTTGTTTTTCAGTCTCCGCAGCGTAAAACTTACCATAGAGTTTGCGAAAGCCAAAAGACAGTTTCTTTATATCAATTTCCACTTCACGGCATGAGACACATCCACATTTGAGACTATCTCTTTGCTCCTTTATTTTGGCCGTGTTGACAATACAATTATCACACAGTTAGCAAGCTAGTAGCACATTATAGTGCGCATTGGGCTTCAACGACATTTTTCTGCAACAGACGGACATTTTTAAATATATTTTTAAATTTAAATTTAAAAGAAAAAAAATAAAACTTACTCTATTTTTAAAGCAGATTCGAAACTTGGGACGAAAAAAACATGCATAAGTAGAGCTATTTAAAAACGATAAGAGAGGTAGGTACAATTGAAAGATAAAAGGTTAACAAAAATTATGATGTTGTTGTAGTAACTACTTTTTATAGTATTTGTATAGGTAATATTATTTTTCGAACTTTGAAGTCAAATCTTGCACGTTAAAGTTGGTTAGCCAATTATCAGTTAAGTATACCGGACATTGCCAGTAATTTGAAGTGTGCGCTCCAACACATTAAGTACATGACAGTAAATCCTTAGGCTTCCGTTTTGTTTTCATTTGGCTTATCACATACTTTTTTTTTTTTTTTTTTTTTAATGTTTTATTTGTTTGTTGGATCTCTTTTATAGGCTTATAAGACTAACAACAATTTTCTAGGTTTATCTTAATCTAACACATAACCTAACATCTAAAAGATGCTACATTGATCTATGGCCCTGATTAATTACTAGAGGGTTGGGAGGTCGTTTCGTTGAAGACGAGTACTTTCACGTACTCGGGTTAATGATTTGGCCAGGGTAATTGGGTGTGCCTGCAGTTTAGCGGTGTACTTAAGCTGTTGTACCTTTATTTCGGTTATTACGCTAGGAATGTGTAGGTCTTTCTGTACATTTTCATTTCGGATATACCAAGGTGCTCCCGTGATGGTTCTGAGAACCTTGATTGTATGGTTTCGATGTTGCTCTTGCTTGCGTTTCCCCATAGTGCAGAGCCATATGTCCAGATGGGTTTTAATACAGAGTTGTAGAGGAGAACTTTGAATTCCAGACATAGGGGAGATCGTGCGTTGATAAGCCAATGTAGTCCGATTGCTTTAAGCTTTAGTTGCTTTTTCTTGGCTTCGATATGCTTACGCCAAGTTAATCTTCTGTCGAGGTGAACTCCAAGATATACAACATCGTCGGATTGAGGCACTGGCACATTGTTAAGCGTCAATGATGGGCAGTTTCTTCTATTGAGGGTAAACGTAACGTGTTTGCATTTCTGTTCATTTACACGGATGCGCCAATCTGCTAGCCACTTTTCTACCTCCTTTAGGTGGGTTGCCAGTTGCTCAGCAGCTTTGATCGGACATTTGGAGCGGCTGAGGATAGCCGTGTCATCGGCGAAAGTAGATGTGATGAGTGTAGGGCTTGTTGGTATGTCCGCTGTGTACAAAAGATACAGAGTTGGGCCCAGCACGCTGCCTTGAGGTACACCTGCTTTTGATTCGAAGTCATCAGAGGTGAAGCTATTACATCGTACAGCGAATTTTCTGTTGGACAGATAAGATTCCATTAGCCTGTGTGTATATTGTGGGAGCGTCGCTTTTATTTTATATATTAGGCCGTCAATCCAGACTCGGTCAAAAGTTTGGGCGACATCGAGAAAAATTGCTGTGCAATATTCTTTTTGCTCGAATGCTGTGCGGATCTCTGAGGTGATACGGTTGACTTGTTCAATTGTGCCATGCTTTTCACGGAAGCCAAACTGATGATGTGGGAATATATTTTGGTTTACCAAGATTTTATTTATACGTAGTTGTAGGACTTTTTCAAATAGTTTTAAAAGACTTGGTAATAAACTGATGGGTCTGTATGATGATGGCTGTGTTTCATCCTTTCCGGGTGTTGGGATCATTATGATTATTGATTTTTTCCAACTTAAGGAAGTTTTTACTATCGCGTTGAAGAGTTTGCAGATGTGTCGGACGACACAGATCGGGAGTTCTCTGATCATTTTCGGGGTTATTTTGTCATGGCCGGGTGAATTTCTTGAATTAAGATAGTTTTTAATAATTGCAGAAATTTGCTCCGCTTGGAATTTCGGTTGCTCACTTTCCATTGTGGTGCGCAAGGAGGGGAGCTGAAAAGAGTTTGTTGACGGATTTGGCAGAAAGACCGTTTTAAGATAAGGTGCAAAGATGAGCGCTCTTTCTTCGTCTGAACGGGCCCATTTGTCAGTTGGGCATCGTAAAGGTGAAATTATCTCGGCTGGAGCAGTTATGGTTGGATGTGCTTTCCACAGCGGATATTTGGTGCTGGTAGGGGTGAGCTTCTCGATGTACAGCCGCTGTGTCCTTGCTTCTTCCTAAGCGCCTTTGCTAGAGTTCGCGAAGCTGCCTTCAGGCGTTGCTTTGCTGCCGGAGATCGAGACATTTGCCATTCTCGCCTGAGCCGTCTTTTGTCTGCTAGAAGTAGTTCAATTAGTCGGTTGTTGGACTTGTGTTTTTCCTGCGTGTGACTGATAATCGGGGTAGAGATATCTGCTGCTTCAATAAGCGTCGACTCTAGTGCAGAGGTGCAAAGCTCGATGTCTTCTTCGTCGTCCAGTTTGGGATTCAGCTCGATATGGGTGCTTATGTATTTTTTAAATCTGAGCCAGTTTGTTTTACAATTTGTTAGCCCGAGTGGGTGCTTTATTATTTGTGGTTGTGATAATATAGTGAAAACTACTAGCGAGTGGTCCGACGACAATTCTGCTAGTGACTCTGCCGTTATCAAATTGTGCGCAATTCCCCTGGTGATTGCAAAGTCTATTAGATCTGGGAGCTTGGGTGGATCTGCTGGCCAGTACGTGGGCTTATTCGGTGAGGCATAGCCCATTTTGTTTGCTGGGTTGATGATTGTGTTATACAGCTGTTTGCCTTTTGGATTTACCAGGCGGGATCCCCAATGAGGGTGCTTGGCGTTGTAGTCTCCTGCAGCAATAAATCGTACTCCGAGTGTATTGAAGAAATCAGTAAACTCTATTTCAGAGATTGAGAATCGTGGTGGGCAGTAAAGTGCAGCCACGCACTTTTAACGTATTTGTCCTTTTTCTATGATTGAACGGATTTAAATATTCTTTTCTTTCCTCTACTGTTAGTTCTGTAATTTCCCGTTGTGTGTTTGTTGTGAGCTCCTACAACTACGATTACCATTAGTCCTGCAACCGCTTTTATTAGTGTTGTTACAATTTAATTGAGACGATTTTCAAATATGGTTACTGACGTCCCGTAGTAAACGCATTTTGGGCCAGGCCGCATAAATTTTTGTTTTTGAGGTTCAAAATGACTTATATAGTAATTTTCGTACAAGACATCTAAATCCGTTTAGTTTGAACAAAATCAGCGATTAGTCGAACAATGGCCGTTCACCACTAACCAATTTTCCGCACCTCCCATTAATTTTTTTTTCGACAAGTTGTTAAAATTATAAAATACAACAATTTGGGAAGGTTGTACCTCATGTTGTTGTAGCAGTGAATGGGTATACGTCAGTGAAATTTTAAAGCAAATTCACCTCTCGTTTATCCTGCCAGCGACAACAGACAATGTTATTTGCCTTATTAATTTTTGAATTAATGTCCGCTAAAAATGCAACGGAAACATTTGTGAAACCTATAACACTTATAAAAATTATAAAATTAGCATTTTTGCAATGCTTTTGTAGTTTTTTTATATGGGGATCGTTTTCCCAAGCGATTGCAGCGCACAGCGCCAGATGCAGATATTAATTGAACTCTTAACAGACAAGTGAGACATTGCGATTAAAAAAGGTTACCAAAAAAGAGTGGCCGTCGTTGGGGAAATTTCAAATATATCAATATATAGTTGAATAATTAGCCTGCTGAAGATGCCATGCACCAAGTTTTATATCCAAATTAATTTGGCTAAGCATTCCGAATTGAAAAATTTGCTTACCTGAGAGTTGTGAAGCGTGCCGGGACGTAGCAATGGATATGCGTCTATTTATGCGGCGGACGAGAGAGGCATTTAAATCCCTGTCGGCTGGTTTTCTGAAACTTCGCTGGAAACTCAGTTTAATAGTTATAAACTATTAAACGAGTCACCGAAGCGGAAGAAGACTATCCCTCGGAATTTCTCTGCCGGCATCTCTGCTTCCTCCGGCTCCGGCATCGTCGAACGACCCCATAACTCCAAATGGTCAGCAACTGATATCGTTTAGGAGTCCAGCAGTGACTGCAGTTGCGGGGACGATTGACATTTCACCTGTTAATAGTGCCCCGCAAGCTGACTCGATATCGGTTGTAGTTTCCGATGAGTCCGGGAGAATATCCTCTCCGAGGGATATTCCCAATCAAATTTTAACAAGAAGAGCTCTCAAAGCGTCATCTGCCTCAGCAGTTCCAGTGCAAATTGCTGTTGCTGCGGTTGCGACTGGTGCATTGAGATCTCTTGTAGCCATTCCACCAAAAAAGCAAATCTTTGTTTCGCGGCTCGATCCCAATACTTCATCAGATGATGTCATAGCCCACATCCGGGCAGAAGTCGTGGCGCCAAACATTGTGGTGGAAAAGTTTAGGTTTTCATACACCCGTGACATCTCGTCATTTAAAATCAGTGTCCCACCAAATGTCTTTGACCAAATTTGTCACAAAGATTTTTGGCCGGAACATTTAGTTATAAAGGAGTATACGGCTAAGAAAAAGAAAAATCGGCCTCCGATTCGTCTGCCTAACACAACTAATCCTTCCATACCCTCTGGCTCGTCAGTAGCTGGCGGGTCAAAAAACTAATTTCGTCCCTTATTCTGGCCTATCAGAATGTTAGAGGACTAAAATCTAAACTTTCTAAGCTTTTTGTAGATAGTCTATCTTTTGACTTTCATATCTTGGTCTTTACAGAAACGTGGTTAGAGCCAGACATTTCTGATGCCTCTGTTTTTCCCACAATTTTTTCAACCTATAGATGCGATCGAATCTCCAAAAATGGTGGTGGAGTTTTGATTGCCGTAAATTCATCTTTTACTTCAGAAATAGTTCTGCCACCTGCCGTTCTTGACATTGAATTTGTTAGTGTCAAAATTTGTTTGAAATCATATTCTGTATTTCTAACTTGCTCGTATATTCCACCGAGTTCTGACATGACGGTATATGCTAGCCATTTAGAAGCTATTCGCTTTGTCTCTTCACTTCTTTCGGATGCAGACATATTTATCGTTCTGGGAGATTTTAATCTACCTGACGTTTCGTGGCTTCCATCAGGTGAGTCTTCCTTGTTGATGCCCTCCTCCTCACATTGCTTTGTTGACGGTCTCCTTGAATTATCCTTAACCCAAGTTAATCCTGTGCGTAAGAAAAATGAGAGATCAATAGATCTTATATTTATGTTACATTCTTCTAACTGTACTGTTTCGAGGATTGATCCCTTAGTCATCCCCGAAGACAGTTTCCATCCAACTTTGGACTTGACTATTGATCTACCTTTTCGGTTATGAAATGCTGGTACCAGTACGACATCTCGTACCCGTTGCTTTCGTAAAACTAACTTTTTCAAGCTCAATGAGCTAATTCTTGCCACAGACTGGTCTTATCTGTACTCCTGTAATGATATGTATGCTGCCATTTGTTTTTTCTATAATACTATTTTTTCACTTTTTGATGCTTGTGTTCCATTTGTGACCCATGTATTGTCTAACAAACCGCCATGGTTTACACGTGAGTTAACTAATTTGAAAAATGCAAAATCTAGATATTATAGAAAGTTTAAAAAATCGGGTCGACCGTCTGATTTCTCTCTTTATGTTGTTGCTCGATCGAATTTTTCAGTGCTTAATACACTATGCAATAAGGATTACATTAGGCGTTGTAAACTTCAGTTCTTTCGTGATCCTAAGCAATTTTATAACTTCGTTAACGCCAAACGAAAGGTGGGCGTACACCCGTCCTATTTATGTTTTGAAAATAATAAAGCAAACGATGATCAGGCCATTGCCGATATGTTTGCTGATTTTTTCAAAACGACCTATTCCTCCAACTCACCAGGACCTGATGGGATACCTGGTTGTGTACTCAGGTTTTGCGCTGAGACTTTGATTTCCAGAATTCTTAAGTTATTTACTTTGTCCATTGAAACTTCCTCTTTTCCAACCATTTGGAAGGACTCTTTTATTATTCCTTTGCATAAAAAGGTTAATAAATCCGTAGCTTCAAATTATAGGGGTATTTCCAAATTGTCTGCTTTTCCGAAGGCATTTGAGAAAATTATAACTTCTCAAATGCAACATTTCTGTAGTTCTATTCTTTCATCCTCTCAACATGGGTTTATGAAACGTAGATCGACTACCACTAACCTTTTAGAGTTTACTTCTTTAGCGATCGAAGGATTCAGGAATGCATTGCAAACTGATGTCATTTATACTGACTTCAGTAAGGCTTTTGATTCTGTCAATCATACACTGCTTTTGTTCAAGCTGAACGAACTTGGGACTCCAAGCCTTTTCCTTAATTGGATTTCTCAATATCTTAATAACCGTACACAAAAAGTTTTATTTAAAACTTATCTTTCGAAGACCATTAATGTGATCTCTGGGGTGCCACAAGGTAGCCATCTAGGACCATTGCTTTTTACGCTCTTCATTAATGACCTTCCGTCAGTTGTAACTCACTCTCGCGTGCTTATGTACGCTGATGATGTTAAACTTTGTATTAGTTTTAAAGACTTAAGTTCTCCACGTCTGCTTCTAGTCGATCTTAATAACTTTCAAACTTGGTGTGAAATTAACTTATTAAAACTCAATGTTTCAAAATGTAACGTCATGTCATTTCATAGATCCTCTTTCCAATTAGTGGTGTATTATCTTAATAATACCCCACTTGAACGTTTGAACGAGATTAATGATTTGGGTGTACTCATGGACCACAAATTAAATTTTACTCGTCATATTAATATCACTGTCAATAAAGCCATTAGTGTTCTTGGTTTTGTTAAGCAATGGTCGAAAGAATTTGACGATCCTTACACAACCAAAACTCTTATTTCACTGGTCCGTCCCATTTTGGAGTATGGATCATGTGCTTGGTCTCCACAATATGGATCACACGAAATAAAAATTGAATCTGTTCAAAAACAGTTTTTAATTTTTGCTCTTCGTGGTTTAAACTGGGATCGAAATGTTAACTTGCCCTCCTATTCTAAAAGACTTCTTTTAATTCCTTCCCTCCTTACTTAATCGTAGAGTAATGCTTGGTACTTTGTTTATCCACAAGCATTTGAATGGACAAATAGACTGTCCTAATTTACTCAATCAATTTTAAGTTATCTATCTAATAGTTAGTCTTAATTATTATTTTAGTTGTCGTCCGTTGTCCACGCGACTTCGTTTTTGCATGCTGTCTGATAGGGTTCGCGCGTAACAGGCTTTGTCCTGGTGTCGTTTGGACCACTTGAATGTACTGCGCGTTGTACGCGTCAACGTCCAGAAGAGACCTGTCGTCTTTGTTTAGATTGGTATTGTCTGCAAAAGGTAGATATTGTTTTATTTTTTTTTTTTGCGTTTATTTATTTGTTGGATTTCTTATACAAGTGTATCAGACTAACAACAATTTTTTTTTTTAACCTAACATCTGAGGGATGCTTTATTGATCTATGGCCATGATGATTTGTTAGAGTTCTATTACAACCTCGGGCTACTGAATTTTAGAGGTTATTCGCCTGTGCCTGCAGTTTAGCGTTGTTGCTTAGCTGTTGTACCTTTATTTCGGTTATTACACTAGGAATACATAGGTCTTTCTACACGTTTTCGTTTTGGATATACTAAGGTGCTCCCGTGATAGATTGCGCCCTTCGTATGTTATCGATATTGCTCTTGATGGCGTTTCCCCACAATGCAGTGTTGGACGTCCAAATCTGTTTTAACACCGAGTTGTAAAGAAATACTTAAAATTCCAGACATAGGGGAGATAGTGCGTTGATGAGCCGATGTAGTCCGGTTGCTTTAAGCTTAAGCTGTTTTTTCTTGGCTTCGCTAAGTTAGTCTTCTGACGAGGTGGACTCCAAGATACACAACGTCATCGGATTGAAGCACTAGCACGTTATTATGTGTCAATGATCGGCAGTTTCGTCTATTGAGGGTAAACGTAAAAAGCTTGTCATCGGCAAAAGTAGATGTGGTAAGTGTAGGACTTGTTAGAATGTTTGCTGCATACAAAAAATAAAGTGTTGGACCTAGCACGCTGCCTTGAGGTACACCTGTTTTTGATTCGAAGTCATCAGAGGTGAAGCTATTACATCGTACAGCGAATTTTCTGTTGGATATGATATGATATGATTCCATTACCCTGTGTGTGTATTGTGGGAGCGTCGGTTTTATTTTATATATAAGGCCGTCAAGCCAGACTCAATCGAATGCTTGAGCGACTTTGAGAAAAATTGCTGTACAATATTCTTTTTGCTCGAATGCTGTGCGGATCTTTGAAGTGATACCGTTGACTTGCTCAATTGTGTCATGCTGATGATGTGTGATTATGTTTTTGTGAGCCAGGATCGTGTTTATACGGAGCTGTAGGACCTTTTCAAAAAGTTTTGAGAGACTTGGCAATAAACTGATGGGTCTGTTCGATGCTGGTTGTGTTCTGTCCTTTCCGGGTTTTTGGATTTCGCTTTGAATTTTGGTGGCTCACTTTCCACTGGGGTGCTGAGAGTTGAAATGAGTTTAATGACAGATTTGGCAGAAGGAGCAAAGGTGAGTGATTTTTGTTCGTCTATACGGGCCCATTTTCCACTTGGACATCGTAAAGGTATTATTATCTTGGTTGGAGCAGTTATGGTTGGGTGAGCTTTTCACAGCGGATATTTTTTGCTGGTCGGGGTAAGCTTCGCGATGTATTGCCGCTGTGACCTTGCGTCTTTTTGCCTAAGCGCTTTTTTTAGAGTTCGTGAAGCTGCCTTTAGGCGATATTGTGCTGCCAGTGATCGAGACATTTGACATTCTCGCCTGAGCCGTCTTTTATCTGTTACAAGTAGTTCAATTAGTCGGATATTTGAATTGTGTTTTTCATGGGTGTAGCCGAAAATTGGGGTGGAGATATCTGCTGCTTTAATCAGCATCGACTACAGTTTGGAATTCAACTCAATATGGGTGCTTATATAAGTATTTCTTAAATCTGAGCCAGTTTGTTTTAAAATTTGTTAGCCCGAGTGTGTGCTTTATTATTTGTGGATGTGTTAATATAGTGAAAACTACTGGCGAGTGGTCCGTCGACAATTCTGCTAGTGACTCTGCTTCTATCAAGTTGTACGTACTTCCCTTGGTTACTGCGAAGTCTATTAGATCTGGTAGCTTGATTGGATTTGTCTGCCAGTGCGTGTTCACCAGACGATTTTGTTGTACAGCCATTAGGATTTACCAGGCGAGGTACCCAAAGAGGATATTTGGGGTTTCGGTCTCCTGCAGCAATAAATTCTACTCCAAGTATATTGAGGAGTCAATAAACTCTTTTTCCGAGATTGAGAATCGTGGTGGACAGTAAAGTGCAGCCACGGTTGTCCTGTCGAAAGTGGATTAGACATATATTTATGCAGCTTGTAATTATTGTTTGGCAAACGCATTGTGGAGACAGTGTTTAATCCGTTTTTTGATTAGAATACCAGTTCATCCGTGAGTCTACCTTCTGTGTGATTTGTTTAGTAGAATGCATATTTAGGTATTTGAAAGTTGTTTTTATTTGTAAGATGTGTTTCCGATAGCAGCATGATACTAATATTATTTGATTCCAGAAACAGTGAAAGTTCCTGTTTGAGCTTGGAAACGCCTTTCACATTACAGAGACCTATATAATACTGACATTATTTATTATTGTCCACAAGTTTTTCAATTAGCAAGTTTTGGTTCCGCACAAGTTCCTGCATTCAATTTTGCATGAAAGTCTTGGAGCTTGTCATATTTTGGTTAAGCGAGTTGGGTTGCTGGCCAAGTACGGATGGACTTAGAGCCGCTTTAGATGGAATAATAACGGGAAATACCGTTGGAGTGGGCTGTCAATTTCCGTTGCGCAGCACACTTGCAAATGTTACTCTAGGGCTAGTTGTTGTTGGAGTTGCGGATGACCTTACAGCTCTTAAGAGGAATATACCTGATGTGGTTTGCGAGCGAATAAGTGTCGGGCCCTGTTCCTTGTAGACAGGACGCGCTTTGTAACTCGCGGTGTGATTTGCACCACAGTTGCTGCACTTCCTTGTATTCGTATTTGTTTTATTGTCGGAACAGATACAGTCGTGTTGAATTTACAAGACAATGCAAACTGGGCGAAGACAGCAAAACGACTTTGTGTGGCCAAACTCCTGGCACTTACTACATTGTAGAGGGTGTGTCCTTCTGTGAGGCTTCTCGTCAGTGATTCTCCGATGTAGCAATAGTTGCGGCTTGTAGATGGGATGCACTGCGTTGGTTCTTAATTTTCGTGCATCGGGCTGTAGTTCCACTTTAAGCAAAGGGTATAGTACCTTGTTTCTAAAATAAAAAACAAATTAATATGCTTTAAATTGAGTAGGTGTTTATATATATGTATTTTGCTCTTGATTACTATATGTTTAAATACAATTTTAATATTCATAGGTTCTTATGTGTGTATGTAATTTCAATTAATAATTAAAAAGTATTGTTGATAAGCATGTCGGTCATAATGACTGCCTTGCTGAGGAAGGTTCGTCTCTACCGTGTCCTATTTTTGACGTTGTGGGCTTCATAATCCATTACTTCCTCATAAATTAACTCTTTCCATTGCTCAACAGTGTGCTCTCTTTCATCTACGCTATGATCATAAGGTTCTGGAGCGGGCTAAAAATATAAAATATTTTTATAATATTATTAAAAATTGAAACGTTGCTACAAAATTTTATATTAATATTTCGACAATTTAAAGGTTTTACAAAACATTAGTTTGATTTATCATTTACACTAGTAGTTTTGTTTTCTTTTTGGGGTGTTATAGCTGCCTGCCTAACAATACAAATACTCACGAGGTAAAAGAAAATTAGTATACAATATATTTCTTGTTTACTTTTCCTGTTTTAAAATACAAGCGAAAAGTTAAAAAAAAAAAAATTGCAAAAACTACTGGTTGTGAACATTCCTATGACTTTTGCTTTTAAAATCGGGTATTACTGTATATTATATGTATATATTTACATATATATGTAACGTTATTTTGCACCCTGCTGCTAACCAATGCTGGATGGAAGAGTCAACAAGCAAACAGGAAGTGTTCTAAAAGAAGACCGTAAACTAGTGTTACGTTCCAGAGTTAACGGGAACTATGGTGCAGCGTGTTGAGACCTACCCAATATCATTCCACTTCGGTGCAGAATGTTCACTGATAAATGAGAAGTTAAGCAGAAAATTGTCTGGTGAGCGCTTTTATAATGTCACGTTAAAAACCATGTTGGCATATACAGCACCTTACAGATTGTAAGACAGGTAACTACTTATAAACGAAAATGCACTTTAAATATTATTTTACTTACAAGATAAGCATTCGAAAAGCAATATTGTATTTGGCAATGAAATCCTTAGACAGGGTTTCAATGTTACTATGTCGACAACTAAGTTCGAAATTGTAAAAGCAAAAATGTTCATATTTGTTCAGTAGATAGTGAATCAGTTGACCTTGCCAGTCTTGATACCGAATTGTGAGATGCTGAAAAAAAATAATTTAATACATTTGCATGAAAGTTATTCCGCTGCGTTTGTCAAAGGAACAATCTACCCGTGTCAGTATCGGTGAAATGAAAATTCGATTGATTGACCCTAAAAAAACGTCGGCGCTATAGACTCAGCCCTGAATAAAGAGGTATTGTTAGAGAAAAGTTAAACGAGTTGCTAAAATGTAATATTATTCGACCCAGTTGTTCACCCTTCGCAAGTCCCATTTTGTTTGTCAAAAAGAAGAACGGTACAGTTCGCCTTTGTGTCGATTATCGAGAGTTAAATTCGAACACGGTTGCAGGTTGCCATTAATAAATGACCAGATTGCTAGATTGCGTGCGCGAATTACTTCACCTGTCTTAACATGGCGAGTGGCTTTCACCAGATCCCAATTCACCCTGATTTAGTGGAATATACTGCAACGAGTTCTTGACCATACGACTTTGGACTCAAAAAATGCGCCATCTGTTTTTCAACGGGCAGTTATGCTAGCTTTGAGGGACCTGTCTTCTTCTATGATTGTCTATATGGACGATATTATGATTGTGTAACCTACAGTTGAGTTGGGATTGGAAAGGTTAAAACGGTGTTACACATTTTTTTTTATGCCCACAAACGTAGCTTTTTGAAACAGTAGTGCTGTATTTGGGATATGGGGTAAGGGCAGGAGAAATACGACCAAACTTACGAAAAATTATTTCTTTGATATCTTCGCTACCGCCACGGACAGTTTTTGAAGTGCGACAGTTTATCGGTTTGGCTTCCTATTTTCGTAAATTTATTCCCGGTTTCTCCCAAATAATGAAACCAATGTACTCTCTAACATCGGAAAAGAAAAGTTTTGTTTGGAGTGCTGAGCTAGAAGGTATTCAAAGAAAAAATCCAAAAAATCAATTTTGGCATAAATCGTTAGTACAACTACTCAAGAATATGTAGTTAATATTTTAAAGCTAAATTCGCATTATTTTCGATGTTATAAGCACTTAATTGACCGCCAGTCCAAAAGCCTCCGCTCATTTTACTTCAAACGCTTTTTTCTCGAAACAGTGTTTTTCGACCTGATGGAAGTGATAACTGGCGCAAAAATCGAGCAATTGTCATGAAATTATCCGAAAAATTATCTGAAATTGTCGATCGAAGAAAAAGAAGATTTACCCATTTTGGTCATTAAACCAAAAACAACTGGTCCCGCCCTGTTAACCAACCTTTATAATACCGTCAAAATCAAGTAAACCAACTCAACTGAAATTATCGACTTTTGAATCCTTCGCAGAAAGGCAAAGCAGCAACCTAATATGAGGTGTGCGAAATAAGTAACTAGAACAAGAACTTAACACATTTCATTGTCTACAAAATACAACTTTTCGATTGCTTCTTCCTATATTTTGGTCGTATTAAGCTTGAGCAATATGCAAATAATTGCGAAAAATTACCCCTAGATTTTCCCGTTAAATTTATTTTAAGAAGATATTGTGGAGTTTCGCCAACGAAATAAGTAAATGGGACAGATTACTTTGCTTTCATTTGTGTATTAAAAACATTGTGCATTTCTACGTTCTTTTAGAAATTTAGTGTAACATATCAGAACAAATAAAAAAAAGGAAGTGCCAACCAACATCAACATTTGTGAAAATTCAGAACTAATTTTTTATAAAGAAATGTCGAGTTGCGTACGATTCACCGATGATGAGCGTGGTAGAATTGTAGAAATCCCCAGAACGGCATGCCCATATGCCAATTCGCAAAATATCCGAAAATGTTTGTAAAAATAAGAACAATGTAGAAATACACTCTGCGAAATTCAATTAAAGGCACCCTATTTTTCTTGAGTATTTCATGTACAAAATTTTTGAAAATTTTTTGTTGTTTTAAAAAAAATTTAGTTCTCCTATAGTTCTTTAGAAAATTAAATAATTTCATTTAAAAAAATTCCGTCAACGAAAAAAATTCGTTAAATCGGTGCGAAATTCAATTAAAGGCAGTGTTACAAAAATTGTAAAAACAAAAAAATTCGGACTGCATCATACGATTGAACGATTCTTAATAATGAATTCAAGTTCTAGCTTTGAAAACAATTTGAAAAATCCTGTTTGAGATCGATTTCACTATTTTTTGGAACTTAGTTTGTGGCATTACAGACCATTCTTCAGTTACAGCACTACGTAACTCGTCAAGGAATTTCAGCTCCAACCAGCGTAATAACGGCTTCTAAAATTGCACCACATATTCTTAACTGGAATAAAGTCAGGAAAACGTGCTGGCCATTTCAAAAGTTTAATGTTTTTTGATTAAAAGCACTGCAAACTTGATCGAGACATGTGTAGCGGTGCATTATCTTGTTGGTAAATGGGATATGTGTCCGGCTGCTGCTTAGTAAAAGTGCTTAAAGTGTCATCCAATACGTCGATATAATTTGCCAATGACATCCTTCCGGAGATATTGAAAATAAGAGTCCTGCTATAAAAAGTAAAACTTACAGCCAAGAAACCAAAACAGATGGGAACCACCCCCACAGTTTATTTTTGTTAAAATTGGTGTAGATCATTCTAAATCATGCCAATATTAATTAAAACCATTTGGGCCATCCAAATTGATTTTTTTCAATCCGTAAAAATTAAATTTTTCCAGTGCTTGGTCCAAGACATGTGTTTTTTGGCTAAATCCAATTTTGTTACTTTGTGCGCTTTAGCCAGAGAAGGCTCCGACTTCGTATTCCTTCACTTTAGTCGTTAACTGGTTAACAAAATTTGTTGCAACCGATAGGTAGATATTGGCAACCGCAAATCTGCATTAATTTAAGATGCAGTAATATTTGGTTTTAAGCAGGAACGAATTATTGCCGCTTTATCCCTTGCTGAAAATTTTTCATTGTTATTGTTTTTTCGATTTTTGTTGTACTTTTTCTGTAAATTTCTCATATTGTCTAGCGGAGAAGGAGAGTAGGACTGAGAATCAGTACAGAAATTATTTATTTTTCTGCAATAACAAGCTCAAAAATTACTAAGAAGTCACAGCTTTTAATTGAATTTCGCACTTTAATTTGCCAAAAAACAGAAAAATGAGCAAAAAGGACTAAAAAACTAACGGTAAAAAGAGTTTTTGGAGTTTAACACAGACTACGATCTACAATATGAAAGAAAAATTACAAATACTGGGTATTGTTATCCTAGAACACGATTTATCTGGAAAAATAGGGTGCCTTTAATTAAATTTCGCAGAGTGTATTATTAAAAGATCTAGAGAAATATGGAAGAAATCCCCATTCTGGGCGCCCACCACTGATTGACAACCGGGACAAAAGGCGAATAAGAAATCTAGCTTTTAAGGAAACCATCAAAGCATCTGAAATAAGAAGTATTTTGTCCTTGCCGATATGCAAAATGCGGATAATGTTTCATATGAAAAAAATTCTGAAACGGGAGCTACTTCCAAGGCATAAAGGTGACTGATTAAGTATAAATTTTGGGTCACCGAGTGGAGAAATAAAATTTTCAGCGACGAAAAAAAGTTTAATTTAAATGTGCGAACCCCCAAACAAGTCCAGGAACTTTCACGGAGGGTCTATACTGATTTGGGCAACGTTTGGATGTAACAAAAAGACCCCGATGTGTTTTATAACACATAAAATAAATGCTGAAAATTATGTGGAACTGTTGGAGACAGTTTTAGTGCCATTTGGAGAAGATTGTTACGGTGATACTTAGACTTTTTAACAGGATAATATAACTATCCACACTACAAAGCTCACTAAGGACTATTTCAGGACCTCGACTATTCAAATTTTAGAGTGGGAAAAAAATAGGGGTATCCTGACTCAACGAGTTTATGTCAACGGGAAGCGAATCCCAACGGGAGCAGTAATTGCCCACACCTACCGCCCAACAGACCGACGGGCGCAAGCCGCATAACGTACGGCTCGAGTCGCTGGGACAATCCACAAAATGCGAAACTATGACTAGTTACAAGCTAAATTTAAAAGGATAGAAGTTTTTAGTAAAGGAATAGAGAGCTCTGAACTGATTACATGAAAAAGATGATTATAATCAGAACAAAGAACTCGAAAAGGTTCATGCAGTGAGTAGTTAGTAGTACATCGTGGAAGTGTTAGAGGAATATAGTTTCTAGTTGGTCTACAAGGAACTGTTAGATTTACTTGGTTCAATAGCTCAGGTGAGTGTATATCCCCAATAAGAAGCTTGTGCATGAATATGACGCCAATCATAAATCTACGATTAGAAAGGGAAGGAAGGTCAAGTAAGAGAACCCTACGAGAGTACTAATTAACATCACAATCCCAGTGCAAACCACGAAGAGCAAACAGAAGGAACTGTTTTTGAACTGATTCTATTCTTGCTTTATGTGAACCATATTGGGGTGACCATATACATGATGCATATTCTAAAATTGGATGAACCAATGAAGTGTAAAGAACCTTGGTTGTATATGGATCGTTAATTTCGCCCATGGCTTTACCGACAGTAATGCATATATGGGACTTAAAAGTCAATTTATGGTCAATAAGTTCTCCCAAGTCAATCATCTCATTAGGTAGAGTTAATGAGAAATTAGGTAATCAATTGAGGAGTATTTCTGAAAAAAGTCATGACCTTGCATTTAGATGTGTTTAGGTTTAATAAGTGGTGTTGACACCAAGACTGAAAGTTTTGAAGGTCAGACTGCAACTGAGAATTTCTCTGTAGCTGAAACAAAGCTTTACATCACAAGACGACACAAGAATGAATTATAACGGTTGGAAGATCGTTAATAAAAAGGGTAAAAAGCAATGGTCCCAGATGACTATCCTGAGGCACCCCCAAAGTTATTTGAATGGTTCTTGAATTTGAAGACTTGAATAAAACTGTGTTTTGTCTGTTAGGTATTCGCGAATCCAACTAATTCAGTAGCTTGGGAAGCCAATTTTGTTAAGTTTTTAAAGAAGAAGTGTATAATTTACAGAATCAAAAGCCTTACTGAAATCAGAATAAATGACATCAGTTTGTCTTGCATTCCTAAATCCTTCGATCGTTAAAGATATAAATTCTAAGAGGTTAGGTTAGTGGTAGTAGATCTACGTTTCACAAACCCATGCTAAAATGGTGAAATAATAGATCTAAAAAAATGTTGCAAATGAGAAGTGATTAACTTTTTCGATGCTTTAAGAATAGCGGATAATTTAGAAATACCTCTAATAATTGAATGCTTCGAATTTTTTTCCCATTTTGACACAAAGTTGCTTATCGCGCGGTAGGGGCTAGACCGAAAAAATTAAGACTAAAAAGTGTAACGACACTTTTACCGTTAACTACTATAGTGTTGTTTTGTCTTTTCTTTCGCATTAAACAGTGTACGAGTTTGTAGACAGAGAGACGCACAAGTGAATGCGCAGTAGACGCACACTTAACTGAGGGACGGACAAGCAGCGATCGCGAGCTCGAGTTTGTGGGCAAAGAGACGCACAAATAAATGAGGGACGCACAAACAAAGATTCTGAGATTAAGAAAGGGTAATGAATGTGCGAGGCAGGGGTAAGAAGAAAAAGGTCGCGATCGCGAGCTCAAAAATGTGTGTCCGTCTGTTAAAAGTGCAACACAAACTCTCACATATATGTTTGAACTCTGCTCGGATTCGCGAGCCCGACCCTTTTACTCTTACTTGTCGTCGGGCGAAATTTGGCTGCCCACCTTGCAATAAATTATTATAATTCCTTCCCTATTTAAAAATTTTTTTTTTTAATCTTACCCTAAGAATGTCTAAAATACCTGAGCAAAAGGATTTTTTAAAATCTAATGACGTTTAGAAGTTATAGCCGTAAACCTGAGTTATAGAACCTGGTTGCGGGCAACAACATTCAAACGCATTTTACTAGACTCGATTCCTTAAAACTGCTGCCAAGATATGTCAAAAACTCTTTAATCGATTTTGCACAAATTTTCAAATTATCTTTATTATATAAAAAACTATCTGAACTAAAATAATTGTGATCGCTTTGTTGTTGTTTTTTTTTTTTTTTTTTTGTAGCTAAATAGTCTGCAAAAATGGGTCGAATAAGTGATTTTTTTCTAGTCTGTAAATAATTTATTTTTTGGAATTTTTAATTTTTTATAGTTCATTGTATTTAATTACAATTCAAATATTGTTGGGGTTTTGCACTTTGGGTCAACGCAACTGTTTGCATTTTGGTAGCATTTGAACTACTTTTTTTATATGGTTTCTTGTTGGGCGGAGTATTTCGAAATGTCTATATTGTTTTCGAAAAAAATTTAAAAAAAAAATTGTTTAAGTATTGTATTAATTAAAATATATACAATCCATATATTGTATTATTCAAATTATTGGGCTTTTTTCAAAATTGCATGAAAAAAGCAGCTCTCACCCACTTAATCGAAAAGAACTTCGTTCCACCTCTCTTCTTTTTGGTTTATTTAGAGGAATTATAAGATTCCTTTCATATAGACGGGAAATGACAAGGTTTAACGGACAATAAAAAAAGTTTTTGAAGTGGCTTACATAGAGCCTGAGCAAAAATCTGAGTACATAACCATCAGGACTTTATTCAATTAAGCACGCTAATAAGCGAGCTTTCATTGATCGAAGGACTACAAACACAATTAGACCTTTTTATCTGATAAGGATACGAAAGATTCGCTCGGTAATCCGTTGAGGAATATGTTGTTGTGAAGAAATCAGCGAACAAATCAGCAATCGATTGATCAGAGTACGCTATATTATTTTTAAACGATAATATTGATGGGTGGACAACCATCTTACGTTTAAAAAGCTATAAAACTGCTTAGGGAAAACTCTAGCTTACAACGCTTGAGGTAATTATTATAGCAGTGCTTGTTAAGCAACATGAAATTGAAGCGATATAATTAAATTAAAAATTTCTCCACCGCTATTTTGGAGACTTGAACTTTTGTCTTAATGTAACTTAAGACGTCATCCGAAGAATGTTCGGGGTCAAGCCTTGAAACAAATATGTGTTTCTTTGGTGGTACGCCAGTCAGAGGATTAAGTACTTGTGTACCTTCAGCTGAGCGACTATTGGCAATATCCTTAGTATTTGGTATTTGCCCGAACTGATCGAAAACTACGGCTTCATTCGTCTGCAAAGAGAGAATATTTCCTGTAGAAACGGAAATAGCCTCATCTTTACGCCCGCCCTGGGGAACGGGGATAGTGAACGATATGAGCTGCGGCAGATTGTTTGTGTGCAGTTACGGAGATTGTGGTACAGCGGCCGAGACAGGAATATTTATCGGCAGTTGCAATACTAGTTTTCTTACGCTTTGGGGACTCATTTAACACTTTGTAACTGTTGAATTCCATCTCGGCAGCGTTAAACTCATCATAAAGTTTACGAAAACCTGATGACAGTTTCTTAAATTTGTCCCTGGTCTGCCTCATAAATACCCTCTTTGCTATTTTCACTTCTCGGCATACGTCGCATCCCCACTTGAGGCCGCCTTTTTGCTCCAAACTATCCCTCACTTTGGCCGTGTAGCCAGCACACTTCACGTGTATGACATTGTCACACTCAGCAAAAAGTGTTTGAACCCCCCTGGGCCCCACACAGCCAGCAAGTGAGAAACACATTGTGGGGCCCAGGGGGGTTCAAACACTTTTTGCTGAAACAGACGGACATTATCAATTAAGTCACTACTTTAAAAGAGAAAATCAATCTACAAAGAAAAAATGCCAACGAAAAAACTCACTCAGTTTTATTAAGCAAATTCGACAATGGGGTCAAACTTGCAGAGAAAATTAATGCAAATTCTAAGAGAGATAAGCACTCCACAAATACACGTATCACTTATACGCGAGACAGAAATAGATGCGAGCGCAAATAAAAGAATTTAGAAAAAAGCGAGAGCGCGAGAGCGGTTTTAATGCGATAAAAAGTACAAACGCAAGGTCACAGATTAACAAAAACAACAACACTGCTGTGAAAAGTTTTGTTGTTATACCCTTGCAGAGGGTATTATAAAATTGGTCAGATGTTTGTAACGCATAGAAATATACGTTTCCGACCCCATAAAGTATATATATTCTTGATCAGTATCAACAGCCGAGTCGATTGAGACATGTCCGTCTGTCCGTCCGTCCGTCTGTCTGTTTAGCCATGCGTTTTCGAGCTTAAATTTTAAGCTACATGGTTGAAACATGAAAAGTTAAGTTCCTTAATCGATCATCCAGATCAAGTTTAAAAATTAGTCGGATCGGATAATTATCACCGGAGTTATTAACTAAAACGTGGAGGTACCTCGAGTAAAATAAGCAATTTTCTTTGGCAGCAAAGAAACAAAAACAAATTCCAAGCAATCACGCACACACACACATATGCAAAAATTCTTCACCACGCGGTGTGTGAGAGAGACAGAAACATTTGCGTTGTGTTGTTGCACAGAACAGAATTGACAGAGCGAGATGCAATGGGTTTGCATATATATCGAATTAGGACGGTGGCGTAGTATGTGGAGATCGTTGGAACGATGGGCTTCGGTGTTTGATGGTTCAATGCTCGGTGAAGTGAAAATTTTTATGTGTTTTTTGTTTTTTGTTTTTTTTTTTTTGATTTTGTTAAACATTTATACCAATTATTTTGCTGCAAGGGTACACAAACTTCGGCAGAGCCGAAGTTAGCTTCTTTGATATTTTTTTTTTTTCAAAAGATTAAGTTCAATGCTTTGATTTTGCTTTTTTATAATTAACTAAACGAAAAGCGCAATGACAACAATTCAAATGACCAAATAATTTCAACAGTTATTGCTAAATTATTGACTGAGCTTTTAGGCAGGCGCGACGAGTTTAAAAACGAAATAAAAGAAATTATGCAATAGCACGGAAAAACCACGTCTATGCACGATGAAGAAAGATGTCGAATGATTTAAAAACAATGATTTTTTGAAGAATGGGAAAAGATGGACATCCAAAAACTCCAAAACTTCATTTATTGAATGCCAGCCATCGACATTAGATTGATCGGTTTAGTTATTATGCTATTCAACAAATATTATGTCCCAGTTACTTATTTCGCACACCTTACAGCGAAAATCGGCATCAGGTTTTATGAAGACAATGCTGAACAATTTTCAAGAAAAGAATATCCACAAGAAATCTTTTATTAAACTTTATTAATCGGTATCTGATGTTGTGCAATCCGATAACTCTTCCTCTGCGTTCTTATTTAAAATAAGACTCATAATATCTTTATCAACATACTGATCTTTTTTAGAAGAGGAAACTGTTGATTTTGTTAACATTGTAATAAATGGGTCCGATGATATAAAAAGTGTGAGAGCCAAGTCAAAATTTTGTGGACAGATGAAGGCATATAGAACATGTCACAAATAATATTGCTGTTTGTAAGGCATAAAGTTTAAAGGCTTCTGTATCAATTTTATAACCAGATGATAGTGTTCGTAAGATTACACTAAATCGATAAATTAGAAGATAGCTGACTCCAGTTATTTTAGCAGCTAATTTTGCATATTGAAGAAACTTTCTTGCTGTGTTGCCGCTATTAGTATTCCCTGAGCCGCCAGGCTTAGGAATATCAACCAAAATACCCATCTCGTTTCGCAAATTCTCTTGTATTTCCAGTTTTCTTATATCAACAGCTGCTTTATCTGTACTTGCCAATTTTTAATTTTCAGTCTGTAGCTAATATGCAGAATGAAATCAAGGAAGCGAATCCAAGCATGAACCCCGGATAAACGTAAAGGTTTTCTTTGCATGGTAAATTTTTAATAGCACTGAGATCATTCATTTTTTTGGGGATGTACCACATATTCCACAAACTAAAGATGATGATTCCGCTAGAACGCTAAATACCTTTCCATCTATTATGGTCATATGGAATTGGTGATGCACTTTAAAATTTTCTACATTAGTTGGCTGTATTGTTGTTATTTGGTTTTTAAAAGTGTTCACAACGTCATGAACCAAATTTACTGTTTCCTTTTGACAAAGCAATTTTAATGGTGTGCAATATCGAGTATATTCGAATTTTTTCTACTCACATCACAACCCCATTTATTTATAGAAGTTAGCTGGGAACCATTGTCATTCTCTATAATAGGAAAATCTTTGTAATGTGCTTTATATATTCGGGATACTGTGTGGTCAATTAAATTTTTTAAAGGTAACTCGAATGAATGGTCAGTTACTACTAGACCACTAGGATAGCACAGTTTTTTTGCAGACCGCAGAACATCATATGTCGGAAATATATTTGCATTTCGCTTTTTGGTACCACGCTGCAAGTCCGTATAAGACTTCTTTGTGTAACCACCATCGATACACAAGGCTAAAGCTTCCTCAGGTGTGTATTTAACTGGTTGATTATCATCGGAATGTTGAATGATCGATATTATTTTTTTGGGAAGACTTTCATCAGAACCTAACAATGTAATCATCTTAGATGCACTTCGCTTTCCACAATTGTACAAACTTGTACTAGCCGCGGAGACCAGCTTATTGCTCGGATTTCCTTTACGATGTGTGATAACTTTTTTTTTTTTTGTTTTTCCCTGGCTATCTTCAAAATTGAGTTAGGGTCGTCCAACATTTGCGCTTCGGTTCACCTATATCAGATCGTCATCTAACCACTCCTGGTTGTTTCTCTCGAAATTTTTGAATTTTTTGTTCTCTTTCCATTTCAATGTAATTTTTTTTATGAAATTTGTTATTTTCATAGCAATGTTAGCGCATTGGCTGTCTTCGAATTTATTTTTATCAATAATATTGTATATGTATGTCTCTACCGCAAAATTTTTTTTTGAAGCATCAGGCTCCATATGCCATACTGTAAAAAGTACTCGTTTGGACACTGACATTGTTGCGCAAAAATGATTTTAACATAATATGCGGAAAAATGCAGCCCATTGTGGACGGTTTCACTTCGTCATACACAGACTAATTATACAAAAAACATTGATGCCCAACCCAGTCGAACCTCAAAAGTTTCATTCTACTAAAGTTTAGTTTATTAGTAAGAGACACAAAAGTACTAAATTTTGGGAAAAAACATAATCACAGGTCACAAACATTTATTTTGTTAGTTGCTACATACCTTTTTCTTGAATTAACAGTAAAAAGTTCAATTTTATGTGAATTTTTTTTAGACGTAATCAGTATTGGCGGGAAAGCTGGCGGGAAAGTAAAAGCTGATGAAACATTTGTTTTCTTCAAAGCTTTACAACTGTGCAAATATTGAAAGAAAATCGAAGCTACTGATATTTTTGGCCTTTAATATATATTAGTAATCGATTGCAAAAACGATTTTGGCGCCAAGATTTACTTTAAATTTCAATAAATCGGAGCTAAGTCAGCCGTTTCGCCCACTGTGCAAAGTTAAGTGTTTCTCGTGATCAATGTTAACTGTTAACTGTGATTTGACTTGGAGCGGAAAGCATGTTTTTAATTGAGCCAGACAGTGTTTTATCTTTAAGATTTGTTGGAACTACAACATAGTTTTAAAGCGGTTCAGATTTTAATTTTTTTTTTTATGGTTATAAGTTATATAGTTTAACTTTTACGGTCGCCAGGAAAGGCAGAGTTACTTGCTCTGATAAATTATTTTTAAAAGAAAATCAAATTCATAATGACTCCAATTGAGCAACTTCTAAACTTCAACAATCCCATCTTCAAGTCCTATGTATTTTGGACTGGAGTCTTGGTGATCAAAATTCTCGCGATGAGCTTACTCAAAACCGCTTAGCGTTTGAAGACGAAGACTTTTGCCAAACCCGAAGATTTAATGTCACCCAAACTGAAAGTCAAATTCGATGATCCCAATGTGAAGCGTGTTCGTCGTGCTCACCGCAACGATCTGGAAAATATATTGCTTTTCTTTATCATTGGCCTGCTGTACACATTGACCAATCCATCTGACTTTTTGGCCATCAACTTGTTCCGTATTGTGGGCATTTCTCGTATTGCCCACACATTGGTCTATGCTGTAGTTGTGGTCCCACAATCGGCCCGTGCTCTGGTATTTTTTGCAGCATATGGTGCTACCTTCTACATGGCATTGCAGGTGGTTTTAACGGCAGCTCTTTAAATTTTGTTTTTTTTTTTTGTGTCTTTTATACTAAAAGTTATAAATTTAAAGAACATATGACGCTAGTTCGAAATTGTTGTTACTTTTGAATTAAAAGATTTTTTGATCGAGAAAAAAAAAAAAGTAAACGGAAAAATGCATTTTGAGACATTGTAACAGTGTTCGAAACAAAAATGCAGATTTAATCCATTCATCTTTACTTGAAGTTGACGCTAATCGTCGGTTATCTTACTGGATTTTATTTGATCTAACTGTATAAAAAACAACTTACGGTTTTACTCTATCGGACAGTCATTTTTTAATGAAAATTTCATTGCACTAGTGTAAATAAAAATCTTCAGAATAGTAAAGTTGTCCGTTTATAACTTTTTTAAAGCTATCTTTTGAATTTATTCTCCCGTACCCAATGAGTTGAATATTAATAATCCCATTTGTTTTAATATCACTAAATTCAGCTGCATTTCCCTATTTTGAAGATGTATTTTGTCATTCGAAGTGCTATCATTACAATGGCCCCACACATCGCTAGGTCCGTTAAGTCCTCTATACAATGCCAAAATGTCGAAGTCATTGAATGGCCACCATAATCGCCGGACCTAAATATCATTGTGAAAGTCTGGGGATGGTTGGCCAGAATAGTGGCCAAGTTCGGAAGGCATCAAACGAGCTTAGTCTACAATTTTGTTTCCGACCCCATAAAATATATATATTCTTGATCAGGATCAAGAGCAAAGTCGATCCGTCTGTCCGTATGAACACCTAGATCTCGGAGATTATAAGAGGTAGAGCAACCAAATTTGGTATGAATTTGGGCATGTGTCAATATTTTTCAACCCGCCCGAAACAAATCAAATAAAAATTGAAAGAAATTGATTTATTTATGAATCTGTAGTAATTTTACAAAGTTTTATTTTATTTGTTGATTTGTGTCGAAATACCATTCCTACACCTTAATATTCACTGATGGATCACAATCAAACGGCATTACATCTCTCGCAGTCACGAATGAACAAGAACCCTTAAAGACATGCCTCCTACCCCACTATTCCTCAGTCTTTACTTCCGAAATCATTGCAATCATAGAAGCACTACAGTTATTTAAAAGCAAAAAGGGAAAATTCTGTATTTGCTCCGATTCACTTTCTGCTATAGACGCAATACACAACATAAACAACGCAGAACACTACACCACACTCGCCCGCATCATACTAATAAAAGCCTTTCCAAAATTTAAACTTCTCTGGGTACCTGGGCCTGCAGGTATAACAGGTAACGAACTAGCAGACATAACAGCAAAAAACACAGCAAAACAACCTCTAACCACAAGGGAAAACATAATCATAAAGGACATAAGGAAATACATAAAAAACACTCACCTAACCAAAATACAATCCAACCTGAACAAAACATCTAACTGGTATCAATCTATAAACACTAACGGACTCACTACTTACAACATATTTAAAAACAATCAAAAATACCTCTCAAGAACGGATCAAATAAAAATAAATCGGCTTCGACTAGGACATACTAAAATCACACACATACACTACATAGAAAAAAGACCTAACGCCTGCACCTTCTGCAACGGCCAAATATCAATAGAGCACATTCTTAATGCATGCCCCTCTCTGCACACACACAGACTTCACTCTTTCGGCAACAGTAATCCAAAACAATGTCTTACTATTCCAATATTTGATAATATTTCCGCCATTTTAAAATACCTCAAAGATACACATTTGTATCACGCCATATAAATACTGTTAACAAAAATGTAAATATAACATAGCACTAACTTACTAATGATAACTAAAATACATATGTGTAGAAATACAGAGCTGAAGGCCTGTGTAGCCATTGCTCATAACTTTAAGCTAGCTTATAATTTACAATTATATTGATAGTAATATATAAATAAAAAAAAAAAAAAAAAACTCTTAAAATTCATCATTTTTATTTAGCCTCGAGTTTTCAATTTTCGAGTCATTATTAACAGTGTCTTGGTTACATTTAATGGCAAGAAGTTATTTGCCGCAAGACCACCAAGAATATTCTTTGAAACTGTCTATGATGCAAAATTTAACTTTAGATGTGTTTGTAGCGGGGCGAAGCTTCTGATCTGAGAGCCCAGACTTCTTACCAGAGTGGAAGGAAATTAAAACGCGCGTTAAACTCGTTTGAACACAGGCCAGATTTATTGTAAATAAGTACCGGACCGATTCACAGTGTTAAGGCGTTTACGAATAAAGGTGTTTTTGTAGAACTAAGTGGCCGAGAATAATATCGGGAGACGTTTATAGTTGCCGGGGATGGAAAAATCAACTTGCCATGATGGAGTTTTCCATGGAACTTGCCTAGTAATTATACTAGTGTGCCCGTTCGAGGATAATGGCAAAAGCCCTCTTCATTCCCCGCTGGTCACCCTTTCTGGCGTGAACATACCGCACCCCTTGCAACAAGTTGCAATAGCCCGGGTGGACTGGTAAGGATGGGGAGCAGCAACGTTCTGGAGCGCCGAACTAAAGGAGTTCCGCCCGAACTGGACACATAATTGGATTGGATGACCTCAGGATAGAGGTATGCCTCGTGGGTGCTCGGGGTAAGCATTTGGAGTTGGACGAGCCTCGTTGCGGTAGATTCCTCGGTGAAGCACATCGTCGTGCTACGGAAGCCGTGGGATGGAGGAAACACGTCCACCTCACACGGAGGTAGCAGATAGCCAGCATGGACGTGCTGTTCTCGGGTTTCGGGGGCGTTCTGGGATGCAGGAGTTGTAGTGAACGACTGGAGTCGCTCTATGCGTTCTCCTAAGGTGCTACCGCACCGTACGTACACCATATATACGTATGCATATTTGGATTGCACCGTCACCAAATTGGTCTTGTTTTCTTCGCATTTTTCTAAAATGTGATTTGTGTGGTGACTGTACTTTATGTGGTCCAGTGGAAACGGTCCAAAACCATTAAGCGCTATTTCGATTGCAGCTTTTCGGATTTATTTGATCAGAAGGTTTTATTTGCTGCAAGCGGGTCGAAAATTCGCTAAGATTTGTCCGTGGCTGGTAAGCCCTGTGCTTTATATTGCACGGTATTTTATTAAATTTAAAATTTAGGAAAATTAATTATCAAAAATAAAAAACCGGAATATTTGGAATCGATTTCGCTGGAAATACGGAAAGGGCGCAAACTTTTTGTGGAAATTTGTCAACAAAATGAAATTTTATTGACGGAAATTATTATTCACACGCACACGAAAATGCCGAAATTATTAATTCGGAATTGGAATATTTTTTTTTTTGAAATATTTATTCTGAATTTTAATTATTTTCACTTGAGAAAGTTAATTTTTATTTTATTTGTTGCTGGAGAAGCAACTATCGTGACGGTGATCGAAGTCGTGATTTGTGATCGTCACGGGCCACCACTAATGGACATCAGCTGTGCTGCCAATTGGTGGTTTGTTTACATTGGAAATTTTGACTCTTTAATTAATTTTTACGCGTTTGTCGGAGAAATTCAAGTGCAAGTGAAGTGCGAATGCTGGAAATTTGGAAAGTTAGTGCGGAAAATCTCGGAAAATAAATGCCGAAATGTTGAATTATATCGATAGATGTATAAAACTGCCGGCACACCGATTTTTATATGGATGGATACACATACATACATATGGATGCATGTAAGTGTGCACTTTCAAGTTAATTCTGTTTTCTTGAGGTTTGTTCGGAACGACGGAGGACTGGTCGGAGTTATGACCAAGTCATTTACAGGTAAGTTTGTTGGTGATCTTGGGCCAAACACGAAAACTAAAGCACTTTTTAATTTCAGCTTGCACTTGTATTCACTTATGTATGCACTTATGTGTGTGTGTAGTTGGTACGCGAATGGAAAAAATCAAAGGCAAAATGTGACGAAATGTTTAAAAATGCTAGGATAAGCTACGGGATGAGGAAAATATAATTGAATATCCACACAAAATAGAGTGAAAAGGTGCTATGGAAAAGAGCGGGAAACTTTTCACTACAGGTATGTATGTATGTATGTATGTGTATGTTTTGTTGAATAAGTGGAATGGCAATAAGAATGTTTCTAATTATCAGATGCTCCGCCGATGCGAAGCTGGGGCGTGTGGAAGGATATCCGGCTCGAAGGACCAATGTCTGTAGCGGAGCGAAGCTTCTGATCTGGGAGCCCAAATTTATTACCCAATTGTTGAAGGAATTAAAACGCGTGGTAACTCGGTTAAACACAGGCCAATTTATATTGCACATAAGTACCGGGTCACAAGGTAATATATGGCGTTATCAGATATAAGTGGTTTTTTGGAAAATTTAAGAGGCCAAGAAAAGATCTCGGAAGCGTATATAATATACCGGGGATGGAAAAATCAACTTTTCAACATGAAGTTTTCCATAGAACTTGCCTAGTAATTATACTAGTGTGCCCGTTCGAGGATAATGGCAAAAGCCCTCTTCATTCCCCGCTGGTCACCCTTTCTGGCGTGAACAAGATGATACAAAAACAGCACACAAGACCAACATTTTGTCAATATATTCCACGTTTCCACTCTTCCATTTCTCCAGGCTTTTTTTTACTAACTTGTATCGAACATCATAAGCACTTATAGCTCTCTGCACTCCTAATTTCGTTTTTGTAATTGCTGCGACAAATTCTTCACTTTTATTTTTTACCCAAATTTCTCACGAATTCTTTATTTTTTGACGTATTCTTACTTGGCACACTTAATTATATAGTCAAACTGCATCAGCTGGCCAAATTTTGCCCAAATTGGTCAATAAGTATCGGAGATATAGCAGTCGCTATATGTTATGTTAAAGGAAATTCAGTATGAAATTGATGGCTACTTTGGGGGTGTTTGACTTTATTTAATACAATAACTAGTTGGTACAGGGTATACTCAATGTCAGCAGTGTCGACTTGCTTAATTTTATCAACAATTTTTGAAAGTTTATTGGTTCAGAAAGTATTTAGCACAAACGAAGAATCGAAAGGGGGCGCTAACCAGATGACGCCCAGTGTATATCCAACGAAGGGCACCTCGCTCTTTTAATTTCCAACTTAATGATTTGTTAATGGTTAATAACCCATTTTAGACGAATGGATGTTGAAATACCCAAAAAAAAAACTCTGAAACTTTAAAAACTGTACCTCAAATTAGAAAAAAAAAATGTCGAAGAATGTTGTGAAAAAAAAACTATTAAATTATTAGAGAAGCAGTCGAAGCTGATTATCAAATTTATTGTTTTTGAGTTGATAGAATAAGCCAGTGGTTAGGAAATCATAATCTGTAACTTAAGATTGAACTTATAGATCTCGATTACTTTAATAAATAATAAGCGAGTTGAAGATGGCCTGAAGAAAATTAAGAAAACTAAAAATAAGCTGCGCACTAGCTGACCCGGCGAACTTCGTACCGCCTTAGCGTTAGGATTCATTTAATGCAGTTGTGAATAATGCAACTAATTCATTGTGTTGATGGAAAAATGTTTGAAGTTGTTCCACAATGTATCTTTTCACTTAGTTGTTGTGTGCGCAACGCTGATCGACTTCTCTTGCTGAATTGCCCATAAAATATATTTGCAAAAATTTATAGTCTTGATCAGGCATTGGCAATAAGGAACCTGTTCGATGATATATTTGACCCTGAATCTGCAAGAATATAAATATATTGTATAGCAAATTTTAACACCATGTGGCTCGCAAAATACTGCCACAATACTTTACATCTATGACAGCTATAGGTAGAAGACGTAAAAAAATTTTTTGCCATAGGTAGTAAAACTAAAAAAATTGTTTACCATTATAATTACTTGCTTTGAAAGTAGGCATAAAATTGTCTCGAATAACCTTTGTTGCCCCAAATGATGTCATTTGAAAGCAATTATTGTACTGCTGGATTTGAGTCAAAAAATGATGAGAATCTGGACCAATTCCAGATACCAATGAACGTAGTGGCTCTGGTGGCGGTACCAATGGCGTCAATTTGACTTGGCCGCTGGCGCAACACAATCCAGGGGCTTCATTTTTGAATTTCAATGCCTTGCAATGTGAACATACAATACTCATTTGTTCAATAGCAACAATTTTCGCTAAACTGTAATCAATTGCCACATTATAACAGAATGCAGCTCTGTGGGGATTAAACAGAAAATTTCTATCTTCATTTCGATTCCGTTCAAGTTCATTTCGCGCTTCGCGTTGCTCATCAGTTTGATTTGCTCTTATATATCTTTGACTTGACGTATTTCGAGTTCTGCGGCCTAAGCTTGTACGTCTGGTTGCTGGCATTGTTAAAAACGAAAATTCAATTGCAAATACTATAATTTTATGAATAAGTTTTTGTGGATTTCAAATCGAAATTTTGCTTTATTTGACTCAAACTGATTTCTGTAAACAGATCGATTTTTATAAGGTTGCTACGGCTATTTTGTGTTGTCTTGCCAAAAATTTAAATATGCGTATAAAACATGGCATGAGAGATTTTTTTAACATTTTTTAACGTAAGAACCTTCTCCTAATAATATTAAGCTAAGGCGGTACGAAATTCGCCGCATCAGCTAGTACTGAATACACAATCGCTTATAATTTACACAAATTAATGTCTAAAACAAGTTTCAATTTTAACATATATATCAACGGTAATCTGATGAAACAATCTGTTGAACTTTAAAATCTACATTTACCGTCATTTAGACAATTTTTCAGTATTATTTTTTAACGTAAGAACCTTCTCCTAATAATAACAAATACAACAAAAAAAGAATTAGTAAAATCGGTCCAGACATTCACGCGTGATGCCGTGACCAGGAAAACGGCTTTCATTTTTATATATATAGATGATGTAAGAAAGGAAAATAAAAAAAGTTTTAAAATTTATTTCAACTAAAAAAAAAATTAAAAATTATTGTTATAATTATTATATAATTATATGTGCATTCTTTGACTTTGGTCTCTTAAAAGTAATTAACGTTGGTTTATTTGAATTATTAATTATGTTAATAATTAATATTTTTTCCTTTATTATTTAAGACTAAGTTGAGTCGATTTAGCATAGAATTGACCAACGACGCACAGTGGGGCCTCTGCCCGGATAGCTGACCAAAAATCATTTTTTTCACCATCGCGTTGGGCAAAAGTGAAAATTGAAATCGACAGATAATACTTTAGAAATTATAGATGCAAAATATTTTTGAAATCCGATAAGAATTGTGGCTGCTACATCATCTCAAAGTGGAGACATTTTTCATGTGTGAAAAATATGTACAATTTTTACAAAAACTCGCAACTTTGAAAATAAATATTGGCCGAATTAAGCAACTGATGTTGAATATTTTTACTTTAAATCAATTTTTAGTTATTTTTTGTAAAAAATTTAATGAATTTTAAAATACTCAGTAAATTGGAGACGATTCAAAAATACACTAAATTTTCGCATTTTTTTCAGCTTTAGTGGAGTAGAATCAACAGAGGTACACCTAGATACACGATGAAACCATATACAATGGTGGACAAAAGTATTTTGACATTGAAAAAATTAAACTCATTTGCTTATATCTTGTGTTTTATTGATTGAAAAAATTTGAAAAAATCACGGGACATTAATAATAATTTAGATGTTTAAAAATAAAAAGTTTTCTTTATTTCATTAACCAGTTGACAAACCAATATTCATTTTTCATAAATGTATATGGACAAAAGTATTTTGACATTTTAATGTTGTTCAAAAAAATAAGAGAAATAGTAAATATTTGTAGTTATTACAAACATATTAATAAAAAGTAAACCCGCCTTTGACATCAATGACCTTTTGTAAGCGTACAGGAATTGATTTTACTAAATTTTTTAGCGTATCCAATGAAATATCCTGCCAAAGTCCTTGAACTTCTGCAATCGTCTCCTCGCGCGTTCTGGATAAGTCTGAGCTTCGTTTTCTTTTTATATAAGCCCATACATTCTCTATAATGTTGAGATCGGGGCTTTGAGGTGGCCAATCTAACGTATTGACATTGATCTCGCTTAAATACTTTGTTATCATATGGGCTTTGTGACATGGAGCGTTGTCCTGGTGCAGCACAAATGCTTGTCGGATGAGCCGGTCACCGGAAGAGAATGCGTGGTCATTCAGGACACGCATATACTTTTCCTTATTCATTGTTCCATCGATTGGTACCAAATCGCCCAAGCCGTTGAAGCACATGCAACCCCAGAACATCACCGATCCTCCTCCATGTGGAACCCGTTCAATCACAGGTCTAACTTTTTTGCGACCATTCTTTGGTAATCTGCAGTAAATCTTTTTCTTCGACCTATGATACTCAAAAGAGCTTTCATCTGTCCATAATACTTGTTCCCAAAACGATTGTGGCTTGTTTATATAGGATTTGGCGAATGTTAATCTTTTCAGCTTATTTTTGGTTGAAATTGAAGGAATTGGTCGAGCTATATAGTAGAAAAATCAGCCTCCTTAAGCCGTCTTTCTACAGTTCTTCTACTTATTGATATATTATGGTGCTCCTTCAGTTCAATGGAAGCTGCTCTTGGTGTAATCAGCACATCTTCTTTAAATTTTCTTAGTAATTTGCGATCTTCTATAGGCTTTGTTTTGCGTGGTCGTCCTGATCGAGCCTTATTTTTTAGTGATTCATTCTTTTTTTGTTTCTTTATTTGGTAATATATAGTTTGTCTAGGTACATTGTATGATTTGCTAAGGTTTTCTACAGAAATACCTGCATTGTACTTCGTGACCATTTCATTTCTTACTGATTCACTTATTTCACGTGTTTTGCCCATATTTCAATAAAAATATAGCCTATAGACTCACTAATATTAATCAAAATGATTATTATTATTACTTTAAATAAGAAAAGTTCAAACTCAGGTTTTGTGCCACGCGCGCATCATCGAAAATCAATATGAAAAGCATTGTCAAAATACTTTTGTCCAGCCAAGAAATCATTATCTGCAACGCAGATAATTCTAGGAAATATACGTTTACCGATATCAGTGAAATCTTTCGCTCTATCATTAGAATTAACGAGGTCTCTCTTTTACGAATTAAATGGATACCGTTACTTCTCTCAGTTTTTAGAAAAAATTGGATTTATATTTTCCAATATGATGTCAAAATACTTTTGTCCACCATTGTACATGTGATAGAGAGAACATGCACCTATCAGAACTATATAGTGCAGTTTTACGCTTTTTTGCGGAAAGTTGTCAAAAAGCCAAAAAACTAATGCAACCTCGCGTTAAAAACGCGTTACAAGGAAAAATAAGAGCGCATGCAAATTTGGCAAACTGTTATTTGATATTTACATATTTATAATGTAAAAAAAACGTTAGAGTGCATATTAAATAAATCAAACCTACATTAAATGTTAATGGCTTGAGAAAAAAATGTAATTCGACCAAAAAAAATTTTTGATCCGATTGTTCCTATGACAGCTATAGCAAATAGTCAACCGATTTGGCTGAAACGTGGCACAGACACTTCTATATGTACTTAACTTCCAAATAGAAAATTTCGCTTTTTAAACACTCAAGCTATTGCTCTAAAACTATATTTCTGACCGATCGTTCCTAAGGAAGCTATATGATCGTTCTTATGAGAGCTATATGATATAGTCAACCGATTCTGATGAAACTAATAGTGTACGAAATTCGTAATATTGGATTGAAAAACAACAAAGTTATGGAAGCTTAACTTTATTCTCGACCTATCGATCCTATGGGAGCTTTGTGATATAGTTATCCGATCAGAATGAATTCAAGATATACAATGCCTGCAGCAAAAAGAAGCCTATGTTCAAAATTTCAGCTCTGTAGCATTAAGGGTCTCGGAGAACACCAAAATTTATATACACTTGCGAGGGTATGTTTTTTTTTTGCGATTTCAATAAAAAATTAAAGCAAATTACTTAGAAATCTGATTTAGTCATTAAAATTAAAATAATAAAGTTCATTTGTGATCAAAAAAGCGTTTTTTAAGTGAATTTCATGGGTCAAATATGCTTAGAAATATTTTTCAACTTTGACCTTGAATACCAAAGCCACCCGAGCACGTGGCACCTTCGACAACCAGTCAATTTTAAGTTTAAGAAATTAACTATCAAATATTTTTTAAATCGCATTACTACTTTAAATATGATTTTTGACAAGCGAAATGAGCGATGGCCCCAGTCTGCGACGGCAGAATAGATGCGTCAATATTAGGCCATTCCTGTTCTATAGCCAATTTAAGGTGTCGTACCGTCTCAAGATTCTCTTTTGGTCCGGACTTAATGCGGGCCACTTCAATACAGGATTTTTTCTTTCTTCAAAAAAGTCTTTGGTGACCTGTGCCGTGTGGATTGAAGCATTGTCTTGCTGACAATTCTATTAAAACACCTAGACGGTGTGAAGCTCTACATACATACTGGCATTCATTCGGGTAGATATGAAGCACAAAGGCGTCTTTCCTATATAGCAGAACGCGGCCCATACCATCATAACCTCGCTTCTGGCGCGTGTCTCTCCAATATTTTTTCTAGTTGTCTGGGCCATCTAAATTAAATTTTTTTTCGTCCCTAAAGATGATGTTGTGCCATTCCTTATCCCAGAATCGGTATCTATTGGCAAATTTTAAACGAGCCTTATTATGGTGCTCCAGAAGCTTTGGTTTAGGGACCATTGAGGTTTTTTAACAAAATGGCTTTCGTTCAGAATTTGAACGATTTTGCTCCTTGTTATTTGAAGATCCAAGTGAGCCCCCCTTATTTGACCGCTGCTCATCGAATTCATTCATTTATTCACTAATATTGATATATACATTTAATATGTGAGAGTAATATTCTAGGGGTTAAGAGTTCATGCTGCATTGGCATTTTCAACTTAAATATGCAACAATTTTCTAGACATTGATGCTTAACGATAATACATATATTATAAGCTAAGTTGGGGAGAAAATTTGATTAAAAACCCCTTGAATATACGTTTGGATAAAACTTACGACTAGAACTAGAATTTATGCTAGTATATTTATATGACCGCCACTTGTTCACCATTTGCTCTGTGGTGAAGCTCGCTTGTGGAAAAATGCCAGTAATTTGTTTTGAGTGACTTGTAGTTTTTTAATATGACAGTTAGCGATATCAGCCCAGACCGGTGCTCCGTAAAATAGTACACTTTGAAATATTGATCTGAATAGATACATTTTGTTCACTAAACTCAGTTTGGAGTTTTTGTTTATAAAAGGGTAAAGAGAGCGAGTTAGGAGATTTATTTTGTGCCTGACTTGATGGGTGTGTTCATTAAAGGTTAATTTCTTGTCTAACATAACTCCAAGGTACCTAACATGTTGTTCCCATTTTATATCCACTTGGTTTAATCTAATATGAGTTCCTGGTAGGTAAATCTCTTTGCGTTTTCTTGTAAAAAATATTGCCATTTTCGCTATTGACTTGTATTTTCCATTTATGAAAAAAGAGACAAGTGTATCAAATGCTTGGCTAAGGTTGGTTGTAATTTCGAAACCCAGGCTACGAGAAGATAATATAGCAGAATATCTGAAGTGAATATGTTATATAGGATCGGTGAAAGGCAAGAGCTTTGTGGACATCCAGCACCTATATCAATTTTCTGAGACATAGCCTTGCCTATATGCACTTTAAAAGAACGATCTTTTAAAAAACTTTGAATTAGCTTTATTAACTCTGGTGGAGTTGACAACGCATTTAATTTGAACAAAAGAGCATCGTGCCAGACCGAATCAAAAGCTGCCTTAATGTCCAGTAGAATCATGCCAGTGGATTTGGCTCTTTGAAAGTTTGATCTGACAATTCTTCTATTGATTCTAACAAGAGGCTGAATCGTGTTATACTCCTGACGAAATCCAGATTGCTCTGGAGGTAATATTTTATTGTCCTCAATGAATAACTTCAATTTACTCTTAATAACTTTTTCTAAGACTAGATTTATTGGACGATAGGAAGAAGGGTGTTCAGCAGGTTTGTTGCTCTTTTTGATGGCGATTACTTTTGCAGCTTTCCAATCTTTTGGGAAATAGCAGAGTCGTAGGGCATCCATTTATAATTTTTGTTAGATATTCTACAACTTTCTTGCTGACTTCTACTGTCAGGAATGTGTGTATGCTCAGCCGGGAAGGAGATACTGACGTTTTTTGTGGTTAATATATCTTGTAGTAGATTACCCCAAGCATTTGCCCTACAACAGCCCCAGTTTCTGTGCCGGCACATAAAATCGCCGCCTAGTACAAAATCCTCGTTACTGTTTGTTAACAATCTCATGTCGGCCGAAAAATTTTTGCTTGTTTTCTGGCAGTGAACATAAAAGTTTCTATGCTTAATTGTAATGCTATTGTTTAGCCAAGTTTCAGTAACTAAGCAGATATCGATGCTGTTTCGGATTAGGAAGTTAAAAAGTTCGTCTTTTTTGTTTTTCATGCCTCTGGCATTCCACGTAACTATTATTAGGTTAGCCATTATTATTATACAATAAATTAAAATGCTAGGGAGGTTATGACCTCGAACTGATCATGTTTAGACCTACAATTTCTAAGGTTCTTAATAAGATCAAGTGTTAGTGACTTAAGTTCCTGTAACGTAAAGAGATCCTGGTTATTCGCTGTCATAGGGATTTGGGGGTTTTTTCGAGTGCAGTGGTGGATACTGCTCCAAGTTTGATGTCATCTGTACTGATTTTAACCTCGAAGCGATTGGGTGACGACTAGATCCGTTGGAACGAACGTGCGATCTTAAATTAAGATAACTAATCCTACTGGGGCAATTGAAATAGTTGGATTTATGCGGTCCATTAGAGTTGGCACATTTAACAGTCGATCCTTCCGGACATTCAGTGGTTTAAGATTTCTAGCGCAGATTGCACAGTGGGATTTGACGTCGCATTGTTTGGATCCATGTCCAAACATTTGGCAATTGTAACATTGGGTTACATTGAGCAAGCGGCTTCAAAGTCTTTTTTATTCACACAGTATAGCTTTATTCCAATTGATATTTTTTTATTGGAGTAGCGAGTGCAATTTAATTCCTTGCAGATTTTATGGATTTGCTCCACTGTGCATTTTAGCACCGTTATTGGAGGAACATACACTTTGTTTTTTGTAATGATTTGCTCAAGTTCAACATCGTTATCACTTAACTCATCCTCATCGTTTGCGGTCGTTAACGTTTGCAGCGGCGGGTAGTAGTTTGAGTTGGCAGCCGAACGCTGATTAGAAATTTCTATTTATTAAGGTGATGCGTAAGTACGACTGTACAGGCAGAGAGTTTACTCCTTGTTATTTGAAGATCCAAGTGAGCCCTTATTTGACCGCTGCTCATTGAATCCCCGACTGCAAGACGTCGAATCTTGCGTTTGCATCGTTCGTCGTAGTAGTACCATATTTCGATGGGATTTTCAGGAACCTAGATATACAGTTTCTATACCGGTTGAGTCTGGTTGCTATTTCAGAGACCTTGGAGCCGCTTTCATGCATGCCGAGGATAA
The DNA here is from genome assembly GCA_035045865.1 of Drosophila austrosaltans. Classification (NCBI taxonomy): domain Eukaryota; kingdom Metazoa; phylum Arthropoda; class Insecta; order Diptera; family Drosophilidae; genus Drosophila; species Drosophila austrosaltans. The sequence goes on along the minus strand of JAWNOQ010000073.1, from coordinate 7,210,584 downwards.
TTCCCTGCTCGTGATCGGACAAACTTGTACCACGAGGCATTTTAGCCTGACAACAATAAATATTACCTTCTAATTAGGGTTCATTTTTATAAATGATAAACTTACAATAGAGATTTAAGCAAATTTTCAGAAATAAATCTTTACGGGCAGTACTTTAAGGAAAAATGTTCTGCTAGAAATGTTTTGCACAAATAATTATTTACTACACAGAGCCCGATGAACTAAATCATTTTGCAGTAATGGAACCACGAAAGAGATTAGAATGACAAAGTTTCATACGCATGGCAACCACAAAGAATACTATGATAATTCTGCATTCGTCAAACTTTTTTAAAATAAGAAAAAAGAAATAATGCACATATAATTATTTGTATGACGTACTATATGCTATAGCAACCAAAGAGCATTGAGCCAGATTTCCTTTTTTTTTTTGGCATATACTAGAAAAGTTTTGTTATGCTAACTTAAAATTTTACTTGATCTTTGAAAGGGGCATGAACTGGGTAAATCAAAACAAAAAATAAAAAAATTGGGTGCAACAATTTAGTTTTGAAAATTCACGAAAATTTTCACTTAACTTTGAGCTTCTGCTGCAGCCAAATTTTTGCCGACAAATTGGATAGTACCGGTCAAGGTATGCAAAACAAATTATAATTAAATATTTTTTAAACATGCTATCAAAGTTGTAGTTGTAAACTGTTCTGTAATGTCTTATTTTAAAACAAACCTAACGAAAGTGTCCGCGTATTGTGGAGTAAAAAAATTATTTCTGCCGATTTGTGCCAAAATATAATTATAATAATAAAAGGTTAAAACAATTTTTAAAAATAAAGCCTTAAATTATTCAAACGGGCTGACTTTTATAATTTTTAGCGGATAGCGGTAAAATCGTGGTTTGTTCCCAAAAAATAATCCAAAATTCTATTTTAGCTAACTTACACTCTGCGAAATTCAATTAAAGGCACCCTATTTTTTCTAGATAAATCGTGTTCTAGGATAACGATACCCAGTATTTGTAATTTTTCTTTCATATTGTAGATCGTAGTCTGTATTAAACTTCAAAAACTCTTTTCACCGTTAGTTTTTTAGTCCTTTTTGCTCATTTTTCTGTTTTTTGGCAAATTAAAGTGCGAAATTCAATTAAAAGCAGTGACTTCGTAGCAATTTTTGAGCTTGTTATTGCAGAAAAATAAATAATTTCTGTACTGATTCTGAGTCCTTCATATTTTCGTAAATAGTGTTTACACGAATCTCGCCGAATTTTGCTATAAATTTAATATGGGAAAGGCAAAAACACCTAATCCTTCAGAGATTGCAAAGATCCTTGCTTACAAGGATACCGATATGTTCAACAGCAAAATTTCATTACATTTAAATCGATAAGCTTCTCCGCTAGACAATATGAGAAATTTACAAAAAAAAAGTACAACAAAAATCGAAAAAACAATAACAATGTAACATTTTCAGCATTTTCGTTCCTGCTTAAAACCAAATATTACTGCATCTTAAATAAATGCAGATTTGCAGTTGCCAATATCTACCTATCGGTTGCAACAAATTTTGTTAGCCAGTTAACGACTAAAGTGAAGGAATACGAAGTCGGAGCCTTCTCTGGCTAAAGCGCACAAAGCAGCAAAATTGGATTTAGCCAAAAAACACATGTCTTGGACCAAGAGAATGATCTACACCAATTTTAACAAAAAGAAACTGTGGGGGTGGTTCCCATATGTTTTGGTTTTTTGGCTGTTGGTTTTACTTTTCATAGCAGGACTCTCAATTTCAATATCTCCGGAAGGATGTCATTGGCATATTATATCGACATATTGGATGACACTTTAAGCACTTTTACAAAGCAGCAGCCGGACACAGATCCCATTTACCAACAAGATAATGCACCGTTACACCTGTCTCGATCAAGTTTGCACTGGTTTTAACCAAAGGACACTGAACTTCTGAAATGGCCAGCACGTTTTCCTGACTTAATTCCAATTAAGAATATGTGGTGCAATTTTAGAACGGCTTCTATTACGCTGGTGGGAGAAATTTCAGGCGCTTGACGAGTTACGTAGTACTGTAACTGAAGAATGGTCTGTAATGCCACAAACTAAGTTCCAAAAAATAGTGGAATCGATCTCAAACAGGATTTTTTAAATTGTTTTCAAAGCTAGAACTTGAATTCATTATTAAGAATCGTTCAATCGTATGATGCAGTCCGAATTTTTTTTGTTTTTACAATTTTTCTAACACCGATTTAACGAAAAAAATTGTTTAAAATATGACGCAATTTTTTTTAATGAAATTATTTAATTTTCGAAAGAACTATAGAAGAACTAAATATTTTGTAAAACAACAAAAAATTTTCAAAAATTTTGTACACGAAATACGCAAGAAAAATAGGGTGCCTTTAATTGAATTTCGCAGAGTGTATGTGCTTGCAAAATTTTAGTACATTAGAGCTTAAAAGATAGTTTATCCAATAAAAAAAAAAAAAAAGAGTGAATTTGGCCCAAAGTGAAAAGGCTTTTATTAAATAAGTAAATTACATACAGGAAATTTAATGTATTTTAAAAATGTTTATGTCGATCGGTTTAGCCGTTTCTGTGAAATTTTCCTTACCGACACTGCTTCAAAAAAATTCCCCGGGAAATGTTAAGTATTAGAAGAAGTCCTTAAAATTTTTCGGATAATATTCTTAAAAATATGTAAATTTAAAACTCCAAGAAGTTTTAATTTTCAAAAAAATTACAAGTTGATTTGAATCCTTAATAAAAATTCGAAACTTTAAATATAGTTTTTATACCCTTGCAAGGGTATATTAATTTTGGTCAAAAGTTTGCAACGCACAGAAGGAAGCGTATATGTATATATATATAAGTATAAGACGAGCTGAGTTGATATAGCCATGTCCGTCTGTCCGTCTGTCTGTCTGGATCAACAGCTTCTCCTCCGAAACCCTTAAAGCTACAAAGCTGAAATTTTGCACCCAAGCTTCTTTTTGCTGCAGGCATTGTATATCCCGGTTGTCACGAAACTTGGTTTTTGGAAAATTAGTATATATAGAAATGTCTGTGCTAAGTTTCAGACAAATCGGTCATCTATATGCTATAGCTCCCATAGGAACAATCAGGGCAAAAAAAAATTTTTTTTTTCGAAATACTTTTTTTTGTCATGCTACAAACATTTAATGTAGGTTTGACTTGTTTTATATGCTTTCAAATGATTTTGTCACATTATAAATGTGTATATACTTAAATTGTTAAATTACAGTTTGCAAGGGTATACGAACCTCGGCACGGCCGAAGTTAGCCCATTCTTCTAGTTTTTTCATAATGCGGGGGCGGAGGTGGCAATAATTTGAAACAAAATTAAGCTTAAATCAATTTTGGTAGCTTGTACACTTATACTCTCCAAAATCTAGGTGTGTTCATACATCCGTATGCAAGAACAGATGGATGTCGTAATGAACTTGGATGTTGATTCTGATAAAGAAAACATACCGTAAACTTTCATCTTATAGGTACACGTACACAGTATTAAAACAAACATACTCTGTAACTGCTTAAAACTAAATTAATGAATACTTTTTTTATTATTGAATTAATCAAAAATGAAGCAAGCAAGTCGTCCCTGCCGACATTGAGTATACCCTGTACCTTATATTCAATAAAATTGAACACTCCCAAGATCGCAATCAATTTCATGCAAAATTCTCTTTAACATGCAGCAACAGCGAACGCATGCTGTCTCGCTCACTCTTGCCAGCCAATGTCGCCTTGGCAATTCAGTGCAAAACTCATATAGGTATATCTCCGATATTTATTGTCCGATTTCGACAAAATTTAAGATTGTAAGAATGCGATATCTTTAATACAGCTCTAGTAATACGTTTTCGCGATTTGCGGGGGCGGAAGTGGGCGTGGCAAAAATTTGAAACAAACTTGATCTGTCTATGCATTAGACGCATGTTCACACCAAATTTGGTAGCTCTAGCTTTTAAAGTCTCCGAGATCTAGGTGTTCATACAGACGGACAGACGGACGGACAGACGGACGGACAGACGGACATGGCTCAATCGACTCGGCTAGTGATGCTGATCAAGAATATATATACTTTATGGGGTCAGAAATGTATATTTCTGCCTGTTACATACATTTTAGCGACTTTAATATACCCTCTTACCCTATGGGTACAGGGTATAAAAATTTTTAAAAGAAAGCTAAACAATTTTATGTAGGCCTCCTAGCTAGCATGTGTTGAAGTTCCGATAAATTGTGTTTTCTACCGTAATTTCCATAGCAACTGAGTAAAAAAGTATCTGAAAAGCTAACCGAAGTTTTAACACCCTTGCAGATTTAGACTACTTTATTAATTTACTTAAAAACTAAATTTTAAAATAAAAGTTGTAAATGTTTTGTAATTTTTTTTTTTTTAATTCTTTCAGGTTTTTACAGAGTGTCGAACCCTCAGAGCTGTGTCGATTTAACGAATGACCCCTACCTATTACACCACCAACCCAACTTACGTTAGTACAATGCAAATGATTTAGTCTTCACACACTATGTGTGGACATTGAAATAAATTGATTTTATCAGACATTTCTTTTAATTAATTTGCACCTTAATAAGTGCCGATCTGGTTCACAATGTATGGGAACACTGAATTATTTGAACCTGAGTGAAACCAAAAAAAAAAAGCGTTTGTATATATTTTTTATTGACTCCCGCGGGGCTCTCGAACCCATGTCTTTTGTGCTTGTAAGGAAGATTAAATTAAGTAAATTAATTTTGTTGACGATGTATCTTATATATTTTTTTTAATAACTGTCTGATTTGGATAAGACTTGGTGGACAGGGGGTACAAATTAGAATTAAGGGTCAAAAGGAAACAAAAATTTTTATTATACGCCAAACATTCGAATATTGAATATGTATATCTTGTTTGTAGTATTATGTATATTTATAGTATTAACCAAAACTATCATGTTTCAATTACGTATCTTGAAATTTAAGCTCTCAAAAAGTCAAAGTCAATATCCTTGCAGCTTTACACTATTTAAATATTTTATTTCAAAACTAAATTTGAAAGAAATGATTTATGTATATAAAGGGTGTTTTTGTCAGGGGTATAGAAGTTTAAATTGTAATAACATAACAATGGATAAAGACATTGGGCATGATTTTTTTTATTTGGTAGGTCCGGACATAGTCTAACCTAGAGGTCTAATTTTCACACACATTGGCCAACAATTGTGGCCGTATATCGGCAATAGCTCGGCGACTATTGTCCTCTAAGTGGTCAAGGGTTTGCGGCTTATACATAACCCCACAGAAAGTAATCTAGCGGGATTAGATCACACAATCTTTGTGGCCAACTCACTGCTCCAAAACGGGAAATTAGGCGGTCTCCAAACGTCTCTTTCAGCAATTAAATTATGCCACGAGCTGTGTAGCAGGGAGCGCCATCCTGTTGAAACCACAGGTCCTTGACATTATGGCTGATCAATGAACCAAAGTCGGTGATCATGGCTCTGTAGTGATCGCCATTGACTGTCCCGCTCCTGCCATCATCATTTTTAAAGAAATACGGACCGATGATTCCATCGGCCCATAAAGCGCACCATACAGATAGTTTCTTCGGATGTAATGGTGTTTCGATATAGGTATAAGGATTATCTTCACTCCAAATACGGCAATTTAACTTGTTCACGTTGCCATTCAGCCAGAAGTAAGCCTCATCTCTGAACAAAATATGCTTGTGTAATTCCTCATCGGCAGCCATCTTGCTTTGAGCCCATTCTGCTAATTTACGCCTGCACGAGTTGGGTATTGTAAGCACGCAAACCAAGATCGTTGCGGAAAATCTTCTACAAAGTTGATGGACACAGCACCTGTGCACGGTGGTGGATGGATTCATTCGGGTCTTTTTCCAATGCTTCGCTAAACAGTAGCAATAGTATAGTCTGTTCTGATTGTACGCCGTATCGGCTAATGCATGTTATAAAGCAGAGTAAACATGGAGCGAATCGATCTTCTCCACGATAAAAAGAACGTGTGCTCGAAACGTGTTCCGCACAGAAACACCATTTTCAAAGTAAATTTGCACAGTTTGCAAGCGTTGCTCAGGCCTGATTCTGTTCACGATAAATTGCATTACTAAACTGAGAAAAAATCACTCAACAGCTGGTCGATCGGTCGCCATCTAGAACAGTGGTGCCAACTTAAAGTTCTATACCTCTAAAAAAAACATCCTTTATATACAGTTGCGAGCAAAAAAATAGTAGCGCATAACGCTCGCCTATATTTATTACGATAACTTGCAAGATAATATTCTGATCTGTTTAATACTGCCAAATAGTGTTATCAGCTATGTCCACCACTTGTCCATTACATTGTAACCTCACTTGGTGCCTTAACTTTTTTGCTACTTCATCTTTAAGCTTAGTTCCCAAATTTAGAGCGAGCAAAATAATAGTAGTGAAGTATCTTTCTTTGCAGAAAAGTTAAAATATTGCTTAGAGGTTGGTTTTTTTTTACTATATTTCATGTGTTAAGGGTTCACGATAGTAAATCCATTCGAGTATTCCAATTTGCAGACTATAATGGGCTAGGGTACGCACATGACTCTTAAGAAGAGGATTCAGATAAGAAACCTTATAGCTAAGGGCAAAACTTACAGAAAAGTACAAGAAATTTTTAAGTGCTCTTCAGCTGCAGTTCGAAATGCAATAAAATGTAAAAAAACATTAGAAACTCGAGGACGAAAGCGTAAAATATCGCCCAAATTGGAGAAAAGAGTAGCGAAAGCGTCAAGGCTTCGTCCGTTTACATCTGCTGTGCAGATAATGGAAGACCTTGAAGTCCCGGCCAGTGTTTTCACAGTGCGCCGGGTGTTAACAGAAAATAACCTGAACGCTCAGAGCCCTCGGAAAGTTCCGCTTCTCTCATAGAAGGACATAGAAGAAAGGGTTGAGTACTCAAAATTGCACCCAAACTGGCCTGTGGAGAAATGGCGCAACTTACTGTGGTCAGATGAGTCCAAAATTATGATGTTTGAAAGGAGAGGATCTCAGCTGTATGTTCCTCGACCGAAAAACAAGGAGTATAGTCCACAGTACACCACGAAGACTATCAAACATGACGGATGCAGTGTGATGGTGTGGGGCTGTTTTTCATTTTATGGTGTTGGTCCTATATACTGCATAGAAGGCATCATAGACAAACATGCTTACGTTAAAATTATTAAGGAAGTGATGATACAATATGCCGAAGAGGATATATCACTTCGTCGGGTGTTATAACAAGACAATGTCCCGAAACACACAAGCAAAGTGGCAAAAGCTTGTTTTGAAATGCAGGAGTAGATGTAATGAAGTGGCCCGCACAGTCGTCCGATCTTAACCCTATTGAAAATTTGTGTTGCGACGTTAAGAAGAGAGTAGCTGCTGTAAAGCCAACCACTAAAAGCGGTCTTTGGACTACTATAGAGCGTTCATGGAAGGTCATAACACCAGAAAGGTGCCAGAAACTGGTAGATATCATGTCGCGTCGTTGCGCAGTCGTACTGAAGAACAATGGACATGCCACCCAATATTAATAGACTGATATTAAGTTAGTCTTTATTTTTAAACTATTTCCCCTGAAAAAAAATTCCATGCTTTCAAATTTTTAGCTCTTCAAAATATGTGCTACTATTATTTTGCTCGCCTCAATTTCTCACCGTTGTCACAAAATCTTCAATATTTTCAAAAAATCAAAATGGAGGGGTTTTTTTTGTTTATAAAATAATTAATAACAGTCCGAATAGTAAATTAGCATACCAAGAAATCTCAGTCTAGCTCCGATAACATAACTTTCTATGCTATAATTAAAATGGGCGATGCCGCTACTATTTTTTTGCTCGCAGCTGTACATACATATATTACAAAACAAAAAAAGGAAAGCAAATATTTGTGTCTCTTTTACACACCGCATGTGGAAGAATTTTTGCATGTGTGTGGATTAAAATAAATTGATTTTATTAGCAAATTCATTACATAAATTTGCACCTTTATAGTTATCCGATCTACTTCAAACTTGGAGTAGGGTGTATGGGTACAAATTAAATTATGCAACAACAATGTTTTATATAATTCTTATTTGGTCCCGCGTGGATTCGATTAAGGCTCTTTTGTGTTTGTACGGCAGATTTCTTTGGATTTTTTTGTTGTTGGAGTAAATTGATTATATTGACGATATGTTTTTATTGATCTATAGCTGTAATAATTATCCGATTTTAGTCAAATTTTGAGGGTAGTGTTTTGTTACAAATGAGATTTTTATACGTTGTACCCAAAGGGCATATTTAAGTCGCTAAAATGTATGTGGAAGCATTTCCGACCCCATAAAGTATATATATTCTTGATCAGTATCAACAGCCTTGTCGGTTGAGACACGTCCGTCTGTCCTTCCGTCCGTGTGAACATCTAGATCTCGGATACTATAAGAGCTAGAGCTATCAAATTTGGTGTAAACATCCGTTTCAAATTGTAGCCACGCCCACTTCCGCACCCGCAATTTTGAAAAAAACGAATTACTAGAACTGGTATTACTTTTATGGCCAAACTGCACCAGCTGACCAAATTTTGTTCAGATCGGACAATAAACATCGGAGATATGAATTGCCAAGGCGATATTGGCAGTTAAGAAAGAGCGAGATAGCATGCATTCGTTGCTTCTGCATGTTAAAGGGAATTTCGTTTTTTATTTCGAGGATGTTTGCACATTTGTCCAGTGTCTATGTAAATCAAGTTTGTTTCAAATTTTTGCAACGCCCACTTCCGCCCCCGCAATTTGAAAAAAAAAAACCGAATTACTTGAGCAGTATTTAACAATTTATTAGAGAAGTTTGTAACGAATCACATTCTTATTTGGCACATCTAATAATGTGCCCAAAATGCATCTGGCGTTTGTACTGTAACGCCAGTGTCGGTGGCAAGTGTGAGCAAAATAGCATGAGTTTTCTGTTGCTGCGTGTTGAAGGGAATTTTGTACCAAATAGATGGCGATTTCGAGAGTGTTAGACTTTATTTAATATATGTAACTAGTTGATACAGGGTATACTCAATCTAGGCAGGGACGACTTGCTTGTATCATTTATTTTTGCATATAGGGCAAAAGGAAAAACAAAATTTTAACCTGTTAATTGTATTGTAAACTCTGGTGCAAGACTATAGCCGCACCCTGTAATTTAGTGTAAGTCAAGAACGAATCGACATAGAGAGAAGCCAAAGCCACCTTTAGAAAGAGCATCAAAAATAATTAGAAGTTGATAAAAAGAAACAACAAAATTCTTAAAAAATGTACCGTTATTTTTCACATTTCGTTTTCTTCGAAGTGCATAACTATAGCCGCACTTGGTTTATTAACAAAACAAAAAAAAGAAATCAATTGAATTAAATCTATTTGCTTATATTAATAATGTGTATACCCACCTTTAGCGGTTATAAGCTCAAAAACTCTATTTGGCATCGAATTAATTAAATTATTTAATTCTAATATTGTCTAAATATTGTCCCATTCCCTAATAATGGCCAATTTAAGGCTGTTTACATCATCAAATTTAGTGTTGCTTGCATAAATTTTACGGACTAATAAAGCCCACAAGTTCTCCATTGGATTCATGTCTGGAGAACATGCCGGCCACTTCAAGGATGTGATGTTGTTCTCATCAAGCCATGATCGGGTTTCCCGACTGACATGCATTGATGCGTTGTCCTGTTGAAAAATGAACTTACTTCGTCTTCGTGCTCGAAGAAAAGGCTGTAAGTTCATTTTTAGAATGTCTATATACTCTTTGGAGTTCATATGAGTGCTTGGAAATGCCAGCTCCAAGCATCCTGACTCACAAAAAGCACCCCAAACCATGAGAGAACCTCCACCGAAATTTCTCTTCGAGAAATAAAGGGGTTCTTTTCGCAAATCTCTCCAATAATAAGAAAATCCGTCCGGACCATCCAAATTAAATTTTTTTTCATCGGAAAAAACTATCTAAATACATTTTTACATTTTTAAAATTAGTATTTTTAAGAGTGGAAAAAATGGTTTACCTTCTTCCAATCAGTTGCCATGTTGTCTTTAGCAAACTTTATTCGCGCTTCCTTATGTCGGAACAATAAATTGGAAGCCACCTTTAATTTTTGTCTCACTATATTTTGAGACTTTTTTAATGCTCTAGCAACCGTCCAGCGGGACACATTTAAGCCACATTCAGCTGCTAACTCATTAGCCGTAAGCAAAGAGTTGCTTGCAGTGCGCTCCAAATGACGTTGAGCACGTGAATCTATTTTGGATTTTGCTCCAGTTCTGTTTTGTCCGTACTCGGTTTGGTTTTTATAAAAATTCCGCACAACCTTGTCCGATCGACCAATTTTTCTTCCAATTTCACGAAAGGAACAATTCTCACCTTTAAGCGCAAGAATTTGTCCTTTTTCAATATCCGAGAGAACTGATCCTTTTGGCATATTTATGAAAATTTATGCAGTAATTATTTAATAACTTTATCGCTAATGATGATGTCCCAAACTGATTTAAAAACACAAAAATCATAAGTGCGGCTATAGTTATGCACTTCGAAGAAAACGAAATGTGAAAAATAACGGTACATTTTTTAAGAATTTTGTTGTTTCTTTTTATCAACTTCTAATTATTTTTGATGCTCTTTCTAAAGGTGGCTTTGGCTTCTCTCTATGCCGATTCGTTCTTGACTTACACTAAATTACAGGGTGCGGCTATAGTCTTGCACCAGAGTTTATCATATATTGTATTGTATATATCAAGGGTGGCCAAACGACCGGTCGATCGCGACTATTAGTCCAGTCGATGTAATTGGTAGATCCCACAGGGTGTCGGCAGTGAAACGTGGATCTTGGGTCTAATCAAGTTGGCCATCCCTGGTATATATAGTATAAATATATATATATAGTAATCCGATCCAATCAATTTTCCAACTTAAAAAGCATACACCTTTAAGAAGTTTAACTACCAAGTTTTATCCACGTAGCTTAAAATATAACGTCTAAAAGCTCCAAATAAACAGATAGACTCGGCTATGGATTCTGATCAAGAATATATATACTTTATTTGATGGGAAACGTAGATTTTTATGCGTTACACCTAACTGGCCAATTTTAATATACCAATTTTAATATAAAAACTGCAAAGAAACAGATAGACGGACAGACGTATATGGCTAAATCGAATGTATACACAACTAAAAGTTTCAACGACTAAATTTCATCTATATAGCTTAAAAATTAAACAAAAAGTAAACAAATTTTGGGAAAAGATTTCAACAAAGCGCAATACTTACAGCATCAACTTCTTCGGCATCATACCACACGTTTATGTATTCATGCTTTAAAGCCTTATCCACAGATATCCGTTGCTCTGGATCTATAACCAGCATTTTACTTAAGAGATCTCTGGCGTCTGCAGCTTTCCTTCGACTATTTTGATTATTATCAGTAGGGAATAAACCGTCTGGAAATAATCTATCAAATGTATAGCCAGCATATCTTGGCCGATTTTCTACATAATTCCGAACAGTTGGCTGCAAGCGTTGCATAAATGATGGAGAAGGAGTCCCCAATTGTTCTAAGGGCAAAAGATATATTAACAAAACAACTGTTCTAAGGGCAAACGATATATTAACAAAAAATTAGTAATAATTACAAAGCTTACCAATAATTTTATTCCATTGATCTATATGATCACTTCCGGGAAATAGAACTCCTCCTCTTATCATCTCACCCATTATACAACCAACTGACCATATATCAACGTTCTCTGTATAACCCATTCCCAAAATAACTTCTGGTGCTCTATAATACCGAGTGACCACATACGGCGTCATCATAAAAGTTGTACCAGCTGTTCGAGCAAGTCCGAAGTCCAAAATTTTTAGGGTACAGTCTGCCTTCACAACAATGTTCGATGGTTTTAAATCCTAAACAAATATAAATGTTTTAATTTACGCAGACACCAAACAATTACGGTGTTTGCAGACTTTACTAATAGGTTGTAGTCAGAGGCATAAAAAACTTACCATTTTTACACTTTTTTTTTGCTAGTTACCATTTTTTTCAATCAATCGGACAAAAAAAATTAGTTGTATAATGTAAAATTCTCATGCTTAATCGAAGCTTTTTGATCTTTTTTAAAAATTAAAAATATATTTAATATATTTATCGGTTTGCCTTCGAATTCAGACAATATTTTTAAAAATTGTTTTCATTAATATTCCAACTTTTACTGCTCAGTAAAAGTAAAATATTTATACAGCTGTTACTAGTTACAAGCTTTTCATATTTGATTTTTGAATATTTATATGTTACGTGCTAGAGCTAACAGAGCTTTGGAAATGTTGCAACTGAGGGCTTATTGTTTTACTAAAAGCTTGAAAAAATTTCTATAGTTTGAGATTCGGACTGGTTACCCTTTTTATGAAAGGGAATTATAAAAGATTGCTTCCAGTTTAAAATAAAAGAGGAACTTTCAACCAACGACGGGAATAACTTATTAAAATCTGTCCACAACCAGGAATTTCGTCCGGCCCTGGTGAGCACACGAGTTAAACTAATTTAAAATGTAGATTTCTTGCGTTAAGTGGAGAAAAAATTAGAAATCTTTAAAAATCACGTGAAAACCGAAGCGGAGATGGCGTAATACAGACAAGTTCAGAGGGATAGCTTGATTCGTTGTGGGGATTCCTTTGATGGTTGAAACTATTAGAGATTCCTATTTAAGATTGATCTATATTCTTTTATTGATTTGTAGCCTTTGTAGTTATTCTGTTCGATTCAAACTTAGTGTAAGATGTATGGGTACAAATAGAATTTGAGCGCAAGTAACACAAAACAAAATATGTATACGCGGGGATTCGAACACGGGTGTTTCACTTTTGATGGCCGATTTATGTACATTTTTATACCCTGTACCCATAGGGTAAAAGGGTATATTAAAGTCGCTAAAATGTATGTAACAGGCAGAAGAAAGCGTTTCCGACCCCATAAAGTATATATATTCTTGATCAGCATCAACAGCCGAGTCGATTGAGACATGTCCGTCTGTCCGTATGAGCCACGCGATCTCAGAGACTATAAGAGCTAGAGCTACCAAATTTGGTGTGAGCATCCGTCTAATGTCAAAGCTGATCAAGTTTGTTTCAAATTTTAGCCACGCCCACTTCCGCCCCCGCAATTTAAAAAAAACGATAACTAGGGCTGCTTTCAAGATATCGTATTCTTACTTGGTAAACCTAATTATATACCCAAACTGGACCAACTGACCAAATTTTGTCGAAATCGGACAATAAACATCGGAGATATGCCTATATCCGTTTTGTACTAAAATGCCATGGCAGATAAGAAAGAGCGAGATAGCAAGCGCTCGCTGCTGCTGCATGTAAAAGGGAACTTTGTTTTGAATTGATTGCGATTTAGAGGTTGTTCGATCATTTGTCTAGTGACTACGCAGATCAAGAGAGTTTAAAATTTTTGCCACGCCCACTTCCGCCCCCGCAATTCAGAAAAAACTAATTATTAGAGCAGTTTTAAGGAATCACATTCTTATTTGGCACACCTAATATTATGGCCAAAGTGCATAATCTGACTAAATTTAGTCGAAATCGGACAATAAATATTGGAGATATACGTTAATGCGTTTTGTACTGAAGGGCTTAGGGCGACATTGGCTGGCAAGAGTGAGCGAGATAGCATGCGTTCACTGTTGCAGCATGTTAAAGAAAATTATTTATGAAATTAATTGCTATTTCGAGGGTGTTTGACTTCATTTAATATAATAACTAGTTGGTACAGGGTATACACAATGTCGGCAGGGACGACTTGCTTGCTTCATTTTTTGCTAAAGATGAGAACAGAGCCAGATGAGAACATAGCGAGATGATAACAGAGCGAGATGAGAGTAAAACAAATGTGCGAGAGCGATATGAGCAGCAGCAGATCTTTTTTGTGTTTGCTTTTAATGCAATTTTTGGTCGGTTTTCGAAATGCACCGTTACTTTTTACATATTGCTTTGTAGTAGACTGAAAATTTGACATTTTAAAGTATTGATTCAATGTGCAAACATGCCACCGCAAAAACAGAATTTTAATATTAATAAATATTTCGATGCAAGTGATGACGATTACGTTAAATGCAAAAAATGCGAAAGACTTTTAAAATTTGAGTGCAAACACACAAAATAGTATAAATATACCATTAAGTTTTTTTTTATTTTGAGCTAATATTTTGTTCATGTGCTTGAAAACAAGGGTCAGATGAATCCATTGATCTATTAAATACATTCGTTAAATTATTGATACGGAAATGCTTCTTTTTAAAACTGTCAATTGTACGATTGCATTTCAATAAATTTTTTGTAACAAATAGATAAAAACTTCTTGTTTTCCTTGTGATTTCAGCTTTGATTTCATTTGCTATATTATATCGTCGTAATTGGCCAATAATCCAATCAATAAGTGCTTTTTCATTTCTATTTTTTTGAATCCATACTCCAAGAAAATCAGTGACTAACCTTAAAATTGGATTAAAATGCAAAATATCAAGAGAATAGGCAAAAATGGGCAAAACAGTTAATCACACGTTTTAGTTTGAACCTTAGAGTAAACATTTACATAATTACTTTTCGGCAGAAATTATTTTTTTACTCCAAAATACACGAAGACTTTCACTAGGTTTGTTCTAAAATAAGACATTACAAAAACAGCTCACAACTACAACATTGATAGAATATTTTAAAAACCTTTAATAATGATATGTTTTGCATACCTTGACCTTCATTTTCCATTTTGTAGGCAAAAATTTGAAGCAGCAGAAGCTCAAAGTTAAGTGAAAATTTTCGTCAACTTCGACATAACAAACATCCGACTTTGAAGGGCTGCAAAAAATGCTGGGTTGCACCCAAAGTTTTTTCATTTTTTGTACGTCCTTTTCAAATATCAAGTCAAACTTTTTTTATGGCATTACAAAATTTTTCGACTTTTTGCCAAAAAAAGAGAAATTTGGCAAAATTTTCACTTTTTTAAACTCAAGAGAAGAAAAAAGTCTCAAAATGGACAAAACCTTTCACTCTTTTTAAATACAAATATTTGTTTCTAACGATTTTTTAGTCTCAAATTTTATTTAAATTTTGTAGAACTCAACTTAGCAATTTTTACGACTTTGGTCCAGTTGGCCACTAACACAATCAAAATGACAACATTTAAATACAAATATTTGTTTCAACGATTTTTTAGTCTCAAATTTTTTTCTAAATTTCGTAGTACTCCACTTAGCAATTCTTACGACTTTGGTCCAGTTGGACACTAACACAATTAAAATGACAATATTTTTGAATGAAATATCATTGTGTCTTTCTTGAAACCCCTGACATTTAAACATTGTTTTCAGTTATTTTTTGCAATCGCGCAAAATTTATGCCAAAAATTTATTAAAAATTGCGAGTCCTTGCAAGAAAAATCTAGAAAAATTGCTGGAATTTCTAGAACACGAAAGAAAATCATACACAATCTTAATTGTGATGAGTCCTCCTTTTGAAAAAGTCCAAGTTAAATCTTATTGGACATTGCGGGGACATTGCGGAAGGCGGTCTTAAACAAAATGATAGGTTTGAAGGAAAAGTGGAATTCATATATTTTTGTGACTGCTTCAAAGAGTTCAACGTATTAATATTTTCCAGCATTAGCAGAACCTAGTCTAAGATTCGACGTTGGTTTGTATTCGAAAATACATCCTCAAACCAAAATATGTCTGAACATGGAATTACCTACCATATAGTAAAAAATTAAACTAAAAAAGGGTGGGTTTGTTGTATATTTAAGAATGTTGTGTAAAAATTTCACATCGATCCGGTAATTAGTTTCAACTTTAGATTTAACAGTTCCCAAAATTTTAACTGCGTTTTTCTCGAAACTATGTTTTCAAAGTCGGTGAGCACGATTTCTCGGAATCGGCTAAACCGATTGGATTGAAATTTTCACCCGATACTCTTAGATATTTTTTCCTAGCTACTGATCGAAGGGATAAGGATTCTGAAAATAATTTCGATCTTTTAAGCCTTTTCAAAGTCAAAAAATTTTCGAAAAAAACGGTTTTTGTTTGTATTCATCTATTCGTTTAATAAATCTTTTAGATTTTTTCAATTCGGATAATCTGGAGCAGAGATATCCCACTCGCCGCAAGACACCTTTTTTCGGAGGATCTCCAGGAAATGTCCTGCAGGAGCTACGGGTTTCAATGTTTTTCGAAAAACATAAATTCTAAAATTTCATTGAATTTTGTATATGATCCTTTCTTTAATGTTTTCATTCAATAAACAGACATGTCACAAAAAATTTTCAAAATAGCACGATTTTTTGGGCTTACAAGTAGATATAACCCATTAAGCTATTTCGACATAAATAGCAAACGCAGGATATCTCGCTCTTTCAATTTCCTTCTCTGCAAGAACACAACGCACATATTTTTGTCTCCTTCCCACATCACGTGTTGATAAATTTTTGCATGTGTGTGTGCATTAAAATAAATTGATTTTATTAGAAAATTCATTCCATAAATTTGCACCTTTATAGTTATCCGATCTAGTGTTCAAACTTGGAGTAGGGTGAATGGGTACAAATTAAATTATGCAACAACAATATTTTATATAATTCTTATTTGGTCCCGCGTGGATTCGATTGAGTCGTTTGTGTTTGCACGGCAGATTTTTTTGTAACTTTTTGTTGTTGGAGTAAATTGATTATATTGACGATAACTTTTTATTCATTCATATAATTATCCAATTTGAGTGGGTAGTGTTTTGTTACAAATTAGATTTATAGGGCATAAAGGAAAAAACAAAATTTTAATTTTAAACCTGTTATTGTATTGGATATATCCGATCCGGCCATTTTTCCAACTAAACAAGCATACACCT
This sequence comes from Drosophila austrosaltans, assembly GCA_035045865.1. Taxonomy (NCBI): domain Eukaryota; kingdom Metazoa; phylum Arthropoda; class Insecta; order Diptera; family Drosophilidae; genus Drosophila; species Drosophila austrosaltans. The sequence goes on along the minus strand of JAWNOQ010000073.1, from coordinate 7,193,613 downwards.
TTAAGAAACTTAGCTACCAAGTTTCCACTGCGTAGCTTAAAATTTGAGATCGAAAAGCCTCGAACAAACAGACAGGCGAACAGACGGGGACATGGCTAGATCGACTCGGCTGATGCTGATCATGAATATATATACTTTATGGGGTCGAAAACGTATATTTCTAAGCACTACAAACATCTGACAATAGCCTCTGTAAGGGTATTTCGAAAATACTTAACTAGAACAAAAAAATTTATTTGAAAAAATATCAAAGAAGCTTACTTCGGCTTTGCCGAATTTTGTTTACCCTTGCAGCTTGACTTTTTTATTATCTAATTTAAAAACAAAAATTTTAAAATAAAAAAAAAATTAAAAACACCTTCAAAAATTTTCACACGTGGTCACCGAGAATCGAACAGGCACAATCGAAACATAGTGAGACTGATTTCTACATACTACGCCACCGTCCTCACTTAGCTTATTTAAGCTAGTTCGACATAATTAGGAAACACAGGGCATCTCGCTCTTCAATTTCGTTCTGTGCAAGAACACAAGGCAAATATTGTTTTATGATATAAGGAATTACATTTAATTAATTTGCACCTTTACAGTTATCCGATTTTGTTAAAAATTTTATAGGGCATTTGGGTACAGATTAAAGTTAAGTGCAATAACAAAAAAAAAAAAACAATTTTATATAATTCTTATTTGTCTTATTGTCTTTTGTGTTTGTACGGCAGATTTCCTGGAATTTGTTTTTGTATCTTTGCTGCCAAGGAAAATTACTTATTTTACTCGAGGTACCTCCACGTTTTAGGTAATAGCTCCGGTGATAATTATCCGATCCGACTTATTTTTAATCTTTATCTACCTAATCGATTAAGGAACTTAACTTTTCATGTTTCAAATATGTAGTTTAAAATTTAAGGACTACAACTTGATAGAAACAGACAGAAGAACATGTCTCAATCAAGTCGCCGGCGAAAATTTTACTGCATTTTGTATATATATAAAATGTGAAGAGTTAATAGTGGCAACAAGTTCTAGCTTGTATAAATCCGGACAGCGAACAGCATCAAAAATTGTTCAGACGTTAACCACAGATGACACAGCCGTACAAAAATTTAAAAGGTCAATGGATGCCCAAGTGAGTGTCTTAACTCGTTACTCACCAGAAGAAGCGCTTGCTCTGTATATAGATGCCAGTTTTACAAAGCATACATACAAGCTGACTCGATGTAGTGCTAAAGAAAGAAATGCAGATATATATCCAAGTTACCAGAAGCTTCAAGATGCGAACGTTATGTGCTTTCCAAATGAAATGAAATTTACGACTATTCTACTGAAACAACACTTCAGAGCTTAGTAGATTATACTGTAAGTCGTATTATACAAGCGCATTCGAAAGAGTTTGATGATAAACTTGCAACAAACAACAATAGTTTGAGCATAACTGCAATACACAAATGGGGCTGTGATGGAAGCAGTGGACACTCAACATATCGTCAAAAGGTCGAAGATGGTGAAACTAGTATGGCCGATCAACACCTATTTCCAGTTTGCCTTGTTCCCCAGCAACTTAAATTGGAACTCAACTCGCTATTGTCGGCCCATAAAATTAATAAGTCAAAAAGAAACGACTGAGTTAATTCGTAAAGAGAGTGATAATATAAAACATCACATATTTTCAATTAAGCCAACAATTTATATGTCATATACAGTATCTCATGAGTTTCATTGTACCATGATTCATGGCAAAACATTTAGCGTCCTAGAGAAGCATCTACACAGATATGTGGAATCTGCAGAGCACTACCAAAAGATATGAACAATTTAAATGTGGTAAAAACTTATGCACTTGATATTAAGCTTTATCAATACGGCTTATCAACACTCCATGCTTGGATTCGATTCTTTGAATGCATAATACATATATCCTACAGGCTGTTAATTAAAAAATGGCAAGTTCGCAAGGAAGACAAGTTGGGGGTTGAAAATAGAAAATTAGAAATTCAACTGCAACTTAGGAAGCACATGGGTATACTAGTGGTCTTCTGTGCACAAGAAATTAATACATGGTGCAGACATTATAAGCCACGCAACTCTCCCTATTGGCATGATGTCTAAAGAAGCCCTTGAAGCCAGAAATAAAGGTTTTCGGAATATTCGACAACACCATAAAAATAAAATAAAAAATAATAGAAGAAATACCATGGAAGATGTTATGAACGGTTTATTTGTTTCATCTGATACATCTTTGTCAAAAACATCAAGAATTTTAAGAAACGATATTAAACTAGATGAAGCCGTTATTGAGTTGCTCATTAATTGTAATGCATTTAATGATCCCGATTCATCAGATTTTGATTAATTTCTTTTTTCATTCTTTATAAAAATTAAAATGTTAACAATTAAAAAATTTCTTTTATTTAACTGTATGGGAGCTATAAAATATCGTGGATCTAGAAAGCTGAAATTTGAAGGACGCGTTAAGATATAGTTCAATATCTTAAGTTTTCATTTAAATATCTTTTCTTTAATAGAGTTATTAATTAAATTCTGCTAGCAGCGCTGTTTGTTTATTCCTCTTGAGACAGCGTCAAAACGTAGTTTTTGAACTCTTCAACTGCTTCGCACACCATCGATATTTTGTTGCAAAACCGATTTTGGACGATCATTACAGAATTCCTCAGCGACTGAAACCATCGACAAACTGTCGCTTTTGATGGTGTTTTCTCGTCATAGAAAGTAGCGATATATTTTTGTTGGGAAGACGAAATTTGTAAAAATAATCCAACAAAAACTTTTTCGAGAAATTTCTAACATTGTACCAAATTGATTTTTTTTAACTTAGCCTTACAAACCCTCAGTAAAAATCATTTCCAAGTCATTGTCAGATTTTCATCCAATCCTCTTTTACTGGATTCTTTTATTTTTTTTTAGTGAAAATGTATTTATGTATATACATACATATGTACATACTCACCCAACATTTGGATCTTTGAATCAATTTTAACAAAGCTTGAAATGTTTTTAAAACTGTGTTAATAAAAGCATGTTTCATAAGATTTATCGCTATCTCTGTTCAATTTATAATGAACCGAGAGAGAAGCGATAGCTTTTGCTTTGTAAAATGTTTGTTCACAGACATTGTAGTACAGCTAATTTAAATTAATGCCACGTAAAAAAAAATACTTAATTTAAAAAACTCCGTATAATCCTTTTTTTTTGAGTAGGGAGAGTCGATTTTCAGTATTTAAGAAAAATTTTAAAAAGTGGAAGTGAAATAAATTTTTTTTTTACAATTCCGAATATGAACTGGTCATAAAATGTTGCTAAGCTCAAAGGCTTACTGAGACTGATTCGCCAGACATACATTTCCATCATTTATTTTTGCTAGTAATATATGTAACTACATATGTGCTGAAAAATAAAGAAATTATGTATTTAATTCTTATTAGCATGATTTGAGTAAGGAGGCGTCTATGGACTCTATCTTTAAAATTGGAAAAAGACAATGGCTTTTCACCACGACAATGCGAGAATTCATGTGGGCAGACGAACAATGCAGAATAGGGAATCATATCCTCTTAATCTACTTGACTTGTCAGCATATTTACCAGATCCCAACCCGATAGAATATATCTGGGAATTCTTGCAAGAAGAAAATCGCAAATTTAAGACGATTTGACAGCCCAAAACACAAATAATCACCGAATAGTTTGAAAAATGACCTTTTATTAAGAGGCTGCTATGAGGAAGCGATTTCGAAGCAGATTAAGGCCATACTAAATATTAGATCCAGTTTTTCTTATTATTTTAACGTACTTTTATTTGATCAAAACACGAATGTGGGTTATAATTTTAATAGAGCAAAATGATGCATTTATTTTTCCTTTTCACTTCTTTCCGAGAAAACGTTATTAAACCGTTAATTTCATTTAAAAAGTTATTATTTATAGAAAATTTAAATATTGGATTGTTAAGTTTTCAAGATTTCGAACAAATATGTGTTTGGAAGTTAAATATTTATACAAAGTCAATACAAATTGTAATTAACCCACTGTTATCTTTCTAATCTGTTTTGTTGCGTATTTGTTTGTGAACGCACTTTCTCCATTCCATCTTGTTCCATCAAGGGGAAGTAGAATGACTTACGTTAACCTGTACAGACATTTACTGTTCATTTGTAAAATTAATATTCTTAATCAATACAATTTGTGGTCCTCCGAGCCGGATCAAGGGACACAGATCAGATTTTTACAAATTCTGATACAGTCTAATTGAAATTATAATTATACTGTGCTAGAGTATTAACTTTCAAATGGAGATGAAACGTGTTAGTCAACAGCGGGAGTTTGCAAAGGCAAATTTCACACGCGCGTGTTCCGCTGCAGTTAAGGCTGTTGAGTCAAGGGAATCAGCAGAGGCATTGGGGCATCAGCTGTATCGAATCAAAGCTAACTTTGAGCATTTGATGGAATTAAGCGAGGATTTCTATCGATTCTATGAGGAACCAGACTATGTGAACCAGAATGAGGATCTGGAGGAAATCAAGGAGAAGTATTATCAAACATATGAGGTAATGGAGGCTCTAGCGAGTTACGGAGAGTTGGCAACAAAGTGAAGTAACTATCTGGCATCCCTGTTATAATTCGCCCTATCTTGCAACACTGTAACCTTAGTAAGTTAGTTCGCTCTGTATCGTCGCAAAGACAAGATCGTGTGCCCAATTAATCAATAAAGAACTCAATGTATATTTCTATCACTATCTAAAGTCTTTTATATTTATCTTGCACAACTGCTTACTGCATGGTTGGCTTAAAATCACAACAGGTTATGGGCCCAGCCACAATTGTGCAAATAGATATATAGACAGAAAGTGTTATGAAAAGTTAAGCCGTGCAAAATGGCAAGTGCGTATATGGGAATAGAACCGCTCAACGCGAAGAACTATGATACGTTGAAATTGCTAATGTATGCAATTCTGGTAAAAACGAATTGTGGCAATATGTAAACGGGGTAAAGACATGACCAGAGAAGGCGTCAGAAAGAGCAGCGTGGAAAGCTCTAGACGAAAAAGCTCGTGCTGATATTTTGTTGTCGATCAGCACATCGGAGTTGGCCTTGATTGAAAATTGTGAATCCTCAAGAGAAAGTTGGATTAAGTTGCAAGAGACATTTCAATCAAAAGGGCCTGTGCGCAAAGCAAGCTTGTTAAAACGGGTTGCGTTGTCCTGTATGAGTGAGGAAAGTGATACGCGTCAGCATATAAATGAATTTTTCGACGAAGTGAAAAAACTTAAAGAAATCGGTGTAATTATTGGAGATGATTTACTTGCAATTTTGTTATTGTATAGTTTGCCTGACTCTTATGAAACATTTCGGTGTGCAATGAAAACACGTGATGAATTGCCCAGCCCTTTATTTAGAAGAGTTAGAAGCGCGCAAAACCAAAAATACACGCGAAGAACAGAGTGCACTATATGTCAATCGCCGAAAAGGCAATAGAGAAGAACATATACAAAAAGAAACAAGAAGATGTTTCTCGTGCGACCAAGTTGGGCATTTCGCAAGAAATTGTCCAAACAAGACAAAAGTGAACGCAAAGAATGTGAAAAATAAGACAAGCGCGACTGGGTGGCGCCGAAAAAGTGAAGCTCTAAGTATTGGTGAGCAAGCATTCAATATAGAGATGACAAATAATATGTGGTGTCTCGATAGTGGCTGTACGGCACATATGAGCTCAAATAAAAGTGTTTTTGAGCAGATAGACAAAATCGAGAAGACAGTGCATTTGGCAAATGACAATACCACAAAGGTAAATTGTGACGGTAAAGTGAACATTGAAATAAAAGAAAAACAGCGATACAATGATGTGACATTAAAAGAAGTTTTGCTTGTGTCCGATTTACGGCAAAATCTTCTATCAGTATCGAGAATTACCGAGAAGGGGTACGAAGTTCATTTTCGCAAGAATGAAGCAGTTATTATGAAAAATAATAAAGAAGTGTGGCTACGTGCAAAAAGATACGGGTATTTGTATTATTTAAATGCCCAAGAACAAAGCCAAGTTAACAATGTGAATGACAAAGCAAATGAAATAGACATATGGCACTACCGTATGGGCCATTTAAACGAGAGTGACTTAAAAAGTTTAGCAAAATCAGGAAAAGTTCACGGTATGAACATAAAAGAGAACACGAAATTATCGCAGTGTGAGATTTGCATCACTGAGAAGCAGTCGGCAAATCAGTATAAAAGCAGACATCAGAAATAGTTCACAGTGACGTGTGTGGACATATGCGTACTCAATCAATGAGTGGATATAAGTATTTTGTAGCCTTTATTGACGATTATTCCCGTTACAGTACAGTTTATTTTCTCAAACAAAAATCGGAAGTATTTAAAACATTTAAAATATACAAGTCTTTCGTTGAGAAGAAATGCAACCGTACACTGGTAGAGATGTCCAGGTGCATGATGAAACAATCTGGTGCCCCCCACCCTCGTTTCGGGCAGAAGCAATCAACACGTCGTGCTATATCCGAAATAGATGTCCAACAAAAGCATTATCTGGAGACTTGCCGTATACATACTGGACTGCAAAGGTCCCATAAGTCAGACATTTGCGTACATTTGGTACCAAGGCATTTGCTCTTATAAAGGATAAGAACAAGGGAAAATTTGAATCAAGATCGGAAGAGTGTATACTGCTTCATAGTCAAAAGCTTACGGACTGTATCAACCGACGAAAAGAAATGTTATAATTAGTAATAATGTAAAATTTTTGAACGTTTCAGGATTATAAAAGTAAATTTGAAGAGTTCTATGAGGAACCCGCAGAGGGCATAGATATTCAACCAAAAAGAGAAAAGGAAACTGAGGCACAAAGTAGTGATGATGCTACAAACTGGATTAGAGCAGTAGAAGATGAATTTATGGCGCAGATCTTCAACACAACTTGGCAAATTGTAAAACGACCCAAAGATCGTAAAGCAATTGGAAACAGGATGGTTTTCCAAACAAAAGATGATGGCAGTGAGAAAGGCCGAAAGAAGGCTCGATTAGTTGCAAAAGGTTATGCACAGAAACCTGGAGAGGATTTTCACGAAACGTATTCGCCGGTGGTACGATTTACTTTAGTCTGATTACTAGCAGCGTTATCAGCAGAATTTGACATGGGTATTCATCAAATGGACGTGGTCACCGCAAACCTCAATGGCGAATTGGAAGAAAAAGTTTATATGGACATTCCAGAATAGTTCAACGATTACGTCAATCTGGACTACGATGGAATTGGAAGCTGTCAACAAAGCTGCAAGAACTTGGTCTAAAAGCTACTGAACAGGACCCATATCTGTTGGTAAAAAGGGAGAAAGACAAACTGTTAATAGTCACTATATACGTCGATGATTTGTTGTTGGCATCAAATCATCCAGAGTGGTTGCAGCAAGCAAAGTCGGATCTCAGCAAGATGTTCAAGATAAAGGACTCTGGCAAAGCGAAAACATGCTTGGGCATGGAATTTTAACAGGATATGTCGCAGCATCGAGTTTTTATATCTCAGGAAAAATATATTGATGCCATTTTGCAAAGATTTGGCATAAATCATAAGCACCCATCATATCGAGCTAAATCCCAAATTGAACGAGGAAGAAGACATCGAGATTTGCACCTCTGCATTAGAGTCTACGCTTATTGAAGCCGCAGATATCTCTACCCCATTTATCAGTCACACCCAGGAAAAACAAAAGCCTAACAACCGACTAATTGAACTACTTCTAGCAGACAAAAGACGGCTCAGGCGAGAATGGCAAATGTCTCGATCACCGGCAGCAAAACTTCGCCTAAAGGCAGCTTCCCGAACTCTAGCAAAAGCGCTAAGACAAGAAGAAGCAAGGACACAGCGGCTATACATCGAGAAGATCACCCCCACCAGCACCAAATATCCGCTGTGGAAAGCACATCCAACCATAACTGCTTCTGCCGAGATAATTTCACCTTTACGATGCCCAACTGACAAATGGGCCCGTTCAGACGAAGAAAGAGCGCTCATCTTTGCACCTTATCTTAAAACGGTCTTTCTGCCAAATCCGTCAACAAACTCTTTTCAGCTCCCCTCCTTGCGCACCACAATGGAAAGTGAGCAACCGAAATTCCAAGCGGAGCAAATTTCTGCAATTATTAAAAACTATCTTAATTCAAGAAATTCACCCGGCCATGACAAAATAACCACGAAAATGATCAGAGAACTCCCGATCTGTGTCGTCCGACACATCTGCAAACTCTTCAACGCGATAGTAAAAACTTCCTTAAGTTGGAAAAAATCAATAATCATAATGATCCCAACACCCGGAAAGGACAAAACACAGCCATCATCATACAGACCCATCAGTTTATTACCAAGTCTTTTAAAACTATTTGAAAAAGTCCTACAACTCCGTATAAATAAAATCTTGGTAAACCAAAATATATTCCCACATCATCAGTTTGGCTTCCGTGAAAAGCATGGCACAATTGAGCAAGTCAACCGTATCACCTCAGAGATCCGCACAGCATTCGAGCAAAAAGAATATTGCACAGCAATTTTTCTCGATTTCACCCAAGCCTTTGACCGAGTCTGGATTGACGGCCTAATATATAAAATAAAAACGACGCTCCCACAATATACACACAGGCTAATGGAATCTTATCTATCCAACAGAAAATTTGCTGTACGATGTAATAGCTTCACTTCTGATGACTTCGAATCAAAAGCAGGTGTACCTCAAGGCAGATGGCTGGGTCCAACACTTTATATTTTGTACACAGCGGACATACCAACAAGCCCTACACTCATCACATCTACTTTCGCCGATGACACGGCTATCCTTAGCCGCTCCAAATGTCCGATCAAAGCTGCTGAGCAACTGGCAACCCACCTAAAGGAGGTAGAAAAGTGGCTAGCAGATTGGCGCATCCGTGTAAATGAACAGAAATGCAAACACGTTACGTTTACCCTCAATAGAAGAAACTGCCCATCATTGACGCTTAACAATGTGCCAGTGCCTCAATCCGACGATGTTGTATATCTTGGAGTTCACCTCGACAGAAGATTAACTTGGCGTAAGCATATCGAAGCCAAGAAAAAGCAGCTAAAGCTTAAAGCAATCGGACTACATTGGCTTATCAACGCACGATCTCCCCTATGTCTGGAATACAAAGTTCTCCTCTTCAAATCGGTATTAAAACCCATCTGGACATACGGCTCTGCACTGTGGGGAAACGCAAGCAAGAGCAACATCGAAACCATACAACGGGCACAATCCAAGGTTCTCAGAACCATCACGGAAGCATCTTGGTTTATCCGAAATGAAAATGTATAGAAAGACCTACACATTCCTAGCGTAATAACCGAAATAAAGGTACAACAGCTAAAGTACACCGCTAGACTGCAGGCACACCCGAATACCCTGGCCAAATCATTACCCGAGTACGTGAAAGTACTCGACTTCAACGAAACGACCTCTCAACCCCCTAGTAATTAATCAGGGCCATAGTTCAATGTAGCATATTTCAGATGTTAGGTTATGTGTTAGATTAAGATAAACCTAGAAAATTGTTGTTAGTCTTTAAGCCTATATAAGAGATCCAACAAACAAATAAAACGTTAAAAAAAAAAAAAAAAAGTTTGGTAATGGAATTCAGACTCACGCCTGAGCAACGTCTGCAAATTGCGCAAATTTACTTTGAAAATGGTGTTTCTGTGCGGAACAGTTAACTCGATTAACCGTGGAACAGACGATGCTATTGCTACTGTTGAGCGTAGCATTGAAAAAAGACCCGAATGAATCCATCCGCCACCGTGCACAGGTGCTGTATCCATCGACTTTGTGGAAGATTTTGCTTACAAGATCCAACTAAAGCAGGAATTAAAGCAGAATGGGCCCAAAGCAAGATGGTTGTTGATAAGGAATTTCACAAGCAAATTTTGTTCAGCGATGAGGCTCACTTCTGGCTGAATGGCTATGTGAACAAGCAAAATTGCCGCATTTGGAGTGAAGATAATCATCATGCCTATATCGAAACTCCATTGCATCCGGAGAAACAAACTGTTTGGTGCGCTTTATGGGCCGGTGGAATCATCGGTCCGTATTTCTTTAAAAATTATTAATTTCCCGTTTAAGAGCAGTGAGTTGCCCACCAAGATTATGTAAAGTCACTGGTTTATGCGGATAAGCACTTAGGACAATATTTGGCGAGTTGTTGGCGATAAACGGCCACAATTATTGGCCAAAGTAGTTGAAAATCGGACCTCTAGGTTAGACTATGTTAGGGCCAGCCGTGGCAACCATATGCCTAAAGTTATACTCAATATGTATTGCCATGAATTTATCTACCAAATAAAAAAAATCATGCCAATATCTTTATTTATCATTGCTATTTTAATTTAAGGTTCTGTACCTCTAAAGAAACACACTTTATATAAAGCAATAAAACTTAACTTAAGAAAATCTTGTCGCCAAAAGTTTGTAATAGGTTATATTGATAGTTCTATGATAAAGCGACTTTTTACTTAGGTCATTTTATAAAATGCTGTATGTAACGCTGGTTCAAGGGATAAGCGGGGCATTAACCCCTGCCCACGACTTGTTTTTTTTGGGTCGTTTAACTCATATCTAACCGTTGATATGAAGATCCGTGGCGCATGATCAACGCGACAAATTGCTGACCTCTATTCTCATAATGTCCATATTTCCCGTCACTCATGGTGTGCAATTCTATAGCATGTTTGCAAACTATTAGATCTAAGTTTAAAGGCTAGATAAGCGGCGAGTATTGAGGATGTTTCCTATCTGTTTTCTTAGGAATTCCACGATATTCAGATTTGAATCAAGCAACTATCACCTCCACATACAGGATAACTGGTTAGCCTACAGACTTATAGCCATGAATTCTATTTCTTGGCTCTAATAGAGACAATTACGAATCCTCAGTTATGGATCAGATCACTAGGTGTGCTGCACAGGGGCATCTTAATTTATTTTATTTTGTCTTTTCTGATATTGAAATAACGTAACTGAGAAAATGTTTAAGTCAACCTCAAACTTAGATAGTGTTACTTTGTATTGTAAAGTATTAATGATTTTTCAAAAAATATCTTTACATTCGATCCCTGTAAAAAAGTTAAATTTTACTACGTTGGTATTGATACTGTACTCTATGTATAATTCCAGCTGAATGCAAATGCTTTATTCCGCACAGCATTTGATAAAGCAAATACGACATTCTGTCGTGATCCAAGTCCATTTGAATAACTTGACAAAGATTCGCATCCATTAGCTCCATTACTAGATAGACATCCTGAAATTCTTCCAGATTCCGTTGTGGAGTGAATGCATTAAGCAATCCAATTATCTAATAGAAAGCAAACAAAAATTTTTAAGCAACACCTTAATAAAAAATACTTACATTTTTGTGGTTCACCAATTTCATAAGCTTGAATTCCCTATATGCCCGTTTAGCATGAGTTACATTTTGGAATGGTCGGGATAGTTTCTTAATAGCCACATTTTGTTCTGTAACCGTATCATAAGCAGCGCTGTAAAACATAAGTTATAAATAACGCTCGCAATGTAATATTTTAAGATGTGCAAATTATGTCGTTAATAATCTAATTTGTTCATCTTTTCGTATTTCTTATATTTTGCGTATTTTTGTGACTTACCATACTATTCCTTGGGCTCCTGATCCAATGGGCCTTAAGTTTATGTACCGACCAAGAATTGTAAAATTGGTATCACCCACTTCAACAGTGTAATGTTGATGCTGCGCAGCCATTTTTATACCAATATATTTTCCTCTAAGTGCATTTAGGGAACATATCGTCTGTAAGAAAATACGTGGAATACACCACAAATTAATTTAACATTAAAGTTTAAATATAAAACGGTCAAAAAAGCAATGGAGTTTAATATTGATTACGTCAACAATAATGTTTGCAAACACTTCAAATATACATTGCCATGCACTTGTTGAATAGGGACAAGGATTTGTTTATGTTTAGTTGTTTCTATTGTCATGTGATTTGTCGTTTTCTAGAGAATATGGTATAGGCAAACTATAGAAATAAAAAAGAAAAGAAGAAAATTTACCGATATGTATTTTTAATTTTAAACTTTGCTTTAAGCACACTTAAAATTTTGTACTTCTTCGCATGCACTTGAATAGGAACAAATGCGATTTCATCATTTTGAGCAAAATTGCACGAGATTAAGTTTAGTTCTTATCAAAATATTAGCGATTTAAATATAAAATGAAGCAAGCAAATCGTCCCTGCCGACATTGAGTATACCCGCACATCTTTACATATACATAGCTATCTAAGTATCATTTATCATAATTTTGAGCATTAATTAGGCCACACTAGATCGATAAACCAGTAATATGTCGATAATCAGTAATATGTCGATAATGTCGATAACGAGTAGGAGCAAGGAGAATCGAAAGGATGTGTGTGCAGATTAAAGTCGGAAAATTAGCGAAAGAGATTTAAAAAAAGAATATGATAGAGAATAAAAATCAAACGAAAAGAAGTGAAATAAAAATAAAAGAGATTAGAGTGTTTATGCATGTTATACTAACGTATTGATTCTCCCTCCCACCTCTCTTGACCCATTAATCCCGAAGCTAGTAGAACACGACTCTCCCTACTAGTTTCAAACCCGATCCACTAATTCCCGAGTTAGTAGAGGACCACCCTCCCTTCTACTCAACGACTTGTCATCCCGACCCCAGCCCCTTGCTGATAACGCCCTATTACTAAAACTAATAACCAAACGATTAAGCCGAACGTGTGCACCCTCCCGTTGGCCACGGTCGTCTCCCCGCCCCGCTTTTAACCCGTATGTTGAACCTCAGGGAAATCTAACCCGTGCGTGGACCACCCACAGTGAAGCGTAGTCTCCACGGGCCTAGTAGTGTCCCACTAACCCACCGAACTAAGTGTGGAGTTGCCCAATAGTAACCCCAATCTCAGCTACGGTTGTACACTAGGGACGCGTAGGCGCGAATCTTGGGTACCCCGTGAACCAGTGTTAGAAGCTAGCCAGGATTGTCTGACTGACCACGTCCCGTCAATCGAAGGTCCCGTCAATCGAAGGTCTTGTTTTGTGGACCCAAGAGACTGAGAGTTGTGCCCCGGCCTTGGAAGATTCCTTACACCCTGTACCAACTAGTTATTATATTAAATAAAGTCAAACGCCCTCGACATAGCGATAAATTTCATAAAAAATTCCCATGCGTTCTCGCCCGAAGCGTTTTAAACTATCTTGATCGTATATCTCCAATGTTAATTGTTTGATTTCGACTAAATTCGGTCATCTAGTGCAGTTTGCGTACATAATTAGGTAAATAAGGAAGTATTAAAATGAAGGAAAGGAATTTACGTTTTTTCGGTAAATGTGAAACGTTCGGACTTTGAAACGTTCAAAAATATTCCGATAGGAAAATATGAAGCAAATTGCAAAGCTAATACTACGTCTAAGCACTGCCAAATTGAATTTCAAATTAAATAATTTGAATAAAATGTGAATGTGTAACGCCCAAAAAAAAAGACATTCAAGCTCGTGACTTATAAGTCACTTGGCCGTCACCGCGTTCGGACGTATTTTTTATCGCGCTCCGCAAGTTCATCGGTGTCAGCATTTAAATCAGTGTTAAACTAAAGTGACAGGGGTCTCAGTCGCCACAGAGACGCCCAATCACAATTTTATATTGTTATTTGTAACTACAAATAATAATACTTAGTAAATATCTAAATTTACTAGCAATGCCAACGTGTAAAGAGACCAACTTGGGCCCATCTTCACTAGAATCTCGCCAGCAACAGCTACAAGAACAACTTCTCCAGCAACAAAACGAGCGTCGCCTATCTATTCAACGCAACAATGCATACTTCTCAGTAGTGTCTCCAACAACCACAACAACAATAAGCGCTGAATCCAAAAGTGCAAGTACGAGCAAATTGCTTACACCAACCAGCAACAATTTGTCTTGGAGCGCCCAATGCGCTTCACCCTCAAATTCGCTTACACCTCAAGTGTTAATTGGGTCATTGGGTTCGCCGACCGCCGTCAGCGCGCTCACAACAACAACAATTGCAGCTACTGCTCCAACAACAACTGTAACAGCAGCAACGTCTGCAATACCTTCGAACACCGTCCAGCAGACTACCTCAACAAAGTCTACCCATCCAGTGACGGTGAATCCAAAGTCACCTGTTCAGACTGGCATGGACAGATATATTAATATAAACAAGCGAAAGCTTAGCCCTCATACTAAAAGAGCCAACACTCCTAAAATGTCCAAAAGCAACATTGCTGAACGTAAAGCTCTGGAGGGCAACAGATTCCAAATTCTGGCAAATCAGCCGGAATCTCAAGAAGGAGTTTCCCAAACAAAACCCTCAGTAGCCAAGCCACCACCATTTTACATCCGTGGTGCAAACTGCACTTCATTGGTGCCTAAGTTGGTGGCCCTAGTAGGTAAGGATAACTTTTATGTGACCCCACTTAACAGGGGGAACATAAGAGAAACTAAAGTCCAAACAAACAACGAACAGTTATATCGTACTATAGAAAAGTACTTTAGAACGGAGAATGTAAACTTCTACACATTCCAATTAAAGAGCGCCAAAGGTCTTCAAGCCGTGATTAAAGGCATTGAACCCTCGGTTCCGCCTCAGGAAATTGCAGAGGCATTGGAAGAGAAGGGCTTTGAGGTGAAGTCCGTCTCAAATATATTAAACAGAAACAAAATCCCACAACCTCTGTTTAAAGTGGAGCTACAGCCTGATGCACGAGCATTAAAATCCAATGCAGTACATCCTATCTACAACCTGCAACTACTGCTACATCGCAGAATCACTGTCGAGGAGCCTCACAAGAGGAATCATCCTCTACAATGTACTAAGTGCCAGGAGTTTGGCCATACAAAGTCGTTCTGCAGTCTTCGCCCAGTTTGCGTTGGCTGTGGACAAATTCAACAAGAGTGTGTCTGTTCCGACAATAAAACAAACGACAATACAAGGAAGTGCAGCAACTGCGGTGGAAATCACACCGCAAATTACAGAGGATGTCCTGTCTATAAGGAACTGAAGGCCCGTCTTAATGCAAAGAAATCTACGGCTCGTATCCAGGGCTCCACACTTATTCCCTCGCAAACCACACCGGGAATATTCTTCTCAAGAGCTGTAAGGTCATCAGCTGCTCCAACGACAACTACTCCTGGAGTAACTTTTGCAAGCGTGCTGCGCAACGGAAGTTCACAGCCCTCTACATCTGTAAATCCCGCTACAATCTCAAACAATGCGGCCCCAAGTCCACCCGTACTCGGCCAGCAACCCAACGGGATCGAAACGTTGTTGATCTCGCTAAATCAAAACATGACGAACTTCATGACGTTCATGCAAAATTGCATGCAGGAACTTATGCGGAACCAAAACTTGCTCATTCAAAAGCTTTTGGACAACAATAAATAATGTCAGCACTACATATAGGACTATGGAATGCAAACGGCATTTCCAAGCACAAACAAGAACTGTCACTGTTTCTGGACTCAAATGATATTGATATCATGCTGTTATCGGAAACTCACCTTACCAACAAAAACAACTTCCAAATACCTAAATATGCGTTCTACGCAACAAATCACCCAGATGGCAAGGCTCATGGAGGAACTGGCATCCTAATCAAAAACCGAATTAAACACTGTCTCCACAACGGATTTGCCAAACAATACCTACAAGCAACTTCAATAAGTGTCCAAACCGCTTTCGGCAGTACAACCGTGGCTGCACTGTACTGTCCACCACGATTCTCAATCTCTGAAAAAGAGTTTACTGACTTCTTCAACACACTCGGAGTACGATTTATTGCTGCAGGAGACTACAACGCCAAGCACCCTCATTGGGGATCCCGCCTGGTAAATCCAAAAGACAAACAGCTATATAACACAATCATCAACCCAGCAAACAAATTGGGCTACGCCTCACCGAAAAAGCCCACGTACTGGCCAACAGATCCACGTAAGCTCCCAGATCTAATAGACTTCGCAGTCACCAGGGGAATTACGCATAACTTAATAAGGGCAGAGTCACTAGCAGAATTGTCATCAGACCACTCGCCAGTAATTTTCACTGTATTAACATATCCTCAAGTAACAGAGCACCCACTCGGACTAACAAATTATAAAACAAACTGGCTCAGATTTAAGAAATATATAAGCACCCATATCGAACTAAATCCCAAACTGGACGACGAAGAAGACATCGAGTTTTGCACCTCTGCATTAGAGTCGATGCTCATTGAAGCAGCCGATATCTCCACCCTAAACATTGGCCACACCCAGGAAAAACACAAGTCTAACAACCGACTAATTGAACTTCTTGTAACAGAGAAAAGACGACTCAGGCGAGAATGGCAAATGTCCCGATCACCGGCAGCAAAATATCGCCTAAAGGCAGCTTCCCGAACCTTAGCAAAAGCGCTTAGACAAGAAGAAGCAATAGCACAGCGGCAATACATCGAGAAGCTTTCCCCCACCAGCACCAAATATCCGCTGTGGAAAGCTCACCCAACCATAACTGCCCCAACCGAGATAATTTCACCTATACGATGCCCAACTGGCAAGTGGGCCCGTTCAGACGAAGAAAGAGCACTCACCTTTGCAGCTCATCTAAAAACGGTTTTTCTGCCAAACCCGTCAACAAACTCATTCCAGCTTCCCCCTCTAAGCACCCCAGTGGAAACCGAGCCACCGAAATTCCAAGCGGAGGAAATTTCTGCAATTATTAAAAACTATCTTAACCCAAGAAAGTCGCCCGGCCATGACAAAATAACCCCGAAAATGATCAGAGAACTCCCGATCTGCGCCGTGCGGCACATCTGCAAACTTTTCAATGCGATATTAAAAACTGGTCATGGGTTCAATGCGATATTAAAAACTGGTATGCTTGGAATTCAAAGTTCTCCTCTACAACTCTGTGTTAAAACCCATCTGGACGTACGGCTCTGCACTGTGGGGAAACGCAAGCAAGAGCAACATCGAAACCATACAAAGGGCTCAATCCAAGATTCTCAGAACTATCACGGGAGCACCGTGGTATATCAGAAACGAAAACTTACAGAAAGACCTACATATTCCTAGTGTACTAACCGAAATAAAGGTAGCATCCTTCTGATGCTAGGTTACGTATTAGATTAAGATAAAACTAGGAAATTGTTGTTAGTCTTATACACTATATAAGAGATCCAACAAATAAATAAACGCAAAAAAAAAAAAAAAAGCTCGAAAGTTTTAAGCAGTTCTCAAATAATTTTTTTTTGGACTAGAACAAATGGAATTAGAATCGATCAATAAAATGTGGAATGTGTAAAGCCCGAAAAAAAAAGAAATTCCAAACTCGAAAATTTTAAGCAGTTCATTCTCAGACTGTTTTTTTTCGACTAAAAGAAATGGAATTAGGATCGTTCAGATGTTGTTCGAAGATATTGGGTTGTTGTCAGAAAGAAACCGCTCCATTTGAATTGATATTAGGAGTGGTGTGGTGCTAAGGCATTTACTGATTAGGGGTACCTATCAATGCAATTGGTGCCATCTTGAATACACAAAAATTTAAAAAAAAAAAACACGAAAAATAATTTATAGTTTTAAAAGTTGTGGATGTGCTTTAAAAAAGAAGTACTATGCGGTGACCGCAATAGCTCCTCGTGGTTTTTGAAAGCTTTTTATACCCTTTACCTAAAGGGTAAAACGGTATATTAAAGTCGCTAAAATGTATGTAACAGAAGGAAGCGTTTCCGACCCCATAAAGTATATATATTCTTGATCAGCATCGACAGCCGAGTCGATTGAGACATGTCCGTCTGTCCGTATGAGCCACTCGATCTCAGAGACTATAAGAGCTAGAGCTACCAAATTTGAGCATCCGTCTAATGCCTAGGCAGGAAAAGCAAATTTTAGCCACGCCCACTTCCGCCCCCGCAATTTAAAAAAAACCATAACTAGAACTGCTTTTAAGATATCGCATTCTAACTTGGCACACCTTATTATATACCCAAACTGGACCAGCTGACCAAATTCGTTCAAATCGGACAATAAACATCGGAGATATGCCTATATCCTTTTTGTACTGAAATTGTACTGAAAGGCGGCATTGGCAGATAAGAAAGAGCGAGATTGCATGCGAACGCTGCTGCTGCATGTAAAGGGGAATTTCGTTTTGAATTGATTTCGATTTTGAGGTTGTTGGATCATTTGTCTAGTGACTACGCAGATCAAGAGAGTTTAAAATTTTTGCCACGTCCACTTCCGCCCCCGCAATTCAGAAAAAACTAGTTATAAGAGCAGTTTTTAAGGAATCACATTCTTATTTGGCACATTTATTAATGTGGCTAATATGCATCATCTGACCAATTTTAGTCGAAATCGGACAAGAATTATCGGAGATGTACGAATGTGCACTTTGAACTGAATTGCCAAGGCGACACTACCTAGAAAGAGTGAGCGAGATAGCATGCGTTCGCTGTTACGGCATGTTAAAGAAATTTTTTTATTAATTTAATTTTATTTAATTTATATAAAATTATATATAAAATTTAATAATTTAATTTTTTTTTAATTTTTTAATCGTTATTTCGAGGGTGTTTGACTTTATTTAATATAAGAACTAGTTGGTACAGGGTATACTCAATGCCGGCAGGGACGACTTGCTTGCTTCATTTTTTTTTTATATCAAAATGACGGCGTTTTGAATTTTTTTTTTTGTTTTGTTGTATAAAAAAATCGAAATTTAGTTAAAAATAAAAATCCTTCGACTAAGCATTCATTGAAATCTATCGAGCTAGAATGGTCACCGGTTTGGAAAACATAGTTTTGATAAAGCGCATTTGAAGTATCAGAAGTACCTTGCGCATGTATGCCTGTAGTCTTATGAAAGCAGAAATAGCTCGAAAACGATTTATCGGATTGACTTCAAATTTTTAAGACAACAGTTTTAAAAATATTACTTTAAGAAAATTCAAAAAAAAAAATATTGTTTTTTCAAATTTCTAACTATACCTAACCTCAATAAGGCGGATGGTGAATCACCGAACTCTAAAACGATAGTAATTCTTGTAACAGTAAATGTTGTTACTGTAGTTTAGTTTATTTTTATACTTATATACTGGGGCTGCTTTTTTATATTTGGGGAAAAGCAAAGAAAAAACTTTTTGATAATAATAGCTTTATTGTTTTGCGAAAATTTCCCTTGATGATCAATCCAATTTTGCATTCATTCGAACTTTGCACTCGTACGAACTATTTCAAATTCAAATCCTCTTATGACACCTCCAAAACATGGTTTTTCAACTCTTCAACTGCTTTCTAGCGCTCGTAAACCGTTGATAGTTTTTATTTCAATGTAAGGCAATAAAAACTAGCCAAGTCACAACATCTTTTGAAGCACCACTAACTTTAATCAACTAGGGCCTTTTTTAAGCGATTGATCGGTTATGGGTGAGTCGATTTCCACCAACGAGAACAAATCTTTTTTTTACAAATAAGTGTTCATACAAAATGGAATGTTTTGAAGTGAAACTGATGTGCAAGAAAGCCTCTATCTCACAACATGTAACATGTCGATCTTGAACAATCAGTATACGCACAACATCGATGTTTTATGTCACAACTAAAGATGCGTACGGACTTGTATTTTCCGCGCAAGTATTTGCAGTGACGGCTTCTTTGCATTATTCCAAAAATTTAAAATTGGAGTGCAGACATCAATTGATGCAGCCAAATTTTTCTTGAATTCTTAATCCACAACATTTATTGGAATTTTTCTTTTTCTTAGAGAATTTTGAATCCAGAAATTCGGAAATTTGCGACATCGCTCTTGTTTTCCAGAGATTGCGGGGAGGTTTGTGCACCATTTATAACCAAAAGCATGGCTTTAATAGTGGTCATTCCGTTTTCTCTTTTCTCAATCGATAAAAAATTCATCTCCTTAAATGGTGGGTTGAAAAACAGGACAATTAAATGTGCAATGTTTTAGGTTTAAGCTCTTTAAGCAATTGCGATTCAATATTGTACATATACTGTGCAAATTGTTGAAAGTTTTTCCCATCACAATGAAAATATATGCATTGTGGGAACTTCATCCGAACTTGATTTTTGGGAACAACGCTTAAATTGCTTTAAAAAAGTTAGCAACGGCTGAAGAATAGTAAAATCTTATTCTACAGTTCGGTGAAAGCTCATTCTTTTCCATTAAAAGCGATTTTATTTCATTCTGAACTTGATATATGCTATCGAGCATAATGTACAGTTTGACAACAAAGTGTTTACACAATGCAAAAAATTTTCAATTTCTCACTTTAAGATGAAAAAGAAACACTAATTAAACATTTTTCGTAATTTTTTTTTAATTAAAATAGATTAGCTAAACTATTTACTTATAAGAATTACAAAAAAAAAAAAAATTTAAATATCGTTCTAACAACAAAAAATAACAAAAACTTAAGAAGTCACAAAATTCAGCTGCCAACTAAGTGTTTACACAACATAAGAGTTTTCATTTTTATATATCCTCATATTAAAATTAATATTTTGTATGCCCCCCATTGGCATCTATAACGGTACCCAACCGTCTGTTCATCGATTGAATTAGGTTTTGGACGTAATTCACCGAGATATTTTGCTACTCCTCCAATATAGTGGTCTTAAGATCAGTTTTACTTTTAGGATGTCGCTTGGCGGTACGTTTTTTGAGATACGCCCACAAATTCTCAATGGGACTTAGGTCTGGACTTTGGGCAGGTGTGTTCAAAACATTTTTGCAATTATGGAGCAGCCAGCACCTAACAATATTCGCCTTATGCATGCTTGGGATCATTGTCCTGGTAAACTTTAAAATTGGTTTACCATCAACAATGTGACGGTGTGGGATGGTCCCACCCCTCACAACAATTTTTCCTTGTAACATATACTCTTTTTTTTTATATTTTTGCTAAATGTGGACGACACTACCCGCCTAAACGCAGATCCTTTAGGAAGCCTTGACCCACCCCGTCTGCCCCATTAACCCCGTCACTATTAGGAGCGGAGTCGCCCACTAGTGGCGATTGGCCCTTATAGCCCCAGGGTTTATCCTCCGAGTATTTCCGATCCGACGAGGACGCCGCTACCCGTCTGAGCCAGGATCCTTGAAGGTACCCTAACCCGTCCCAAACCCAGCGGAGCCGCGGTGTGGCACCGACTCCCGGCCCCAAGCCTCAGTCTCAGCTACGGCGGTACTCCAGGTACGCGTGGGCGCGAATCCTGGGTGCACCGCGACCCAACGTGGTTGAAACCTCGGTAGAAGCTAGTCAGAAGTAGTCGGACTGACCACGCCCCGTCTATCGGAGGTCTCGGCAATTACAAATTCCTTGTGTTGTGAACCCCATGAGACTGAGAGGTGTGCTCCGGCCTTAGAAGGTTCCTTACAAGTGGCGCCCGAGCAGGGACCCGAGATTTTCGACGGGTGAATGTTCGGACGGATTAAAGCCCCGTTCCGTGGTCGGTCACGCTAGCTCTCAGGGAAAAGAGAGAGAAACCGGGTGTAGCCAAAGGGCCACTTGTGTCTAGAGACAGAGGGAAATTTGATTAAGAAGGAAAAAAAAAAAAAAAAAAAAAAAAAAAAAATTTTTTTGGTCGCTTCGTTCTAGCAACGCCTTCAGTTGCAAACGGGAAAACAAAAACGCGGTTCGACGAGACAGAAACAGTGAGACCGGTAGACGAAGTGGTCGGGAAAAACGAAAAAAAAAAAAAAAGGGGAAGGTGCGAAACCTACGGGAAAGTGAAAATCGAATCGTGACATCCAAATCGGAAAAAAAAAAAAAAAAAATTTTTTTGGATTAATTCCTTAATCAACGTGCAGAGCGGAGCTTTGTCCATCGAGAAAGGCGAGCGGAAGAGGCAGCAGAATACGATGTCCTCTAAGGAAGAGTCAAACGCAGTTCCTCTTAAGGATGGTGGTGAGTACGATATCCCCACTAATATAAGAAACCCAGGGGTGGGTGCTCGCTGGATATACGCCCGGCGCAAGGAGGAATTGGTCTCTCTGGCCAATGAGTTCGGCTTCGACGCAGAGTGTCGAGTTGAAGAGGCTCGCAAGAATTTTGCCGCACTGCTCACCCAGGAGCTACCGGAGCCGATATGGTCTCGTCTGGCCGAGCTGGAAGCATCCTATACAAAGTCGACTCCAAAAATCAAGGTACATTTCGACTCCACGAGGGGAAATGATGTGACAGATTCCCTTGAGGTGCCCCAAGAAGAGGCAAAGTTTCGTACTCCGGAGTGGGACGGTTGTCTCAATACCCGCCCTGCGGGAATGGCCCCTCCTAGGGCTAGCCGAATGGTTCGTTTTGAAGAGTTGCCGAGAGACGAGTTTCTTTCACCTCGTACACCGGTCATACCTGCCGAGCCTCCCTCCAGTCTCCCAGACCACGTACGTAAATGGGGACTACGTTTCGATGGGTCGGAGGATCCCTTATCATTTATAGAGGAGTTATTAGAGAAGATCGAGACATATGGCCTCGACAAGGAGCGGATCCCCCGAGCTATGTCGGAGGTATTCTCGGGCCGAGCGGCGCGATGGTTCCGTACTAGTAGGCTTCATAACGCTACATGGGGTGTTTTCCGTAAAGAGTTCTTGAAATTTTTCTTGGCCCCACATTACTTTGAGCGGTTAGAGGATCAAATCCGGGAACGCACTCAAATCAAGGGAGAGTCGTTCAAGGATTACGTAATCGAACTACGGACCCTTATGCGCCACGCGGGATACGATAACGCTCAGGAACTGTACCGAATTTACGAAAATTCGGCACCGGAATATCGCCTTTACGTCCGTAGGCACGAATTCCGCACGTTAAGCGAGTTGATTGAGATGGCAACGGAATATGAGAATGTCAGACGACAGGATTTAGCCCTATCAGTACCGTCCGGGAGAGCCGACCAAGGTCGGCCCCCAGTAAATTATTCCACGCATCCACACCGGCAGAACCCTTTTAGAGATCACGCGCTCAGAGGTCAACCCGTCCCACCCCCATTATTAAATCACGGTGCCAATGACGAAAGAGGACCGGTGGACGTACGGCGCGCCTGTAGGCGGTGCGGGAGGATAGGCCACATGAGCCGAGAGTGCAATAACGAGCGCATCCTGTTTTGTTGGGAATGTGGCCGAAGAGGGGTCACGTCATTCGAATGTTGTCGACGCAGTGCCGCGGGAAATGGCAGAGGTCCTTCCCCAGACCGGGCCAGGGAAGTGACCCACCAATCAGCGCCCAGGCAATAGACGCGGACTTACGTGAGGTCGGGGACAGGATAGTTGCTCAGATAAAGATAGCGGATCTTACAGCGATGGCAACCCTGGATACGGGGGCCACCCGAAGTTTCATAAGTGGAGGCTTGACACAGGAGATAGCGAGTGCAGGAGAAGTTTTGGATGTCCGCACTACCGTATCGCTAGCCAATGGGTCAAAGCTGGAGATCACTCGGCTATTCAGGATCATGGTACAGCTGGCCGGGAGAAGCGTAGTCATGCCGTTCCTGGTGATGCCAACTATGCTGGACCCGGTGATTTTAGGAATGGATTTCCTCCAGGCGATGGAGACGCGGATACAAATCGGTACCGCATCATTAATGTTACGAACCCCAGCGGCGGGAGGAGAAGACGCACGGTTACGACCAGGTACGACCCCCACCACGAGTCCCCCTGACGTCAGGGCCACAGGGATTCCAAGGGTCACGTCCCCACAGAGCTCACAAACCGGTCCTGCCGGACGGAAGATACCTGTCCCGCAAGGAGGCGCCCCTCCGAGGGCAGTCGCTACGAGTAGGGAATGCAGAAGAGCAACGCCGAGTAGCGAAACACCAGAACGAAGTTCCTCATCGGGGCCACGGCGACGAGAAGGTGATGGAGAATACGGACCCTCACCCAAGGTAGCGAGAAGGATGGAAGCCCTCCACCAAATTGAGGCGGATACTGACAGTGAGACGGAAGAGGTCAGGGACGGGAGTCCCGAACAAGTCCCTCTATCTCCACAGGTCCAACGCATTCTCGATACAGAGTTGGCAAAGTTCGACGGGATGACGGGAGTAACACACATAGCTGAACACCGTATCACTTTAAAAGAGGATAAGGCGATGAAACAGCGGTACTACCCGAAGAACCCCGCAATGCAGGAAGTTATCGACACACAAGTGGAGGAATTATTACGCGAAGGGGCCATCGAACCCTCAAAAAGTCCACACAGTTCTCCTATCGTGTTAGTCAGAAAGAAAAACGGGAAATGGCGGATGTGTATCGATTTTAGGCAGCTGAATGCCAATTCGGTGAAGGACGCCTATCCGGTCCCAAGAATTCACCATATTTTGGAGAAATTACGAGAGGCCCGATACATCTCCTCGCTCGACCTGAAGAATGGATATTGGCAGGTCCCGTTAGCCAAGGAAAGTCGAGAGTGTACAGCCTTTACCGTGCCCGGACGGGGCTTGTACCATTGGAAGGTGATGCCCTTTGGGTTACATTCGGCTAGCGCTACCTTCCAACGAGCGTTGGACAGTGTCATCGGAGCGGATATGGAGCCATATGCTTTTGCTTATTTGGACGATATTATCGTGATCGGGAGTACCCCGGAACAACATTTAACTAACCTAATGGAAGTGTTGAGAAGATTACGACGCGCAAATTTGAGGATAAACCGGGAAAAATGTACATTCTTCCAGAGAAAGCTGACCTACTTGGGCCATGTTATCAGTGACCAGGGGATACACACTGATCCCACCAAGGTTGCTGCAGTACGAGATTTGAAGCCCCCGTCTAACGTCAAAGAGTTGCGGCAATGCTTAGGAATGGCTTCCTGGTACCGACGATTCGTACCCAATTTCTCGACCATCACACAGCCCATGTCGAGTCTACTAAAAAAGGGAAAACGCTGGAGTTGGGAAAGCGAGCAGGAAGAGGCTTTTGCAAAGCTGAAGGAGTGTCTCACCACGGCGCCAGTCCTCGCATGTCCAGATTTCGGGCAAAAGTTTGTATTGCAGACCGACGCAAGTGACGTCGGAGTGGGAGCAGTCCTCACACAGGAGATCGATGGCCACGAACGGGTAATCGCCTATGCTAGTCGCCGTCTTATCGCGGCCGAAGAGAATTATACGACGACCGAGAAGGAATGTTTGGCCATTGTCTGGGCCATTAGGAAGATGAGGTGCTATCTGGAAGGATATCGCTTCGAGGTAGTCGCGGATCATATGGCACTGAGGTGGCTCAACTCGATACAAACCCCGTCGGGTCGAGTAGCACGGTGGGCTTTAGAGCTCCAACAGTACCAATTCGATGTCCGGTATAGGAAAGGACAACTAAACGTTTTAGCGGATACCTTATCCCGTCAGCCAGGAGAGGCGCTCCGTCAGATGCGCACCGAAGTCCCTACATGCCAGTGGATAAACAAGATGATGGATAGAGTTTCCCGAGAACCCGAGAAGTACGCCGACTATGCCATTGAAAACGGCCAGATCTACCGTAACATCGGGCACCGATCCGACGACGACGATCATTGGCCCTGGAAACTGTGCGTCGCCAATGAGAACAGGAAAAGGGTACTGCAAGAGTGTCATGATGTTCCCACTGCAGGCCATCTAGGTATTCGGAAGACGGTCACCAAAGCGATGCAACGCTACTACTGGCCAGGTATGCTGCGAGACGTAGCTAGGTACGTAAGAGGGTGCGAGTCGTGCCAAAAATTCAAAGTGCCGCAGATAAGACCCGCGGGAAAAATGCTCACGAGGCGATCGGAAGAGCCAATGGAGGTTCTCTGTGCAGACTTCATAGGTCCCCTCCCACGTTCGAAACACGGGCATTCAATGTTACTGGTGTTCCACGACGCGTTTTCGAAATGGGTGGAGTTAATACCGCTACGGAAAGCAACGGCAGCTAGCTTGCAAAAGGCTTTCAGGGAACACATTCTCGCGCGGTTTGGCATTCCCCGAATTTTTGTTTGCGACAACGGTACCCAGTTCACCAGCCGGGCGTTCACTGCAATGATGTCTTCCCTCGGGATAGAACTCCAACATACCGCCCCGTATAGCCCCCAAGGCAACCCGACGGAACGATCCAATCGCACCATCAAGACTATGATGGCGCAATTAATTACCGAAGAACACCAGACGTGGGATCAGAGATTGGCAGAGATTATGCTGGCCATCAATTCAAGCGTAGCCGACTCTACCGGTTATACCCCAGCGTTCCTAATGCATGGGCGGGAGCCCCGACTGCCAGCCACCCTCTACGACAAGGTAACCCGAGGTTCAGGAACTCAACAACAAACCCCAGAGGATCGAGCCAGCCGGATGAGGGATATCTTCCACATTGTGCAAGGGAACCTTCAAAGAGCCGCAAAAGACCAAGGAAGATATTACAACCTACGACGTCGGGAGTGGCGACCTACACTCCAGTCATGGGTGTGGTGCAGGCGACACCAACTGTCCAATGCAGCTGAAGGGATAGCTGCTAAACTGGCCCCCAAATTCGATGGACCATACCGGGTGACAAAATTTGTCTCCCCCAACATCGTCCGCCTGAGACGACCAGGCGATCGGCAAGGGCGAGTGGCCCATATCTCCCAGTTGAAGCCCCACCATAATCAGGACGACTCCGACGCCGACAAAGAAGCTCCAGACGAAACTGAAGAAGCAGAGAGGTCGAGTTAACATCGACGTCGTAAGTCGGATTTTAAGTTATAAATGTAGAAAATAAAACAAAAAAAAAAAAACACATGTTATAATAGTTAAGTTAATCGAACAATCTGTAAACTGCACCTTAGGCAGGGCTAAGACAAGGGCATAGAGAAACAATTACAGGCAGGCATAGAGCTTAACCATTTTCATTTTTACAGAGAGATGGAAGAGGTTATTATAATCGATGACAGCTCAAGCGACACAATACCCTATCCACAGAGACAGAAAGCGAGACCGGGGCCGGTCACAGAGGAGCAGGATTATGTCCATTTCACGGGCCGTGCCACCCCATCATACCATAGCGGCTCTTCCAGCGCCCAAAACGGATCCGCTCCCTTTTCTCCCCGATCGTGGGACCGATGTTCGGAATCGCGATATTCTTACGACCCGACAGCTCCAGATCCGAACCACTACCCCTCGCCGCGCTATGCGACCAGTCGCGAGGATGAAGACTCGGAGGGGAATGAGAATCGGGAATATCCCCAGTATGCCTCGGACGAAGAGTCGACCGGTACACCGTATAAGCACTCCGTCTACTTCCACGAGGACTTTTTCGGATACCGACTGGATGGGCAAGTGGTATGCAGGCGCACCCAGCATACGACCATCATTATCAACGTCCCCGGAGCTAAAGGAGAGGAGCCATACGTCACGGAGCCCTCACCTAGCCGTCAGACACCCTCGCCAAGGGGTGACGGTGTAAATCCACAGGCTCCAACTGAATCGAAGACTTCCGCCACGCAAACGGACGACTACTCGGCCCAGACGACTGCCGTGGCAACACAGACAAGTTTCCCTGCCATTTTCGAGGCCGTCGAAGATCTGGAGGATGGGGGACCCCTTTTCCGCCGACGCTTCGTAGAGGCACCACCCGAGCCAGGGGTCGAAAAACCCTTGACCGAGTGGGAGGAAGACGTCCTAGACAGCGTGCTAGGAACCAGTGCGGGCGAACAGAGTTGGGTGGACGAGATAGCCCGGCTGTTCGATGTGAGAGGGGATGAAGAAGCAACCCAGGAATCCGACCCGAGTAACCCTGTCGAATCGGCGGAGGACCTCATTGATGTGCCTCCAAACTGGGTAGTCCCTCCCGAATTACGAAAGATGCCGGCGTCCGAAATAGACTTAATGCAACGACGAATTGCAGGACGAGGGAAAAGATACCGACGAGTACGCTTTACGCATTCCACCCCCACGGCAACTTATCGAGTCACGTTGAGCCGGGGAACGGTGGTTATGCGGCGCCTGGGAAGCAGCCCTACTTAAAGCCCATCCGGAGAAAGGGGGGGGTGTGACGGTGTGGGATAGACCCACCCCTCACAACAATTTTTCCTTGTAACATATACTCTTTTTTTTTATATTTTTGCTAATGTACGCCACTGGAGGCATACCTTTGAGTTTAAAAGAAAAAGGAAACAACTTCTTAATTTGAAATGAGGGCGGGCTCGCCAACTTGTAAATAGCTATCTACATATCATTAGCGGGTTGACTCAGTTTTGAGTAGTAATTAGGTCACGTTAGGATAAATGATATCGATGAGAACCGATAATGAGCCGATAGAAAAGCTCAAATGGGAGCAAGGGGGCTTCATCACGACGCAAGCGTGGCGGCCTGGGTCACTTAGTTTTGACAGCCAAGGTGAGCAGACGTAAAGAAAAAGGAAACGGGAAAGAAAGTGATAAGTGAAAAGGAAACCGAACCACGTGCGTAGACCAATATATAAAAAAAAAAGGAAAATTTAGTGACAGAGACACAGAAGTTAAAGTGGAAAAAAAAGGGAAAAATATAAACGGAAATTGGAGTAATAAAAAAAAAAAAAAATATAGCGAAACGGCAACGACACAAATTAAATAAATGCAAAAAAAAAATTTTAAATAATTAAATTTAACAAAACCCAAATTATAATTAAATTATAATTATAATTAAATTTAATTAATTAAAAAGAAAAGAATCAATTTATTTAAATTAATCCTAGCCGCCACGTGCAGAGGTAAGCTTTTGAGAAGTGCATAGGCAAGGTGCAGTGCGGTGTGGGGTTTACGATTGTGCAAAAAAAAAAGGAATAATAAAAGTTAAATAAATAAAAGGAATTAAAGTGAATACGAGAAATATAAAACCCCTGAATGCCGATCGGCCCTTCGTTTTATTTGCATGCGGTAGAAGTGGGCGTAATAATTGACTAACTACCCCTTTTCCTCACCCTCCCTCCTATTAACTCATCGATTCAAGTAGAGGAGCTGTCCTACTGGTCTCGAATAATTTTCCGTAACCTCAAGGACATTCGTGAAGGAATTTGTGTTGAAGCGTGGACGACACTACCCGCCTAAACGCAGATCCTTTAGGAAGCCTTGACCCACCCCGTCTGCCCCATTAACCCCGTCACTATTAGGAGCGGAGTCGCCCACTAGTGGCGATTGGCCCTTATAGCCCCAGGGTTTATCCTCCGAGTATTTCCGATCCGACGAGGACGCCGCTACCCGTCTGAGCCAGGATCCTTGAAGGTACCCTAACCCGTCCCAAACCCAGCGGAGCCGCGGTGTGGCACCGACTCCCGGCCCCAAGCCTCAGTCTCAGCTACGGCGGTACTCCAGGTACGCGTGGGCGCGAATCCTGGGTGCACCGCGACCCAACGTGGTTGAAACCTCGGTAGAAGCTAGTCAGAAGTAGTCGGACTGACCACGCCCCGTCTATCGGAGGTCTCGGCAGTTACAAATTCCTTGTGTTGTGAACCCCATGAGACTGAGAGGTGTGCTCCGGCCTTAGAAGGTTCCTTACAACAAAGAACCCGAATTTGTTGGCACTGGCCACCAAATGTGTTGGCATCCATAATAATTTCAATAAAGCATCAGTCACCAACTCTTTTGCTTGAAATGCATCCATAAATCATCACCGAAAGTTTGCCAAACTTTAGGTCGGTATTATATTTTTTGGTTCTAGGACTTTTAACGGCTTGCGCCACACTCTGCTGGGTCCATCGTTATAGTATAGCATCATTTTGGTTTCGTCACAAAATATAACATCCTCCCAATATGAATCTGGTTGTCCTCCGTGCATCCTGGCAAATGTTAATCGCCTTTCAATGTGCTCTTTCGACTTCAATGGTTTCTTGCCAGCAACTCGGAATGAGAAGTCATTCCGTTTTAGGGCTTTTCGCACACCTTCGCGTGAAATGGTTGTGCTACATTCCTCCTACAGCTCACTGGAAAGAATCCTGGTCGAGATTGCAGGATTTTCATTTAATTTTCGGAGCAGAATGAGCTCTGCCCTGGGTGTTATGATGCGAGGCCGTCCGGTTGTAGGCTTTGCTTCACGCCTTCCTTCTGTTTGGGCACGATTTAGGATGTTATACACGGTTTAAAGTGAAATTAGAAACATGTCAGCGAACTCTGCTGCCGTTTTCCGGATGGTATGGTTATAATAAACCAACTAGGACATATCAAAACTTATTCTTTTGCATGACATCTCTTTATCATCTAAAATTAGTAGTTTGACAGTTGTTATCGAACCAATTCTTGCGCCGAATGACAAAATTACGTAATATATTGAAGCTGCTACAGATGTACGCTTTTAAAATTCCAAGAAACAACGGTACATGCAAAAATTTCGAAGAAAAGAACCCAAATAGCGTGATGTGTAAACACTTAGTTGGCAGCTGAATTTTGTGACTTCTTAAGTTTTTGTTATTTTTTGTTGTTGTTGGAAAGATATAAAAAAATAAGTAAATAGTTTACCTAATCTACTTTAATTAAAAAAATTTACGAAAAACGTTTATTTAGTGTTTCTTTTTCATCTTAAAGTGAGAAATTGAAAATTTTTTGCATTGTGTAAACACTTTGTTGTCAAACTGTATGTGAAATTCCATCTGGTTTTTATATCCTGATTTGATGACTAACTCAATTTTTTATAAAGCTCAGAATGTTTAAAATACATATTTCACTAGTTTTTTGGAACACTTTATTAAGGTCGCAATTTCATTTGGAGTATTTTTCTCAACACCGTCTTCCATTACCAAATTTAAATTATTGCAAGCACACGATATTCTTTTGTAGTGTTAAATGCAGCAATTATATTTGCAACATTATCTGTTACAAATATAGATGTGCTCAATTTATCTAATACATACTCGAAATTCCTTGAGTATATTTTTTACATTATTAATGATATTTTTGCCAGTTTTTTGTCGTCTAAAAATTGTTTTACGCCGAAAAAAGCCACTTTTAGATCAATGTGTGATATAGTGAGCGCTTGAAGAAATGAAGTTCCTTTATGTGTGATCACCCGTCCACATGTCTGTGGTAAACCCGAGGGGTATTGCCACGTCTGTCATAATCTGCTACATTAATTTGTTATATTCTTCGGTTAAAATTTGTGTGTTTAAACAGAAACGGGATACTGCCAAATCCATATAACCGTGTTTTCCAAACAACGCGGCTTCATTAATGAACTCCTGAACGTAGTCACGAAATCCTCTATCTGTCAACATATAAGGAATCATAGCATGAACACAATCATAGCCAAAAGCATTTAACTGTAGTACTGAGTGAAAGTAAATTCTTAGAAACTAACGCGAGCTGCTTGTGAGCTACTTGAAAAATCTTCCATCTTACGGAGATTTAGGGAGGGTTCTTCATAAAAACACCGGTGCCGAGCTTGCTTTTATATGCCAATACTGACTTGCAATCCATACAGCAGACAAAATCAACCGTTGTTAAACTTTAAATTTATTTAATCTTTCTCCAAATATTTCTTTTGCTATCTTCTTTGAGGTATAATTATTTTTTTCCATTTTTTTGAACCTTCTCTTGTAGCGTTAGTTATGTGAAATAAGCGATAATTCATTAGGCAGTATATCGATTATAGAGATTTGTAAGTTTCGTGCATTTCGTGTCCGCACGAAAGTTGTCCGTTCGCGATTTTTAGGCTCGTGGGTTTTTGGCCTCATGGCCCGTATCCATCTTTAGT
This sequence comes from Drosophila austrosaltans, assembly GCA_035045865.1. Classification (NCBI taxonomy): domain Eukaryota; kingdom Metazoa; phylum Arthropoda; class Insecta; order Diptera; family Drosophilidae; genus Drosophila; species Drosophila austrosaltans. Next base: position 7,161,873 of record JAWNOQ010000073.1, on the reverse strand, counting down.
CATAACAGCCGATTTAGGACTGAACTACAACCACGGTTAAGTTTTGCAATCCAGAGATAAACAGTCAATTTTGATGGTGCTATAATGATGATGGTGCTCAGCATAAAAAGAACTAAGTTTGACAATTCTTTTTGGGATAGTGCACTTCAAAAATTGTGAAAAATAATCCAACGAACACACTCTCGAAGATTTTTAACTTATCTATTATCTATATATATACAGTGCGTATCATATTTATAAGCATCCTTTAAAGAAAGAAAATAAACTGGCAAGAAACTTTTTCCAACTGACATATTCTTTCGAAATCTTGAAAAAATAGCAGTCCCGTATTGAAACTTTCAATAAAAATAACTTTTTAAAATAAAATTAGCCAAGAAAGCCAAAAAAATTAAAAGTACGGTAAAATAATAAGAAAATCTAAATGTTAGCTTAAGTATGGCCTCAATTTGATTAGTTAGATAAAAAAATTCCTTTCCTCATAGCAGCCTCTTAATTTAATAAAAAGTCCTCTTTCAGACTTTGCCATTCGGTGATTATTTGTGTTTAGAGCTTTCAAATCGTCTTAAATTTGCGATTTTCGGCACAAACTTTTCTTAGAAGAAATCAGACATATTCTATCGGCTTGGGATTTGGTTAAAATGCTGACCAGTCAAGTACATTAACAGGATATGATACCCGATTCTGTATTGTCCGTCTGCCCGCATGAATTCTCGCATTATCGTGGTGAAAAGCCTTTCTTTTATCAATTTTATCAATCGTTCTCAGTAAGCCTTTGGACAAAATGAAGTCGACCAACCTTTTAAGGGCTTATGATTTTAGAGTTTTTAAATATTCACCAAATAGTCATTTCTGACCCAGCCGCCTACAAGTGAGACCAAAGTTTTGAAAGAGGTTGAACTGTTGCTGGCTTCGTTAATAATGTGGCATTTAGCACGTGCTCTGAGCATCCGTTTTCGACCAGTTCGTTTATTTGATTCATATTCTTCGGAATTGTCAAAAAAAAAATTTTATTACACGTCCAATTTTTCAAATTTTCTTGAAATACTGAAAAAAAAACAAATCTCCCGACTCAAAAAATGAGATTATACGGTGTTTTTTTAAATCGGCAAATTTGCTACTGTGGGTTATAATTCTCATAAACAAAAATGCTTGCAATTATAAGAGCACAAAGCAAAAGCTTTCTTTCTTTCCCGATTCTCTATAAAGTAAAAAGAAATCGCGATAAACTATGGAATATGCTCCTACTATTTGAAAGAAATTCAAAATTTCAAATAAATTTTTTACCGACTTTTGAAAAAAAAAAACTTTTTCGACCTTTTTTGGAAGGCCTTTTAGCTAAAAAAAAAAAAATAATGAAGGTTAACATATAATAAAGATATTTTAAAAATTTCAGCCAAATAGGTTCAGAAGTTTTTAAGCTATCTTGGCAGCAGTTCTAAAAATCGCGTTTTAAGAAAAACGCGTTTAAAAATTGTTGTCATGATGGCGCAAAACGAACTTTGTGATGTTTTTTGTCGGTTCTTTTTTCGGGTGGCTTTGGTTCCTGAAATTAAAACATGAGAACATTCATGAATTGATTTTAGTTGAAACATCTTTGCCTTTATGTGATGAGCTGCTGGCTTAGGGCGGAGTTTCTGCATATGCTAACGTAAAGGGCTCAGAAAAGGTGTAGGCGATGGTAAGCAGTGGTGTGAATGTGTTTGCTGCCGACCAACAATGAAGATGGCGGATTTAAACTATGAACCTTGATGCGTTGTTATGGTTTTTGGAGTTCCAAAACGAGCTAACCAATTAGATTAGAATACCTTTGCTAGCTTCAGGCCATCATAAAAAACGATCGATCATAGGCAGTAGCGATAGTTTTGATAAAAAGGCATCACTATGATGTCTAAATGAACGTGGTTAAATCTCCCATTGGCAAGGAAGACAGTTTCTGCACCATTCGATGTCGCTTATGTTCAGAGGTGGCCAGACAAACTTCCGACAAACTTGTCGAAAGGTTGCTTGGTCACTTGGGTTGCATGGGTGACGCTTTTTGCGGTTTTTGGTTCAAAGCAAAGACAATTGGTTTGTGGTCAGTTCTGGCGATGAAAATTTGTGCCTCAACCAAATGTTTGAAATATTTGATTGATTCAAAAATGGCTAATAGCTGCCTGTCGTAGGTACTGTCGTTTTTTGGGCGTCATTTAGCTTCTTGGAAAACAAAACCGAGTGGTTTCCAAATGTCGTTGGATTATTGCTCTATGACGGCTCCAATGGCAGTATCAGAAGCGTCACAGGTTAGCGCGGTTTAATAAAAAATCGAAAAGTCAAAATGGAGTATCGGAATTTGATAGTGTAGAGCAAAAGGGTGGGCAGCCAAATTTCGCAAGTGAGCGCAACATCAACATTTGCAACAACAACAATCCGGGCAGAGAAAAAGGTCGCGATCACAAGTCCGAGCAGAGGTCATAAATGTGCGAGTTTGTAGACAGAGGGACGCACACTCAACTGAGGGACGCACAAGGAACGATAGCGAGCTCGAGAAAGGGTCATAAATGTGCGAGTTTGTGGATAGACGGACGCACATCTATGGCCTATCCTCGAGCTCGCGATCGCGACGTTTATCTACAAACTCGCACATTTATGACTACGTTCTCGAACTGGCGATCGCGACATCTTGTCCATTTTCCCCCTCCTTCCTTTCGAGCTCGAGCTCGAAATTTCTGCTTGTGCAACCCTCTGCCTACAAACTCGAACCCGCGATCGCTACCTTTTTTTCCTTTTTTCTTGTAGTCACTGCAAGCTCATCAACCTCCTTTTTTTGACGAATATGTAAGGAGGGCTTGCAAGGGCTTTTTGAGGGTCGACTTGTTCTATTTAAAAGTGGATTTCTTTTTTGGCGTTTACCAGTTTTTCGTAAGTTAAACGGCGAGGGCGATCAGCAATAGGTCTTCCATTTGTCTCACCGCGCCTGCCTAAAAATTCAGCTAATAATTTAGCAATAACTATTGACATTATTCTGTCATTTAAATTTTTGTCATTGCGCTTTTTGTTTATATTAACTATACAAAAGCAAAATCAAAGCATTGAACTTAATATTTGAAAAAACAACAAAACTTTTTACAGCAGTGTTGTTGTGTTTGTTATTCTTTGCTCTTGCGTTTGTACCTTTTTACCGCTTTAAAACCGCTCTCGTGCTCTCGCCAACGCATTGTTGTTGCATGTGCAGTGCTGTTGACTCTCCCGCTCTCTTTTTTCTAACTTCTTTTATTCGCACTCGCATCATCGCTGTCTCGCGTACAAGTGATACGTGTATTTGTGTAGTGCTTAGTTCTCTTAGTTCTTGCACTAATTTTCTCTGCGAGTTTGACCCCAGTGTCGAATTTGCTTAATAAATCTGAGTGAGTTTTTTCTTTGGCCGTTTTAATATTTAATATTTTTATCAAATTTTTGAGTTGTAATTAAATTTAAAAATGTCTATCTGCTCAAGCAATAAGTGTTTGAACCCCCCTTCACCCCATAACGCGTTTCTTTCCTGTTGGCTGTGTGACAATGTCATGCACGTTAAATGTGCTGGCTACACGGCCAGGGTAAGGGATTGTTTGGAGCAAAAAGGGGGGCTCAAATGGGGTTGTGACTCATGCCGAGAGGTTGAGATCGAAATGAGGGTGTTTATGAGGCAAACCAGGGATAGATTGAAGAAATTGTCATCTGGTTTTCGTAAACTCTGCGATGAGTTCAATGCTGTGGAGAGCGAATTTAGCAACTATAAGCTGTTAAATGAGTCTCCAAAGCGTAAGAAAACTAGTATGCGCAATCTGTCCTTGCATTTGCCGGTGCCCAATCCCGTCTCGGCCGTAGTTCCACAATCTCCTTCACTGCTCACTGTGACAAATCCTCCGCAGCTTATTTCGTTTACCACCCCCATTTCTCAAGGTGGTCGCAAGGACGAGGCTATCTCCGTTTCTCCAGGAAATGGACTCTCTTTGCAGACGAATAAAGCTGTAGTTTCCGAAAAGTCCGGGCAATTATCAATAACTGTTGATATTGCCGATAGTAGTCCAGTTGGAGGTGCAATACCGGACACGCAGGCGGATTCAATCGCGGTCGCTGACGCTGCGGTTGATTTGCGGCCTGGTTCCTATAAGCCTTTAACTGGAGTTCCACCTAAGAAACATATATTTGTTTCAAGGCTTGATCCCGAACATTCGTCGGATGATGTCTTAGCTTTTATTAAGACAAAAATTCAAGCTCATCACTTTAATGCTAAAATAGCGGTGGAAAAATTTAAATTTAAATATTCGAGGGAGATATCCTCCTTTAAAATAAGTGTCCCAGTTGAACTGTTTGACAGCATATGTCATACAAGTTTTTGGCCGGATCACATTTTAGTAAAAGAATACACGGCCAAGAAGAAAACTCGAGATCCGGTTAGGCTTTCTATCCCATCTAATTCTTCATCTTCCGGAATATCAGCATCGGCTGGTGTTCCAAAAAACTAATCTCGTCCCTTCATCTGGCCTATCAGAACGTGAGAGGACTTAAATCTAAGCTTCCTAGACTCTACCTAGATAGTCTAGAATTTGAATTTAAAATTTTTGTGTTTACTGAGACATGGTTAAAACCTGTTCTTTCCGCAAAATTTTCAGTTTTTAGATGTGATCGGACTTCTTGTGTAAGCGGAGGAGTTCTGATTGCAGTTGACTCGGCCTTAACTTCTGACCAAATTCATTCAGCGGACATTCTGGAGATTGAATTTGTTAGTGTTAAGGTCAGATTCAAGTCTTTCTCTGTCTACATTAATTGTTTTTACATTCCGCCACAATCCGACATGGCGGTGTTTGCAAAACATTTAGATTCTATTTGATATATGTATTTCTTCATTGCTTTCTGATAGAGATATCTTAATCGTCTTTGACGACTTTAATTTACCAGAAATAGCATGGTCTCAATCTGATGAATCTGCTTTGTTGCTTCCTTCTAAATCTCACTGCTTCGTTGATGGCCTTTTTCAGTTATCATTAGCTCAAATAAACCCTGAGCGAAATAACATAGGCAGATCCTTAGATCTCATATTTGTGTTGGATTCCACCAACTGTGCAGTTACTAGAACCGACCTTCTAGTCTTGCCTGAAGACAATTTTCATCCTACTTTGGATTTGTCTGTAGATCTGTCGTTCTCATAATTTTCGCAAGACTAACTTTGTTAAACTGAATGAGCTCATTCTGAGAACTGACTGGTCATCCTTATACAGTTGCTCAGACATGGATCTTGCTATCTCGTTGTTTTATAATACTCTTGGTTCGCTTTTTAAGGTTTGTGTCCCACTGAGGACTCCAGTATCGTCTCACCGACCTCCCTGGTTTTCTCGTGAGCTATCCAACTTGAAAAATGTCAAATCCAGATATTATAAAAAATTTTAGAAGTTGGGACGTTCTTCGGACTTTGCTCTTTACGCAGTTGCTCGCTCCAATTTTATGTTGCTTAACAAGCACTGCTATAATAATTACCTCAAGCGTTGTAAGCTTGAGTTTTCCCGTGATCCTAAACAGTTTTATAGTTTTGTGAATTCTAAACGTAAGATGGATGTCCACCCATCAATCTTATCGTTTGGAAATAATATAGCGGACTCTGATCAATCGATTGCCGATTTGTTTGCTGATTTCTTCACAACAACATATTCCTCAACGGAATACCGAGCGAATCTTTTGTATCCTTATCAGATAAATAGGTCTAATTGTATTTGTAGTCCTTCGATCGATGAAAGTTCGCTTATTAGCGTGCTTAATTTAGTAAAACCTGTGTACACACCTGGTCCTGATGGAATACCTGGTTGTGTACTCAGATTTTGTGCTGAGGCTCTATGTAAGCCACTTCAAAAACTTTTTTCGTTGTCCGTTAAATCTTGTCATTTTCCGTCTATATGGAAGGAATCTTATATAATTCCTCTTCATAAAAATGGTAAAAAGTCCGAAGCATTCAATTATAGGGGTATTTCTAAATTGTCCGCTATTCCTAAAGCATTTGAAAAGTTAATCACTTCTCAATTGCAACATTTTTGTAGATCTATTATTTCACCATCTCAACATGGGTTTGTGAAACGTAGATCTACTACCACTAACCTATTAGAATTTACATCTTTAACGATCGAAGGATTTAGGGATGCAAGACAGACTGATGTCATTTATACTGATTTCAGCAAGGCTTTTGATTCTGTTAATCATACACTTCTTCTTTTAAAATTAAACAAAATTGGTTTCCCATGCAGTTTAATTAGCGGGATTCGTGAATACCTGACAGACAGAACACAGAAAGTTCTTTTCAAGTCTTCAAGTTCTAGGTCTATCCAAGTCACTTCGGGGGTGCCTCGGGGTAGTCATCTGGGACCACTGCTATTTACCCTTTTTATTAACGATCTTCCATCCGTTATAATTCATTCTCGTGTCCTCATGTACGCAGATGATGTTAAGCTTTGTCTCAGCTACAGAGACATTATATCTCCCTCACGGTTGCAGTCTGACTTCCAAAACTTTCAGTTTTGGAGTCAACACAACTTATTAAACCTAAACACATCTAAATGCAAGGTCATGACTTTTTTCAGAAACACTCCTCAGTTAATTACCTACTTTCTTAATAACGTTCCATTAACCAGACGTAATGAGATGATTGACTTGGGTAGCATGAGTTTGCTGCTGCTGCATGTAAAAAGAAATTTGGATTTGAATTGATTGCGATTTTGAGGGTGTTCGAACATTTGTGTAGTGACTACGTAAATCAAGAGAGTTCAAAATTTTTGTCACGCCCACTTTCACCCCCGCAATTCAGAAAAAACGAATTAGTAGAGCAGTAGAGAATCGCATTCTTATTTGGCACATCTAATAATGTGGCCGAAATGCATCATCTGACCAAATTAGGTCGAAATCGAACAATAAATATCGGAGATATACGTAAATGCGTTTTGTACTGAAGCGCTGAGGGCGACATTGGCTGGCAAGAGTGAGCGAGACAGCATACGTTCGCTGTTGCGGCATGTTAAAGAAAATTTTTTATGAAATTAATCGCTATTTCGGGGGTGTTTGACTTTATTTAATATAATAACTAGTTGGTACAGGGTATAATCAATGTCGGCAGGGTCGACTTGCTTGCTTCATTTTATTTAAAAACAAAAATTTTAAATGCATGGTATAAAATATATAAATATAAATAAACATCACCGCGTGGTGAATATTTTTGCACGTGTTTTATTATATAAGGAATTACATTTAATTAATTTGCACCTTTATAGTTATCCGATTTTGTTCAAATATTTTATAGGTCGTATGGGTACAAATTAAAGTTAAATGCAATAACAAAAAAACAATTTTATATAATTCTTATTTGATCCCGCACTGATTCGATCGAGGGTCTTTTGTGTTTGTACGGCATTTCTTGGAATTTGTTTTTGTTTCTTTGCTGCCAAAGAAAATTGCTTATTTTACTCAAGGTACCTCCACGTTTTAGTTAATAACTCCGATGTTAATTATCCGATCCGACTAATTTTCAAACTTTACCTATTTTATAGATTAAGTAGTAACTTAAGGACTTAAGGTCTACATCGTGATTCAAACAGACAAACGGACATGTCTCAATCGACTCGACTATTGATGCTGATCAAGAATATATATACTTTATGGGGTCGGAAACGTATATTTCTATGCGTTACAAACATCTGACCAATTTTATAATACCCTCTGCAAGGGCATAAAAATAAGAAGTATAAAATTTTACATAAAAAATACTTTTTTTACGGTAAAACCAGATAAAAATAAAAAATAAAATTATGAAAACACAGCCGAATCGGTAAACTAATTATGGCGTATTCTTTCCAGAGATGTTCAGTAAAATTTTTATACCAAAGCTTTCCTACTCCTTATGTACCGCTACGGTCATATAATTAGCAAAAAAAAAATTTTTTGAACTTATTTTTTTTTGTTTTCAAATTTTAGACAGTTTTTTTTTAAACTTCTGTAGCAGCTGTTTATTTAACACTTGCAAAGAAGTATAACTGTTAATTACCCCTTTAAATTCAAAATTAAAAAGTTATTTTAAGCAAAATCGGTTAAGGGGTTAGGGGTAGTTAGAATTTTGAAAACTCAAAATTTTTTATTTGGCATTTTCCTAAAGTAGGATATTTTAAAAAAATTGTCTTTTTCGAGATATACCTGCTTTTGTAAGGTCTTCTCCACTACGCGCAAGGGACCTCTGGAATTTATAGTCGTTTTTCTCCAAACTATGTTACCACTCTAGCTCGAAAACGGCTTAATCGATTTGAATGAATTTTGAAGAACATTCAAATCTCGCGCTTAATCCAAAGTTTTTAATTTTTAAAAAAAATTTGATTTTTTATGAACAATCAAAGATAGTTTTTCTTTTCGGTAATTCAAAAAAATTTCAAAACGACACCATTTTGTTAATTAAAAAAAAAAAATATCAAAGAAGCTAACTGCCGAAGTTTGTATACCCTTGCAGCAAAATAATTGGTATAAATGTTTAACAAAATCAGAAAAAAAAAAACAAAAAAGAAGAAAAAACACATCCAAAAATTTTCACTTTTTCACCGAGCATTGAACCATCAAACACCGAGCCCATCGTGGCACCGATCTCTACATACTACGCCACCGTCCTTTCTTACCAAGCATAAGCTAATTCGAAATATATGCAAACCCATTGCATCTCGCTCTTTCAATTTCGTTCTGTGTAAGAAAACAACTAAAATATTTCTGTCTCTCTCACACACCGCGTGGTGAAGAATTTTTGCATATGTATGTGTGTGCGTAAGCATTAAAATAAAGTTAATTTCATTTAAATTAGAATATTGATTTGTAACCTTAATAATTATCCGATCTTGTTCAAACTTGGTGTATGGGTAAAAATTAAATTTAAATGCAACAACAAAAAAACATTAATTTTATATATTTCTTATTTGGTGCCGCGCGGATTCGAACACGGGTCTTTTGTGTTTGTACGGCAGATTTCTTGGAATTTGTTTTTGTTTCTTTGCTGCCAAAGAAAATTGCTTATTTTACTCGAGGTACCTCCACGTTTTAGTTAATAGCTCCGGTGATAATTATCCGATCCGACTAATTTTCAAACTCACCATACTTGATAGATCAAGGAACTTAACTTTTTATGTTTCAACCATGTAGCTTGAAATTTGAGGCTGTCATCGTGATTCAAACAGACAGACGGACATGTCTCAATCGACTCGGCTATTGATGCTGATCAAGAATATATATACTTTATCGGAAACGTATATTTCTATGCGTTACAAACATCTAACCAATTTTATAATACCCTCTGCAAGGGTATAATAAAAGCTTCGATTAAGCACGAGATTATTCAATTCTAAAACTAATTCTTTTTGTCCGAAGAATTTTGGATGAATCCTTAAGGATCCATCGTGTTCACCGCAGTCATTTTTTTGAGAAGGGGTCAAAACAGCCATAACTTTGAAAATTTTGAATTCTTTTTTTTTTTATAATGTGAAAATAAGTTTCAACGTCAAATATTAATGCTGCATTATTACTTTTTTGAAAAAAGAATTTTTACTACAAAATATTTTTTTTTTTGAAAATAGTGAATTTTTTACATCCCTGACTACCTCTAACCCCTTAAGTAGTTTTTGGGATATTATGGCAGCACATTCTACACATTCTTGGTACGGTGTAGTATCGCTCGTAGGGTTTGCGGATAGTATGGATAAAGTTCAGTAATTAAAAGTGAACACAGTAAAACCATACGCCGTTAAAAACATGCTTGTGAAGTGGACCTTTATGGAGGGCAATAACCCCAATCACACAGTGGCCAACTCAATAACCAGACCTGAACATTATCCAAACCTATGGGACGAAGTTAAAGTAAAAAAAAAAAAGTTTTATCATTTTTGTTTTGTAAAGTTGTGAAATTATTTTTTTTTTTTCCTTAACGAACTAAGTTGACTAGCAAATGTCATCCAATGATGACCACAGCTATATGTTTCAGTTTATGAGATACTATATATTAAATTTTACATATTTATTGAGATATTAAAGTTTCTTTTTTTTTTAGAAATTTTGGAATTGTCAATTAAAATGTTGAGCAATTGGGTATGGAATTCTGTTAAATCCATTCCAAAACGCTAACAGGCTGTTGTTAAATCAAAAGGATACATCACTGGGTATTAGTTTACCGATTTGACTTTTATTATCATTTTAATTTTTTGTCCGACTATTCGTTGAGCGCTATAAGCAGACTTTTATTTGGTTTTTTGTAAAAAAAAAAGCCATTTATTATTATTATTTTATATTAGCGTTTTCAAAGATTTTTTTTAGTTACTTACTAGCTGACCCGAGTCAAGTATTTCAATGAGTCTTAAATAGATTGCACTCTTCAGCCAACCACCTTGTGATACACAATATTTTTTGTTTTTGGTTTTGACCCGTGAACATGCCACATATAATTGACCATGTGAGAAACGTTGATTTTCTAGATTCAAACCACAAACTTTCAAGGATTGGCCTTGTGATTAGTTAATGGTCATGGCGAATGCAAGACGGATCGTGTTTCCTCGGAAAAGAACTTCTTCACCTACGAATTTTCCTTTGAGTATCGTCGCGTTAATCACATTGTTCATCAATTTATTTACCACCAAACGCGTACCGTTACAAAGTTTTGGTGGGCTTATGTTTCGAAGCATGATTGCTTAGGAGCTAACTTTTAGGCGTAAATTGTGCGGTGGTAAGCCAGGCACATCCAAGGAGTTTAGAATTCAATTGGATAGTTGGTGGCTTTATCTTCATTTGTTACACAGTCAATGGATTTCAATGAATGGATCGTTCCAATGATATCATTTTGAATTATGTAGTTTAGGTCATCTACATCTTTATTCTTAGCCGCTAAAATTGCTCGTTCACTCAACCATTCATTATTTTTATAGTTATTAATGATGTTTGGGAATACTTTTTTGGTAAGTTCGTCTTTCGATGAGACAAAGTTACAGAAACTCAGATGAAATGAAATCAATCCGCTCGATTCGTCGACAGGTACTCGACCATTACTGATAGTCAGTAATTGCTTAGAGAAATCTTCAGTAGATGTATCATTAAGTAATGCAACTCTCATGTTTGTTGTCAGCTGAAGTTTCTACACATTGCGCCATAAATTCGATTATTTAAATGCTTTATTGTGCATTCGTCCTAGATGATGATTTTCAATGCTCATAAAACTTTGGCCATTGCTGAGTTTTTCGAAATATTACTGGTTGGTTCTTCAATTTTTTTAAGATTTAACTTTAAAATTACTGACATGAGGAATGTCTTACCAGTTTCACCAGGGGCATCAAGGAAATATAAAGCACCATTTCCATCATCAATTGCCTTCATTAACATATCATAAACTTCATTTTTGGCGTTTCAACAGTGGTACATTCCTTTGAACTAATAAATCTAATTCCTGGTAATCATATTCACGTTCCCGTTCGAACTCTCGATTTAATGCGTCATTCATTTCACGATTTGGCGCTGGCATTCCTAACCTGACTAATAAACTACCGTACATAAGGTAACACATGTCTTCGTTCAAGAGTAAAGCCCGATTATGTATCTCCTCATTCATCTGAAGATTTCTGGATTTCTGGAACTGACGAGAATTTGATGTAAAATATCTTCTGACATATTATCTTTGTTTTTATGCCATAAGTTAGATGGGTTCGATGGAAAACATGTTGAAATGATGATAGCAAATAGAAATATGCAGAGAAATTGGCTTCAACGATTGTCGTATCTCAATGGGTATCGTTTTCTATTAAATTGAGTTCTCCACATGCAGGACGATATGTTGGGAATATTGTCCGCAGTGAGTCAAATGACGTTGGGCCACGGACATTTACGTGGAAATAGAAAATAAAAGCAGTCATCATTCTTTGGATGAAATGTATACTTTTTGAGGAAATGATTTCGATGAATCTGAAACACCAATGCAAATCTTTAATTTCTCCGCATCAGCATGGATTTTTGAAGGGACGTTCATCACTTACAAATCTTCTTGAATTTAGTACTTTGGTTCATGATGGTTTTCGTAATAAATCTTAAACGGATGTTATTTATACTGATTTCAGCAAAGCGTTTAATAGTGTTGATCACAAACTGTTGTTAATGAAACTTGGTCTGCTAGGTTTTTCTCCTAATATTCTTTCTTGGTTAAAGTCTTACCTCACTAATAGAACTCAAAGAGTTTTGTTTAGAAATTCACTCTCCAAAAATGTTAATGTCTTATCTGGTGTTCCCCAAGGAAGTCATCCGATCCCACTAATCTTTACGTTGTTTATAAATGATTTACCTAATGTTTTAAATAACTCTCATGTATTTATGTTTGCTGATGATGTTAAACTTTGCTTATCACTTAAAGATCCAGCTATTCAATCCATTTGGCAAGCGAATATTAATAAGCTTAGTGAGTGGTGCATGATTAATCACCTCCATCTCAACACACTGAAATGCTCATCTATGACATTTTGTCGACGTTCACCGTTTCTTGCCAATTACTCCATGAATTGCTATCTAGAGAAATAGACTCTCCCTTTTTATTAGGGAAAATAGATTTTGTCGTTCCATGTCGTCCTACATGTAATTTTGTTCCTCTACATTTAAGTACATACGCCTCCAACTTTAGCAGTCATGAACCTCAGAGTTTTGTGTAGAGACTATAATGAGTTTTCCCATATTATTTCTCCTCACTTTTCTCCTTCTTTTTTACGTATTGTACTCTTTGACTTCCTTCGAACTGTTCTTCACTCCTAATTGTCTTATCTTCATCTTTCTCTTTTTGTTCTTGCCTTCGAGCACCTTACTTTTTAATTTACTCCTTAGTTTTTAATTATTATATTTTAATTAACTTAAGTCATTTGCATTAGTTAAGTTGACTTTAAATAAATAAATAAGACCAAGAGCATCAGTAGAACGGATAACCAGGAACCGTATCAAATTCTTTTAAAATTCTTTTATGAAGCATTCCAAGTGTAATAACTTGGCATCTCCGATATGTCATTTCGAAACAACCCTTGTATTTTTTGAGTGTTTGCAAGATAATGACGTGATTCTGGTGTTTCGGCACAAAGCAATGAATGCAATGGCTCAGGTGGCGGAGTCAATAATGGCAATTTCACTCTGCAACTAAGGCAGCTCAACCCGTGCGTTTCTCCGGAAAACTTCGATGCCCCACTATACTTGCAAACAACGTTCATTGGCCCAATGCAAACGCTAAGATGCAAGCAGTAATCAGTGTTGCAATCATATCGATAATTCTCTGACAATTCTCTTCTCGTGCGTCGAAAATCGTCTACTTGTTGATCTCTGTTGTTCGCTCGATGATTTCGCATTGCCAACCGAACCGTTTCACGGGCTGCCTCGCTTTGCTCCTGTGATTGAAAAGCACAAAGTCGAGCCATACTAAAGCGACGCTCTTCACGGGCTATTCCTTTTGCTTCTTGAGTCATTTCATTCGCAATGCTTTGTATCCTTCTTGCATTACGGCTATGTCGGGAAAGATTCGATCGTCTTGGTAGCGGCATAAAGAATACAAATTACTGTGATTATATATTTCCGACAAAATTTATATTATCAAATTTTATATTTAACCGTAGACAAAATTACGTTAAGCTTTTATTTGCGTTTTGTTATTCCATATCAGATTCGTTTTTGTTATACCACATTTTGTTGTCATTTGCGTTTTGTTATTCCATAACAGACGCGTTTTTATTATACCACGTTTCATAGTGACTTCACGGAAAAGCGTTCGAGTGGGATAAAAAGTATCCTATTTCTTTTATATAAGTTAACACCGCTTGGCGTTCCCCGCAATTATGCCCAGTGGCAAATATATTGAGGAGCAGCGGCAGTTGCGACAGCAGCAGCAGCATCAGCGTTGGCCGAGGCGCGAGCAACTGATCTTGGCAGAAGAGTGAGAGTCGGCGAAGAGGTCGGAGTGTAATCTGGGAGTATGAAAGTGTAAGTAAGATTAGTGTATCGTGGCCGCGGGAACAAGGCCTGACAGTTGATACAAAGTTAACTGGCGCCCGAGCAGGGACCGCTTCCTGTCGGGGGAGTTGTCCAAAGAAATATGGAAAGTGAACGCCAATAAGAGTGAGAAAAAGAATAATGAAATAAATAAAACTCAAGAGAAAAAAAGTATAAACAAAAAAGTGCCCACAGTGTAAAATAAAGCTATTTTAATTGAAAACGCTCTACTGTGTAGGTGATTGTCTCTTATTGGCGTTCGGGAGTATTTTTTTTGTGACACCCTCGGAAGCGGTTTTTTTTTCCTTTTTAAGACAAATGAAAAAAAAAAAAGAAAAAAAAGCAAAATTCATAATTTTAAACCACTGTGGCAACAAAAGTTTGCGAGTGGCAGTTATAGTTGTAAGAAAATTCGAAACGAAACTAAACAAGCAAAACATTAAAACGAAAAAGAAAAAAACAAAACGAAAGACGTGTGAGTATTGGCCGCCAGTCGTGTCTTCTGTCGAGGGTATCCTCTGGATAGAGGATATGGAGTCATTCCCACCTTAGTAGGTCCTTAGTGGAACAAAAAGGAAAATGGGAACCTCCCACAACCACACGCGGGTACATATAGATAGATTTAAGTATACTTTTGCTATATAAAGCAAAAAAATTCAAACTTCCATCCACAATAGAATAAAAAAAAACATAAAAAAAGAATTCTGAGAAATTCACGCTGTCAATTAATTCTTTGCAAAATGCAAAGACAATATGTAAAATATAGAGCCGTAGCTATGTAATGAAACATTGGATTCCGGGAAAAACGATTATTTGCGACATTGCATCTCAACAGTAAATATCTTAGCAGGCCGTCCAAGTTAATCAGATGCGATCAGTTGAAAATCATTAAAGAAGTCGCCAATAACACTCACACCAGCCCAAGACAGGTGGCGACAGAGCTCAAAAATGATTGCCAGAAGTTAGTAAGCTATGAGACTATTAGGGAAGTCTTAAGAATGCATAAGTATTCCTCAAATATGCTGTTAACATTGACAGGCGGCTGAGCTATGATATTGCCAATATATATGTACACAGTAGTATCCTTGAGTACTGGGATGATGTATTATGATGATTTTTCGTGACCAGATAATTATAGGGATGTACGACAGAATTAGCAATGTTTGAAAAAATCTAAAGCAGCCCTTCGGGATCAAAATATTTATGTGGGGTTGTATTATAATTAAAACAAATCTTCCACTGTTGAGTGAACAACGAAAGTATATACATATTTGATTCTCTTATGAATGTAACAAATGATGAAAGTGGAATGATTTACTTCTTAGATGCACCTGGTGGTGAAGGAAAAACATTTTTAAGTTCACTAATTAGCAACAAATTCGCTCACAAAATAAAGTTTCACTTGCACTCTTTGTCGGGAATGTCAGCAACTTTGCTTCAAGGTGCCAACAAATATTGACAGCAATGGAACTTTAACCTGCAGCATGCAATGGCAAAGGTTTTGCAGAAATGTGAATTGATTGTTTGGGATAAATGCACACTGGCACATAAAAACATTTGAAGGCCTTAGACAGAAGCTTAAAAGATCTACAGAGCAATTAGATTTGGTGGTGCAATAATTTTATTTGTAGGAGATTGTCGTCAAACATTGCCAGTGATTCCACGATCAACGCCAGCTTATGAACTCAATGCATGTCTGAGGTCCTACAATTTGTGGAAACAATTCAAAGTACTATATTTATAAAAAATCGATTTTTTTTGTCCTATAAATTTTTCAATATCTCTAGAATATTGTGTTAAAATATCGATCCGAGCAATAGCGTTTTTCTCAAAAATGTGTTTTCAAAGTCGGTTGGCAAGATTTCTCGAGAACTAACCAAACGATTTTTATGAAATTTTGCACATGTCTTTGAGATACGATTCTTAAGGAATTGAACGAAGGATTTTTTTTTTTTCATTTACAACTATTTAAAAAAAAATGTAGTGATATTTTCCTTAAAATTTGCATTTTTTTGTAAAAAGGACTGCCAAAAATCCAATTTTCATTTTTTTTTTCCTTCGTTCATTTTCTAGTTTATGGGCTTAACTAAAATATGAATTATTTTTTTTTACTTTAGATGATCCGGTAAGAAATTCTTCTGCCAACGCGGAGGCGTCTTTTTTTCGGGGAGTCACGTCTCAAAGGCCGAGTTTTGAATATTTTTCCACAAAAATTTTTGGGACTGTTGTTGAAACATACATCTTTATAGGAATACTAAATTCGAATGAAAAATTTCATTATCTATATTTATGTTATATTATATTATATTATATATATATATAAAAGAAAGTCGTGTTAGTTACACCACTTATAACTCAAGAACGGCAGAACAGATTTGGCTGAAAATTGGTAGGGAGGTAGCTTAGAGCCAGGAGATGGACATAGGATACTTTTTATCCCGTTCGACAGCGTTCCCGTGGGACTTGACATTAAGAAATAAATAAAATATTTTGGAACAAAGTTTGCCGGATTAGTTATGTCATCGATGAACTCAATTTGATATTTGTAAGAAATCAATATTAAAACTATTTCTATTAAATTAATAATTATACTTGGAATGCTTCATCCAAGAATTTTCAAAGACGGAAGCAAGGTGATGCGGTTCCTGGGTATCCAGATGTGCGTTCTACTGATGCTCTTGGTCGTATGTATACAGTTCATCCAAAGAATGATGAATGTTTCTATTTGCGGTTGTTGCTGGTATATGTGCGTGGGCCAACTTCATTTGAGACACTACGAACTGTTAATGGTGTAATATTCCCAACATATCGTGCTGCATGTGAAGAATTGATCTTATTAGAAAACGATACCCATTGGGATACGACAATCGCTGAAGCCATTATCTCTGCATCTCCAAGTCAGATACGCACATTATTCGCTCTAATAATTTCGACATGTTTTCCATCAAACCCATGTAACCTGTGGCACAAATACAAGGATAGTATGTCAGAAGATATTTTACATCAAAGTCGTGTCAGTTCCAGAAATCACGATATTGAGATGAATGAGGAGATACATAATCGTGCTTTACTCTTGATCGAAGATATGTGTTACCTCATGTGCGGTAATTTATTAATCAGGTTAGGAATGCCAGCGCCAAATCGTGAAATGATTGACGCATTTAATCGAGAATTGGAACGGGAACGTGAATATGATCACCAGGAATTAGATTTAGTAGTTCAAAGGAATGTACCCCTGTTGAATTACCAACAAAAGGAAGTTTATGATACTTTAATGAAGGCAATCGCTGATGAAAATGGTGGTTTATATTTCCTAGATGCCCCTGGTGGAACTGGCAAGACATTCCTTATGTCATTAGTTTTAGCAACTGTTCGGGCGAGATCCAACATAGCGGTTGCAGTTGCTTCTTCTGGAATAGCAGCCACATTGTTAGAAGGATGCCGTACGGCTCATTCAGCATTCAAATTGCCGTTAAATCTTCAAACTATTGAAGAACCAACGTGTAATATTGCAAAACACTCAGCAATGGCCAAAGTTTTGGCGGCATCGAAAATCATCATCTGGGACGAATGCACAATGGCGCATAAACGTGCATTAGAAGCATCGATCATATGATGCATTGCAATACCCACTGATGTTTTGGCAAGGAGAAGATGCATATTATTTTAATATTAAAATGATAAATCCATTGAATGGTAAAGTATCAGTATCTTAATAATGGTTAATGTCTGCATAACAACGTTTGCCGGGTTTTCTAGTTTATATTAAAAAAAAATTGTTGAAAAAAGGCCATTTTTTTCTCGGTGAAACCCATGTAACCCCTTAAGGAAGAATATGCCAAAGAAAATAACGAAATGACCAATCTGGAACATATTCCCTAAACAACCCATTGACATAAGTAATGGCAAATTTCCCCAGGAACAAGGTTAGCGATAAAAAAAATTACTAAACAAAGTGATAGAAGAAACTGAACTGAAAGGAAATTTTAAAGATGAAAGTATTCTCATACCCAGCATCATAATGATTCAGACTGATGTACTATTTGAGTTTAAACGGCTACAGTTTCCAGTGCGACTTGCTTTTGCTATGATTATAAACAATCATTAAGTGTTGTGGTATTAATCTGGAAAACCAATGTATCTCAGATATAAACATGGTCCCATGTTAGGGACCACCAGAATTGCTTTATCTATGCGCCAAATAATCAAAAAAAAAAACCTCGTATATCACAAAGCACTACAATGAAAATAAAACAGATTTTTATTCTAATTTTGATTCTCATGATTGACAAAAATTGTCACATTACATATTCTTTTGAAAGGACGAATTCTGTCGGGTCCCCTAGTAATATATTTTTCCATGTCACAGCTTATTTCGTGCAGTACATTTTTAATGATTTTGTCAAAAAACTTTGGTATTTTTATCGCGGTATCCTGTTTTATATTTGAAAACATATTTTAACCAACATAATTTTATACAATGGGTCTGATCAAAACAAAATGTTGTTGTTTTTTTGGGAGCCACAAAAATGTGTCCACGTTTCCATTTCAAAAATGGGAAATCCCAGCGCAATATTGCTGAAATTGTTCAGCTAGGACTCAGTATTGCAAAATATATTATCCATCGCTTTGTTCACTAAAGTTACCGACAGATTGCACCCAAAAAAATTTTCATTTTGTCCGAGGAGAGATTTATTATTTTGTGCTACGAGATCACCACTTTAATGGCCGTGAAACACTAAATAAGCTGTTTATAAATGCGTAGAACCAACAGTGTAAGCTAAAATTTGCCATGGACTACGTTGGTCGCCCAATTTCGTTCAGAAATGATGTCACATATGTTAATAAGTCCAAATTTAACATCTTTTGGTCAGATCTCCAGAACAAACACCTAAATGATACATGGCGGTGGCAGCGCCATGGTTTAGGCTTGGATGGTGGATTTCGCGATTGAAAACCTGGTTTTTATAGACGGAACTAAGACCAAATACATATGCCTATCACTTTAAGAGGACAGTTAGCTCCAAAGTTTAGAGAAACTGGGTTAAGAAAGCTGATTCCGACTTTACCAGGACAATGACGCGAAATATAAATAGTGCATTGCCCAGTCATGTTTAAACTGGAACATGTCGTCATTCCACTAGCCCAGTCGTCTGACCATAACGTGAATTAAAATTTGTGGTCATTGTTGAACATAGCCTTTTGGTCCAATAATAAAAACCAGCTTAAAACGGCCCTATTCGAAGAGTGGCAGAAAATCTCTAGCGAAGTCACCCGAAAGTAGGCGATCTCAATGGAATCTCGCTTAAAATAGGTATTCAAACAAAAAGGAGGAGTACTGCACGAAATAAGCTATGTAATGGAAAAAGTCACTAATTTTTGGTTTCTGCTATTTTTATACATATATTATTTACTACATACATACAGTGGCTCACAGCTTATTTGATACCTTTTTAAAAAATTGCTGTCCACACAAGTCAAAAACTATAAACAATATCAAAAAACTTTAAATGCTATTTTAAAGGGAATAACTTCTACTTTTCAAAAACAAAGAGTTTTTAATCAAAACTAGCTATTCAATAGCCAGAAAATAACAATACAGAAAAAATATCATAAAAAATATTCACAGGTTATTTGATACAGTCAATGTTAAATGATTAAATTAAAGCCTTATGCAAATTTTAGTATTTAGTGTGCCTTCCCCCAGCTTTAACAACTACCTGGAGCATGTTTGGCGTGGACTCTACTAATTTTTTGTGTAGCTAGGACTTATTTTCGACCATTCGGGGGAATTGTTGGGGAACAAGGCTTTATTCAGGTCCTCTTTGTTGGAAATTTTGGGTTTCCTGATTCCATTTTTTAAAAATTCTCACAGATTCTCGATGACATTGAAGCCTGGAGACTGGGCCGTTCGTGTCATCAGGTTAGGGCAGGTCCAAATGAGCCACGTTTGGATAATCTCGGCCTTGTGCTTGTCGTCAATATTTTGGTAAAACCGGTTATTTTGGCTTATTCTCATTTTTTTTCCAAAATTTGAACCAAGTTAGCTTTCAAAATTTCAAGGTATTGAATCTAGTACATTATTCCCTTGACAAAAACTAAATTCCCCACTCCGAATGCGGACGTTTAAGCCCAAACCATCACCTGGCCATCTGTTTGTTTGACTGTCGATCTGAGGTTCTTCATGTTAGGCTCTAAAATTGTGTTCCTCCATA
The DNA here is from genome assembly GCA_035045865.1 of Drosophila austrosaltans. Taxonomy (NCBI): domain Eukaryota; kingdom Metazoa; phylum Arthropoda; class Insecta; order Diptera; family Drosophilidae; genus Drosophila; species Drosophila austrosaltans. The sequence goes on along the minus strand of JAWNOQ010000073.1, from coordinate 7,141,645 downwards.
CATAGGACAAGCTGTCGGAACAGAAAACATTAAATTTTGACTTATCTGAGAATAATACGGTGTTCCAGAAGGAAGTGTCCTTAAAAATATGTTACTTGGCAAATGAAAGTCGGCTTATCTGGTTCTTTATTGATATGAACGGTTTCTTCCAAGCTACTTGGCCATTAAAATCATGGTCACGCAGCATACACCAGACAGTTTCCCAGCAGCCAATTTTGGAGCAGATAACTTGGGGTTAGCTTTAATTTTTCTCACAATATACTGCTCGTCCGACTTGGTAAAAATTTCATTTGGCGCTTTTCTGCCTTATTTTCCACACGGTAATCGTGGTAAACGGGCTCTTTTATAAGCTGGACCGTAGAGAAACTAAAATTGACCAGTTTTATAGTTTCCCGGACACTCCTTCCCTCATTAAAATTTTGGATGACCGGTTAAAGCTGTTCGAAAGTGACGCGTGGACACATTTCGAAAAATCTATTTTTTTTCTGGACTTAGGGTTGGAAAATTTTTAAGCAATTGCTTAAAATATTGTCTTTTATATTATCCAATCATAACAAAAAAATCGCAAGATAAAAACACCTGGTCGTTGGTCATTTTTCTTACATTGAATTGGCTTTATCAAATAAGCAGTGAGCTCTAAATCGACCATTTATCTGTAATATTTGCAGCCTGCGCCAAAAAAATAACTTTTTGGAAATTCCATAACTTAGAACTAGTACTTTAAACATACATCTTTACAACTGCATTTCAAATTTATTGATAAACCCAATACTTTCGACATAAAATTGATGAGAAATAAAAAAAAAGTTACTGTATCAAATAAGCTGTGAGCCACTGTATATATGTACATAAGTAAAACTCTAAAAAGCCTTTCCAAATATTAAAGGACTGTTGAAAACAACTGCACTTAAATTTTTTACATATATCTTTAATAGTTTAGCAGGTACATACATACATACCCTTACTGTACCATGTATTGGTTCGCTGTACCGCTGCACGAAATAAGCTGTGCGCCACTGTATGCAAATTTTTCATAACTTCACTTTTTGCACTTTTATTTAGAGTTACAGCATAATTTTTTTTAGGAATTAGATTTTTAGTTGTGTGTTTTGGAGTACTGCAGAAATGTCTATGTAATAATTTAGTTGTGTAAAAACATTAATTGCTTTCGAAACTATTCGGCAAATTGTAACCACACTTTAGCTACAGTGGCTCACAGCTTATTTCGTGCAGCGGTACAGTGAAACTTTAAGGGTGTGTACCTGCTAAGCTATCAAAGATATCCAAAAAATTTTAATGTAGTTATTTTTAGCAGTCATTCGATATTAAATAAGACTTTTTAGATTTTTACTTTTGTAGCAAATAATAGATATAAATAACGGAAAACCGAAATTAGTGCCTTTTTCCATGTCACAGCTTATTTCGTGCAGTACACTTTAAATAATTTTGTCAAAAAACTTTGGTATTTTTATCGCGGTATCCTGTTTTATATTTTAAAACATATTCCAACTAATATTATTTTTATACAATGGGTCCGATCATATCACAATATTATTACTGCGGAAATTAGTCCTTTTCCATTTCAAAAATGGGAAATCCCAGCGTAAAATTGCTGAAACCGTTCAACTAGGACCCAGTACTGCAAAAAAAAATTATCCAGCGCTTTGTTCATTAAAGTTAAGTGGCAGATAAGGGTCAAAGTGCACCCAACAAAATTTTCATTTTGTCCGAGGAGGGACTTATTATACGAAAAATAAAGACCAACTCAAAGTTTTCGGCACCAAAATTGGTATCGGTAGGTTGGGAGATAATGGGGAAACAATGTTTCGTAGAAACAAATCGGTCTGTGCTACGAGATCACGACTTTAATGGCCATGAAACTCGGAAGAAGCTGTTGATAAATGAGTAAAACTAGCAGTGTAAGCTAAAATTTGCCAAGGACCACGTTGGTCGCCCGATTTTGTTCAGGAATGATGACATATATGCTTATTAGTCCAAATATGACATCTTTGGGTCCAATGGAATACATTACACTTGACGCGAACCAAGTACAGAGCTCCAGTATAAACACCTAAGTCCTACAATGCTGCATACCGGTGGCAGCGCCATGGTTTGGGCCTGCATGGTGGATCCCGCTGTTGGAAACCTGGTTTTTATGGACGGAACGGTATTTGGTATACATCTACCTATCACTTTTAGAGGACAGTTACCTCCAAAGTGCAGAGAAACTTGCTTTAGGAAGCTGATTCCGACCCTACCAGGACAATGACCCAACATTTTAATAGAGCATTGTCCAGTCCTGTTTAAACTGGAACTGTCCGCATGTCATCATTCCACTAGCCCAGTCGCCTGACCTTAAAGTGATTCAAAAATTGTGGTCATTATGGCACATAGCCTTTCGGAAAAGGTCAATATCTTATAAAAATGAGCTTAAAACGGCCCTATTTGGAGAATGGCCGAAAATCTATAGCAAAGTCACCTGAAAGTTGGCAACCTCAATGGAATCTCACTTAAAAAAGGTGGTAAAACTAAAAGGAGTTTTCACTAGATACAAATTTTTAGTTTTTCGTGACAGTTTTTAGGATAAAGTGTACTGCACGAAACAAGCTGTGACATGGAAAAAGGCACTAATTTCGGTTTTCCGTTATTTTTATCTATTATTTGCTACAAAAGTAAAAATCTAAAAAGTCTTATTTAATATTGAATGACTGCTAAAAATAACTACATTTAAATTTTTTGGATATCTTTGATAGCTTAGCAGGTACACACCCTTAAAGTTTCACTGTACCGCTGCACGAAATAAGCTGTGAGCCACTGTATATGTACATATTAAAGGGAATACATTTAATCTTTTTATAATGTCAATGTTTAAAAGATACATTTCCAATGATACATCTACGAAAATATCCATATGCATGTACATAACTTAAAATACTAGTATAACATGAAAATGAATTCTTAACCTGATGTTGATTGTTCAATATTTACCTTTCGAATTCAAATTGATTACTTCAGTTTACTGAAAAAAAAAATCGATTTTCCGCTCATTGAACTGTCAATTAAACTTAAGATCGACAAAATTGAAAATGTGTAATAACAAATAAAATGTACGTTTCAATCTATATTTCAAAAACAACTTACTGGATGTACTAAAACTTAATTAAAACCAAAACGATACCTTCGTATAAAACACAATTTATACATGCATTTTCCGTAGTGTTACCATGTATTGGCTTAATACATTTAAACGCTTAATAATTGAAATATTCGGAACAGTGAAGTGCAAAACAGTTAAATATTTCGAAACAGGTTCAAATATTTTTAGTTTGTTTAAGTTTAACTATATTTATTGTAGCTTTAATATTTATATCTGCATTACAAGTGAAAAAAGGTTAAATATATCCGCTTACACATAATGAAAGTCACAGATGATAGCAAATGCATGAACAATATATGATAGAATGATGAGATGGAAAATAATTTGTCAACCTTATATTAAAAGATTAACACTACAGTATTAAAATAATAATTTCAATTAGTCTTTATGTATATGTTTGAACACCCGACTTTCATGACTGCAGCAGCATCATACAAAAAAGTAGTCAACAACTCTGCAAAGTAAGAGCAGAGTTGCGGTAAGAAGATAGGAATAGGTACCTTATAATTAGTATTAACATTAACTAATATATATCCAGCTTGAGGATACACAAACAAATTAAATGATCAAGTTATAATTTGTTCTTTATTTGCGACCGACTGGCCGGTTCCAACTATTGTTATGTTAATTTGCGAGATAGCTGCAACTGTTGGTTTTTTTTTTTTAATGCCCTTTAGTTGTTGATGAACACTGTATTATTTATAATAGCCTAGTCGTCAAATAACGCTAGATATGTCCTAGCAACCACCTGTGTGTGCTTAATGGTTGCGGTGACATCATTGATGATTTATCCACCCTCTCAGTTTATCCAGATGAATGTATCGAGTACCTCATCTGGCTGGTGTTTCACATATGAGGTTCTGCACGCAATTAGGTGTTGAAAATCTTCTGCAGAATGTTGTGCTCACCGCCACATCACACCCAGTAAAAATCTAATACTATATTTTTTCTTTGAACTGGATAAACATTAAGAAAGTGTAAGATGCTGTTATTTTGGAAAACTTTATTGCTAGCTACTTCTAAGATATCAATTACACTTACATAAGTGAGATGTCTTTTTTTTTATTAAATTCACTTTCGCAAATGTAATGGTTAAAATTAAATTTTGTAGGTCTGATATACCATTCTATTTTTTGCCAGGACAGTTTCGAAAAGGTGCTCAATATTTTAGTCATTGGGTTTGCTTCTTTCATTAAAGGATTTAGTGAGCTCTTTTAACCTATCTTGAAGTTTGCTATTTATTTCGATTTGTTTATATTCTTGTTCGTTTTACTGGTTTTGTCTGAAATTTACCTGTTCCGAATCGTCAAAATCGTGTGTATTCGCAAACATCTTAACTGCAGTGTCTAATGTATTTGGGCTTCTAGCATTCCTATAGTGTTCCCTTATTATATGTCCGTCAAATTAGCGACGGTCAGTTAATGACGATCGGAACGGTGGAATTCTGTAACATTTTTTATATTTTTATTTTTCAATTATCTGGACAATTAGGCACTTTTTTAAATAAAATAAACTGCAGAATTGTTAAGAAACTCATAATCTGTTGTTTTAATTTGGTGATTTGGATCTTAGCAGGTATTAATAATTTTCATATGAAAAATTGGCTCTATACATTTTGGAGCATATCTCCCTTCACAGAGTTTGTCGGCATAAACGGAGTATGCCAGCTTATGCTCCACATATTCAGTTATATCCCCACCAAATTTGACAAAAATCTACCGCTGCTTTTTTGAGAAAATTGCTTATCAGTGAACCAACCTCTGATTTTAATCCATACAAAATGGTCAAAAAAAATCATGATGTGATTGCTTTACACATTTTGAGTCTCACAGAGTCTGTCGGCCAATGCACGCTATTCCATATTAATTGGTCAACTTTCATGATAAATTTCAAAAAGTTTTATCAAAATCTACCGCAGATATTTTGAGAAAAAGACCCTCCGGAGCCGGAACCAGCCCAACACCGATCGTTGCTAACTTTTTCCGAGTTTGTTGGCATATGCACGATAGTGCATTATACTAATCATAATTTTCTATATATTCTGTTAAGTTTTCATCAAAATCTACCGCAGAAATTTTGAGAAAATCGAAATTGAAAATCGATTCAATATGGCGGCATCGAGTATAGGGGGCAAATATTTAATGTTGCCCAACACCAATCGTCGCTAACTTTTTCCGAGTTTGTCGGCATAAGCACGGTATTACATTACATTAAGCATAATTTTCTATATTGTCTGTTAAGTTTTCATCAAAATCTACCCCAGAAATTTTGAGAAAACCGAAATTGAAAATCTATTCAATATGCCAGCATCGAGTATAGGGGGCAAATATTTAATGTTGCCCAATACCGACTCTCTAGTCTTGCCTGCAGACAATATTCATCTTACTTTGGATTTATCTGCACCGATTGTGGGTGTCAGTCTATTGTTAAATTAAATGGCTTCTTATAATCTGGGTATCTTAACATGTCGTCTTCAGATGTTAAGATATTTTTAAGTCTATCAAACCTTTGCAACTGTTTAGCTTTAGATTCGATTTTGGGATTTCTAGAGTAGTTGGTGCCAACCTTCCCACTGTCTCCTTTAATTGTAGTTTTTTATAAAACACCTTTAAAAGCCTTGAAACGACGTTAGCTCATATAAAGACGTTGGTGGTTTAATAGTGTTTAAGATTAAACACGGTAATTGTTAAAACGACATAAAATATACACAATTAAAAGAATAAATAAATTAAAGTATAATTCGAATCCTGCCTAGCGTACGTTACGTGAATATAGTTATGTTTTAGCCGATGCATTCAGCTAGGCATTTAACGATCAACGCAGGCTTGGAATATAAATAGATCTAACACCTGCACATCCGGGTTTCCTGGAACTCATAACCGCAATTAGAATTAAAATTCCACCACCAAATATGTGACCCTTAGAATCTAAGACTAGTCCTTTCCTAACAAATATTTTAGAAAATAAAAGTGACTTCAGATTGTGAATTCAACAAATGAAGATCGGGTTATTATTTCTTCTCCTCGGAAGCCCTATTCAAATAGACTAAATAGCCTGAACCTTTTTAAGTGAAGTTTTGCCTCCCCTAGTAACAACAAACCCGAGGTATCCGGCGTTTTTTTTTTTTTTTGGAAAACTTCGATTTTTCCAAAGAAGCGTTCATGTCTGCATCGCCAAGATATTGAAGGATACAGTCAATGAGTTTAATATGGTCCTCTTTGGCTGATTAATATACCCTGCCGATCAACCGAATAAACTCTCTTTTTTTTCGAGAATTATTTAAAGTTTTTGCACCGAACACTTTTAAAAATGGAATGAAATACTTTTTTATTGTTAAGTGTTTAATTATGAATTAAACCAAAGAAAAGAAAACCGCCTTAGCAGCACCGTTATTTCTTAATCAATTTTTTTTTTACATAACCTCAAAAAAATTACATTTTTCATCGGTGGATGGAATAGACTCACTAAATTTAAACAAATATGAACGACGAAATATCTAAGCAAGTCTTGGGCGTTGCCGGAAAAACGTGTGCTTTAAGAGAGTTTCTCAGTCCCGAATCAAAAGAAATCTTCCCGATGTTGTTCATTGTTATCATCCTATTGTTTGTTAGAAGGATGGGTGTTTTTTCGATTCCGTCATAGTACTCAAAAAAGGACAGTTCTCCTTGACTCAGCACACATATTTTTTGTTTTACGACGCGAGCCGGTGTTTTGTTCGCGTAAGAGAAGTCTAGTCTATTATAGCATCAAACTTTAAAGCACTGTTGTAAGAAGAAAGTGTCGAACTTACTGTTGCCTTGATCTCTGATTTCTGATTATTTCTGCAGCTTGATAATGTGCGTGTACTGCCATTATACAGATCGAATGCAAATGTTCCCGCTGACCGCCAAATAACATATTCAGCCTGGTTGACCTTGAATTCTGGAACTGACCTTACTTTGACAAGTGGCTCTTTACTCTCAACTGCTGGTACTACACCTAGTTTCATACACTTCCACTTCCGGTGTTCAAATTTTTTAATCATTAAATTGTCTAGTTAAAGCTCCTCCTTTTTTGTTTAGCTTCAAAATCCAGAGCGGATTTTACTGCTTTTTTCGTTGTCACAGAACTCAGCTATATATGCATATGTATATATGGTGTACGTAAGGTGCGGTAGCACCTTAGGAGAACGCATAGAGCGACTCCAGTCGTCCACTTCAACTCCGAAATCCGAGAACAGCACGTCCATGCTGTCTATCTGCTACCTCCGTATGAGGTGGAAGTGTTCACGGGGGACTATAATCAGTGGCCCACTTTCCGCGACCTTTTCACAGCCTTGTATGTGAACAATCCGAGGTTGGCTCCAGTTTAAAAGATGTATCATCTGGTGTTCAAAACGCGCGGCGAGGCAAAGGCAATTGTTTCCAGTTTCCCACTCACTATGATGGTTTCTATGCGGCTTGGGAGAATCTTCAAGTTTGGTTTGAAACAAGAGACAGCTTGTTGCCAGCCAGATGAAGATTCTCTTTAACCTTCCAGCTGAAAGACATCCAGACCACCATCCAAGGGTGCGATCCGGTGTTAGCACGGAGAACTGGGACGTCTTGTTGGTCGCGCTGTGTACATCCAAATTGCCAAACGCCACCATCGCATTATGGGAACAATCCATCCCAAACAAGACTGACCTCTCATCCTGGTCCGACCTGAAAAACTTTCTAATAGATCGGTATCGCGTTCTAGAAATGTTGGAAGGTCGAAAGCCAACTCCTGCGCTACAAGTAATCCCAGCAGCCGTCCGCAAATCTGGGCTTCCGACTAGATTTCAGTCTTTAACCACTACCGTCACTGTCAATAAGGTCTCCTGCCAATTGTGTGTCAGAGAGAACCATCCGATCCGCGTCTGTCTAAAATTCGCAAATATGCCCATGCAAGAACGAGTGGCGGCAATTAAACATCTGACATTATGTCTTAATTGCTTTGCACGTGGCCATCAATTGCGAGGGTGTCTTAGTCTTCATTCTTGCCACATATGCCAGGAGCGGCACCACACACTCTTGCATCGCATTAACAATTCCACAGTGACGATTTCCAGTGTGCAGTCACCAAAAATAAATCCTCGACGACAACAAACAAATGCTCTCCCTGCAGAGACTGTTGAGCGCCCAAATCCAAGCCATGGCCTCCAGAAGTTCCGAATATCCACGCCTCGTAAAGGTTTGCTGGGTACGGCCATGCTAATTATACGACATCAAGGTGCCGAATTCCAAGCACACGCCTTGATAGACACCGGATCAGAGGGAGCATTCCTATAAAAAAGGATGTTCGATCTGGTGAGACCCCGGTTCCGTGTCATTGACGCTAAAATCAGTGGCATCTTCAATTGTGTTGCCACCAACTCTCACAAAATATACTAAAAATCTCCTCTCCTAGAGATCCTTCCAAGCACGTGGAAGCGCACGCATTCGTTTTGCCCAACCTTCCTAGCGCGATTCCGTCCTGTCCGGTTCCCACAAAGATAAAGGAGAGCATTCCGCGTCTTCCTTTGACAGATCCACATTTCCACGAAAGTTCTCCAATAGACTTAATCATAGGTGTGGATCTTCTCCCCAGTGTTTTAGGAAAGCGCATCGAAGAGGGCATCTGCGTGTCCCTCCTTGTTCTCGAGACGATATTCGGGTGGATTCTGTGCGGTCCTACAGTTGAGCCGACCACTGGGTCCACGTCTGCAGCTCAAATTTCCGCGTCTCCAAAAACCGCTCGTCCCAGCCTCGAAGGAAGCGATGGACTTCATCGAGAGAACTCCTACCTGTGCAATGTCTGCGGAGGACATCATGCGCTCCGGAAATGTCGGCAGTTCCTCAATCTCTGCGCGACAAGGCGACTACAGGCAGAATTAGAGCACAAATACTGTCCTAACTGCCTCGCCCACGAGCACTCCACAGGATTGTGTAGAAGTAAATCGGGCTGTCGCCGGTGTGGTGAGAAACACCATACCCTCCTCCATCCCACTGCTTCCGTAGCACGACGATGTGCTTCACAGAGGAATCTACCGCAACGAGGCTCGTCCAACTCCAAATGCTTACCCCGAGCGCCCACGAGGCATACCTCTATCCTGAGGTCATCCAATCCAATTATGTGTCCAGTTCGGGCGGAACTCCTTTAGTTCGGCGCTCCAGAACGATGCTGCTCCCCATCCTTACCAGTCCACCCGGGCTATTGCAACTTGTTGCAAGGGGGGCGGTATGTTTATGCCAGAAAGAGTAACCAGCAGGGGAAAGATGAGGGCTTTTGCCACTATCCCCGAACGGGCAAACTAGCTTAATTACTAAGCTAAGTCCTAAGGAAAACTCCATCTTGCCAAGTTAGTTTTTTCCTCCCCGGTATATACAATCATCACCCGAGATTTTCCTTGGCCTCTTAGTTCTACACAAAACCACTTATATCCGATAACGCCTAATATTAACATTGTGACCCGGTCCGTGTATTGTTTTCAAATAAATCTGGCCTGTGTTCAATCGAGTTAACTCGCGTTTTAATTTCCTTCAACACTTGGGTAATAAGTCTGGGCTCTATATCACTTGACAGAAGCTTCGTCCTACTACATTCAGCGTCCTTAATCCTGTGATCGATTAAAGTTCGCTTCTCAGTTTGCTTACTTTAGTCAAGCCCGTTTACTCACCAGGACCTGATGGGATACCTGATTGTGTACTCAGGTTTTGCGCTGAGACTTTGATTTGCCCACTTCTTAAGTTATTTACTTTGTCCGTTGAAACTTCCTCTTTACCAACCATTTGGAAGGAATCTTTTATTATTCCTTTGCATAAAAAGGATAATAAATCCGTAGCTTCAAATTATAGGGGTATTTCCAAATTGTCTGCTATTCCGAAGGCATTTGAGAAAATTATAACTTCTTAACTGCAACATTTCTGTAGTAATATTTTTTCATCCTCTCAACATGGGTTTATGAAACGAAGATCGACTACCACTAACCTTTTAGAGTTTACTTCTTTAGCGATCGAAGGTTTCAAGAAACTGGTTTGCAAACTGATGTCATTTATACTGACTTCAGTAAGGCTTTTGATACTGTCAATCATACACTGCTTTTGTTCAAGCTGAACGAACTTGGCCTTCCAAGCCTTTTGCTTATTAAATTTCTCAATATTTAAATAACCGTACACAAAAAGTTTTATTTAAAAATTATCTTTCGAAGACCATTTATATGACCTCGGGGGTGCCACAAGGTAGCCATCTAGGACCACTGCTTTTTACGCTCTTCATTAATGACCTTTCTTCAGTCGTAACTCACTTTCGTGTGCTTATGTACGCTGACGATGTTAAACTGTGTATTAGTTTTAACGACTCAAGTACCCCACGTCTGCTTTAAGTTGATCTTAATAACTTCCAAACTTGGTGTGAAATTAACTTATGAGAACTTAATGTTTCCAAATGTAACGTCATTTCATTTCATAGATCCACTTTGCAATTAGTGGTGTAATATCTTAATAATACCCCTTATGGACCACAAATTAAATTTTACTCGAAAGAATTTGACGATCCTTACACAACCAAAACTCTTTTTATTTCACTGCTCCGCCCCATTTTGAAGTATGGATCATGTGTTTGGTCTCCACAATATGGATCACACCAAGTAAAAATTGAATCTGTTTAAAAACAGTTTTTAATTTTTGCTCTTCGTGGTTTAAACTGGGATCGAAATGTTAACTTGCCTCGTATTCTAAAAGACTTCTTTTAATTAATCTTCCCTCCTTACTTAACCATAGAGTAATGCTTGGCACTTTGTTTATTCACAAGCTTCTAATTAGACAAATAGACTGTCCTTATTTACTTATTCAGGTCAATCTATCTGTACCTTGTAGACTAACCCTAAATTTTATCCTTTTAACACGCTGCACTTCTAACTAATCTTTACACGAAACTTTTCGAGTTCTCTGTTCCGACTACACCCGCCTTTATTCTGTAATCGGATCAGAGTTCTCAATATCCATCCTAAAAACTTGTATTTTAAGTTGTCTATCTAGTAGTTAGTCTTAATTACTATTTAAGTTGTCGTCCGTTGTCCACGCGACTTCGTTTTTGCATGCTGTCTGCTAGGGTTCGCGCGTAACAGTCATTGTCCTAGTGTCGCTTGGGCCACTTGAACGTACTGCGCATTGTACGCGTCAACGCCCAGAAGGAGATAAATTGCATACGTTAGCGGATTGTGATCCGTCTTGATGACAAAAATGCGTGCTTCAAGCATGTGCTTGAAGTAATGAATGGCCATATAAAAGGTCGACGTAGACACAAATCAATGTTCAACATGTGCGTCCCAAATGTTTGAATTAGCGTCTGATTTGCTGCAAAAAGTTGAAGATCATTGTAATCAGTAATTTAGTTTTCTTACAGTACATAGCGGAGTTCGTTGATTTGCTGATAGTCGGTTGGCCACCGCCCGTCAGCTTCGGTGGTAGCCGTTTTAGTTTAACAGATTAGATTTTGGGCAGCCAGGGCTGCATCCTCTAGCTGCACTGCCAAACTTTTTATGATAAAAACATGTCCTCATTGTGCTATGGGGTATTAGCACGTGAGCGTGAACCTTTTGTTGGATCCTTCAGACAAGATACATTGGATTTTAATTTACGCACTGCTTCGCGTATGTGTGCGATAGAGCTTCCACTGAATTGTCTTCAGATGGAGGATTACTGGCTTTTGCTTACTTTTTCAGCTTCCAATATTTTATCAGCCATTTTAGCCAGACTATTGGAATCATTTTCTTTCCAAACTGATAAGAGGGCTCGTATCGCTTGAGGCATTTGGTTCATGAATAAGGTACGCATTATCGAGAGATTTACCAATCCGGGAGCTAGCTGCTTCATGTGAGCTAAAATGTCACTTGGTCTCATGACTGTAGTTTCACCTCCATGCAGTAATCGCCGCACTTTGTTTTCGTCAGATTCTGCATACTTATTGAGAAGCCTTGATTTTACTTCGCCAAAACGATTGTCGGATGGTGGTGTTGTAATCAGATCTTCAATCTCCAAAATGACGTCGCTGTCCAAATGGATTGCCACAATGTCAAACCGATCGGTATCGTCAGTCACATTGCTAAGGCGGAATGAGCGTTCCAATTGGGCAAACTATACCTAAGGGTTGTTTTTGTCGAATTTGGCTACATGAACTCGTGACAGACTCGTATTTGTGGATGGTTGAAGCGTAACAGTGCCGAGCTGTTGTAGATTGGCTCCATGGCGAGATCGCTTCTGTCATGGAATTCTTCCCAGTCGTCGTTTTTTCTAGATGAACGTACTATAATTTTTGTGTGGCATCACCAATACTTAGAAGTTGGAAGCTGTGTGCGCGCCAAAATTCTCTGTAAACACGTACTTGTGTGTTTATGTGTGTTTGTGTGTAATTTTGGCGAGTTGGTTTATTATTTTACAAACTTCAATAAGTCCGTGTGTTCAAAATTTAGGGGTCACCACTTTGGGAATCGAAACTAATGATTCCAATTAATTATTCAATACTTTATTTAAAATAAATTTGATACGCATGTGGTTACACATTCAATTGTCGGTAGTTTCCTAAGTGACATTCGATTATATTTCAATAGTCGTCTATCAATAGATAGGGTTGCCAGCATGATTTCACGCCGCCAACTATCTAGGGTTGACTAGGGGCCGCCACAAATTTCTGCCCCATTCAACTGATTGTCATGAAAATCAGTATGAGCATGTAATTTTACAATTGAAATAAAAGAAGCTTATTTTTCCGAAAGCTGAATATACTTAGATAAATACGCCAATCGGATTTTTTCGAAATAAACAAAATCAATAAAATGAATTAAAATGAATTGAATAATTGTGTACTGATTTTTTTAAAGGTTTTTTTCTTAAATTTATTTTAGTTGTTGGCGTAGCAATGTGCACCAGCTACAGCTGTTATATTACATTATTAATGCATTCATCCATATGAAGTTTTCGATTTATTATTTAGAAATTGCAAATAAAAACAAAAAACTGCAATTTACGGTGTTTCAAAATATTACCCTATTGCATTCGGTCGAACCATTGGTCATAGCTTTTTTTCTACATTTCCTTTTTTTGGCTCACCACCATGGTTTATGAAGCCTTCAACTACTTGTTAGGCAATCGTAAATCTTAAACACGCATTCTTTGGTGTGTCCCTTTTTACAAGTGTTATGAAAAATAAGAATCTAACATAAATATAAGATCTAGTGATCTCTCATTTTTGTTACGCACAGGATTAACTTGGGTTAGGGATAACTCAAGGAGACCGTCAACAAAGCAATGTGAGGAGGAGGGCCTCAACAAGGAAGACTCACCTGATGGAAGCCACGAAACGTCAGGTAGATTAAAATCTCCCAGAACGATAAATATGTCTGCATCCGAAAGAAGTGAAGAGATAAAGCGAATAGCTTCTAAATGGCTAGCATATACCGTCATGTCAGAACTCGGTGGAATATACGAGCAAACTAGAAATACAGAATATGATTTCAAACAAATTTTGACACTAACAAATTCAATGTCAAGAACGGCAGGTGGCAGAACTATTTCTGAAGGAAGAGATGAATTTACGGCAATCAAAACTCCACCACCATTTTTGGAGATTCGATCGCATCTATAGGTTGAAAAAATTGTGGGAAAAACAGAGGCATCAGAAATGTCTGGCTCTAACCACGTTTCTGTAAAGACCAAGATATGAAAGTCAAAAGATAGACTATCTACAAAAAGCTTAGAAAGTTTAGATTTTAGTCCTCTAACATTCTGATAGGCCAGAATAAGGGACGAAATTAGTTTTTTGACCCGCCAGCTACTGACAAGCCAGAGGGTATGGAAGGATTAGTTGTGTTAGGCAGACGAATCGGAGGGCGATTTTTCTTTTTCTTAGCCGTATACTCCTTTATAACTAAATGTTCCGGCCAAAAATCTTTGTGACAAATTTGGTCAAAGACATTTGGTGGGACACTGATTTTAAATGACGAGATGTCACGGGTGTATGAAAACCTAAACTTTTCCACCACAATGTTTGGCGCCACGACTTCTGCCCGGATGTGGGCTATGACATCATCTGATGAAGTATTGGGATCGAGCCGCGAAACAAAGATTTGCTTTTTTGGTGGAATGGCTACAAGAGATCTCAATGCACCAGTCGCAACCGCAGCAACAGCAATTTGCACTGGAACTGCTGAGGCAGATAACGCTTTGAGAGCTCTTCTTGTTAAAATTTAATTGGGAATATCCCTCGGAGAGGATATTCTCCCGGACTCATCGGAAACTACAACCGATATCGAGTCAGCTTGCGGGGCACTATTAACAGGTGAAATGTCAATCGTCCCCGCAACTGCAGTCACTGCTGGACTCCTAAACGATATCAGTTGCTGACCATTTGGAGTTATGGGGTCGTTCGACGATGCCGGAATCGACAGAAACAGAGATGCCGGCGGATCGGGAGAGAAATCCGAAATTCGTTTGATAGTTTATAACTATTAAACTGAGTTTCCAGAGACGAAATCTCATCACGAAGTTTTAGAAAGCCAGCCGACAGGGACTTAAAGCCCTCTCTCGTCCGCCGCATAAATAGACGTCCCGGCACGCTTCACAACTCCACTTTAGGCCCCCACCTTATCCAATACTAACCTTTACTTTGGCTGTATAACCAGCGCATTTGACATGCATAATGTTATCACACAGCCAGCACAAAAAATAGTCATCTTGGACTTTTTGGGGATGAGGGCACTTTTTGGAAAAGCAGACAGCCATTGTAAATTTAATTGTTTATTATTATTTTTACTGATAAGAAAAAAATAAATAATAAATTGCAAAAAATTAAAAAAGAAATTTAAAAATGAGCGATGTATACGAACCAAGAAGTAACACAAGTGTTAAAGTTTTAATCTTCAGAAAAAAAACTGAAGAGAAATTAAGAGAGTTAGTAATAACAAACAACAACAAAGACTGGCACAATCGCAAGAGTAACGTTAGCGATCGCGGGCAATGTAGAAACGCGAGAGCAAGCACTACACAAACAACAACACTAATGTGTATGCGAGAGCGCGAATGCAAGAAAAAGAGATCAAAAACAAAGTCAAAGTCTATGCAGGCAAAACAACAAAACTGTAAGTTTTGTTATAAAGTAAAACAGTAAGTAATAATAGCTTTCAGTAAATGTTTAAGAACAAGTTATAATAAGTTAATTAAATGAAAAGATTGGATAAAAGCGAGACCGCAAAAAAAAACACGACCGACTTCGTTGAAGTGAAGATATTTTAACCGACAGTTTGTAGTTGTTATGTCAATGTCTTTCTAGGAGGTAGAGATTTTTGTCGGGTTGAGGGATTCAGCATTGCTTATAGCAATTTGCTTATCATTTGTTTTATTTTTTGGAGTGTTGATCGCAGTGATTAGCTGTGACAGCTGCGTAGGTAGTCGTTGAGTTTAATGTGGTGTTTTGCTGTTAATGCTTTTGAATAATTTTTACTTCTTGCAAACAGCACTTTTTTTGGTGTTCATTCGGCATGAGGATGAGGAGGCAGGCTGATTCGCATTGCAATTGGCACAGACAGTGCGTGTGCACGGATCTGGAATATGGGGAGGTACATTACAAGAATGGCTAGGCTGTGGCAATCTTTTGCTGCGTGACCAACCTGCTGACACTTCTTATACCTCATCGGGCTAGGAATATATTCTCTTACCTTGACGGTATGCCACAAAATACCAAGCTTGCTTGGTAAACTAAACAGGTCAAAAATTAGAAGAATTACACCAGTTGGTTTTGGGACTCCAACAATTTTTTTTGCAGAACCTAAAAACAGAGTAAATGTTCTGGGATTTAAGTTCCTGAATAATTTATTTGAAATATTTATTTCCTGAATAATTTATTTGAAATATTTATTTAATTATCAACTACAGGGGAAGTTTAAATTCGACATCGCAGATAAATTAGTTACTGAACTTTTGATAAACTTGCTTTGATTTTACCAGCATCAATAGGTTCCCATCCCGGGGGTTGAGATCGAAATGATATTTTTGCGTGTTTTATTTAAAGCACGGTGAACTGCAAAGCAAGGAAAGTCAGAGATCGGTTAGTCGGTGTTTGTGGAGCCTATGACGATGAATTTCGGATTTTGTTGGGCAAATATTCGTAAATTAGGGTGTTCCTCCGAAAACTGTTGGTATTGTCTTTTGATTTGGGCTTCAGGGCTAACGCTAAGACTAGCAAAGCGGTTGTCCCCCAAATTGTGTGAACCAGGGGCCGTGGTTTGAGGATGGAAGTTTCCACTAAGGCTTATTGAAGGCACACGTTCAATTTGAAGAAAGAGAAGTATAAAAAAAGAATAAACACTGAAGATCGATCGAAGCACAGACGTTCACACTCGTAGAGAGATAGTGACTGAGAAATATTTTTATTCGCCGTTTATCTACTACGCGCATTCAAAGCGAAAGAAAAACGAATTTGCCTTGTGTTTAAATTACTTACTCAATGCACTATGGGTAAAAACCCCGAAATTTTGACATTAATAAGGATTTTTTTTCTGATATGAATATTTTTATGTATCTTTTTACATATATACAAATTAATGTATGTCTGTATGTACTCGATGAACTCAAAAACTACTGGACCAATTTTTATGAAAATTGGTACATATATGTATGAATTTTTCCACGGGGAAGGTTTGTATATGTTCATTGACGACACTCGCCACCAGGTGTTGCTGCAGAGTAACAACTTCTGCCCCATTTAACAGATTGTCATAAAAATTAATATGACCTCCTGCGGTAATCTTCAGGAAAGTTGATGTGCATAAGATCATGACGATATTTGTGTTGCTACTACCAATTTTCGAACGATGACGCCAATAAGTTTGTTAATTATGCCACTTTCAATTGAATATTTGTAGTAAAAAGCAGAACAACATCTGTCGGTTCCACTAGTCTTCTTCTATATATATAAAAATTAATGTATGTCTGTATGTACTCGTTGAACTCATAAACTACTGAACCGATTATTATGAAAATTCGTATATGTATGTATTTTTCCACAGGGAAGGTTTGTATATGTTCATTAACGCCACTCGCCACCAGGTGTTGCTGCAGAGTAGCAACTTCTGCCCCATTCAATTGATTGTCATGAAAATCAGCAGAACCATTTATTTTAACAATTGAAACAACAGTTATTTTTCTCAAAAAATTTGATTAGTTGTTTAGATATATATAAAAATGACTGTATATCTGTATGTACTCGTTGAACTCATAAACTACTGAACCGATTATTATGAAAATTGGTATATGTACATATGTATTTTTCCACAGGGAAGGTTTGTATATGTTCATTAACGCCACTCGCCACCAGGTGTTGCTGCAGAGTAGCAACTTCTGCCCCATTCAACTGATTGTCATGAAAATCAGCAGAACCATTTATTTTAACAATTGAAACAACAGTTATTTTTCTCAAAAGATTTGTTTAGTTATATATAAAAATGAATGTATATCTGTATGTACTCGATGAACTCATAAACTACTGAACCGATTATTATGAAAATTGGAATATGTTTGTATTTTTCCACAGGGAATGTTTGTACATATATGTTCTTTGACGCCACCAAGTGTCGCTGCAGAGTTGCAACTTCTGCCCCATTCAACTGACTGTCATGAAAATTAGTAAGACCATGTATTTTTACAATTGACACATAAGAAGCTTATTTTTCCGTTAGCTGAATTAACTTAGATAAATTCTCCAATCGGATTTTTTTCGAAATAAACAAAATCAATAAATGATTTACTGTTTTTTTTTTTTAAGTTATTTTTCTTAACTTTATTTTAGCTGATGGCGTAGCAACGCCCGCCGGATACACCTAGTATCTAATAAAAACATGATAAATAATGTAAAAACATTTCACAAAATTTTGTAAGGTAAATTTTTAAGTGCCCCCAATGGTTTAAGCTTAGCCAAAGTCAGCTGTTTCAGGGTTGCACTAGTTTTCGATATAAGGCGGAGAAACTTCTTCGACTTTCAGCGTGCATAAACCTTTTTATTTTACAATTGTGGAAAAGTTTAATATGAAAAAAAAATTCAAGAAGGTTTGTACAATAAGTTGTATACATGAATTTTGCAGATATTGTGATTTATTGTCCAAATATCCAATGCGTTGCTATATGTATTTCTAGATCAAAACTTTTGATTTGAGAAAGGTATTTAAAATGTTTTATTAACAAGTTGTGTATTAATCTTCGCTAAATTCAACATTGAAAAAACTTCTTGTTACTTTTTGCCCCTTTACGAAATAATCGACATGATGCAGTGACACACGAGTTCTCCAAGAAAGCACTGTAAAAAAATATATCGTGCAGAAAATAGGCAAAGACAAAGTATCGGTCGATCAACTTAAAGTAACTAAGCTTAAAGTCAAACAATTTGTTAGATTTATTAAATTTACTGTACCAAAATGCAATCAAAACTTTTATATCATATTTCTTCCGAATATAAGGTGAACTCCATGAAATTTAAAGATCTGCGTGAGAAAACCTTCAATATGTCAATGTTCAATGTCTCCAACCATCCACAAAATTTATGTTTATGGATGGCAGACAGCAGATAGCTGTATAGTTCTAGCGAGGGTTTTGAGAGAAACCGAAAATTTATAAAAGCGATCGAAAATCACATGCTAGAAAGGGAAGTCGATTGCAAAATATAAGTGATGTGTTTAACATCTGACCCACTTATTTCAAGCCTCAACTTTGTAATCCTCAAGATTTTTATTATGATATTATGTACAGATGGGTTGGTTTATTTTAAGAGTAAATTAATTTAAAAAACGTGCGTCTCTTTTCGTCGCGTGCCAAAATTCAAGTGTGCCCATCTCTCAATTAATCGTTTAATACGCCAATTAGTCGTTTAATACTATAGATAATGTAGCACCCACTATTTTTATCGGATTTTGAAAATATTTTGGATCCATAACTTGCTTGCTCCCGCACTTGCTTGTGCGTCCCTCTATCTACGAACTCGCACATTTATGCCTACGTTCTCGGACTCGCGATCGCGACGTTTCGTTCCCCCTCCTTGTGTTGTACGTCCCTCTGCCCACAAACACGCACATTTACAACCCTTTATCGAGCTCGGAATTTCTGTTTCTGCGTCCCGTATTTGGATGTGCGTCCCGCATTTACTTGTGCGTCCCTCTGCCTACAAACTCGAGCTAGCGATCACGACCTTTTTTCCGCTTTCCCCTCCCGCATTTGCTTGTGCGTCCCTCTATCCACGAACTCGAACATTTAATACCCTTCCTCGAGCTCGCGATCGAGACCTTTTTCTCTGCTTGTGCGTCCCTCAGTTGAGTTTGCGTCCCGCATTCACTTGTGCGTTCGTCTGTCTACAAACTCGCACATTTTTTTGAAAAGATTCAATTCTTGTTTGGTGTTACTCTTACTGAGAAACCCAATGCATATTCTAAAATCGCACAGAATAGCGAGGTAAAAAGAATTTTGGTTGTATATGGAATATCCTTTGACTCTCCAAACTCTACAACCCCAGTTGGTACCCACGGCAGTGGATATATGGTGGATTGGTTTTTTTTTATTCTTCTGGACGTTGACGCGTACAATGCGCAGTACGTTCAAGTGGTCCAAGCGACACCAGGACAAAGCCTGTTACGCGCGAACCCTATCAGACAGCATGCAAAAACGAAGTCGCGTGGACAACGGACGACAACTAAAATATTAATTAAGACTAACTACTAGATAGATAACTTAAAATAGTAGTTTTTAGAATAGTTATAGAGAACTCTGATCCGATTACAGAATAAAGGCGGTTGTAGTCAGAACAGAGAACTCGAAAAGGTTCATGCAAAGAATAGTTAGAAGTACAGCGTGTTAAAGATAAAGGGACATAATTTCGGGTTAGTCTACAAGGTACAGATAGATTGACCTGATTAAGTAAATTAGGACAATCTATTTGTCCATTTAGAAGCTTATGAATAAACAAAGTACCCAGCATTACTCTACGATTAAGTAAGGAGGGAAGGTTAATTAGAAGAAGTCTTTTAGAATAAAAGGGGAAAGTTAACATTTCGATCCCAGTTTAAACCACGAAGAGCAAACGTTAGAAACTGTTTTTGAACAGATTCAATTTTAACTTGGTGTGATCCATATTGTGGAGACCAAACACATGATCCATACTTCAAAATGGGGCGGAGCAGTGAAATAAAAAGAGTTTTGGTTGTGTAAGGATCGTCAAACTCTTTCGACCATCGCTCAATGAAACCAAGACAACTCATGGCTTTATTGACAGTGATATTAATATGACGAGTAAAATTTAATTTGTGGTCCATGAGTACACCCAAATCATTAATCTCGTTCAAACGTTCAAGTGGGGTATTATTGAGATAATACACCACTAATTGAAAAGAGGATCTATGAAATGACATGACATTACATTTTGAAACATTAAGGTTTAATAAGTTAATTTCACACCAAGTTTGAAAGTTATTAAGATCGACTTGAAGCAGACGTGGAGAGCTTACGTCTTTAAAACTAATACAAAGTTTAAGACGGAAGGTCATTAGTGAAAAGCGTAAAAAGCAGTGGTCCTAGATGGCTACCTTGTGGCACCCCCGAGGTCACATTGATGGTCTTCAAAAGATAAGTTTTAAATAAAACTTTTTGTGTACGGTTATTAAGATATTGAGAAATCCAATTAAGCAAAAGGCTTGGAATCCCAAGTTCGTTCAGCTTGAACAAAAGCAGTGTATGATTGACAGAATCAAAAGCCTTACTGAAGTCAGTATAAATGACATCAGTTTGCAATGCATTCCTGAATCCCTCGACCGCTAAAGAAGTAAACTCTAAAAGGTTAGTGGTAGTCGATTTACGTTTCATAAACCCATGTGGAGAAGATGAAAGAATAGAACTACAGAAATGTTGCATTTGAGAAGTTATAATTTTCTCAAATGCCTTAGGAATAGCAGACAATTTGGAAATACCCCTATAATTAGAAGCTACGGATTTATTACCCTTTTTATGCAAAGGAATAATAAAAGATTCTTTCCAAATGGTTGGAAAAGAGGAAGTTTCAACGGACAAAGTAAATAACTTAAGAATCGGGGAAATCAAAGTCTCAGCGCAAAACCTGAGTACATAACCAGGTATCCCATCAGGTCCTGGTGAGTACACGGGCTTCACTAAAGTAAGCACGCGAAGAAGCGAATCTTCATCGATCACAGGATTAAAGACGCAATTAGACCTTTTAACTGATAGGGATATGAAAAGTTAGCTCGATGATCTTTGGAGGAATAGGTCGTTTTGAAAAAATCAACAAACATATCGACAATGGCCTTATCATCGTTTGCTTTATCATTTTCAAAACATAAATAGGACGGCTGCACTGCCACCTTTCGTTTGGCGTTAACGAAGTTATAAAATTGCTTAGGATCACGAAAGAACTGAAGTTTACAACGCCTAATGTAATCCTTATAGCATAGTGTATTAAGCACTGAAAAATTCGATCGAGCAACAGCATAAAGAGAGAAATCAGACGGTCGACCCGATTTTTTGAAATTTCTATAATATCTAGACTTTACATTTTTCAAATTAGTTAACTCACGTGTAAACCAGGGCGGTTTGTTAGACAATACATGGGTCACACGTGGAACACAAGCATCAAAAAGTGAAAACATAGTATTATAGAAAAAACAAATGGCAGCATTCATATCATTACAGGAGTACAGATAAGACGAGTCTGTGGCAAGAATTAGCTCATTGAGCTTGAAAAAGTTAGTTTTACGAAAGCAACGGGTACGAGACGTCGAACTGGTACCAGCATTTGATAACCGAAAAGGTAGATCAATAGTCAAGTCCAAAGTTGGATGGAAACTGTCTTCGGGGACGACTAAGGGATCAATCCTCGAAACAGTGCAGTTAGAAGAATCTAACATAAATATAAGATCTAGTGATCTCTCATTTTTGTTACGCACAGGATTAACTTGGGTTAGGGATAACTCAAGGAGACCGTCAACAAAGCAATGTGAGGAAGAGGGCATCAACAAGGAAGACTCACCTGATGGTAGCCACGAAACGTCAGGTAGATTAAAATCTCCCAGAACGATAAATATGTCTGCATCCGAAAGAAGTGAAGAGACAAAGCGAATAGCTTCTAAATGGCTAGCATATACCGTCATGTCAGAACTCGGTGGAATATACGAGCAAGTTAGAAATACAGAATATGATTTCAAACAAATTTTGACACTAACAAATTCAATGTCAAGAACGGCAGGTGGCAGAACTATTTCTGAAGAAAGAGATGAATTTACGGCAATCAAAACTCCACCACCATTTTTGGAGATTCGATCGTATCTATAGGTTGAAAAAATTGTGGCAAAAACAGAGGCATCAGAAATGTCTGGCTTTAACCACGTTTCTGTAAAGACCAAGATATGAAAGTCAAAAGATAGACTATCTACAAAAAGCTTAGAAAGTTAAGATTTTAGTCCTCTAACATTCTGATAGGCCAGAATAAGGGACGAAATTAGTTTTTTGACCCGCCAGCTACTGACGAGCCAGAGGGCATGGAAGGATTAGTTGTGTTAGGCAGACGAATCGGAGGCCGATTTTTCTTTTTCTTAGCCGTATACTCCTTTATAACTAAATGTTCCGGCCAAAAATCTTTGTGACAAATTTGGTCAAAGACATTTGTTGGGACACTGATTTTAAATGACGAGATATCACGGGTGTATGAAAACCTAAACTTTTCCACCACTATGTTTGGCGCAACGACTTTTGCCCGGATATGGGCTATGACATCATCTGATGTAGTATTGGGGTCGAGCCGCGAAACAAAGATTTGCTTTTTCGGTGGAATGGCTACAAGAGATCTCAATGCGCCAGTCGCAACCGCAGCAACAACATTTTGCGCTGGAACTGCTGAGGCGGATGACGCCTTGAGAGCTCTTCTAGTTATTACTTTATTGGGAATATCCCTGGGAGTGGATATTCGCCCGGACTCATCGGAAACTACAACCGATATCGGGTCAGTTTGCGGGTCACTATTACCAGGGGAAATGTCAATCGTCCCCGCAACTGCAGTCACTGCTGGACTCCTAAACGATATCAGTTGCTGACCATTTGGAGTTATGGGGTCGTTCGACGATGCCGGAACCGACAGAAACAGAGATGCCGGCGGATCGGGAGGAGAGAAATCCCGTGGGATAGTCTTCTTCCGCTTCGGTGATTCGTTCAATAGTTTATAACTATTAAACTGAGTTTCCAGAGACGAAAACTCATCACGAAGTTTCAGAAAGCCAGCCGACAGGGACTTAAAGCCCTCTCTCGTCCGCCGCATAATCCATATCCACGCATATCCATTTCTACGTCCCGGCACGCTTCACAACTCCATTTTAGTCCCCCGCCGTTATCAATACTATCCTTTACTTTGGCTGTGTAACCCGCGCATTTGACATGCATAATGTTATCACACAGCCAGCACAAAAGATAGTCGTCTTGGACTTTTTGAGGATGAGGGCACTTTTTGGAAAAGCAGACAACCATTATAAATTTAATTGTTTATTATTATTTTTAGTGATAAGAAAAAAATAAATAATAAATGGCAAACAATTAAAAAAGAAATTTAAAAATGAGCAATGTATATGAACCAAGAAGTAAACCAAGTGTTAAAGTTTTAATTTTTAGAAGAAAAAACTGATGAGAAATTAAGAGAGTTAGTAATAACACACAACAACAAAGACTGACACAATCGCGAGAGTAACGGTCGCGATCGCGGGCAATGTAAAAACGCGAGAGCAAGCACTACACAAACAACAACACTAATGTGTATGCGAGAGCGCGAATGCAAGAAAAGAGATCAAAAACACAAAGTCAAAGACTATGCAAGCAAAACAACAAAACTGTAAGTTTTGTTATTAAGTGAAACAATAAGTAATAATAGCTTTGAATAAATGTTTAAGAACAAGTTACAATAAGCTATTCGCGTAATAAGTAATTTCGGCACAGATTCCGCGGAAAATAATTTTTATTTGCGGGATTAAATAAAAAGGTTGGATAAAAGCGAGAGCACAAAAAAACACGACCGACTTCGTTGAAGTGAAGAAATCTTGATTGTGGGCAGTGAAGGGAAATGTGGGACCGCGATCAAAACAGGATGGGTACCGACAGATTCCGAATACTGTTTTTTCCCACTTTGTTTTTCAGTCTCCGCAGCGTAAAACTTACCACAGAGTTTGCGAAATATCAATTTCCACTTCACGGCATGAGACACATCCACATTTCGGACCATCTCTTTGCTCCAAACCATCCTTTATTTTGGCCGTGTTGACAATACAATTATCACACAGTTAGCAAGCTAGTAGCACATTATAGTGCGCATTGGGCTTCAACGACATTTTTCTGCAACAGACGGACATTTTTAAATATATTTTTAAATTTAAATTTAAAAGAAAAAAAATAAAACTTACTCCATTTTTAAAGCAGATTCGAAACTTGGGACGAAAAAAACATGCATAAGTAGAGCTATTTAAAAACGATAAGAGAGGTAGGTACAATTGAAAGATAAAAGGTTAACAAAAATTATGATGTTGTTGTAGAAACTATTTTTTATAGTATTTGTATAGGTAATATTATTTCTCGAACTTTGAAGTCAAATCTTGCACGTTAAAGTTGGTTAGCCAATTATCAGTTAAGTATACCGGACACTGCCAGTAATTTGAAGTGTGCGCTCCAACACATTAAGTACATGACAGTAAATCCTTAGGCTTCCGTTTTGTTTTCATTTGGCTTATCACATACTTAACACATTTTTAACGTATTTGTCCTTTTTCTAGGATTGAACGGATTTAAATATTCTTTTAAGGACCTTAATATGGTCTAAATTTACCATTTCTACCTCTACTGTTAGTTCTGTAATTTCCCGTTGTGTGTTTGTTGTGAGCTCCTACAACTACGATTACCATTAGTCCTGCAACCGCTTTTATTAGTGTTGTTACAATTTAATTGAGACGATTTTCAACTATGGTTACTGACGTCCCGTAGTAAAGGCATTTTGGGCAAGGCCGCATAAATTTTTGTTTTTGAGGTTCAAAATGACTTATATAGTAATTTTCGTACAAGACATCTAAATCCGTTTAGTTTGGCCGAAATCAGCGATTAGTCGAACAATGGCCGTTCACCACTAACCAAGTCTCCACACCTCCTATAAATTTTTTTTTTCGGCAAGTTGTTTAAATTATAAAATACAACAATTTGGGAAGGTTGTCCCTCATGCTGTTGTAGCAGTAAATGGGTTTACATCAGTGAAATTTTAAAGCAAAGCCATATCCAGACAAGAGAAGGATTTAAATCCCTGTCGGCTGGTTTTCTGAAACTTCACGATGAGTTTTCGTCGCTGGAATCTCAGTTTAATAGTTATTAACTATTAAACGAGTCACCGAAGCGGAAGAAGACTATCCCTCGGAATTTCTCTCCCGATCCGCCGGCATCTCTGCTTCCTCCGGCTCCGGAATCGTTGATTGACCCATTAACTCCAGCATCTGATATCGTTTAGGAGTCCAGCAGTAGCTGCAGTTGCGGGGACGATTGACATTTCCCCTGGTAATAGTGCCCCGTAAGCTGACCCGATATCGGTTGTAGTTTCCGATGTGTCCTCTCTCAGGGATATTCCCAATAAAGTAGTAACTAGAAGAGCTCTCAAAGCGTCATCTGTCTCAGCAGTTCCAGTGCAAAATGTTGTTGCTGCGGTTGCGACTGGTGCATTGAGATCTCTTGTAGCCATTCCACCAAAAAAGCAAATCTTTGTTTCGCGGCTCGATCCCAATACTTCATCAGATGATGTCATAGCCCACATCCAGGCAAAAGTCGTGGCGCCAAACATTGTTATAGGTTTTCATACACCCGTGACATCTCGTCATTTAAAATTAGTGTCCCACCAAATATCTTTGACCAAATTTGTCACAAAGATTTTTGGCTGGAACTTTTAGTTATAAAGGAGTTTACGGCTAAGAAAAAGAAAAATCGCCCCCCGATTCGTCTGCCTAACACAACTAATCCTACCCTACCCTCTAGCTCGTCAGTAGCTGGCGGGTCATAAAACTAATTTCGTCCCTTATTCTGGCCTATCAAAATGTTAGAGGACTAAAATCTAAACTTTCTAATCTTTCTCTAGATAGTCAATCTTTTGAATTTCATATTTTAGTCTTTAGAGAAACATGGTTAAAGCCTGTCATTTCCGATGCTTCTGTTTTTCCCACAATATTTTAAACTTATAGATGCGATCGAATATCCAGAAATGGTGGTGAAGTTTTGATTGCCGTAAATTCATCTCGTCTTTCTGAAATAGTTCTGCTACCTACTGTTCTTGACATTGAATTTGTTAGTCTCAAAATTTGTTTAAGATCATTTACTGTCTTTCTAACTTGCTCGTATATTCCACCGAGTTCTGACATGACGGTATATGCTAGCCATTTAGAAGCTATTCGCTTTATCTCTTCACTTCTTTCGGATGCAGACATATTTATCGTTCTGGCAGATTTTAATCTACCGGAAGTTTCATGGCTTCCATCAGGTGAGTGTTCCTTGTTGACGCCCTCCTCCTTAACCCAACTTAATCCAGTGCGTAACAAAAGATCTTATATTAATGTTAGATTCTTCTAACTGTACTGTTTCGAGGATTGATCCCTTTGTCGTCCGCGAAGACAGTTTCCATCCAACTTTGGACTTAACTATTGATCTACCTTTTTGGTTATTAAATACTGGTACCAGTTCGACGTCTCGTACCCGTTGCTTTCGTAAAACTAAATTTTTCAAGCTTAATGAGCTAATTCTTGCCACAGACTGGCCTTTTTTTACGTATGTGAATGCTGCCATTATTTTTTTCTATAATACTGTGTTTTAACTTTTTCATGCCTGTGACCCACGTAATGTTTGACAAGCCGCCATGGTCTATACGTGAATTAACTATTTTTAAAAAATGTAAAGTCAATATATTATAGAAAGTTTAAAAAATCGGGTCGACCGTCTGATTTCTCTCTTTATGCTGTTGCTCGATCGAATTTTTCAGTGCTTAATACACTATGCTATAAGGATTACATTAGGCGTTGTAAACTTCAGTTCTCCCGTGATCCTAAGCAATTTTATAACTTCGTTAACACCAAACGAAAGGTGGCAGTGCACCCGTCCTATTTATGTTTTGAAAATAATAAAGCAAACGATGATCAGTCCATTGCCGATATGTTTGCTGATTTTTTCAAAACGACCTATTCCTCCAAAGATCATCGAGCTAACTTTTCATATCCCTATCAGTTGAAAAGGTCTAGCTGAGTCTTTAATCCTGTGATCGATGAAGATTCGCTTCTCAGCGTGCTTACTTTAGTGAAGCCCGTGTACTCACCAGGACCTGATGGGATACCTGGTTGTGTACTCAGGTTTTGCGCTGAGACTTTGATTTCCTCGATTCTTAAGTTATTTACTTTGTCCGTTGAAACTTCCTCTTTTCCAACCATTTGGAAGGAATCTTTTATTATTCCTTTGCATAAAAAGGATAATAAATCCGTAGCTTCAAACTATAGGGGTATTTCCAAATTGTCTGCTATTCCGAAGGCATTTGAAAAAATTATAACTTCTCAACTGCATTATTTCTCTAGTTCTATTTATTCATCTTCTCAACATGGGTTCATGAAAGGAAGATCTACTACTACTAACCTTTTAGAGTTTACTTCTTTAACGATCGAAGAATTCAGGAATGCATTGCAAACTGATGTTATTTATCCTGACTTCAGTAAGGCCTTTGATTCTCTCAATCATACACTACATTTGTTCAAGCTGAACGAACTTGGGATTCCAAGCCTTTTGCTTAATTGGATTTCTCAATGTCGTAATAACCGTACACAATGTGACCTCGGGGGTGCCACAAGGTAGCCATCTAGGACCATTGCTTTTTACACTTTTCATTAATGACCTTCCGTCAGTTGTAACTCACTCTCGTGTGCTTATGTACGCTGACGATGTTAAACTTTGTATTAGTTTTAAAGACTCAAGTACCCCAAGTCTGCTTCAAGTTGATCTTAATAACTTTCAAACTTGCTGTGAAATTAACTTATTAAACCTTAATGTTTCAAAATGTAATGTCATGTCATTTCATAGATCCTCTTTTCAATTAGTGGTGTATTATCTCAATAATACCCCACTTGAACGTTTGAACGAGATTAATGATTTGGGTGTACTCATGGACCACAAATTAAATTTTACTCGTCATATTAATATCACTGTCAATAAAGCCATGAGTTGTCTTGGTTTCATTGAGCGATGGTCGAAAGAGTTTGACGATCCTTACACAACCAAAACTCTTTTTATTTCACTGCTCCGCCCCATTTTGGAGTATGGATCATGTGTGTGGTCTCCACAATATGGATCACACCAAGTTAAAATTGAATCTGTTCAAAAACAGTTTCTAATTTTTGCTCTTCGTGGTTTAAGCTGAAATCGAAATGTTAACTTGCCCTCTTATTCTAAAAGACTTCTTTTAATTAGCGTTCCCTCCTTCAATTTCAAGAACCATTCAAATAACTTTGGGGGTGCCTCAGGATAGTCATCTGGGACCCCTGCTATTCACCCATTTTATTAACGATCTTCCATCCGTTATAATTCATTCTCGTGTCGTCATGTACGCAGATGATGTAAAGCTTTGTTTCCGCTTCAGAGAAATTCTCAGTTGCAGTCT
This sequence comes from Drosophila austrosaltans, assembly GCA_035045865.1. Classification (NCBI taxonomy): domain Eukaryota; kingdom Metazoa; phylum Arthropoda; class Insecta; order Diptera; family Drosophilidae; genus Drosophila; species Drosophila austrosaltans. The sequence goes on along the minus strand of JAWNOQ010000073.1, from coordinate 7,112,772 downwards.
GACCTTCAAAACTTTCAGTCTTGGTGTCAACACAACTTATTAAACCTAAACACATCTAAATGCAAGGTCATGACTTTTTTCAGAAATACTCCTCAATTGATTACCTAATTTCTTAATAACGTTCCATTAACCAGACTTAATGAGATGATTGATTTGGGAGTACTTATTGACCATAAATTGACTTTTAAGTACCATATATGCACTGCTGTCGGTAAAGCCATGGGCGTTCTTGGGTTTGCTAAAAAGATGGTCAAAGGAAATTAACGATCCATATACAACCAAGGTTCTTTACACTTCATTGGTTTATCCAATTTTAGAATATGCATCATGTATATGGTCACCCCAATATGGTTCACATAAAGCAAGAATAGAATTTGTTCAAAAACAGTTCCTTCTTTTTGCTCTTCATGGTGTGAACTGGAATTGTGATGTCAATTTGCCATTGTACTCTAGTAGACTCGTTTTACTTGACCTTCCTTCCCTTTCTAATCGTAGATTAATGGTTGGCGTCATATTCATGCACAAGCTTCTTAATGGGGATATAGACTCACCTGAGCTATTGAACCAAGTAAATCTAACAGTTCCTTGTAGACCAACTAGAAACTATATTCCTCTAACACTTCCTCTGGACGTTGACGCGTACAATGCGCAGTACGTTCAAGTGGTCCAAGCGACACCAGGACAAAGCCTGTTACGCGCGAACCCTAACAGACAGCATGCAAAAACGAAGTCGCGTGGACAACGGACGACAACTAAAATAATAATTAAGACTAACTACTAGATAGATAACTTAAAATAGTAGATTTTAGAATAATTATAGGGAACTCTGATCCGATTACAGAATAAAGGCGGTTGTAGTCGGAACAGAGAACTCGAAAAGGTTCATGCAAAGAATAGTTAGAAGTACAGCGTGTTAAAGTTAAAGGGACATAATTTCGGGTTAGTCTACAAGGTACAGATAGATTGACCTGATTAAGTAGTGGCAGAACTATTTCTGAAGGAAGAGATGAATTTACGGCAATCAAAACTCCACCACCATTTTTGGAGATTCGATCGTATCTATAGGTCGAAAAAATTGTGGGAAAAACAGAGGCATCAGAAATGTCTGGCTTTAACCACGTTTCTGTAAAGACCAAGATATGAAAGTCAAAAGATAGACTATCTACAAAAAGCTTAGAAAGTTTAGATTTTAGTCCTCTAACATTCTGATAGTCCAGAATAAGGGACGAAATTAGTTTTTTGACCCGCCAGCTACTGACGAGCCAGAGGGTATGGAAGGATTAGTTGTGTTAGGCAGACGAATCGGAGGCCGATTTTTCTTTTTCTTAGCCGTATACTCCTTTATAACTAAATGTTCCGGCCAAAAATCTTTGTGACAAATTTGGTCAAAGACATTTGTTGGGACACTGATTTTAAATGACGAGATGTCACGGGTGTATGAAAACCTAAACTTTTCCACCACTATGTTTGGCGCAACGACTTTTGCCCGGATATGGGCTATGACATCATCTGATGTAGTATTGGGGTCGAGCCGCGAAACAAAGATTTGCTTTTTTGGTGGAATGGCTACAAGAGATCTCAATGCGCCAGTCGCAACCGCAGCAACAACATTTTGCGCTGGAACTGCTGAGGCGGATGACGCCTTGAGAGCTCTTCTAGTTACTACTTTATTGGGAATATCCCTGGGAGTGGATATTCGCCCGGACTCATCGGAAACTACAACCGATATCGGGTCAGTTTGCGGGGCACTATTACCAGGGGAAATGTCAATCGTCCCCGCAACTGCAGTCACTGCTGGACTCCTAAACGATATCAGTTGCTGACCATTTGGAGTTATGGGGTCGTTCGACGATGCCGGAACCGACAGAAACAGAGATGCCGGCGGATCGGGAGGAGAGAAATCCCGTGGGATAGTCTTCTTCCGCTTCGGTGATTCGTTCAATAGTTTATAACTATTAAACTGAGTTTCCAGAGACGAAAACTCATCACGAAGTTTCAGAAAGCCAGCCGACAGGGACTTAAAGCCCTCTCTCGTCCGCCGCATAATCCATATCCACGCATATCCATTTATACGTCCCGGCAAGCTTCACAACTCCATTTTAGTCCCCCGCCGTTATCAATACTATCCTTTACTTTGGCTGTGTAACCCGCGCATTTGACATGCAAAATGTTATCACACAGCCAGCACAAAAGATAGTCGACTTGGACTTTTTGGCGATGAGGGCACTTTTTGGAAAAGCAGACAACCATTATAAATTTAATTGTTTATTATTATTTTTAGTGATAAGAAAAAAATAAATAATAAATGGCAAAAAATTAAAAAAGAAATTTAAAAATGAGCAATGTATATGAACCAAGAAGTAAACCAAGTGTTAAAGTTTTAATTTTTAGAAGAAAAAACTGATGAGAAATTAAGAGAGTTAGTAATAACACACAACAACAAAGACTGACACAATCGCGAGAGTAACGGTCGCGATCGCGGGCAATGTAAAAACGCGAGAGCAAGCACTACACAAACAACAACACTAATGTGTATGCGAGAGCGCGAATGCAAGAAAAGAGATCAAAAACACAAAGTCAAAGACTATGCAAGCAAAACAACAAAACTGTAAGTTTTGTTATTAAGTGAAACAATAAGTAATAATAGCTTTGAATAAATGTTTAAGAACAATGTTATTGAATTTTATAATTTTATTATTTATAAAAATGTTTGCCTCTAGAACATAAACTAGTGACAATGGGCTGTCGCAACCAACACTTGAAATTGGGTGGACTTCGGAGAGATCATGCAAATGGGGGCCAAAGACACAGCGATGCTCACCCGTTGATTGCAGAGTAGTGAATAGACAAGAGTTGCTTGAATACTAATTTTATTAAGAAAAAGGTCGAGTTTATATACACGATTCTAGGATCTAGGGGGTCACATGTATATACATTTGGGGGCCTTATTCATAGTGTAAATGTGATTGTGTGTGTGAACATAATGTGGGGGACAATTTTGTGTTGTATGAAAATATGGTGTGAGTACAGTGTATATGAAAATATGTAGGGGTTAATTCTATTCTAAGCAAAGCCTGCATTGGTCTTTACTGTAAGAAATTCAGTTTGTATTTTAAACATGCATTTACACCAACATACTCCCGGCCGTTGAACGACTGTTCAACATTACTTAAATGTTGATTTCGTAGTTTCCAGCAGGTCGATATGTAGATTGACTCGGTTGGCTGCAAGTTGGCGTCTGGATACCAGTTGTGGGAGGGGTCATCTGTTGAAGGCCAATAGCAATCCTGGCTTCTTGTCTTTCGTCGGTGCACCGATTTTTGATAACATATAGCAGTAATAATGTTATGAATATTATTAGTGCTATATATGAAGCAATGTTGTGATGTTGAATAAGCCCTTGACTAGACTTTAGGTCATATGGTAACTTTATTTTAAATCTGGGCCATAATTGACTACTAAGTTTGTCAAGTTCATTGTAGCTTAGCTGGACATTGGTTGAAGCCGTTTCATTAGTTGAGTTCATCATCATGGTGGAGAAATTCCCAAACCGGACGTATGACCTATTCATTGTGCCGGTGGTTGTAATACGATGTCCAGTTACACGTATTAATGGATTCCGTAAAGTGCAACTTGGATCAAGTGTTAATAATCCTCCTTGACGTATGGTGATGCTTGAGCTGTTGCCATCGCAGACTGCAGAAAACTCCATTGGTGACATTGTAGCAAATATCCAATGGTTCTTGTAATACATATTGAACCAGACGAACGTCATACTTGTGTATTTAATTTGACATATATTCGAAGTTTTGTTGTTGAATAACTGAAATTCACAATTGCTGTTGATTGAGAAAACAGATTGTTTATTTTGACATATAAATTCGTCATTTGTCACTTGGTGGCATTGTTTTAATTCAGTTGCTGTTAATCCAATGAACTGATCTCTGTGCTTATTGACCGCTATCATGGGAAATTGAATATCCATCGTCATAATTCCTTTATTGCTGATTGCTGGTATAGGAACTAGATTGTATAATTCAAATGCTTGGGCTGAAAGCAACGGTAGCGTTACTTTGAATATTACGCGCTTCTTTACAATGCTCCCTTCTGCCTTCATCATTTTGTAAAGTTGTAGAACATCATCATCTGTGGCAGGAAGTATGTGCCCTGGTGGAAGATGATTTTTTAACTCCTTTAAGTGTTGTTCAAGTTGTTTAGGCGAGAGTAACAAAGGACTAATTTGGTCATGATGAACGTCAGTGAGTACATGGGCAATCTCTGATTGTACTCGTTGCAAATTTGAAGCAATCACCGAAAGTTGTGTTGTTATCGTGAGATACCATTGAAATGTCTTGACAGAATCAGAGTGTGCGTGAGCTATATCGACAAGTTGCTGTTCCATCAAATTCAATCGCTTTTCAATAATCGCCTCATCACGTTTGAAGATGTTGATTGTTGAATCAAGTATAGATGTTTGATTTTTTAAAAGTGTTATCAAATATTCCTCATTTGTTTTCACCTTTTCAATAGTATTGGACATTTCTTTTGCATATTCCGAGTCCAGTACTCCATATAAACTCCTAGCGATGTTGCCAATAAAATCAAATGGTGCTCTACGATTTCGTCCTATGTGCAAGAGATCGTTTTCCATTTTCAGTTCCTCTTCCACATGTTGGAAATGTTTGTACATTGCAGAACAGGCTTGACTTGGTTTTAATCGGGAACACATTTCCCCAATCTTTTTTATTCCGAAAGAAAATGTGTTCATATCGTCCCAATAAGGATCCAAATTATAATACGCAATGATTGTCCAGTCAGCTACAGCAAATCTAGACGTTCCAATTTTCTCATAGTAAATGCCAGGTTTGGAATCAAATTGGGTCACATTTACTGATTGGGCCAATGCCAATGGTAGCAATAGCATCATCATTAATATGGTTAGGGGTAGTGATGAGAGGATTCGTCTTTTTGGGTTTTGCCTTGTTGTAGCATCCTTAAACCCGTCTTCTTGGGAATCATCGGCGTCGTCGTCATCCAGTTGATGCTTTTCTCCTGGTTCCGGTGTTTTTAGTAGGGGAGCTAATTTATGAATAGCTCGTTTGTAAATTCCAGAAGCCGTTTTTACGTCAACTACACGAATATAGCCATCAGGACCAGGATATAATTTTATAATCCTCCCCAATGGCCATTGAAGAATGGGTACATTATCTTCTTTGAGGATCACCATCATGCCTTCTTTCACATTGTTATAAGGCTTCTTCCACTTCGCGGAGTTTTGCAGTCCTTGCAGATACTCCTGTGACCATTGCATCCAAAAGGTATGTTTTAATCGTTGCACCAGCTCCCATTGTTCTGGCAACGATTTCTTCCTGATTGGCTCTGGATCAGGTTGAGCCACCAATGGTTCTCCAATGAGCAAATGTCCTGGTGTGAGTGCAGTAAGATCATTAGGATCATTTGAATTTGGAGTTAATGGCCGTGAATTCAATATTGCTTCAATGTTCACAATAATTGTTGACAATTGTTCAAATGTCAAATTGGCTGTGGAAACATTTTTTAGCAATAAATGCTTTGCTGATTTTACAGCTGCCTCCCACAAACCTCCAAAATGAGGTGACCGCGGGGGAATAAATTTAAATTGAACTCCTTTCTGGTTACAGAATTCCATAATTGCACCAGTTGCCATGTCAGAGTATATCGTATCACTCAATTCCTTTAATTGGTTGTTGGCTCCAACGAAGTTTGTTGCGTTGTCACAGTACAACGTTTGGCATCTTCCTCTTCGTCCAATGAAGCGTTGCAATGCTCCAATAAATGAGGATGTTGATAAATCTCCAACCAATTCCAGATGTACTGCCTTTGTTGCAAAACATACAAACACAGCAATGTATGCCTTGTCTGGACGTTTTCCTCTTATTTTGTGATGAATCCAGAAAGGTCCGCAGTAATCCACACCAGAGATGAGGAACGGTCTATTTTGAGATACGCGGTGTTCAGGTAACTCTCCCATTATTTGCTTAAAGAGTTTTGGCCTGAATCTTGTGCAGGATACACAATTTTGTATCACATTCCGTATCATCAATTTCACTTTCACAATGTGATATTGTTGTCTGGCAATGCCTCGTAATGCATCTTGTCCACAATGCATGTTGTCTTCATGTAGTTTGCGCAGAATCATTTTGACAATGATATTATTATACGGAAGAAGATAAGGGTTCCTTGTGTCCCTTGACACTGGAGCTTGTTGTAATCTGGTCGCCACTCGAATAACCGAATTTTCATCAAGCACCAAAGGTAACGATGATAAATTACTTTTCTTGCCCATAGGTTGCTCTGGACGATTCTTGAGATGACGAAGCTCATACTCAAATTCACTTTCTTGAATTTGTTTGATTATGATTATTCGAGCTTGTTCCAATTCATCCAATTCCAGTTGAACAGTCTTCCTTCTATTTTGTGCTCTGCAGAAACGTAATACGTATGCAATAATTCTTTGCATACGATATACTGAGTTTTTGTGGTTTATGTTATAAATCCACCCATCATCCCTTCCAGAAGCAGGAATGCTACTTGTCATTGGCATACTGAATACTTTGGTTTTCCGCTCTGAAGTATCAGTAACATGTTCTGATGCTTTAAATGGTGCTGGCCAGCGAGATTGTGGTCCATGTAGATATAATGGTCCATATAACCATAAATTGTTTGATGTTAGCTGAGATGCCGATATTCCTCTTGATAGGACATCTGCAGCATTTAGAGCTGATGATACATGCCTCCATTGTGTCGGTTTGGACACAGCATGTATTTTTGTAAGCCTGTTGGCCACAAATGTATGGAACTGAGATGCCCGAGAATTAATCCATGACAGTGCAATTGTTGAATCTGACCACAAGAAGGCTTCAACATTTTCCACTTCCATCCGGAGATCGTGTCGTACTCTGTCCGTGAGTTCTGCTCCAAGCACTGCTGCACATAATTCCAGACGGGGCAATGACTGTTTTTCTAGTGGAGCCACTCGTGACTTTGCACATAATAAACGCACAGAGATCTGACCATTTTTGTATGTGGCCCGAATGTATACAGCAGCTCCATACGCCTTTTCTGATGCATCTACGAAGGTGTGGATCTGACGTGTAATTGGCACCTTTCCATTATATATGTGCCTGGGCATTTTCATTTTATTTAGTTCTTGTAGATCCGCACGATACAATTCCCACTGTTTCTCCAAATTAGCAGGTAAATTGGCATCCATCTCAAATTTTTCAGATGCAATATGTTGCAGTAAGATTTTAGCGCGTACTACAACAGGTGCAAATAGTCCCAAAGGGTCAAATATTTGTCCTATTTCAGATAATAGAACGCGTCTTGTTATCCCTCGAGTATGTAGCTGGGCCTTTCCGCAGAGCGTGTCTTCTTTAGGCATCCAAATTATTCCTAAAGTTTTCACACTTAATTGTTCCAGTGCATCACCCAGATTAATACTGCTGCATATATCGTCCTTCGGGATGTCCTCCAATAGCTGTGTATTGTTTGAGCACCATTTTCTCAAATTGAATCCGGCTGGTTTAAGGATTTTAACCAGTTCTTGTCTGATTTGCAGTGCTTCTGCTAAGCTGTCTGCTCCTGAAAGGCAATCATCCACATAAAAATCATTTTTTAATGTAGTTGCTCCTGAGGTCCATTTTTCTTTGTTTTTGGTTGCCAAATACTCCAAACTTTTTGTTGCGAGGTATGGTGCAGAAGTTGTTCCATAGGTTACCGTCTTCAGGCGATAAAATTTCAATTTTTTATCTGGGCTGTCTCTCCAAACAATCATTTGATTGAATTGATCATCTGGATTTACCCATACCTGTCGGTACATTTTTTCTATGTCCGCAGTGAAAACATATTTATGTGTTCTAAACCTCAGTAGGATTGAAAACAGTTGACTCTGTACCACTGGTCCTGGGTACAAGATATCATTTAAAGATTTTCCTGATGATGTCTTACATGAAGCATCAAATACCACCCTTAATTTGGTTGTGGTACTATCAGGTTTAAGAACACAATGATGAGGTATGAAATAATGCTGCCTCGGTAATCTTTCTGGCAACACTTCCTTCATGTGTCCAAGCTGTTCATATTCTTTCATGAATTTTACATATTCAGCCTTTATTTCTGGGCTCATCCTGGTTTCCAATGATAGGAATCTCCTAACAGCCACATCACGAGACTCCCCCAGGGATGAAGAGTCTTCAGCAAATGGCAGTTTTACAACCAATCTTCCATCTGAAGCTTTATGTAAATTGTCCAAGAAGTGCTTTTCGCAATATTCTTCCTCTGGACTTTTGTATATTTTTTCTGGTTCCAGGGTATCTAGTTTCCAGAACCGCTCCAAAAGTTCATCAGGCTTAGTAGCCACCATACAAGTTGCAGGTGCAGATGTAGCCATATTTATTTTTCCGGCAATGATCCAACCAAATTCTGAATTTTGAAGAGTTGGACACTTATTTTGTTTTACTTGTCCAGGTAGTAAAATCGAGAAATGGTGATCTGCTCCTAGTAGTAAATCAATTTTACTAGTCTTGTTGAAGTTGGGATCCGCTAGAGGTATGTTTTTCGGCAGGTCAAACTTTTGCGTTATTGCTTCTGTGGGTTGATCTGCGACAATATGCGGCAATACAAAGGCTTCCACTCTTGTACTGAAATCGGTGTATTTTGATTTTACAAGTACATTTACTCTAGATCTGCTGAGTTGTGGTTGTCCTCCTACTCCTTCAATTCTTAGCGATGCCTTTTCTATTTTTAAAGATAATTGTTTTACTAGTCTCTCTGATATTAGATTGACTTGGGAGCCACTGTCTAAGAGCGCACGAAATTCTCCTTCTCGCTCATTGGTCCCTTTAACAATTACCCTGGCTGTCGCCAGTAGAGTATAATTTTTATTGCTTCCATATGTGGACGCAGCTGAGGCCGTTGTTGTTACATTTGGTTTCAAGTTGTTGTTTCCCAAATGTAACAATGTATTGTGTTTTTTATCGCATTTCAAACATCCCTTCCAGGTACAAGCCTTTGACATGTGGTCGGTTTTAAAACAATTGACACACATTTTCTGTCTCTGTACCCAGTTTAACCGTTCTGCTGCAGATTTAGTTTTGAATTTATCACACTGAAACAGTTTGTGATTTAACTTACTGCAGAACGGACATGAAGATGAGTTTGTGCCAGACACTGATGCACATATTTTCTGTCTTTCCCTGGACTGTTTGGTACCAATCGCCTCTAGGGCAAGGAAACGTTGTTCCAAAAATGAAAGGAATTCTTTGGTCATCTGCAATTCCCTTGTATTGGAAAGGGATTGTTCATATAGAGTGTGGGTAAGTCTATCCAATTTTCTTGTCATATGGAAAATTATAATAGGATCCCAAGTTTCCGTGTCAATGCCTATATTCTTTAAGGCTTGTAACGATTCATGAATATTATCATGAAGATTCTTTATTGACAGGGCGTCATTTCCAATGTTTGGATGATCAAAAAGTTTTTCGAAAACTGCTGTAACCAAGACTCGTTTATTGTTAAATCGTTCTTGCAACATTTTCCATGCAGTGTCATAATTGACTTCTGTTAATTCAAGGTGCCTAATTAATCTTTCGGCATCCCCTGATAAATTTGCTTTTAAATACCACATCTTTTGTACAGCGGGTATGTTTGATTCATGAACCATTTTCTTAAAAATGTCATGAAATTGTTGCCATTTCAAATAATTTCCATCAAATTTAGGAATTGAAATTTTTGGCAATTGTAGTGACGACGTCGTCACATCATGTGCAGGTGGGACACAAAATTTTAGTATCGCCTTTTCTGCCATTATGAATGTTTCCAAATTGTATCCAGCTTCGACTGGATCTACTGCAAGTTTATACATCTCATAGTGCAGTTGTTCTATCTGCTGCCATAAATTTTCTACAACTGTTTTGTAGTTCATTTTTTCTTCAGGAATTATTTGCTTTATTGTCCTGGAAAGTGTTGCTAGCATAGCGGCTTGCTGTCTGATCAATGGTTGAATGTTAATGCGATCTTCATCTTTTTGATGGGCCAATTTGCTTTCTTCAATTTTTGCCTTTTGTACTTTCCAATCCTTTATTACTTCTTCCGTTATTTCTTTTAATTTTGGATAATATTCTTTTTTGAAGTAATCGTGATCGGACGGCTTGTATCCCAAAGATTCCAATAACTCGGTGTGGGCTTTGTCGAATTCATCCCAAAGATCCTCAATCGTCTCAATTTTATTATCATAATAGAGAGCCTTTGACTTTCTGGAGGCAGAGTCCTTTCTGACATTTCTGATGACATTTTGAATCTCTTCACCTCGCTCAAACTGTTGTTCGTATATTTTCTCCATTTTACTTTATGTACTTTGATCCGTTGGAAGTATATTTATTAGTCAATTGACAAGGTAAGCTCCGACTCGCACCGATTAGTGATCAAAGTACTAGTAAATAATGTTAAATTGAACAAAAAGTATTTAGTTTTTTTAATTTTTTATTTTATTTAATATACATGTATATTTGTATATATTGGATAATAGAAATCCTTCGCCTGTTTGGTCGCCGTGTTGACCAGATGGTTCAATTGATTGGGTACGCCTTGTCCCACGTTGCAGAAATTCAAATTTGGAGTTTCCGATATACTCTGCTGTCGTTCTAGTCCTCAAATTGGCTAGGTGACAAAGTGCTGATAATTTCAGTTGTCCGACAAACAGAAGATTTTTATGGTCGCCAAGTTGACCTGATGTACACTAATAGTCGCCAAGTTGACTCAAATGTACTTTCTTTCCGCTGTGATTCTAGTCGCCAAATTGACTAGGTGACAAAGTGCTGACACAGTCAGTTGTCTCACAAGCAGATGTATTTTTTGGTTATAGTGTGCAATATCGTCGCCAAGTTGACATAAATGATATACACAAATGCAATGATATCCAAGTTAATCAATTGCTTCGTAGATGTCGGGACCCCGGATTGTTGCTAACCTGCAAAACCGTGCCCTCGCTAAGGAATATCAATATTTTCCAAAGCGTTGTATTAAAAGAGGAAATGATCGACAAGTTGACCAAATTCCTTTTGTGCGTGTTATTGAGAAAATTAATCTGAGTTGACCAAAATTCTCACACTTTGACTGTTACACCAAAATGTTTTATTTTTTTAAATTGGGAACGCCAAAGTCGGGGTCACCAAAATGTTATTGAATTTTATAATTTTATTATTTATAAAAATGTTTGCCTCTAGAACATAAACTAGTGACAATGGGCTGTCGCAACCAACACTTGAAATTGGGTGGACTTCGGAGAGATCATGCAAATGGGGGCCAAAGACACAGCGATGCTCACCCGTTGATTGCAGAGTAGTGAATAGACAAGAGTTGCTTGAATACTAATTTTATTAAGAAAAAGGTCGAGTTTATATACACGATTCTAGGATCTAGGGGGTCACATGTATATACATTTGGGGGCCTTATTCATAGTGTAAATGTGATTGTGTGTGTGAACATAATGTGGGGGACAATTTTGTGTTGTATGAAAATATGGTGTGAGTACAGTGTATATGAAAATATGTAGGGGTTAATTCTATTCTAAGCAAAGCCTGCATTGGTCTTTACTGTAAGAAATTCAGTTTGTATTTTAAACATGCATTTACACCAACAAACAAGTTACAATAAGCTATTCGCGTAATAAGTAATTTCGGCACAGATTCCGCGGAAAATAATTTTTATTTGCGGGATTAAATAAAAAGGTTGGATAAAAGCGAGAGCGCAAAAAAAACACGACCGACTTCGTTGAAGTGAAGAAAGAACCCTTCCACGATGTACTACTAACTACCTAATGCATGAACCTTTTCGAGTTCTTTGTTCTGATTATAATCATCTTTTTCATGTAATCAGTTCAGAGCTCTCTATTCCATTACTAAAAACTTCTATCCTTTTAAATTTAGCTTGTAACTAGTCATAGTTTCGCATTTTGTGGATTGTCCCAGCGACTCGAGCCGTACGTTATGCGGCTTGCGCCCGTCGGTCTGTTGGGCGGTAGGTGTGGGCAATTACTGCTCCCGTTGGGATTCGCTTCCCGTTTACATAAACTCGTTGAGTCAGGATACCCCTATTTTTTTCCCACTCTAAAACTTGAATAGTCGAGGTCCTGAAATAGTCCTTAGTGAGCTTTGTAGTGTGGATAGTTATATTATCCTGTTAAAAAGTCTAAGTATCACCGTAACAATCTTCTTCAAATGGCACTAAAACTGTCTCCAACAGTTCCACATAATTTTCAGCATTTATTTTATGTGTTATAAAACACATCGGGGTCTTTTTGTTACATCCAAACGTTGCCCAAATCAGTATAGACCCTCCGTGAAAGTTCCTGGACTTGTTTGGGGGTTCGCACATTTAAATTAAACTTTTTTTCGTCGCTGAAAATTTTATTTCTCCACTCGGTGACCCAAAATTTATACTTAATCAGTCACCTTTATGCCTTGGAAGTAGCTCCCGTTTCAGAATTTTTTTCATATGAAACATTATCCGCATTTTGCATATCGGCAAGGACAAAATACTTCTTATTTCAGATGCTTTGATGGTTTCCTTAAAAGCTAGATTTCTTATTCGCCTTTTGTCCCGGTTGTCAATCAGTGGTGGGCGCCCAGAATGGGGATTTCTTCCATATTTCTCTAGATCTTTTAATAATACACTCTGCGAAATTTAATTAAAGGCACCCTATTTTTCCAGATAAATCGTGTTCTAGGATAACAATACCCAGTATTTGTAATTTTTCTTTCATATTGTAGATCGTAGTCTGTGTTAAACTCCAAAAACTCTTTTTACCGTTAGTTTTTTAGTCCTTTTTGCTCATTTTTCTGTTTTTTTGGCAAATTAAAGTGCGAAATTCAATTAAAAGCTGTGACTTCTTAGTAATTTTTGAGCTTGTTATTGCAGAAAAATAAATAATTTCTGTACTGATTCTGAGTCCTTCATATTTTCGTAAATAGTGTTTACACGAATCTCGCCGAATTTCGCTATAAATTTAATATGGGAAAGGCAAAAACACCTAATCCTTCAGAGATTGCAAAGATCCTTGCTTACAAGGATACCGATATGTTCAACAGCAAAATTTCATTACATTTAAATCGATTAGCTTCTCCGCTAGACAATATGAGAAATTTACAGAAAAAGTACAACAAAAATCGAAAAAACAATAACAATGGAAAATTTTCAGTAAGGGATAAAGCGGCAATAATTCATTCCTGCTTAAAACCAAATATCACTGCATCTTAAATTAATGCAGATTTGCAGTTGCCAATATCTACCTATCGGTTGCAACAAATTTTGTTAACCAGTTAACGACTAAAGTGAAGGAATACGAAGTCGGAGCCTTCTCTGGCTAAAGCGCACAGAGCAGCAAAATTGGATTTAGCCAAAAAACACATGTCTTGGACCAAGCACTGGAAAAATTTAATTTTTACGGATTGAAAAAAATCAATTTGGATGGCTCAAACGGTTTTAATTAATATTGGCATGATTTAGAATGATCTACACCAATTTTAACAAAAAGAAACTGTGGGGGTGGTTCCCATATGTTTTGGTTTTTTAGTGGAATCGATCTCAAACAGGATTTTTCAAATTGTTTTCAAAGCTAGAACTTGAATTCATTATTAAGAATCGTTCAATCGTATGATGCAGTCCGAATTTTTTTGTTTTTACAATTTTTGTAACACTGCCTTTAATTGAATTTCGCACCGATTTAACGAATTTTTTTCGTTGACGGAATTTTTTTAAATGAAATTATTTAATTTTCTAAAGAACTATAGGAGAACTAAATTTTTTTTAAAACAACAAAAAATTTTCAAAAATTTTGTACATGAAATACTCAAGAAAAATAGGGTGCCTTTAATTGAATTTTGCAGAGTGTATTTCTACATTGTTCTTATTTTTACAAACATTTTCGGATATTTTGCGAATTGGCATATGGGCATGCCGTTCTGGGGATTTCTACAATTCTACCACGCTCATCATCGGTGAATCGTGCGCAACTCGACATTTCTTCATAAAAAATTAGTTCTGAATTTTCATAAATGTTGATGTTGGTTGGCACTTCCTTTTTTTTATTTGTTCTGATATGTTACACTAAATTTCTAAAAGAACGTAGAAATGCACGATGTTTTTAATACACAAATGAAAGCAAAGTAATCTGTCCCATTTACTTATTTCGTTGGCGAAACTCCACAATGTCTTCTTAAAATAAATTTAACGGGAAAATCTAGGGGTAATTTTTCGCAATTATTTGCATATTGCTCAAGCTTAATACGACCAAAATATAGGAAGAAGCAATCGAAAAGTTGTATTTTGTAGACAATGAAATGTGTTAAGTTCTTGTTCTAGTTACTTATTTCGCACACCTCATATTAGGATGCTGCTTTGCCTTTCTGCGAAGGATTCAAAAGTCGATAATTTCAGTTGAGTTGGTTTACTTGATTTTGACGGTATTATAAAGGTTGGTTAACAGGGCGGGACCAGTTGTTTTTGGTTTAATGACCAAAATGGGTAAATCTTCTTTTTCTTCGATCGACAATTTCAGATAATTTTTCGAATAATTTCATGACAATTGCTCGATTTTTGCGCCAGTTATCACTTCCATCAGGTCGAAAAACACTGTTTCGAGAAAAAAGCGTTTGAAGTAAAATGAGCGGAGGCGATTCGACTGGCGGTCAATTAAGTGCTTATAGCATCGAAAATAATGCGAATTAAGCTTTAAAATATTTACTACATATTCTTGAGTAGTTGTACTAACGATTTATGCCAAAATTGATTTTTTGGATCCAACAAAGCAGAAATCTTGACATCTCATTTTATTTCCAATGGTAGATTAGTTTTTCGATTAGGGCATCTTTTGTGGTATGCCGAACAATGAAGTCGAAGACTTTATGGCCTTGATACTAAACTCTGTATCTATTTTGAGATTGTGATATTGGTATACGAATTTGACGAATTAAAGTGATTACTTTGATCATTGATTTGCCGCTTAACTTGCCAGTAATGTGCACATGGACAGTGTGTCAAGGAATGCTGACCTTTGAGATGGGATGTAGCTCTGCCCGAACCTTGCCAGAGTGAGACTTGGCTGTTCTACAGGTTTGCGAACATACTTATTTATTTTGTCTAATCAAAAGTATTGATAGACTTTTTCGAGTGTCTTTTGCCACCCTAGGTGCATGATCGACTCTTAAACCTGGTTAACCATTGAACAATCTGAACATTCGGGGAATAACTGTCAAACAGCGTGTTTTACCCTTTTTCTGTATTTTTCGAAACAATATTTCTTTTCTTAAATCATATGTTTTAATTATATCATCTTGCGAGTTGGAACTCAGTTTACTAATGATGTCGACAATATCTGGAACTGCTATATTTATTCGTTTTTCAGAAATTTTATTTAACACCAATGAAGGAACTAGGTTTCTGGAGAGAAAATCGACGTGTGCCACACGTTTCCCTTCTCTGTACTGAATTTCAAAGTCGAAGGATTGTAAATAAGACCACCAACGATGAATTCTAGGAGTTAGTTTTATTTTAGTACGCGACACCTTTATAGTATAAATCAGCATAAATCACAAACTCTCTTCCGAGCAAATAATGTCAAAAATGTTTTACTAAAGAGAATTCTGCCAAAGTTTCGAGGTCATAAGAGTGACGACAACGTGAAGTTTGTTGTTAATACGATGTAAAAGCATTGCCCCAAACCCGACTGAGTGAGCCAGTATCAGTGTGCAATTCGATAGAGTATTGCGGGTCAAATATTACTAAAACTGGCTCATTGGTAAGGATAGTTACAATTTTCTTTGAATACCTTCTAGCTCAGCACTCCAAACAAAACTTTTCTTTTCCGATGTTAGAGAGTACATTGGTTTCATTATTTGGGAGAAACCGGGAATAAATTTACGAAAATAGGAAGCCAAACCGACAAACTGTCGCACGCCAAAAACTGTCCGTGGCGGTAGCAAAGATATCAAAGAAATAATTTTTCGTAAGTTTGGTCGTATTTCTCCTGCCCTTACCCCATATCCTAAATACAGCACTACTGTTTCATGTTTGTGGGCATAAAAAAAAATGTGTAACACCGGTTTAACCTTTCCAATCCCAACTCAACTGTAGGTTACACAATCATAATATCGTCCATATAGACAATCATAGAAGAAGACAGGTCCCTCAAAGCTAGCATAACTGCCCGTTGAAAAACAGATGGCGATTTTTGAGTCCAAAGTCGTATGGTCAAGAACTCGTATTGGCCATCCGGAGTCACAAATGCAGTATATTCCACGGAATCAGGGTGAATTGGGATCTGGTGAAAGCCACTCGCCATGTTAAGACAGGTGAAGTAATTCGCGCACGCAATCTAGCAATCTGGTCATTTATTAATGGGATCCTGCAACCGTGTTCGAATTTAACTCTCGATAATCGACACAAAGGCGAACTGTACCGTTCTTCTTTTTAACAAACAAAATGGGACTTGCGAAGGGTGAACAACTGGGTCGAATAATATTACATTTTAGCAACTCGTTTAACTTTTCTCTAACAATACCTCTTTATTCAGGGCTGAGTCTATAGCGCCGACGTTTTTTTAGGGTCAATCAATCGAATTTTCATTTCACCGATACTGACACGGGTAGATCGTTCCTTTGACAAACGCAGCGGAATAACTTTCATGCAAATGTATTAAATTATTTTTTTTCAGCATCTCACAATTCGGTATCAAGACTGGCAAGGTCAACTGATTCACTATCTACTGAACAAATATGAACATTTTTGCTTTTACAATTTCGAACTTAGTTGCCGACATAGTAACATTGAAACCCTGTCTAAGGATTTCATTGCCAAATACAATATTGCTTTTCGAATGCTTATCTTGTAAGTAAAATAATATTTAAAGTGCATTTTCGTTTATAGTAACCTGTCTTACAATCTGTAAGGTGCTGTATATGCCAACATGGTTTTTAACGTGACATTATAAAAGCGCTCACCAGACAATTTTCTGCTTAACTTCTCATTTATCAGTGAACATTCTGCACCGAAGTGGAATGATATTGGGTAGGTCTCAACACGCTGCACCATAGTTCCTGTTAA
Source organism: Drosophila austrosaltans (assembly GCA_035045865.1). Classification (NCBI taxonomy): domain Eukaryota; kingdom Metazoa; phylum Arthropoda; class Insecta; order Diptera; family Drosophilidae; genus Drosophila; species Drosophila austrosaltans. Next base: position 7,095,633 of record JAWNOQ010000073.1, on the reverse strand, counting down.
CTCTGGAACGTAACACTAGTTTACGGTCTTCTTTTAGAATACTTCCTGTTTGCTTGTTGACTCTTCCATCCAGCATTGGTTAGCAAAGTGTCCGGGCTTGCCGCACTTAAAGCAGGTCACACCTGGCTTGTCTCGGTGAGGGGTCGCGTCGCCCTTTTGATGCATTCTGTTCCTGCACTCGGCAATTCGATGTCCCGGTTTCCCGAAATGACACATCATTGTAGATAATCTTCTTCTCTTCTTAGGGTCAGGTCCAGCTCCATATTCGTCATCCCATTGTGACGCACTGCCTTTCATTGCCTTAGCTTAGCTTGCTTCCTTCTAGGGGCTACTCCGTTAAAATTATATCAACTGTGTTGTACCACTTTGAAGCAACTGCGCCGGCAGCATCCGAAAAAAACGTTGTGAGTCTGCTGCTTCTGACTGGCTGTCGACCGGATATTTCGAAACAATTCACATAAATTGCGGCTGTGCATCTCCAGAATAAAATGCCTCACTTCTGATGTTATTACGTGTTCTTTAGACATTTTATTTAATTATGTTTTAATGAACCGCAGCAAAGTGAACTGTGATGCTTTCGTAAGGCTCTCGCAAAAGTAAGTGAAACTTAATGGCACGTCATGTGACACCCAATTCTTGGGTCACCTGAATGACTCATCAATTACAATACAGTATCAAACGCCAAATTAACATTACAGTACGCCATATCAAACTTATAATACAGTATCTTACTAAATCTAGGCGTCAATGTTACAAAAGTGTATCAAAGAGTATGCTAGTTAGGCAACACTCTGTTCCCGCTCCGACATATATTATATGATAAATTATAAAGTAGATCCAGAATTAAGATCCAATGACCACCGTGAAAAACTATATTTCAAAGGTGTTCTCTTACATTTGCCGCCAACGGCTCAAATAAAATTAAATTTTTCCCAACAATTAAAAAATGTCAACAACTGTCAATAACTTATTTAAAAACTTAATTAAATAAACCAATTGATTAAAAAAATGTGTGCTACTTGTTTTTGCCGAAATAACCTTACCGCCCTTAAAGGAGTTGATGGTAATGTACACAACCAGTAGTTCGTGCAGTTTTTTTTTTAACTTTTCGCTTGTAATTTAAAACAGGAAAAGTAAAAAAGAAATATATTGTATACTAATTTTCTTTTACCTCGTGATAAGTATTTGTATTGTTAGGTAGGCAGCTATAACACCCCAAAAAGGAAACAAAACTACTAGTGTAAATGATAAATTAAACTAATGTTTTGTAAAACCTTTAAATTGTCGAAATATTAATATAAAATTTTGTAGCAATTTCAATTTTTAATAATATTATAAAAATATTTTATATTTTTAGCCCACTCCAGAACCTTATGATCATAGCGTAGATGAAAGAGAGCACACTGTTGAGCAATGGAAAGAGTTAATTTAAGAGGAAGTAATGGATTATGAAGCCCACAACATAAAAAATAGGACACGGTAGAGAACGAACCTTCCTCAGCAAGGCAGTCATTATCACCGATAAGCTTATCAACAATACTTTTTAATTATTAATTGAAATTACATACAAAATTCATATATATAAACACCTACTCAATTTAAAGCATATTAATTTGTTTTTTTTTTTTGTTTTTGAACAAAGGCAATTGATTCCAATTAATGGCAAATCAGCCCGAATCTTAAGGAGTTTTTTTCCTCCAAAAGAAACCCTCTGTAGACAAGCCGCCACCATTTTACATTCGTGCTGCAAACTGCACTTCATTAGTGCCAAAGTTGGTAGCCCTAATTGGTCAAAGCAACTTTTATGTGACTCCACTCAACAGGGGAAACATAAAAGAGACCAAAGCACAAACCAAAAGTGAAGAGATCTACCGTACTGTTTAAAAGTACTTCAAAAAGGAGAATGTAATCTTTACATAATTAAGAAGCGCCAAAGGTCTTCATGTCGTGATTAAAGCCATTGAACCAACGGTACCGAATCAGGAAATTGTATAAGTTTAATTGAGAAGTGCTTTGAAGTTAAGTTTGTCTCAAATATTCAGAACAGATACAAGGTACTATAACCTTTGCTTAAAGTGGAACTACAGCCCGATGCACGAACATTAAGAACCAACGCAGTGCATCCCATCTACAAGCCGCAACTATTGCTACATCGCAGAATCACTGACGAGAAGCCTCACAGAAGGACACACCCTCTACAATGTAGTAAGTGCCAGGAGTTTGGCCACACAAAGTCGTTTTGCTGTCTTCGCCCAGTTTGCATTGTCTTGTAAATTCAACACGACTGTATCTGTTCCGACAATAAAACAAATACGAATACAAGGAAGTGCAGCAACTGTGGTGCAAGTCACACCGCGAGTTACAAAGCGCGTCCTGTCTATAAGGAACAGGGCCCGACACTTATTCGCTCGCAAACCACATCAGGTATATTCTTCTCAAGAGCTGTAAGGTCATCCGCAACTCCAACAACAACTAGCCCTAGAGTAACATTTGCAAGTTTGCTGCGCAATGGAAATTGACAGCCCACTCCAACGGTATTTCCTCTTATTATTCCATCTAAAGCGGCTCTAAGTCCATCCGTACTTGGCCAGCAACCCAACTCGCTCAACCAAAATGTGACAAGCTCCAAGACTTTCATGCAAAATTGAATGCAGGAACTTGTGCGGAACCAAAACTTGCTAATTGAAAAACTTGTGGACAATAATAAATAATGTCAGTACTATATAGGTCTCTGTAATGTCAAAGGCGTTTCCAAGCTCAAACAGGAACTGTCACTGTTTCTGCACTCAAATAATATTAATATCATGCTGTTATCGGAAACACAACTTACAAATAAAAACAACTTTCAAATACCTAAATATGCATTCTACTAAACAAATCACACAGACGACAAGGCTCACGGATGAACTGGCATCCTAATCAAAAACCGGATTAAACACTGTCTCCACAATGGATTTGCCAAACAATACCTACAAGCAACTTCAATAAGTGTCCAAACCACTTTCGGCAGTACAACCGTGGCTGCACTTTACTGTCCACCACGATTCTCAATCTCGGAAAAAGAGTTTATTGACTCCTCAATATACTTGGAGTAGAATTTATTGCTGCAGGAGACCGAAACCCCAAATATCCTCTCTGGGTACCTCTCCTGGTAAATCCTAATGGCTGTACAACAAAATCGTATGCAGGGTAAATAAAAGCGGCTATGTCTAGTCTGGTGAACATGCAGTGGCAGACAAATCCAATCAAGCTACCAGATCTAATAGACTTCGCAGTAACCAAGGGAAGTACGTACAACTTGATAGAAGCAGAGTCACTAGCAGAATTGTCGACGGACCACTCGCCAGTAGTTTTCACTATATTAACACATCCACAAATAATAAAGCACACACTCGGGCTAACAAATTTTAAAACAAACTGGCTCAGATTTAAGAAATACTTATATAAGCACCCATATTGAGTTGAATCCCAAACTGTAGTCGATCCTGATTGAAGCAGCAGATATCTCCACCCCAATTTTCGGCTACACCCAGGAAAAACACAATTCAAATATCCGACTAATTGAACTACTTTTAACAGATAAAAGACGGCTCAGGCGAGAATGTCAAATGTCTCGATCACTGGCAGCACAATATCGCCTAAAGGCAGCTTCCCGAACCTTAGCAAAAGCGCTTAGATGAGAAGAAGCAATAGCACAGCGGCAATACATCGCGAAGCTTACCCCGACCAGCAAAAAATATCCGCTGTGAAAAGCTCACCCAACCATAACTGCTCCAACCAAGATAATAATACCTTTACGATGTCCAAGTGGAAAATGGGCCCGTATAGACGAACAAAAATCACTCACCTTTGCTCCTTCTGCCAAATCTGTCATTAAACTCATTTCAACTCTCAGCACCCCAGTGGAAAGTGAGCCACCAAAATTCAAAGCGAAGCAAATCTTCGCAGTTATTAAAATCTATCTTAACCCAAAAAAGTCGAGAACAACACATCTGAAAACTCTTCCACCCGATAGTAAAAACTGGTCACTTTCCAATAGGTTGGAAAAAATCAATAAACATAAAGATCCAAAAACCCGGAAAGGACAGAACACAACCAGCATCGAACAGACCCATCAGTTTATTGCCAAGTCTCTCAAAACTTTTTGAAAAGGTCCTACAGCTCCGTATAAACACGATCCTGGCTCACAAAAACATAATCACACATCATCAGCATGACACAATTGAGCAAGTCAACGGTATCACTTCAAAGATCCGCACAGCATTCGAGCAAAAAGAATATTGTACAGCAATTTTTCTCAAAGTCGCTCAAGCATTCGATTGAGTCTGGCTTGACGGCCTTATATATAAAATAAAACCGACGCTCCCACAATACACACACAGGGTAATGGAATCATATCATATCATATCCAACAGAAAATTCGCTGTACGATGTAATAGCTTCACCTCTGATGATTTGAATCAAAAACAGGTGTACCTCAAGGCAGCGTGCTAGGTCCAACACTTTATTTTTTGTATGCAGCAAACATTCTAACAAGTCCTACACTTACCACATCTACTTTTGCCGATGACACGGCTATCCTCAGCCGCTCCAAATGTCCGATCAAAGCTGCCGAGCATCTGGAAAAAGGAAGTTAATAAGCGGCTTGGCGACTGGCGCATCCGTGTTAATGAAGAAAATGCAAGCTTTTTACGTTTACCCTCAATAGACGAAACTGCCGATCATTGACACATAATAACGTGCTAATGCCTCAATCCGACGACGTTGTGTATCTTGGAGTCCACCCCGTCAGAAGACTAACTTAGCGAAGCCAAGAAAAAACAGCTTAAGCTTAAAGCAATCGGACTACATTGGCTCATCAACGCGCTATCTCCCCTATGTCTGGAATTTTAAGTATTTCTTTACAACTCGGTGTTAAAACAGATTTGGGCGTCCAACTCTGCATTATGGGGAAACGCCATCAAGAGCAATATCGATAACATACGAAGGGCGCAATCTATCACGGGAGCACCTTAGTTAATCCAAAACGAAAGCGTCCAGAAAGAACTATGTATTCCTAGTGTAATAACCGAAATAAAGGTACAACAGCTAAAGAACAACGCTAAACTGCAGGCATATGCGAATAACCTCTCCAATTCATTAGCCCGAGGTTGTAATAGAACTCTAGCAAATCATCATGGCCATAGATCAATAAAGCATCCCTCAGATGTTAGGTAAAAAAAAAATTGTTGTAAGTCTGATACACCTGTATAAGAAATCCAACAAATAAATAAACGCAAAAAAAAAAAAAGTAACACAATATCTACCTTTTGCAGACAATACCAATCTAAACAAAGACGACAGGTCTCTTCTTCTTGACGCGAACAATGCGCAGTACGTTCAAGTGGTCCAAGCGACACCAGGACAAAGCCTGTTACGCGCGAACCCTAGTAGACAGCATGCAAAAACGAAGTCGCGTGGACAACGGACGACAACTAAAATAATAATAAGACTAACTACAGACTTAAAATACAAGTTTTTAGGATAGGTATAAAGAATTCTGATCCGATTACAGAATAAAGACGGTTGTGTCGGAACAGAGAACTCGAAAAAGTTCATGCAAAGAATAGTTGGAAGTACAGCGTGTTAAAGATAAAGGGACATAATTTCGGGTTAGTCTACAAGGAAAAGATAGATTGACCTGATTGAGTAAATTAGGACAGTCTATTTGTCCATTCAAATACTGTTTTTGAACAGATTAAATTTTCACTTGGTGTGATCCATATTGTGGAGACCAAACACATGATCCATACTCCAAAATCGGGCGGACCAGTGAAATAAAAAGAGTTTTGGTTGTGTAAGGATCGTCAAATTCTTTCGACCATCGCTTAACAAAACCAAGAACACTCATGGCTTTACTGACAGTGATATTAATATGACGAGTAAAATTTAATTTGTGGTCCATGAGTACACCCAAATCATTAATCTCGATCAAACGTTCATGTGGAGTATTATTACGATAATACATCACTAATTGAAAAGAGGATCTATAAAATGACATGACATTACATGTAGAAACATTGAGTTTCAATAAGTTTGAAAGTTATTAAGATCAACTTGAAGCAGACGTTGGGAACTTACGTCTTTAAAACTAATACAAAGTTTAAGACGGAAGGTCATTAGTGAAAAGCGTAAAAAGCAGTGGTCCTAGATGGCTACCTTGTGGCACCCCCGAGGTCACATTGATGGTCTTTAAAAGATAATTTTTAAATAAAACTTTTTGTGTACGGTTATTTAAATATTGAGAAATCCAATTATGCAAAAGGCTCGGAAGGCCAAGTTCGTTCAGCTTGAATAAAAGCAATGTATGATTGACAGAATCAAAGGCCTTACTGAAGTCAGGATAAATGACATCAGTTTGCAATGCATTCCTGAATTATTCGTTCGCTATAGAAGTAAACTCTAAAAGGCTAGTGGTAGTAGATCTACGTTTCATGAACCCATGCTGAGAAGATGAAAAAATAAGAAATTGAAAAGTTATAATTTTCTCAAAAGCTCTCGGGACAATTTGGAAATACCCCTATGATTTGAAGCTACGGATTTATTAACCTTTTTATGCAAAGGAATAATAAAAGAGTCCTTCCTAATGGTTGGAAAAGAGGAAGTTTCAATGGACAAAGTAAATAACTTAAGAATTGGAGAAATCAAAGTCTCAGCAGAAAACCTGAGTACACAACCAGGTATCCCATCAGGTCCTGGTGAGTAAACGGGCTTCACTAAAGTAAGCACACTGAGAAGCTAAGTTTCATCGATCACAGAATTAATGACGCAGCTAGACCTTTTCAAGTGATAGGGATATGAAAAGTTAGCTCGATGCTCTTTGAAGGAATAGCTTTGTTATTTTCTAAATATATATAGGACGGGTGCACATTCACCTTTTGCTTGGCATGCACGTAGCGTTTTTTCTAAGTGCATCTGATGGTTTTTACAAAAACTTTCCGCAACTTTGAGGCACCAGTTGGACAATGCCCTCTTTCTTCCGTACCGTTAACAATTGGAATCGGCCGCATCGATGCTTTTACAATATGAAGCTTGATGTTACATAATTGTCGTAGACTCTTTGGCACTAGGTATGATTTCGGCCTACCAATTGGCCAGTTTCTCGATAGGATTTTCCCTCCAAGCTATATATCAAAATAAGTTTTCAAAAGTCTACATAGACTTCTTCTTGTTTTTATCTTTTTTTAAGTAATGGCAAATGACGTACATCGACGTAAAACAATAAAGCAAAGTGGTAAACTATGTGAACACAGACTTTTGAAATGTCTTACTTCGGTTTTGTATTACGTTTTTTCCTATTACGATAGTTTTATTGAATAAAAAATACATTGATAAGTTTTGAGAAAATAAAGGTACGAGCTAAAAAGAGAAGCATTGCACAAAGTTCCTAATATAAAAAGAAATTGATCACTAAACATAAGAGTGTATTTATTTTTGAAGACTATGCCGAAACATGTGAGCAGTGTTATTGATATGCGCATCGGGCAGAAAAACAGCCACCGTCACTTTCAAAATTTTGCAGGGGTAAATCTTATTTCCAGTTTTTTAAACTCACACAAAAATGTTTATATTTTTTTACAAAGAATCGGTCAAATTGCTTTTTTTCTTTTTTATTTTTTTCAATTTATTTATATTTCTAAATGTTTATCAAGGTTTAAAGATTTCTATTTTATTTATGCAATTTATTTCTATTGTTAAATTTTTATCAAGGTTTAAAGACGACAAAAATAGGCTTTAAATTCTATTAGAGTTCGGTAGTAAATTTTTTTTCTACTATTTTAGTTAATTTTTAAAATTTTACAAATGTAAAAATTAGGAAAAAAAAAATTAAGAAAAAATTAGCAATACAACAATTTTTTTTAAATGAAGTATTAAAGAAAGGTACGATTCTTTTATAAAATAAAAAATTTAAACAAGATTGTTGTCAAATTTAACCAAGCAACTAACTAACTATTATTGTGGTATAATTTTTGCTGTTATTGGGCGCTATCGTCTATCACTTCAGTTTCTTTTCTCTAGTTAGTGTAAGACTTCAAAAAATATTTTCAAGTAACTCCTCTTTCCGTTTACGAAACAATATTTTACTTTGCTGAGAACAAAATCTGTGGCAAGCTGCCATAAATTAATAATTAAAATATCAAAGAAGCTAACTTCGGCTCTGCCGAAGTTTGTATACCCTTGCAGCAAAATAATTGGTATAAATGTTTAACAAAATCAGAAAATAAAAACAAAAAAGTAGAAAAAACACATCCAAAATTTTCACTTTTTCACCGAGCATTGAACCATCAAACACCAAGCCCATACATACTACGCCACCGTCCTTTCTTATCAAGCATAAGCTAATTCGACATATATTCAAACCCATTGCATCTCGCTCTTTCAATTTCGTTCTGTGTAAGAACACAACTAAAATATTTCTGTCTCTCTCACACACCGCGTGGTGAAGAATTTTTGCATATGTATGTGTGTGCGTAAGCATTAAAATAAAGTTAATTTCATTTAAATTTGATTATTGATTTGTAACCTTAATAATTGTTCGATCTTGTTCAAACTTGGTGTAGGGTGTATGGGTAAAAATTAAATTTAAATGCAACAACAAAAAAACAATAATTTTATATATTTCTTATTTGGTGCCGCGCGGATTCGAACTCGGGTCTTTTGTGTTTGTACGGCAGATTTCTTGGAATTTGTTTTTGTTTCTTTGCTGCCAAAGAAAATTGCTTATTTTACTCGAGGTACCTCCACGTTTTAGTTAATAGCTCCGGTGATAATTATCCGATCCGACTAATTTTTAAAACTCTACAAACACAAAGGATTGAGGAACTTAACTTTTCATGTTTCAACTATGTAGCTTAAAAGTTTACTTTCTAAAACGTGATAGAAACAGACAGACGGACAGACGGACAGACGGACATGTCTCAATCGACTCGGCTATTGATGCTGATCAAGAATATATATACTTTATGGGGTCGGAAACGTATATTTCTATGCGTTACAAACATCTGACCAATTTTATAATAACCTCTGCAAGGGTATAAAAATAGTTCTATGGAGAATAAAGTTGTACAGCCGGCTTTAACTGTATTGTGATCACTAAAAGATTCGATGCAAGGAAATAAAGAATTGAAACTCAATACTCAGCTAGAGTGTGCTGACACTTTCCGAAACGTTTCACTAATTTGCTGCCAACAGCTTTTAATTCTATTTATGCTGCAATTTTGATATAGATAAATCTTCATTGCTTGTATTATACTTGGGTAGCTCATGAGTGAGTGAGCCAAAATGAATGGCTCACTGAACTGAGCCACTGAGCTTGTTCATTTAATATGGTTCAGTTTGGCTCACTAGCTCAGTTTGGCTCATTAGTTCAGTTTGGCACACTAGCTCAGTTTGGCTCACTAGTTCAGTTTGGCTCACTAGTTCAGTTTGGCTCACTAGCTCAGTTTGGCACACTAGCTCAGTTTGGCACACTAGCTCAGTTTGGCACACTAGCTCAGTTTGGCATACTAGCTCATTTTGGCACACTAGTTCTTATTGTTCGCTCAACTGGCGATCGCAAAGTGAACTTATAAGCTATCTACAAGTGAGCCAGTGAGCCATATGAGTGAGTTGGCTCACTTCGAAAAAAAGAACGAATGAGCCAGTTCACCTCAATGAACTGCTTTTACCCAAGGATAGCCTGTATCATGAAAAATAATAACTGCAATGCACTATGGTCCAGATTTCGTTTTTTTTGGCATAAAGTCGATTTTTCGATGTTAATATATCGTTGCTTTTTTGTTTTTATATTAAACTAAATTCATTATACATTATACAAATTATAATAAAAATCTTTGAAAGTGCCAGCAAACATTTTTGAGAGCTTTTAAAAGTGAGCTAGCGATCAGCTGATTTCCGAATAGAAATTGGCGCCAAAATATTTAGTCACTTTGTGTTGTGCTACACGCGTCAATTTGGTCCAGAAAATTCAACTAAATTATGGAAAGTGATCTTCAAGGTATGCACTATCTAATGTATATTATTAATTTGTGTATAGTCCTTAAGGATTTAGTGTTGTGCAATGTCCAATTTATGTGTATTTTTTTAGAAACCTAACATGCGTTCTCCGTGTTTCGTGGAATATAACAAATAAGCTGTTCCATGCTGAAACCAACAAATTGGTCCAGTTTATACTTGTGAGTGTTGTCTTAAGTTTCAAACCAAAAACTCATCCCCGTTCGCTGCCCTTTTTGCACAATTTGCTAATATATAGGCACGTTCGAGTTTAGTCACAGCGAACTTCTAGATGTATGGCGGAGCAACAATAGAAAAATTCAATCTGTATCGGATTGGATATACACCAAGATCAATAAAAACACTGTGGAATCTAAGATAAAGAAGGAAATAGACAAAAAAATCAGTAATTTTAATAGTTACATTCATAGATATCTGCCCAAATGTAACTATATGCTTGAACGCTTCGTGTCTAAGCATACTGTATTTCTGGCGTCTAAAATGTCCATTTTTATTGACGAAACCTGCAAGACACCACAGAAAATGGGACGTCCAACTTTATCTTACACGAATGCAGGTACAAGATTAAAACGGAAATGGGCAACTGAGCTTGCAAATGAAAATAATTGTGACACAAATCTCCTTGCACATGCTGCAGTAGTCTCTGCAAGGAAGGAATGCAGGTAGACGCGGCTTTTTTCTTAAAAAAGCAATAACGACACCCAAATTCCCAACTGAATCAAGAAAGCTGTTTGATATACAAAAACCCATTTCACTAACACCCGATGAAGCTTTGGCTTACCTCCTGGAAAATTCACTAACAAAACAGCAATACGTGAACAATAGACTTATGAATAAAAGTCGCCACAGTAACATTTATCCAATCTATAGTGAAGTAATGGAATCTAAATTACAATGCCGTCCTGTGGATATAAAAGTAACGGAAACGGCAGCCGAAGTATCATTACAAAACCTTTTGGATCACACTGCGCACAGAATAATTAAAATGCAAGCGACGTTTTAAATCAGTTTCCAAACAGTTCTGAAATCAAACTAATATGCAGCTATGATTTGATGGTTCAACTGGTCATTCTATATACAAGCAAAAGTTCGCTACTGAAACACCTGGCGAACAGTTTTTAGATCACTCCATTTTTGTAACTTCTATTATACCGATAAGAATTATAGACACTTTTAATTACAACATGTGGAACAATAGAACACCGCAGTCCATACGATTTTGCAGACCTCTGAAAATAGAAGTAGTAAAAAAAACTACGGCCCACATAATGATGGAAAAGAACAGTTTAGATTCTCAAATTAATAATCTTAAACATTTTGTTTACAAATTGAACGAAAGTCGTGACATAACAGTTACCTATGAAATGCACATGACACTTATTGATGGCAAAGTGCTAAACATTTTAACTGCATCTAAATCCACTCAATGTTGTCCAATCTGTGGTGTCACTCCAACAAAAATATTAGAAATAAAAGATTTTAGTTCGGAATTTTTTATACCACTAGTATAAAAACTGCACTGCATGCCTGGATCCGGTTTTTCGAATTTGTCTTGAACGTATCATATAAAATAGAAATAAAAAAATGGCATATAAAAGGTGATGATAAGACTGAAATAAGCAAACGAAAAAAATATGTTCAAGAAAAGTTTTGGAACGAAAGGGGTCTACGTGTAAGCATGCCAAAGCAGAATGGAAGAGGCAACAGCAATGATGGTAATACTGCGAGGAGAGCTTTTGCTAATACTAAACTACTAGCATCTATTACCAACTTCAGTGAAGATCTTTTAAATAAATTTCACGTCATTTTAACCGCCATTTCTTGCAACTATTACATAAATTCAGAAAAATTTCGCTCATTTTGTGAAACAACTTTTTCTTTATATTTGAGTACATATCCATGGTATCCGATGTCACCAACAATTCATAATACATTTGTTCACGGTTACCAGATAAATAATTCGAGCTTGGTTCCACTAGGATGCTTAGGTGAAAACGGTTCAGAAGCACGCAATAAAGTGTACAAGAAAGACAGATTGTCACATTCAAGGAAAAATAGTCGGATAAATACTATGACTGACATATTTTACAGAGCTATGGATTCCTCGGATCCATTATTATCGAGTGTTTGCTTAAAGGAAAGGGAAAGAAAAAATAAAAAAAACCCTTTTCAAAAGAGGTATTAAATCTTTTGGACATTTCGTGCACAGCTGAAAATGAGAAAGAATTGCAGGGCGATTCTGATGACGATGAGAATTTATATAATATAGAACTGGATGAAGAAGATAATAGCATTTAGAAAAATAAGTAAGTAATTAAATAGAAATAACATATATTTTTTCTAATTCTACTATCCATCAGTTTGCAGGGGCGGCAAAAGTGGGCGTGGTCGCACTGCCCCAATTTTTTTTTTACAAATTATTAATACCATAACAATAAAATGTGAGAAGTTTGAACCATGTAACACAATTTTTAGACTTTATGCCAAAAAAAACGTAATCTGGACCATAGTGCAATATAAGAAATGTTCGATAACCTTTTGTAATTTTTCGAAGGTTGTTTTGGATATCGATTTTTCCTTGGCTTCTTGATTATTTATGATCCTATTTACTCATCTCTAGAAGCATAAATGTAGTATATTGAGTCGGCCATGTTGGAAAAAAATAACGTAAAAAAAATAATTAAGTTTTTAGATTGTTTATTTAGTGTGTTGTTTATTAGAATGGTTTAAGTTGAAGTTTTTCATTGATGCTAATTTAAAACATTGGGCTTTAATCTTTAAATTTGTTACCTAAGAAATATTTTTAGTTCCGTGCAAACTACAAGCTTGTCTTTTATATATTTGTAGATTGTCTGTATGTGCATATGCATATGAATGTGTGTGCACAAATGACAAACTCAAATCAAATGTATACCATATTTTGTGTTGCTACATGGATACCGATTTTTTAAAACAATTTTTGTATTCTTTTTAGTGGCGTTTTAAACTCTTTGTGGAATATTAATATAATATTATTTGCAACAAGAGACCATTCGATTGCATCTTAGAAAATGGGGGACCGTGACATCCCAAGCGTACCTGTCACAACTTTAGCTGGCCTAACCAGCTCTTCTGATTGTAAGTAATTTTCCTATCGTAATTAATGCATGCGTTTGTTTTATAAACTGCCCTTTTATTCAGTGCTTAGCGAGTTACCTGTGTCTGACTCTCTACATAGTGGGTCTTCTTTAAACAAGTCGCTACTCTTCCATTCTTTGGTAGCCAGTGAGTCTAATAATTTGTTATCCATTCGCGATGAGGCCCTTGTGCGGCAATTGGTAAATGCCATTGAACAAACAAACTCTGATAATATGTGAGTACCACCATATCAATAAAAACTAGGATTAAACGCAAATTTTTATATTTTAGTGAACTGAAATCGCAGTATACGATTCAACAACACGGAGCAAATATAAGCACGTACCCCGAACTTTTGCAGGGGATATATAATTTTCGTCCAACTGTTTTTAATACACCGCTTAAAATAAGTAAGAAAAAAGTTAAATCATAATCATCTTTGAAAAAGAAACCAAGTGACATCATTTTTTATGCTTAAAGATAACTATGCAGCTACCGCACTAAAGAACCGTACCTATATGATGAACGAAACACCACTTGAAAGTACAGCGAAATACAACTTAACCGACCGGCAACATGTGTACCCGTCAATAAGGTAAGTTCAATTAATAGGTAACGCTTAAATGGTCATTAGTTCCCTTTTTATATATAATATTTATAATTCACCATGCATTAATATCTATAACATATAGTTGTAGAATAAAAAATTTATAAATTAATAATTAATCTTAATATTTAAAACTTGAAGTTCGGCATAAAATATTCAAACTTTAAGGTTTTACTTATGTTTTTGGAATGAAATATAAGAAAACATGTAGCTGTTTATTTTCGTATAACACACGTTTGTTAGTAAAAACAATTTTTCTTATTATCAAATTATTATCGAAATTATTTCTTATCGAAATATACACAAACATATTAGGATAATAAGGTTGTGTAAGTTTGCTTCCACCTTATTTTTTATTGTAAATAAAATTTCAGTGTAAATACCCCAGATGAACAATCTATATCGGGACGGTTCAGAAATTTAGAACAAGAACCGGGCGCAATAATAGACTCTCGACCGTATCAGCAACCAAATGAAACAGATGTCACCCAGCAGACTCCATTTTCATTAATACGTAAGCAGCGCGAAATATCTGTCGCAAACCATCCGACCCAGCCTTATCATCAGCAACAACAACAGCTTCAATCACATCCGAAGTATTTTGATCAGCTTAAAGTTGAACCTATTTGTACGAAATTGAGAGATGAAAACAATTCACCTATAAAGCTGCATCAGTTACAGTCGAATTCTGTTTTCGCTTCACAACATTTCGAGGAGATTACAGCAATTAAGGCGAAACAAACACTAATAACAACGACAACAGCAATTCAGGGGAACATACAAAATGTATTAAATTTGCAACCACCTCAAGCCCTTGCGACATCAGCAGCACAGCTTCCAGAAGTGCAAGAAACCCAACAGCAATGTTCAAAGCCGCAATCGCCTTTGCAGCCGACCCTAGCTCCAGATGCTAGCCAATTGTTTTCAACTGCTATCACCGTTTCTTCATCATTTGGAATTAAATGCAGAACTAATGATTTTCATCAAAGTACAGCCACCTCTGCTTCTACATCGTCTAGCGGCAAGTCTCAGGTTCGGGTATGTATAAATCGTCTTAACGTCGAGGATGCTCGTCTAATGCAACAAAGTATTAAAAAGTTTGTACAAAAGTCACCACACTTAGCTAAAAATATGGGGTTGCTACAGGAACAACTACAGCATCCAAATGAAACCATTAAAAGTCCACAGGTATCTAAAGAAGTAGAAGCTTTCAGTGATGCAAGTGCCTCTACTTGTCATGCTAGCTCATGCAAAAATCAAGTCAATTCAGTAGATATGTTTACTGCCATTAAAGCTGATGAGAAGCGGACAAGTACAAAAAGAAAAATGGCTGTCTCGCTGGGTGACATTCCACCAGAACAAATATGTAAGAATGGCTGCTTACTATATATAAGCCTTCCTAAAATAATAATTAGAATTGTTCTATCTTTTAGTTTCGAAGCCAAAATTGCGTCGCGTTGAACGCTTAATGCCCACAACAAACAGCAAATGTACAAAAGAGGAAATAACTCGGTCTCAAACGTATCAACAGTTTATGCGGAATATGGAACAGATCATTGAAATGCTTGACGATACCGAATCGCCAAATTTCGATTCAGGTAATTTGCTTTAATTTTTGGTAAATCAATATAAAATATTAAAATCCGGACCTACTTTTTTTATTCCCTCGCAAAGAGAAAATATACGTTTTCAATCCCACAAGTATATACATACTTATATTCTTGTTTAGCATTAATTGTCGATCTAGCCATCTCCGTCTGTCTGTTTTTTCGCACCTTTTAGACCTTAAATTTTATGCAAGCGTTTTGGATTTGTATGTATATTTGGTAAGAATTGGTCGGATCGGCCTATTATAAGATATAGTCGCTATCGGAATTTTTTTTAAATAGTTGTCATCAAATCGGATAGTTGTTAAGGTTAGAATACGCACCCACACACAGAAATTCATCAACAGACAGTGTGAAAGAGAGACAAATTAAAGAAATTTCATTTTTGACACTTCACTAATATTTTGTGAACTTTTAAGAGCACCTTTTTTTAAAAAAAAGTGTTTTGCAGTGGATATTAGAATAGAAGTGGATTCTTCTATTAGTGTTGAACCCTGCAAAGTTTTTATATATCTTTAGTAATAAACAGTTAAGTCTGTAAAATATACTCGAAACTTAAAAAAAGTTTTAACTTTTTTAGACCAGATGATTTGAATTATACAATTTATATATTTATTAATTGATATTTAAACAATATTTTCATTTTTAAAAACACAATATTTATAATAATTGTGTTGATCCGAGTTGGAAAAACCGAACATTATTTCAATTGTAAGATAATACAATAAACTGAAAAAATACAAGATTAAAAAAAAATGAAGCAAGCAAGTCGTCCCTGTCGACATTGAGTATACCCTGTACCAACTAGTTATATTAAATGAAATAGAATATCCTCGAAATCGCCATTAATTTCATGCAAAATTCTCTTTAACATGCAGCAACAGCGAACGCATGCTGTCTCGCTCACTCTTGCCAGCCAATGTCGCCCTAAGCGCTTCAGTACAAAACGCATTTCCGAATATCTCCAATATTTATAGTCCGATTTCGACAAAATTTGGTCAGCTGGTGCAGTTATATGGGTATATAATTAGGTGTGCCAAGTAAGAATACGATATATTTAATACAGCTCTAGTAATTCTTTTTTTTTTCAAATTACGGGGGCGGAAGTGGGCGTGGCTAAAATTTGAAACAAACTTGATCAGCCTTGACATAAGTCGAATGTTCACACCGAATTTGGTAGCTCTAGCTCTTATAGTCTCCGAGATCTAGGTGTTCATACGGACGGACGGACGGACAGACGGACATGTCTCAATCGGCTGGTGGTGCTGATCAAGAATATATATACTTTATGGGGTCGGAAACGCTTCCTTCTGCCTGTTACATACATTTTAGCGACTTTGATATACCCTTTTACCCTATGGGTACAGGGTATAAAAAATGTTTACAGACTTCTAAAAAGACTATTTAGCTAAAAAATAACAAAGCGAGCGCAATTATTTTAGTTCATTAAATAGGTTTATATGTATATAATAAAAATGTTTTAAAATATGAGCAAAATCGGTTAAGTAATTTTTGAGATATCTTGGCAGCAGTTTTAAGAAACCGTGTTTCTAGTAAAACGCTTTTAAATATTCTTGCCCGCTACCGCGCTCTATGTAGACCCACTTAGGTTGACGGCTATCACTTTTAATTTGATTTTGAAAAATCTTTTTGCTTATGTATTTGCCACATTCTTAGGATAAGAACATAAAAAAAATTTTTGGACCCGAGACACTAGATGACCTTCTTTAACATTATGAAGCTGACCCACTACTACTTTCACAATTATCTCATATCCTTTGCATAGAACAAAATGATTCTCATTCAATTTTTTTTTTTCCAAAATAATGCTTGCAACGAATTTACCTACGAATGTCTTACAGTAAAAATTATAATCTTAAAGCCCAACAGTTTGGCTTAGAATCAAAAACGCGCATCTGTTATGGTGTAAAAAACAAATATTTACTATAAATAATGTATAAAAGTACATTTTATAACTCAATTTTTTTAACTGTTAAATGTGTATTTTTGCAGAGGATACAGACGAAAATATTGAATGCATATCCCCAAAACTCCTGAACATGATGAGCAACGATGTAGCTAAGCTCAAAGCAAAACAAGCTCTTGATTCAATTCCGAAAAACAAGCTAACGCTTCTTATTAATTATGCCATGCGAAACGTCTATCTAGCCAGAAACTATTTTGCCGGACCGGTATATCTTTAATCTACTAGAATTTTTTTTAGCGATTATTATTACTATTTTTTTTGTTATACAGGAAGACGAAGAAGATGAAATTGTGGACGATGAGGTTATAGAAAAAATACTAAATGCAATGGATGCTTGCTTGCTTATCTGTAATATATACTCGACTGTCAACGACTTGAAATTTTTACAAGAGGATAATATTTCACATATTATTAAATTTGCTCAATTTCAATTGCGAGAAACTATATTTCCACTACATGATCCAGTGTACACCGTAAAAAGCTTAAAAAAAATTTCCCAACGGAAAAAAAACAAAAGTCATCCAAGCCACCAACGCAGTCTTCAACTTTTTTACTCCAAAGCTGTCGAGTTGCTTAAAGTATTTGTAGCTCTTTTTGATAAATGTATTTTCGTCGATACTATTGTTCTGCCTTTGTCAACCCTCGCAGTTGAGCCGTTTTTTGTGGATAATATTGAGACTCTTCAATTCGTGTGCTTGGAATTGGTGACAACTGTAAGTAAATTTTTCTAGCTTATATAAAGATTATGATATTTTATTTTGTGTGCCTGATATTTAGTCGGATGTTTAAATCCGTGTAAGAATCAATACTTGGTCTTTAGTTTACTTTTTTTAGTATGTTTGTTTATAGAAGTAGCTCCTGATACCGGTCGGTGATTATCAAAACTATGAACAGTTACACAACCCTTCGATTTCTTTCAAGCTTTTTTAAACAAAAAAGTAACTTACATTATTTACAACTTATTAGTTCGTAGATCGTATTTTTGTATTGGATGTTTTTAGCCGCACTGTTTTTATGATTCTTTATTTTCATCCAAGACAATTTTTTATTTAACTTTTGACTTTGTCGTTGACCTTTTTAGTTGTTGATTGCTAGTACCAATTTGGCTAATCGTATTGGTTGTTTCCGAAAGACTACCCTTTTCAAGGCAAGGAACTAATTCTTGATATAGACTGGTCTTATCTGTTCTCTTGCGTAAACATAGACGGTGTGATCCATGCGTTTTTTGAGATGCCATAATGGTTTTTAATTGAGCTATCTAATTTGAAAAACATAAAACTGAGTTGCCAAATTTTTTGCTTTACACAGTATCTCGATCTGATACGTTGTTTTTTTTACTGTTTTTTTACATCACCAAATTTCCGCAAATTTTAAGCTACATAGTTGAAACATGATAAGTTAAGTTCCTTAATCGATTATCGAGATAAAAATTGAAAATTAGTCAGCTCGGATAATTATTCACTAAAACGTGAAGGTACCTCGAGCAATAAGCAATCTTTGGCAGCAAAGAAACAAAAACAAATTCCAAAGACCCTCGATCGAATCCGTGCGAGACCAAATAAGAAGTATATAAAATTATTCTTTTTTTGTTGTTGCATTTGAATTCAATTTTTACCCATACACCGTACACCAAGTTTGAACAAGATCGGATAATTAATAATGTTACAAATCAATAATGAAATTCTATAAATTTCAAATTAATTTGATGCTCACGCATACACACATGCGAAAATTCTTCACCACGCGGTGTGTGAAAAAGTCAGAAATATTTGCGTTGTGTTCTTGCACAGAACGAAATTAAAAGAGCGAGATGCCTTGCGTTTGCTATATATGTCGAAATAGCTTAAGTGTAAACAATCATGTCGGTGGCGTAGTAGTAAGAGATCAGTCGCACAATTGTCAAAGGTGTTGGTTTGAAACATGGTAAAGGCGAACTATAAAAAATCTTTTTTTGCTCTGGGTTTTATTTACTTAAATATTTTTAGTAATCATTTTAAAATTTTGTGTTTAAATAAAATAATTAAACAGTCTGAAGCTACATGGGCATACAAATTTCGGCAGGGCCAAAGTTAGCTTCTTTGATATTTTTATATATTTTTGTTTGCTCTTGTTTTTTTATTTTTTATAACATTTATAGCAATCATTTTGAATTTTTGTTTTTAAATACAATAATTAGAGAGTCTAAAGCTGCAGGGGTATTCCTAATATTTAAATTTACTTTTTCCCATCTGTAAAAACGAAATATTTTTTTCTACTTTCCATAAAAAGATAACAAGTTCGTAGCCCCAAACTACTGGGTTTTATCCAACTTGTCTGAAATTTAATATTTTAACTTCTGAACTGCTATTCATGGGGCATGTAGCCACTATTCTGCTGGAGCAATGTAAAACTATCAGTTCTGAGTGGTATCATTCGTTCATTTGTTTTTGTCTCCATCAGGACAACGCGGGCTCTCTCATATCTCGACAAACGGTTTTAAGCAGTCAAAAGGCACACAATGACTTTTTTTTTCCTTACATCAAAAAAATGCGTGGTAAACAAATGGGAAAACTAGTATGACCAATGTTTCGAAAGAATGCAAAAGTTTATTGATCATCCCAGGGAACATTTTTTAAAACAATAAAGCCGTTTGCACTTAAAAATGTTATTCCTTTTTTCTATTCTCGAAATAGATTAATACTGTTTTTTGTTTTCAACCTTCATTTATTGACTCGCATCGTGAAAAAAAAAATAAAACGGGATCTACGCAACGGTAAATCAGTATTTTGATTTTATCGTAAAATTCGCTAAATGTATGGTCTTTTTTTGGCTTATCTGATTAGGTTCAAAAACTTTGACTTCACTTTTTCATTGACTGTAATTAAAAAGACTTAAATTTTTTGGTTTTCAAAAATTTAATGTATTGTTAGAATTTTCTATATTGAATCTGGCCTAAAACATCACGAAACAGCAACGAAAATTTGTCGTAGTCAAAACCGTGTTAGTAATTTTCTCCGTAATGAAGCAAATTTTGGGGAAAAATATGAATGGAGGAAGAAAATATGCAACAACAGTGTTCGTAAGTAAGCTGGACTTCGATTTGCCCGGGAACACATGACCTGGAACAATGATTGAAAGGCAGTGGTCTTTTCCGACGAAAAGAAGTTCAACCTCGATGGACCAGATGGGTAGAACTCTTAGTTTCATGATATGCGAAAAGAGGAATGCTGTTTAAGTCGTCATCACACTTGTGCTGGAGGAGTAGTTGTATGGGGAGCCATATGGGACTTGCGAGCTCCAGTTTGTCACTTCAAAGATGAACGCTAATGTGTACAAGACAGTGCTCTAAAAGGCTTTTCCCCCGTTTTCGAAAATTTTTGGTCGTATTCCATAGACGTACCAACATGCAACGCTCCCATCCATACCGCCCGTGTTATAAAACAGTGGATTAAAGACCAGATTGTAAAATTACTCGAATGGCCACCATACTCTCCGGACATAAATATTTTCGAGAGCATTTGGGGACTTTTAACATGAAGAGTTTATGAAGGGGAAAAACAGTTAAATGACCCTGGGACCATAGTCGAAGCAATTAAAAAAGACTGGTCAATAATTTCCTTGAATGAAATTAAAAAATTTTTTAATTTCTTATCAAATCAAAAGTTATTAAGAATGTGCATTACAAATACTAAAATAAACTAAATAAGTGTTATTGTTTAGTCAACCAATTTTGGTAAATATAAGTTTTTTCCTTAGTTTTCAATCAAACCTATTCAGTTGAGCCAAAAAAAGGAGATGTTTTGTTATGTTTTTGAAAAATTTGAAAAATATATAAAAACCAAATATATAGACCTACATTTTTAGATACATTTGAAGATACATTTATTTGTAAAATAAAATTTTTTTGTGATAATCGGAATTAAAGAAAAAATTTTATTACGGGAAAGTCTACCAATTCTCAGAAAATGAAACCAAAAACTGTATAAAATCAACTTATTAAAAATTTGGGGATTACGGGTGTTTTGTTTGGTGTAAATTTATTTTATTTTAGATTTCTCTTTTTTAATTGTACCCGTGTTAATTATCCGATCTGTTTTAATCTTGGTGAGCGGTGTAGTATCAAGAATTTATATTCACTTTGCGGCCGGAAACGAACATGTCGACGCATTCCCGCGAAATGACGTCTGTCGAAAAATGTAATTTTACAGGAGAAGCTTTTTTTAATTTTCTCAAAATATATTGGATTTTTTGCAGGCATTTTTTCATAAGTTCTTTTTCTATAGTTTTAATAACGAAAGCTTATTAATTTTTTTTTTTAATTACGGCCAATTTTGTGTACAAAAGCAAATTATTTAAACATACGATCATTTCGCGCGTCATGTTTTTGGTGCAAGGTAATGTAAGTTCAACATACGATATAAGGAAATCCTTGTTTATTTGTATAAAAAAAGTTTAAAGAAATGTTTTTTTTTTTTGGTTTTATTAAACTTAAGCCAGAAATTCATTTTAATCATTTTTTTCAGTATGAGATTAAAGTATACTTATGTAAGTCATAAAAAATATTGTATGCAGCAAACATCTTCTGCGATTGTTTTAAAATTTTGAAGATTTCGATTTTCACTTTGATATTTAGGGGTATACTATTTTGATTACATAGATTTTTTAAATCTAAAAACTCCTTTTCTGAAATACTTAACTTGATCTTATATAAACTTTTAATATTTTGATTCAAGTTTAATATTAGAATAATTTTTTTTTCGTGTTTTCGTAATATTCATAATGTAATTCCATTAATTCGTGCTGCAAAACAGCTGTACGTAGTTTGCTTAAATTTACCGTTTGATTTTAAAATAATGAGTTGGCAAAAAGCTTCACATCATCACAACCTAATGGGAAGTTAAATTCAAAATAATGTACATATACCTGTTGTAGGAGAATACTTACATCGTTTCTGGGAAATTACATTTGTTTTTCACAACAAAAGCAATTAATAATTCAGCAATTATGCTTGCGACTTGATTCACTAAAACTCAACGTAACACTTATTCGAGCTTTCGCAGCATCCTTCATATCTGCTTAATCGAAGAAGATTAAAACACCAAGGAACAAAAGAAAACGAAAAAGAAATACGCGAAACATAGAGATCAAAATTCCCTCATCTTGCCATATTTTTGGAAGTTTAAAGTAGCTAACTACATACACCTAGAAAAACAAATTTGTATGGACATACGATAATTTCGCGCGCACAGAAAAATGTTAGTATACATACGCTTAAATTGAAATTGTTTTTTTTTTCCAAAACTAGAGCGAATTCAGTTGTTATTTTTTGCAAGTATGTGAGACAGACATTTTATATTTCTATGCGTTTACAAACATCTGAAACTTTTTTTTAAACCCCCTGCAGCAGTGACATAGTATCATGTTCATCGGTTCTCGTATTAAGAAACATTTTATACCGCATTTCACTCACATCACTCAAAAAGTACTACATATAATAAATGCGCTAGATTGGTCAGATGGTTAAGTATTTTCAATGTTATATATATGTTATAATGTGACGCCTGAAATGAAATCGAAGAAAAGGACTCTGTTTAAAACTGTTTAACCCCAATAACAATTCTGGTAGTGGAAGTTCCTTTGCTGTCGGGGGACTGCGTGCTTGAGCCTCTAAGCGAGTTATTCTGTTAACTAGCATTTCATTCTGATACATAAAAAATGTCATAATTTTATGATTTATTTGCTTACAGATATTCCGCAAGGAACGATACGATAAAATTAGAAATAGTATCTTGGGAGACATTTTAGCGTCGATTGATCGATTGCCTTCATCAAAGAAGAATCTTCGTCCATATAAATTGACAAATAATGGCGGAAATATTCAAATGGTTACTGCACTGGTACTGCAATTAATTCAATGCGCAACCATTTTACCAGACTCCCTTTGTGGAAATGGCAAAGTGAACTCTAAACCCATGATGATTGATGAGTTTGACGATGATCTTCCCAGTGGTGCCAACAAAACTATTAATCCCAATCAGGATATACTCGTCCTGAAAAAATATGATGTCGCTGTCAGCATCGGCGGCAATTTTTTGACAACATTCCTAAACAAATGCAAATCACGGTCTAACGAAACTGACTTCCGTCCGCTTTTTGAAAATTTCATTCATGATTTGTTGGCTACCGTAAATAAGCCAGAATGGCCCGCATCTGAACTGTTATTATCGTTACTGGGAACAATGTTAGTGAGATATGTATCTGACAAAAGTATTGAACAAAGCATACGCTTAGTTTCATTAGACTACTTAGGTATCGTAGCTGCCCGTTTGCGTAAAGATACTGTTGAATCTCGATGCAAAGTTAACATAATTGATTCAATGATTAAATCAATAAAAATTGAACAGGAGAAGGAGGGCGACTTGCCGATTACTAACGTATGTATTAATCTACTATATATTTGTTTGTAATAAAACTTTTTATTTTGGTATATTAAAAAAAGTTGAAGATCGAGATGCATCCTGAAGAACAAAGAACTGAGTTTCTTCAAAAGATCCTTCTCGATTTCCTTGCTGTTAACGCCCAAGAGGAAAATCTAATTTGGGACTATGCTCGACATTTTTATTTGGCTCAATGGTATCGAGATGTGATATATCAACGAAGACGAATTAAAGATGGTGAGAAAGCATTTGCTTCGCGGAAAACGAAGACACGAAATAGAAGAACTGGTAAGCAAATATCAAAGAATTTTTGGTTATATCGGTTAAAGTAATGTTTGTAGATGCACTTGGGCGCCATATAAGACAGTTGTTAGATACGGATTCGTCAACGATGCGAAACGCTCCACTACGTTCGTTTTCCTGTTTTGTGTTTTTGTGTAGCTTTTTGGATAAAACCCATGTAGATTAAAAACGGATGAACAGATTATCATATAAAATAGCCAAAAAACCAATGTGAAAACAGCAACGACAAAATGAAGCAAGCAAGTCGTCCCTGCCGACATTGAGTATGCCCTGTATCGACCAGTTATATTGAATAAAATAGAATATCCCCGAAATCGCCAAAAGTTCCTTTATTTCCAAATTCCCTTTATGGGGTCGGAAACGCTTTCTTTTCTGCCTGTTACATACATTTTAGCGACTTTAATACCTTTGGATACAGGGTATAAAAATAATTAATTCAAACCTCTGGCTCTTTGTGTTGACCTATTTTTGCAATGACCATCATAGCTTAGAGATTCAAAATAAACTGGACAAAAAAGAAAATTATTTTATAATTAACTTTTTGTTCTTTTTGAAAACTAACAAAAAGTCGTACTTTTGAAAATTTTTTTTCAGATTTTATTTATATTAAACTTAAAAAGAATTCTTAAAATAAGCAACTTGCTTTTTATGTTTTTCAAACACTGCACACTGGTCCAGAAGCCGTTTTTTTTAACATACATTAATAACTGAAGAATTAGACAAGATATTTTTGTCTGGTTTTTTTGCAGTCGACTATATAATGACTATACAATCTTTGATTAGAAAAAATGAGCGTGGCACTGACCTTTTTCTTAAAAAAAAAATTTTTTTTCTTTAACGTTTTGATGTCTGGTACATGAATCATGCAGCTTGAATCTTATTTTTGATTTAAGGTAAATAATAAGCGTATTTTTTCAATTTTTTAAAATTATTTTTAATCATAAACTTTAGAATCTATCTCGATTGAGTATTCGTTTCCTGTATTAAATTCATCCGAGCTAGATTCATCCAAATCAGAGTCATAATTTTTAGAATTAACATAATTGTTATATTCAATTTCTTGCTTACTCGTTGCACTTTCAGAAGAGCCAGGACATCTACCGAAAGAAGTCTTTTTATACCCTTGCAAGGGTATATTAATTTTGGTCAAAAGTTTGTAACGCATAGAAGGAAGCGTTTCCGACTATATAAAGTATATATATTCTTGATCAGCACGACGAGCTGAGTTGATATAGCCATGTCTGGATCAACAGCTTCTCCTCCGAAACCCTTGAAGATACAGAGCTCAAATTTTGTACCCAGGCTTATTTTTGCTGCAGGCATTGTATATCTCGGTAGATACAACCCCTTAAGAAGCCGTGTTTCTAGTAAAAAATGCACCGCGCTGCATGTACTCAGGTTGAAGGCACACTTCTAATCGTCTTTTGATTTTAAAAAATCCTTTTGCTCACTTTTTGGCACATTCTTAGACGAAATATTAAAAAAAACTAATTTTGTACCCGTGACCTCCTTTAATTATTTTTTTACAGTAAAAAAATTCATATGAACTATGCTGCCGTGGTTTTCCTTTTGACCCTATTTGTTTGATTTTCCCTTTGTTAATTGTTTTTCTTGCGTTACGCTTATTCTACCTCTTATTAATGATTCTAGTTCCGGTATTGTTTGTACAATATCTTTCGATTTTTATACCCTGTACCCAAAGGGTAAAAGGGTATATAAAGGGTACACCTAATTATATACCCAAACTGGACCAGCTGAGCAAATTTTGTTGAAATCGGAAAATAAACATCGGAGATATGCCTATATCCTCTTTGTACTGAAATGCCAAGGCGGCATTGGCAGATAAGAAAGAGCGAGATTGCATGCGAACGCTGCTGCTGCATGTAAGGGGGAATTTTGATTTAAATTGATTGCGATTTTGAGGGTGTTCGATCATTTGTCTAGTGACTACGCAGATCAAGAGAGTTTAAAATTTTTGCCACGCCACTTCCGCCCCCGCAATTCAGAAAAAACTAATTATTAGAGCAGTTTTTAAGGAATCACATTCTTATTTAGCACACCAAATAATGTGGCTAATATGCATCATCTGACCAATTTTAGTCGAAATCGGACAAGAAATATCGGAGATATACATACGAATGTGCATTTTGAACTGAATTGTCAAGGCGACACTAGCTGGAAAGAGTGAGCGAGATAGCATGCGTTCGCTGTTGCGGCATGTTAAAGAAAATTTTTTATGAAATTCATCGCTATTTCGGGGGAGTTTGACTTTATTTAATACAATAACTAGTTGGTACAGGGTATACTCAATGTTGGCGGGGAAGACTTGCTTGCTTAATTACAGTTTCAGATGTCCCATTCCATCCAAAACATATTCAGTTCCTCAAAACTTTAATACGTTTCAATTCATTTTTTCAATAAAACCTGAACTTAAAATATATTATTCAATTTTTACAGCTTTCTAGTAGTTTTGATGCATTTTAACCGATTTGAATGAAATTTTCACAGCTTTTGAAGAACATTCAAATCTCGTGCCTGAGATCGAAGGATTGTCGTTTTTAACTAAATCTCGATTTTTTGGGAACAATAATTAAAAAAAAAAATGAAAAGCTTTGGCTTTTGGCCCGAGATTATTCAATTCGAAAACTAATTCTTTTTGTCCGATGGATTTTGAAAGAATCCTTAAGAATCTATCGTGGTCACCGCAAAGTCCATTTTTTGAGAAGGGGTCAAAACAAACCATAACTTTGAAAATTTTGAATGCTTTCTTTTTTAAATATGTGAATTTAAGTGTAAACGTAAAATATTAATGCTGCATTATATCTTTTTAAAAAAAAAATTTTTACTTCAAAAATTTTTTTTTGAAAATTGTAAATTTTTTACGTCTCTGACTACCCCTAACCCCTTAATACCGAATATTTTACGTTTTAGGTGAATACTCCGACACATCCGATTCGGGATCCGGTGACGAAAATGACACAGATGACGCTATTAAGAACGAAAATCGATCTTCCGGCGGAATTGACTATGAACTAAACTTGGAAATTTTTAGTGCTTTAGAGGAAAGAAAGCAATACCTAATCAGCAAAATTAAACCATATTCAGTTTTAGCTGAACACAGCCACACATCACACCAAATAAAGACTTATATAGATTATAATAACGCACAGCTTATAGCACAATATTTAGCCACCAAACGTCCATTCAGTCAGTCGTTTGATGGATGCTTGAAGAAGATAATTTTAGTCGTCAAGTAAGTATGAGCCTCAATTCCTGCACTCCTAATTAGTAATTAATATACTCTCTACATAACAGCGAGCCATCCATAGCTGTAAGAACACGTGCAATGAAATGTCTAGCAAATATAGTTGAAGTTGATCCATTAGTGCTCAAACGAAAAGATATGCAAATGGGAGTTAATCAAAAATTCTTAGATACGGCAATTTCCGTACGTGAAGCAGCTGTGGACTTAGTTGGAAAATTCGTTCTCAGCAATCAAGAGTTAATTGACCAGTATTATGACATGCTGTCGACTCGAATATTGGTAAGCTTGAAAATCATTACTATAAAGGAAATCAACAAATTCTTATTTGTAGGACACTGGAGTATCTGTAAGAAAAAGAGTCATCAAGATTTTGCGGGATATTTGTATCGAATATCCAGATTTTGCAAAAATTCCTGAAATATGTGTCAAAATGATTCGTCGCGTTAACGACGAAGAAGGCATTCAAAAACTTGTTACAGAGGTTTTTATGAAAATGTGGTTCACTCCTTGCATTAAGAATGACAAAGTAAGTTTGAAACAAAACAAATTAAGTGTTTGATTAATACGTGTGTTTTTTTTCTTAACAGTTTGGTATTCAGAGAAAAATCAATCAAATCATAGACGTAGTTAATACAGCGCATGACACTGGTACAACATGGTTGGAGGGTCTGCTAATGAGTGTATGTATAAATTTTGTTGATAAATATTTTCAATTCTAAGTTTTAAACTTTTTGTATTATTTTGGAATGCAGATTTTTAAACCTAAGGAAATCATGCTAAAACCAGATGGAAGTGCTCAAGATCCCATTAAAAAAAATACGGAACCACCTGTTGAAATTGTGTTTGCCTGTCAACAATTAGCTGATGGACTTGTAGACCGACTAATTGAGTTGGAAGATACAGATAATGAGCGCATGCTCGGTTGTATAACGACCCTTCATTTGTTGGCAAAAGTACGGCCCCAACTTTTAATCCGCCATGCGATAACTATTGAGCCGTATTTAAATATCAAGTGCCATTCAGCAACTGCTGCAAAATTTATATGTGCAGTAGCAGATATCTTAGAAAAAGTCGTTCCATTGGTTAACAACGCGAGCGAGTCCTTTTTGGCATCGTTAGAAGAACATTTGATGTTACTCGTGGTATCTCGGAACCAAGCCGAAGTAACTAGTTGTGTCTCCTGTTTGGGCGCCCTTGTCAACAAGATTACGAAAAACTATAAGTTAATACGTGATTGTTTTCAGAAGTATGAACTTGACGATTGTCAAGTTAAGTTTTAAGAATTTTCTTTATTTTTTTGCAGATTCTACAGAGTTCTCGATCTTTCCCGTAATCAAGTTGTCCAAAACAATTACAGCGTAGATAGCATATACACACCTAGTTTTCGAAGAAGTCTCTTTACAATTGGCATACTGATGCGATATTTTGACTTCAAATCACCAATTGCTTTAGGTAAGTTACCAATAAAATCAGTTCAAGAATTATTTACATTTTCTAACCATTAGGTGAAACAAATGGTGGACTTCCCGGATCAATATGTGATGATGTATTCGAGTGTTTAATGTTTTTTTGCGGTTGTTTAAATCAGGAAATTAGAAAACAGGCACTTATTTCTCTTGGCTCTTTCTGTGTTATGAACGACGATTTTTTAACACGAAACGAGCTAAAGCAATTTTATTGTAATTTATTAAGTTCAACTTCAAACGATGCTGGAGCTAAAATTATCTGCATGCGAAACATTTGGATTTATTTAACTGAATCCGAAATGTTTATGCATAACAAGGAGAAAGAATGTTGGTGAATTATTCTGTTCTAATTTATCATTTTATTAACTCTTAAAATTTTTCTGTAGGGGAAAAGCAATCAAAGCATGAGGACCTTAAAGAAATGAACGACATTACATCTGGAATGGCTAGTCGTATTATTCAACTTTATCTAGAAGAGATACTAAATTGTTTTCTTAATCGTGATGACTCAGTGCGGCTTTGGGCGGTTAAGGTAGTGCAAATTGTATTGCGTCAAGGTTTAGTACATCCAGTTCGAATGGTACCATTTTTAATATGTTTGAGCACAGATTCCAAGATCGAGGTACGTATCACAAATGCCATCTTTATGGTTTTTTTTTCTTCCAAAAACTGGCTTCTTAATTTTGGCTAGAAAAAAAAAAACTTTTATAAAGGCTCAAATTAATTTTTCTGTTGTAAAGTATCCCGTTTAAAACCATTATTTTTCATTTTTTTTATTATTCAAACAAAATGATAGTGTTTGATTTTAAGCATTGCGTACGTTTCTTTTTCATCGTGGATTGATACTTTCTTGCATACTTTTTTTTATTTTCGGTTTTAAACTAATCGCGCATGCCTAAAAATTCAGCTAATTACTTAACAATAATTTTCTCAACATTTTGTTATTTAAATTGTTAACTTTGCGCTTTTTGTTTGTTTAAATAAACAAACCGCTAAAACCGCTCTCGCCAACGCATTGTTGTTGCATGTGCAGTGCTGTTGGCGTCTCCCGTTCTCTTTTTTCTAACGTCTTTTATTCTCGCTCGCATCTAAGTGATACGCGTATTTGTGTAGTGCTTATCTGCCTTAGATTCAGCATTTATTTTCTCTGCAAGTTTTACCCCAGTGTCTAATTTGCTTAATGTAACAGTGAGTTTTTTCTTTGGCATTTTTTTCTTGGAAGATTTTACTTTCTTTCTTAAAATAAAAATTTAATTGATAATGTCCGTCAGTTGTAGCAAAAAGTGTTTGAACCCCCCTGCGCCCCATAATGTGTTTCTGTTTTGCTGGCTGAGGGATAGTTTGCAGCAAAAAAGGTGTCCTTAAATGGGAATGCGTCGCATGCCGAGAAGTGTCAATAGAAAGGTATTGATGAGGCAGACCAGGGACAAATTTAAGAAACTGTCATCAGGTTTTCGTAAACTTTATGATGAGTTTAACGCTGTGGAGATGGAATTCTACAGCTATAAACTGTTGAATGACTCCCCAAAACGTAAGAAAACCAGTATGTGGAATCTCTCTTTGCATCTGCCGGTAACTAATCCTGTCTGTCCTGTGCCAACAATCCGCCGCAGCTCATATCGTTCACTACCAAAGATGAGGCTATTTCCATTGCTCCAGGAAATGGTCGGGCAAATACCAAATAATATTGATATTGCCAATAGTTGTCCAGTTAGAGGTACACAAGTACTTAGGCCTCTTACTGGCGTACCACCGAAGAAACACATATTTGTTTCAAGCCTTGATCCCGAACATTCTTCGGATGACGTCTTAAGTTCCATTAAGACAAAAGTTCACGTCTCCAAAATAGCGGTGGAGAAATTTAAAATTAAGTATTCCTTTAAAAAAAACGTTACCGATGAACTGTTTAACTGTATTTGTAATAACAGTTTTTGGCCTGATTACATTCTAGTAAAAGAATAAACGACCAAAAAGGAATCTCGAGGTCCAGTTAGGCTTACTATCCCCCCTAATATTTTCTCCTCCGGAACGTCAGCATCTGCTGGTGTTCCAAAAAACTAATCTCGTCCCTTCATCTGACCTATCAGAATGTGAGAGGACTTAAATCTAAGCGCCCTAGACTCTATCTAGATAGTCTAGAATTTGAATCTAAAATTTTAGTGTTTACGGATACATGGTTAAGACCTGATATTAACGATGCATCTGTATTTTCCGCAAAATTTTAAATTTTTAGATGTGATCGGATTTCTCTTGTCGGCGGAGGAGTTCTGATTGCTGTTGACTCGGCCGTAACTTCTGACCAAATGTTTTCACCGGACGCTCTGGAGATAAAGTTAGTTAGTGTTAAGGTCAGATTCAAGTCTTTCTCTGTCAACATTACTTGTTCTTACATCCCGCCATAAACCCACATGGCGGTGTATGCAAAACACTTAGATTCTATTCGACATATTTCTTCATTGCTTTCTGATTGTGATATCTTAATCGTCCTAGGTGACTTTAAATTACCAATCTAATAAATCTGCTTTGTTGCTTCCTTCTATATCTCACTGCTTCGTTGATGGCCTTTTTGAGTTATCATAAGCTCAAATAAACCCTGTGCGAAATAACAGGCAGATCCTTAGATGTGATATTTGTGTTGGATTCCACCAATTATGCAGTTACTAGAACTGACCATCTAGTTTTGCCTAAAGACAAATTTCATCCTACTTTGGATTGATATGTGATTAAATCTCGTAATTTTCGTAAGACTAACTTTATTAAACTAAATGAGCTCATTCTGAGAACTGATTATACAATTGCTCAGACATGGATCTTGCTATTTCGTTGTTTTATGATACTCTTGGTTCGCTTTTTAACATAGCTCGCAAATAACTGTTGACCGTTTTTCTTTCTGCGCTCTCGTTGCGAGCACGACCGAAATACTTCATACTCTCTCGCTCTCGCTCTGAGCAAGAGACTCATGCTGTCTTCATTTGTGTTTTCTGTTGAGTTCTTTTCTTTGAGCGCTTTGTATATCGGTCTTTCAATGAGCAGTGCGTAAAGAGCGAAGCGAGAAACGCTCGCACAATGAGACTCAGCAAAAGACCGATTGACCGAAAAACTCAACGCAAACGGTCTTTACGGTTTACTCACACACTCAATCCACGATCGCATATCATATATTTCGTTTGGCAATCAGACGCTTAA
Organism: Drosophila austrosaltans; assembly: GCA_035045865.1. Lineage (NCBI taxonomy): Eukaryota > Metazoa > Arthropoda > Insecta > Diptera > Drosophilidae > Drosophila > Drosophila austrosaltans. The sequence continues at coordinate 7,063,626 of JAWNOQ010000073.1, read as the reverse complement.
CGATTCAACCAATACATACGCAAAAGACTTTTTGCTTCACTAAACACGACGAAACGGTCTTGGAACAACTAGAACAAAAAAGTATAGAACAAAACGGTTTCGTTCCGAGCGCGAGCGATCTTATTTAAGAGCCGATAAATCGGTTGCTCGCTGAGTCTTTTCGTAAAGAGTCAGTAAAAGACACTTATTTGCAGACAACGAGAAACGGTCGACAGTTATTTGCGAGCTATGCTTTTTAAGGTTTGTGTCCCACTGAGGACTCCAGTGTCGTCTCACCGGCCTCCCTGGCTTTCTCGTGAGCTAACCAACTTAAAAAATGTCAAATCCAGATATTATAACAAATACAAGAAGTCGGGAAGTCCTTCAAACTTCGCTATTTACGCAGTTGGTCGTTCCAATTTTAATGTTGCTTAACAAGCACTGCTATAATAATTACCTCAAGCGTTGTAAGCTAAAGTTTTCCCGTGATCCTAAACAGCTTTATAACTTTGTGAATTCTAAACGTAAGATGGTTGTCCACCCATCAATATTATCGTTTAAAAATAATACAGCGGACTCTGATCAATCGATTGATAATATGTTCGCTGATTTCTTTACAACAACATATTCCTCCAATACCAAGCGAATCTTTCTTATCCTTATCAGATAAAAAGGTCTAATTGTATTTATAGGCCTTCGATCGATGAAAATTCGCTTCTTAGCGTGCTCAATTTAGAAAAACCCGTGTACACACCATGTCCTGATGGAATACCTGGTTGTGTACTTAGATTTTGTGCTGAGGCTCTATTTAAGCCACTTCAAAAAGTTTTTATGTTGTCCGTTAAATCTTGTCATTTCCCATCTATATGGAAGGAATCTTAGATAATGCCTCTTCATAAAAATGGTAAAAAGTCCGAAGCATCCAATTATAAGGGTATTTCTAAATTTTCCGCTACTGCTAAAGCATTTGAAAAGTTAATCGCTTCTCAACTGCAACATTTTTGTAGATCTATTATTTCACCACCTCAGCATGGGTTTGTGAAACGTAGATCTACGACCACTAACCTCTTAGAAATTTCATCATAAACGATCGAAGGATTTAAGAATGCAAGGCAAACTGACGTCGCTTAAACTGATTTCAGCAAGGCTTTTGATTCTGTTAATCATACACTTTTTCTTTTAAAATTAAACACAATTGGCTTCCCAAGCTTCCTTATTAGTTGGATTCGCTAATACCTGACAGACAGAAAACAGAAAGTTCTATTCAAGTCTTCATATTCTAGGTCTATCCAAGTGACTGCGGAGGTACCTCAGGGTAGTCATTGCTTTTGACCTTTTTTATTAACGATCTTCCATCCGTTATAATTCGTTCTGTCCTCATGTACGCAGATGATGTAAAGCTTTGTCTTAGCTACAGAGACATTCTCAGTTGCAGTCTGACCTCCAAAACTTTCAGTCTTGGTGTCAACACAACTTATTAAACCTAAACACATCTAAATGCAAGGTCATGACATTTTTCAAAAATACTCCTCAATTGATTACCTAATTTCTTAATAACGTTCCATTTAGAGGTGGGCATGGGCCGAAATTTCGCACCCAACCCGACCCAGCCCATGGGCCGAAGAGCAAAATTTTACCCGCACCCGAAAGCTCAAAAAATTTTGCAACCCGAACCCAACCCGCCCGCCCGAAAAAAAATTAAAAAAAAAAAAAAAACAGTACTTACATCAAATATATTCATTAAGTAATAGTAGAAATGAAAAATAAATTTTTATAAATATATTTACTAAGTAAAATTAGCCTTTCTTCAAAACAGCAGCACTAAAGTTACAGTGAATGTCACTGAAAATCGTACAGCAACTTATTTCTTGCATTTTGTTAGCTCATTGCTAAACTAACAATTGGATGCATGCAAATTATAGTTTTACATAATAATAGTATAGATTACTTTTATTAAATGTAAAAAAAAGTGCGAAAAATGGGTTACTTTTTCCGAAAATTTGAAAATACTCTTTGTTGTACGAAATATGATGCGTCACCGAAAATCGTACAGCTGATCATTTCTTAAAATATCCATTGATGAACGAAAAATTTGTTATTGAACTTTTCCAAAATTATACTAGAAGTTGTTTTTTATGGTTTTTCGGTAGTTTTATTCAGTTTTAGGGTTAATATTTGAAGAAAATGAAGCAAGTATCTCCTAAGGAACGTATACGTAATTTTCCATTATGACAAGGGAAAATCTTGTAACGAAATAACAGGAATGCTTAACAGACATCAAAGCACTATCCATTACATCATTAAAAGACACAAATATGAAAATACTGTCTTTAATAAAGTCAGAATTCCGTCAAATACAAAGCTGACAGTCACTGGTGGTTGTGGATAATATGACAAATTAAACTAAATCTATTCAAGTCAGCCCCAAAAATAAGCAAGGATCCAAAAAATTGATTAGAAAAAGAATGTTAGTGAATCCGCAATTAAAAGGTTGCTTCATACTAACGATTATCGCTTGCAACAAGCCATACCAATATGATCGTAACGGCAGAGACTACTGCAGTTTGCTCGGGAGTTCCAATCTAAGCTGAAGGAGTTAGGAAATACGATGTTTTCTAGAATGAATCGAAGTTCAACATTTTTGCATCTGTTAACAAGCAGATTCTATAAAAAAAACCGAATACACAAGTAGATATGGCCAAATTACGTGCAACTGTCAAACGCGGTGGTAGGTCGGTTATGGCCTAGGGATGTATGTCAGCTATATAAATCAGTAATTTAATTTTTATTGACGAAATATTGATCCAGATTGGATATATAAACATCCTTACGTCAAATTTAATACCAAGTTCCGAGAAATTATGAATTCGAAGCACTTTTAAGCAGTATTTAGATAATGGTCCCACACACGCCGCCTTAAACTCCAATACATGGGAGCTATGCAACTGTCCAAAAGTAATGGAAACTTCCGCCTAGTCTCCCAATATGAATGTCATCAAACATCTTTGTCTTGTTCTTGAACAAAAAATTGGAAACTTTAAGGTTCCAAAAAAGGATGACTTCAAGAAGGCTCCCTTTAAGGAGTGGGACAAAATCAGTGTCAAAAGCAGTGAAAAGTTGGTAGACTCAATACCAAAAAGGATTGAGGCTTTTACAAATGCAAAGGGCAGTCCAACAAAACACAAAAATATATAATGCTAGCATTAGTTTTAATATTATTTTAAAAAAATGCTGCTGTACGATTTTGAGTGACCGATACATTTTTGGACTTTGTACATCAAATGTTTTTTTTTCCTAAATTTTTCAATGAAGTCCGACGGACATGTCTCAATCGACTCGGCTGTTGATGCTGATCAAGAATATGTATACTTTATGGGGTCGGAAACGTATATTTCTTTGCGTTACAAACATCTGACCAATTTTATAATACCCTCTGCAAGGGTATAAAAAGCAACTTATCGAGATTCGCGCTTGACAATCTTGTGCGCTTTTTCGTTTATTATTTTGACCGATGACAAAAAAACTCTCTCGCTTGTCGCACAGCTCTCAGGGATACATAAAATATGTTTGGCCACCACTTGTAACAATTTCATATTAGTTGCCAGCATCCAAAAATCTTAAATTCCCATATTTGAACAAGTAGTTGTGGCATAATATTTTTTTATCTCTAAGCTTTTTTTCAAGTTTCAGTTTTTTTGGTTGATTTGTATCGAAATAGTCTTGGAATTCATAGTTCGTATTTGGCGAAGAGTTTTTAATTTTCGGGTCGTCAGCTTTGTCACTTGCAATTTCATAAATTTCAAGCATCATGCTTTTGACGGTTTCCAAAACATGATTATTTTTTCATTCGGCAAAAAATTTAGTTATTTGAATGGAGGGTTTAAAAATAACCCAACCAAATGCACTGAAGTTTGCTGAAAACGCATTTCCAAAGAACTTAAAGTTTTTTGATTTAGTTGTTCTACAATATTGGAACTAAATATTTCTACTTTACATTGGTTTTTAAGCTTTTTATACCATAATGCGTTTAAATGAATTGTTGGCTCTTTTTCAGATGATAATTATCGTTTGTTCCTTGTTGCTACAAATTTGTAGGAACAATCTTCAAACGGTTTTAAAAATGAAATATATGCATATATATATTTAAAAAGAAAATATTTAAATATTTCAGAATTTCGTTCTCATATGTATTTCCAAATTAATTTTCGGGTTGAGCGACCTAACCCATAACCGCCCGCACCCAACCCGAAATTAGATTTTCCAGCTCATACCCACGGGTACCCGAGAAAAACCCAGCCCATGCCCACCTCTAGTTCCATTAACTCGACTTAATGAGATGATTGACTTGGGAGTACTTATTGACTATAAATTACTTTTAAGTCCCATATATGCACTACTGTCGGTAAAGCCGTGGGCGTTCTTGGGTTTGCTAAAAAGATGGTCAAAGGAATTTAACGATCCATATACAACCAAGGTTCTTTACACCTCATTGGTTCATCCAATTTTAGAATATGCATCATGTATGTGGTCACCCCAATATGATTCGCATAAAGCAAGAATAGAATTTGTTCAAAAACAGTTCCTTCTTTTTGCTCTTCATGGTGTGAACTGGAATTGTGATGTCAATTTGCCATCGTACTCTAGTAGACTCCTTTTACTTGGCCTTCCTTCTCTTAATAATCGTAGATTAATGGTTGGCGTCATATTCATGCACAAGCTCCTTAATGGGGATATAGACTCACCTGAGCTATTGAACTAAGTATATTTGTCAGTTCCTTGTAGACCTACTAGAAACTATATTCCTCTATCACTTCCACTATGTACTACTACTCACTGCATGAACCTTTTCGAGTTCTTTGTTCTGGTGATAATCGTCTTTATCATATCAGTTCAGAGCTCTCTATTCCTTTACTAAAAACTTTTATCCATTCCCATTTAGCACATAACTGGGTATAGTTTCGCTTTTGTCTGTTGTGGATTGTTCCTGCGACTCGAGCCGTGCGTTATGTGGCTTGCACCCCTCGGTCGGTTGGGCGGGAGGTGTGGACAATTAGTGCTTCCTTTGGGATTCGCGCGTAAAAGAGCCTGATAATCATCATCTTTTTTATTTTGACACCTATACCTAGATTAGTTATACATGGCCTAAATGCTCAAAGTGCGATTTCGTGGATGTTCTGCACACTTTATGTTAATCTTTTGTTTTCTTTAAGCCCCCAGTGTAATCTTTATTGTCATTTGAGAAATATCTCAATTAAAACGACTGCATAAATATTGAAAAGTTCCACTCGGTTCTATTTAAAGTTTGTTTCACCGTCTAAAATGAAGCCAGCAAGTTGTCCCAGCCGATATGAGTATACCCTGCCCTATTTAGTAATATTAAATAGAATTGAACACCCTCTGGATCGCCATCAGTTCAATACGAAGTTCCCTTTAATGTCACCTTTGGGATTTCAGTATAAAACGCGTATGGGGTGTCTCCAATATTTATTGTCCGATTGGGTTAGTTCGTGCAGTTTATAATTAGGTGTGCTAAGTCTTTAACAAAGATCCAGTCTTCCGTTTATTTTTAATTACTGGGGCGGAAATAGGCGTAACATAAATTTGAAAAAAAAACTTGGCTGCCTACATACACAGTGTACAGTGTAGTACACACTAGTCGGATCTCTAGGTTTTATAGTCTCAACATTTTTTACTAAAAAAATATTGTATATTGTAGTGTTGTATAAATAAGGTGCGCGCAATAAGTAAATGGGACACTGCGTTGAATAGCATAATAACTGAACCGATCAACATATTTAAAAAAAATAAATTTCTAAATGAACTTAAAAAAATTGTCAGTATATTTTAATTAAAGTAAATAAAAAAAAATATATAATAAAATAAAAATAAAATATTTTCAAACGAAATAAATAAGTGGGACGAATTCATAATTTGCGTCTAAAAATTAAAAAATCCCCAAAATAAGAAAACAGATGATTTTAAATCATAAATACAGTTTAAATTGACCACGCTTTGTTGTTTAAAACTTTTAATATACGTGCTGGCATTGAATTAATCAGGTTTTGGAGCATTTGGATGTCCAAATTTTTCCCATTTTTGAATTATGATTTTTTTTAAATCTTTTAAACTTCCTATCTGCTTTCCGTTGGCATAAACTCGTTGAGTCAGGATGGCCCAAGTCCGGGCTGCGTGCTGACCACTCAAAAATTGGAATAATCGAGTTCCTGAAATAGTCCTGAATAGAGCTTTATAGTGTTGATGGGTGCATAATCTTGTTGGGAAGTCCAAGTATCACCGAAATAATTTTTCCTAAATGGCACTAAGACAGTCTCAAACAGTTCCACATAATTTTTAGCATTCATTTTATGTGTTATACCACACATCGGTGTCTTTCCATTATATCCAAACGCTTCCAAAATCATTAAAGGCGCTCCGTGAAAGTACCTGGACACGTGGACTTGTTTGGGGGTTCGCCCATCGCGAAAATAATATCGTTATCCATCAGGGCTATCTAAATTAAACTTTTTTCGTCACTGAAAATAATATTTCTCCACTCAGTGTCCCAAAATTCATACATTTTAGAAAAATGTAATCGGGTAGCTTTTGCCTTGGCAGAAGCTCAGGTTTCAGGAGTTTTTTTCCATATGAAACATTATCTGATCTCTTTAAAATTTCTTGCATACGTCCTGTGGATATCGGCAAGGACAAGTAACTTTTTATTTGAGATGCGCTGATAGTTTCTCTAACCGCTAGATTTTTTATTCGCTTTTTGTCCCGGTTGTCAATCAATGCTGGGGGCCCAGAACGGGGTTTTCTTCCATATTTTTCTAGATCTTTTAATAATTTTTAACTGTTTTCTTTTTTTTTCGAACATTCTCTACAATTTTGCAAATTTACATGACCATTTCACGCAATGCAACAATTCTCCCACGTTCTTTATTAGTTAAACAAGCGAAACTCGACATTTTTTTATAAAAAAGTTCATTCTGAATTTTTACAAATGTTGACATTGGTTGGCACTTCCCTTTTTTTATTTGTTTTGATATGTTATACAAAATGTAAAATTGAAACTTGGAACTACAACGTTCTTGCACAGAACGAAACTGAAAGAGCGAGATGTCCTGCGTTTGCTATAAATATATGTCGAACTAGATTACGTAATCTAAGTGACGACGCACAGTGGGGCCTTTTCTCATTTCGCTTATCAAAAATCATATCTTCCAAAGTAGTGAAGCGATTTTCAAAATTTAAAAAGCATTTGATAGCTAATTGTTCAAGCTACAAATGGAGTTATTACCGCGGTGCCACGTGCTCGGGTTGCTTAGATATTCAAGGTCAAAGTTGAAAAATATTTCTAGGTATATTTTACCCTTAAAATTCACTTAAAAAACGCTTTTTTGATGACAAATGAACTTTATTATTCTAATTTGATAAGATAAATAAGATTTTTTAATGTTTTGTTTTAATTTTTTTCTGAAATTGCGAAAAAAAAAAAAAATTATGATTTTTTTTAGGTTAATTTTCAGCAAAATAATCTTCAACATTATCTTTTATATCTAATAAACTTATCATTTCGGAACTATAATTGCTTTCTTCTATGTTTTTCCGTGCTCGTACTTGTCTTATTGAGGCAATAAGTGGATCCGATGAGGCTGCCAGCATGTTGAAAAGGTCTTCATTTTGTCTAATCCGAGATATATTGAATGTATTAGTATTTCTAAACTTTTTGTAGTCCTTGTTCTTACATTCCTGTGCTTCTTCAGACAGCATATTCGGCAAATTTAGTACCATTTATCATTTCCTTGCAGTTTAGAACATTAAGGATAACAGACAACCTTTTAATGATCTCATGATTAACACCTGTTATCAATGACGTTATGTGATATTTTTTGAAAAATTTCCTCGTAGTATTTCCATTATTCGTATTCCCGTATCCGTACTTTGGGCAGTCAACTTTTAATCCAAGCTTGCGGTCATAGCAGTTTTCCTCATCCGTTGAACTGTCTGAATTGTGAAAGTCTTTTTGAGTTTTTTTTGCATATGGGGCATCTTAAAGTCGAGGTGGTGTTTGTAATATCCTTTAACACTTTTCCATCAATCATTGTGAGGAAAAAATCAAACTTAATCGTTATCGTCCTTCCACTCTTGGTTTGAATAACAGTTGGTTCCAGATGGCTAATTTGATTTTTTATGTCGCTGACAGTTGATTTGATTAATTCCGATGTTTCCTTTGCATATTTAAAGAAAATAGGCCGACAATAGTGAATCGAAGATGGTCGAACATTTCTCCAATGTTCAGAAGTTTCACTTCTGAGACGTAAAGGAACTACAGAAGCCATAAACATATTTTCATCAGAAATTGTTTCGTCATCGGTTTTTATGACTTGTTTGTAGGCGCTTTGTCCAGATGATCCATCGCACCCCCATTTATTCAGTAGAGTTAGATTTTTACGCCTCGCAGTGTGATCCATCAAGTCCTGTAGTTTTACTTCTGCCGATATCTCTGTGATTATATTATTGGCAGGGACTGCATCCTTTTTGGCAATTGCAATTTTTTTATATCCCGGAAGAACGTCGATGTTATGCCTTAATAAGGAACTCCGTAAGTTTTCATATTTATCCTTGCTTAATCCCAAGTCCATAAACAAGGAAAACGCTTCTTGGTTACTGTATTTGGTGACGAGAATGTTGGGTGGCATCGGAATACTTTCCTTAATCCTGGTCATCCGCATTGGACTGGCAGTCAGAACAGCTTTTGTTACAGTCGATTTAGTTCTTTCCTGTTCCCTTGAATATTTCAAAGATAGCGCTTGTGACAGATTCTCTGTTATAAAGCTTTCTCCAACATTCCCGAGCTTACGTTTCCTTGTAACAGATGAACGAACACTCTTCAATATTCTTAGGTGGCCTTCCTCTTCCTTGGCTAGTAGATGGGTAAACTTCTTCCTCTCTTGAATCCTCTATTGAATCCAATGATGTAGACTGCTCTAGCCAGTTTTCGTTTCACGTTAATCTAGGTGTTTTTAAGTTTCGTCACAATCTCCTTGCTAACGTCTTCGGGTACAAGGCCCATCACTTTAAGCAATTCTGATACAGATTCATTTTGATTTTTAACAGCCCGAAAAACTTCAAAAATCTTAGAATTCTTCAAATCCATTTTTCCACTTTAAATTATAATTGAATTATATTCAAAAATACTATTCAACAAAAAAGCTGTTTCCTCTTATGAAGCCAAGAACAAACTGTCTCGAACAAGTGCAATAGTTTGCAATTTTTACCATTTTTTCTTAAATCATTAGGTAAAAAAACATTTATATATACCATTTTTTCTTAAATCATTAGGTAAAAAAACATTTTTGCATCATTGCAAACTATTGCACTTGTTTGTAATAACCTTTTTTGATTAATTAGGTAACAACAAAATTGGTTTCCAAATTGAAACAGGTAATCGGGGAAATCCAAAAAATTAACAAACAATGTAGGTAGACCCGATTTTCTATAACCTAAAATATTATTTACCTATTTTCTAAGACCTTCTAAACTTGTAAACATCGTCAGGTAGTATTTCGGACGCGATTTTACACACACGCTGCTGACAAATTTGCATGCGCTCTTCTTCTTCCTTGTACCTGAAACGCGTTTTTAACGCGAGGTTGCATTAGTTTGTTGAATTTTTGACAAATTTGCGCAAAAAAGCGCAAGACTACACTATATAGGTCTGATAGGTGAATATTCCCTCTATCACGTGTATATAATATCGTGAATCTCCGTGAATCTCTGTTGTTTTTCCTTCACTAAAGTTTAAAAAATGCGAAAATTTAGTGTATTTTTGAAACGTCTCACATTATCTTCTAAAGTAGTGAAGCGATTTCAAAATTTAAAAAGCATTTGATAGCTAATTGTTCAAGCTACAAATAGAGTTATTACCGAGGTGCCACGTGCTTGGGTTGCTTAGATATTCAAGGTCAAAGTTGAAAAATATTTCTAGGCATATTTTACCCTTAAAATTCACTTAAAAACGCTTTTTTGATGACAAATGAACTTTATTATTCTAATTTGATAAGATAAATAAGATTTTTTAATGTTTTGTTTTAATTTTTCATTTGAATTGCAAAAAAAATAGACCATTGCAATGGTACATTAATTTTGGTCTTCTCCAAAACCCTTAATGCTACAGAGCTGAAATTTTACACATAGACTTCTTTTTGCTGCAGGCATTGTATATCTCGAAATCATCCTTATCGGATAACTATATCATATAGCTCCCATAGGAATGAAAGGTCGAGAATAAAGTAAAGCTTCCACAACTTTGTTGTTTTTCAATCGAATACTACGAAATTTGTACTTTATAAGTTTAATATACTTTCTAAAATATCTACCAAGTTTCATCAGAATCGGTTGACTATATCATATTGCTCCCACAGGAACGATCGGTCAGAAATATAGTTTTAGAGCAATAACTTGAGTGTTTAAAAAGCGATTGTCCCGAAATTATATTTGAAAGTTCAGTACATATGGAAATGTCTGTGCTAAGTTTCAGCCAAATCGGTTGACTATATGTTATAGCTCCCATAGGAACAATCGGATCAAACATTTTTTTTTTGTCAAATTACATTTTTTTTCTTAAGCCATTAACATCTAATGTAGGTTTGACTTGTTTTATATGCTCTCCAATGATTTTGATTCATTATAAATACGTAAATATCAAATAATACTTTGCCAAATTTGCATGCGCTCTTCTTCTTCCTTGTACCTGAAACGAGTTTTTGACGCGAGGTTGCATTAGTTTTTTGGATTTTTGACAAATTTGCGCAAAAAAGCGCAAGTCTACACTATATAGGTCTGATAGATGAATATTCTTTCTATCACGTGTATATGATTATATCGTGAATCTCCGTGAATCTCTGTTGATTTTACTCCACGAAAGTTTAAAAAATGCGAAAATTTAGTGTATTTTTGAAACGTCTCCAATTCACTGAGTATTTCAAATTTCATAAAATTTTTCACAACAAAGAACTCAAAATTGATCTATTTTTCGAATAAAGTAAAAATATTTAAGATCGGTTGTTTAATTCGGCCAATATTCAGTTTCAAAGTTGCACTTTTTTTTTCAAAATTCTACATTTTTTTCATACATGACAACTGTCTCCACTTTGAGATGAAGTAGCACCCACAACTCTTATCGGATTTCAATAATATTTTGGATCCATAACATTTGAAGTATTATCTGTCGATTTCACTTTTCATTTTTGCCAAACGCGATGGTGAAAAAAAAGATGTTCGGTCAGCTATTCGGGCAGAGGCCCCACTGTGCGACGGTGGCAGAGTACGTAGAGATCGGTCACGCTATGTCTCGATGGTGCTGGTTCGATTCTCGGTGAAGACGTTTGAAATTTTTTTTATTTTGTTATACCAATTATTTAAAAATTTTTGTTTTTAAAATAAATAATAAAAATTCAACTTCGGCTTTGCGGAAGTTAGCTTCTTTGATATTTTTTCTTTGAAGCTAGAGAAAATTTGTCTTACTAAAACAACATCCAGCAAACTATCCAACGCATAGAGCCATTAATAGTTAACTCGGAGTTTAAAAAATCTACATAGAGAATGGCGACATCGTCCCCTTAAGGGATTATACCGTACTTCAAGTTAACCATACACATTTCCGGCAATTAGTTTCAAAGATTTTAGCCTATTTGTAAGAGTTCCAGGTTTGCCAGGTAGTAGTGATCTAAGGATGTAAATTTCAATTTTTCCGTGATTTTGTTAACCCCGTAACTTTGTTAACGCCAAACGCAAGGTGGCAGCGCAAACCGACCATTTTGTTTTGAAAATAATAAAGCAAACGATGATCAGACCATTGCCGATACGTTTACTGATTTTTACAATACAACCTTAAGTTATTTACTTTGTCCGTTGAAACTTCCCCTTTTCCAACCATTTGGAAGGAATCTTTTATTATTCCTTTACATAAAAAGGGTAATAAATCCGTTGCTTCCAATGATAGGGGTATTTCCTTACTGACTTCAGTAAGCCCTTTGGTTCTGTCAATCATACACTGCTTTTGTTCAAGCTGAACGAACTTTGTCTCCGATCCTTCTGCTTAATTGGATTTCTCAATATTTAAATAACCGTACACAAAAAGTTTTATTTAAAAATTATCTTTTAAAGACCATCAATGTGACCTCGGGGGTACCACAAGGTAGCCATCTAGGACCTTTCTTCAGTCGTAACTCACTCTCGTGTGCTTATGTACGCTGACGATGTTAAACTTTGTATTAGTTTTAAAGACTTAAATTCCCCACGTCTGCTTCAAGTTGATCTTAATAACTTTCAAACTTATTGAAACTCAATGTTTCTACATGTAATGTCATGTCATTTTATAGATCTTCTTTTCAATTAGTGATGTATTATCGTAATAATACAACACATGAACGTTTGATCGAGATTAATGATTTGGGTGTACTCATGGACCACTAATTAAATTTTACTCGTCATATTAATATCACTGTCAGTAAAGCCATGACTTTTCTCGGTTTCGTTAAGCGATAGTCGAAAGAATTTGACGATCCTTACACAACCAAAACTTTTTCTATTTCACTGGTCCGACCCATTTTGGAGTACGGATCATGTGTTTGGTCTCCACAATATGGATCACACCAAGTTAAAATTGAATCTGTTCAAAAACAGTTTCTTATTTTTTGCTCTTCGTGGTTTAAACTGGGATCGAAATATTAACTTGCCTCGTATTCTAAAAGACTTCTTTTAATTAATCTTCCCTCCTTACTTAACCATAGAGTAATGCTTGGCACTTTGTTTATTCACAAGCTTCTAATTGGACAAATAGACTGTGCTTATCTACTTAATTAGGTCAATCGATCTGTACCTTGTAGACTAACCCTAAATTTTATCCTTTTAACACGCTGCACTTCTAACTATTCTTTGCACGAAGCTTTTCGAGTTCTCTGTTCCGACTACAACCGCCTTTATTCTGTTATCTATACCTATCCTAAAAACTTGTGTTTTAAATTATCTATCTTGTAGTTAGTCTTAATTATTAATTTAGTTGTCGACTGTTGTCCATGGGACTTCGTTTTTGCATGCTGTCTGCTAGGGTTTGCGCGTAACAGGCATTGTCCTGGTTTCGCTTGGGTCACTTGAACGTACTGCGCATTGTACGCTTCTACGTCCAGAAAAAAAAGGAATAAGTATTCTGACAATAGTTTCGATTGTGTTTTAAGTTATCTTTATTCCTTTTTGATAATTTGATAATTTTCCTTATTCACTTTTGATAACCAGAGATTTTTTTTGAATAACCAGAGATATCCTACGCGTTCTAATCTTTTTTTTTAAAACACAACGGATTCTAAATGTGCATTGAATTTCCTATATGTTTTATGTTTGTTTTATGTTTTCATTCCATAATTAGCCTTGTTACAAAAAATTTTAAAAAGCATGATTTTTCGAGATTACATGTAGATATAACCCCTTAACTAGCTAACGTAACGTAGTCCTTGAGTTGTGGGGACAATTCCCATAACACACAAAAAAATTTCATACAAAATTTTGTGTTAATTTATGCTTATTACGGTTATATGTTGGTAAAAAGCATTGTTTCTAAAGTAATATGTAGTTGCTTTAATATATTTTCAGTCAGCCCATCGAGCTGATGCGTTATTGAAAGACATTGACAAAACATATTCCGGATTCGTTAACATGAAAGTGCAGTACGGATTACAACTCTGCTTCAAGCTTCAGGAAATATTACAAGTAAACAACTTGGGAAAATTAGAAGTAATTCGAGGATATGCGTAAGTTTCCCAGTTTCAATTATTTAAATTTAATTCATTCAAAACTAAATATAATCTTTGTTGTAGTAAACGAGGACCTGACCATGCGACAACGGCTTTAAACGACTTTTTATATACGCTTCTTCGGACAACTAAGCCCCAGAGGCGTGCTTTGGTTCAAACTGTTACCAAACAATTCGATGATCAGAAAACTTCACTGCAACAAATGCTATATATTGCTGATAATCTAGCGTATTTTCCATATGCAGTTCAGGACGAGCCGCTATACCTTATACATCAAATTGACTTGCTTATTTCAATGGCTGGCACACACCTGCTGGCAACGTTTAAAGAACATTTAAAACCAAATGATAAGGAAGGGGACTTACTTGAGGACGATGATGACGAGGAGGATCCACAAGTTCTTTTTCATCGGTTGCCGCAAGAAATGACTGAAATTAAAAAATGCATAACTTCTGCACAGGCTTGCATGTTATTGTTAATATTAAAAGACCATTTGAAAGATATGTATGGCCTAACAGATGGAAAAATATCCCGATATTCACCCTCAGAACAGAAGTTATATGAAAAGGCAGTTACCCGGCGAAGTGTTGTAGATTTTAACCCTAAAACGACAATAGATGTTATTCGTAAACAACAATCACAGCAGATTACAAATGCTGAATGCACAAGGTCATTTTCCGACGACGAAAAACTAGATCTTGTTGTAAAATATCTGGATGTAAGTATTGCTTAAAACCTTCAGAAATAGTTGTTGATAAATGTTTTACTTATAGTTCAAGCAACTCATGTTAAAGCTAGACCCAGAGGACGCCGAGTCGGATCCAGATGAGTTGCGTGAGAAATCACATTTAAATAACTCAGGCACTCCAGTTTGCTTGGACAATTTCTCCCTAATTATACCAGAGGCCCCTAATTACAGTAGCAATCTAAACTTAACGCCAAATGTAAGCCACAGCAACATTCAATATTTCCTTACATTGCAAACTCCGACCACAGTAAGTTGCGTTGTGGATTCGAGTAGTCAGTAGATGCAGCCCTGATACACATCAAATACACGCACCGCAGAAAGGGAAGAGGTCCGAAAAATTGGTTATCTAATTTCGAAAACGACACTATCCTATAAACGACAAATTTAGTATTTCTAATCTGTGATAAACTGATAATTAAAATATTAGCCGACACACCTATACAAATAAATAAAACCTCTTGTAACAAATTTCTGTTCAAACCTTAGTATGTTTAAATATTTTATACATTTTTTACAGGAAACTCGCGGGACACCAACGTCACGCATGGCAAAGTCAACAAACCCACAGTCTAAGACTGCGGTACGCAAACAAAGCCAGTCCCGAATAAGAAAGAAACGTCGCAAAATATTATCATCTGACGAAGATGATGCTACATACAGTGACGAAGAATTTGCGTGAGATTTTAGTCATTTCTAATTTAAGTCTGTATTTTAAAGAAGATTATCTATAGAATGTTGCGAATATAAAAAAAGCAAAAAATTGAAACGATTGTGCAGATCCATGTGTAATACATAAGTTAAAACTATAAGTAGATAAATCATTAATGTCAAATGTAATATATTGCATCATAATTGCTTTATAATTACTTTAATTTGTAAACATTTTCATAATAAGAAATAGATACATAAGTTTTTTCATTGTTGCTATCATTATTTACTGAACTACAGCATTTGTTTTGAACAGAACTTAATAAAGCGAGAATAAAATCTACATTTAGCTAAAAGCTTGCAGACTTTCTCATTGTTTATACACTTTTTTAGTACTTAATAGCATGTTGCTAGAAAATGGTTTAATAAGAGGAAATCGACAGAAACAGAGATAGTTTATAATGTTAATTTATTAAAGGCAGATTTAATTTTAATTTGTTTTGATGAAAGAAACATAATTAAGTAATATTTAATAAGCCATTCATTTGTGTTCTTTTCTTTATCTTCTTCGTGGAATCTAGTGCCGAAATAACATATTAAGCGATTTCAAAAATTGTAACTTGTTCTTAAACAATTACTCAAATCTATTATTACTTATTGTTCAACTTAATAACAAAACTTACAGATTTATTGTTTTGCCTGTATAGACTTTGATTTCTTGGTCTTGATCGCATTCGCGCTCTCGCGTACGCATTAGTGTTGTTGTTTGTGTGGTGCTTGCTCTCGCGTTTTTATATTGCCCGCGATCGCGACTTACTAATTCTTTTAATTTCTTTCTTTTCAGTTTTTCTTGTGATTTTTAAACTTTAACACTTGTGTTATTTCAAGGTTCGTATATATATTGCATTGCACATTTTGAATTACCCTTTCTTTTTAAATTTATTCATATAAGCTCTTAAAGCGTCATCCGCCTCAGCAATGCCAGTGCAAAATGCCATAGCTGCGGTTGCGGTTGGCGCATCAAGTTAACTTGTTCAAGTTGTTTCGCGGCTGCATCCCAATACTTTATCAGTTGATACCATAGCCCATATCCGGGCAAAAGTTATGGCGCGAAACATCGCGGTGGAAAATTTTAATTAAAAAGGAAGGAGTATACGACCAAGAAAAAGAAAAATTGGCCTCCAATTCGTCTCCTTAACTTAAATGACCCTCTGGCTCGTCAGCAGCTGGCGGGTCAAAAAACTATTTTTTCCGTTATTCTGACGTATCAGAAAATCTAAACTTTCTAAGCTTTTTGTAGATAGTCAATCTTTTGACTTTCATATCTTAGTCTTTACAGAAACGTGGTTAAGCCCGACATTTCCGATGCTTCTGTTTTTCGCACAACATTTTTAACATTTTATAGACGCTATCGAATATCCAGAAATGGTGGTGGAGTTTTGATTGCCGTAAATTCATCTCTTCTTTCTGATATAGTTCTGCCACCTGATGTTCTTGATATTGAATTTGTTAGTGTCAAAACTTGTTTAAAATCATATTCTGTCTTTTTAATTTGCTTGTATACGCTATATGCTAGCCACTTAGAAGCCATTCGCTTTGTTTCTTTACTTCTTTCAGATGCAGACATATTTATCGTTTTGGGAGATTTTAATCTACCAGACGTTTCATGGCTTCTATCAGGAGAGTCTTTCTTGTTAATGCCCTTCTCCTCGCATTGCTTTGTTGACGGCCTCCTAGAGTTATCCTTAACCCTAGTTAATCCAGTGCTTAATAAAAATGAGAGATCACTAAATCTTATATGTATGTAAGATTTTTATAACTTTACTGTTTCGAGGATTGATCCTTTAGTCTTCCCCGAAGACAGTTTCCATCCAACTTTAGACCTAACCCATTAAGGACTGACCATAGAACGGCTCGTACGATTTTGATCAAATTTTTATTGGCATGCCTTCTGATGCGTTGAAAGAAGAAACAATTATATTTTTACCTGCCCCTACTCCTGAGATATAGTATGGGTATTTAAATACCCAACCGCCAATGGTGTGACCTATTTTCACTAAAAAATTTGCTTACAAAAAAACAATATGCTCTATTTAATTTGCGTGTAAGTGTGTTTTTTATTTACAAAATTATTTCTCAAGTAGAATTCTGAGTGACGGCTTTCAAATCCATTATAGTAAAAGCTATTTTTCATTATCCAGAAAAAAATTGACTCTCGTTGGCGGACTAACAAAGGGATATAGTTTTTTCTTAGTTTATTGTCGTTACCCGAAACAAATTTAAAACTTAGTTGAGATTAGCTTTCTAGCGCTACGGAAGTGGTCGCTGGAGTCCCCACACCTTGATTCGCCTGATCCGTACCCGCGCGGCCATGACAGACGCGAAATAATAAGTCGTAAATTTCGTTACATTTATTTCTTCTTTAAGCTTTCGTAAAACAAACTTTTTTAAGCTCCATGAGCAACTTGAGTTAACTTTTCATATCCCTATCAGTTAAAAAGGTCTTATTGCGTTTTTAATCCTGTGATCGATTAAAGTTCGCTTCTCAGTGTGCGTACTTTAGTGAAGCCCGTGTAATTACCAGACCTGATGGGATACCTGGTTATGTATTCAGGTTTTGCGCTGACTTTTATTTCCCCAATTCTTAAGTTATTTACTTTCTTCGTTAAAAGTTCCTCTTTCTCAGCCATTTGGAAGGAAACTTCTATTACTCCTTTGCATAAAAATGGTAATAAATCCGTAGCTTCAAATCATAGGGGTATTTCCAAATTGTCTGCTATTCCGAGGGCTTTTGAGAAAATTATAACTTCTCAATTTCTTATTCTTTCATCTTCTCAGCATGGGTTCATGAAACGTAGATCTACTACCACTAGCCTTTTAGAGTTTACTTCTGTAGCGAACGAATAATTCAGGAATGCATTGCAAACTGATGTCATTTATCCTGACTTCAGTAAGGCCTTTGATTTTGTCAATCATACACTGCTTTGTTGCTGAACGAACTTGGCCTCCGAGCCTTTTGCATAACTGGATTTCTCAATATTTAAATAACCGTACACAAAAAGTTTTATTTAAAAATTATCTTTTAAAGACCATCAATGTGACCTCGGGGGTACCACAAGGTAGCCATCTAGGACCACTGCTTTTTACGCTCTTTATTAATGACCTTTCTTCAGTCGTAACTCACTCTCGTGTGCTTATGTACGCTGACGATGTTAAACTTTGTATTAGTATTAAAGACTTACACTCCCCACGTCTGCTTCAAGTTGATCTTAATAACTTTCAAACTTATTGAAACTCAATGTTTCTACATGTAATGTTATGTCATTTTATAGATCTTCTTTTCAATTAGTGATGTATTATCGTAATAATACACCACATGAACGTTTGATCGAGATTAATGATTTGGGTGTACTCATGGACCACTAATTAAATTTTACTCGTCATATTAATATCACTGTCAGTAAAGCCATGAGTTTTCTCGGTTTCGTTAAGCGATAGTCGAAAGAATTTGACGATCCTTACACAACCAAAACTTTTTCTATTTCACTGGTCCGCCCCATTTTGGAGTATGGATCATGTGTTTGGTCTCCACAATAATTCAGATTGAACTCTCAACCTTGCCGGTCGTGTTTTTCTGGGCGCTCTCACTATTAATTCTTTCCTGCTTATATCGCGAATTTTTATTTTGTCAAAATTGCTTAAAAGCTTTTTTAATTAATTATCTATCACAATTAATTGTTCTTTCGTTTCGATTTGTTGCTAAACATTAAATCAAAGCTATTGTGACTTTTTGTATTAAACCAACAACAAAACTCTTTGCTTTGTTGTTGTGTCTCATAAACTTTGATTTTTTCGTTTGTGCTTTACCTGCATGCACTCGCGATCTCTTCTGTACACAGTGTTGTTTGCGTGTTCTTGCTCTCTTTTCTATATTTGCTTGTGTTAGCGCCCGTTATTCTCGCGTTAGTTAATCTCGCGTTTGTGATCTGTTTTGTGTTGTGCGTTCACTGCTCTTAACTTTTTTCTCTTTCGTCTTGAAAGCAGCTGCTGCACCTTAACCCTTGTGTGGGACTTTTGGTTCGTATACGCCCTATTTTTTACATAAATCTTTTTTTACTTCTGTTAGTTTATTTTTCTGTTATTAATATTTACTATTAATAAAATTGAGTATAATCTAACAATGTCGGTCTGCTCAAATAAGAAGTGCCCTCACCCTCTCAAAGCCCAGGAAGATTTTTTTGCTTTGTTGGCTGTGTGACAACGTTATGCATTTTAAATGTGCTGGTTACACAGTCAAGGTAAAAGATAGCCTCGGAAATGGTGGGGGCCTCAAATGGAGTTGTGAAGCGTGTCGGGATGCCGAGAGACAGATGCGTGTATTCATGAGGCGCACTCGTGAGGGATTTAAAAACCTGTCGGCTGGTCTTATGAAGCTTCGGGATGAGTTTTCATCACTGGAAACTCAGTTTAATAGTTTTAAACTATTAAACGAATCCCCGAAGCGAAAGAAGCCCATCCCTAGGAATTTGTCCCCCGGTCCGCCAGTGTCTCTTACTCTCGCTGTTCCGAACACGACTAATGACTCAAACAAACCGAATTCACGGCACTTCATATCGTTTAAAAGTCCGATTTCATCCAATTGTGTGGATTCCATTGGAATTTCCCCCGGTAATGGAATCACGCAAGTTACCGCGATATCAGGCGTAGTCTCTGATTTGTCCGGGCGAATATCCTGCCCCAAGGATATTCCCAATCAGATATTGACAAGAGGGGCTCGTAAAGCATTGTCAGCCGCGGTAGCTTCAGCGCCCAGTGCTGTGGCTGCTGTGCCTGCTGGTGTGTCGAGTTCACTTGTCGGTATACCACCCAAAAAACAGATATTTATTTCGAGGCTTGACCCTAACACTACATCTGACGATGTCTTAGCCCATATACGGGCAAAGACTCAGGCCTCAAACATAGCGGTGGAAAAATTTAGGTTTTCATATACCCGTGACATCTCGTCATTTAAAGTAAGTGTTCCGCCTAATCTTTTTGACCAAATTTGTAGAAAAGATTTTTGGTCGGAACACCTTATTATAAAGGAGTATACGACGAAAAAGAGAAATCGGCCTCCGATTCGACTGCCCTCTGCTATCACCCCGTCTTCTAATAATAAACTTCTTCCTTCTTCTGGTACGTCAGCATCTACTGACGGGCCAAAAAACTAACTATGTCCCTTATTCTGGCCTACCAGAATGTTAGAGGACTTAAATCTAAACTGTCTAGACTCTTTGTAGATAGTCTATCCTTTGATTTTCATGTTCTTGCTTTTACAGAGACGTGGCTCAAACCAGATATTGCTGACGCTTCGGTTTTTTCCACTAAATTTTCAATTTATAGAAAAGATCGGATTATCCGCAATGGTGGTGGTGTGCTTATTGCTGTCGATTCAGCTTTTCCATCTGAAATTATTCAGTTAACTTCCGCTCATGAAATTGAGTTAATTAGTGTCAAAATTTCATTTAAATCTTTTTGCACTTATGTTACTTGCTCTTACATTCCACCTCTTTCCGACTTAATTACATATAATAATCACTTGGAAGCAATTCAAACAGTTTCTTCACTTCTTTCTGATAGAGATACCCTCATTGTTCTCGGTGACTTTAATTTACCAGATATTTCCTGGTCGCTTTCTGATGAGTCCTCAGTGTTGTTGCCCTCATCGTCACATTGCTTTATTGATGGTCTGTTTGATTTATCCCTTACTCAAATTAATCCTGTTCGCAATTCAATTGATAGATCACTGGATCTTGTATTTGTGTTGGACTCCTCCAACTGCGTCGTTTCCAGGATTGAACCTCTCGTTTTACCTGAAAACAAATTTCATCCAACCTTGGATGTAACTATTGACCTTTCTATTTGTGCGCCGACTTACAATACTCATCCGGTAACAAGAAGCCGCTGCTTTCGTAAGACTGACTTTGTCAGACTTAATAATATTATTTGGAACCTTGATTGGTCATATCTGTACAATTGTACAACCATGGACTCTGCTGTTCATTATTTCTATAATATGCTTGATTCCGTTTTTAAAATTTGTGTTCCTCTCGGTAGATCAGTTCGGTCTAATAAAACCCCCTGGTTCACTCGGGAGCTGTCCGATTTAAGAAATGTTAAGTCGAGATATTATAAGAGTTATAAAAAGGCAGGTCGTCCATCAGATTTTTCTAAATATGCTATTGCTCGTTCAAATTTCATGAAGCTAAATACAAAATGCTACAAGGATTATCTTCGGCGATGTAAACTTCAGTTTTACAGTGATCCTAAGCAGTTTTACAACTTTGTGAACGCTAAACGCAAGACGAGCATAAGCCCATCATATTTAACTTTTGGAAATAAGACTGCGGACAGTGATCAGGCCATTGCCGATATGTTTGCTGATTTTTTCAAAACAACCTATTCCTTAACGGAATACCACTTAAACTCTCCGTATCCTTATGAGTTAAAAAAGTCAAATTGCATATTCAATCCTTTAATTGACGAAAGTTCGCTTCTCAGCGTGCTTAAGCAAGTCAAACCTGTGTACGCGCCAGGTCCCGATGGGATTCCTGGTTGTGTACTCAGATTTTGCGCTGAATCGTTATGTAAGCCTATTCAGAAATTATTCTCGTTATCTGTTGAAACCTCCGCTTTCCCGTTGATTTGGAAGGAATCATTTATAATTCCTCTCCATAAAAAGGGTAGTAAGTCTGATGTTTCTAACTATAGGGGTATTTCCAAGTTGTCCGCTATTCCAAAAGCTTTTGAAAAAATTGTAACTTTTCAATTGCAACATTTTTGTAGTTCTATAATTTCACCAGCCCAACACGGTTTCGTGAAACGTAGATCAACCACAAACCTTTTAGAATTTACATCTACGACGATCAAAGGATTTGAAAGTGCAAAGCAAACTGATGTCATATATACAGATTTCAGTAAGGCTTTTGACGCTGTTAACCATAAGTTATTGCTTATAAAGTTAAATGCAATTGGCTTCCCAAATACTCTACTCCTTTGGATACGTGAGTATCTGACAAGTAGAACACAAAAGGTCTTATTTAAGTCTTCCTTTTCCAGATGCATCAATGTGACTTCGGGGGTGCCCCAGGGTAGTCATCTTGGTCCGTTGCTGTTCACCATTTTCTTAAATGATCTTCCTTCCATCTTGCTTCATTCACATGTGCTCATGTATGCTGACGATGTTAAGCTTTGCCTTAGCTATAGCAATATGGTTTCGTCCAGTACATTGCAAGCTGATCTTAATAATTTTCAGTGTTGGTGTCAGCACAATCTTTTAAACTTAAACACCACTAAGTGCAAGGTAATGTCGTTCTATAGGACCTCTCCTCAGATGATGACATATTCCTTGAACAACACTCCATTAGAACGCCTTGATGAAATGAATGATTTAGGTGTACTCATGGATCGTAAATTAACCTTCAACTCCCATATCTCTACGATAATCGCTAAAGCCACAGGCGTTCTTGGTTTTGTCAAAAGATGGTCGAAAGAATTCGATGATCCTTACACTACCAAAATTCTCTATACCTCTTTGGTCCGTCCTATTTTGGAGTACGGATCATGCATATGGTCACCTCAATATGAGTCACACCAAATTAGAATTGAATCTATTCAAAAACAATTTCTGCGTATTGCTCTTCGTGGTCTTAACTGGGATCGCAATGTCAACCTGCCATCGTACTCTAGTAGACTTCTTTTAATTAACCTTCCTTCTCTTACTAACCGTAGAATAATGCTTGGTGTCATCTTTATGCACAAGCTCCTAATTGGTGATATTGACTCGCCTGAGTTATTACACCAAGTAGATCTCTTTGTACCATCTAGACCTACTAGAAACTATATTCCCTTATCCCTTGCACACTGTACTACTAACTATGCATTGCATAATCCATTTCGAGTCCTGTCGGCTGATTATAATCGACTTTATCGTGTGATCAGCCCAGAGCTCTCTTTATCAGTACTAAAATCTTCTATCATCTCCTACTTAGCTCGTAAATAGCTGTAGCTCTCGTTATTTGTCTGCTTTTTGTCAACTGTTCCCCGCGACTCGTGCCGTACGTCATGCGGTTTGCGCCCCTCGGTCGGTTGGGCGGGAGGTTGTGGGCACTTAGTGCACCCGATGGGATTCGCGCGTAAAAAAAAAAAAAAATATGGATCACACCAAGTTAAAATTGAATCTGTTCAAAAACAGTTTCTTATTTTTTGCTCTTCGTGGTTTAAACTGGGATCGAAATATTAACTTGCCTCGTATTCTAAAAGACTTTTTTAATTAATCTTCCCTCCTTACTTAACCATAGAGTAATGCTTGGCACTTTGTTTATTCACAAGCTTCTAATTGGACAAATAGACTGTCCTTATTTACTTAATCAGGTCAATCTACCTGTACCTTGCAGACTAACCCTAAATTTTATCCTTTTAACATGCTGCACTTCTAACTATTCTTTGCACGAAGCTTTTCGAGTTCTCTGTTCCGACTTCAACCGCCTTTATTCCGTAATCTATACCTAACCTAAAAACTTGTGTTTTAAATTATCTATCTTGTAGTTAGTCTTAATTATTAATTTAGTTGTCGACCGTTGTCCATGGGACTTCGTTTTTGCATGCTGTCTGCTAGGGTTTGCCCGTAACAGGCATTGTCTTGGCGTCGCTTGGGCCACTTGTACGCGTCAAAGTCCAGAAGAAATTAAAACAGAATAAAAAGTTTTTTTCCTTTTGCCTTAAAAATCCCATTTGTATCAAAACACCGACCACCAATTTAAACTCGAATCGGATAATTATAACGGATATATGTCAATAAAATATATCTTTAATATAATCTGTTTATTTCTGCAAAAAAAAATCCAAATAAATCTATAGGTTATACCAGTTTTTCCGCTCCAGAACGTTTACACCTCCAGAACATTCTTTTTGAACTTTTCTCCGAAGACCTACATCAAACAAACGGCCGTGTACTACTCAGAATTGACAGCCCAACGTTGCTTTAGCAGAACAATAGCCACTAAACCATTTTCCCGAAGAATCATTGGGCGACCATTTTCTTCGTGCTTCACCACCTTTGGTTTAATTTGGCTTAACGTGGAACACCCATACGGCCGCTATCTGCTTAGTTTCTGTTTGTCCGTTTTTTAAAGCACCACGGTCTAACAATTTGGGCATTTCTTACTCCAATCGACGCGAGCATTTTTTCAGCGATTGAAAAATAATGGGGTTTCCAGCGAGAACAAACTTTTTTAATACTAAATGTTAATGCAAAATGGAGTGGAACTAATATTTCATGATATATCTATCGATCCTCCACAATAAAATGCTGATGGTGCTCTCTTGCCAAACATAAAACTAAGTTCACAGACACGTTCTTGTCGGCGTAATCCACGAAGAAAGTTGTAAAAAAATCGATCGAAAACCCTTTCGGGAAATTGTAAACAAAACAAAAACGATCTGAAAACGTTGTACCTACAAATGTGTTTAAAAATTATGTATGGTGGCATTGCCAGAATTTAAGTATTGACATTATATATATATAAATAAATTTTTATACATATTTTTTTATCTACACGCATATATATCAGGGAAGTCCGATAAGTTCCGATGCAGAAAGACTGAATCTAACCCATGCAATCTATAATCTATAACATACAGCTTCTGCTTCATCGCATAAAAATCACTGTTGAGAAGCCTTACAGGAGGACACACACTTAACAATGCGCTAAGGAACTTATGCACCAAATTTTGCTCATTTAAATAATTATGGACAATAATAAGTAACGTCACCACACCATCAAATTTTAGTAGTGGAACTGGTATCTTAATCAAGAACCGTATTAAACACTGTCAAAATAGCTGCAAGCAATCTTAATAAGTCATCAAACGTGCAGAACAACCGTGGCTGCACTTTACATACCCTCTACGTTTCTAGATCTCTGAAAAAGAGTTTACTGTTTCTTCTATACACTCAGACTATTGTTGCAGAAGACCATAACGCCAAGCGCCTAATCAACTTCACGGTAACCAAGGGTACTACGCGTAAATCACAGACACTCTTCTATGTCTGTAGTTCAAAGATATTTTCTACTACTCGGTGTTAAAAGAAATCGACGGTTCCCAAAGACGGTACAGAATTTTTTAGTGTAATAACGAAATTAAAGCAACAGCAGCTAAAGCACACCAAAAAAATTTGGCATGAAAATGCATCAACAAACTTGAAAAAGATTTACCCGAAATCAATCGAACCAAAAAATTCGTTTTAAAAATTTTTGTAGTCAAAAAAATATCTACAACATTTGTGTATATAAAACGAGATGTGTTTAAAAAGTATCGCGAATTTTTCTGTTTTTTTTTTTTAACTATTTATTTATCTTTCTTATTGCCTGAGAATGCTTTGGTGGGTTGAACTCATCTTAAATAATTCACAGTTAGCTGTAAAAGCGCACCTTTTTAACCTGATTATTGAATTCAATATGGATTGAATATCGCGAATTTTTCTGTTTTTTTTAAAAACTATTTATTTATGAATATCTTTTTTGACCCCTTCAAAGTAATCGTCATGAGATATTAAAAAACTTCTGACAACGTTTTTTCCAATCTTCGAAGCAGTTTAAAAAATATTTTTTTTCTGTTCAGCTTCTCCTTCGATGCCGTCTCTGCTTTGTCAATCGCAGCGTTGCGTAGTCCTTTGAAGAGACTCTTCAGTTTTGGGAATAAGAAAAAGCCACGAGGCCATTTCTGGGAAATACGGTAGCTGCGTTGGTATTTTTGTGCAAAAAGTCGTACGCAAGCAACGATGTGGGAGTAGGGTTAGTCCAGGCATTTCGGGGGTTTGCTTTGCGCAAGTTGCGCATACTTTGCAGGTAAAATTTCTTATTTAAAACGTTCTTGGTTTCCACGTCTTTACCACAAACCCACGATGCGTCATCGGTTACAACCCTTTGAACAAATCTATGTTTAGCGATGCTGTTTTTAGACAAAATTTAGCAATTTTGGTACGAATTACCAAATTATCCGTCTCATGTCGACATCATTGATAAAAATCGAATGGCACGAGCCACTTCTCTAACAAAGAATCAACGATACAATTTCCTTTACTTCATCAACGCTTTTGGCTGTTATTAAGGTGTCGTTCACACCTTCTCAGCCGTCTGAAAACATTTTTGTACCACTTCGGTTCAAGTTAACTTCTCTGTATGCCACAGTCAATATTCAGAATGCATCCGCGCACTTAATTTTGTTTCTCACAAAATTTGATACAGATTTTTTTTTGAATAGGTAAAAATCTAAGACGATGTTATACCTCCAAAAGCATTTATCGGATTAGCTTCAACTTTTCAGACAACAGCCTTTGGGAATACGCTAAGTGAAATACTAATATTGGACTAAATTTGGAATTCGATTTACCCCTTAAGAACATCAAGTTAAAAGGAGACTATGTGCTTATATTAAGTTTCATAATTTTTCTCAAATCTACACAGCCTTAATTTAAACTTTTTTTTTTTTTTGCGTTTATTTATTTGTTGGATCTCTTATATAGTGTATAAGACTTGTATGCTTCATTAATCTATGGCCCTGATTATTTGCTAGAGGGTTGGAAGGTCGTTTCGTTAGAGACGAGTTCTATCGCATGCTCGGGTTAATGATTTGGCGAGGGTATTCGGATGGGCCTGCAGCTTAGCGGTGTACTTTAGCTGTTGTACCTTTATTTCGGTTAGTACACTAGGAATATGTAGGTCTTTCTGTAAGTTTTCGTTTCTGATATACTGAGGTGCTCCCGTGATAGTTCTGAGAACCTTAGATTGAGCCCTTTGTATGGTTTCGATGTTGCTCTTGCTTGCGTTTCCCCACAGTGCAGAGCCGTACGTCCAGATGGGTTTTAACACAGAGTTGTAGAGGAGAACTTTGAATTCCAGACATAGGGGAGATCGTGCGTTGATAAGCCAATGTAGTCCGATTGCTTTGAGCTTTAGTTGCTTTTTCTTGGCTTCGATATGCTTACGCCAAGTTAATCTTCTGTCGAGGTGAACTCCAAGATATACAACATCGTCGGATTGAGGCACTGGCACGTTGTTGAGAGTCAATGATGGGCAGTTTCTTCTATTGAGGGTAAACGTAACGTGCTTACATTTCTGTTCATTTAAAGGCTTGGGCGACGTCGAGAAAGATTGCTGTACAATATTCTTTTTGATCGAATGCTGTACGGATCTCTGAGGTGATACGGTT
Organism: Drosophila austrosaltans; assembly: GCA_035045865.1. NCBI lineage: Eukaryota > Metazoa > Arthropoda > Insecta > Diptera > Drosophilidae > Drosophila > Drosophila austrosaltans. The sequence goes on along the minus strand of JAWNOQ010000073.1, from coordinate 7,036,188 downwards.
GACTTGCTCAATTGTGCCATGCTTTTCACGAAAGCGAAACTGATGATGTGGGATTATATTTTGGTTTACCAGGATTGTATTTATACGGAGTTGTAGGACCTTTTCAAATAGTTTTGAAAGACTTGGCAATAAACTGATGGGTCTGTAAGATGATGGCTGTGTTTTGTCTTTTCCGGGTTTTGGGGTCATTATGATTACTGATTTTTTCCAGCTTATTGGAAAGTGACCAGTTTTTACTATCGCGTTGAAAAGTTTGCAGATGTAACGCACGGCACAGATCGTGAGTTCTCGGATCATTTTCGGGGTTATTTTGTCATGGCCTGGGTTAAGATAGTTTCTTGGGTTAAGATAGTTTTTAATAATTGCAGAAATTTCTTCCGCTTGGAATTTCGGTGGCTCGGTTTCCACTGGGGTGCTTAGAGGGGGAAGCTGGAATGAGTTTGTTGACGGGTTTGGCAGAAAAACCATTTTTAGATGAGCTGCAAAGGTGAGTGCTCTTTCTTCGTCTGAACGGGCCCACTTGCCAGTTGGGCATCGTATAGGTGAAATTATCTCGGTTGGGGCAGTTATGGTTGGGTGAGCTTTCCACAGCGGATATTTGGTGCTGGTGGGGGAAAGCTTCTCGATGTATTGCCGCTGTGCTATTGCTTCTTCTTGTCTAAGCGCTTTTGCTAAGGTTCGGGAAGCTGCCTTTAGGCGATATTTTGCTGCCGGTTATCGAGACATTTGCCATTCTCGCCTGAGTCGTCTTTTCTCTGTTACAAGAAGTTCAATTAGTCGGTTGTTAGACTTGTGTTTTTCCTGGGTGTGGCCAATGTTTGGGGTGGAGATATCAGCTGCTTCAATGAGCATCGACTCTAATGCAGAGGTGCAAAACTCGATGTCTTCTTCGTCGTTCAGTTTGGATTTAGCTCGATATGGGTGCTTATATATATCTTAAATCTGAGCCAGTTTGTTTCATAATTTGTTAGTCCGGGTGGGTGCTCTGTTACTTGAGGATATGTTAATACAGTAAAAATTACTGGCGAGTGGTCTGATGACAATTCTGCTAGTGACTCTGCCCTTATTAAGTTGTGCGTAATTGCCCTGGTGACTGCGAAGTCTATTAGATCTGGGAGCTTACGTGGATCTGTTGGCCAGTACGTGGGCTTTTTCGGTGAGGCGTAGCCCAATTTGTTTGATGGGTTGATGATTGTGTTATATAGCTGTTTTCCCTTTGGATTTACCAGGCGGGATCCCCATGAGGGTGCTTGGCGTTGTAGGCTCCTGCAGCAATATATCGTACTCCGAGTGTATTGAAGAAGTCAGTAAACTCTTTTTCAGAGATTGAAAATCGTGGTGGACAGTACAGTGCAGCCACGGTTGTACTGCCGAAAGTGGTTTGGACACTTATTGAAGTTGCTTGTAGGTATTGTTTGGCAAATCCATTGTGGAGACAGTGTTTAATCCGGTTTTTGGTTAGGATGCCAGTTCCTCCGTGAGCCTTGCCATCTGGGTGATTTGTTGCTTAGAATGCATATTTAGGTATTTGGAAGTTGTTTTTGTTGGTAAAGTGAGTTTCCGATAACAGCATGATATCAGTATCATTTGAGTCCAGAAACAGTGACTATTCTTGTTTGTGCTTGGAAATGCCGTTTGCATTCCATAGTGCTATATGTAGTGCTGACATTATTTATTGTTGTCCAAAAGCTTTTGAATGAGCAAGTTTTGGTTCCGTATAAGTTCCTGCATGCAATTTTGCATGAACGTCATAAAATTTGTCATGTTTTGGTTGAGCGAGATTAACAATGTTTCGATCCCGTTGGGGTTCTGGCCAAGTACGGATGGACTTGGGGCCGCGTTAGATTGAATGGTAGCGGGATCTATTGTTTGAGTGGGCTGTGCATTTCCGTTGCGTAGCACGCTTGCAAAAGTTACTCCAGGAGTAGTTGATATTGGGGTCGCTGACGACCTTACAGCTCTTGAGAAGAATATTCCCGGTGTTGTTTGAGAGGGAATTAGTGTCGAGCCCTGGATACGAGCCGTTGATTTCTTCGCGTTGAGGCGGGCCTTGAGTTCCTTATAAACGGGGCATCCTCTGTAGTTAGCTGTGTGATTACCACCACAATTGCCGCACTTCCTTGTATTTGTATTTGATTTGTCATCGGTGCAGACACAATCTCTTTGAGTTTGTCCACAGCCAACGCAAACTGGGCGAAGGCTGCAGAAGGACTTTGTGTGCCCAAACTCCTGGCAATTAGTGCATTGTACCGGGTGTGTCCTCTTATGCGGCTCTTCGACAGTAATTCTGCGATGTAGCAGAAGTTGAAGATTGTAAATAGGGTGCACTGTGTTGGGTTTAAGTTTTTTATCACATATGGGCTGTAACTCCACTTTGAATAGAGGTTGCGGCACTTTATTCCTGTTCAGTATATTTGAGACGAACTTTATCTTGGCACTCTCTAGTTGGAATGTGTAGAAATTCACACTTTCCGTTTTAAACTACTTTTCAATATTACGATAGAATTCTTCTCTTTTATGGTCTCTTTTATGTTCCTCCTGTTGAGTAGAGTCACATAAAAGTTATTTGTGTCCAACTAGGGCTTCCAGTGTTGGCACCAGTGAAGTGCAGTTTGCACCACGGATATAGAATGGTGGTGGCTTGGCTACAGAGGGTTTAATTTGGGAAACTCCTTCTTGAGATTCCGGCTGATTTGCCAGAATTTGGAATCTGTTGCCCTTCAGAGCTTTACGTTCAGCAATGTTGCTTTTGGACATTTTAGGAGTGTTGCCTCTTTTAGTATGAGGGCTAAGCTTTCGCTTGTTTATATTAATATATCTGTCCATACCAGTCTGAACAGGTGACTTTGGATTCACCGTCACTGGATGAGCAGATTTTGTTGAGGTAGTCTGCTGGACGGTAATCGAAGGTATTGCAGACGTTGCTGCTGTTACAGTTGTTGTTGGAGCAGTAGCTGCAATTGTTGTTGTTGTGAGCGCGCTGACGGCGGTCGGCAAACTCAATGACCCAATTAACACTTGAGGTGTAAGCGAATTTGAGGGTGAAGCGCATTGGTCGCTCCAAGACAAATTGTTGCTGGTTGGTGTAAGCAATTTGCTCATACTTGCACTTTTGGATTCAGCGCTTATTGTTGTTGTGGTTGTTGGAGACACTTCTGAGAAGTATGCATTGTTGCGTTGAATAGATAGGCGACGCTCGTTTTGTTGCTGGAGAAGTTGTTCTTGTAGCTGTTGCTGGCGAGATTCTAGTGAAGATGGGCCTAAGTTGGTCTCTTTACACGTTGGCATTGCTAGTAAATTTAGATGTTTACTAAGTATTATTATTTGTAGTTACAAATAACAATATAAATTGTGATTGGGCGTCTCTGTGGTGACTAAGAGCCCTGTCACTTTAGTTTAACACTGATTTTAATGCTGACACCGATGAACTTGCGGAGCGCGATAAAAAATACGTCCGAACGCGGTGACGGCCAATTTTGCAATTTAAACTTAAAAGTTAAATTTTAAATTAATTTAACCCTGAACGCCTTGTGCTTAGGACTTTTATATGTCTTTTTCTTGGCAACTCGACCAAGAAAATCATACCTGTGCAAAGTGTTCCGAACAGTGTTGTCACAAACATCCTTATCGAACTTATTTTTCACCGACAACCTGAGCTCTTTAGCTGTTTTAAACGGGTCAATCTTAAATTCCCTTATAAACGACCGTTCTTCTCTGGAGTTTAAACGTTTTCTTTTGCCCTTCTGGCTCTTATTCATTAAACTTCCATCTTCGAAATCTTTTTATTATATCATGGACAGTGGATTTGCTCCTTCCGACCACATCTGAAATTTCTCTAACGGCTTCAACGCCAGTTGGCTTGCCACCCGGAGCCATTTCGAAAGAATAATTTGTGATTTTATCACTTAAATGAGCTTAAGAATATGACAAAGTGCAATAAGCAAAACAAAAACCAAAAATTCCACGAATTAACGGATCTTTTCCATGCTGTTTTCTTTTGTCCGATTTGTCGTTGAACCTCATAATCGGACTTATTGGTAGTTTTAAAAATCTCGTTTAAATTTTGAATTTCTTCTCATTTTTAGAAAATTTAGGCTGTGTAGATTTAATGAAAATTATGATACTCAATATAAGCTACTTCCTACTATATAAAAAACACATTTACATCAAAAAAAATATTGTCCGATTTGGCCACTGTAGGTTTCATTAGCTAAAATAGTTATACTTATGTTGCAAAATCAACTGCGATAAGCAGTGAAAGCAGATGGATATGTTTTAATAGGAAAATATTTAACTATTAACCCCAAAAATAGTAGCAGTCTTAGAAAATATTTTATATTAAGTGTACATTGCAATAAAAAGTTTTTTTGCTTAAACATTGTGTTATTGTATGAAAACAATGGTTCATTATCGTTTCCATTTGTTAAAACCAAAGGGTTAATGACAAGCAAGATTTCCACTTTTAATTTGTGTGTTGTAGTGTATAATAATCTGTGGCAAAGTGAATCTGTTTTAAAAGATACAAAAGAAATCAACCATTTCAATAATTTGTCTTTATTTTCGGACGGAGTTACAGCTAGTTTAGATATAAATTTGCGTTTTTCCGATTGGGAGAAGAACAGTTAAGTGGAATTATTTTGCATCCTTCAATGTTAAAAAGCAAGCAGTATGGCACGTAAGGTAAAGTTTGACAAACCACAAAAACATAAACATTCTTTTATGCAAAAATTTTTCTCTTACCAGTGCGCTTACATTATTTCTTAGATAAAAGATCGTAAACACCGACAAAATTAAAAATAATTTCAATATAATGATTCAGGGTAATGTAAAATATAAAAACGCTCAAACATATCTTTCTTATTGACTGAGAATCCTTTGGTGGCTTGAACTCATCTTAAATAATTCACAGTAAGCTGCAAAAGCGCACCTTTTTCACCTGATTATTGAAATATCCATATTGAGTTCTTAAATAGAATCATATACATATATTTAAATACTTTTGGTTGAAATTTTTAAATATTTTTCAAAACGTTTTTCATTTGGAAAGGAGCTTTTTAATTTCATCTTTTTCTGCTACATTGATGAAACTCTGACCGTCAGGAGTGTTATCGTCTTTGTTTGCACCCTAAAATTATATAAACCATAAAGAGTACAGATATTTTAAAGCGACATTTGCTGTATAGTTCCAACCTTCTCCAGAAGCAGTTCTACGCAACTTGTGTGTCCTTCCCAGACTGCAGCCAGCAGCGGCGTAATGCCGTGTTTGTCTCGTTTCTCAAATGTAAATATGTAAAATATAAATATTATAAATATAAATAATATGTATTAGCTTACATTGACATCTGCTCCTATTTTTATAAGATATTGCAACACGTTTAGCTGCCCAAAATCAGCCGCGTAATGTATAGGACATCTTCCTTTAATTTCTTCATTGACTTTATGCAACTAAGAATTCGGGAATGGAGCCATTAACATAGCAAAAATAAATATTTACCGACAGTACATACATCATTTTGGAAAGCTGCTTGCACAGCCTCAAATTCTCCATTTTTAATAGTCCAAATTACTTTTTCCTTGCTATTTTCGCACATTGTCTACATTAATGATTATTTTTTTCTCCAGAGCTGAGAAAATCATCGATGATACTATCGATGGTAAAAAAATGTCCGATAGACCGATGAAAGTTTTTAATTACAATAATCACATCATCAGAGATTAATTGAAATATTGAATACATTCCTTTTGCATATTATTGGTTTATAAATAAAGATAAATATTTAAAAAAAAAATACAATTATCTTGACTGAAGAAGTAAGAATTTTTTACAATTTCTTAAGTAAATTGTTTATTACTTTTAGCAAGAGGTATCATGGAAATAAAGAATATCTATGGGAAGCCAATCTTAATTTAAAGGCACAACAAAAAAGAAATGATCAAGAAAAAAGCAACGAGTAAAAAGAAATTAAATACATAATTAAGAAATTTATCCGGCAAAATGTTTTTATCGATAACTGTTGGTAAACTTGGAATTTACCAAAACTGCGCAAAATAATTTTTTTATTTCTTCTTGAAAGACGATTGATGTATGCTTTTAATAAAAAATCAACCATCAAATTTTGGGTGGCTCACTTGGGGAATTTTCACATATAAGTGTAAATATAGTAAAATAGTATATAAATGCATATGTAAATCCATATGTGCATGCTACAAAATAATGTATGTTATTTAATGCTACACACACAGTTGCTGGAACTAGCATTTAACTAAGCGTATAAATTGTATTTTAATTAAATTTTAATAATTATTATTTCGAATTAAAAATTTTAATATATTGAGTACATTTTCATACACATAAAATTTGTATTTTCTGTTGACATATGTACACTGTGCGGTGCCGTACAGCGACAAAGCATATTAGCTATAAGAATAACTAAAGAAACGCACATGGGTAGAGTATTTATGATCGCCCTAAGCGAACAATTACTCTTCCAGTTTTACGAGCGTTTTATCGAAATTGCTTTGGCGGGCTAACGATAATTTAAAGGCAACAAAATGGTATAAATAAAAAATGCATATAAATTCTTGTTATATCATTCGCATATAAGATTTGATTAAAACTCTATCAGAGTAGACAGCTTTATGCTTAAATAATATTTGAAAAGTTATGGATGAATAAGGTTAGCGACGAACGTTCTCTGGCTACATTAAATCTTTGCCCCCTATATTGAATGCCGGCATATTGAATCGATTTTCAATTAGGATTTTCTCAAAATTTCTGCGGTAGATTTTGAGGAAAACTTAACAGAAAAATAGAAAACTATGCTTAATATAATGCACTAGCGTTCATATGCCGACAAACTCGGAAAAAGTTAGCGTCGACCGGTGTTGGCCAACATTGCATATACTGTCTAACACTTGCTCATTGGGCTGGTTCCGGCTCCGGAGTTGGCGGCACTCTTATCAATGATTTTTAGCCACCTGAGACACCCCCACTTATGCGTTTTTTTCTCAAATATCTGCGGTAGATTTTGATAAAACTTTCTGAAATCAATCATGATTAATATGGTATAGCGAGCATTGACCGACAGACTCTGTGAGGCTGAAAATTTCGCCATTTTTGTAAGGAGGAAAACCAGAGGTTGGTTTACTGATAAGCAATTTTCTCAAAAAAGCAGCGGTAGATTTTTGTCAAATTTGTTGGGGATATAACTGAATATGTGGAGCATAAGCTGGCATACTCCGTTTATGCCGACAAACGAGATATGCTCCAAAATGTAAAGAGACAATTTTTCATATGCAAATTATTAATACCTGCAATAACCCAAATCGCCTCCAAATCGCCACAAATTAAAACAATAGAAAATGCGTTTCTTAACAATTCTGCAGTTTATTTTATTTAAAAAAGTGCATAATTGTCCAGATAATTAAAAAATAATAATATAAAATAAAAAGTGTTCCAAAAATTCACTGTTCCGATAGTTAATGACCACTGTACCTGGAAAACAAGTTTTTGAAGCTCAACGAAACTACATACATATGTTCATACTAGAGTGCTGCATGAATGGCAAAAAATGCACATTTGAATTAACAACGCTCAAAATGAGTTGAGATGAATTGAATGCGAAACGTCATGAATTTGAGTGAATGAATGCGCTCGCCAATGACTCGGTCGCACAACATTTAACCGATAATGGACGAATTGAATGAGTGAGAATGCCGAAGAAATTTTCAACGCCAAATGAATTCATTCGAATGCCAAAAAAAATTTTTTTCTTTTTGTTTTCTGTAGGATAGAAAAGATAGGAAGACATGCTTTAGTGCTATGAACGAAATGATGTCTGTGCTATAACTCGAGTTCATTCGGGTGTCTTCGGCTCTGCCAAATATTTCATTTCGTTTTAAGCTTCATTTATTCTTACTCATTTCCTTGAGTGCTGTAGATATGAGACCCAATGCGCACTTATACTCAAACGCATTTATTCAATTGTATGCTCGCACTCACTCAATTCAATTCAATTCGAATCCATTCAATTTTTCTACGTAGCGAGTGGAGTCGTGCAGCTCTCTAATACATAGATCAATTTTTGGGTTAGAGGAAAATCTGGTGCTCAATCGAAGAATTTTTGTTTATACAAATGCAAATTTATATTTCTTATTTAAATATTTCTAAATGTCGTTGTTGTGTTAATTTAAAAGAAAAACTGCATTGTTCCAAATTAATAATAAAAATTCCATTTATTTTTTTTTTAAATTCTTGTTGACTTCAACTAAGAGCATGATTTATATAACGTTGTTACAAAAATGTCTTTTGCTTCTGACTAGCCAAAACCTCTTAAAGCCGAAAAATTTTAATTTATTAGTTTTACTTAACGAAAATCCATAGACATTTAATTTTTAGTTTAAGTTTTTCGTAAAAACTAAGTATTTTTATATTCTTAAAAAGAATGAATGTTAATTTTAAACTTTTAATATGTATTTTTTTTTTATAAATGTAAAAAGTTACAAAAAACTTTAAGTTCATTTAAAATTGATTTTCCAAACGTTTTAACTAACTCACATGTATTTATGTTTGCAGATGATGTTAAACTTTGCCTATCATTTAATGATCCATCTCTTCATTCAATTTTGCAAGCTGATAGTGAGTGGTGTATGATTAGTCACCTAACACACTGAAATGCCAATTACTGCGTTAATGGCGCTACCTTAAATAGAGTTTTTTCTATTGAAGATTTGGGCATTATTTTGGATCCCAAACTAAACTTCCTGCTTCACATTTCATTTGTGGCTAACAAAGCAACATCTTTGCTAAGCTTTATAAAGCGTTGGTCCAAGGAGTTCAGTGATCCTTATATTACTAAGGTCTTATATACATCCTTCGTACGTCCAGTGCTAGAATATTGCTCACCAGTTTGGAGTCCTCAATATTCTATTCACCAACAGCTCATTGAGTCGGTCCAAAAACATTTTTTATTGTTCGCCCTACGTGGTCTAAACTGGGAGCCAACTAGGCCCCTCCCTCGTTACCAGAGTAGGCTTCTTCTCCAGAATCTGCCCTCTCTATCAAATCGAAGACTCGTCAGCGGAATTGTATTTCTCCATAAATTGTTATCTGGGGAAATAGACTCTCCCTTCTTATTAGGGAAAATAAATTTTGCTCTTCCATGTCGTCCTATACGTAATTTTGTTCCTCTAAATTTAATAACATGCGTCTCTAATTTTAACCTTCATGACTCTCTTCGAGTGGTGTGTAGTGGCTACAATGAGTTTTCCCTTTTTATTTCTCCTCACATATCTCTTTATTAAAGTTCTTCTTTACGTTAATTAACCCTTGCTTTCCTTCGAACTGTTCTTGCCTCCTAATTTTCTTTATTTCTACCTTTTTTTTTTCACATTCTGCTTCTTTATATTTTTAGTTATATAAGCTTTTTTTAATTATATTAGTTTAATTAGTTTAAGTCAATTGCACTTTGTTGACGTTAAATGAATAAAAAAATAAATAAACAGTATTAGCGTTCTGTTTTTGAACAGGGATATTTCAGATATTTCGTTAGGTCGCATATTAGTTTTATAAGGTTAATGGGGTCTTGGTACGTGTAGTCGTTTTCGACTTTTGGCATTTTGGACAACTACGTATATACTTTTTTATTTGACGCGTCATATATTTTATTTTTATTAAAGTTATTGTAATGCCATTATGACCACCTTGTATGGATCATCATGATTTTCAGACAAGATTGTTTCTTTTTCTTTTTCATTATTTATTAAGGTCACCGGGTTAAGTAGCGCTAATCAATGAAATAAATTTTTTATTGCCCATTTCTTTAAAAGTATCTATTGAAATAAATTCAAAGATTTTTTCCCATGGTGCCGTTTTGATATGGCTTATTTTCAGTATACCGGCTTGCATTTCAAGCCTTTGAAAGAACTGACCTAAGTCAAGTTTTTCATTAGTATATAGGTCGCCAATATCAATTCTTGCAATAACTTTATTTCAGTGTTTCAAGTAACACAATTTATTTGTTATATGCAAGGCCACTACTTTTCGTACCTCGTCATTATTTATAACTTGGTAAACGTTGGGCATAGAAGCATTTGGAGTACTTTGCCTTGGCAAAGTCTCTTTTTCTTTTCCTGCGCAGGATTTATTTTGTCTGTACTGTTGCCTGGTAGTGACTTTCAGGACTTTATTTTGAATGTCTTTTAACTCGGCTATTGTGATCCAAGATAGGGCATCTGCCACGAAATTGTCTTTTCCCTTTAGATACTCAACTGTGAAGTCGTATTCTTCCAGTTCAAGCCGCATGCGAGTCAATTTTGAGCTAGGATTTACCATGGAAAATAAATATGTTAAAGGTCTGTGGTCTGTTTTTATTGTGAAATGTTTGCCATAAATATATGGGCGAAAATGTGTAATGGCCCAATGAATGGCTGCTAGCTCTTGTTCCGTTGTGCTCTTATTACTTTCACCTTTGGTGAATGAACGCGATGCATAAGCGAGTGGAAGTTGGTGTCCATCTCGGTTTTGAGTTAAAACCGCTCCGCTTTACTATAGGTCGCCAATATCAATTCTTGCAACAACACGATTTATTTGTTATATGCAAGGCCACTACTTTTCGTACCTCGTCATTATTTTTGACTTGGTAAACGTTGGGCATAGAAGCATTTGATTTACTTTGCCTTGGCAAAGACTCTTTTTCTTTTCCTGCGCAGGATTTATTTTGTCTGTACTGTTGCCTGGTAGTGACTTTCAGGACTTTGTTTTGTATTTCTTTTAACTCGCTTATTGTTATCTGAGATAGGGCATCTGAAACGAAATTATCTTTTTCCTTTAGATATTTGACTGTGAAGTCGTATTCTTCCAGTTAGTCGGCGAAATTTTTAATGAAACGTCTATAATAGTCGCAAAATGCAACGAATCGCCTAGCATCATCCTCAGTCCTCATCATGTGGGACTGGATAATTTTGATGAAATTATATTTTATGTCATCAGGTAAAATTCCTTTATCAACTTTTGATAACTTGAACTTTCTTCAAGTTCGATTTGGTGAAAGCTTGACATTAAGTCAAGACATGAAAAATATTTTGCTCGACCTATTTGGGCAAGTATGTCCTCAATTCGAGGGAAAGGAAATTTGTCGGCCAAGAATTTTTTATTGATTTTTATTAAAACCAATCGCCATTTCTTATCTTTTGAGCCTAGTTATGATTTTTTTGGAACAAGTAGATAAGGGCTATTATATTCAGACACAGATGGTACAACTATACTGTTAACTATTAATTTTCCAACCTGCTTTCATACCTCACCTTTTGACTATACGGGCTTCGGTAATTTTTGATATATTTCCATTTCTTATCTTTTGAGCCTAGTTATGATTTTTTTGGAGCAAGTAGATAAGGGCTATTATATTCAGACACAGATGGTACAACTATACTGTTGACTATTAATTTTCCAACCTGCTTTCATACCTCACCTTTAGACTATACGGGCTTCGGTAATTTTTGATATATACCGTTTCTTCGTCTTTTAATCTCAATTTTTGTTTGTAAAAATTATTTTGTTTCTAAAAATTATTTGTTGTGATTGATTTGGTTTCAAGTCCGAATGCATCACTGTATTTGGTGCACAATTTTGGTAACAATCCAACGTCGGCCCACGTCCACCTCATTCGGAATGGCCAGGATCGGTGCGGTAGTGAGGCTGCGTTTCAAGGACTGGTCCGTCAGGTCGTTCCATACGAAAGGGCACAATTTTTCCGTCAGTTGAATTTTCGGTAGTACGAGCAAAATCCCAAGAATGATCGTAATTCTTTTGTCGACCTTGGTTGGACACGCCCACAGACCATTTCGTCCTACGATATGCCCCAGGTTGTGCACTTGCGTCTGTAAGAAGCTGCATTTCTTGAGACTGAGTTTAAGGCCCGCCTGCGACTGTCTTTCCAACACTTCTTTTAGATGCATCAGGTTTTCCTCGGCTGTGAGGGCGTGAACGATGACGTCATCGAGGTAGACCAAGGCGGACTTCCAAGCCAGTCCGGGCAAGAGGTTAATCATGAGGCGATAGGCACGTTGCATAGCCCAAATGACATTACGTTGAACTCTAAAAGCCCAGCTTCACAAGTAAAAGCCGTCATGGGGCGTGAAGATTCGTCTATCTGCACTTGCCCATACGAACTTTGTAGGTCCATCGTCGAAAACCATTTCGAGCCATAGAGCGTCGCCGGAATGTCGTCCATTTTGGGCAGCGGGTACGGGTCCTTCACGGTCACTTCGTTAAGGCGCCGGTAATCAACGCAGAATCTTGTCGATCCTGCATGTCCTTGATTAGCCGCTGTACTTCTGCCTTCCTAGAAATCGGTATTCGCTGAGCCATCTGCTTTTGGTGCCTATCGGCGTTACAGGATATATTTTTCTATTACCATGTCAGAATTGGTTGCATTTAGGAAACGGACAACTGTATTGGTCCATTTGTTGCTATTGTGCTTGCAACGAAAATACCTGGTTGAATTTTCTGATTGGGAATCAAAACAACATCTTCACTCAAAGTGAGATTAATTTGTCGGACTACTTGGGATCTTGCTGGTAGAAAAAATGAGGAATTACCAGAACTGTATGTTATTGGAACATAAATAGGAAATTTCTAAGTATAAACCAATTTTTAGATGGTTTGCAGTCTATTTGGCACTTAAATTTTTTGATAAAATCAAAGCCGATTATACCATCACTTGGTATTGAAAAATCAGACTGTACAATATAAAAATTGTGTTGAATTTTGTATTTTTGAGTCTGAAGCTCTAAGGATGCTAGGCCTATGCCTTTTATTGGTCCTTTACCAATGCCTTGAAAGTTAATTGTGTGATTCGTTTCGATGCCATTTAGAACATCGGAATCTTGAAGAATTGAAATATCTGCACCAGTGTCGATTAGAAATGTTACCTTTTTATTTGTTTCGACATGTATTGTATGCACATGTTTTGTGCTTACTCTTCTGTATCTAAGGCGTTTCCCGAACTGTTGTGGCATACACGAATATGTCTGTCTTGGGTGTTTTGTCTGGTATTGCCTCTATATTGGGCCTGTCTCTTATTGTTTCTTCGGTAATTATTATTTTGATAATTAACATTGCCGTGATTATAGTTGTTATTGTAGTTACCCCGGCTATTGCCACTACCACGTTGGTGGTTTGGATAATACCTGCCTCTATTATTTCTCCCACGCTGGTACAATATGGTACTGGGACTTCCAGTCAATTCGGTGATGCAGCGGATATATTTACCCAAAGCATCATTCAAATGACTAAAGTTACCAGCTTCTAATATTGTACGAATTCGTTTCTGCTAACCTTGCTTGATCATTGTCTGCAGAGATTCTTTTGAAGCGAATTCATCAGCGCTATCAAGTCGCTTACGAAAATTGTCAAGCTCCACTGCGTACTCTGATGCTGTTTTACCCTTTTGTTGGTCATTCATAAGTTTGGCTTCTGAAACGTCTGTCGATTCGCCTCTAACGCTGTGATTCAGTTTATTTATTATTCCTGTGATCGTTGTCTCATTTTGGACTTTATGCAGGATAGATCCAGTAATTTTGGACTTTATGACCTCAACGGTCATAAAGTTCGCTCGACAATTTTTAATGCCGTAACGAAGCAATTGAGTGCGGTCTTTTGACCGTCAAACTCTGGGACCGAAGACGAAACCTGTCTTACGTATTCCCTATCAGCGGCTATTTCTTTTGCCATTGTTAAGTCAAGACTGTCTTTATCGGGCAGTGTGTCCTCGTTGAGAGCTACTGTAGTATCTTACTCAGATACTTTAGTAAACTCAATGTTGTGTTTTCCTAAGGCTGAGACTGATTTGTCCCTACACTTTATATAGAATGCTTCTTATTACCTTCTGTAAGGGAATCAAGATGTTTTCTTAATAGCAAGCGAATTTGCTGATGTGTGGTCTGAATAATTGAGACGTGCTTGTCCAGGGCCTTCGGACCAATTGCCCTATCTTGACTAATACATTCGATTTACTTTAAAAGTTCCTCTTTCAGAATTTCGGCTGGAGCAACAATTGCTTGCCAGTCGGTTTCTGTTTCTGTAGTATTGTTGCCAATTCCAGAATTGCGTCGCAAAATATTGAAAGTGCGAGCACGAAAATCTGGATCACCATTGTATGTTTGCTCGATGGCGTTTGATTAAATGTTTTCGTTCATTGTTATTTGAAAGTAGTAGGGCGAAACCTCTGATGAATGTAGGGACCTATTCTTATTATCCAAGTGTTATAGGAATAGGAATTAATAAGCGCGGTAACTTCGTTTAAACACAGGCCAAATTTATTTACGTTCAAGTACCAGGTCAATTGACAATTGACTGTCACCGCGGTCGGACGTATTTTTTATTGCACTCCGCGAGTTCTTCGGTGTCAGCGCAATGAAACAACGCTAAAACAACAAAGTGACAGGGCTCTCAGTCGCCACAGAGACGCCCAACTATAATTATATTGGTTTTTGTATCTACAAATAGCAATACTTAGTAAATAACTAAATTTACTAGTTATGCGAACGCGTCAAGAGATTAACTCGGGCCCTTCTTCACTAGACACTCTCCAGCAGAAACTACAAGAACAAATTCTTCACCAACAAAACGAGCGTCGGCAATCTATTCAACGTAACAATGCATATTTCTCAGTAGTATCTCCAACTACCACAACAGGAACGAGCGCTGAATCCAAAAGTGCAAGTACGAGCAAATTGCTTACACCAACCAGCAACAACAATTTGTCTTGGAGCGCCCAATGCGCTTCACCGTCAAATTCGCTGACACCTGAAGTGTTAATTGGGTCATCGGTTTCGCCGACCGCCGTTAGCGCGCTCACAACAACAACAATTGCAGCTACTGCTCCAGCAACAACTCTAACAGCAGCAACGTCTGCAATACCTTCGATCACCGTCCAGCAGACTACCTCAACAAAATCTGCCCATCCAGTGACAATGAATCCAAAGTCAAAGTATGGACAGATACATTAATATAAACAAGCGAAAGCTTAGCCCTCAGACAAAAAGGGGCAACACTCCCAAGATGTCGAAAAACAACATTGTTGAACAAAAAGCATTGGAACGCAATGGATTCCAAATATTGGCAAATCAGCCCGAATCTCAAGAAGGAGATTCCCAAATTAAACCCTCTGTAGCCAAGCCATCACCATTCTATATCCGTGCTGCAAACTGCACTTCTTTGGTGCCGAAATTGGCAGCGCTAGTTGGTCAAAACAACTTTTATGTGACACCACTCAATAGGGGTAATATAAAAGAGAACAAAGTTCAAGCCAAAAGTGAAGAATTCTATCGTACTATTGAAAAGTACTTTAGAAAGGAAAGTGTGAATTTCTACACATTCCAACTAAAGAGTGCCAAAGGCCTTCAAGCGGTGATCAAAGGCATTGAACCAACGGTTCCGACTCAGGAAATAGTTGAAGCATTGGAAGAGAAGGTCTTTGAGGTAAAGTCCGTCTCAAACATAGTGAACAGAAATAAAGTGCCGCTATTCAAAGTGGAGTTACAGCCCACATGTGATAAAAAACTTAAACCCAACACAGTGCACCCTATTTACAATCTTCAACTTCTGCTACATCGCAGAATTACTGTCGAAGAGCCGCATAAGAGGACACACCCGGTACAATGCACTAATTGCCAGGAGTTTGGGCACACAAAGTCCTTCTGCAGCCTTCGCCCAGTTTGCGTTGGCTGTGGACAAACTCAAAAAGATTGTGTCTGCACCGATGACAAATCAAATACAAATACAAGGAAGTGCGGCAATTGTGGTGGTAATCACACAGCTAACTACAGAGGATGCCCCGTTTATAAGGAACTCAAGGCCCGCCTCAACGCGAAGAAATCAACGGCTCGTATCCAGGGCTCGACACTAATTCCCTCTCAAACAACACCGGGAATATTCTTCTCAAGAGCTGTAAGGTCGTCAGCGACCCCAATATAAACTACTCCTGGAGTAACTTTTGCAAGCGTGCTACGCAACGGAAATGCACAGCCCACTCAAACAATAGATCCCGCTACCATTCAATCTAACGCGGCCCCAAGTCCATCCGTATTTGGCCAGAACCCCAACGGGATCGAAACATTGGTAATCTCGCTTAACCAAAACATGACAAATTTCATGACGTTCATGCAAAATTGCATGCAGGAACTGATGCGGAATCAGAACTTGCTTATTCAACAGCTTATAAATAATAACAAATAATGTCAGCACTACATATAGGCCTCTGGAATGCAAACGGTATTTCCAAACACAAACAAGAATTGTCACTGTTTCTGGACTCAAATGATATTGCTATTATGCTGCTATCAGAAACACACCTCACAAACAAAAATAACTTTGAAATACCCAAATATGTATTCTACGCAACAAATCACCCAGACGGCCAGCCTCAGGGAGGAACTGGTATCCTAATCAAAAACCGGATTAAACACTGTCTGCACAATGGATTTGCCAAACAACACCTACAAGCAACTTCAATAAGTGTCCATACCACTTTCGGCAGCACAACCGTGGCTGCACTTTACTGCCCACCACGATTCTCAATCTCTGAAATAAAGTTTACGGATTTCTTCAATACACTCGGAGTACGATTTATTGCTGCAGGAGACTACAACGCCAAGCACCCGCATTGGGGATCCCGCCTGGTAAATCCTAAAGGCAAACAGCTGTATAACACAATCATCAACCCAGCAAACAAAATGGGCTATGCCTCACCGAAAAAGCCCACGTACTGGCCAACAGATCCACGTAAGCTCCCAGATCTAATAGACTTTGCAATCACCAGGGGAATTGCGCAGAATTTGATAGCGGCAGAGTCACTAGCAGAATTGTCATCGGACCACTCGCCAGTAGTTTTCACTATATTAACACAACCACAAATAATAAAGCACCCACTCGGGCTAACAAATTGGCAAACAAACTGGCTCAGATTTAAAAAATACATAAGCACCCATATCGAGCTGAATCCCAAACTGAACGACGAAGAAGACATCGAGTTTTGCACCTCTGCATTAGAGTCGATGCTCATTGAAGCAGCAGATATCTCTACCCCGATTATCAGCCACACCCAGAAAAAACACAAGTCCAACAACCGACTAATTGAACTTCTTGTAACAGAGAAAAGACGACTCAGGCGAGAATGGCAAATGTCCCGATCACCGGCAGCAAAATATCGCCTAAAGGCAGCTTCGCGAACTCTAGTAAAAGCGCTAAGACAAGGACACAGCGGCTGTACATCGAGAAGCTCATCCCTACCAGCACCAAATATCCGCTGTGGAAAGCACATCCAACCATAACTGCTCCAGCCGAGATAATTTCACCTATACGATGCCCAACTGGCAAATGGGCCCGTTCAGACGAAGAAAGAGCACTCATCTTTGCAGCTCATCTAAAAACGGTCTTTCTGCCAAATCCGTCAACAAACTCTTTTCAGCTACCCACCTTGCGCACCCCAATGGAAAGTGAGCAACCGAAATTCAAAGCGGAGGAAATTTCTGCAATTATTAAAAACTATCTTAACCCAAGAAACTATCTTAACCCAGGCCATGACAAAATAACCCCAAAAATGATCCGAGAACTCACGATCTGTGCCGTGCGTTACATCTGCAAACTTTTCAACGCGATAGTAAAAAGTGGTAATTTTCCCATAAGTTGGAAAAAATCAGTAATCATAATGATCCCAAAACCCTGAAAGGACAAAACACAGCCATCATTATACAGACCCATTAGTTTATTACCAAGTCTTTCAAAACTATTTGAAATAGTCCTACAACACAATTGAACAAGTCAACCGTATCACCTCAGAGATCCGCACAGCATTCGAGCAAAAAGAAAATTACACAGCAATTTTTCTCGATGTCGCCCAAGCCTTTGACAGAGTCTGGATTGACGGCCTAATATATAAAATAAAAGTGACGCTCCCACAATATACACACAGGCTAATGGAATCTTATCTGTCCAACAGAAAATTCGCTGTACGATGTAATAGCTTCACCTCTGATGACTTCGAATCAAAAGCAGGTGTACCTCAAGGCAGCGTGCTGGGCCCAACTCTGTATCTTTTGTACACAGCGGACATACCAACAAGCCCTACACTCATCACATCTACTTTCGCCGATGACACGGCTATCCTCAGCCGCTCCAAATGTCCGATCAAAGCTGCTGAGCAACTGGCAACCCACCTAAAGGAGGTAGAAAAGTGGCTAGCAGATTGGCGCATCCGTGTAATTGAACAGAAATGCAAACACGTTACGTTTACCCTCAATAGAAGAAACTGCCCATCATTGACGCTTAACAATGTGCCAGTGCCTCAATCCGACGATGTTGTATATCTTGGAGTTCACCTCGACAGAAGATTAACTTGGCGTGAGCATATCGAAGTCAAGAAAAAGCAACTAAAGCTCAAAGCAATCGGTCTACATTGGCTTATCAACGCACGATCTCCCCTATGTCTGGAATTCAAAGTTCTCCTCTACAACTCTGTATTAAAACCCATCTGGACATATGGCTCTGCACTATGGGGAAACGCAAGCAAGAGAAACATCGAAACTATACAAAGGGCCCAATCCAAGGTTCTCAGATCCATCACGGGAGCACCTTGGTATATCCGAAATGAAAATGTACAGAAAGACCTACACATTCCTAGCGTAATAACCGAAATAAAGGTACAACAGCTTAAGTACACCGCTAAACTGCAGGCACACCCGAATACCCTGGCCAAATCATTAACCCGAGTACGTAAAAGTACTCGTCTTCAACAAAACGACCTCCCAACCCTCTAGTAATTAATCAGGGCCATAGATCAATGTAGCATCTTTCAGATGTTAGGTTATGTGTTAGATTAAGATAAACCTAGAAAATTGTTGTTAGTCTTATAAGCCTATATAAGAGATCCAACAAACAAATAAAACGTTAAAAAAAAAAAAAAGTATCAGGTCACAATAGTATGGGGTGATTTCGGATACATAATATTATGTAGGAAAGTGGCTGTTGAGGAACCAAATGCCTCTCTTTCTAGAATAGTCTAAAATGTGCTCTCTTTCTTTATAAGCATGTATTTGAAATTTCCTTGAATAATTGTGAAATTCGCCGGCTTCCAGTCAGACGTCTATTTCTTATTTTGTTCTCTTTTGAGCCGTTGAAATGGCAGTAATAAATATGCAAACGAACGATCAAGACGTGTTCCAGTAGTGGCTAAAGCAGCAAAATAGTAAATGTGAAAATAGAGTTTTTGTTCTTATGATATATCAAACACAGTGGTTTGTTATTCAGCATAATTTGGTCCTTCGAGCCGGATTATTGGGCGTTGTTATTTATTGCTCATTTGTTATTAATAATTTGTTGAAATTATTAAATGTCAATTGTGGATTGACGTCGAACAATTAATCGATAATCACTGGGGTGATATCGAATATCGTTAATGAGAATGAGAATGCGCCAAGTGAAATCGACATCTACACTGTCGCCACTAAGTAGGATATTTTGACCAATGCATGGAAGGAGTTCGTCAGTCTTGGTGACGAATTATCTAAATATGAGGAAATACCGAGTTATGTGGACCCAATGGTTGACTACTAAGCTTATGAGGACAAACACGAAGTTGCAATATCTCGCCTCAAAGCTTTAAGGAGTAAATTAGCATCATCAAGTAAACTAGAAGAGTGTGGCGCCGCTAGTAATGAGGGATCGGTTGGCCAAGGAATTCTTCAACAAATGCAGTACCACCAATAACAAATGCAGATACATATGGAGCAACAACTTTAATTGAAACGAGAGGAATCAAGAACTCAACGCGAGGCTCAGCAACGTCAATTAGAAATCCAACTCCAGGCTCTGCAACAACAACAGCTGTTTGTACAAAGGCTGTTGCCACAAGTTAATCAAGCGTCGTCATCAGGCTTACAGTCAGCCACAGTGCCACAAGCAAGAGATTGTGAACTACCTAAGATGCCCAACTGGCAAGTGGGCCCGTCAGACGAAGAAAGAGCACTCACCTTTGCAGCTCATCTAAAAACGGTTTTTCTGCCAAACCCGTCAACAAACTCATTCCAGCTTCCCCCTCTAAGCACCTCAGTGGAAAACGAACCACCGAAATTCCAAGCGGAGGAAATTTCTGCAATTATTAAAAACTATCTTAACCCAAGAAAGTCGCCCGGCCATGACAAAATCATCATCATCAATCACTTCTTTCTTCATCGTGGATAGACGTGTTTTTCTGTGCTCCTGCATAATTTCTTTTATTTCGGTTTTAAACTCACCGCGCCTGCCTAAAAATTCAGCTAATAATTTAGCAATAAATATTGACATTATTCTGTCATTTAAATTTTTGTCATTGCGCTTTTTGTTTATATTAACTATACAAAAGCAAAATCAAAGCATTGAACTTAATATTTGAAAAAAACAACAAAACTTTTTACAGCAGTGTTGTTGTTTTTGTTATTCTTTGCTCTTGCGTTTGTACCTTTTACCGCTTTAATACCGCTCTCGCGCTATCGCCAACGCATTGTTGTTGCATGTGCAGTGCTGTTGGCTCTCCCGCTCTCTTGTTTCTAATTTCTTTTATTCGCGCTCGCATCTATCTGTCTCGCGTACAAGTGATACGTGTATTTGTGTAGTGCTTAGTTCTCTTAGTTCTTGCACTAATTTTCTCTGCGAGTTTGACCCCAGTGTCGAATTTGCTTAATAAATCTGAGTGAGTTTTTTCTTTGGCCGTTTTAATATTTAATATTTTTATCAAATTTTTGAGTTGTAATTAAATTTAAAAATGTCTATCTGCTCAAGCAATAAGTGTTTGAACCCCCCTTCACCCCATAACGCGTTTCTTTCCTGTTGGCTGTGTGACAATGTCATGCACGTTAAATGTGCTGGCTACACGGCCAGGGTAAAGGATTGTTTGGTGCAAAAAGGGGGGCTCAAATGGGGTTGTGACTCATGCCGAGAGGTTGAGATCGAAATGAGGGTGTTTATGAGGCAAACCAGGGATAGATTGAAGAAATTGTCATCTGGTTTTCGTAAACTCTGCGATGAGTTCAATGCTGTGGAGAGCGAATTTAGCAGCTATAAGCTGTTAAATGTGTCTCCAAAGCGTAAGAAAACCAGTATGCGCAATCTGTCCTTGCATTTGCCTGTGCCCAATCCCGTCTCGGCCGTAGTTCCACAATCTCCTTCACTGCTCACTGTGACAAATCCTCCGCAGCTTATTTCGTTTACCACCCCCATTTCTCAAGGTGGTCGCAAGGACGAGGCTATCTCCGTTTCTCCAGGAAATGGTCTCTCTTTGCAGACGAACAAAGCTGTAGTATCCGAAAAGTCCGGGCAATTATCAATATCTGTTGATATTGCCGATAGTAGTCCAGTTGGAGGTGCAATACCGGACACGCAGGCGGATTTAATCGTGGTCGCCGACGCTGCGGTTGATTTGCGGCCTGGTTCCTATAAACCTTTAACTGGAGTTCCACCTAAGAAACAAATATTTGTTTCAAGGCTTGATCCCGAACATTCGTCGGATGATGTCTTAGCTTTTATTAAGACAAAAATTCAAGCTCATCACTATAAAGCTAAAATAGCGGTGGAAAAATTTCAATTTAAATATTCGAGGGAGATATCCTCCTATAAAATAAGTGTCCCAGTTGAACTGTTTGACAGCATATGTCATAGCAGTTTTTGGCCGGATCACATTTTAGTAAAAGAATACACGGCCGAAGAGAAAACTCGAGGTCCGAAAGGGTTCCTATCAAATTCCTCATCTACCGGAATATTAGCATCGGCTAGTGTTCCAAAAAACTAATCTCGTCCCTTCATCTGGCCTATCAGAACGTGAGAGGACTTAAATCTAAGCTTCCTAGACTCTATCTAGATAGTCTAGCATTTGAATTTAAAATTTTAGTGTTTACTGAGACATGGTTAAAACCCGATATTAACGATGCATCTGTTCTTTCCGCAAAATTTTCGATTTTTAGATGTGCTCGGACTTCTCGTGTAGGCGGAGGAGCCCTTAGTGCTGTTGAAGCGGCTTTAACTTCCGACCAAATTCATTCATCGGACACTCTGAAGATTGAGTTTGTTAGTGTTAAAGTCAGATTCAAGTCTTTCTCTGTCTACATTACATGTTCTTAGATGCCCTAACAATCTGACATGGCGGTGTATGCAAAACATTTAGATTCTATTCGATATATTTCTTCATTGCTTTCTGATAGAGATATCTTAATCGTCTTTGGTGACTTTAATTTACCAGAAATAGCATGGTCTCAATCTGATGAATCTGCTTTGTTGCTTCCTTCTAAATCTCACTGCTTCGTTGATGGCCTTTTTGAGCTATCATTAGCTTAAATAAACTCTGTGCGAAATAACATAGACAGATCCTTAGATCTGATATTTGTGTTGGATTCCACCAATTATGCAGTTACTAGAACCGACCCTCTAGTCTTGCCTGAAGACAATTTTCATTCTACTTTGGATTTATCTGTAGATCTGTCGTTTCCTGCACCGATTGTTGGTGTCAGTCCTGTGATTAAATCTCGTAATTTTCGCAAGACTAACTTTGTTAAACTGAATGAGCTCATTCTGAGAACTGACTGGTCATCCTTATACAGTTGCTCAGACATGGATCTTGCTATCTCGTTGTTTTATGATACTCTTGGTTCGCTTTTTAAGGTTTGTGTCCCACTGAGGACTCTCGTGAGCTGTCCAACTTAAAAAATGTCAAATCCAGATGTTATAAAAAATACGAGAAATCGGGACGTTCTTCAGACTTTGCTCTTTACGCAGTTGCTCGCTCCAATTTTATGTTGCTTAACAAGCACTGCTATAATAATTACCTCAATCGTTGTAAGCTTGAGTTTTCCCGTGATCCTAAACAGTTTTATAGCTTTGTGAATTCTAAACGTAAGATGGTTGTCCACCCATCAATGTTATCGTTTGAAAATAATATAGCGGACTCTGATCAAGCGATTACTGATTTGTTCGCTGATTTCTTCACAACAACATATTTCTCAACGGAATACCGAGCGAATCTCTCTTATCCTTATCAGATAAAAAGGTCCAATTGTATTTGTAGTCCTTCGATCGATGAAAGTTCGCTTCTTAGCGTGCTTAATTTAGTAAAACCTGTGTACACACCTGGCCCTGATGGAATACCTGGTTGTGTGCTCAGATTTTGTGCTGAGGCTCTATGTAAGCCACTTCAAAAACTTTTTTTGTTGTCCGTTAAATCTTGTCATTTCCCGTCCATATGGAAGGAATCTTATATAATTCCTCTTCATAAAAATGGTAAGAAGTCCGAAGCATCCAATTATAGGGGTATTTCTAAATTGTCCGCTATTCCTAAAGCATTTGAAAAGTTAATCACTTCTCAATTGCAACATTTTTGTAGATCTATTATTTCACCATCTCAACATGGGTTTGTGAAACGTAGATCTACTACCACTAACATATTAGAATTTACATCTTTAACGATCGAACGACTTAGGAATGCAAGACAAACTGATGTCATTTATACTGATTTCAGCAAGGCTTTAGATTCTGTTAATCATACACTTCTTCTTTTAAAATTAAACAAAATTGGCTTCCCAAGCCCTTTAATTTGTTGGATTCGTGAATACCTGACAGACAGAACACAGAAAGTTCTATTCAAGTCTTCAATATCAAGGACCATCCAAGTAACTTCGGGGGTGCCTCAGGGTAGTCATTTGGGACCACTGCTATTCACACTTTTTGTTAACGATCTTCCATCCGTTATAATACATTCTCGTGTCCTCATGTATGCAGATGATGTAAAGCTTTGTCTCAGCTACAGAGACATTATATCACCTTCACGGTGGCAGTCTGACCTCCAAAACTTTCAATCTTGGTGTCGACACAACTTATTAAACCTAAACACATCTAAATGCAAGGTCATGACTTTTTTCAGGAATACTCCTCAGTTGATTACCTACTTTCTTAATAACGTTCCATTAACCAGACTTAATGAGATGATTGACTTGGGAGTACTTATGGACCATAAATTGACTTTTAAGTCCCATATAAGCACTACTGTCGGAAAAGCCATGGGTGTTCTTGGGTTTGTTAAAAGATGGTCAAAGGAATTTGACGATCCATATACTACCAAAGTTCTTTACACCTCATTGGTTCGTCCAATTTTGGAATATGCCACCTGCATATGGTCACCCCAATACGATTCACATAAAGCAAGGATAGAATCAGTTCAAAAACAGTTTCTTCTTTTTGCTCTTCGTGGTCTGAACTGGGATCGTAATATCAACTTACCTTCGTACTCTAGTAGACTTCTTTTACTTGACCTTCCTTCCCTTACTAATCGTAGATTAATGGTTGGCGTCATATTTATGCACAAGCTTCTTAATGGGGATATAGACTCTCCCGAGCTATTGAACCGAGTAAAACTAACAGTTCCTTGTAGACCTACTAGAAACTATATTCCTCTAACACTTCCACGATGTACTACTAACTACCTAATGTATAAACCTTTTCGAGTTCTTTGTTCTGATTATAATAGTCTTTATCATGTAATCAGTTCAGAGCTCTCTATTCCTTCACTAAAAACTTCTATCCTTTCCTATCTAGCACGTAATTAGCTATAGTTTCGCTTTTTGTCTGTGTTTTGTGAATTGTCCCCGCGACTCGAGCCGTGCGTTATGCGGCTTGCGCCCCTCGGTCGGTTGGGCGGGAGGTGTGGGCAATTAGTGCTCCCGTTGGGATTCGCGCGTAAAAAAAAAAAAAAAAAAATAACCCCGAAAATGATCCGAGAACTCCCGATCTGTGCCGTGCGATGCATCTGCAAACTTTTCAACGCGATAGTAAAAACTGGTCACTTTCCCATAAGTTGGAAAAAATCAGTAATCATAATGATCCCAAAACCCGGAAAAGACAAAACACAGCCATCATCGTACAGACCCATCAGTTTATTGCCAAGTCTTTCAAAACTATTTGAAAAGGTCCTACAACTCCGTATAAATACAATCCTGGTTAACCAAAATATAATCCCACATCATCAGTTTGGCTTTCGTGAAAAGCATGGCACAATTGAGCAAGTCAACCGTATCACCTCAGAGATCCGTACAGCATTCGAGCAAAAAGAATATTGTACAGCAATTTTTCTCGACGTCGCCCAAGCCTTTGACCGAGGTTGGCTTGACGGCCTAATATACAAAATAAAAGCGTCGCTTCCACAATATACACACAGGCTAATGGAATCTTATCTATCCAACAGAAAATTCGCTGTACGATGTAATAGCTTCACCTCTGATGACTTCGAATCAAAAGCAGGTGTACCTCAATGCAGCGTGTTGGGTCCAACACTATATATTTTGTACACAGCGGATATACCAACAAATCGTACACTCACCACATCTACTTTCGCCGATGACACGGCTAACCTTAGCCGCTCCAAATGTCCGATCAAAGCTGCTAAGCAACTGGCAACCCACTTAAAGGAAATTGAAAATTGGCTAGCAGATTGGCGCATCCGTGTAAATGAACAGAAATGTAAGCACGTTACGTTTACCCTCAATAGAAGAAACTGCCCATCATTGACTCTCAACAACGTGCCAGTGCCTCAATCCGACTATGTTGTATATCTTGGAGTTCACCTCGACAGAAGATTAACTTGGCGTGAGCATATCGAAGCCAAGAAAAAGCAACTAAAGCTTAAAGCAATCGGACTACATTGGCTTATCAACGCTCGATCTCCCCTATGCTTGGAATTCAAAGTTCTCCTCTACAACTCTGTTTTAAAACCCATCTGGACGTACGGCTCTGCACTGTGGGGAAACGCAAGCAAGAGCAACATCGAAACCATACAAAGGGCTCAATCCAAGGTTCTCAGAACTATAACGGGATCACCTTGGTATATCAGAAACGAAAACTTACATAAAGACCTACATATTCCTAGTGTACTAACCGAAATAAAGGTACAACAGCTAAAGTACACCGCTAAGCTGCAGGCCCATCGGAATACCCTGGCCAAATCATTAACCCGAGCATGCGATAGAACTCGTCTCCAACGAAACGACCTTCCAACCCTCTGGCGAATAATCAGGGCCATAGATTAATGAATCATCCTTCTGATGCTAGGTTACGTATTAGATTAAGATAAAACTAGGAAATTGTTGTTAGTCTTATACACTATATAAGAGATCCAACAAATAAATAAACGCAAAACAAAAAAAAAAAAAAAAAAGTTTATAAGGAATGGCATACGCTTAGGGATCTATATGGAAGTGCCATTCACAGAGAGGAAACTTTAACAAACATACAGATTTTACTTCATTTGAAGTCATGCCTTGTTGGAGACGCTGACTGACTTATTCAACATTTGCCTGTAGTCGAGGCTAACTACGAAATCTAACTACGAATTGCTCCTGGATGAATTCACCAATTTGCAGAAAGTCACAACGGTGATGTTGTTCGGGCCCTAAATGCATCCGGGCGAACTGGACGAGATTGTTGGCTGATATATTTGCTCATCGCAATGGTTGATGAGACCACTAGACGTGAATGGATTGACAAAGTTCAAAATATGGAATCACCCACTATTAATGAATTGCTCAAGTTTTTGGATTCACGATATGATAGACTTGAGCTCAGTCAAGCTGCTGACGAAGGAGTCAGCAAATAAAGAGAAGACAAAGTAAAACGACGAGCACGCATGATCCTTGCCAACTCAGGTAACTGTAACAAGTGTTTTAGTAATGAGCATATACTGTCGGCTTGTTCCCAATTCCAGAGCTTGTCTGTCAAGTAACGTTACACTTTCGTGAAAGAGATATATACACCTGTTGTACCGGTTACAAACACCACTTGGCCGCAAAATAGCATTACCAAGCCGCATACGCATACCAGAAGCACACTGCCAAAAGCACTAGTGCACGTGAAAACCACCAAGGAAGTTTTACTACATGTCGGATTTTATTGGAATGCGGCTGGGAACTTTCCTACATTTCGGAAAGATGCACCCAAACGTTGGGTCTCCGTAGTTCACTGTCTCGGATTGCCGTTTCTGGTATATCTGCTATAAAGGCGGAAACAACCAGAGGTTTCTCCTCTCTTTTACTCACATCTCGAGTATCAAATCACTACCTTGATATGAAGGCGCATATACTTGGAAAGATCGCTTCATCACTGGCTCGTCAAAATATAAAGTCATCAGAGCTTTCTGTATTCGCTGGCTATGAATGGGCAGATCCTGCATTTAACAATAATACATCGATTGATATTCTGATTGGAAATGACCACATCTGGTCGGTTTTCACTGGGGACAAGCTGTACAATTGCAGTAGCTACAATATTCGGATGGGTTATTACGTCTGTAGAATGCTCAAGTCCATCAACATCATTTTTGTCCAATGTTGACATTGATGGTCTGCTGCAAAGATTCTGGGAACTAGAAGAAAAAGCATCATTCACACCTATCAACGCTGAAGATAAAAAGGTCGAAAAACATTTCCTTGACACGCACACTCTACATGCTAATGGAAGACACATCGTCGAAATGCCTTTTAAAGAAGACAACCCAAGATTTGCAGACACGTTTTAAGTAGCACGATCACGTTTTCTCGCAATAGAACGTCGCTTACTAAAGGATGCTAACCTTAAGTTGAAGTACATCCAGTTTATGAGGGAATACATACACTTAGGCCATATGCAAGAATTGGATGAAAAGGAAATTGCAAATACCTCGGATATGACCTTTTACCTGTCTCATCATCCGGTAATAGGTGTTAAACTCCGAAAGGTATTCGACGGTTCATTCCAGGATCAGAACGGTCGATGCCTCAACGATGCACTACATATTGGTCCATGCATACAGCGCAGTCTGTTCGACGTCTGCTTACGATTTAGGATGCACAAGTTTGTATTTTCTCCAGATATTGTCAAAATGTTCTGACAAATTTCGGTGGCTCCTAATCATCAAAACTTCCAACGAATCCTCTGGAGAGAAGATCCTGCAGCACCATTAAAGCATTTTAAATTATGTACAGTCACGTATGGGACAGCCCGCGCACCATTTCTGGCAGTCAGAAGTATTCGGAGCAGCTTGCTATTGATCACAAGCACGAGTTTCCAACAGCGGTTAGGATACTCCTGCAAGATTCTTACGTGGAGCCATGGATGAGCAAGAACTTATTAGAAAAAGGAGGAACTAATCTTACTTATGCCGCGTGCACAGTTGGAAGTAAGTAAATGGGTATCGAGTTGCAATCAAATCAATAACACACAAGGCAACGAAATGGATATTCCAAGGTTTTTGGGCTACATTGGCACCCAGGAGAAGATGTACTGACTTACAAGATTTCCTTAATGGAGAATGCAAGCTGCAATATACGACAAATTCTATCAGACATGGCACGCATTTTTGATCCACTGGCCATTCTGGCTCCAGTGGTGGTTCAGTTTAAAATTCTGCTCTAGGAACTATGGTTGCCAGATTAAGATTGGTACTCTGAACTCCCCATGAAGCAAGCTTTGTCCTGGCAAACATTTCGGAAAGACATCCTTGCATTAAATCAACTGAGGTTACCACGTTTCATTGATAACAACACCAAGGAACTTGAATTACACACATTTTCAGACGCTTCGCTAAAGGCTGACTCTGCTGTCGTCTACAATCGAGTAACACATATAGATGCTAGCATAGGAGTGTCGCTTATTGCTGCAAAAACGAGAGTCTGTTCTTTAAAGCAGAAATCTTTACCTCGTCTCGAGCTATGTTGAGGTCTACTGTTATCTTGGCTTGTTCAATCAATAAGGTCTGGTCTGCGCCAGAAAGATGTTAAAATATACGCATGGCGCGACTCTACCATTGTACTTTCATGGCTTTCTAACCAACCGCATAAGCTTAAAACCAAGAACTGCCAACCGCACTGCGGAAATTCTGGAAACCATTCCTCGTAATGCTTGGAGACATGTGAGCACAAAGGAGAATCCAGCGGATTGTGCATCTCGAGGCATGTTCTCACATGCGAGCCCAAATTTGATTTATTAGGGAATGTTCCATCTTGGTTGCATGACGAGCGTCAATATTCGGCCATATTACAAAGATCACATCATTGCTTTAGGACAAACACACTGATGACAGTCACCAAAGATATTGGTTCTACTCCATTTGAATTGTTGTTTCAACGGGTATCATCTTGGCTTAAATTAATTCAAATCGTCGCATAAGTATGTCGTTTTGCTCATCGTCTTAAATCAACTAAACAGAGCCATTTGGGGCCTCTGACATATGATAAAATCAATAATGTGAGGAAACTCTGTCTGCGCCAGGCGCACAACCATTTCAACGTTGATCGACAGTTGCTGGTGCAAAATCGACCAGTGAAACCCCGATCAAAGCTAGACAAGCTATATCCCTTTATCGACGACGATGGTATTATTCGTCTGGGAGGACGTCTAAAGAGATCCGACCTGCCCGCCGATGCCAAACATCCAGTTGTTTTACCGAAGCATCATCGGCATCAATCTACATCCTGGAGTTTCGGCAATGTTTGTCATCATCCGCCAAAAATACTGTATTTGTAACGCACGAAATCTACTGCGACGTGATGAGTGCCTGAATTGCTTCAGGCAAAAATACCACACTACAAATCAATTTTTGGCCAACTTGCCTGCTGTTCGTGTTCGACAAGCTTTTCCTTTTGAACACGCTGAATGTGATTACGCGGGTCCTATTTTGCTTAAGACCCATAAGGGCCGAAACCCACGCAAGCAAAAGGGTTTTATCTGCCTGTTTGTTTGTATGGTGACCTCTGCAATTCACTTAGAATTGGCAACTGATCTGAGCACAGACGCATTTTTGGTGGCATTAAAACGGTTTATGGCTCGACGCGGCAAATGCTCAGAAATGTTTAGTGGTAATGGTCGCAACTTTGTTGGTGCAAACGCACTTTGGATGAAATGGCACAACTTCACACATCTGACAAGCATAACAACATCGTTTCAAGGGTCCTCGGTGAGCAGGGAATTAAATGGAATTTCATTCCCCCATATTCGCCACACTGGGGTGGCAAGTGGGAGTCAGCGGTAGTCTCCGTCAAACTCTATTTACGACGAGTTATCGGCAGCACGATCATTACCTTTGAGCATATTGACACACTCCTGGCACAGATAAAGGCGGTAGTCAATTTTCGACCCTTATGTGCAATTACTGAGATCGCATATCTGTCACCAGCACATTTCTTGATTGGCCGAACTCATACACCAATACCAGAAGGAAGTTATATCGAACTTCCAACTAATCGACTAAACTATTGGCAGCATATTCAGGCTATGCTTCAAAGATTTTGGAAGCGTTGGCAACAGGAGTATTTGACCTCGTTACAGCAACGCCCAAAACGGTTTTCTAAGGCCCAAACGTATCACATGAAAGCGTGGTACTAATCTACAATTTCGCACTTTGGACGGGTAACTATGGTGTTCCTTATACAAGCAGTACAGCTTCAAACAACCACAGGCGAGATGACTCGTCCGATCACGAAGATTGCACTTCTACCATTTTTAGAAACAGTGTTTCCCGGTGGCCGGGATGTTGATGAACCAAATGCCTCTCTTTCTAGAATAGTCTACAATGCACAATCTTCCTTTAGATAAGCATGTATTTGAAATCTCCTTGAATCTTGTGAAAGTCGACGACGCCAATCAGAACCGTTGAAACGGCAGTAATAAATATGCAAACGAACGATCAAGACGTGTTCCAGCAGAGGCTGAAGCAGCAATATAGTAAAAGTGAAAAATAAAGTTTTTGTTCTTATGATATATCAAATACAGTGGTTTGTTATTCATCAGTGGCCAAGACAATTCTCGGATGCGTAGGATATATACCGGGGAGCAAAAAACCAACTTAGCAATATAGAGTTTCGTTAGAACTTGCTTAATAAGCGTGCCAGTGTGCCAGTTCAGGAATAGTGGCAAAAGCCCTCTTCTTTACCCTGCTGGTCACCCTTTCTAGCGTGAACATACCGCCCCCCTTGCAACAAGTTGCAATAGCCTGGGTGGACTGGTAAGGATGGGGAGCAGGAGCGCCAAGCTAAAAGAGTTCCGCCCGAACTATACACACATTTGGATATGATGACCTCAGGATAGAGGTTTTGCTTCGACACAATTCTGAGGAGTGCTCTTAGTCTCTTTTCCGCACAGAGATTGAGGAACTGCCAACATTTGCGGAGCGTATGAAATCCTCCGCAGATCTTGCACTGGTAGGAGTTCTCTCGATGAAACCCACCGCTTCTTTCGAGGCTGGGACGAGCGGTTATTGGAGAGCTGCCAGTACAGAAGTGGACCCAGTGGTCTGCTCAACTGTGGGACCGTACAGAATCCACCCAAATATCGTCTCTGGAGCAAGGAGGGACCGGCAAATGCCCTTTTGGATGCGCCTTCCTAAAACGCGGGGAAGAAGATCCACACCGACTATTAAGTCTGTTGGAGAACTTTTGTGGAAATGTGTATCTGCCAAAGAAAGACGCGGAATGCTCTTTTTTATTTTTTTGGAAACCTGGCAGGACGGAAGCGCGCTACGAAGGTTGGCCAAGGCGAAAGCGTTCGCTTTCACGCGCTTTGAAGGATCTCTAGAAGAAGTAATCTTTGGTTCGCATAATTTGGTAGCTTTGGCGGCAACACGATTGGAGATGCCACTTATTTCAACGTCAAAGACACGGAACTGGGGTCTTACCAGATCTAATATCCTTTTGGACAGGAATGTTCCTTCAGACCCGGTGTCTATCAAGGCACGTGTATGGAATTCTGCACCTTGATGTCTTATAATTACCATGTCGTATATTACCATATTTGGAACTTCTTAAGGCCATGGCTTGGATTTGGGCGCTCAACAGTCTCTGCAGGGAGAGAATTTCTTTGTTGTCGCCGAGGATTTGTTGTTGGTGGCTGCACACTGGAAGCATTCATTGTGCAAAGGTTGATGTGATGCAAGAGTGTGTGATGCCGCCCCTGGCATATGCAGCAAGAATGAAGACTAGGACACTCTCGCATTGGATGGCCACGTGCAAAGCAATTGAGACATAACTTTAAATGTTAAATTGCCGCCACTCGTTTTTGCACAGGCATATCTGAGAATTTTGGGCATTCCCTCTGCCACACAATTGACAAGAGACCTGGTTGACAGTGACGGTAGTGGTGAAAGACTGGAATCTAGTCGGAGACTCAGATTCCATCATTTCTAGAACGCGATACCGATCTATTAGAAAGTTGTTCAGGTCGGACCAGGATGAAAGGTCAGTCTTGTTTGGGATGGATTGCTCCCATAATGCGATGGTGGCGTTTGGCAATTTGCAGGTACAAAGCGCAACCAACAAGACGTCCCAGTTTTCGATGCTGACACCGGATTGCGTGAGCGTGGTTAAGCACCATTGGATGGTGGTTTGGATGTCTTTCAGGTCGTCGCAAGTCTCGTGAACGATGGATGGGAGGTTGAGGAGAATCTTCGTTTGGCTTGCAGCAAGCTGTCTCTTCTTTTCAAACCGAGCTTGATCATCATTAGTGACTGGGGAGCTGGAAACAATTGTCTTTGCCTCACCGCTCGTTTTAGACACCAAAATATACAGCTTTTCAACCGGTGCCAACCTCGGATTGTTCACATATAAGGCAGTGAACAGGTCGCGGAGGAAAGTGGTACCGTACATACACCACATATACTGTGACAAAGCTCTTTTCTTTGGTCTCCGCCACAATGCAGTGGCACGGTTTAAGTTTGTTCTACCTTTATATCTTTTTCTACAATCTCATTGAAATTAGGGAATAATAAGTTTAGATTTATAAAAAAACTACCATACTCTGATTTTTGTTAGTGTCGAAATTAGATTTCCCTTTTCTTAGGCACACGCTGAGACATATATATATATATAAACCGCGACATATCTACATACATATATTTACACTGCGTCACCATGGCAACGGGACTTGCATAGTTTTGTCGCCGTTGCTATTGCGCAGTTGTATTTATTTCATCTTTCTTTTGCACCCAGAAGTAAATGCAAACGACGTAGACTCCCGCTGCCGACGCCCGCTGCTGACGCTCTCTGCCGACGTCCGTCGCCGGCGTTTACCACGGCCGCCTAAAATGTAACGGCACGCGCCAATACATATATGGAGTGATAATAATCACGCCATAATGTTGACCTGTGATTGGTCAATCATAGGCCGCGTCTGGCAGGCGACGTCGGACAGACAGCGTCGACGCCAATAGAAGCTTCTGGAAGAAAATTTGGGTACGTGGCGACTGCGCAGAAAAATGAGGAATCAATCGGAGTTGTGGACTTAAAGTGAACGGATGCTAAAAAAAATCAAAGTTAAGACGTCGAAGTGAGCAGTGTGCACAAGAAGTGAAACCAAAGCAGCAGACCGAGTGAAAATAATATCCTGAACCTTAACCAAACCTACAAGGATAAGCCCGAAAGCAGAGGATATACGGGTGAGTTGGTCATAGGACCATAAAGAGCCCTTACCTTATTTTATCGCAACGAAGTATGTCATCGCCAGTGTAGGATACAAAGTGTGGTTAGGGAATAAATTAAACAAATCAAAAGAAAGAAAATCCCAGTGCTGTTCAATAAAGTTTATAACGTGTAAATGAAAGAATAAAGATATTTCAGTAAATGGGTCATAGGGTACTAACCCCCTTCCCTTATCCATTCTCTATCCCTCTGTACGTGTTAGAATGTTGGTGTATTCGTTGATATATGTGCTAGTCTATTCAATGGTGTCCGGGTAATACTCTAGCCATTGTTTAGATTTATTTGATTGTATGTATGTCGTAGTCATCAAATCAGGATCCGGGTAATACCCTACCTGATTTGAAGTAGAGTCTTTGTAGCTATCAGGATCCGGGTAATACCCTACCTGATTTGGTGTCCTTTGTAGTAGTCTATTTGTTTGTCTAAAGTGTGACCATCAAGTTCCGGGTAATACCCTGTTTGATTGTGATCACTCCTGTGTGTATAAGTCTTTCCCTGTTCCCCTCTAGTCGAGATCCGGGTAATACCCTACTCGTCGGGAGTCTGTGTTTATGTCTTCCGTCCTACCATTTCCTCTTCTTACGGTAGCGATAAAAGAACTTAACCTAATTAACATCAAATTCGGTTGCTCATATTCATCTCATGTCTCAGTGTTCTTTTTTATAAATGTTCTGTAAAGAGGAGACCCTGGGGAGACTGAGATATGTACCCCGGCTGAGAAAACTTCATTACAGATGGCGCCCGAGCAGGGACACTGAGATTGAGGAAATAATTATATATATATATGTAAACCTTCATATATTTTTTTTTAGCATTGCTGAAAAAAATATATCTTTTCCATGTATGTGTATATATGATTGTTCAGAAAATGAGAATGCCACCTGAGTGGAATAAAGACCCACCAAAATTAATATCGCTAAAATGCATATAGTCACGGTAGCCTTTTGCTATTATAAGACAACTTTTATTTCTTTTGATTTCAAAATTCTTATGAAGAGAATTTGTATATTTTCTTGTTGCATGTATATATATATTACCTCGACATACCCTATATATACATTTTTGGCAAGCCAAAATATATTGCTATAATTTTTTTTTTCATTTTTTGATTTCAAAGACCATATAAATAAAATTCATATTTTTGAGCGACTTGCACGCATCTACACGTATGCCCCATGTACATACCCTATATGCATATTTCCCCTCCTACCCTATATACCCGTTTGACCCAAGTGAACTTTAGGTAATGGTAGCATATGGCACGGCACAAATTCATTAGAAAATCAACAGTCAACAGCAGAGTAATTTCAAAGAAGCAACGAAATATAAGTCAGCGATAGAACGACCTGCAGAACCAATTCCGGTAGAGCATCCGTAGAATCAGCGACAGAAACATGATTCATAAGTCAGCGATAGAACGACCAGCAGAACCAATCTCGGTAGAGCACCCGTAGAATCATCGACAGAAGGCTAAGTAACAAGTCAGCTATAGAATAGGTTACAGAGCGAACGACATAGCTAATTAACCTCAGCAGAGTCTTAGCAGAGTAAACTATACAATCATCGACAGAAAACCAAAAGTACAGCAGAAGAAGGCAAATCAACGATGGAAAGTTTTGACAGCATGGTTATAGTACAGTTGCAACAGAGACGCTTATTTAAAAGCAGGGCAGAACAAATCCACGAAGGAAAATTTTCAACATTAAACCGCAGTACAGTAGTAGCAGAGAAACATAGTTGAAAGCAGAAGAGAAAAAAAAAACGCAAGCGCAGCCAGAGTAGCAAGTTCAACGGGACTACAGAATCCCGTTGCAATGGAATAGTCTTGTCTCTGTTGCACTCATTAAGTTGCTTCGAATGAGGAAACGGTTATTTATTGTGTCTCTATCGGCCAACGAGCCTTAGCGGAGTCTACTGAAGATATACATAAGACGAAAAGAGACGTGATGAAACCAAGAATTAACCCAAAATCACAAAAGATTCTGCTAACCATTTTTGAAGCCACCCAGTATAAAAGGCGACCAGCAATAGGGAATCAACACAGTCCATCGTGAACCACCAAAGAGTCAACAACCATCAAGACAGTCAAGGATATCAACACAGGATATTAATCAAAGGGTATCATCAAAGGATATCAAGCAAGGATACCAGTCAAGGATATCAACGCAGGCTATTAATCAAAGGGTATCAATAAAGGACATCAAGCAAGGATACCAGTCAAGGATAGCAGCACAGGATATTAAGCACCGGATATTAAGCACCGGATATTAAGCACCGGATATTAAGCACCGGATATTAAACAAGGATATCAACAACGGATATCAACAACGGATGTCAACAAAGGGGTATCAGTCAAGGATACCAATCGAGAATACCAATAAAGGATATCAACAATAGATATCAACCAAGGATGCCAATCGAGAATATCAATCAAGGATATTAACAAAGGATATCAACTCAGAATATCAACCAAGAATATCAGCTCAGGGATATCAGCCAAGGATACCAAACAGGGATCCACTAAGCACAATCACCGTCAACAAACAACAGTGCTTCATAATATCGAAGAACCCAAGAACAGCAAAGCAAGTCAGTCATGGGAGTCAAATGGATTAATTATCGACGCAAGGCGGAGTTGGAAAACTTCTTTGCCGAGCTTGGACTCATGCCAGGCGGTACGGTCGGTAGAGAAGATCACCCACCTGAGGTACTCGCCCGTCTAGCCAAGCTAGAAGCAACATATGGACAGACAGCGACCAGCGATAAGAATCTAGATATAAAGCCTCGTTCACGATCGATATCACCAGCGAGGGGCATTGAACGGGATGGTTCAACAGAAATTCCCATACCACAGAACCAGGACTTGGATGGAAAAGTGCTACCAGTACCCACGATCAATACCAACGGGGTAACAACCGATGCGCGCCAACGAAAGACTATCGAAAACAATAGCTATGCAAACACAGTGGAAAAGGTGTCTAAATGGGGCCTACATTTCGATGGTACAGCCGACCCACTCTATTTTCTAGAGACAGTAGAAACTCGAGCAGCTACATAGCGAATCAACATGGAGTTTTTACCCAACATGATGTAATCTTGTTTTCTGGACGGGCTGAAGGATGGTGGCAAACCAGCGGCTTACTAGACTCATCATGGGCTAGTTTTAAGCAAGGATTTCTCGATTTTTTCCTACCCCCGAGGTATTTCGAAAAACTAGAAGATGCAATCCGCACTCGGAAGCAACGTCCGGGAGAACTTTTCAAACATTACGTGATAGAATTGCGCCTCATGATAAAGAGAGCCAATTATACGAAGCACCTGGAGTTACAACGCATCTACGATAACCTGTCCCCGGAGTATCAATTGTATACACGTCGCATGGATTTCCAGGATTTAAATGAATTGACTCAGTTAATTGTAAACTTTGAGACCCTGCGTGGTCAAAAGCCAAGGGATCATGTCACCACGTTTACCCACCAGTCAACGACGCCACAAACATTCGAGAATTCCGCCCAGCAAGTTACCCGTCGGGCTAAAGAGAGCAGCAGCCAAAACCGAATTGCCAACCGGCAAGCTTTGCCATCCTCACTAGGGAATGATGCAAATTGTTCCATTTTCTATCAGGCGGCAGAAGTACCAGTGGATACTCATCGGGCTTGCAGAAATTGCAGCGAACTGGGTCACTTTGCGAAACAGTGTATTAATCAACGCACGCTATTCTGCTGGGATTGTGGAAAACGAAACATTCGAACCATCGATTGTTGCAGACGATTGGGAAACGCCGGGCGCCTTCGTCTGACTGGGAACCAAACGAAACAAGGGCTAAACCAGCCCCAAGCCTAAGCCACCTCATGTTCGAGAGTGGTCGCATCATAGCAGTTGTTAAAATTAACGGCTGGGCAGTTAATGCGACTCTGGACACAGGAGCTACGCGGAGTTTCATCAGCAACTCGCTAGCTCAGCAAATAGGCACGATCAACGACTGGAAACCAATTTGTACGGCTATAAACTTAGCAGACGGATCCCGGAAAGAAATCACACAGGCGATTGACACAGAAGTATGGTTAGGAAACTCACAGGTAAAAATTCCATTGCTCGTTCTACCAGGTATCATGGAACCCCTTATCTTGGGTACGGATTTTCTCCGTAACACTCGAACCACGATTCAGTGTGGAGAAAACTGGTTGCAACTGGAACCTCCGGTTACCCACGACAACGAGGCCCTCGGCAGAGCTGACGCTATCAGCGACTCCCCACACTGCACCGGAACCAAGCCATCGATAGTACGGGCCAATGATGATCACCCCCAGGCAAAAGTAACATCAGCAGAGAAGTGGACCAGGAGTGCCGCGCTACCTCCTACTTCGGAAGGGGCAATGCTTAATAATCTCTTCAGACAACCAGACAGCAGAGTAAACCAAACCTAGACTAGTAACACGGAGATCATCATACCATCGCCCAATGACGAAGACAGCGGAAACCAAGTCCAGCAAAGTAACCCAACGATCAACGTACTATCGTTGAAAGAAGAAAGCCAAGTCAATACAACAGTCCATACGCTACTTGATCCCGAAGACGGCAAAGTTCAACAAGTTATCAAAGAATTCTTAGCACAAGAACTCCCCAAGTTTGACGCTCTACAAGGTGTCACCCATATAGCCGAGCATGTGATCACCATGAAGGATGATAGGCCCATCAAACAACGCTATTACCCCCGCAACCCTGCACAACAGAAGATCATTAACGACACCGTGGATCAACTGTTACGGGAAGATCGTATTGAACCCTCTAAAAGTCCCCACAGCGCCCCGATTGTACTAGTGGGTAAAAAGAGCGGAGACATGCGGATGTGCATTGATTTCCGACAGCTCAACGCACAATCGATACGAGACGCTTATCCCCTACCTCGGATCAATCACATTTTGGAGAAATTGCGTAACGCGCAATTTATATCGACATTGGATCTCAAGAGCGGCTATTGGCAAATCCCTTTGGCCAAAGCTAGCAGAGAATGTACCGCATTCACGGTCCCTGGACGCGGGCTATTCCAGTGGAAAGTGATGCCTTTTGGACTGCATTCGGCGGCAGCCCCGTTTCATGGCCCTGACATGGACCCATTCGCATTCGCCTACCTAGATGATATTATTGTCATAGGACGTACGATAAAGGAGCACATGAATCATCTGAGAGAGGTTTTCCGGCGTCTAAGAGAAGCCAAATTACGCATTAATCACAATAAATGTAGATTTTTTAAACGTCGGATTCAATTCCTGGGACATGTGGTCAGCGAGCAAGGGATTCACACGGACCCTGAAAAGATAGCAGCGGTGCAAGAATTAGCTCCTCCTACCAACGTCCGCCAACTTCGCCGATGCTTGGGCATCGAATCCTGGTATCGACGTTTCGTCCCCGAATTCTCCAGAATCGTTCGACCCATCACCTCATTGTTAAAGAAAAATGCCAAATGGAAATGGGACTCTATTCAACAGCGCGCATTCGAAGAATTAAAATCTAGACTGACGTCAGCGCCTATCTTGGCGTGTCCAGATTTCAATGTTAAGTTTTATTTACAGACGGATGCCAGTGACTACGGATTGGGGGCAGTCTTGACCCAATATCAGCAAGGAACCGAGCGAGTCATAGCATACGCTAACAGACGGTTACTAGCACCGGAGGAAAACAACTCCGCCACGGAAAAAGAGTGCCTTGCTATCGTTTGGGCAATTCGGAAACTCAGATGCTACTTAGAAGGCTACAAGTTCGAGGTCATCACTGATCATCAAGCGTTGAAGTGGCTCAATTCCATTGACAACCCCACAGGACGCATCGCTCGCTGGGCACGGGAGCTACAACAGTACGAGTTTGATGTCCAGTACCGACGAGGGAAGCTAAACGTAGTAGCGGACGCCTTATCACGTCAGCCCTTGGATACCTTAAATACTATACAGGATACCCCACCAGAGTGCGCATGGTGGCAGAGAATCAAGCGTCAAGTGCAGGAATGCCCAGAATAAGTTCCCGACTTTCTCTACGAAGGAGGACAGCTATACCGACGAAAGTATGTGCCTACAATGCCAGAAGTTCAAGGTAGACCAAATGAAGCCCGCCGGAAAGATGCTTACCCGACAGGTCCAGGAACCTTTTCAGATTGTTTGCACCGATTTTGTGGGACCATTACCAAAATCAAGACAAGGTAGCACCGTTCTTTTAGTCTTTCTAGATGCCTATAGTAGGTGGGTGGTGCTCATACCCTTGCGTAAAGCCACCACTACTGCACTGGAAAAAGCTTTTCGGGAACGCATCATTGGACGCTTTGGGACGCCGCATACCTTGGTCTGCGATAACGGAACTCAATTCACTAGCCGATCATTCAAGGAGCTTTGTCATCAAGCTGGAGTAGAACTCCAATACACCGCACCGTACACGCCACGCCAGAACCCATCCGAGAGAGCAAATCGGACAGTTAAGACGATGATCGCGCAGTATTTAGGAGAAAAACAACACGACTGGGATCAGTTACTCCCCGAATTCACGCTGGCCATCAACTCCAGTGTCTGCGAGTCAACCGGATTTACGCCAGCTTACCTAGTACTGGGTAAAGAGCCACGCATCCCTGGAACTTTATATGATGCAGTTACTCCTGGGCTGGGGACACCACCATGGTCTCCGGAAACACGCGTCCAACGAATTGCGGAGGTATTCAAAGTGGCACAAGACACCATGAGACGAGCCGCAGCAGAGCAGAGCCGATATTATAATCTGCGAAGACGAGACTGGCGACCAACCCTAGGAGACTTGGTTCTATTAAAGCAACATCACTTGTCTAAAGCATCAGAAGGATTTGCAGCGAAGTTAGCACCCAAGTTTGACGGGCCGTACCGAGTCGTCAAGTTCATCTCAAATAACATCGTCCGACTACAGAAGCCTGACGGGCGATAACGAAGAACAGCGAGCATCGATGACCTCAAACCTCTGCATGGAGACGAAGCAGACACCCGAGATGAGAAGCGAATACACCCTAATGACAAAAGCGAGCCAACACCGGCCGACCATCCGCAAACGCTAGACTAGAAGCCAATCTACAGAGACGAAGTAATTCGCAGGGGCCACTTGCTGGAGGGTGAGCCCTCCCAACGTCCCTGTCCCCCTGTGGGGGGGTCTCGATGCAATTCCCAGCCTCTAAAGTCAATCCGTCGGCAAGTCGTAGTTATTTTAGTTTTATGCAATCATTGTTAATTAAATATAAGTTTATAATTCATGTAAACCACACTGATAGGTCACTAGCTAGGCAGGTCATTCCCAAATCAGAGTATTTATCCAGTATATTTCACAGCACCATGGCCAAACATCACCTCACTGTGGGTGAAATACGAGGGGTCATCGAAGAGGTTGTTTCAGCATGGGAGGCAGAATTCGCCAGACCAACGACAGCGGAAGAGCCAACTCCCGAGAGTTCGGGATTATCAACGCAAGCTGACACTCCGCAGCAGTCAGCCGTCCCAATAACCGAAGCCCAGGGAGATGCAGCAATAAAATGCTGGCGCATTATCGAAGCTCCCGAACTTCCATCAATCTTGGACATACAAGTGCTAGACCGACGCTTGGAGCAGTCGGACATAGCCTGCTTCGACCCAGGCAGATTCGAAGGTTACCGAGGCTGGATCCCTTCTCCTCCGGGCATGACACGCACCGAGTACCAGGATCAACGAGCCACGCCACCCTATCCCGTGTGTCTGGTTGGCTGTTCTCCCAACCATTCGCCGGGAACGGTTTCACCACCATCCAGGGGTAACAGCCCAGACGATTGGGCCCATGAGGGTACCCACCACCTCGCTATAGCTCCAACTGTCCAAGCCCAGACCGTAACGTATTCCAGGATCAGGAAACGGGTGAGGTCTATTCTTGGCCATTGCCAG
Source organism: Drosophila austrosaltans (assembly GCA_035045865.1). NCBI lineage: Eukaryota > Metazoa > Arthropoda > Insecta > Diptera > Drosophilidae > Drosophila > Drosophila austrosaltans. The sequence goes on along the minus strand of JAWNOQ010000073.1, from coordinate 6,994,756 downwards.
AAGCAACTTGGGACCTGGAGGGGCTTCCACGGTCGTAGAGTCCTCTAGGGTTCGACTTTCAAAGAGAGGAGGAAGTTTGCCAGGACCTCGAGCCAGCACCCTATCCGGCATTTGAAGACATCTCGCCGCCCGGATCACCAGGACCGCCGATCGCCCGTCAGGAGAATGACTACAGTGCAGGTACATCGTCCGGGAACAAGCCCCGAGAGATGTGGCTGCCTATACCTAGTGGCTGGAGGGTGAAGGGAACAGAAATTCTCCCCCAAACATTAGCAAGTCGCATCAACGAACAAATATAGCAGCCACTAACCAAGAAGTTCCGCGTCGAGCTGGAAGGAAACTCGTACAGCGTACGCATTAACACGTCCCAACAGGTCACTGTGACGGTCACCTGTTTTGCCCACCCGAAGTAAAGGGGGGGTGTGACGAAGCTCTTTTCTTTGATCTCCGCCACAATGCAGTGGCATGGTTTAAGTTTGTTCTACCTTTATATCTTTTTCTACAATCCCATTGAAATTAGGGAATAATAAGTTTAGATTTATAAAAAACTACCATACTCTGATTTTTGTTAGTGTAGAAATTAGATTTCCCTTTTCTTAGGCACACGCTGAGACATATATATATATAAACCGCGACATATCTACATACATATATTTACACTGCGTCACCATGGCAACGGGACTTGCACAGTTTTGTCGCCGTTGCTATTGCGCAGTTGTATTTATTTCATCTTTCTTTTGCACCCAGAAGTAAATGCAAACGACGCAGACTCCCGCTGCCGACGCCCGCTGCTGACGCTCTCTGCCGACCTCCGTCGCCGGCGTTTACCACGGCCGCCTAAAATGTAACGGCACGCGCCAATACATATATGGAGTGATAATTACCACGCCATAATGTTGACCTGTGATTGGTCAATCATAGGCCGCGTCTGGCAGGCGACTTCGGACAGACAGCGTTGACGCCAATAGAAGCTTCTGGAAGAAAATTTGGGTACGTGGCGACTGCGCAGAAAAATGAGGAATCAATCGAAGTTGTGGACTTAAAGTGAATGGATGCTAAAAAAAATCAAAGTTAAGACGTCAAAGTGAGCAGTGTGCACAAGAAGTGAAACCAAAGCAGCAGACCGAGTGAAAATAATATCCTGAACCTTAACCAAACCTACAAGGATAAGCCCGAAAGCAGAGGATATACGGGTGAGTTGGTCATAGGACCATAAAGAGCCCTTACCTTATTTTATCGCAACGAAGTATGTCATCGCCAGTGTAGGATACAAAGTGTGGTTAGGGAATAAATTAAACAAATCAAAAGAAAGAAAATCCCAGTGCTGTTCAATAAAGTTTATAACGTGTAAATGAAAGAATAAAGATATTTCAGTAAATAGGTCATAGGGTACTAACCCCCTTCCCTTATCCATTCTCTATCCCTCTGTACGTATTAGAATGTTGGTGTATTCGTTGATATATGTGCTAGTCTATTCAATGGTGTCCGGGTAATACCCTAGCCATTGCTTAGATTTATTTGATTGTATGTATGTCGTAGTCATTAAATCAGGATCCGGGTAATACCCCACCTGATTTGAAGTAGAGTCTTTGTAGCTATCAAGTCAGGATCCGGGTAATACCCTACCTGATTTGGTGTCCTTTGTAGTAGTCTATTTGTTTGTCTAAAGTGTGACCATCAAGTTCCGGGTAATACCCTGTTTGATTGTGATCACTCCTGTGTGTATAAGTCTTTCCCTGTTCCCCTTTAGTCGAGATCCGGGTAATACCCTACTAGCGATAAAAGAACTTAACCTAATTAACATCAAATTCGGTTGCTCATATTCATCTCATGTCTCAGTGTTCTTTTTTATAAATGTTCTGTAAAGAGGAGACCCTGGGGAGACTGAGATATGTACCCCGGCTGAGAAAACTTCATTACAATACGTATTCATATTTGGACTGCACCGTCAACAAATTGGTCTTGGTTTCTTCGCTCGCGTCAGCCGTGAGCGCTCTGGTACATGATAAGTACTCGTATTGGACTCTGTTCCACAGGACCTTTGTCTGCTCCAAGTGCATTTTTATTGAAAACAATGACACGTCACCCTCGAGGCAGCCATTGTGTTGACCTCAAAAAGGGTCAGACAGTCACAAGCGGCGATAAAGTGATTCACGGACATTTCAGCTGCTTCGGACAGTTGCTGGGATTTGGAAGGATATCGTGTTGGTCAACGAATTTGACCGTAGTGGACTGTATGATATCGAATTTGGAAACCGAACGGATGTGTCGGCAAATCGATGATTGGAATAACAATAAATAAAAATATATATATTTTGTAGATGAAATCCCCGAAAAATGAGAATAAATAATTTTAAAATGTGATTTTTGTGGTGAGGGTAATTTATGTGGAGCAGTGAAAACGGACCAAAAACATTAAACGCTATTTCGATTACAGCTTTGCAGATTCTTGTTGATTTATTTGTTTATTTGATTTTTGCTGCAAGCAGGACTAAAAGCCGCTAATATTTAGCCGTGGCTGCAACGCCCTGTGCTTTATATTGCACTGTATTTTATTAGATTCAAAATTTTGAAAAATCTATATATATAAAAGAAAGTCGGTTTTGTTACAACACTTATAACTCGAGATCTGCTGGACCAATTTACATGGTATTTGATTTGTTGGATTTGTCTCCGCCCCGATTAGCAGAATATATCTTAAAAATACTGAAAAATTGTCTAAATGACGGTAAATGCAGATTTTAAAGTTCAACAGACTGTTTCATCAGATTACAGTTGATATATATGTCGAAATTGAAAATTGTTTTGGACATTAATTTGTGTAAATTATAAGCGATTGTATATTCAGTATTAGTATTAATAAAAAAATAATTGGAACACGATAATCGCTGAAGCAATTATTTACTGAATCTCCAAGTCAGATACGCACATTATTTGCAATCATCATTTTGACATGCTTCCCATCGAACCTACGTGACCTGTGGAACAAATACAAAGATAACATGTCAGAAGACATTTTACATCGAATTCGTGTCAGCTCAAGAAATCCCGATCTTGAGGCGAATCAGGAGACGCATTAACAGGCCTTGCTCTTGATCGAAGATATGTGTTACCTCATATGCGGCAGCTTGTTAGTTCAGTTATGAATGCCAGCGCCAGATCGCGGAATGAATGACGCATTTAATACAGAATTAGAACATGAACGTGAATATGATCCATATGAACTAATCCAATCAGTTCAAACGAATGTACCACTGTTGAATCCTAAGCAGAGGGAAGTCTATGATACACTGATTAATGCAATTGATGATGAAAATGGTGGCTTATTTTTTTTTTATGCCCCGGTGGAACTGGGAAGACATTCCTCATATCATTGATTTTGGCCACTGTACGTGCGAGATTCGAAATTGTGGTAGCAATTGCTTCTTCTAGAATAGCGGCTACATTGTAAGACGGATGCCGTACGGCTCACTCAGCGTTAAAATTGCCATTAAATCTTCAAACTACTGAACAACGGACATGTAACATTTCGAAACACTCCGCAATGGCGCATGTTTTAGTAGCATCAAAAATTATCATATGGGACGAATGCACAATGGCGCACAAATGCACATTGGAAGCACTAGACCGAACATTAAAAGATCTGCGCAATGACTCAAGATGTTTTGGTGGTTCAATGATTTTATTATCTGGCGGTTTCCGACAAACACTACCAGTAATTCCAAGATCTACTGCTGCCGACGAAATAAACGCTTGGCTCAAAGCATCAAATCTGAGGCGATATGTAAACAAACTTCAACTGTCTGTAAATATGAGAGTTGCATTGTTGAACGATCTATCTGCTGATGATTTCTCATTCATCATATTAATATTGTTTTGTATTATTGTATTACGTTCATCAAAGCCTAAATTAGTTCAGCTAAAAGTTAACACGACATTCTTTCACTTTTAGGCGGTACGAAGTTCGCCGGGTTAGCTAGTTAATTATAAAAATAAAAAACCGAAATATTTTTTTTTTTTATTTAACGTTTTGTTTGTTTGTTGGACCTCTTATATAGGCTTATAAGACTAACAACAATTTTCTAGGTTTATCTTAATCTAACACATAACCTAACATCTGAAAGATGCTACATTGATCTATGGCCCTGATTAATTACTAGAGGATTGGGAGGTCGTTTCGTTGAAGACGAGTACTTTCACGTACTCGTGATTCGGCCAGTGTATTCGGGTGTGCCTGCAGTTTAGCGGTGTACTTAAGCTGTTGTACCTTTATTTCGGTTATTACGCTAGGAATGTGTAGGTCTTTATGTACATTTTCAACCGTGATGGTTCTGAGAACCTTGGATTAAGCCCTTTGTATGGTTTCAATGTTGCTCTTGCTTGCGTTTCCCCATAGCGCAGAGACATATGTCCAGATGGGTTTTAATACCGAGTTGTAGAGAAGAACTTTGAATTCCAGGCATAGAGGAGATCGAGCGTTGATAAGCCAATGTAGTCCGGTTGCTTTAAGCTTTAGCTGCTTTTTCTTGGCTTCGATGTGCCTACGCCAAGTTAATCTTCTCTCCAGGTGAACTCCAAGATACACAACATCGTCGGATTGAGGCACTGGCACGTTGTTGAGCGTCAATGATGGGCAGTTTCTTCTATTGAGGGTAAACGTATCGTGCATGCATTTCTGTTCATTTACACGGATGCGCCAATCTGCTAGCTTTTCAATTTCCTTCAAGTGGGTTGCCAGTTGCTCAGCAGCTTTGATCGGACATTTGGAGCGACTAAGGATAGCCGTGTCATCGGTGAAAGTAGATGTGATGAGTGCAGGGCTTGTTGGTATGTCCGCTGTGTACAAAATATTAAGTGCTGTGCAATATTCTTTTTCCTCGAATGCTGTGCGGATTTCTGAGGTGATACGGTTGACTTGCTCAATTGTGCCATGCTTTTCACGAAAGCCAAACTGATGATGTGGGATTATATTTTGGTTTACCAGGATTGTATTTATACGGAGTTGTAGGACCTTTTCAAATAGTTTTGAAAGACTTGGCAATAAACTGATTGGTCTGCACGATGATGGCTGTGTTTTGTCCTTTCCGGGTTTTGGGATCATTATGATTAATGATTTTTTCCAGCTTATGGGAAAGTGACCAGTTTTTACTATCGCGTTGAAGAGCTTGCAGATGTGTCTCACGGCACAGATCGGGAGTTCTCGGATCATTTTTGGGGTTATTTTGTCATGGCCGAGCGATTTTCTTGGGTTAAGATAGTTTTTAATAATTGCAGAAATTTCCTCCGGTTGGAATTACGGGGAGCTAAAAAGAGTTTGTTGACGGATTTGGCAGAAAGACCGTTTTGAGATGAGCTGCAAAGATGAGTGCTCTTTCTTCGTCTGAACGGGCCCATTTGTCAGTTGGGCATCGTAAAGGTGAAATTATCTCGGCTGGAGCAGTTATGGTTGGATGTGCTTTCCACAGCGGATATTTGGTGCTGGTAGGGGAGAGCTTCTCGATGTATAGCCGCTGTGTCCTTGCTTCTTCTTGCCTAAGCGTTTTTGCTAGAGTTCGCGAAGCGGCCTTTAGGCGATGTTTTGCTGCCGGTGATCGAGACATTTGCAATTCTCGTCTGAGTCGTCTTTTGTCTGCTAGAAGTAGTTCAATTAGTCGGCTGTTAGACTTGTGTTTTTTCTGGGTGTGACTGATAATTGGGGTAGAGATATCTGCGGCTTCAATAAGCGTAGACTCTAGTGCGGAGGCGCAAAGCTCGATGTCTTCTTCGTCGTCCAGTTTGGGATTTAGCTCCAGTTTGTTTTGTAATTTGTTAGGCCGAGTGGTTGCTCTATTATTTGTGGTTGTGTTAATATAGTGAAAACTACTGGTGAGTGGTCCGATGACAATTCTGCTAGTGTCTCTGCCGTTATGCAATTGTGCGCAATTCCCCTGGTGATTGCAAAGTCTATTAGATCTGGGAGCTTGCGTGGATCTGATGGCTAGTACGTGGGCTTATTCGGTGAAGCATAGCCCATTTTGTTTGCTGGGTTGATGATTGTATTATACAGCTGTTTGCCTTTAGGATTTACCAGGCGGGATCCCCAATGAGAGTGCTTGGCGTTGTAGTCTTCTGCAGCAATAACTCGTGCTCCGAGTGTATTGAAGAAATCAGTAAACTCTTTTTCAGAGATTGAGAATCGTGGTGGACAGTAAAGTGCAGCCACGGTTGTGCTGCCGTATGTGGTTTGGACACTTATTGAAGTTGCTTGTAGGTATTGTTGGCAAATCCATTGTGTAGACAGTGTTTAATCCGGTTTTTGATTAGGATACCAGTTCCTCCGTGAGCCTTGCCGTCTGGGTGATTTGTTGCGTAGAATGCATATTTGGGTATTTGAAACTAGTTTTTGTTTGTTGGGTCTGTTTCCGATAACAGCATAATATCAATATCATTTGAGTCCAGAAACAGTGACTATTCTTGTTTGTGCTTGGAAATGCCGTTTGCATTCCAGAGGCCTATATGTAGTGCTGACATTATTTGTTATTGTCCATAAGCTTTTGAATAAGCAGGTTCTGATTCCGCATCAGTTCCTGCATGCAATTTTGCATGAACGTCGTGAAATTTGTCATGTTTTGGTTGAGCGAGATTAACAACGTTTCGATTCCGTTTGGGTTCTGGCCAAGTACGGATGGACTTGGGGCCGCGTTAGATTGAATGGTAGCGGGATCTAATGTTTGAGTGGGCTGTGTATTTCCATTGCGTAGCACGCTTGCAAAAGTTACTCCAGGAGTAGTTGTTATTGGAGTCGCTGATGACCTTACGGCTCTTGAGAAAAATATTCCCGGTGTTGTTTGAGAGGGAATTAGTGCCGAGCCCTGGATGCGAGCCGTTGATTTCTTCGCGTTGAGGCGGGCTTTGAGTTCTTTATAAACAGGGCATACTCTGTAGTTCGCTGTGTGATTACCACCACAATTGCCGCACTTCCTTGTATTTGTATTTGATTTGTCATCGGTGCAGACACAATCTTTTCGAGTTTGTCCACAGCCAACGCAAACTGTGCCCAAACTCCTGGCAATTAGTGCATTGTACCGGGTGTGTCCTCTTATGCGGCTCTTCGATAGTAATTCTGCGATGTAGCAGAAGTTGAAGATTCTATATAGGGTGCGCTGTGTTAGGTTTAAGTTTTTTATCGAATGTGGGCTGTAACTCCACTTTGAATAGAGGTTGCGGCACTTTATTTATGTTCAGTATGTTTGAGACGGACTTTACCTCAAAGCCCTTCTCTTCTAATGCTTCAACTATTTCCTGAGTCGGACCCGTTGGTTCAATGCCTTTGATCAACGCTTGAAGGCCTTTGGCACTCTTTAGCTAGAATGTGTAGAAATTCACACTTTCCTTTCTAAAGTACTTTTCAATAGTACGATAGAATTCTTCACTTTTGGCTTGCACTTTGGTTTCTTTTATGTTACCCCTATTGAGTGGTGTCACATAAAAGTTGTTTTGACTAACTAGGGCTACCAGTGTTGGCACCACTGAAGTGCAGTTTGCACCACGGATATAGAATGGTGGTGGCTTGGCTACAGAGGGTTTAGTTTGGGAAACTCCTTCTTGGGATTCCGGCTGATTTGCTAATATTTGGAATCTATTGCTTTCCAAAGCTTTTCGTTCAACAATGTTGTTTTTCGCCATTTTGGAAGTGTTTCCTCTTTTTGTCTGAGGGCTAAGCTTTCGCTTGTTTATATTAATGTATCTGTCCATACCAGTTTGAATAGGTGACTTTGGATTCACCGTCACTTGTTAGGCAGTTTTTGTTGAGGTAGTCTGTTGGACGGGGATTGAAGCTATTGCAGACTTTGCGGCTGTTGAAGTTGTCGTTGAAGCAGTAGATGCAATTGTTCTTGTTGTGAGCGCGCTGACGGCGGTCGGAATCCGTTTTTGTAGCTTCTGCTGGCGAGAGTCTAGTGACGAAGGGCCTGAGTTACTCTATTTACACGTTGGCATTACTAGTAAATTTAGTTATTTACTAAGTATTGCTATTTGTATTTACAAATAACAATATAATTGTGATTGGGCGTCTCTGTGGCGACTGAGAGCCCTGTCACTTGTTTTATTTTAATTGTTTGAAGGTTGACACCGAAGAAATTGCGGAGCGCGACAAAATATTTCGAAAGGGAAAGGGCGCAAACTTTTCTTGAAAATTTGTCAACAAAATTCAATTTATTGACGGAAATTATTAGTCACAATTAGTGCCGAAATTATTAATTTGGAAGTGGACGAAATTTTTTATAAATATTTACTCTCATTTTTATTTATTTTCACCTTAGAAAGTTAATTTTTTTTTTTATTGCTGTAGAAGCAACTATCGTGAAGGTGATCGAAGTCGTGATCGTCACGGGCCACCACTAGTGGGCATCAGCTGTGCGGCCAATTGGTGGTTTGTTTTCTTTTGAAAATTTTCAAATTTTTATTAATTTTGCGCAAAAGGTTAAATGATTGATGTATAAAATTAGTGCGGGAAACCAATGAAAACAAATGCCACGGCCGCAGTGTCTTATATACACAAAGTATGTAAATGCCGGTGCACCTGTGTATGTGTTTATATATATACATATGCAAGTGTGGGCGCATATGCATATAAGTAAAAAAATAATAACCGCGCGAATAGATTTAAGTTAAAACATTGCACAACCGTAAAAGGCCGCGCGCACGGTGCTGACTCATGGGTTCAGTGCACGCTACAAAGTCCGCAATGGTAACCCGACACTTGCTTACACTGCAAGTCGAAGCGTTTCCATTTATGCTGAGTCGGCTTGCCGACTGGGACTTGTGGCCTTTGCTGTCGCTTCTAAATTATATTAAATTCAGTTTTGTACCAACCATTTAGAACTGTGGTGAGCAGCCAAATTGAGCCCGACAACAACGTTTACAATAAACATCAATCCGGGCAGAGAAAAAGGTCGCGACGTCGAGTCCGAGCAGAGGTCATAAATGTGCGAGTTTGTAGGCAGAGGGACGCACAAGCAAGTGCGGGACGCACACTCAACTGAGAGACGCACAAGCAACGATCGCGAGCTCGAGAAAGGGTCATAAATGTGTGAGTTCGTTGATAGAGGGACGCACAAGTAGTTGCGGGAGGGGAAAAGATCTCGATCGAGAGTTCGAGATCGTGGATAGAGGGACGCACAAGTAAATGCGGGACGCACATTTATGACCTATCCTGGAACTCGCGATCGCGACCTTTTTTCTATTTTCCCCCTCCCTCAGCTGCTTGTGCGTTCCTCTGCCCACAAACACGCACATTTACAACCCTTCCCCGAGCTCGAAATTTCTTCTTGTGCGTCCCGAATTTACTTGTGCGTCCCTCAGTTGCTTGTGTGTCCCTCTACCTACAAACTCGAGCTCGCGAACGCGACCTTTTTTCCGCTTTCCCCTCCCGCATTTACTTGTGCGTGCCTTTGCCTACAAACTCGCACATTTCTGACTTATTCTTGAGGTCGCGATATTTTTGCTTTTCCCCCTCTTTCAGTTGCTTGTGCGTCCCTCTATTGACGAACTCGCACATTTATGACCTTTTCTCGAGCTCGAAATTTCTGATTGTGCGTCCCGTATTTACTTGTGCGTCCCGCATTTACTTGTGCGTCCCTCTGCATACAAACGCAAGCTCGCGATCACGACCTTTTTCTCCACCCGCATTTACTTGTGCGTCTCTCTATCCACGAATTCGCACATTTCTGTGCGTCCCTCAGTTAAGTGTGCGTCCCGCAGTTGCTTGTGCGTCCCTCTGCCTACAAACTCATGCATTTTTGACCTCTGCCACAAAAATAACGGAAAGAACTCGGTGAGCTCCGGGAACCACTACGTGCCCACCACTGATTTAGAAGAAACAATAAATGTTACATTTACTCCGGTACATCGCAGTGAAACCCTTGCTTTCTAAATACTACAATTGCTTAGCCACAAGGCCAGCAATAAAGGAGTGAAGTCAAACTCCCAACGTAATCTTCTTACACAATTTGAAGACCGAAGTCAAACTCCCAACGTAGTCTTCATACACATTGTGAAAACCGAAGTCAAACTCCCAACGTAGTCTTCATACATATTGTGAAGACCGGCCCGACCTGCATTGTGGAAAACATATAATTGATAATTGGCGCCCAACGCACTCAAAGGATCCACACCCCTGTCTCGAAAATTTAGTGCTCAAAAAATATGTTAGTTCACTAAGATAAATTTCAAATCGAAATCTATTTAAATACAAGAAGAAAAACCCTCTCAAGTTTGCTGACGACAGCAAGTGTTATTGAGTTAGTGTCTGTAGCGATAATATATAAAAGCAAAAATATGAAACCAAATATATAAATCCAAATAAATAAAATCAAACATTCAAACCTAATTACTGCACAGTTAAAGTTAATACCTCATCCATTTTTGCCTTAAAAAATTATTCACGCTTGTGAAATAGTGAGCTGGGTAAATTTAATTAGAAGCATTAAAACAGAGCCCGATAGCAAAGATAGCTGGGAATCAGGACCAGAATATTATCGTAGAACTTAGACATGGTCAGGCAAGGCCTGATGAACTATTATGATGAAATTGAACGAAAATTGACTCTTTTAACGAATAAGATTGTCACGGCCCATGAACATGATCAATCTTTCCTATTAAATGAAGAAGTTAGGGCAGATGCTCTGTATGCATTTATTTCAGGACTAAAAAGGTCAACAGTAATCGTTTTCCCGGCCCAACCCAAAGACTTGCCGTCTGCGCTAGCTCTAGCAAGAGAAGCGGAAGCAAGCATAGTACGAAGTGCCTTTTCAAATTTATCTAGCGGAGCAAAACCGCAAGAAAACATCCTTTTCGGTAAACGGAGGAAAGTACGAGTTCTGTAGACTAACCTTCGGTTTAAAGAATGGGGCTATTGACGTTGTCCGCAAAAAACATATTGGCAAAATATGTTACCTTTAAGTGGACGACGTAATCATTTTTTCAGGAAATGAAATCGACCATGTAAAACACATAGACACAGTGCTAAAATGCTTACTTGATGCCAACATGAGAGTAGCACAAGAGAAAACAAAATTTTTTAAGGAAAGTGATGAGTCCCTTGGGTTTATTGTAACCCAGGAGGGCGCAAAAACCGACCCCGAAAAAGTCCGTTGTATACAAGAATATGTAGAACCCACAAACTTGTTTAGCCTTAGATCATTTCTCGGCTTAGCGAGTTATTACACGAGTTTTGTCAAAGATTTTGCAGCAATAGCAAGGTCTTTGACAGACGTACTTAAGGGTGAAAACGGAAAAGTAACCAAACACATGTCCAAAAAAATTAAAGTTGAGTTTAATGAAGTTCAACGCAATGCTTTCGAACGTCTGCGAAATATTTAAGCATCAGAAGACGTCATTCTTATCTACCCAGACTTTAATCAGTCTTTTGATTTGAGCAACGATGCGTCAATGAACGGTATTGGTGCTGTTTTGTCCCAAGGAGGTAGACAAATCACAATGATTTCCCGAACGCTACAGCAAGGTGAATCTCATTACGCAACAAATGAGAGAATTGTTAGCGATCGTATGGGCCTTAGGAAAACTTCAAAATTACTTATACGGAACAAAAGAAATTAACATTTTCACGGACCATCAGCCCCTGACCTTTGCGGTCTCAGATAGAAACACCAATGACAAAATAAAAAGGTGAAAAGCCTTCGTAGATGAACAAAACGCAAAAGTGTTCTATAAACCTGGCAAAGGAAATCTTTGTGGCAGATTTATTGTCAAGCCAAATGTAAACATACTACAAGACGAGCCCCACTCAGACGCTGCAACTATTTACAGCGAAACATCCCTTACCTACACAGTTAAAACAACTGACAAACCCCTAAAATGCTTTAAAAATCATCGAACAAATCGAAATAATAACAACCGAACACAACAGAGCACATAAAAACAAACAAGTTCTTCGAGACTATTATTTTCCAAAGATGGGCAAATTAGCTAAAGAAGTCTTCATAAACTATAGGGTATATACCAAATCCAAGTATGATAGGCACCCTAAAAAACAAGAATTAGGCACGACACCGATTCCTTCTTATGCAGGCGAAATGCTGCATATCGATATTTTTTCAACAAACAAAAAACTTTTTTTAACTTGCATTGACAAGTTTTCAAAATTTGCAATGGTACAACCGTTGGTGTCAGGGACAATAGTAGAGATTAAAGTACCCATTTTATACATGATAAAGTTCTTCAAAAACACTAAAACAATATTCTGCGATAATGAAGCATCGCTGAACGCCGAAACAATCCGATCACTCATAAAAAATAACTATGACATTGATATAGTAAATGCGCCACCACTACACGGCACTTCAAACGGGCAGGTAGAACGATTCCACGGCACGCTAATGGAAATTGGTAGAACATTAGTGATGGAACAAGAAGGAATTGGGGACAAGTTAACACCCTTATATAAAGAAGTAAAGGTACAGGTAGACATGGGAACGTCTGTTTTAATCAATGGGAGGGTGGTCCATGAGGACAATCTTAAGTAGAAGAGTCCTTGCCAACAAAAGTAAATCGTCTTGACTAAGAATAAAAACTTTTTTTTTTTTTTTTAACGTTTTATCTGTTTGTTAGATCTCTTATATAGGCTTATAAGACTCACAACAATTTTCTAGGTTTATCTTAATCTAACACATAACCTAACATCTGAAAGATGCAACATTGATCTATGGCCCTGATTAATTACTAGAGGATTGGGAGGTCGTTTCGTTGAAGACGAGTACTTTCAAGTACTCGTGTTAATGATTTGGCCAGGGTATTCGGGTGTGCCTGCAGTTTAGCGGTGTACTTAAGCTGTTGTACCTTTATTTCGGTTATTACGCTAGGAATGTGTAGGTCTTTCTGTACATTTTCAACCGTGATGGTTCTGAGAACCTTGGATTAAGCCCTTTGTATGGTTTCAATGTTGCTCTTGCTTGCGTTTCCCCATAGCGCAGAGACATTTGTCCAGATGGGTTTTAATACCGAGTTGTAGAGAAGAACTTTGAATTCCACACATAGGGGAGATCGTGCGTTGATAAGCCAATGTAGTCCGGTTGCTTTAAGCTTTAGCTGCTTTTTCTTGACTTCGATGTGCCTACGCCAAGTTAATCTTCTATCCAGGTGAACTCCAAGATACACAACATCGTCGGATTGAGGCACTGGCACGTTGTTGAGCGTCAATTATGGGCAGTTTCTTCTATTGAGGGTAAACGTATCGTGCATGCATTTCTGTTCATTTACACGGATGCGCCAATCTGCTAGCCACTTTTCCATTTCCTTAAAGTGGGTTGCTAGTTGCTCAGCAGCTTTGATCGGACATTTGGAGCGACTGAGGATAGCCGTGTCATCGGCGAAAGTAGTTGTGGTGAGTGTACGATTTGTTGGTATATCCGCTGTGTACAAAATATATAGTGTTGGACCCAACACGCTGCCTTGAAGTACACCTGCTTTTGATTCGAAGTCATCAGAGGTGAAGCTGTGTGTATATTGTGGAAGCGACGCTTTTATTTTGTATATTAGGCCGTCAAGACAAACTCGGTCGAAGGCATGGGCGACGTCGAGAAAAATTGCTGTACAATATTCTTTTTGATCGAATGCTGTACGGATCTCTGAGGTGATACGGTTGACTTGCTCAATTGTGCCATGCTTTTCACGAAAGCCAAACTGATGATGTGGGATTATATTTTGGTTAACCAGGATTGTATTTATACGGAGTTGTAGGATCTTTTCAAATAGTTTTGAAAGACTTGGCAATAAACTGATTGGTCTATACGATGATGGCTGTGTTTTGTCCTTTCCGGGTTTTGGTATCATTATGATTACTGATTTTTTCCAGCTTATGGGAAAGTGACCAGTTTTTACTATCGCGTTGAAGAGCTTGCAAATGTGTCTCACGGCACAGATCGGGAGTTCTCGGGTCATTTTTGGGGTTATTTTGACATGGCCGGGCGATTTTCTTGGGTTAAGATAGTTTTTAATAATTGCAGAAATTTCCTCCGTTTGGAATTTCGGTTGCTCACTTTCCATTGGGGTGCGCAAGGAGGGGAGCTGAAAAGAGTTTGTTGACGGATTTGGCAGAAAGACCGTTTTGAGATGAGCTGCGAAGATGAGTGCTCTTTCTTCGTCTGAACGGGCCCATTTGCCAGTTGGCCATCGTAAAGGTGAAATTATCTCGGCTGGAGCAGTTATGGTTGGATGTGCTTTCCACAGCGGATATTTGGTGCTGGTAGGGGAGAGCTTCTCGATGTATAGCCGCTGTGTCCTTGCTTCTTCTTGTCTTAGCGCTTTTGCTAGAGTTCGCGAAGCGGCCTTTAGGCGATGGTTTGCTGCCGGTGATCGAGACATTTGCAATTCTCGTCTGAGTCGTCTTTTGTCTGCTAGAAGTAGTTCAATTAGTCGGTTGTTGGACTTGTGTTTTTCCTGCGTGTGACTGATAATTGGGGTAGAGATATCTGCGGCTTCAATAAGTGTAGACTCTAATGCAGAGGTGCAAAGCTCGATGTCTTCTTCGTCGTCCAGTTTGGGATTTAGCTCGATATGATGGGTGCTTATGTATTTTTTAAATCTGAGCCAGTTTGTTTTGCAATTTGTTAGGCCGAGTGGTTGTTCTTCTATTTGTGGTTGTGTTAATATAGTGAAAATTACTGGTGAGTGGTCCCTGATGATTATTAGATCTGGGAGCTTGCGTGGATGTGCTGGCCAGTACGTGGGCTTATTCGGTGAGGCATAGCCCATTTTGTTTGCTGGGTTGATGATTGTATTACACAGCTGTTTGCCTTTAGGATTTACCAGGCGGGATCCCCAATGAGAGTGCTTGGCGTTGTAGTCTTCTGCAGCAATAACTCGTGCTCCGAGTGTATTGAAGAAATCAGTAAACTCTTTTTCAGAGATTGAGAATCGTGGTGGACAGTAAAGTGCAGCCACGGTTGTGCTGCCGTATGTGGTTTGGACACTTATTGAAGTTGCTTGTAGGTATTGTTGGCAAATCCATTGTGTAGACAGTGTTTAATCCGGTTTTTGATTAGGATACCAGTTCCTCCGTGAGCCTTGCCGTCTGGGTGATTTGTTGCGTAGAATGCATATTTGGGTATTTGAAAGTTGTTTTTGTTTGTTAGGTGTGTGTCTGATAGCAGCATAATATCAATATCATTTGAGTCCAGTATCAGTGACTATTCTTGTTTGTGCTTGGAAATGCCGTTTGCATTCCAGAGGCCTATATGTAGTGCTGACATTATTTGTTATTGTCCATAAGCTTTTGAATAAGCAGGTTCTGATTCCGCATCAGTTCCTGCATGCAATTTTGCATGAACGTCGTGAAATTTGTCATGTTTTGGTTGAGCAACGTTTCGATTCCGTTTGGGTTCTGGCCAAGAACGGATGGACTTGGGGCCGCGTTAGATTGAATGGTAGCGGGATCTAATGTTTGAGTGGGCTGTGTATTTCCATTGCGTAGCACGCTTGCAAAAGTTACTCCAGGAGTAGTTGTTATTGGAGTCGCTGATGACCTTACGGCTCTTGAGAAAAATATTCCCGGTGTTGTTTGAGAGGGAATTAGTGCCGAGCCCTGGATGCGAGCCGTTGATTTCTTCGCGTTGAGGCGGGCCTTGAGTTCCTTATAAACGGGGCATACTCTGTAGTTCGCTGTGTGATTACCACCACAATTGCCGCACTTCCTTGTATTTGTATTTGATTTGTCATCGGTGCAGACACAATCTTTTTGAGTTTGTCCACAGCCAACGCAAACTGGGCTAGGGCTGCAGAAGGACTTTGTGTGCCCAAATTCCTGGCAATTAGTGCATTGTACCGGGTGTGTCCTCTTATGCGGCTCTTCGACAGTAATTCTGCGATGTAGCAGAAGTTGAAGATTGTATATAGGGTGCACTGTGTTAGGTTTAAGTTTTTTATCGCATGTGGGCTGTAACTCCACTTTGAATAGAGGTTGCGGCACTTTATTCCTGTTCAGTATATTTGAGACGAACTTTATCTTGGCACTCTCTAGTTGGAATGTGTAGAAATTCACACTTTCCGTTTTAAACTACTTTTCAATATTACGATAGAATTCTTCTCTTTTATGGTCTCTTTTATGTTCCTCCTGTTGAGTAGAGTCACATAAAAGTTATTTGTGTCCAACTAGGGCTTCCAGTGTTGGCACCAGTGAAGTGCAGTTTGCACCACGGATATAGAATGGTGGTGGCTTGGCTACAGAGGGTTTAATTTGGGAAATTCCTTCTTGGGATTCCGGCTGATTTGCCAATATTTGGAATCTATTGCCTTCCAAAGCTTTTCGTTCAACAATGTTGTTTTTCAACATTTTGGAAGTGTTTCCTCTTTTTGTCTGAGGGCTAAGCTTTCTTTTGTGTATTTTAATGTATCTGCCCATACCAGTCTGAACAGGTGACTTTGGATTCACCGTCACTGGTTGGCAGTTTTTGTTGAGGTAGTCTGCTGGACGGTGATCGAAGCTATTGCAGACTTTGCGGCTGTTAAAGTTGTCGTTGAAGCAGTAGATGCAATTGGTTGCTGACAGCGGTTGGCGAACCCAATGAATCAAGGGGACCATATAGGTTCGCAAAAATTTTTTTTCGATTTTTTTTTATTTTGCTTAAATTGTGTGCTAATGTGTTAAAAACATCCTCTAAAAATTTCAAGTCAAAAGAACATATGGTTTTTTTTGTAGAACTTTTTTGTGCAGGTAGGTCGGCCATAAAAGAAGAAATGGCGAAACATTTAGGCATCCACCGCCACTACACTTTTTTGTTTTTACCCCGTTTTTCACGGACTTCGATCTAAATTTCTCGAGAACTACTAAGCCGATGTTGATAATTCTTTTTTTTGGTGAAAGCTTACATCCCAATGCAACGAATGAATGCTTGAAATCTATGAAAAAGCATTTTTATTTGATTGAAAACAGTTGTTAAAACTTTAAACGCGATTATCTCGAAACCACTTTTTTCAAACTGGTTGGGAGGATAACTTCAGTAAATCTAAACCGATTTTTAATATTTTTTTTAAATTACTCCTTATACCGACCATTCTCGCGTATACTAGGATATTTTGGATCGGTCAAAAAATAAAGGACCTAGGACCAAAAAAAGGGGTCAAAAAGGTAGATTTTCGAAATTTTGACTTTGACACCCCCTCACTCCCCTATATAGTGACCTAATCCAAATATCCTAGTAAGTATACGCGATAACCACATAAATTCTTAATATAACTCCATTTCTACTTTTTCTCTCAGATAATCCTTTCTCAAAAAATCTTCCCAACCATGGGTCTATCTTTTAAATTTTTCGTCTACTTTAGAACGAATTACAACAACAACCGATACAACAACAACAACAAAGAACATTTTTTATTTTGATTTCATTAATTATCTTTCAAATAAAAAAAATGCATATTGATACCTCTCATACTTTTTGTGTAATTGATTTTTTTGTAAACCTTTGTAAAACGACCCCTGAGACTATAAGTATTGCTATTTGTATTTACAAATAACAATATAATTGTGATTGGGCGTCTCTGTAGCGACTGAGAGCCCTGTCACTTGTTTTATTTTAATTGTTTGGAGGTTGACACCGAAGAAATTGCGGAGCGCGACAAAAAATACGTCCGAACGCGTTGACGGTCGACGGTAAATGAAGAATAAATACTAAATGCACAATAACTCATTCCCGGGTTTTCCACTTTTTACAGAATTAAAATTATAATCCTGTTAGTATTTGCAACGATACAGAGGCGGGTCATCGATTATTCGCACTCAAAGTACATTCCCATAATAGACGGAAAGGCACTGGTATGGGAACAACATGATTACCTAGCACACTCGAGCAATCTAACAGACTTCGCTAATGGTAGACGAAACATCCAAGCTGACAGAATTATTTCCCCACTCCCATATGCAAAAATAATTAGATGCAGATATAGATCATATTAGGAACTTAATGTGCGTAGTGCAAGTGCACCACAGAATGGCTTCTGGCCTAGATTTTTTAGGCACAGCTCCGACGCGTCCGATTTCGAAAAAGTTAAGTGGTCCGAAAAAAGATTAATTGATGCAAACAATAGGCAGGTAGTAATCAATTCAGAAACTCAGAAGCAAATTAACGAACTCACTGAAACAGTAAATAAAATAATAGTGGCAAAAAAAAAAAAAAATGATATAGTTGACACTCCGAAATTGTATCTATTTCTAGCACGAAATAGAATATTGATTACCCAGATACAGAAATTAATACTCACAATAACACTAGCCAAGTCGAATATCATAAATCCAACCATTTTCGACCACAACGATTTGAAATCTATTTTAGATGAACATGCTGCAAAAATCCCAATAGTTAGCCTGCTAGAAGCATCTAATATAAAAATTTTACAGTCCGAGAATAATGTTCACCTCATTAAAGCTTATCGTAGAGTTAAGTTAATCTGCAGAAAAATTACGATATTCCCGGTGTCACATTAACATGTAACTCTCCAGCTGCCAGACGATACCATCACCGAGTGCAAGGATGAAGTATTAGCAGCCATGCGGAATGCGTCGCGACCACCCTTGCTTCGATATGCAGGATATCGACGGAAAACACCTGGGCCCGCACTTTATATGCAAACAGCAATGCCTTCTGTCGTACGCAGCCAAGCCATTTGCAACTAATCACGCAGGTTGACGACGGCATCATTGTTTTCAACGAGAGCCCAGCAAGGGTCAGCACCGACGATGGCCCAGAAATAAGGGTAAACGGCACGCACCTCATAACATTTCGGCTGTCTGCGGTCATAAATGACACAAAGTTTGAGGATCAGCGCGGAATGGTAGAAAGGGCACCAGGCATCCCAGTGTCATCCCTCCTAAATATCATCAGTAATAGATGTTGTCCAAGATCTTGAAGGGAAACTAGCCTCCACTGGTACATTCAACATCTGGCTTTCAGCCATAGTTGCACTAAGTAAAATCTTCAGCGCCTCCATTATCCTCTGGCAATTTCTGAAGAGGAAACAAGCTGCGACGGAAAAAATAGAGGCCATCAAGAGTTACAAAATAACTGAGGACAGTCATAATCTTGAGGGGGGAATAGTTAACAAATAATAACCGCGCGAATAGATTTAATGCTGACACATGGGTTCAGTGCACGCTACAACGTCCGCAATGGTAACCCGACACTTGCTTACACTGCAAGTCGAAGCGTTACCATTTATGCTAAGTCGGCTTGCTGACTGAGACTTGTGGCCTTTGCTGTCGCTTCTAAATTATATTAAATTCAGTTTTGTATCAACCATTTAGAAGAAACAATTAATGTTACATTTACTACATACAACGGCACATAGCCGTAAAACCCTTGCTTTCTAAATACTACAATTGCTTAGCCATAAGGCCAGTAATAAAGGTGTGAAGTCAAACTCCCAACGTAATCTTCATACACATTGTGAAGACCGAAGTCATACTCCCAACGTAGTCGCCATACATATTGTGAAGACCCGCCCGACTAGCATCGTGGGAAACATATAATTGATAATTTATACAAATGTGTGTTTTATTTAAGAACTTTCGATTGGATTTTTTTTGTGTTTCTGGAGCGGCGGTGCACTTGTTGGAGTTAATGACCATTTATGGGTAAGATCGGTTAAATAAAATTTGGCAAAACATAGAAAACTAATGCACTTTTGGTTTTCAGCTTGTATGTATGTATATACATTTGTAGATAATTTTGCCGGAATTGGCAATAACAAAAAATCGAAAGCAATGTACTGTAATTGCTAGGATAAGCTACTATATCAGGATAGATGAATTAAAGACAATGGAATGTCCACACAAATCAGAGTGAAAAGTCGCTATGGAAAAGAGCGGGAAACTTTTCACTACAGATATGTATGTATGTATATAAATAAATGGAATGGCAATAAGAATGTTTCTACTATCAGATTCTCCACCGATGCGAAGCTGGGGCGTGTTGAAGGATATCCGGCTCGAAGGACTAATGAAAGTAGGTGGGCGAAGCCTCTGATGAATGTAGGGACCAATTCTTATTATCCAAGTGTTGTAGGAATAGGAATTAATAAGGCGCGGTAACTTCGTTTAAACACAGCCCAAGTTTATTTATGTTAAATTACCGGGTCACATTTGTATAGGGTCGTTTTCGGATGTATGTATTTAAGTGGCCAAGACAATTCTTGGAAGCGTAGGATATACACCGTGAGTGTGCCCGTTCGGGGATAGTGGCAAAAGCCCTCTTCTTTCCCCTGCTGGGCACCCTTTCTAGCGAGAACATTAATAAATTCGAATTTAATTTTCAAATTATTTTGAAAAATTTTCAAATGTAATGGACATTACAATAAATATTGTACTGGTTATAAAAAAAAAAAAATCTTGAAAAGAGCATGATATTAATTTCAGGTGATCTCAAAAATTAATCAATTAATAATTCTACATATATAAGAATATATTTTTCAACTGCTAGTACCAGTGACAGAGACGTGGAAAATAGAAGTGATAGCGCATGTGGTTCGCTCACAATTCTGGTATACATTGCATTAAAAGATTTATATTAGATTATCCAACCACATGTGTTAATAATAGCCTATCAAATTGTTAGTTGTTTTTAAGCAGCGTTTATACTCATCGGCTTAAGGGTTTTGTTAAAATTAAGGTTTAAAAATAAGTAATTATAAAAACATAATTTTTTGAAAATTTCATGTAAAATTAAAGGCCGATGTTGCCTGTATAACCGATTTGCGTTACTCTGCATCACTGCAAAGTTGGTCATCTAGATTCTTTAAACTCTCTATGTAGAGTTGTCGGTCTTCCTCTGGTAGAGTTGTTGGTTTCGGCATATCCTGCACCAGTCGTCTCTGGCGCAGGAGGGCGATTCTTTTTCCGCCCCGCTTCTTCTTTCTTTGCGTTGGCTTTTTTTTTTTTGTAGACGAGTCCGGTACTCATCTATGGTAAGTGGATATACCAACTAAGCTTCTTCTAGCAATGGCGCATCCCTTTACTCAACAGGAGCAGCACTTTCAAATGTTATTTTTTTATTTGGTTGCTGGGGTCATTCATGTAACACGCGATTGCATGTGCACTTTTTTTTCCGGCAGCGGCAGCAGCTGGATGGAGTTTTGTTGATTCTTCGCTTTGACACTTTCACTTTTTTGGTGTTGCCGCATTATATGTATGTATGTATACAATGGATATATTAAAATGGTTTTTGTTCTTGTTGTTGGGTTTTTTTTTTGGCAAATCAGCTACAGCATTTTTATTTTCAATTAAAAAAAAATTATAGTTTAATTGAAAAATTCTTCTTCATCATTCATTCATGTTGTTAGATTGGTAAGTGAAGTCCTGTCACGGTCGCCAAGAAAATTTCCCAATAGCTCATTTGTTATAGATAAAATATTTGTGTTGTTTTTTAGTTGTTGAGAGCACGTCTGTGCTCTCTTACGTTTTATTTATGAATGCTTCATCTAGTACATGAAATCCTTATGATGCTTATTAGCAGCTACCAAAAATAAAGGGAATGAGAGACGAGAGTGTACTCACATTTTTGGTTACTCATTCTTAGTGTGACCAAATTCAAGATTAGTATATTTAGGCTGGCTTGCCAGCACAGTTCATTTAAGTAAGCATATATGTACATACACAGAACGAAATGTATGCACGCAAGTCCGCGTACATACATACAATCGTTCTTAAATATATATTTGTCGGATCGTCAATAATAAGCTCTAATAATTATCGTTCCTTTTCGTAGTGTCATAAGGTTACTGGTTCAGTGGTACCCATTTATAATGATTAAGAAAACAGCAGGCCTGTTGGTATAAGTCAAACCCACGTAATTGAGCGAGATAACAGTTGGAGTCATCGAGTAAGCTTTGATGCGGGGTAGAGGTAGAGAAATTCGTTCACTTACTTTGGAGACAGCCTACCGAAAGCATCAAATTTCACTTCGCTGCAATTAATTAAAATCATTAAAAAATAAAATGTCTGAAAAACCGGTTATAACATCAGAAGTGGGATCGGCACCACCAGCTACGTTTTCGCAGGAGCAGTGGCGTTTACTTCTTGATTTGCAGAGCCGTAATCTGTGCGAATTGTTCCAAAAAATCCGGTCGACGGCCAGTCAGCAGCAGCAGACTCAAAACGTTAAATTGCCGAATTTTTTTCGGATGCTGCCGGCGCAGATGCTTCGAAGTGGTGCAACACTGCTTATATAATTTTGACGGATCAGCCCCTAGAAGGAAGTATACTAATTGTGGCACTAAGCGAGGCAATGGAAGGCAGTGCGTCGCAATGGCTGACTCACATTTCGTATCCCGGCATTAAGTGGGTCGAATTTAAGGAGCTGTTTATTCGCCGCTTTGAAAGTATTGAGACGCCATCAGTCATTTTGATAAATTTGCTGAACAGTCGCCCAACCAACGGCGAGTGCCTTGCCGTTTATGCAAGCCGTTTGGTGACCACATTAACCACCCATTGGCAAAACAAAAGTATTGAGGATATAGCCGTGTCAACTGTGTTCGCGCACCTGGCAAACGTTGACAGCCGCTTACAACGTGGTGTTTTTCACATCAAAGGTGAGAACTAGATGCGACTGACAATCTGAATTAAGTGCTTTCACTTTTCAAAATAATCGTAATGTCGACCGGGATAACGAATCTGGAGCTGGACCTGACCCTAAGAAGAGAAGATTATCTACAATGACGTGCCTTTTTTGCGGGAAACCGGGACATCGAATTGTTGAGTGCACAAACAGAATGCGCCAAAAGGGCGATGCGACTCCCCACCGAGACAAGTCAGATGTGACCTGCTTTAAGTGCGGCAAGGCCGGACACTTTGCTGACTAGTGGGGGAAGGACGCGACAACGAGCAAACAGGGAGTGTTCCAACAGAAGACAGTGAACCAGTGTTACCTTCCAGAATTAACAGTAACAATGGTGCAGCGAGGTGAGACCTACCCAATATCATTCGACTCCGGTGCAGAATGTGCACTTATAAAGGAAAAGATAAGTAGCAAGTTGTCTGGTGAGCGCTTTAATAATATCATCATGCCAGCGATGCTGGCATATACAACACTTTACAGATTTTAAGCCAGGTTACTATTAACGAAAGCACACTCCAAATATTGTTCCATGTAGTACAAGATAAGCATTTAAAAAGGGATATTGTAATTGGCCATGAAGTCCTTAGTCAGGGATTTAATGTTACTATGTCGTCGACTTAGTTCGAAATTGTAAAAGCCAAAACTGTAAATATTTGTTCAGTAGGTAGTGAATCGGCTGCTCTTGCCAGTCTTGATACAGAATTGTGCGATGCTGAAAAAAATAAGTTAATAAATTTGTTTGAAAATTATGCCGCTGCGCTTGTCAAAGGGACACCATCTACACGTGTCAGTACCGGTGAAATGAAAATTCGATTGATTGACCCTATCAAAACTGTACAACGTCGGCCCTATAGACTTAGTCCTGAAGAAAGAGGTATTGTTAGAGAAAAGTTAAACGAGTTGCTAAAATGTAATATTATTTGACCCAGTTGTTCGCCGAACGTTCAGATGGTCAGTGGTGAACCAGGTGCATGAGTCAATTATACACCTGAAGTGGCAAAAGACGCTCGAAAAAGTCTATCAATACTATTGGTTTGACAAAATGAATAAATATGTTCGCAAATTTGTTAACAATTGTATAACCTGTAGGACAGCCAAGTCACATTCTGGCAAAGGTCAAGCGGAGTTACATCCCATCCCAAAAGTTAGCATTCCTTTGTGCATTGTCCATGTGGACATTACATTACTGGTAAATTCACTGGCAAAAGTGATTTGAAGAATATTGTTGTTCAAGTAAATTGCTTAACAATATTTGTATACCCGGGACGCACTCCCAAGATATATAAAAAGAGCTGTGTATCAAGGCCATAAAGTTTTCTTTTTCCTTGTTCGATGTACCAACAAGCGTTGTAGAAACAAGGTAAATGTTTTCAAGTTTGGGGTTTTCGGAAAATGGTCAAGCCATGCGTTTAATAAATACGCTTTAAGGCTTACTGAATCTGGTGGAATTGTGTCATCGGTCCTGGCAAGATGCTTTTGGAGAGATACAACTTGTAATAAATTGCACAGTTAGTAGTGTATCAAAAGCAAGTTCTCAAAGAGAAGCTGAGCTGTGTTGAGATTGGTTCCACTTTGCGAAATAAAAATTAAGGTAGATTTGACAACGTTAAAGCAGCTGTTGTGAGATACAGTGTTGGTGGTTTTGTCCTTCTAAGAGACGAGAACAGACACGAAACCAAATTAGACCTCAAAACTCACAAAAGCTATTTTTGTATTTGAAGTTTTAATGGTGAAAAGTATATGTTATAGTCTTTGTCAATCAAGCGAATTTATAAGTATTGTCATGAAGATATGAGAAAACTTCTAGAGGAAAATGTTGTGGAAATGGATGTCGAAAATTAAATTTAGGGACGATGGTTATCCGTCCAGGTGGGACGATGTTTATCCGTCCAGGTAGGACGATGGTTGACGAATTAAGTTTGAAATTTCGGTGAAAAAAAAAATGAAACGATATATTGGCAAAATATTATTTAATTATTGTAATAAGAGGAATTTTGAATTGAATTGAGTTGAATTGAATATGTTAATGTTAAGAGTAATTGTGAACAGTTCATATGAAGTGAACTGAATGTTTGTTAAATGTTGAGTACACGAGGACGTGTAATGGTCAGAATGGCCGTGTCCGAGCGGGAACTAGCATACTCTTTGATACACTTTTGTAACATTGACGCCTAGAGTTTATAATAAGTTTGATTGCGTACTGTAATGTTAATTTGGCTGTTTGATACTGTGTTGTAGTTGATGAGCAGTTGCTTGAAAGAACCGGAATTGATAAACTGGCGGAAGACCCATGTGCGGTGTTAATAAGAATAGCGTTAAGAGCGAGTTATTGTAAAGAATTTTAATGTAAAGTTCAATAAGAAAGAACTGTTGTGATCGCACGAACCAAGAACTAAATTGTAAAAATGTTATGTAAGAAAAAGTTTTTCTACACGAGGACGTGTAATTGTCAGGATGGCCGTGTCGGATCGTCAATAATCTTTGATTAAGAAAACAGCAGGCCTGTTTTGCACCAACAATCGATGAAGTGGCGGTCGTGATAGTTGGCGAAGGATCGCGTGACAAAATTCTTCATCGCAGAAATGTTTGACATTCAGCGAGTCTCGTTCTGAATAGTAAATCGATACTGATAGTAACGTTAATTCAAACAAATTGGGAAGAACGGAGGCATATTACAGTCTGCATTTACGGAAGTCCACAATCCATGCATACGGACAAGATGCGGTGACATACATACGTTTTGGCTCATGGTTATTCTAATTTGTTCGATACCTGTGACAACCCCGCCAGGCGAATGAATGACGGGAGACGTTTGTGGCAGTTGTTAGAATCGAAGCGAGCGGGTAAGAGATTAAAATTAATTGTTCAAGGGATACAAATGTATGAAAAGAACGAAAACGAGTCCTATCGCATGCTCGGATTAATAATTTGGCGAGGGTATTCGGATGTGCCTGCAGTTTATCGGTGTTTTTTAGCTGTTGTACCTTTATTTCAGTTTGTACACTAGGAATATGTAGGTCTTTCTGTACGTTTTCGTTTCTGAGTGCTCCCGCGATAGTTCTGAGAGCCTTGGATTGAGAACTTTGTATGGTCCCCGGTTGAAGGCGAAACATTTAACGGATATTTAATTCGGTTAAGACAATAACGTGCAAAGTGTTCACATGGCACAACGAAAGCTGAAATTGAAGTAATCTGCTTTGCCGGCAAAATAATTGATTCCTGGGCTTCGAACGCCTTGAAAAAGAAATTTTTGGAAAGAGAGCAGATGCTGAACGAGATAATACATGCTTGCAAGATCTATGAACAAAAGAGCAAGCATTGAGAAACTGTACTTGGTGACAATAAAGCCGATACTGTCCAGGCTGCCTATCATCAGCTAGGTATTTTCGAGACTAGCCGCGAAATAACAACCTTAATAACACAACAAAGGTTGTTCCCATATAAACGACTTTCTTTTGGCGTGAACTCATCCCCTCATCCAACTAGCATATTATATTAGCATACTATTTTCTTGCTACAATTTGATGACAGCAACGAATCGGTTGTTATCAGTTTCACAAGCAAAAGCCCATCAGAAGTGAAAGGCATTACTCGCAAACTGAAAAGTTTTTTCTATTACTTTGCTGGTTTGGAATGTGAACTTGTTACTGATCATAAGCCGCTGAAGGCGATTTTCAAACCAACGTCGAAACCTCCAACCAGAATTGAACGTTGGTTTTTGAGACTGCAGGCGTTAAAATTTAAGGTTGTGCAAAGCTCTGGAAAGAAAAAAATTGCCGATTCTATATCAAGACTTTGTAAGATCCAGTCATGCGATTCTTTCGATGAAAGGGGTGACTATAACATCTGCGAGATTGTTGCTTGTGCTACACCAAAGGCCATACCGATACCGGAAATAGCAAAAACAAGCGTTGGTGACCGAGAAATATCGGCCGTTGTGACACATCTTAAAGACGATAACTGAACAGAGGATATAACAAACTGTTACTACCCATTTCGATCTTTCGGGATACCCGCATAGTGATACCAAAATTGCTACTTCAGAGGGTTTTAGAATCGGCCATGAAGCGCCTGAAGAGAGTGAAGGTGTGGTGGCCACGTTTGGATAAAGAAATCGAGCAGCTTGTGAAAATGTGCAGAAGCTGCTTAGTAGGATCGCAGCCAACACATCCACCGCCGATGCAGCGGCACGTTTTTTCACACCGACCATGGCAGTGTTTGGCAACCGATTTGTTGGGCCCCGTAGTGATCATATAGTGTATTCAAAGGTCGCTACATTTCTTAACCACTTAAGAAGGCACGCAATGCATGTGCATATGCGTTGTCATCAAATTACACTATTTTACACACTAGAACGTAAGGCAAGAATATTTGCCTTATTGAACCATTTTGTGGCATAAGCATTCTATGTAAACTAGACCATAAGAAACAGTATAAATAAAGCGGCCTCGACCCTAAGAGGTCAGTCAGCCTAATCGCATCCATCTGCGAACAACCAATCATTGGCTAGCCTCATCCTTTCAAAGTCGCCCACCAATTGGCGCCGCGTATAACTCGCGCTCAATCGAACCGTTTCAACCTTTAAAAATTACAAGGCGATCCTGCCAGATACCCAATAAGGGATCAAGGCACCGCTATATAAAGCAAAGACGAAGAGAAGAACCTCAATCCTTTCAAGAAGTGGAACTATCTGGAACTATCATCTGGAGGCAGTAAAGAAGGCGCTAAAGGAACGCCCCTTGACGGTCCACGTCCATTGACCGTGGAGGAATATCTAGCTCGCCAGAAAAGTGCTAAATCCCAGGCACTGAGGAAGCAAAGAGAAGAGGATCAACTAACCCGAGTCCCGAAGGTCCAGACGACCAACGACGAGGAGGATATCTCACCAGATACCGGCGAACGAGAGCATCCTTGCTGGAACTGGTCCAGCGGACAAAAATCCATGCTCTAGAAGACGAGCACCAAAAAAAACAACAGAGGCGGAAGCAGCAGCAGTAGCAGTAAAAACAAAGTAAGAAGAAAAACCAAAAATGTTAAATAATATTAAAAAGAGTGCTAATACAGGACCACACAAATATCTATTCAAACAAAAAAAAATAAATAATAATAATAAATACAGATTGCAATTCAAAAAAAAAAAAACTAAAATTTTCCTCACTATAATCAAAAAAAAAAATTTTTTTTTAACTTGTATATTGAGGAAAAAATATTATTGCAATTCCTTCAAATAAATGAAATCAAAAAAAAAAAATTTTTTTTCCCATTAAAATTCTTTAAAAAAAAAAGATGAAAACAAGCTTTTCAAAAACAAATTTTAAATAATTCAAAATACATAAGCAATTGAATCTTACAAAGAAAAAAAAAATTAACTAAACTCACCAACCAAATATGTAAATAAGAAAAAAAAAAAAACAAAAATTATTACATGCACAAACAAACATATACACAAAATCATATTATTGAAATAAATACCATGCTCAATATACATAAGCCACTTGAAATTTTTTGCTGAGTCAATATATTACACGTGCTCCATATGAGTAGGCCACTTGTCAACGAAGTAAAGACACCGCGTATGTAGTGAGTAAAAAAAGAAAAACGAAAAACGATATACATAGGTCTGTAAACTGAGAAGCTAATGGCATTACATTGATTAAGATTAAGAAGTAGTAGATACCTTTGCCAGAAATAATGATTTGGTCAATAAACCAAAAGGAAAGGTTACAGTGACAAGGCTAGAGGTGCCAAGGAGTACGATGTAAAGGTGGGAGACAAGGTCTTGCTGAAAAATGTTATATTTCCTTCCAAATTAACACCTAACTTTGATACAACGGAGTATGATGTCGTTGAAAGAAATGGAAGTGAATTAGAGCTTTTTAGGAAGGGGAGGAGAATCAGACGGAACGTGAGCCATTGCAAGAAGATACCGTTGAATGAATGGCAGCCTAAAAATGGCAACTCCAATGAGGACACCCTAGTTCAAGTTGATTTTTAACGATCAACCTCTCTAGCACCATCGCCTCAAATGATGGCCGCCGACCCGTCTTCACCAGCCAATGCGTTATGTGGAGGAACGTTCAGCGCCGAAAAAACCAAAGTCCGGGTTGAAGCTGAAGCTTAAAAAAAGAGCTGTGGCAACCCTGCCAATGGAATGAATGACGGGAGACGTTTGTGACAGTTGTTAGAATCCAGGCGAGCGAATGAGAGATTGATATTATATTAAATAAACTGCAAGCAAACCCAAAATACGAGTTCTTATAATACCATTACATGCAATCGAACATGGGTTAAAATTATAGAACTTCTAGTTTTCGGAC
Organism: Drosophila austrosaltans; assembly: GCA_035045865.1. NCBI lineage: Eukaryota > Metazoa > Arthropoda > Insecta > Diptera > Drosophilidae > Drosophila > Drosophila austrosaltans. The sequence goes on along the minus strand of JAWNOQ010000073.1, from coordinate 6,965,838 downwards.
TATTAACATCGGACCACAATAAAATTACATGTTTGGTGGATTTTTGTTATTTTACTACCACATGGAATATATGATCCATGGTCCATATGGCGAATTCAACAACAATTTACCGTGCATACCTGATGGGAAATGGACTAAACGATACCCAAGTAAATTGATTTTTGATAACATTACTAATATTACGGATATTCACTGTATCGTCGACGATCAGTTGGGGATGGTGGTAATTCCGAAAGTTCGAAAACATTGTTATTAAAGTAAATACTCATTAGATTGTGCCATATTTACCATTGCACTATGGGTAAAAACCCAGAAATTTTGGCATTTATAAAGTTTTTTTTCTGATATGAATATTTTTGTTTATATCTAATAAAAAACATTCCAAATGGTGTAAAAAGAATTTACAAAATTTATTAGGGAGTGCCCTTGACGATTAAAGCTTAGCCAAGGTCAGCTGTTTCAGGGTTGCACTAGTTATCTAAATAAGGCGGAAAAACTTTTTCGACTTTAAGCGTGCATAAAACCTTATATTTTATAATTGTGGAAAAGTTTAATTATGGAAAAAAATCAAGAAGGAATATAAAACAAGTTATTTACATTGATTTTGCTGTTAATGTAATTTATTGTCCAATTGTCCGATGTGTTGCTATATGTTTTCTAGATCAAAACAAAAACTTATTTGTGCGTTGTGGGAAAGGTATTTGAAATGTTTTAATAACAAGTTGTGGACTAATCTTCATGTCCGTAAAACTAGCGACGAGATTTTTTATATTTTTATTTTTCAATTATCTGAACAATTAGGCACTCAAATAAATGCAGAATTGTTAAGAAACGCATAATCTATTGTTTCAATTTGGGTGCAGGTGATTTGCGTCATTGCAGGTATTCATAATTTGACTATGAAAAATTGACTCTTTACATTTTGGAGGATATCTCTCTTCACAGAGTTTGTCGGCATAAATGGAGTATGCCAGCTTATGCTCCACAAATTCAGTTATATCCCCACCAAATTTGACAAAAATCAACTGCAGCTTTTTTGAGAAAATTGCTTATCAGTGAACCAACGTCTGGTTTTCCTCCATACAAAATGGTAAAAAAAATCATGATGTGATTGCTGACGACATTTTGAGTCTCCCAGAGATTCTCGCCCTATGCACGCTATACCATATTAATTGGTTAACTTTCATAATGAATTTCAGAAAGTTTTATCAAAATCTACCGCAAATATTTTGAGAAAAAGACCCAAATGTGGGGGTGCCTCAGGTGGCTAAAAATCATTGATAAAAGTGACGAAAACTCCGGAGCCGGAACCAACCAAAAGAACCAGTGCACAGTGGTTGCACTTGTACTGAGCGGCGGCCAAAAATACTTCTATGAAACTTTCATGAAAATTCTAAAAAAATGTTTTAAAAATATTGTGAAAAAATTGGACAGATCGGAGCACTACTTCATATAGCTCCCATAGAAAGTCCTTTATAAATTATTTTTTTATTATACAAATTTCCAAATTGATAATGCTCATTGACCTGTTATAAAGGGATCTGATCTTAAAAAATCTATTTGTTAACACGCGTGACATTTTCCGAGTATGCTGCAGACGACACTTTTTTATTTCTTTATTGTTTGATTCTGCAGCTTCTTCGGAAAGTTCCCCAATCGAAACCAATAATGCTTGCTTATTACCTTCGGTCCATGAACCAAAACTTTATGTACAGTTGCTGGAAGATGGTACCATGAATATGTCTTCACTAATAGCTTAGCCGTCTCCAATGCGTAGGTTTCGAACTTTTTTACATTTATAGAATATCCTGATAATGAGGCTTGTAAGAGCGTTGCGCATAGGGTTATTAATTTTTCATCGATGCCTGTAATTTCAGAGGACAAGCTGGAATTGCTAAACAATTTTCTGGCTGTGTTTCCATCGTTGGAATTTCCTCTGCCCCCATCCCTTGGCTTATCAATCCGATAATCCGAAATTAAAATTGCTTGAAGCTGTGTTGTCGAGAAAACTTTGCAGTTCGACTTCTGCATATACTTCATCAACCGTGATGTTGTCGGGATATCTTTAAGTTTTAAATTTGAGAATTTTCTCGTAACTTGGTAATAAATTGTAAGTGGCTTCACAATTTATGAATGACCGAATAGGCTGGTATTGGTGTTTCGATAATCCAGTGTCCACTAAAAGCGACAAAACCTTTTCAATATTTGCCTCGTTTGGCTTATCATTCGTTTCAAAATCAGATGAGCGCAATACATTAGCGGAAGACTCATCATGTTTTTGTAGCACGGCAATCCGGCGACGTTTCATACTTTTTGATGACTCAGTAAAATCAATCTTGGGGCGGCCACGGTTATTGCCCGGATTCATTTGTTGAGGAAGACAGCTGGGCTTCACTGTAATACTTTCCTTAACGTTCACCCAATCGGATTCATATTTTATAAAAGATTTCTTAGTACGCTTGTACTTAACCCAATAAAGACCTATGTTTTTGCAAATGTAATCAATATTCTTGTAAAGCACAATCCTGTCGACTTCGTAGCCGTTATTTTTGATGCTATCCTCTATCAAATTAAGTAAACTTTCGGCTTTTTCCGCATTTATGCCCTTTTCTGTAGACCAAAGCTCAAATATATGCATGCGTGAAAAAACACAATTATGAGAAGCGCCTGTTAAACCAAAATCAACAAAAAGGTGCAAAAGAAGGTACAAATTAAAAAAAAAAAAACAAGCAAAATATTGATATAAACACAAACAGAAATGACAAAAACAACATTACAAGGTCAACATCACAAAGACAAAATTGGAAGAAGGAAGAGCTGCTGATTGCGTTGCATTTTTGAGCTTGAATTACAGTAAGACAACTTTAAATTATGTTTGAGTACAATCGCATCGGCAACTATCGGCAGCTAAACTTTCCAAACTTTCTAAACTTTTAATACTTAAACCGCAATCGCTTACATACCAAATACTGTTACACAATAATATTGGCAGAAGTTTTGAGAAAAATCACACTTCAAACAAATGAAGATACTGTATTTATACCAAATCAGAAAATTCATCCTGGGGTATTTTTTTTTTTTTGTGACGAAATGAAGTCTTAAATAAATTAAAGTTCCCAGATTATGTAAAACCGGAACTTACTGAGTTGTGCACCGAATAAAGTGACATATTTGGTCTCGAATCAGAAGCAATAAATAATCAGAAGCATAAATTATGGTTAGCAGACAAAACCCCAGTATACATAAAAAAAACTATAGAAATGCAGAAACAGAAAAGCCAGAAATAAATAGACAGGTAGAAAAAATGATAAAAGATGGTATAGTCGAATCATTTATATCTGAATATAATAACCCACTTCTATTAGTTCCTAAGAAATCACTACCAAATTCGAAAGAAAAAAAATGGCTTCTAGTAGTGGATTATCGGCAAAACACAATCCTTTCCTTTCTTGATTAACTTATTCGTGATGGTAATTAGCTCTTGGATCTTATCTTCTACTAACTTCTTAATTCCAACTTGCTTATTGTAGCTAATTAACTGCCTGTTTATTCTGTCTACGACAATTTCATATTCATTGTGATCGGGACTGCCTGCTAACCATTTCCACGCCGTTCCTAAAATATCTAGCGATCTCCTATATCTCTTTTGAATTGGTGTCAACCTTTTTAGTTCGCTTTCCACTCGCGATATCTCTTATATAAGGAATGGATAGATTGGGTTAGATACCGTTGCATTTTGAACGAGGTCCTTCAGGGCAGCTAAGGCTAGTTCGTATTTTTCATTTTCTATTACGTGAATGATTTTAAGTGAGCTGATCCTGTTTCCAAAGTTATTAATTTCGTGTATTGTCGCTTTTACTAGGCAAATCTACAGGAAAGAATTTAATTTTTTTTTTATGTATAATCCTCCCTGAGACTATTTTAATTTTGCTGTTTAAATATTCTGCAACTATTTCTTCTTTGTATTTAGGTGTCAGCTTGGACCCTAATCTCCTATCTATTTTCGCATAAACTTTATCTCCCGCGTTATACTTTTTCATTCTCTTCTTTTTTTTGTTATGATATTACAAATCCTTTGTTTGTTTCTGAGCAATCTTTTGTTTGATTTTCTCCCTGTCGTGCTCTATGGTTTTTGTCTCTTGGGTTTGCTGAGTTGCAAATAATATTTCTATCGGTTTTTTGTTTGTGGTGCTATGAATTGACCGGTTGTACTCTTCTACTATACTATAATGCCTTGAGCATTATATCTTCAAAATTTACTGGTGGATTGTAATTTTTGAAACATCGCATCACCTCAGTGAAGGTGGAATGAAATCTTTTAACCTATCCGTTACTTGCCGATTTATATGGTGGGGTCGTATATGTCTGCACGCCTAATTGATTATTCAGTAAGAATTTAATCGTGGCTGCCCCAAAAGCTATAAGGAGTTCCCTTAAAGGAATTTTCAAATCTTCTGCTGCTTTAGATTTTACCAGCCTGACCTGAGCATATTTTGAAAATTTGTCTATTGCTGTCAAAATAATTTTCCCTTGGGTGGAATACAAGTCTATATGTCTTATTTCCTCAGGATATGAGGGAATGGGTGTTGCTTGGATTTCAATATTAGGCAGATGCCTTTGATATTTGGATAGTTTGCAGGTTTGACAGCTATAAAGTATAGCTTCTATTTTCCTTTTCATCCCTGCGAAGAAATACTTAGATAGTATTTGAACCTTGTTTTCAATGGAATTTCTATGTGCTCTTGTGTGTTCCCTGATTATCATTTCGTCCTGTTCAGCTTCTTCCCTTACATCAGTGACCAGTCTCTGCGTGTATCTAGCTTTGTAGTTTCTGAAGTGAGCTGGATAAATTTCCTGAATTTTTCCCATTATCGTTTCGGATGTAAAAATTCCGTTAACTATTTTTGGATCCATGCTTTCCTTAAGAATTTTAATAAGGTCTAGTTCTGTATAGTTAGGCTGTTTAATCATGTGCCGGTGATAGGTCGGAAATACTATTTCAAAGCTACTGCTTGTGTAATCATCTGTTAAGATGAAAATTTGGTTTTGAATACATTAATTGCGGGCTTATATTTTAGTTCAAAATTGAACTCTTCTAAGTAACTTTTCTATCTTTTCAACTTTCCGTTGTAATTTTTATTACTTAATGCGAATGTCATGGGTTGATGGTCTGTGTGAATTACTACCTTTGATTTACCATACATTCTAAATTTTTTTAAGGCCCAAAAGATGGACCACATTTCCTTTTCGTTCGTGGCGTAATTCTCTTCTGTCTTTGTATGCGTTCGTGATATAAAAGAATTCAATTTACCTTCTTGTCTGAGCACTGCTCCTATGGCAATATTTGAAGCATCTGTTGTTAGATGAAAAGTCTGCTTAAAATTAAGGTTGGCTAATATTACATCTTGTGATGTGAGTGTGTTTTGATTTTGTTAAAAGCGTCCAATGCTTCATTTCCCATTTTTACCTCTACTTTATCAGATAAACCCTTTTTAAGTAGCGGGAAGACTCGCTACTTCTCGCAATAAAGAGGTTAGAGGCTTCGCGAGTTTTGCAAAGTCTCGAATAAATCTACGATAATAACTGGCAAGGCCCAAAAATGAACATAGTCCTTTCAGTGTTTTTGGCACTGGAAAATCTTTTACTGCCTTAATTTTCTCTGGGTTGGTGCTAAGCCCTTCTCTTGATATTGATTACACATAGAAATTCTACACTGCTTTTAAAGAAATCGCACTTGTCGATTTGAACTTTCATATTTGCTTCTAATAGTGTCGTGAAGAAAACATTTAGATGCTGAAAATGTTCCTCCTCTGTTTTGCTGAAAATTATAATATCATCGGTATAGACATAACAAACCTTGTCTACGTGATCTCTAAGGATATCGTCTAAGGCACGTTGGAAAATTGATGGAGAATTGTTCAATCCCAATGTGAACTCACACATTCCTCTGTTAACAGAGAAAGCTGTTTTCTCGATATCAGATTCCTTTAGGATAATCTGATGACTTTTTAAGTCTAGTACAGAGAAAAATTTATTATTACCCAGTTGCGAAATGTCCTCTCCTATTTCGGGGATAGGGTATCTATCCGACATAGTATTTGTGTTTAATTTGCGATAGTCAATGACTACTCTGAATTTCATTTTCCCTGACGCATCTTCTTTTTTGGGTACTATCCAAACTGGTACATTGTAGGGTGACCGTGAAGGTCGTATAATGCCGTCTTTAAGCAACTCCTGCATTTGCTCTTCAACTACTCCTTTAGAGAAATGGGGAGTAGGTAATGTCTACTGTAAACTGGTGTGTCATTAATAGTTCGAATTTCACCTTGTACTTTTGTGGTGTATGTTAATTTTTTATTTGGGTCTGCGAATAAGTTTTTAAATTTCGCGATGAGAAGTTTCAGTCCGTCTTTTTGTGATATAGTCATATGTTTCATTTCTACTTTGATACTATTCACTTGCTGTTCTGGCATTTGATTGATTGTTAATGTGTATGAGTTATCTATTATAAGTCGGTCATTTTGTACGTCAATTATTGCGTTCAATTCTTTTAGGCTGTCATTCCCCAGAATTCCGTGAAATGTTTTTAAATTAGTCAAAAGGAAAAATTTTATTGGCTTATTCATTTGGTTGAAAAGTCATATATTCACATGATGTGAAATCTTTGTTTGCCCACTTACTACATTAGCGTAAAATGTTTTTTCATTTGGTTTTGGATTTTTTTACAATTTGAGGTTATCTATAATTTTTGTTGGATCCTGTATTGATTAAAAAATTATATTCGGTTCCGTCCTTTGCCTTACAGGTAAAAAATGGCAAGGAGGAACGGTTTAGTCTTAAAATTTTATGATTGAAATTTCGGACTCTAGCTGCTCTGTTCCGATTGTTTGCTCTTCTGATTTTTCTTTGCATTGTGCTGGTAAGTCAACTACATCTTCTCCTAGCTGCTATGATTGTTCGGAATCTATCTGCTCATAGGTATTCTCACCTTCATAATATCCTGTATCTATATGGAATTTTCTTTGGAATTTGTTTTGTACAGGTGCAGTTGCACCATACCGCTTAACAACGTATTGCTGATATTGAATATTAGGTCTGTTAGCATAATTCACCTGCCTAGTCTAAATGGACTGATCTACCTCCATAGGTATTGGCTTGGGTTGAGGTTTAGGGGCGAATGGTCTTGGTGGTGGAAATCGGTGTTGACTTGGATTTAACGGACATTGGTTGTTATATGGCTAAGCATTGAATACGTGTGATGGGTTGTTGATTGATGAAGTTTGGTGGTTTTGGGCAATTATTTCCTGTCTGAATTCTTTGAATCTGATAGCCATATGATGGTTTAGGACCTACTGGTGGTCTGGTTTCTTTGTGCCCAATGCTGTTCCTATATTTTTTATTTTCCATGCTGTAAATTTACTGGCTCTACGAGAGCTATTCTCTCGGATAAATCGCCATTAAGTCCGCGTATAAAGGTGTCTAGCGCCTGCCCCCTAGCTTGGTCTATCATGGCCCCAGCGGTTTCTGGGTCATAACCCATGGTGCTAATGTTGTCTACTATTAGCGAGAGTTGTTGGTAGACCGCGTGATAAAATTCGTTAACTGTCATGCGTCCTTGTGTCATGTCGTATAATTGGTAACTCAGTGTCTCAACTTCTCTTTTGTCGGAGTACTCAGCCACTAATTGTTTTGAAATGGTATCCCAATATAAGGGTGTGCGAAAGGAATCTTAAACCGTATTCGCGTGTCTCACTATCTTTCCCCTTATCGTCATCAAAATAGCAAAGTATTTTGGAGTTCCCTGCATAGGTTTATATAGTTCCATGATTCACACACAGTTGTGCCAAGTTATGAACTCCTCCCTATATCCTGAAAATCTTTCTATACCTCTGACAATATCTGGGACCTTATCTACCTCTGCCCATCTTGATTCATCTTCTAAAATCACTGCTTGATCAGCAGAATTATTTTCCTGCTCAGTACGCATGGATACATGTTTCCCATTTGTCTATTTAACACTGCCTCTATGGCGGTTTCTAAGCCCTGAATTAAAATGGCTTCTATCCTATTGACCGAAACACCTGAGGTTGATTTTGGATTGCTGTGCCGCATCCTGAACTATTGTTGACCTAACTCAATCGTCTGGCATTTTGGGAAAAAATTTGTTCTTTCACGATCAACAATTTCGGTGGAAAATTAACTTATTCGGTTTACTCGATTTTGCTTTGGATTTTTTTTCTCTCTTTTTTTTATTTACTTTTTTTCACTTACCACTCTTTTTTCCTTTCTTTTCACTTAAAATTATTTATGAAACTTTTTTCGTATTATGATAATATTCAGATTATTATGTTGGGATATCGTTTAGTGCTATATATTAATTTTTTTTATTTCTTAATCTGTTTAAAAAGAAATTTTTTTTTAAGCAATTGTAGCTTTTTTTTGAATTTTAAATTTTTCTTTTATTTTTTTCTTTGAATATTTTCCCTTTTAGATATTTTGCATATTTTTTTTCATTTTGTATTATTTTTTCTTTTCTTTAATTGATTTGTTTTTGTTTCGTTTAATTTTTCTTATTTTCTTTTATTCCTTAACTTACATTAATCCTATTATCTCCATGCTTCAGCTGGACTGGTCTTTTGGAAGTATTCCCGTTTTCTGCTTTAGATACTGAGGTTCCGCCGGACTCCTTATATGCCCAGTTCCCTGCGAACGTATACAACAAGGATCGCAATGAGGAGAAAAGACTGGGTGCACAAGTTCACGAGTGTTGACTTCACAGAGGCTCTGTTTTTGAGGACTGGTTTTGAAGCAATTGTAACACGTTACGTTCACTAGCACGTTTTTATCAGACCCAGTGAAAAATTTTAAGCCGGGTGCACAAGTTCACAAGTGTCGACTTCACAGAGGCTCTGTTTTTGAGGACTGATTTTAAAGCAATTATAGCACGTTGCGTTCACTTGCACATTCTTATCAAACCCGGTCCCTGCTCGGGCGCCAATTAAAATTGAGTTTTCTTCCCGTTTAAAAAATATAAATTTTATTCAACTTCTTTTGATTAGTACGATATATACTATGACCGGAAGATTTGATTACAGGAAAAGATTTGAACTAACTTCTACTACAAAAGGTTGGATGAAGGCTCTGTTTCCATGCATCGACGTGGGCAGCGGCGGTGGCTATGTTTATTTCCCACGTTTGGGGATCAAACTGTTGTCATTTTGGGTGGCCTGATACAATTGACCCAATACAATTATTGGCATTTTGAATGTTTACCAAAGTGTTGCGGTTTTAATTTGTGGATGTTTACTTTACTGAGAATATTGATGTGACAAAATATGAGTGTGTGACAAGTATTGATTACGTTGCAGATTTTGTTTATATCGATCTTGGGAATTGTTGCGGTTCTAATTTGATGATGTTTACTTTACTGAGAATATTGATGTGACAAAATCTGAGTGTGTGGGAAGATTTGATTACGTTCCAGATTTTGTTTATATCGATCTTGGGTCACTACGTGGTCCATAAGTGATTTTAGGAATGTCGGGTGTTAACTTACATAAGGCAGCGCTGCCACTGCGGTCCGCGCCGCATTAGTCTAAAGGCTAATTAATGTCATTATTAAAGAAAGAATACAAGTGTTCTGAGCGATCACAACAGTCGCTCCGATTCAACCCAAAACCAAAAAACTCCAATAGAAGACTTTTATGTTTTACAATTGTCGTAATAGAGCGAATTGGATGCTTGTACGACACAGTTACTTGGTTTAATTTCCGAAAATCAATAACCATTCTATTCTTTTTATGGCCGTGTTCGTCAACGCCTTTCTTGCTTACAACCCAAATATTGAAAGGCGGTATCGAGGGTTGAATAATGCCGCCTTTTTAAAGTTGTTTAGTCTCCGCTTTAACGAAGTCAGATACCCCCAACAGGAATTGATGTAATATTGGAAAAACAGGTTCTCCCTGTATTGATATTAAATGATAAAGCTTGTGGTTCTGCAAAGAAAGAAGCTTTTAAAGGGACGTAATTTCAGGTTAGTCTACAAGGTACAGATAGATTGACCTATTGTAGTGTATTCACATGATATAATTAAAATCATTCAGCACAGCTTGTAACACTCTGTTGCAAGCAATAAATAATTATAAATATATATTCATATATAAGAACAATTGTATGTATGTACGCAAACTTGCATGCATACATTTCGTTCTGTATATATGTGCTTACATAAATGAACTGTGCTGGCAAGCCAGCCTGAATATGCTGAGCTTGCATTTTGCTCACTCCAAGAATGAGTGACCAAACATGTGAGTACACTCTCTCTCTCTCTCTATATATATACATATACATTTTTGTAGCTGCCAATAAGCAGCATAAGCATTTGATACGTATATTAAGGAATTCGAAATAAAACCACAAAAGAGCACAGACGTGCCTTTTAAAACCCAAAACGATTACCTATTTATTGGGTAGGAAAATACTTTATTTCATGGCGACCGTGACAGGACGTCACTAATACAATCAAAAAAAAAAAAATAAAAGTGTCAAAATTCCCGACCTGGACATCGAGGGACATAACAGGAGAAAAATGGAAAAACGCAGTGAGTAGAGTGGCATGTGTGGTCAAAAGACTACTAAAGCTGTTAAGCAGCACAAATTTTATAAATTGAAACAACTCGGTCAAGATACATGCCGAAGTTGAAAATATGAAAAAACGATAAAAAAAAAAGTCAAACAACCGCCCACACATCCACCTACCCTGCGAAAAATTGTAGAAGAATATACATGCGCCCAACACAAAATAAAAAAAAAAAATATATATATGTACATGAGCACCACCATAGAGGACGCCTATGCAGCCAGCATCGGCACCGTCTGGCGTACCAAGCCAGACCAAGGGAAAGAAAACAGACACAGTGACGTTCGAAAGTGCTGCTCCTGTTGAGCAAAGGGATGCACCCACACTAGAAGAAGCTCTAGTGGTGTATCCAAACGATGGACCACGCCCACTCACAATAACTGAGTACCGGGCTCGACAGCAACCCATTAAACCGATACAGAGAAGGAAGAAGCGGGGCGGAAAAAGAATCGCCCTCCTGCGCCAGAGACGATTGGTGCAGGATATGTTAAAAATTACAACTTTGCCTGAGGAAGACCGACAACTCTACATAGAGAGTCTTAAACACATAGAAGTCGAACTTTGCAGTGGTGCAAAGTAACGCAAATCGGATTTCCGATTTTGCCTTTAATATTAACATTCATATATTCATTAAAATTTTTTTTTACTATGTTTATATAACCTAAAATCATCTCATTCATCTAAATTTAATTAAACCCTCAAGCCGATGCGTGCAAACGCTGCTTGAAAAATACTAACAAAAAAAAAACTTAGGCTATTACTAACACATGTGGTTGGAGTATGAATTGTAAAATATTTAATGAAATGTAAACCTGAATTGTGAGCCAACCACATGCACTATCACTTCTAACTTCCACGTCTCTGTCACTGCTATAAGCAGTTGAATATCTAAATTGATTACTTCATGTATGCTCATACAATGTTATGAGTCATTATTAAATAATTAATTTTTCAATGATCTATTGATCATTTAAAGTGGATATCAATAACTGATATCACACTCCTTTATTTTATATATATATATGCAATTTTACATGTTTGAATGTACATCCCATTGCATTCTTTAAAAATTGAATTTTAAAGAAAATTCAAAAAAAAAAAAATCTCAAAAAAAAAAATATTTCTTTTCTTTTATAATGTATACGTTTTAGGTATGAGTACGATTAGCGACTCATAACTTTTATGGATAGTTTAAAAAAAAGGGTAGATTTTGGAAAAATTTTAAATACAGTTATTACAGAAGAAATATCGAATTTTTTCAAGGTAGCTTCCCTAAAACCCAAAATGGGTTTAATTGACACGAAAACAGTGGATTCCACTGCCAATGTGATCAATAGAGTAGAAGTAGAGACACAAGGTCTTACAACAATTACGATCTTATTGATCGTAATAATAATACTAATGAGCATCAACATGCTAATTAAAATTTACAGAATGCACAATAGGTGCTTAAAGAAAAAATATACTAGCAGGGCTAATGATTTAGATAAGGTTTAAAAAAAAAAAGAGAAAAAAAATTTTTGCTTTGCGAAAAAAAAAGAAAAAAAAATGTCGTTAGATGAATATTTCGCGAAGATTAAAGATAGGAACCCGAGTATAGAAACTGATTTACTAGAGGTTTTTAAGAGCGAACAAAGTAGCTCACCTCATCGCGCCTTAGATCTGGCTACTATTTATATAACATACCTGGATAAAACGGGAGAAAATTTCCCAATCCAGGGAAACAGCAGGGTAGCAATGTGCTTTATCCTTACAGTACCTAACATATGCTGTTATACAAACGCAGCAGGTACTTTTCGCTTTTATCTAATGGATGAAGCACAACATTAAAAAAATAATATATAGAAGAACTGAGATGAATTTTTTTTTTTTCCCCCTCTCACATTTAAAGAATGACCGACTGGCAAGTAATAGTTGCACAGGCCAGAATTCTAAAAGAAGAACTATTTAGGTCAATTAAGTGTATTACTCAAGATAGGACAATTGGTCCAAACACTCTTAAGAAACACACAAATATTATTCAGACCACATTACAGCAAATTAGATTATTACTAAAGAAACATTTTGATAATCTAACAGAAGGTCATAAGTGTGCCGCCAACGCATTTTACAACGAATGCAAAGACAAGTCTGTCTCGGCGTTAGCAAAACACAATATTGAGTTTGCTGAAGTATCTGACCTGGATACAACGATAGTTCTAAACGAAGACACCTTGCCCAGACAAACAAATTTTAATTGCACAATGGCAGAAAAAATAGCTGCCGATAGGGAATACGTAAGACAAGTGTCGTCTTCGGTCCCTGAGTTCGATGGTCAAAAGACCTCACTCAATCGCTTCGTTACGGCATTAAAAATCGTCGAACGAACTAAAGGAGACCAGGAGGATTTGGCCGTTGAGGTCATTAAGTCCAAAATTACTGGCTCTATCCTGTATAAAGTCCAAAACGAGACTACAATAACAGGTATAATACAGAAATTGAATAATAACGTTAGAGGCGAATCCACTGACGTTATAATAGCAAAACTTATGAACGCCCAACAAAAGGGTAAAACAGCTTCAGAGTACGCTATGGAACTTGACAATTTGCGGAAGCAACTTGAAGCCGCTTTCATTGACCGTGGTTTAGATCCCGACAACGCTGAGGAATTCGCCACAAAAGAAGCTATGGAGGCGCTAATCCTCCAATGTCAGCATGAGCGAGTTCGTACTATATTGGAAGCTGGACACTTTAGTCGTTTTGGTGATGCTATGGGTAAATATATCCGTCTCATGACCCAAACGACTGGGAGTCCCAGTACCATATTGTACCAGCGTGGGAGAAATAATAGAGGCAGGTATTACTCTAACTACCAACGTGGTAGAGGCAACAGCCAGGGTAACTACAATGCCAACTATAATTCCAACAATTACCGGTCAAACAGAGGACAGTCCCATAACAGGGGACAGTCCCAACACCAATATAATAATAACGCTAGAAGAAACATACCTAGCAGAAATATTCGCGTATCCCACAATGAAACGGGAAACACGCAAAACCCTTTAGATACAGAAGAGTAAGCACAAAACATGTGCATGCAATTAATTTTAATCTCAATATATTTGTTTCATTTTTTAATGTCGAAACAAATAAAAAATTAACATTTTTAATCGACACTGGTGCAGATATTTCAATTCTCAAAGAAGATTCAGATGTTCTAAATGACATCGACACGAATCACAAAATTAACATTCAAGGCATTGGTAAAGGAGCAATAAAGTCCAAAGGCCTAGCATCCTTAGAGATTCAAACCTCTAAATACATAATCCCACACGACTTTCATGTTGTACAGTCTGATTTTTCAATACCAAGTGATGGTATAATTGGCATTGATTTCATCAAAAGATTCAACTGCCAAATCGACTGCAAAGCGTCTGAAGACTGGTTAATACTAAGACCAGATAATTTAAAATTTCCTATCTATGTTCCAATAACATACAATTCTGGTAACACCGCAATTTTCATACCAGCAAGATCCCAAGTAGTCCGACAAATAAATCTCACCTTGAGTGAAGACGTTGTTTTGATTCCCAATCAGGAAATTCAACCAGGTATTTTCGTTGCAAATACATTGGCAACAAATGGAAATACAGTTGTCCGTTTGCTAAATGCAACCAATTCTGACAAAATAATAAAGATAAACACTTTAAAGTCAGAACCATTTTCGAACTACGATGTAGTTCCAACCACTCCTAAAGCTAGGGAAAATATGGTAATGTCCCAGCTAACTAAAAATTTTCCGCTCCAATTTAAAGAACAATTAACCCAACTATGCACCAGATATAGTGATGTATTTGGCCTTGAGACCGAAGCAATCACAACAAATAATTTTTATAGACAAAAATTGAGATTAAAAGACGAAGAACCGGTATATATCAAAAACTACCGGAGCCCGCATAGTCAAAAGGAAGAAATCCAAAAGCAGGTTGGAAAACTAATAGTCAACAATATAGTTGAACCATCTGTGTCTGAATATAATAGCCCACTGCTACTTGTTCCGAAAAAATCATTACCTGGCTCAGAAGACAAGAAATGGCGATTAGTTATTGACTATCGTCAAATCAATAAAAAATTATTGGCCGACAAATTTCCTCTTCCTCGAATTGAGGACATACTAGACCAACTAGGCCGAGCTAAATACTTCTCATGTCTTGACTTAATGTCAGGCTTCCACCAAATCGAACTTGAAGAAAGTTCAAGAAATATAACGTCATTTTCAACGAGCAACGGCTCTTATCGCTTCACGCGATTACCATTTGGTCTAAAGATAGCGCCTAATTCATTTCAGAGAATGATGACTATCGCATTCTCGGGACTAGACCCGTCCCAAGCATTCCTTTATATGGATGATTTAATAGTTATTGGTTGTTCCGAAAAACACATGCTAAAAAATCTTAACGATGTCTTCAATACATGTCGGAAACACAACCTCAAATTACATCCAGAAAAATGTTCATTTTTTATGCGCGAAGTGACTTTTCTAGGTCATAAGTGCACAGATAAGGGAATTTTACCTGATGACACAAAATATAATGTCATTAAGAATTATCCAGTCCCACATGATGCGGACAGCGCTAGACGGTTCGTTGCATTTTGCAACTATTATAGACGTTTTATTAAAAATTTTGCCGACTATTCCCGGCACATAACTCGATTATGTAAAAAGAATGTTCCCTTTGAGTGGACAATTGAATGCCAAAATGCATTCCAATATCTTAAAGAAAATTTAATGCGGCCAACCATATTACAATATCCTGATTTTAGCAAAGAATTTTGCATAATCACAGATGCAAGCAAGCAAGCGTGTGGAGCGGTTTTAACTCAAAACCGAGATGGACTCCAACTTCCAATCGCTTATGCATCGCGTTCATTCACCAAAGGTGAAAGTAATAAGAGCACAACGGAACAAGAGCTAGCAGCCATTCATTGGGCCATTAGACATTTTCGACCATATATTTATGGTAAACATTTCACAATAAAAACAGACCACAGACCTTTAACATATTTATTTTCCATGGTAAATCCTAGCTCAAAATTGACTCGCATGCGGCTTGAACTGGAAGAATACGACTTCACAGTTGAGTATCTAAAGGGAAAAGACAATTTCGTGGCAGATGCCCTATCTCGGATCACAATAACCGAGTTAAAAGATATACAAAATAAAGTCCTGAAGGTCACTACCAGGCAACAATATAGACAAAATAAATCCTGCGCAGGAAAAATAAATGAAAAAGAGACTTTGCCAAGGCAAAGTACTCCAAATGCTTCTATGCCCAACGTTTACCAAGTTATAAATAATGACGAGGTACGAAAAGTAGTGGCCTTGCATATAACAAATAAATTGTGTTACTTGAAACACGGAAATAAAGTTATTGCAAGAATTGATATTGGCGACCTATATACTAATGAAAAACTTGACTTAGGTCAGTTCTTTCAAAAGCTTGAAAAGCAAGCCGGTATATTAAAAATAAGCCATATCAAAACGGCACCGTGGGAAAAGATCTTTGAATTTATTTCAATAGATACTTTTAAAGAAATGGGCAATGATAAATTGAAATCATTAAGATTAGCGCTACTCAACCCGGCGACCATAATAAATAATGAAAAAGAAAAAGAAGCTATTTTGTCTGAAAATCATGATGATCCAATACAAGGTGGTCATAATGGCATAACAAAAACATTAATAAAAATAAAAAGACACTACTATTGGAAAAACATGACGCGTCAAATAAAAGAGTACATACGTAGTTGTCCAAAATGCCAAAAGTCGAAAACGACAAAACATACAAAGACACCACTAACAATAACAGAAACGCCTATGAGTGCCTTTGACAGAGTAATAGTGGATACTATAGGTCCACTACCAAAATCTGAAAATGGTAACGAATACGCAGTAACCCTGATCTGTGACCTTACAAAGTATTTGGTAGCCATCCCTGTTCAAAATAAGAACGCTAATACCATTGCGAAAGCAATATTTGAATTTTTTATATTAAAGTACGGTCCAATGAAGACGTTCATTTCGGACATGGGCACTGAATATAAAAATTCAATAATAAGCGATCTGTGCAAATATCTAAAAATAGACAACATAACGTCTACTGCACATCACCACCAAACCGTGGGAACAGTGGAAAGAAGTCATAGAACTTTTAATGAATACATCCGTTCATATATATCAGTCGATAAAACTGACTGGGATGTTTGGCTCCAATATTTTACATATTGTTTTAACACGACCCCCTCTATGGCACATGGTTATTGTCCATATGAGTTAGTTTTTGGCAAACAAAACAATTTGCCAAAACAATTTAACTCTATAAATAATATAAGTCCATTATATAATGTAGATGATTATGCTAGAGAAGCTAAGTTTAGATTAGAGCAAGCCTATAAAAGGGCAAGGCTTATGCTAGAAGAGCATAAGGTAAAAAATAAAGAATTATATGATAGAAAAATAAATGATTTTGAACTAGAAATAGGTGATAGGGTTCTTTTAAGAAACGAAACGGGCCATAAGTTAGAATCTAAGTATCTAGGCCCATATAAAGTAGAATCAATAGAAGATAGGGATAACATTTTAATTAGAGATAAAAGAAATAAAGCACAAAGAGTGCATAAGGATAGGTTAAAAATTTATAAATAAAAGGAAATTTTTATTATTTTGCTAAAACCTAACACGTATACATTCAAAAAAAAATTAATAATAAATAAGAGTAAGAAAATTATTTGCATATATACAAATTTTTATTTTTATATATATAAAAGAAAGGAACGAAAAAAAAAAAAAAATGTAAAAAAAAAAATTTTGCTATATAAAAAAAAAAAAGCATACATGTAAGGAAAAAATTTAAATATTCATTGACTGACGTCAAAAATTATTTTACAATAACTTCATTAGATTACGTTATTTTTTAAAAAAGGGGAGGTGTAGTGTATTCACATGATATAATTAAAATCATTCAGCACAGCTTGTAACACTCTGTTGCAAGCAATAAATAATTATAAATATATATTCATATATAAGAACAATTGTATGTATGTACGCAAACTTGCATGCATACATTTCGTTCTGTATATATGTGCTTACATAAATGAACTGTGCTGGCAAGCCAGCCTGAATATGCTGAGCTTGCATTTTGCTCACTCCAAGAATGAGTGACCAAACATGTGAGTACACTCTCTCTCTCTCTCTATATATATACATATACATTTTTGTAGCTGCCAATAAGCAGCATAAGCATTTGATACGTATATTAAGGAATTCGAAATAAAACCACAAAAGAGCACAGACGTGCCTTTTAAAACCCAAAACGATTACCTATTTATTGGGTAGGAAAATACTTTATTTCACTATTAAGCAAATTAGGACAGTAAACAAAGTGCCAAGCATTCCTCTGTGGTTAAGTAAGGAGGAATGATTAAATATAAGAAGTCTTTTAGAATACGAGGGCAAGTTAACATTTCGAATTAATTTTTAACCACGAAGAGCGAAAATTAGAAACTGTTTTTGATATTCAATTTTAACTTGATGTGATTCATATTGTGGAGACCAAATATGATCCATACTCCAAAATGGGGCGGACCAGTGAAATAAAAAAAGTTTTGGTTGTGTAAGGATCATCAAATTCTTTCGAATATCGCTTAACGAAACCAAGAACACTCATGGCTTTAGTGACAGTGATATAAATATGACGAGTAAAATTTTATTTGTGGTCCATGAGTACACCCAATTAATATATTTCAAAGGTTCAAGTGGGGTATTATTAAGTCAATACACCACTAATTGCAAAGAGGATCTATGAAATGACATGACATTACGTTTCGAAACATTGAGTTTTAATAAGTTAATTTCACACCAAGTTTGAAAGTTATTAAGATCAACTTGAAGCAGATATGGGGTTCTTAAGTCTTTAAAACTAATACAAAGTTTAACATCGTCAGCGTACATAAGCACACGAGAGTGAGTTACAACTGACGGAAGGTCATTAATGAAAAGTGTAAAAAGCAATGGTCCTAGATGGCTACCTTGTGGCACCCCCGAGGTCACATTGATGGTTTTCGAAAAATAAGTTTTAAACAAACTTTTATGTATTCGGTTATTTAGATATTTGAAAAAACCAACAATGCAAAAGGCTTGGAATTCCAAAATCCGTTCAGCTTGAACAAAAGCAGTGTATGATTGACAGAATCAAAGGCCTTACTGAAGTCAGTAAAATGACATCGGTTTGCAATGCATTCCTGAATCTTTCGATCGCTAAGGAAGTAAACTCGTAAAGGTTAGTGGTAGTAAATCTACGTTTCAAAAGTCCATGTTAGGGAGACGAAAGAATAGAACTACAGAGATGTTGCAGTTGAGAAATTGTAATTTTCTCAAAAGCTATTGAAGCTACGGATTTATTACCCTTTTTATGCAAAGAAATAAAATTCCTTCCAAATGGTTGGAAAAGAGGAGGTTTCAACGGACAAAGTAAATAACTTAAGAATTACACAACCAGGTATCCCACCAGGTCCTGGTGAGTAAACGGGCTTCACTAAAGTAAGCACACTGAGAAGCGAACTTTCATCGATCACAGGATTAAGGACGCAATTAGACCTTTTCAACTAATTGGGATATGAAAAGTTAGCTCGATGCTTTTTGGAGGAATAGGTTGTTTTAAAAAAATCAGCAAACATATCGGCAATGGCCTGATCATCGTTGGCTTTATTCTTTTCAAACCATTAATCGGACGGGTGCACTGCCACCATGCGTTAACGAAGTTATAAAATTGAAGTTATATAAATTGGGAGAACTGAAGTTTACAACGCTTAATGTAATTTTTATAGCATAGTGTATTAAGCACTGAAAAATTCGATCGAGAAACAGCATAAAGAAAGAAATAAGACGGTCGACCCGAATTTTTGAACTTTCTATAATATCTTGACTTTACATTTTTCACAGTTGTTAACTCACGTGTAAATACAATACATGGGTCACACGTGTTCGTCAACGCCTTTCTTGCCTACAACCCAAATATTGAAAGGCGGTATCGACGGTTGAATAATGCCGCCTTTTTAAAGTTATTTAGTCTCCGCATTAACGAAGTCAGATACCCCCAACGGGTATTGATATAATATTGGAAAAACAGGTTCTCCCTGTGTTTATATTAAATGATAAAGCTTCTTCGGGTTCTGCAAAGAAAGAAGCTTTTAAGGGGACGTAATTTCAGGTTAGTCTACAAGGTACAGATAGATTGACCTATTAAGTAAATTAGGACAGTAAACAAAGTGCCAAGCATTCCTCTATGGTTAAGTAAGGAGGAATGATTAAAAATAAGAAGTCTTTTAGAAAACGAGGGCAAGTTAACATTTCGAATTAATTTTTAACGAAGATGTAAAGTGTTAGTTACTTATAAATTGTGTACATATATCGAAGTTAGTATTTTAAGTTCGATTGTTAGTATTAAGTTAAGTCTAGAAAATATCGATATGCGGCCTAAGGCCACACTGGAGAATGTCTCCTTCTTCTTCCGGCAACATTACCCAAAAGCAGACGCATGAGCTGCTCAACTCTAAAAATAAATCTGTTGCCATCGATATTAATTATTCTATATTGCAGAAAATAAATAGGATATTACAACTCAGAAGTGGGATAATTACCCGAAAGGACGAATATTGCGGTGAAAGGCAGGCCGCCCGCTCCACATCCGGGGTGGCCGCCTCCACGCCCGCCGCTGCTACTGACCCCATTGCCATGTCCACTACGGTGACTGCCGCTGCGGTACCGGTGGCCATTGTGCCCGCCGCCGCGGCGCCGGTGGCCATTGTACCCGCCGCATCCACTGCTGCACCCGCCGTATCCACTGCTGTACCCGCCGCCGATGATGTACCCACCGCTGTGCCTGCTGCTGCGGTACATGTGGCCGCCGGGCCAACCACTGCTGCACCAGCCGCATCCACTGCGGCATCCGCCGTGTCCACTGCTGTACCCGCCACCGATGGTGTATCCACCGCTGTGCCTGCTGCTGCGGTACATGTGGCCGCCGTGCCAACCACTGCGGTACCTGCCGCATTTACCTCTGCTGTGCCCGCATTCACCTCTGCTGTGCCCGCCGCATCCTCTGCGGTGCCCGCCGCGTCCTCTGTGGTGCCCTCCGCATCCTCTGCTGTACCCGCCGCATCCACTGCTGCGCACGCCGCCGCAGCCACTGTTGTGCCCGCCGCCGATGTTGTACCTACCGCTGCGGTACATGTGGCCGCCGTGCCAACCACTGTGGTACCTGCCGCATTTACCTCTGCTGTGCCCGCATTCACCTCTGCTGTGCCCGCCGCATCCTCTGCGGTGCCCGCCGCGTCCTCTGTGGCGCCCTCCGCATCCTCTGCTGTGCCCGCCGCATCCTCTGCTGTGCCCGCAGCATCCTCTGCTGTGCCCGCCGCATCCTCGGCTGTGCCCGCCGCATCCTCTGCTGTGCCCGCCGCTCCCGCGCTCGCCTCTGCTGTGCTCGCCGCTGCATCCACTGCTATTCCCGCCGCCGCCGCACTCACCTCTGCTGTACCCGCCGCTGCCGAATCCACTGGTGTACCCGCCGGCGGATCCACTGCGGTACCCGCCGCTGCCGTATCCACTGGTGTACCCGCCGGCGTATCCACTGCTGTACCCGCCGCCGCCGCATCCTATGGTTTACCCACCGCTGCCGAATCCACTGGTGTACCCGCCGGCGTATCCACTGCTGTACTCGCCGCTACCGCATCCACTGCGGTACCCGCCGCTGCTGCATCCACTGGCGTACCCGCCGGCGTATCCACTGCTGTACCCGCCGCTACCGCATCCACTGGTGTACCCGCCGCCTCCGTACGCGCTGCCGCCTTACTTGCTGAGGTGCCCGCCGCTGCTGCACCCATCTCTGCTGTGCCCGCCGCTGTCGCACCCATCTCTGCTGTGCCCGCCGCTGTCGCACGCGCCTCTGCTGTGCCCGCCTCTGCTGTGCCCGCCTCTGCTGTGCCTGCCTCTGCTGTGCCCGCCTCTGCTGTGCCCGCCCCTGCTGTGCCCGCTGATGGAGTGTCCGCCGCATACATGTCTGGTATGCAGGCGGCTGCCTCCAAGCAAACTCTCAGTGTGAAGGTGCAGCCAACAACAACTGCCTCGTCGTCTGGGAACAAATTCTCAGGCACTGCCGTAAGTGAGACCAGATGTTTCAACTGCTCGGGATGGGGGCATTATAAAAGCCAATGCCCGAAGCCGATCAGACCGCCGAACTCCTGCTTCAAGTGTGGCGTAGTGGGCCACATTTATAAAAACTGTCCGTTTGGGATGGAAAACGCCGCCTCCACTGCCGCCACCGCTGCCGCCACCGCTGCCGCCACCACTGCCGCCACCACTGCCGCTGCCGCTCCTGATGATGTGGGAAATAGATTAAATCATCTACAACTGGTGAGTGTTGCTTTTGTTTGTGATGAAGTGCAAGATAGGAAATTTATAAATATGTTTTCCCCTCTCGACTCGGGCAGTCCGAAGAGTTTTATCCGTGAATCTGAAGTCCCCCCCAACTGCCGTCTTAGTCGCAGTAAATTGAACTGCCGTGGCTTAGGAAATAGCCAGCTTTGGTCTTTAGGCCAAGTCCAGTGTAGTGTTCACTTCCGCGGTACGGAAACCATACATATTTTTGAAGTCTTGCCGAACAAAGCAACCGAACTGCCGATGATTATAGGCAGAGATCTCCTGTATAAAATTAATATTAGACTTTGTGAACTGAAGGAAATTAAATATGGAAAAGAATCTATGTTACTTATGAATAAACCTACGGAATGTAGAAATAGGAATCTCACTGATGTTCTGAAGTCCTTTGCCATTTGGAGGGAAGAGAGAGTAATACTGCCGCATGAGGAGAATGAGATTGTATCTGCCGAATTGTTGTCTGATTCTCCCCTTCCGAAAACTTCTGCTGTACCTCCGGAAACACTGAATGATGCACTTATGGCTATAAATGCTATTGAGGTCCCTGCTGTCAATGATTTAGAGTTTGATATAGAGCCCACTTTACGGGAAGAGCAAGCCGCACACTTAAGGTCTATTATTTCCACTGCATATGTACGCATGTCCTTCGGACTCTGTAATGGCCCTTCCGTGTTCGCTAGATTTCTTTATTTTGTCCTTAAGAAATTTATAAACCAAGGTCAACTAGTGATATACATGGATGACATCCTGGTTGCATCGCATGATTTCGAGACCCATGTGGAGGTACTGAAGGAAATACTGTATACATTAAGAGTGAACGGGCTATGCCTCAAGCTGGCCAAATGCCGTTTTGCGTATAGGGAATCAGAGCGCTGCTTAGGTCTATTCTCATACTTCCGCCGATTTGTACTTAGTTTCGCCAAGATGGCGTATCCGATGTCCCGATTGTTAGGAGGGAATACCCCTTACGTCTTCTCCGAGGAATGCCTCGAATCCTTCCGAACCCTGAAGTTGAAACTGATGGAATCACCCGTGTTATCGATCTACAACCCGAAGTCTGAAACAGAAGTACACTGTGACGCTTGCTCAACTGGTTTCGGAGCAGTGCTCCTCCAGAAACAAACCGACGGTAAATTGCACCCAGTGTCCTACTTCTCTAAGATAGCCTCCGCTGCCGAATCGAAACTACACAGTTATGAACTGGAGACGTTAGCTATCGTGTATGCCTTGAAACGTTTTGAGACGTACCTTAAGTTTATTCCGTTCAAAATCGTGACGGATTGTAATTCCCTGGCGCTGACACTGAGAAATGGTGGGCATTCCGCGAAAATTGCCCGCTGGGCCCTGCTGTTAGAAAATTACAATTACACAATTGTACACCGCTCGGGGGTTAGCATGCCCCATACTGATGCTTTAAGTAGAATCGAAACCGCCGCATACGTTGATGATTTAAACCTCGACTTCCAACTGCAGTTGACTCAGAACCGTGTCCCCGAGATTGTAAAACTCCGAGATGATTTAGAGAAACATGAAATAGCAGATTTCGAACTGCGTGACGGAGTAGTGTACCGTCTGTCCCCGACGAGTGTACCCCAACTTTATGTCCCTTCCGAAATGATAAATCATGTCATACGAATAGTGCATGAGAAGCTTGGCCATATGGCCACTGAGAAGTGTTGTGCACAAATCAAGAAGCACTACTGGTTTCCGTGTATGAAGTCTTACGTCAACAATTATATTAAAAACTGCCTCAAGTGTATTTATTATTCCGCTTCCGCTCAAGATAACCGTGTCACGCTACACAGTATTCCGAAAGTGCCCCTGCCGTTTGATACCATTCATGTTGATCATCTAGGTCCCCTTCCGTCCATACGTTCTAAGAAAAAATATCTCCTGGTTGTCATTGACGCTTTCACTAAATTTGTGAAGCTGTACCCTGCCGCCACTACTAATTCGCGTGAAGTATGTCAGACGTTAAAATCTCAGTATTTCGCGAATTACAGTAGACCCCGACGAATTTTCAGTGACCGCGGTACCTGCTTCACTTCTTCCGAATTCGCAGAATTTCTAAGTGCCAATAATATAATTCACGTGCTGAATGCCACTGCCTCACCCCGGGCCAACGGCCAAGTCGAGCGAGTGAACCGTGTCTTGGGCCCTATGTTAGGTAAACTGACGGAACCGGTGGACCACGCGGATTGGGTCCAACAACTGCCGACCATAGAGTTTGCATTGAATAACTCTGTCCATCTCACAACAAAATTTGCCGCTTCCGTACTCCTATTCGGGGTGGAACAACGAGGTATCGTAGTAGATGAACGAACCGAACGGTTAGGTGAGAGGATGGCAGAGGTAGATGCCTCAGAGGTAGACGTCCGGAGATTAGCCTTCCGTAACATTATCAAGTCTCAAGAATATAATGCTGAGGATTACGCGAAGCATCACCCCCCTGCTGTTAGTGTTGACGAAGGGGATTTCGTAGTTATTAAGAATGTAGATACTTCGGCAGGTACAAACAAAAAACTTTTCAGACGGTATCGCGGCCCATACGTTGTTCATAAAAAACTTCTGAATGACCAATATGCTATCCGAGATGTGGAGGGCTTTCAGATCACCCAACTGCCGTATGACGGGGTACTCGAAGCCTCCAAATTAAAGTTATGGGCAGCCCCAGATCGAGATTGCACTTCAGATATCCAAACAAAGGCGACACCAGCCACTTAATGTTATTATGTACCCCTTTTGTTAGTAACTAGAATCGAGGTCGATTCCTTGTCAGGACGGCCGAGTTGTAAAGTGTTAGTTACTTATAAATTGTGTACATATATCGAAGTTAGTATTTTAAGTTCGATTGTTAGTATTAAGTTAAGTCTAGAAAATATCGATATGCGGCCTAAGGCCACACTGGAGAATGTCTCCTTCTTCTTCCGGCAACATTACCCAAAAGCAGACGCATGAGCTGCTCAACTCTAAAAATAAATCTGTTGCCATCGATATTAATTATTCTATATTGCAGAAAATAAATAGGATATTACAAAGAGCAAAAATTAGAAACTGTTTTTGATACTCAATTTTAACCTGATGAGTGGGTCGCACATGGAACACAAGCATCAAAAAGTGAAAACATAGTATCATAGAAAAAACAAATGGCAGCATTCATATCATTACAGGAGTACAGATAAGACTAGTCTGTTGCAAGAATAAGCTCATTGAGCGTGAAAAAGTTAGTTTTACGAAAGCAACGGGTACGAGACGTCTAACTGGTACCAGCATTTGATAACCGAAAAGGTTGATCAATGGTTAAGTCCAAAGTTGGATGGAAACTGTCTTCAGGGACGACTGAAGGATCAATCCTCGAAACAGTACAGTTAGATGAATCTAACATAAATATAAGATCTAGTGATGTGTCATTTTTATAAAGCACCTGATTAACTTGGGGTAACGAATATTCAAGGAGACCGTCAACAAAGCAGGAGGAGGAGGAGGGCATCAACAAGGAAGACTCACCTGATGGAAGCTATGAAACGTCAGGTAAATTAAAATCTTCCAAAAAGATAAATATGTTCACATCCGAAAGAAGTGAAGAAACATAGCAAAGAGCAGACATCCATTGTAAATCTAATTATTTATTTTTATTTTTAATGATGAAAAAATAAGTAGACAATTAATTTCAAAAATATGAATCAATTTAAAAGAGAAATTAAATTAAATTGTTCAATGCAATATACATATATACGAACCAAGAAATAACACAAGTGTTAAAGATTTAAAATCACGATAAAAAACTAAAGAAAAAGAAATTAAGAGAATTAGTAAACATACAGCGACAAAAACTGGTACAAACGCGAGAGTAACGGTCGCGATTGCGGGCAATGTGAAAACGCGAGAGCAAGCACCACACAAACAACAACACTAATGTGTACGCGAGAGCGCGAATGCGAGTGAAAGAGATAAAAAACAAAAATCAAAGTCTATGCAGGCAAAACAGCAACACTGTATATTTTGTTATTAAGTAGAACAATAAGTACGACGCATTTCCGCGAAAGTATCGTATGTCAAATAACCACATTTTACAGGAGAATGTCTTTTTTGGTTTCTTCAGTTAAAAATGATTAAATCATAGCCGAATTTTAACAGATTTTATATTTTTAGTTTTATTAACAAATGTTAATAAAACTTTTTAAAATTATAGCGTATTTTGTTTAAAAAAATGAGAAACTATCTACATACGTTATTTTCGCGCGCCTTAATTTCGACTTGGTGACATAGTCGACTTGACATGACATACGATAAAAGGATGATTTAATATTAATTATGCAAAATAAGTAATCAAAAATATTGTGTTGTTGTTTTAGTTGTTTTTTATTAAATATATATATTTGGTGATTATAATTATTTTAAACTGAATTTAATGCGTAGGTGTATGGCATAAATATATTTTATTTTTAAGTAAGTTAGATTTTTTAGTGTGTGTCTAATAATAATTAGCTTTCATCTTCTTCATCTGTCTCATCCAAACAGTCTGGAATGCTTTTTGAATATTGAAGGCTTAAATATTCATTATGATACTTAGGGGGTATACTATTTTGTTTACATAAATTGCTTAAATCTAAAAATTTTTTTTTTTAAATGTTTAATTTAAAATTATATAATTTTTGAATGGTTTTATTAAGATTAGGTAAATTTATTAGTTTTTATTTTGAATTTTCAGAGAAATCATAGCTTAATTTTAACAACCCTCGGCTTACTTCAGCAACGCGAATTTTACTTAGAGTCAATAATTGATTTTTAAATATGTATGTTGAAAAATGTTTCCAATTTTGAAAATCCTTATAACTAAGCTCAATGACCTCGTATCCTGATGGATTTGTTCGAGAACATCTTATGAGTGTTGGCCATTCACTTGGTGCCCAAACATTGCGGTTTCTAACAAAAGACTCTATTGTACTGTGAATTGAGTCTACTGGCATCATAGTATGTCCAGGCAATAAATAAGTAATTTTAATTGACTCTAAAAAAGAAGCAGAACTTAAAAAGTATGCTACAACTGCAAGCACAGATTTATTTTTATTTTGTCCAGCGCAACTATCGCAATACAGACTAAGATGTTCTGTTTTCTTTTGGCTATCTAAGAAGAAACACTATCCGTTCCGGGTTCCATTTTCATAAATACTAAAGTTATAATAGGAATATTTACGGGAATAAAAAAGTGTAATATTTTTGGAAAATGGAGTGTGTAAAACTTTCTGCAAATCAAAACTAGCGCAAAGGAATCCTTGACATAGTTTACTCTTAGCTTGATCTTTAAGAAATTGGCTCTACTTAGATTTTTATTGGCTATGTGAATTTGAAAATTTTCTGAATTTTGATCTTGTGTTTTTTCATTTTTATCAAGATATTTTAAATTGTCGCAAATACAGCACTTGTCCTTCTTAGGCACATGAAAACCAATAGAAAATTCTGAATTGAAAACTTTTCGAAAAATTCTACAGGAGACAATTAAATCACTCAAATCTAATTCTTTCATATGAGTTACATACAATTTATACAAATTTGCAACATTTTTAAATTCACTCGGTAAATAAACCCTGGTGTTATTTTTCCGGCAATAGTGAGAAGGTACTGCTGGCAACTTTTTAATGTAGTCCTTTATTAATTCTACTTTACGAATATCTGTTTTATTATGTGGTTGTTTTTTTTTTGGGTTTTGAGAACTTAAAGATTGTTTTAGTAAATGCCGCAATACCATTTGGGATATGCTTAATGTTTTTAAAAAAAAAGTTTTGGCAAACTTTATAAACCTTTTCATCAATTGTTAATGTAACGAAATGACCAGTTCCGCCTGTGTACAGGCTTTCCTTCTTGCCCAGCTCGCCTTTTTTTAACTTCCAGGCGCGTAATATTCAAATGAAGCCAAGAGGTTCGCCATAAGTTGGTCATTCCCCAAAAGTGCTCATTAATATTTGGACGCGATATTTCTGACACACTTCGGCAATCTTTTATACACTTCTTACCAATGCATGGGTTTGGAAGAACGTAATGATTTTTCTTCTCTTTTCTTTTTTTCTTCTCGGTTTTTTTTTTTTAGTCCACGTTTGCCAACGCAACATTCTTCTTCTGTTTCGTCGCTATCACTATATGGTACTAGCGATTTAAGAAGCTACAATATTTAAATTTTGTCAGTTTAACTTAATTCTAAAAAACTGTGAAAATTACATAAATACTTTTACGCACAATTTACATACATGTCACTTATGTACATATCCAGTTATCCAGCAAATCTAGAAATTTAAGACAAAGACACGCAGGTACACGAAGACGTACAAGAAAACTAAGCATCATACCACATTTAAATCATATTTAAATTTAAAAATTTTGGAAGAAACTTACATTTTGTTGTGAAATTGCCATACTTATTTGCGATCTTGCTTGCGGCGGCTTTTGTGCATTGAAATCAAATTAAACACTCTTTTAAGCTTTCACAGCGGAGTTTATCACAAGCTTGATCAAAGAATATTTAAAAATAGAACAAGGAATAACGGCGAAAAATGAAACAAAGAATAAGAAATAAAAATATTAGAGCTCAAAATAAAAAGCTCAAAATACTCATTTCTTGTCTAATTTCTGAGCTTTGAAAGTTCTTATCTCCACCCAATAATACATTTGTATGGACATACGATAATTTCGCGCGAACAGTAAAATGTAAACTAACATACGATCAAATTGAAACTGATTTATTTTTATAACTAAAGCTTTTTCAGTTACAAACTTTTGCAGAGTTGTGAGAAATACATTTTCCAACAATTCTGCATTAAAATCTCAAATTTGAAAAAAAACGACATACGATACTTTCGCGGAAATGAGTCGAGTAATATAAGCTTTAAGTTAATGAGTGAAGAAAGTTATTCTGCCTTCCGTAAAATAAATGGTGCGCGTTCACCTTTCTTAGAAAGTCTAACCCTATAATAGCATTAAAATCGGCTAAAGTGGTCAGAATGAAGAAAAAGGATTTTTCTCCGAAGATGCTCATTGGTCCAAAAGCCATATTTTATACCCTTGCAGAGGGTATTATAAAATTGGTCAAATGTTTATAACGCATAGAAATATACGTTTCCGACGCCATAAAGTATATTTATTCTTGATCAGCATCAATAGCCGAGTCGATTTAGACATGTCCGTCTGTCTGTTTGAATCACAATGACGGCCTCAAATTTTTATATTTAATAATTAATAATTTTAATAATTTGCTTTATATTCGTTGCTGGCTTTGGCCTCTTGTGCCATTGCAAGGCAATTGGCAAAGTCTTGGGCCTTGACGGAAAAACGATTGCTTTAAGAGACTTTCTTAGTCCCGTAACAAATGAGTGCAATGTATCTTCATGATAGTGCAAGTTAAGAGTTAAAGCTGTTGATGTGTCGTGAGTCATCGACGTTTTGTTTGTTAAGTCAGAGCTTTTTGGATTTCGTGGTGACGCGAGCTGGTGTTTTATCCCCGTAGAGGAAGTCTAGTCTTGCTATTATACCATAAAAATTTAACGCGGTGCTATAGGGTGGATGTGTTGAACTTGCTGTACCTTTGATCATATTTCTGATTGTAGGAACACTGCTTGATAGTGTGATGTACTGCCATTGAACGGACGGAAGAGATCATATACAAATGTTGATACTGACCGCCATGCAAAATATTCTGCCTGACTACCATTGAATTCTGGAACTGATTTTGCTATGTCGAGTGTCTCGTTAGATTAACTGCTGTTACTACATCATTTAAAAATATAATCATTGTCCGGTTAAAACTCCTACTTTTTCTTTCAGGTTTACTGCAAACTTTTTTCTAGCTTTTCCGCTTCAATCTCCAAAGCAAATTTTACTTCTTTTTACATTAAATTAATTACTTCAAGAGAAAAGAATTATCAAGTGCTGATTTGAGTCGAGCAGCGTTTCGATATGATTGCAACAAAAGTGTAGTGGGGCATTGAAGTTTTCCGGAGAAACGCACGCCTTAGTTGAAAGGTGAAATTGCCATTATTGACTCCACCACCTGAGCCATTGCATGCATTGCTTTGTGGCGAAACATCATCAATCACGTCATTTTCTTTCAAACATTAAAAAAATACGATGGTTGTTTCCAATTATCAGACATTATAAGAGATGCCACTTGGAATGCTTCATCGAAGAATTTTCAACGACAGAAGCAAGGTGATACGGTTCCTGGTCATTCGGATGTGCATTCTACTGATTGTAAAATGATAAAGCGTGTAAATCTGTTGACGGTATAAAACCGAATGATTTTTATTATAAAAGAAGTTCATGCGCTTAGCCTAAGATCTCTTAAGTATATAAGCATATAAAAAGTATATAGTATTCTAAGAAAGAGAGAGAGTGTGTAGTATGTACATATACGTTATACAATGTTCACGCCAGAAAGGGTGACCTGCGGGGAATGAAGAGGGCTTTTGACATTATCCTCGAACGGGCACACTAGTATAATTACTAGGCAAGTTCCATGGAAAACTCCATCTTGGCAAGTTGATTTTTCCATCCCCGGCAACTATAAACGTCTCCCGATATTATTCTCGGCCACTTAGTTCTACAAAAACACCTTTATTCGTAAACGCCTTAACACTGCGAATCGGTCCGGTACTTATTTACAATAAATCTGGCCTGTGTTCAAACGAGTTTAACGCGCGTTTTAATTTCCTTCCACTTGGGTAATAAGTCTGGGCTCTCAGATCAGAAGCTTCGCCCCGCTACAAACATTGGTCCTTCGAGCCGGATATCCTTCCACACGCCCCAACTTCGCATCGGCGGAGAATCTGATAAGTAGAAACATTCTTATTGCCATTCCACTTATTCAACAAAACATACACATACATACATACATACCTGTAGTGAAAAGTTTCCCGCTCTTTTCCATAGCACCTTTTCACTCTATTTTGTGTGGATATTCAATTATATTTTCCTCATCCCGTAGCTTATCCTAGCATTTTTAAACATTTCGTCACATTTTGCCTTTGATTTTTTCCATTCGCGTACCAACTACACACACACATAAGTGCATACATAAGTGAATACAAGTGCAAGCTGAAATTAAAAAGTGCTTTAGTTTTCGTGTTTGGCCCAAGATCACCAACAAACTTACCTGTAAATGACTTGGTCATAACTCCGACCAGTCCTCCGTCGTTCCGAAAAAACCTCAAGAAAACAGAATTAACTTGAAAGTGCACACTTACATGCATCCATATGTATGTATGTGTATCTACCATATACAAATCGGTGTGCCGGCAGTTTTATACATCTATCGGTATAATTCAACATTTCGGCATTTATTTTCCGAGATTTTCCGCACTAACTTTCCAAGTTTCCAGCATTCGCACTTCACTTGCACTTTAATTTCTCCGACAATGGCGTAAAAATTAATTAAAGAGTCAAAATTTCCAATATAAACAAACCACCAATTGGCAGCACAGCTGATGTCCATTAGTGGTGGCCCGTGACGATCACAAATCACGACTTCGATCACCGTCACGATAGTTGCTTCTCCAGCAATAAATAAAATAAAAATTAACTTTCTCAAGTGAAAATAATTAAAATTCAGAATAAATATTTCAAAAAAAAAAAATATTCCAATTCCGAATTAATAATTTCGGCATTTTCGTGTGCGTGTGACTAATAATTTCCGTCAATAAAATTTCATTTTGTTGACAAATTTCCACAAAAAGTGCGCCCTTTCCCGTTTCGTATTTCCAGCGTAATCGATTCGAAATATTCCGGTTTTTTATTTTTATAATTAATTTTCCCAGAATTTTAAATCTAATAAAATACCGTGCAATATAAAGCAGAGGCATTCCAGCCACGGACAAATCTTAGCGGCTTTTCGATCCGCTTGCAGCAAATAAAATCATCTGAATGAATAAATCCGAAAAGCTGCAATCGAAATAGCGCTTAATGGGTTTGGACCGTTTCCACTGGACCACATAAACTACAGTCACCACACAAATCACATTTTAAAAAATTATTTATAATTTTATAAAATTATTTATTTTTATTTTTGCTGGTATTTCATCTACATAAAGATATATTTTTATTCATTGTTATTCTCCTCATCGATTTGCCGACGCATCCGTTCGGTTTCCAAATTCGATATATATTACAGTCCACTACGGTCAAATTCGTTGACCAACACGATATCCTTCGTGACTCGTTCTAGCTCAATCCAGCTATGCCCACAGATCCTGCTAAAAGCAGCCACAAAACCGATCGTCTAGCAGTGCCTCGTCGATCCACGTCGCCATCCACTCCGCTATCTAATTCCAAGGTATCCCGCAATACCGACACCGTCAAGCGTTCCTCCAACGCTCAATCTTCACCAGGCCTTGCCGGCACTACGCCCAAAAGAGCATCCGTCTGCAGTCGCATTCCCTCGTCCGCGCACTCCGACTCTAGCTCCCGATCAATTCCACGCGTCACGGTTTCCGCTCCCACCTCCAAAACAATAACCCGATCTGAGTCCCAGCGACTGTCCGAAGCAGCTGACATGTCCGTGAACCACTTTATCGCCGCTTGTGACGGTCTGACCGATTTCGAGGTCAACACAATGGGCTCCCTCGAGGGTGACGTGCCATTGTTTTCGATGAAAATGCACTTGGAGCAGACAAAGGTCCTGTGGAGCAGAGTCGAATCCGAGTACTTGTCATGTACCAGAGCCCTTACGGCTGACGCGAGCGAAGAAAACAAGACCAATCTGGTGACGGTGCAATCCAAATATGCATACGTATATATGGTGTACGTACGGTGCGGTAGCACCTTAGGAGAACGCATAGAGCGACTACAGTCGTTCACTAAAACTCCTGCGTCCCAGAACGCCCCCGAAATCCGAGAACAGCACGTCCATGCTGGCTATCTGCTACCTCCGTTTGAGGTGGACGTGTTTACAGGCGACTATAATCAGTGGCCCACGTTCCGCGACCTGTTCACAGCCTTTTATGCGAAC
Source organism: Drosophila austrosaltans (assembly GCA_035045865.1). Lineage (NCBI taxonomy): Eukaryota > Metazoa > Arthropoda > Insecta > Diptera > Drosophilidae > Drosophila > Drosophila austrosaltans. The sequence goes on along the minus strand of JAWNOQ010000073.1, from coordinate 6,932,733 downwards.
AATTCGAGATTGGCACCAGTTGAAAAGCTGTATCATCTGGTGTCCAAAACGCGCGGCGAGGCAAAGGCAATTGTTTCCAGTTCCCCACTCACTAATGATGGTTTCCATGCGGCTTGGGAGAATCTTCAAGCTCGGTTTGAAAACAAGAGACAGCTTGTTGCCAGCCAGATGAAGATTCTCTTTAACCTTCCAGCAGTCGTTCACGAGTCTTGCGCCGCCCTGAAAGATATTCAGATTACCATCCAAGGGTGCTTAACCACGCTCACGCGATCCGGTGTTAACACGGAGAACTGGGACGTCTTGTTGGTCGCGCTTTGTACATCCAAACTGCCCAACGCCACCATCGCATTATGGGAACAATCCATCCCAAACAAGACTGACCTCTCATCCTGGTCCGACTTGAACAACTTTCTAATAGATCGGTATCGCGTTCTAGAAATGTTGGAAGGTCGAAAGCCCACTCCTGTGCTATAAGTAATCCCAGCAGCCGTCCGCAAATCTGGGCCTCCGACTAGATTCCAGTCGTTGACCACTACCGTCACTATCAACAAGGTCTCCTGCCAATTGTGTGGCGGAGAGAACCATCCGATCCGCGTCTGTCCAAAACTCGCAGATATGCCCGTGCAAGAACGAGTGGCGGCAATTAAACATTTAAAGTTATGTCTCAATTGCTTTGCACGTGGCCATCCATTGCGAGAATGTCCTAGTGTCCATAGTTGCCGCGTATGCCAGGAGCGGCACCACACACTTTTGCATCGCATCAACATTTCCACAGTGACGACTTCCAGTGTGCAGCCACCAAAAATAAATCCTCGGCGACAACAAACAAATGCTCTCCCTGCAGAGTCAGTTGAGCGCCCAAATCCAAGCCATGGCCTCCAGAAGTTCCGAATATCCACGCCTCGTAAAGGTTTGCTGGGTACGGCCATGGTAATTATACGACATCAAGGTGCCGAATTCCAAATTTCCGCGTCTCCAAGCCGTCGTCCCAGCCTCGAAGGAAGCGATAGACTTCGTCGAGAGAACTCCTATCTGTGCAATGTCTGCGGAGGACATCATGCGCTCCGGAAATGTAGGCAGTTCCTCAATCTCTGCGCGACAAGGCGACTACAGGCAGTATTAGAGCATAAATACTGTCCTAACTGCCTCGCCCACGAGCACTCCACTGGATTATGTAGAAGTAAGTCGGGCTGTCACCGGTGTGGTGAGAAACACCATACCCTCCTCCATCCCACGGCTTCCGTAGCACGACGATGTGCTTCACCGAGGAATCTACCGCAACGAGGCTCGTCCAACTCCAAATGCTTACCCCGAGCACCCACGAGGCATACCTCTATCCTGAGGTCATCCAATCCAATTATGTGTCCAGTTCGGGCGGAACTCCTTTAGTTCGGCGCTCCAGAACGTTGCTGCTCCCCATCCTTACCAGTCCACCCGGGCTATTGCAACTTGTTGCAAGGGGGGCAGTATGTTCACGCCAGAAAGGGTGACCAGCGGGGAATGAAGAGGGCTTTTGCCATTATCCTCGAACGGGCACACTAGTATAATTACTAGGCAAGTTCCATGGAAAACTCCATCTTGGCAAGTTAATTTTTCCATCCCCGGCAACTATAAATGTCTCCCGATATTATTCTCGGCCACTTAGTTCTACAAAAACACCTTTATTCGTAAACGCCTTAACACTGCGAATCGGTCCGGTACTTATTTACAATAAATCTGGCCTGTGTTCAAACGAGTTTAACGCGCGTTTTAATTTCCTTCCACTTGGGTAATAAGTCTGGGCTCTCAGATCAGAAGCTTCGCCCCGCTACAAACATACAATAAACATTCACACGCTCGATTATGCAGACGTTGCAATTCGTCCCCATGGTCAGTCTACGTAAGTGGCTGATCATGTTTCGAGCTTGCTTATGTTTATGTATATGCACCACATATAGCATACACTAACATGTATTGGCTATATGACCGTTTGCAATAAGAGAATACTCTATCTTGTGTCATTTATTATTATTATTAGGTTGCATATACTACACCTCCCTTTTTTAAGAAATAACGTAGTATTTATACGTAGTTATTTAATTAAGTTTAATTTTTTACGTAGTTATTTAATTAAGTTTAATTTTTGTTTTGTTTAAATTTAGTTATTTAGTAATTTTTTTTCTTAAACTTGTAATTTTTTTTTTTTTTTTTTTTATTTTTTCTTATTTTTTCTAACATTATTCTTGCTCTTTTGTAGGCACTTTCTAGTCTAAATTTTATTTCCTTAGCGTAATCATCTATATTGTATAAAGGAATTATTCTATCTATTTTGTTAAAATCTATGAATTGATTTGGTAGACTTCCGAATACTAGTTCGTATGAACAGTATTCATGCACTGCCGAGGGTGTTGTATTGTAACAATAAGTGAAATATTGTATCCAAACATCCCAATCGGACTTATCTGCAGATATGTATGAACGAATATATTCATTGAATGTTCTATGACTTCGTTCTATTGTCTCTAAAGTCTGGTGGTGATATGCTGTAGATGTTAAATTTTTGATCTTCATGTACTTGCATATATCTGTTATAATCTGATTTTTATACTCAGTTCCCATGTCCGTAATGAGTGTTTTCATTGGACCGTACTGAAGTAAAAAATGTTCGAATATAGCTTTAGCTACATTACTTGCACTCTTGGATGCAACTGGAATAGCTACTAAGTATTTTGTAAGATCGCAAATTAATGTGACAATATACTCATTTTCACTAGCTGATTTTGGTAGGGGACCTATTGTGTCCACTATCACTCTATCAAAAGCCTTTGCTGGTGTTTCTGTTATTATCATGGGAGTTTTTGTGTGTGTCGTAGTTTTTGATACTTGGCATTTATGACATCTTCTTATGTACTCTTTGACATGGCGTCCCATATTTTTCCAATAGTAGTGTCTTTTGATTTTTGCCAGCGTTCTTGTAATCCCTGTATGACCTCCTTGTATTGGATCGTCATGAAATGTAGACAGTATTGCTTCTTGATCATTTTTATTATTTATTACGGTCACCGGCCTGAGTAGCGCAACTCTCAAAGATTTTAAATATTTGATGCCCATGTTTTTTAATGAATCTATTGAAACAAGTTCAAAGATTTTTTCGCTCGGTGCCAATTTGAGTTTCTTGATATTGTGTATACCGGCTTGCATTTCAAGCCTTTGGAAAAACTGACCTAAGTCGAAGATCCCATTGGTATACAAATTAGTAACATCAATTCTTGCTATAACTTTATTTCCATGCTTTAATAAACATTTTGAATCCGTTATACGCAAGGTCACTACTTTTCTCACTTCATCATTACAAATGATTTCATGTACGTTGGGCTTAGAAGCTTTTTGGATACTTTGCCTTGGCAAAAGTTCTTCTTTATTAAATGCGCAGTTTTTCTGTCTACTTTGTTGCCTGGTAGTGACTTTCAGGACTTTTATATTCATATCTTTTAGCTCGGATATAGTTATCCGCGATAGGGCGTCTGCCACAAAATTGTCTTTCCCCTTAAGGTATTCTACCGTGAAGTCGTATTCTTCAAGATCTAGTCTCATTCTAGTTAATTTTGAACTGGGATTTGTCATTGAAAATAAATAGGTTAGTGGTCTGTGATCTGTTTTAATAGTGAAATGTTGACCATATATGTATGGTCGAAAGTGTGTGGATTGCTGCTAACTCTTGTTCTGTTGTTGATTTGTTGCTTTCACCGTTAGTGAATGAGCGTGAAGCGTATGCAACTGGGAGTTGTTTATCTCCATATTTTTGTGTTAGAACAGCTCCACACACGTGTTTACTTGCGTCTGTTATTATACAACATTCTTTGCTGAAATCTGGGTATTTTAATAAAGTTGGTTTTACTAGAGCCTTTTTAAAATATTCAAATGCGTTCTGGCAATCATTAGCCCATTCAAATTTTACAGACTTCTTACATAATCTTGTTATGTGATGTGCATATTCTGCGAAGTTTTTAATAAATCGTCTGTAATAATTGCAAAATGCAACGAATCTTCTAGCGCTGTCTGCGTCTGTAGGGACTGGGTGTTTCTTTATGACATCATATTTGTTGTCATCAGGCAAAATACCTTGATCAGTACACTTGTGACCCAAAAACGTCACTTCGTGCATGAAGAATCTACATTTTTCCGGATGTAATTTTAGGTTGTATTTCCTACATAAGTCAAAAATCTTTGTTAGATTTTTGATCATGTGATTTTCGGAACAACCGATGACAATTAAGTCATCCATATACAAGAATGCTTGCGAAGCATTAAGTCCAGAAAACGCTATGGTCATCATTCTTTGAAAAGAATTTGGCGCTATTTTGAGACCATAAGGTAATCTTGTTAATTGATATGAGCCATTGTTTGTTGAAAATGAAGTGATTTCTCTAGACTGTTGTTTTTTTTTTTCTATTTGATGGAATCCCGACATTAAGTCGAGGCATGAAAAATATTTGGCTCTGCCTAATTGGTCAAGAATATCGTCTATTCTTGGATGTGGGAATTTGTCAGACAATAATTTTTTGTTTATTTGGCGGTAATCTACAACTAAACGCCATCTTTTATTTTCATTTCCTGGGAGACCTTTTTTGGGTACAAGTAGTATTGGACTATTGTACTCCGAAATTGATGGTTCAACGACTTTATCCTGAATGAGTTTTTCGACCTCTTTATTTATTAAGTCTTTATGACCATGCGGTATTCTATAGTTTTTTATGTACACTGGTTCTGTATCCTTTAACCTTAATTCTTGCTTGTAAAAGTTATTTGTTTTCATTACTTCGTTGTGTCTATCATTTTTGATATCTTAGACTATGTCATAGTCACTTAATGATTCGGTTTGGATTTAATTTAAATTTATAATTTTGATTGAACTTGTTGTATTCACTATTCGGATAAAAATGTTATCTTTATTGGAAATTGTATTTCCAATGTATATTCCTTTATCAATTTCTTGATTTGGAACCAAAATGGTATGTTCAACAAAATTTAGTTTAATTTGACGGACGACTTCAGCACGAGCTGGAAGTATTATAGCGTTATTATCACATGTATGTGTAATTGGTATATGTATTGGATAGTTGAGATTGTTTGGCCGAAGTATTAGAGTATCACTGGAATCTAATTGGCAGTTGAATTTTTTAATGAAGTCTATGCCAATTATACCATCGCTCGGAATCGGAAAATTGTGTTCGACTAAATGAAAGTTGTGAGGAATTATATATTTTCCTGTAGTTAATTCTACAAATGACAAACCGATTGAAAAAATTGATCCTTCCCCTATTCCTGATATTTTTGTTGTTATGTTAGTATTAACATTCTCAAAAATATCGACATTTTCTTTTAATAGTGAAATGTCTGCACCAGTATCAATTAGTAAGGTGAATTCCTTACCTGAATTTTCATTTTTTAATTTCACAAATATGTTTAAATTAAGGTTAATATTGTGTACTTTTGAATGTCTTAAGGGAGCTACTGGTTTTCCGGATCACTTTGCGCAACCCGTACATTTGAATTGTTATTATTGTGGCTTCTATTTGAGTTGCCACGGCCTCTAGAGTTTCCTCTAGTTTGGCCTTGTCCTCTATAATAGGATCTATTATTTCTAGTATTTCGGAACCCGTTGTATTGGTAATAGCCTCTTCCACGGAGGTTACCTCGGTTTCTTCGTTGGTTTTGGAACTGATAGTTTTGATTTTGGGTCTGTCTTTGTCGGAAGTATCGAACCGAGTTTGCCTCTTCAGTGGCGTCCGTAGAAATGTCCACGAATTTCGAAATGGCTTCATTCATGTTTTTGAATGTGCCTGACAACATGTTTTACTTCAGTTAAAGTGCAATTTTTAGTCATGGCCTTTACAGCAAGTGTTGTGCTGTATTTGTTTGCTAGTTCTGTAGACATGCCTTCATCGATGTAAGCTCCTTTAAGAGTTTTTGTCAATGTTTCCACCTCTTGGGTGTATTGGCTGGCGGTCTTGGTTTTTTGTTGGAGATTCAATAATTTTGCAGAGATTACCTGTACAGATTCTCCTATAACATTTTCAGTTAGTTTTTTACTAATGGCAACTATTGTTTGCTCATTTGTAATTAACTTTCTAGCGTGGCCTTTTAATTTTGTTTTTATTAATATTACTACAATTGCTTCGTGAGTACCTTTCATGGGGTCAACCAAGTCGAGACCATCTAGGAAACTTTGAAGGTTTTCTGTATTTCCACCAAACTCTGGTATTAGAGTTGATGCGAGTTTTAAAAACTCAGGCACAGATTGTTCATTTGCCATTGTTGGATTGTCGGAAAGTGATTGCAGCGAAGGTGTTGCAACTAACGGCATTTCAATTTCTTTCGTTTTTAATTTATTTTCGATGTCAGATTCTTCGCTCATCTGTTCAGCTTCCTCTGGACTATTTGTGGCTAGAATTGACTCGTCATATTTAGCATCCGCATTTAATGCGTTTGGAACGAAAATATGAAGATTATGCCTATCCGATATTGTTCTAAGTTGAGTTCTTAGTCGGTCAAGATTCCCCCTTGCTTGTAGCAAGTGCAAATTATTTAAACGACTGAATACTTCCGCAAATAGTTTGTTGATTGTATTGAATTCGTGTATTAGAATTCGAATATGTTTCAGCTTTGTTTTGTTTTTTATCTGTATGCTCTTATTGAGGCATTTAAATGACTTCTCGAATTCTATCCTATGTTCTTTCACGATCTGAAAAATTTTTGGCCATTCCATGGGGTACGTTATTTAAAAAGTTCGAGTTTATATACTATGAGACCATCTTCTTCGAAAACTCGAATTTTAACATATGGTAACATAGACATTGCTTTTACTTTGTTTACACATGATTCGCAATGTATAAGTGGACTGAAATACTAGTTATACCTGTCCATGTAAAGGTATTCGAATTCGTATATGGAAATGTAGCCTTCTTGTTCTCTAAGAATATTTATAGAATTTGTAATAAAGCTAAGGTGATTTTGAAGAATCACTTCCCTTTCTTTAATTATGATTTGCAATTCTCTTTCCTTTTTTGTCATAAGCCACCAATCCATTTTGATACCGAGAAGGTATGAAGAAACAAAATATTTTTTTTTTTTTTAGACTCTGTCTAAACCGTTGACACGGCTCATGTACCTTTTTCTTAATGTTCGCTTATACATTAAATAAATTTTCATAAATAAATTTATTACTGAGACTACTAGCAAAAGTGAGAGGACGAGTAGCTGGGACTCTAGGTGTGTAGTTGGATCTACGAACTCTATTACGTTCTGCACGTTGGCTGTACTATCCTTAATTTTTGAAGATTTTCCTCCCATTTTTGATTTTAATAACGAGTTTCATAAACAATTTTAATCTTGAATTTTGCGAAGTTTGTTAATTAGGGTTTGAAAAAAAAATTTATTATTCAATTAAAGTTTTCATATGTGTATATAAGAATTTGTGTAAAACTTTTTTTTTTTTTTAAGTTTTCATAAAAATTATTCTTGAATTAATTTAATTAATTTATCATTTATTGTGCGAAAATTACTAATTCAAATTAATTTTTATTGATGTTTTTTTTTTTGAAAAATTTGTTTTTTTTTTTTAAAAGGTAAAAGGAAACATTATTTTCCTTTACTCTGGCCCTTTTCGCAAATGTTCATATAATATTAAAAATTTCAATTTCATTTTATTTTCTTTTGGACTTATAGAAAAACATTTCGCGAAAAACAAAAACAAATGCAAATAGTCAACAAATTTTTACTTGATAACTGAGTTAATTATATAGATTAATTTTCAATAATTATTACTCTGTATGTTTTGCTGTTCATTATTTTTCTTTATATTAATTTAATTAAAATTTGTTCTTTTAAAAATTTTTTTTTTTTTTTCAATTCAAAAAATTTTTTTTTATACCCTTGCAGAGGGTATTATAAAATTGGTCAGATGTTTGTAACGCATAGAAATATACGTTTCCGACCCCATAAAGTATATATATTCTTGATCAGCATCAACAGCCGAGTCGATTGAGACATGTCCGTCTGTCCGTCTGTCCGTCTGTCCGTCCGTCCGTCCGTCCGTCCGTCTGTCCGTCTGTCCGTCTGTCTGTTTAGCCATGCGTTTTCGAACTTAAATTTTAAGCTACATGGTTGAAACATGAAAAGTTAAGTTCCTTAAACGATCATCCAGATCAAGTTTAAAAATTAGTCGGATCGGATAATTATCACCGGAGTTATTAACTAAAACGTGGAGGTACCTCGAGAAAAATAAGCAATTTTCTTTGGCAGCAAAGAAACAAAAACAAATTCCAAGCAATCACGCACACACACACATATGCAAAAATTCGTCACCACGCGGTGTGTGAGAGAGACAGAAACATTTGCGTTGTGTTGTGGCACAGAACAAAATTGACAGAGCGAGATGCAATGGGTTTGCATATATATCGAATTAGGACGGTGGCGTAGTATGTGGAGATCGTTGGCACGATGGGCTTCGGTGTTTGATGGTTCAATGCTCGGTGAAGAAGTGAAAATTTTTATATGTGTTTTTTTCTTTTTTGTTTTTGATTTTGTTAAACATTTATACCAATTATTTTGCTGCAAGGGTATACAAACTTCGGCAGAGCCGAAGTTAGCTTCTTTGATATTTTTTACATACACTTAGCCCTCGCTTAACACGGACTCTTTTAGCACGAACTCGGTCTTACACGGTTACAAATTTGGTCCCATCCCCCTTTTAACACGCAAAAAACCTCGTTCTTACACGAATGCAAAATATCGATATATATTGTTTTTTGCTGTCGATTAACGCGATAGTGCCTTTGTGCTTGCGTCATATGCATAGGGTGCTTGTCGAAAAAGGGGAATCCCACATTTGATATGTCAGATGTAAGCGTGTTTTAGTAGGTGCAAAAATCTTGAGCTTTGCAGACGCGTAAATAAAAAGTCAAAGATTTTGTGGTAAGTAAAAAGGTGGTACAGCTTGATTAAATTAAAAAGTGAATATGTACATAATTAAAATAAATAAATTTCAGCTTTTACAATGGCAGAAAAAAAGTACAGAGCTACTTTAAAACGAAAAATCATTTATATAGAATCAAAAATACAAATTCTAAACCGCTTAGACAATGGGCAAACCTTCACGGAAATTGTAAGAAGCCTTGATTTAAATGAGGCAACAGTTCGCACTATCAAAAAGAATGAAACTGAAATACGACGTGCAGGTCATCCATATCTACAACATTTACCAGTAGAGCATGTGCACCAATTTTGGAAAAAATGGAAAGAGCACTTAGCATTTGGATTGACGATAGCTACGAAAAAAGATCCCTTTAAGCCAGCGGATCATTCAGGAAAAGGCACTCAGGATTTATGGACTGCTCGAGCAAAATGGAGAGCCCTCTTCCGGCATAGATTTCGTTACCAGTAATAGATGGTTCGAGAAATTTAAAAAAAGGTTCTCCATTCATAGCCTCAAATTTAAGGGCGAAGCGGCATCGGCCGATGATGGAGCTGCTACCTTATACCCAGAAGAGATTCAGGGGTTCATTAAAGAAGAGGAATTCCTGCCCGACCAAGTTTTCAATGCGGATGAAACTGGACTGTTTGTAGCGGGGCGAAGCTTCTGATTTGAGAGCCCAGACTTATTACTCAATTGTTGAAGGAATTAAAACGCGCGGTAACTTGGTTAAACACAGGCCAATTTATTGCTCATAAGTACCGGACCGGTTCACAATGTTAAGGCGTTTACGAATAAAAGTGTTTTTGTGAAAATAATAGGCCGTCGGGAGACGTATATAGATATAACGGAAAGGAAAAAACCAACTTAGCAAGATGGAGTTTTCCTTCGAACTTGCCTAGTAACTAATACTAGTGTGCCCGTTCGGGGATAGTGGCAAAAGCCCTCTTCATTCCCCTGCTGGTCACCCTTTCTGGCGTGAACATGGACTTTGCTGGAAAAAAATGCCAAATCGAACTTTTTTATCAAGGAATGAAAAAGTAGCTCCCGGCTTTAAGGGTCAAAAAGATCGTTTTACACTTTTGCTGTGTAGTAATGCATCAGGCGACTTTCAAGCAAAACCAATGCTTGTTTATAAGTCTTTCAATCCCAGTGCGTTTAAATGGATAGACAAGTGCAAATTACCCGTTTACTGGAAAGCAAATTCCAAAGCTTGGGTAACTGCAGAATTATTTAAAGACTGGTTCTTGAATTGCTTTGTACCTGAGGTTAAAAAAAAAATCTCAAAAAAAAAAAAAAAAAATTAACACTTTAAAGCACTATTATTTTTGGACAATGCCTCAGGACATCCAAAAGATTTAACCCATCCGAATGACAAAATAAAATTTCTTCCACCTAATACAACATCGCTTCTGCAGCCAATGGATGAGGGTATAATATAATACCAACTTTTAATTTGTAAAATATGAATTTTATGCATTTATTAAAGGCATATACATAAAAACTTTTGGTTAATTTTAAACAAATGTATGAAACTTTAATAAAAACAGACCAAACTTGAATAATAACAAATTTTTTTTCCGTCAATTTTGAGTACGTAACCCCTTATTTTGTACTGAATCCATGTTTAGTTTAACACGATTTCGCTTAACACGAGGATTTCTAGGAACGAAACCCCCGTGTTAAGCGAGGGCCAAGTGTATATCCCTGCCTATTTTTGTGTGTGGTTTGCAGGCCACACTTTGATTAAACAGCTTTAATGCCGCACAATTTTACATAATTTTGTATAATTATAAAAATAATAATAATAATAATAATAATAATAATAATAATAATAATAATAATAATAATAATAATAATAATAATAATAATAATAATAATAATAATAATAATAATAATAATAATAATAATAATAATAATAATAATAATAATAATAATAATAATAATAATACTAATAATAATAATAATAATAATGATAATAATAATAATAATAATAATAATAATGATAATAATAATAATAATAATAATAATAATAATAATAATAATAATAATAATAATAATAATAATAATAATAATAATAATAATAATAATAATAATAATAATAATAATAATAATAATAATAATAATAATAATAATAATAATAATAATAATAAACACCTAAAGAGAGAATACTACATTCCAAAATTAAAAGAATTAGTAAACAAGACCATAAAAAACTGCAGCGTCTGCTTGAAATTTCAATTAGACTTTTATTTCGCTTCTGTCGTGGCCGAGCGTTGCAGGACAGGCGAATCTAGGAGTAGGGGCTCCGGCGGAATACAAATAATGATATTTTATCGACGGATGGCACCAAAATAGTCCCATCAGAATTCTCCTTTATTTTTCGTCAGCAGCTTTTTGTTCTCCAATCGTACCGGAACACGGAAGAGAGTGTGAAGTTGGCCGCATCCAACTTCTAGAGTGCTGCCATACATCCAGAGTTCGCTCAGAGTTGCCAGTCCTGAAGTGGCCGAATTGTTGTCGGCGGGCGTCCAAAACGGCGGATTCAAACTGAAACGCCTATCAGTGTTATATTATGATACATTAATGACGGCAATTGATGATGGAAATGGTGGTTTATATTTCCTTGATGCCCCTGGTGGAATTGGCAATATTGCGCTTGCAGTTGCTTTTTCTGGAATAGCAGCCACATCGTTACAAGGATGCCGTACGGCTCATTCAGCATTAAAATTGCCGTTAAATCTTTAAAAATTTGATGAACCAACATATATGTCAAAAAAGTCAGCAATGTTTTATCAGTATAGAAAATCATCATCTGGGGAGAATGCGCAATGGCGCATAAACGTGCATTAGAAGCACTTCACCGAACATTGAAAGATATATGCACTGACTCGAGATGTTTTGAAGGCGCAATGATTTTACTGACTGGCGACTTCCGTCCAACACTGCCAGTAACTCCACGATCAACTGCTGCTGACGAAATAACTGCTTGCCTAAAATAAATGAATCTATGGCGATATGTGTAGAAACTTCAGCTGACAACAAACATGAGAGTTCCATTACTTAATGATACATCTACTGAAGATTTCTCTAAGCAATAACTGACTATCGGTAATGGTAAAACTTATCAATAAAGAATTCCCAAGCATCATTAATAACTACAAGAATAATGAATGGTTGAGTGAAAGATATCTCACAGCACAGTGGTTGCGCCCATAGGCCAAAAATCAAAAAGTCCATCAAAACATATTTTGACAAAATGTACACAAATCGTCTCTTAAATGTCCACAAACTGAATTTTTCTGGAAACCGAACGGGACTTTCTAAAAATAGCATTGAAAGCTTGAACACGTGTTGATTTTTGCAAAAATGCTGCGCGTCGCATTCGTTTTGTAAAGCGAAAAGCGCACTTCAAAGTGATTAAACGATTGAGTGAGAGGTTCCAAATTATTAATAAAAAATTAATTTTGAAGATAAAGTTATTTAGTTTAACAAATTCTAATTGTGAAATTAATTGGATCAAAATATATTTTTTGCGAATTTTTTATTGATTTAACCTTTTTTGTTTATTTTGTGTACGTTCTTTTTATGTTTACATAAAGTTTTAGTTGTGTTCCCCCCTGATCACCCGACTGTTATTGGTATCATTGTATTCCTCAACGCTTTAAGGTAATGAACATGGAAAGTTTAGCTGCCGATAGTTGCCGATACGATTGTACTCAAACATAATTTAAAGTTGTCTTACTGTAATTCAAGCTCAAAAATGCAACGCAATCAGCAGCTCTTCCTTCTTCCAATTTTGTCTTTGTGATGTTGACCTTGTAATGTTGTTTTTGTCATTTCTGTTTGTGTTTGTATCAATATTTTGCTTGTTTTTTTTTTTTTTAATTTGTACCTTCTTTTGCACCTTTTTGTTGATTTTGGTTTAACAGGCGCTTCTCATAATTGTGTTTTTTCACGCATGCATATATTTGAGCTTTGGTCTACAGAAAAGGGCATAAATGCGGAAGAAGCCGAAAGTTTACTTAATTTGATAGAGGATAGCATCAAAAATAACGGCTACGAAGTCGACAGGATTGTGCTTTACAAGAATATTGATTACATTTGCAAAAACATAGGTCTTTATTGGGTTAAGTACAAGCGTACTAAGAAATCTTTTATAAAATATGAATCCGATTGGGTGAACGTTAAGGAAAGTATTACAGTGAAGCCCAGCTGTCTTCCTCAACAAATGAATCCGGGCAATAACCGTGGCCGCCCCAAGATTGATTTTACTGAGTCATCAAAAAGTATGAAACGTCGCCGGATTGCCGTGCTACAAAAACACGATGAGTCTTCCGCTAATGTTTTGCGCTCATCTGATTTTGAAACGAATGATAAGCCAAACGAGGCAAATATTGAAAAGGTTTTGTCGCTTTTAGTGGACACTGGATTATCGAAACACCAATACCAGCCTATTCGGTCATTCATAAATTGTGAAGCCACTTACAATTTATTACCAAGTTACGAGAAAATTCTCAAATTTAAAACTTAAAGATATCCCGACAACATCACGGTTGATGAAGTATATGCAGAAGTCGAACTGCAAAGTTTTCTCGACAACACAGCTTCAAGCAATTTTAATTTCGGATTATCGGATTGATAAGCCAAGGGATGGGGGCAGAGGAAATTCCAACGATGGAAACACAGCCAGAAAATTGTTTAGCAATTCCAGATTGTCCTCTGAAATTACAGGCATCGATGAAAATTTAATAACCCTATGCGCAACGCTCTTACAAGCCTTATTATCAGGATATTCTATAAATGTAAAAAAGTTCGAAACCTACGCATTGGAGACGGCTAAGCTATTAGTGAAGACATATCCATAGTACCATCTTCCAGCAACTATACATAAAGTTTTGGTTCATGGACCGAAGGTAATAGAGCAAGCATTATTGGTTTCGATTGGGGAACTCTCCGAAGAAGCTGCAGAATCAAACAATAAAGAAATAAAAAAGTGTCGGCTGCATACTCGGAAAATGTCACGCGTGTTAACTAATACAGGCTTAATAAAAAATCTTTTAAGATCAGATCCCTTTATAACAGGTCAACGAGCATTATTAAAGCGAGACAAATCGACACTTCTATCTTCAACATGTGATTTATTAGATGATACACGTTAGAGGTCTGCATGAATGCATTCACTTCCGACACCATAGAACTGTACAGTAGTTAAGTGTTCTCAAAAATATTATATATACTAATATAAAACAGGAAATAATTCACAATATTTTTAAAACATTTTTTTTAGAATTTTCATGAAAGTTTCATTGCGATATCACCACTAGAAGTATTTTTGGCCGCTGCTCAGTACAAGCGCAACCACTGTGCGTTGGCCGCCTCTGTTATAGTTACGACCAAAATACCTACCACGACCGCGATTCCCACCGCGCTGTGAGTAATTTTTGTAATACATAATAGTACTGGTTTCTTTGGCTACATCATTAGATGTTTCAATATATGCAGCTATTGCTTCGTCCACATTGTTGAAGGGACGAGAACGCATGACTGTTTTTACATCTTTATTTAAGCAATTTTTCTTCATTGCTTGTACAGCCTGTTTGGTACTTAATTATTTAGTTTGTTCTATATACGTTAGGTGTCTTGTTTTTCTGCGAAATATTCAATAATCTTGCAGATATATTGTCAATTGACTCTCCCTTAACGTTAGCTTTGAGATTGATGATTATTTGATCTATCGTATTCTCAGTGCTTATTATATTTCTAGCTGGTCTTTTTAGTTTTGATTTAATTATGGAAACAGCTAATAGTTCATGAGTGTCTTGTATTGATTGTATAATTTCCAACGCATCGAGAAAACTACGTAGGTTTTCAGCTTTATCGTCAAAATCCGGTAACATCCTTGATGCAGTGTTCATAAATTCAACATTGGTTAGCCCCATGATTACTAATTTTTGTGCTATTATCCTGGAATATTTGTCGTAATCTGGCCAAGTGTTTACAACGAATAGCTATATTACCGCAGGTATGGTTAAATCTTGTGGATCTTTTTCTTTAATTTCTGTATTAGTGTTACTTTCTGATTCGTACTCCTCTGATGAATCTATATCTTCCTGGTCCTTATTGAACTCTTCCCTGGTTCCAACTAACAAAGGGGTATTTAAGATTGTCGGTATTGATATATCTAAATTATATCTCCTTTGGACTGATACCAAATTTGATCGAAATTTCAGTAATAATTTAGATACTGATACCAAGTGCGTTTGATTTAACTTTTCCCTGTTGTTATGAAAAAGAATTCGTGCTTCATTAAAAAACTCTACAAGTATCTCTGCATGTTTGTTTATAGTATCAGTTAGAATATTTCTGTTTTGTTCTTTTTTTATATCCTGTAATGTAGCACGTATCTGTTGCCACTCCATATCTAACATTCAGTTGGCAAATAAATATTGACAATTTGCCTACTCCTGATCTCATATTACTTTAGTTATTCTTTGTAATTTAAATTTTATTCGTTCTTATTGAAATATATATATTTGCTAAAACATTAAAAAGTTTTCTTTCCTTTTTTTTTTTGTGAATACTTGTAACGCATAGAAATATACGTTTCCGACCCCATAAAATATATATTTTCTTGATCAGCATTAACAGCCGAGTCGATTTAGACATGTTCGTCTGTCTGTTTGTTCATGCGTTTTCGAGCTTAAATTTTAAGCTACATGGTTGAAACATGAAAAGTTAAGTTGCTTAATCGATGAAGTAGGTAAAGTAAGAAAATTAGTCGGATCGGATTATTATCACCGGAGTTATTAACTAAAACGTGGAGGTACCTCGAGTAAAAAAGGCAATTGGCAAATCCGTGCGGGGCCAAATAAGAAATTATATAAAATTATTGTTTTTTTGTTATTGCATTTTTTTTAATTTGTACCCAAACACCCTATAAAACATTTGAACAAAATCGGATAACTATAAAGGGGCAAATTAATTAAATGTGATTCCTGATATAATAAAACATGTGCAAAAACATTTACCACGCGGTGTGGTGAAATATATGCGTTGTGTTCTTGCACAGAACAAAATTAAAGAGCGAGATGCCCTGCGTTTGCTATATATGTCGAACTAGCTTACGTAAGCTAAGTGAGGACGGTGGCGTAGTACGAAGAGATTGGTCGCGCTGTGTCTCGATGGTGTTGGTTTGATTCTCGGTGAAGACGTGTGCCCTTGGAAGCAACGAACTGCGGGCTAGGACAAAATGGACATCACCATCACCAAATATCACAGTTGGAACTTTGGTTATTATTCAAGAAGACAACATGCCACCTCAATCCTGGAAATTTGGTCGTTTGGTAAGAGTTGTTCAACTACGCACAGCATCAGGAACTTGTTGCCGCCCAAAACATAAACAATTTCACCAATTTCTTGTAAAATATCTTTTCAGAAGTTCGGTCAAACTCGCTTAATATACCGTAGACTAAATCATTCGATTCTTATGTTGTTCTACTTGAACTTTATATTATAAATCATATGTTTGTTATAATTAAAAGCTCAAGATGTCATGTTAAAATACACAGATTATAAGAAGCCATTTGACCTAACAACAGATACCTCAGAGCACGGCCTGGGAGCAGTACTATCGCAGGACAGAACACCCATATGAAAATGATTTCAAGGTCATTGCGGGATAACGCTTACGATCTAGTGACTAATGAAAGGGAACACTTGGCAGTCGTTTAAGCATTGAAAACACTTCGAAATTACTTATATTGAGTAAGAGACTTTAACGTCAACCCCTAACCTTCGCAGTGTCCGATCGAAATACAAACATAAAAAAAAAGCGATGGCAATCCTTTATTGACGAACACTACACGAAATATATTTATAAACCAGGAAAAGAGAATAAAGTTGCCGAAGCACTGTTACGGCAAAATAAAAATGCTTCACAGTCTCAAGAATCGGACATCGCTATAATACATAGCAAAGATTCACTGACCTACACTCTTGAATTAACAGACAAGCCGGTTAATTGTTTGTGACGAAGCTGCATTTTGTATCTCCGCCAAAATGCAGCGGCTTATCATTAATTTCGTCGTTTATTATATTTTCCCATTAAAGTATGGAATAAACAGTTAAACCTTACTATAAAAACATGTACGTATGCTTTGATTTTGATGGGTAATACCCTTCTTGATTTGGATTACCTCTCGAGTGTATCGTTCCTTCCCTTTTCCCTTTCAAATCAAGTTCCGGGTAATACCCTTCTTGACTTGGATCACCTATCGTATGTATGAAATCAAGACCCGGGTAATACCCTACTTGTCTGGAGTTTGTGTGTGTGTCTCTTTCCTATCCCGCCTCCTTTGCTCCCCTCTAGCGATTACCAGATTAACAGAATTAACTTTTCTGTTTGTCATACGAATCTCATACCTCAGCATTCTTTTATAAATTTTCTGTAAAATGCATATGTCCCTGGTAGCCGTTTTGCTATGCTAAGACATATATTTATTTATTCTTGGATTTCAAAATCTCGATAGTAAAAAATGATGTATTTTTTTTTGTTGCATGCATATACATATATATATATATATATATATGCATCTCAACGTGTGACAGGAGACAACTCATAGCCGACGATCTCTATGTCTCATGTTGGCTCTGCGATAACTATGCACATATTAAATAAGCTGGTCTCACTGGGCGTGTCCGAGACACAATTCGAAAAAGGATTGGACTTAACTGGACATGCGACAGCTGTCGCACTGTGGAGCTTGCGATGAGAACATTCGTGCGACAAACGCGGGATGGTTTTAAGAGTCCTCACTCTGATCTAAGCTCTTTCGTTAAGAAGTTCAATGATCTTGAGTCAAATTTCATCTCATTGAAAGTCTTGAGCGAGTCCCCTAAGAGAAAAAAATCAAACAACCTCTCTGTGGATATTTCTGCAATGCCTCTTACTCCTAATATGGAAACCACTACTCCAATTTTTGCGACGCCTCTTATTGTCGATATGCCTTCGGATGTAAATCGTCACAATAACTTTACGGAGAGCGATGCTGCCGAAATCATTGCTGACGGGTATGATGCTTTAACTTCTGTGGCATCAGCTGATAATATGATTGTTGTAACTGCTCCAAATGGTGTCGCTGAGTCCATCGAAATTGCTAGCACATCTGCTCCTTCTAATGCCGTTACCCCAATCAATACCTTGGTCACTGGCACTGCGATAACATCTATGGCTTCTGTTGTTACTTATTCAACTACCGTCGCTGCTTCTACCTGCACTATTACAGCAATTGCGCCGAAGAAGCATATTTTTGTATCCCGCCTGCATGCCAACACTGCTGAAGATGACCTCATTGCTTTCATCCATAAAGCTTTTCCTGCCTCGGATATTTTAGTTAGGAAATTTAAATTTAGTAAAGCTAGAGATATTTCTTCTTTTAAGATTTCCGTACCTAACTCTCTATTCAATTCTATTATAGCCTCATCTTTTTGGCCTGAGCATACTGTTGTTCAAGAGTTCACAGTATCTAACAATCGGCCTACTAGATCTGTTGCCTCTCTACCTACTTCAAAACCATCAAAAAACTAAATTTCCTAACTCCTGAAATCAATATATCTTATCAAAATGTGAGAGGTCTGCTTAGCAAACTAACATCTCTTTATCTAAACAGTATCTCTTTTACCTCCCATGTTATTGCGTTTTCTGAGACTTGGCTCAAACCAAATGTCTTAAGCTCCGAGTTTTTTTCAAGTGAATATGTGGTTTATAGAAATGATAGACCTGCGCGTCGAGGTGGAGGCGTTCTGGTTGCCATCAAATCTGACCTTTCCAGTGAGATGGTGAGCATTGACGTCCCTTACAATGTCGAAATAATTTGTGTTAAAATTTCTTGCCAGAACACAAATGTCTTTATAATTTGTTGCTATATTCCTCCAACGTCTGACATTTCTATTTATAATCACCACGCAGCTGTCTTTAAAAATATTTTCTCTTCCCTCCGTGATCGTGATCATTTAATCATTTTGGGTGATTTTAACTTACCACATGTGTCGTGGCAAACCGACCTGGAGGTTCCTTATATAATCCCTTCAGCACATAACGAATTTTTAGGTGAGCTGTTTGACCTTCCCTTGTTTCAAATGAATTCGATAATCAACTCATCAAGCAGACTTCTTGATTTAGTATTCGTTAGTGATTCTTCATCAATAAATATCGAACGATGTCCTCCTTTATCGCTTCCCGAAGATGCATATCACCCTACACTGGAAATTAATCTTACTCTTAAATCTTCATGTAATATTATCCCCTCTTCTAAACCTCGTTTGCGGAAATGTTTTCGCAAAACTAACTTTGCCCGCCTTGATGCTATTCTGAGTAGGACAGACTGGCATAATCTATTTAATGGTGTCGAGTTGGATATTGCCGTTGAACGCTTTTATTCAACTCTTTATGCTGCTTTTGATGTTTGTGTGCCAAACACAGAATGTGACTACAATTCAACTAAGCCTCCTTGGTTCACACGTACCCTCTCAAATTTGAAAAATGTTAAATCACGGTACTTTAAGCGCTTCAAAAAAACTCAATCACATTATGATTACATCAGATACAATTCAGCAAAATCAAAATTTCTTATATTAAATAAGCAATGCTATAATGATTACTTGTCACGTTGTAAAGCCGATTTTTTCCAAAATCCAAAGCAATTTTACAAATTTGTAAACTCTAAACGGCGTTCGAATACATCTCCTTCGTCATACTTCTTCAATGCGGAAACAGCGGATTCTGATTCTAATATAGCTGATCTGTTTGCTAATTTCTTCCAAATGACTTACTCTAATGCGCTGCCTTCCACTGGCTCTTATCCGTACTATATTCACCAATCCAACCTTATTTATATGCCTAGGATTTCTGAAGAATCTCTCATAATCGGTTTAGCCTCCTTGAAGTCTTCATTTGTGCCTGGTCCGGACAACGTCCCCAGTTGTGTTCTGAAGACATGCTCCTGTTCGTTAACAGTACCTTTGTTGAGGCTTTTTACTCTTTCCATTGAATCTGGTCGCTTTCCCTCTTTTTGGAATAATTCATTTATAATTCCCTTATTTAAAAAAGGTAATAAATCTGACATATCTAATTACAGAGGTATAGCCAAACTCTCGGCTATTCCAAAACTTTTTGAGGAAATTATTTCGATAAATCTGAAACACCAATGTAAATCTTTAATTTCTCCGCATCAGCATGGATTTTTGAAGGGACGTTCATCACTTACTAATCTTCTAGAGTTCAGTACTTTGGTTCACGATGGCTTTCGTAATAAATCACAAACGGATGTCATCTATACTGATTTTAGCAAAGCCTTTGATAGTGTTGATCACAATCTTCTGTTAAAGAAGCTTGATCTGCTAGGTTTTTCTCCTAATCTTCTTTCTTGGTTAAAGTCTTATCTCACCAATAGAACGCAAAGAGTTTTATTTAGAGCTTCGCTCTCCAAAAATGTTATGGTGTTATCTGGTGTTCCCCAAGGAAGTCATCTGGGCCCACTACTCTTTACCTTGTTTATTAATGATTTACCTAATGTTTTAAATAACTCTCATGTATTTATGTTTGCTGATGATGTTAAACTTTGCGTATCTTTTAAAGATCCAGCTTTTCATTCTAATTTGCAAGCGGATGTTAATAAGCTTAGTGAGTGGTGTATGAATAATCACCTCCATCTCAACACACTGAAATGTTCATCCATGACATTTTGTCGTCGTTCGCCGTTTCTTGCCACTTACTGCATGAATGGCGCTATCCTAAACAGAGTTTTTTCTATTGAAGATTTGGGCATCATTTTTGATCCAAAGCTAAACTTCCAGCTTCACATTTCATCTGTGACTAATAAAGCAACATCTTTGCTAGGCTTTATAAAGCGTTGGTCCAAGGAATTTAATGATCCCTACATCACCAAGCTCTTATTTACATCCTTGGTACGCCCAGTACTGGAATATTGCTCACCAGTTTGGAGTCCTCAGTATGCCGTTCACCAGCAACGTATTGAATCGATTCAAAAACAATTTCTTTTGTTTGCCCTTCGTGGCCTAAACTGGGAGCCAACTAGGCGCCTTCCACATTACTCAAGTAGACTTCTTCTCCTTAATCTTCCTTCTTTATTAAACCGTAGACGCGTCAGTGGCATTATATTTCTCCAAAAATTGCTATTAGGGGAAATAGACTCTCCCTTTTTGTTAGGGAAAAAAAATTTTGTTGTTCCATGTCGTCCTACACGCAATTTTGTTCCTTTAAATTTAAGAACATGCGTCTTAAATTTTAGCCTACATGACCCTCTACGAGTGGTGTGTAGTGACTATAATGACTTTTCCCTTTTAATTTCTCCTCACATATCTCCTTCTTCTTTACGTTTTTTAATCCTTGCCTTTCTTCGAACTGTTCTAATTCTCTTTATTTCTACCTTTCTTCGCATTCCGCTTCTTTATGTTTTTGGTTATTCCTTTCTTTTTAATTATATTAGTTTAAGTAGCTTAAGTCAATTGCACCTTGTTTAGTTGACGTTATAAATAAATAAATAAATAAATATATTACATCCATATAACCTTAATAAACATTTTTGGCATGCCAAAATACATTGTTATATATATTTTTTTTATTTCAAAAAAACCATGCAAATAAAATTTCATATTGTCCAACACCAACACCAAAGCCAACACCAACTGCAAGATGATTATTGTAGGTCTAAGCACACATTGTAAATTAAATATAAGACTGTCATCCATGTAAACCATGTAAACTAATCCATATCTTTCACTGCACCATGGCTGACCGTCACCTCAGTGTAAGGTCATTGAAGACGTAGTTTCAGCATTAGAGACTTCAACATGTTATCTACGAATTCCTAATACCCAAATACAAGGTGTCACTCATATTGCAACCCATCACAACAGAAGATAATCAATGACACTGTGGATCAACTATTACTTGAACCATCCAAGAGCAATCTATACGAAACATTGGATCTTAAGAGTAACTATTGGCCAAATGCACAGCATTCACTGTCCCTGGACGTGGTCTATTCCAGTAGAAAGTGATGCCTGACTGAATTCTGCTGCTGCGACGTTTCAGCGCGCTTTGGTTAGCGTCATTGGCCGCGAAATGGATTCATTCGCATTCGCCCACCACGAGGATATCATTGTCGTAGCACGCACACTGGAAGAACACATGACTCATCTGAGAGAAGTTTTTCGACGTCTGAGAGAAGCCGAACTACGCATCAACAACGCCTAGGGCATGCGATCAGATTGCAATTTATTCACACTGACCCAGAAAAGGTAGCAGCGGATCAAGAGTTAACTCCTCCTACCAATGTACGCCAACTTCACCAACGTTTAGGCATCGCCTCCTGGTATCGTCGTTTCTTCCCCGAATTTTCCAGTATCGTCCGACCCATCACCGCATTGTTGAAGAAAAATGCCAGATGGAAGTGAGATTCTACCCAGCAACGGGCATTCAAAGAATTAAAATCTAGACTGACGTCAGCGCCTATCTTGGCGTGCCCAGATTTCAATTCTAAGTTTTATTTACAGACAGACGCCAGCGATTCCGGATTCGGATTGGGTGCAGTTTTGACGAAATATCAACAAGGAACCATACGAATCATAGCACACGACAGAAGTCGGTTACTAGCGCCGGAGAAACACTACTCGGCCACTGAGAAAGAGTGCCTCGCCGTCGCACAGTGGGGCCTTTTCTCATTTCGCTTATCAAAAATAATATCTTCTAAAGTAGTGAAGCGATTTTCAAAATTTAAAAAGCATTTGATAGCTAATTGTTCAAGCTTCAAATAGAGTTATTACCGAGGTGCCACTTGCTTGGGTTGCTTAGATATTCAAGGTCAAAGTTGAAAAATATTTCTAGGCATATTTTACCCTTAAAATTCACTTAAAAAAACGCTTTTTTGATGACAAATGAACTTTATTATTTGAATTCGATAAGTTAAATAAGGTTTTTTAATGTTATAATAATATAATCGGTTGACTATATCTTATAGCTCCCATAGGAGTGATAGGTCGAGAATAAAGTTAAGCTTCCACAACTTTGTTGTTTTTCAATCGAATACTATAAAATTTGTATTCTATTAGTTTAATATACTTTCTAAAATATCTACCAAGTTTCGTCAGAATTGGTTGACTATATCATATAGCTCCCATAGGAACGATCGGTCAAAAATATAGTTTTAGAGCAATAACTTGAGTGATTAAAAAGCGATTGTCCCGAAATTTTCGATTTGGACGTTTAATTCATATCAAAATGTCTGTGCTAAGTTTCAGTCGAATCGGTCGTGCTATAGCTCCCTTAGGAACAATCGGATAAAAAAAATTTTTTTTCTCAAATTACATTATTTTCTTAAGCCATTAACATCTAAGGTAGGTTTGACTTGTTTTATATGCTTTTTAATGATTTTGATTCATTATAAATACGTAAATATCAAATAATACTTTTCCAAATTTGCATGCGCTCTTCTTCTTCCTTGTACCTGAAACGCGTTTTTAACGCGAGGTTGCATTAGTTTTTTGAATTTTTGACAAATTTGCACAAAAAAGCGCAAGACTACACTATATAGGTCTGATAGGTGAATATTCCCTCTATCACGTGTATATAATCATATCGTGAATCTCCGTGAATCTCTGTTGTTTTTCCTTCACTAAAGTTTCAAAAATGCGAAAATTTAGTGTATTTTTGAAACGTCTCCAATTTACTGAGTATTTCAAATTACATTAAATTTTTTACAACAAATAACTAAAAAATGATCTACTTTTTGAATAAAGTAAAAATATTCAAGATCAGTTGTTTAATTCGGCCAATATACAGCTTCAAAGTTGCAAGTTTTTTTTAAAATTCTAAATTTTTTTCTTACATGAAAAATGTCTCCACTTTGAGACGATGTAACACCCACAACTCTTATCGGATTTCAATAATATTTTGGATCCATAACATTTGAAGTATTATCTGTCGATTTCACTTTTCATTTTTGCCAAACGCGATGGTGAAAAAAATGATTTTCGGTCAGCTATCCGGGTAGAGGCCCCACTGTGCGTCGTTTGGGCAATTTGCAAACAGAGATGTTACTTAAAAGGCTACAACACCAAGCTTTGAAGTGGCTCAATTCTATTAACAACCCACAGGACGCATCGCTCGCTGGGCAGTGGAGCTACAGCAGTACGAGTTCGCTATCCAGTACCACCGAGTAGTCGCTGAAGCCTGACTACGACTGACGATTGCATCGTCAAAAAGTAAACATTGGAAAAATAGGTTTAAAAATAAGAGAAACCGCCGCAAAATCAATCTTCCGGTTCTCCTTACAAAACTCTGCGTTTGCCCCATGTATCAAACCAACAAAAAATATTTAAATTTACAAAATTTTAGTTACATTAAAAATCTTATCAAACATTAATAATTCGCCACCAGATGGTTTCGTTTTTTGTAACATTTCGTTTGGGGATTAAAAGATGAAGAAAATTATTTATTCTTGTTTTATATTTGAATGGAAAAAATTTTATTTCATTTCACAATAGTAATGAATTTATTTCGATTACAAAAATAAAGTCTAATTTAGTTGAACTTTTTTAAGTAAAAATTGAAAGTGAATCCAAAGTAAAAGTCGAAGCATTCAACGTGTCCGCAAACTACCCGTTTTATTGAAGTGCTCTTTGCAAAATCACTTTTTTGTTTATTGGTCTGACTTCAACACAAACAAAGCGGATGGTTTCCCAACTCGTGAACAAGCAACGTATAGATGCCCATGTGAAAAACAATGATTTTCTAAATATGTTCCGCAAACACTAAGCGATTGGCCTTGCGACTTTTTAATTGTCATTGCGAATGCAAGATGAACCGGAAATTGCAAATGTTTGAAGCCAAAAGGAAGATCAGTCGGAATAATTGGTATTTGAGGAATTCATACATTATACCAGCGTTCTTTCCGTTAATGATTGCTTGAATCGAAGTCGACATAAGTCTTTTCACCCCAAGTCGAGTACCGTTGCAAAATCGCGGTGGATTCAAATTACGCAATATCATAACAACTGAATCAACTTTAAGTTGCAAGTTATGTCGTGAATTTCCTGGTAACTCCAGACAGTTCAAAAACTTCGTTAGACAATTTACTAGGTCATCAGGATTTGTAATGGAATCATCGGATTTGTATGTTACCAAATCACCATCCAATTTTAATTGAATGGTAAAATTCAGTGAGTTTACATCATTATTCTTTACGGCGAGCATCGCTCGTTGACTTAACCAAACATACTTATAAAATACATAAAAAAATGTTGCAGTTGCGAAGTTATTAACTTTTCCGATGCTTTGGGAATAGCGGACAATTTAGAAATACCCCTATAATTGTATGCTTCGAACTTTTTACCATTTTGAAGAAGGGGAATTATATAAATTCCATCCATATAGACGGGAAATGACTAGATTTAACGGACAACAAAAAAAGTTTTTGAAGTGGCTTACAAAGAGCCTCAGCACAATATCTGAGTACACAACCATGTATTCCATCAGGACCAGGTGTGTACACAGGTTTTACTAAATTAAGCACGCTAATAAGGGAGGAATATTAGTTGAGGAATATGTTGTTGTGAAGAAATCAGCGAACAAATCAGCAATCACTTGATCAGAGTCCGCTACATTATTTTTAAACGATAACATTGATGGGTGGACAACCATCTTACGTTTAGAATTCACAAAGCTATAAAACTGTTTAGGATCACGGGAAAGCTCTAGTTTACAACGCTTGAGGTAATTATAATTGTAGTGCGTGTTAAGCAACATAATGTTGGAGCGAGCAACTGCGGAAAGAGCAAAGTCTGAAGAACGTCCCGACTTCTTGTATTTTTTATAATATCTGGAGTTGGTATTTTTCATTATTATTTCATTGTTATTTTTAAACGATAACATTGATGGGTGGACAACCATCATACGTTTAGAATTCACAAAGCTATAAAACTGTTTAGGATCACGTGAAAACTCTAGCTTACAACGCTTGAGATAATTATAATAGTAGTGCGTGTTAAGCAACATAATGTTGGAGCGAGCAACTGCGGAAAGAGCAAAGTCTGAAGAACGTCCCGACTTCTTGTATTTTTCATAATATCTGGAGTTGGCATTTTTCATTGTTATTTCATTATTATTTTTAAACGATAACATTGATGGGTGGACAACCATCATACGGTTAGAATTCACAAAGCTATAAAACTGTTTAGGATCACGGGAAAACTCTAGCTTACAACGCTTGAGATAATTATAATAGTAGTGCGTGTTAAGCAACATAATGTTGGAGCGAGCAACTGCGGAAAGAGCAAAGTCTGAAGAACGTCCCGACTTCTTGTATTTTTTATAATATCTGGAGTTGGTATTTTTCATTATTATTTCATTGTTATTTTTAAAGGATAACATTGATGGGTGGACAACCATCATATGTTTAGAATTCACAAAGCTATAAAACTGTTTAGGATCACGTGAAAACTCTAGCTTACAACGCTTGAGATAATTATAATAGTAGTGCGTGTTAAGCAACATAATGTTGGAGCGAGCAACTGCGGAAAGAGCAAAGTCTGAAGAACGTCCCGACTTCTTGTATTTTTCATAATATCTGGAGTTGGCATTTTTCATTGTTATTTCATTATTATTTTTAAACGATAACATTGATGGGTGGACAACCATCATACGGTTAGAATTCACAAAGCTATAAAACTGTTTAGGATCACGGGAAAACTCTAGCTTACAACGCTTGAGATAATTATAATAGTAGTGCGTGTTAAGCAACATAATGTTGGAGCGAGCAACTGCGGAAAGAGCAAAGTCTGAAGAACGTCCCGACTTCTTGTATTTTTTATAATATCTGGAGTTGGTATTTTTCATTATTATTTCATTGTTATTTTTAAACGATAACATTGATGGGTGGACAACCATCATACGTTTAGAATTCACAAAGCTATAAAACTGTTTAGGATCACGTGAAAACCCTAGCTTACAACGCTTGAGATAATTATTATAGCAGTGCTTGTTAACCAACATAAAATTGGAGCGAGCAACTGCATAAAGAGAAAAGTCTGAAGAACGTCCCAATTTCTTGTATTTTTTATAATATCTGGATTTGACATTTTTCAAGTATGATAGCTCACGAGAAAACCAGGGAGGTCGGTGAGACGACACTGGAGTCCTCAGTGGGACAGAAACCTTAAAAAGCGAACCAAGAGTATCATAAAACAACGAGATAGCAAGATCCATGTCTGAGCAACTGCATAATGATGACCAGTCAGTTCTCAGAATGAGCTCATTCAGTTTAACAAAGTAAGCCTTGCGAAAATTACGAGATTTAATCACACGACTGACACCAACAATCGGTGCACGAAACGACAGATCAACAGATAAATCCAAAGTAGAATGAAAATTGTCTTCAGGCATGACTAGAGGCTCGGTTCTAGTAACTGCACAGTTGGTGGAATTCAACACAAATATCAGATCTAAGGATCTGTCTATGTTATTTCGCACAGAGTTTATTTTAGCTAATGATAACTCAAAAAGGCTATCAACGAAGCAGTGAGATTTAGAAGGAAGCAACAAAGCAGATTCATCAGATTGAGACTACGCTATTTCTGGTAAATTAAAGTCACCAAAGACGATTAAGATATCACTATCAGAAAACAATGAAGAAATCTGTCGAATAGAATCTAATTGTTTTGCGTACACCGCCATGTCGGATTGTGGCGGGATGTAAGAACAAGTAAAGTAGACAGAGAAAGACTTGAATCTGACCTTAACACTATTAAACTCAATCTCCAGAGTGTCCGGCGAACGGATCAAATTTTCCTCCGCCTACACGAGAAGTCCGATCAAATTTATAAATTGAAAATTTTGCGGAAAGAACAGATACATCATTAATATCATGTTTTAACGATGTATCCGTGAAAACTAAAATTTTAAATTCAATTGCTAGATTATCTAGATAGAGTCTAGAAAGCTTAGATTTAAGTCCTCTCACATTCTGATAGGCCAGATGCAGGGACGAGATTAGTTTTTTGGAACACCAGCCGATGCTGATATTCCGGAAGATGAGGAATTAGATGGGATAGAAAGCCTAACCGGATCTCAAGTTTTTTTTTTGGCTTTTTCTTGTTTGATCCAGCCAAAAACTGATATGACATATACAGTCAAACAGTTCAACTGGGACACTTATTTTAAAGGAAGATATCTCCCTCGAATATTTAAATTTAGCATTATATTGTTGACCTTAAGTTTTTGTCTTAATAAAGGCTAAGACATCATCCGACGTATGTTGGGGATCAAACCTTAAAACAAATATATGTTTCTTAGGTGGAACTTCAGTTAAAGGCTTATAGGAACCAGGCCGAAAATCAACTGCAGCTTCAGCGACCACGATTGAATCCGCCTGCACCTCTTACTGGACTACTATCGGCAATATCAAAAGTTATTGTGATCTCACGAAGCATATGTGCTTCTTAAAACATTGCCACAAGTCTATTCAGACACTCATACACTTTATTGACCTTGTGAATTCAATGATTCAAGATGAATTTTTCCAGTCTACCAGCAAAGCCACGGCGTCTGCAAAACTTATAATGGAGGACTCCTTGGGTAGCTGTAGTCTGAGCATGACGTCGTACATGACGTTCCAGAGTAGCGGGTCCAAGACGTAACCCTGGGGGACGCCACCACGCACAGTGAATGTTTTCGTTCCACAGATTGTGCTATACCGTAGAACGCGTGTATTAGTATAATGTATTCTGGGACTTTAAAGTAGGATAGAACCTATATAATGCAGCTCCGAATTGCTGAGTTAAAAGCGTTTCTGACATCCAGCGTGGAAACTAGGCAGTATTTTTTTTGTCCACCCTTCCAGCGTTGTCCTTATTTGCGTCGACTGTCGATTTGAATTTCCTGAACCCAAACTGTCTGGGCGAATGTTAAGTTAAAAGCGTTTCTGACATCCAGCGTGGGAACTAGGCAGTAATTTTTTTGTCCACCCTTCCAGCGTTGTCCTTCTATTGCGTCGACTGTCGATTTGGATTTCCTGAACCCAAACTGTCTGGGCGAAAGGTCTCAATTTGCCGTAAGAGCCCTTGAATCCTGACACTAATGATTTTTTCCAGGATTTTTGCCACTGTGTAAACAGATAAGTCTGTATACTGACGGATCATCTGGTGATTTGTTAGGCTTAGGTATCAATACAAGGTTCTGAACTTTCCATTGTTCTGGAAAGAAGCATTCCTCCAAACATTTATTAAGCATTTCAGCAAATTTCTCCGGTTAAAGTAGCATCGCTAATTTCAAAGCTATATTTGAAATAACATCTGGGCCGGGGCTTGTCACGTTTAGCAGCATATTACTGTTGTAAGTGCTAAAAATTGGGCCTTCCTCTAGCCCTCTGGTTCCAAATCGCGTGCTGGGATAAGTTGCTACTAGGGAATGTAACGTCGATGACAGAGCCGTATACCGCACGGTTGAAGGTGTACTTCTCTTCTGTGTCGGGAATAGCCACATCGAGTGAGGGTAAGGCTTCTAAGAGTATTTATACCCTGGTGTAATAGGATTTGCTGCCGTATTCTACCGACCAGGCTTAAAGACACCCGCAATCAGTGTCCTTTGATTTTCTCTAGCATTAGCTGCGATGCTATCTACCAATTTTTCGAATTCGCTAATTCGTAAACTTGGAGCCGCTACATCCCTGGACGGTTTATGAGTCAGTTCACCTGCTAGTGCTTTGAGACACAGCATTTCCTGCATTTGCCTAATACGTTCGATGGCGTTCATCGTGCTCTGGTTTATATGACGAACTTTTGGTTTTCCATCCTCTTTTTTTCGAGCAGTTGCTTTCCAGTTGGAATTAAAGTATACCAAGTTCATCCAATTCAGGGATATGTGAAGTCACTGGTGGGCTGGGTGCAACCGATGTGGGTGCTTCAGGTCTCCCGGGAGTTGGTGCTGCTGCAACAGTTGAAGCTGGGCTGTTGGGCTGAGTCGACTTCTTTAACTTTGGTCGCTTACCAAAGATTGACTCCTAAATTAAGTCCATTCCGTGCAGACGCTATTGACGATTCATAGATGCAGAAAATTTTTCTATGTTGCAATAGACAAAATTAATTCAAATTTGGAATGCAACTTGACCGGTAAAAAGTTCGAGGAGGCCAAGGAGCGCCACTAAATAACGCTGCTTACCAGCACTAGAACGCGATAAGTTGTCCTTGAACAGCCAAATTAAGAAAAAGCACAATCACAACAATGGTCAGGTCGGCTTATCTGTTTGTGTGTTATAATACATAACAAATATTTAAATTAACTTGTGCGTTAATGAGGATTTCCTGGGTCTCATCAAATGGGTGGAAATTTGTTCTAAGTTTCCGCTTTAGATAGGACAAGGTATGTTTAAAGATGTGAAATAAATAAATCAGATATTTGTGCCATCCGACCTATATGATGGCCGTTTTTGTTATGCCATAACCCCTAGACAACTGCTCGGCCATATATATTGTAGCATGTTCAATAACAATGAATGACCACTGTACTCAATGCAATAAATAATATTATTACAAACATATTGTAACATTTTGTTATAATGTTTATGTATACAATATTCAAGTGCAATGCCACTTAAGAATCTCGACCACACACGAGTGCATAGTACTGGACATTGCTGAGTCGGCATATGTTACATGCGCGACCACTTTGTCACCAAGTAACATGATACATCCTCACTCTCCCGCTGTGGCGGCACATTCTAAATATGCTTATGTAAGCATTTATGTATAAGCAGACCGCTCCTCTGCCGGCGTCACTGGCAGCGCAGCTACGCGGTCTTAGCTGTAATGAACCATGGTTATAGATTTAAGAATCATTATAAAAAGAGACCTCGAAGCAACTACACAATGATTATGGAAAGTGAACACTAACTGAATACATCAAGAATTAAATAAAGAATGTTTTCAAGTGAACACAAAAACTCTGAAGCTCTTATTATTCAAACGGACTTATAAAATATTGGTGCTCCGACATTTCGTATAATACATGGCGACCGTGACAGTGTTCATGTGAACAAAAGACGGGAAAAACCTGCACTGGAGGAAAGACTGAAGCACTAATCCTGGATAACAAAAAGGCAGAGGAGGAAACAAAGAAGGAAGAATAAAATCCCAAACGGAAAAAATGTATCTGAGTGAGTAGAGTTGAGTGAAATGGCAAGGAGAGGAGGAATAAAAAATAAAATTAATAAAAGAATAGCGCACATAAAGTGGCTGCTATATACAAATCCGACACCTCTTCCATGGGCAACTGCCCAGAAGTTACAATCTGAAATTGACTTTTTAAAGTCAATTATTGAGAACAGAAAGCCAAAAAACACTCTAACTCACTCAGTTAAGAATATACCTACGACATATGATACTAAAAACAAAATCATTCCACCTCCCAAAGTAAATCTGCCGAAACCAGAGAAGAAGTGCCCGAGAGACTGCCCGGGGCCATTGGAGAGCCCCTTCTGTGAATATACCTGGAGAGACAACAAAAATAATTCTGGTGCGATGACCTGCACCGGTACCGCCTGAGCCCATAGGCCCAGGACAGCAGCAGCAGAGACGACACAGCGTGAAAAGCAGGCCGCTTTTTACGCCATCGAGGGAGCATCAGCGTGCCAAACCGGCGACGTCAAGCTGATGCCCAAGAGAGGGTGCAACAAAGAAGAAAAAATTATGATCAACAAAAATACCTAAATGAAATTTTAAAAATAATGTTAAAAATTATTATAAGCTAAATGTATAAGCAAAAACAAAGCTGTTCACGCCAGAAAGGGTGACCAGCGGGGAATGAAGAGGGCTTTTGCCATTATCCTCGAACGGGCACACTAGTATAATTACTAGGCAAGTTCCATGGAAAACTCCATCTTGGCAAGTTGATTTTTCCATCCCCGGCATCTATAAACGTCTCCCGATATTATTCTCGGCCACTTAGTTCTACAAAAACACCTTTATTCGTAAACGCCTTAACACTGTGAATCGGTCCGGTACTTATTTACAATTAATCTGGCCTGTGTTCAAACGAGTTTAACGCGCGTTTTAATTTCCTTCCACTTGGGTAATAAGTCTGGGCTCTCAGATCAGAAGCTTCGCCCCGCTACAAACATTGGTCCTTCGAGCCGGATATCCTTCCACGCCCCAGCTTCGCATCGGTGGAGAATCTGATAAGTAGAAACATTCTTATTGCCATTCCGTTTATTTACATACACATACATACATACATACCTGTAGTGAAAAGTTTCCCACTCTTCTCCATAGCGACTTTTCACTCTAATTTGTGTGGACATTCCATTGTCTTTAATTCATCTATCCTGATTTAGTAGCTTATCCCAGCAATTCCAATCAATTCCTTTCGATTTTTTATTGTTTCCAAGTCCGACAAAAAAATCATCTACACATATATATACATATCCATGCATACGTGAGTGCAAGTGCAAGCTGAAATTAAAAAGTGCTTTAGTTTTCGTGTTTGGCCCAAGATCACCAACAAACTCACCTGTAACTGGAACCTTGACTTGGCCATAATTCCGACCAGTGCTCCGTCGTTCCAAAAACTCAAAACAAAAGAATCCAATCGAAAGTTTTATTTACAACACACATTTGTATATGCATATGCGCCCACACATGCATATGTACATATGTATGTATAGCCATACGTGCACCGGCATTTGAATACATCTGTGTATATGCATACATATGCCTTTCGGCATCGACATTTGTTCTTTTTCTTTGGTTTTCCGCACTAACTTCACAAATTTCTGACTTGCATTTCACTTGCATTTTAATTCAACACATTAAACTAATAAAAATTTGCGTAATCCCAAAAGTAAACAAACCACCAATTGGCAGCACAGCTGATGTCCATTAGTGGTGGCCCGAATTAATAATTTCGGCATTTTCGTGTGCGTGTGACTAATAATTTCCGTCAATAAAATTTCATTTTGTTGACAAATTTCCACAAAAAGTGCGCCCTTTCCCGTTTCGTATTTCCAGCGTAATCGATTCGAAATATTCCGGTTTTTTATTTTTATAATTAATTTTCCCAGAATTTTAAATCTAATAAAATACCGTGCAATATAAAGCAGAGGCATTCCAGCCACGGACAAATCTTAGCGGCTTTTCGATCCGCTTGCAGCAAATAAAATCATCTGAATGAATAAATCCGAAAAGCTGCAATCGAAATAGCGCTTAATGGGTTTGGACCGTTTCCACTGGACCACATAAACTACAGTCACCACACAAATCACATTTTAAAAAATTATTTATAATTTTATAAAATTATTTATTTTTATTTTTGCTGGTATTTCATCTACATAAAGATATATTTTTATTCATTGTTATTCTCCTCATCGATTTGCCGACGCATCCGTTCGGTTTCCAAATTCGATATATATTACAGTCCACTACGGTCAAATTCGTTGACCAACACGATATCCTTCGTGACTCGTTCTAGCTCAATCCAGCTATGCCCACAGATCCTGCTAAAAGCAGCCACAAAACCGATCGTCTAGCAGTGCCTCGTCGATCCACGTCGCCATCCACTCCGCTATCTAATTCCAAGGTATCCCGCAATACCGACACTGTCAAGCGTTCCTCCAACGCTCAATCAGAACCAGGCCTTTCCGGCACTACGCCCAAAAGAGCATCCGTCTGCAGTCGCATTCCCTCGTCCGCGCACTCCGACTCTAGCTCCCAATCGATTCCACGCGTCACGGTTTCCGCTCCCACCTCAAAAGCAACAACCCGATCCGTGTCCCAGCGACTGTCCGAAGCAGCTGACATGTCCGTAAACCACTTTATCGCCGCTTGTGACAGTCTGACCGATTTCGAGGTCAACTTAATGGGCACCCTCGAGGGTGATGTGCCATTGTTTTCAATGAAAATACACTTGGAGCAGACAAAGGTCCTATGGAGCAGAGTCGAATCCGAGTACTTGTCATGTACCAGAGCCCTTACGGCTGACGCGAGCGAAGAAAGCAAGTCCAATCTGGTGACGGTGCGATCCAAATATGCATATGTATATATGGTGTACGTACGGTGCGGAAGCACCTTAGGAGAACGCATAGAGCGACTCCAGTCCTCCACGACAACTCCTGCGTCCCAGAACGCCCCCGAAATCCGAGAACAGCACGTCCATGCTGGCTATCGGCTACCTCCGTGTGAGGTGGACGTTTTCACGGGCGACTATAATCAGTGGCCCACTTTTCGCGACCTGTTCACTGCCATGTACATGAACAATCCACGATTGGCACCAGTTGAGAAGCTGTATCATCTGGTGTCCAAAACGCGCGGCGAGGCAAAGGCGATCGTTTCCAGCTCCCCATTGACCAACGACGGTTTTCATGCGGCTTGGGAGAATCTTCAAGCTCGGTTTGAAAACAAGAGACAGCTTGTTGCCAGCCAGATGAAAATTCTCTTTAACCTTCCAGCAGTCGTTCACGAGACTTGCGCCGCCCTGAAAGATATTCAGATTACCATCCAAGGGTGCTTAACCACGCTCACGCGATCCGGTGTTAGCACGGAGAACTGGGACGTCTTGTTGGTCGCGCTGTGTACATCCAAACTGCCCAACGCCACCATCGCATTATGGGAACAATCCATCCCAAACAAGACTGACCTCTCATCCTGGTCCGACTTGAACAACTTTCTAATAGATCGGTATCGCGTTCTAGAAATGTTGGAAGGTCGAAAGGCCACGCCTGCGCTACAAGTAATCCCAGCAGCCGTCCGCAAATCTGGGCCTCCGACTAGATTCCAATCTTTGACCACTACCGTCACTGTCAATAAGGTCTCCTGTCAAGTGTTGTGTCTGTCCAAAATTCGCAGATATGCCCGTGCAAGAACGAGTGGCGGCAATTAAACATTTATATTTTTGTCTTAATTGCTTTGCACGTGGCCATCAATTGCGAGAGTGTCCCAGTCTTCATTCTTGCCGCATATGCCAGGAGCGGCACCACACACTCTTGCATCGCCTTAATAGTTCCACAGTGACGACTTCCAGTGTGCAGCCACCAAAAACAAATCCTCGGCGACAAGTTCGGAATATCCACGCCTCGTAAAGGTTTGCTGGGTACGGCCATGGTAATTATACGGTTCCGAATTCCATGCACGCGCCTTGATAGACACCGGATCTGAGGGAACATTCCTATCCAAGAGGATGTTTGATCTGGTGAGACCCCGGTTCCGTGTCACTGACGCTGAAATAAGTGGCATCTCCAATTGTGTTGCCACCAACTCTCACAAAGTTTGCGAACTTGAAATCTCTTCTCCTAGAGATCCTTCCAGACACGTGGAAGCGCACGCATTCGTCTTGCCCAACCTTCCTAGCGCGATTCCGTCCTGCCCGGTTCCCACAACGTTAAAGGAGAGCATTCCTCGTCTTCCTTTGGTAGATCCACATTTCCACGAAAGTTCTCCAGTAGACTTAATCATCGGTGTGGATCTTCTCCCCCCTTTTTTAGAAAATCGCATCGAAAAGGGCATCTGCGGGTCCCTCCTTGCTCTGGAGACGATATTCGGGTGGATTCTGTGCGGTCCCTCAGCTCACTGGGTCCACGTCTGCAGCTCAAATTTCCACGTCTCCAGAAACCGCTCGTCCCAGCCTCGAAAGAAGCGATGGACTTCATCGAGAGAACTCCTACCTGTGCAAGGTCTGCGGAGGAGTTCATGCGCTCCGGAAATGTCGGCAGTTCCTGAATCTCTGTGCGACAAGGCGACTACAGGCAGTATTAGAGCACAAATACTGTCCTAACTGCCTCGCCCACGAGCACTCCACTGGATTATTTACAAGTAAATCGGGCTGTCGCCGGTGTGGTGAGAAACACCATACCCTCCTCCATCCCACGGCTTCCGTAGCACGACGATGTGCTTCACAGAGGAATCTACCGCAACGAGGCTCGTCCAACTCCAAATGCTTACCCCGAGCGCCCACGAGGCATACCACTATCCTGAGGTCATCCAATTCCATTATGTGTCCAGTTCAGGCGGAACTCCTTTAGTTCGGCGCTCCAGAACGTTGCTGCTCCCCATCCTTACCAGTCCACCCGGGCTATTGCAACTTGTTGCAAGGGGGGCGGTATGTTCACGCCAGAAAGGGTGACCAGCGGGGAAAGAAGAGGGCTTTTGCCATTATCCTCGAACGGGCACACTAGTATAATTACTAGGCAAGTTCCATGGAAAACTCCATCTTGGCAAGTTGATTTTTCCATCCCCAGCAACTATAAACGTCTCCCGATATTATTCTCGGCCACTTAGTTCTACAAAAACACCTTTATTCGTAAACGCATTAACACTGTGAATCGGTCCGGTACTTATTTACAATAAATCTGGCCTGTGTTCAAACGAGTTTAACGCGCGTTTTAATTTCCTTCCACTTGGGTAATAAGTCTGGGCTCTCAGATGAGAAGCTTCGCCCCGCTACAAACAAAAGCAAATTGTAAAACAAAATATTGTCAAATTGAGCGGAATCACATCCGACCAATATAAGTGTAGCCTGTGAAGCTATGCGAAAAAGTAGGTAGGGTTTTGTAAAAGGAAATTTTTATATATGTGTGCATACAAAAATTTTCTTCAAATTCTCTGAAATTCTTAATGTTTGATAATAGTATCAGTAAATTTGATGATTCTTGTGAACAATCCAAAATGGGATTAATAGAAACTAAGACAGTGGACTCCACTGCGAACGTAATAAATAAAGTTGAATCATCAAATGCTGATTTACGATTGACTAATGTACTTTTGTTGACAATTGTTGTCATATTGGTTGCATACGTATTGTTCAAGGCATATAAGCTGCATAATAAATGTATTACAAAAAAAGCCCTAAGCCATGCTAATGACTTGGACAAAATCTAAATGAATTATGCAAACCTGAAACAAAAGTGCATTTTTGAAAAATAAAAAAAAATTTATATATATATTATCAAACAAAACAATCATTCTCTCAAAAATTTTTTTTTAAAACTCTCCAATTTACAAAAAAAAAAATAAAATCAAAAATGATTTTTCAATCTTAAATAAATTTTGTTGTATGTGTACTAACTAAAACAGGAATATAAGTACTTTAGACACTTATTTTAGCAGGGTAATAGAAAACCATCCTAGCGTAATATCCGATATAATCGAGGTTTTTGAGAGTGAAAAAGTTAACTCACCTCAACGCGCTATAAGTTTTGCAGAGATTGATATTCTTTACTTGGAAAAATTTGGTGAAAATTTCCCAATCCAAGAAAATAGTAGAGTACGTACTTGTTTCATCTTATCAATCCCATATATTTGTTGCTTTTCAAATGCAGCAGGAACATTTCTGTTCTATTTGATGGATGAAAATCAAGAATAAGAAACGTAGAGAAAATAAGAAAAGAATAGAATAATATGAAGAATATACCTCCAACGGCAATACTAGAGACTAAACGTCTAAATAAATACATACCGTTCCTTGATTATTTGATTATAGAGACAGGAGAAACCAATTATAAGTACAAGGAGATACGGTATTGGATAGATAAAAACTACAAGTTTAAGAAGAATATAGTTGTACTTATGGAAATGTCCATAAAAGTAGCATACGGAAAGGTTTTATTGAAAAAACCTAAAGGTAGAGGCATACCGGAATGGGTACATAATATATTTAAGGCAGACATAGAAACAATAGATATTGTTGAATCAGATGAGGAGATAGAGAAAACAGAATAAAAAAAAAAAATAATAATAAATTTTTTTTTTTTTCTAAATATATATATATAATTTTATATTTTTGTTTAACGTTGATTAAAAAAAATGTCTTTATTTTATTTCAACGGAGTTGTTCTTTTACAAAGGATACTTATATTAATGTGCACTTAATGCTGAACTAACTGCTTGTGTGTTAAATATAAAAAGGAATCGAGAATCAAAAATGTAAAGGAGAACTAAACTCTAACAGAAGTGTTCGCGTATCAAGAACTGAACTGAACCGCAAGGAAGAACTGAACTGTTCGCGTATCGAGTGTAAAGAAGAACTAAAACTAATGTCTTAAAGTTCTAAGATTAATTATAGGAGATTTTTCGGGGGTGGCGTGATTTTTGGGAGTTGGCTAAAGTGGCCTGATCGATTCTGATTGGTCACTTCGAAGATTTGTTTTGGATAATGATATTGATAAAGGGTGTAAAGTGATCTTCTTGTTTTGGACGCTGCAGCTGCGCGTATGAGTTAGATGGGGTCATTCGTTTATAATATAAAAAGGGGTCAAGATTTGCTTAGCTTGCATTTTTACGCGTGGGAATTGGATGGGGTGAATTGTTTTCAACAAAATAAAAGAGGGTCAAGATTTGCTGAATTAGCAATTTAAAGATGGGGTGAATTGTTTATAATAAAGTAATAAGAGTAGTATTATATGGGGAGGCGGATATATTACTCCCCCAACCTTTAAAAAAGTAGCCTGTCCTCAGGCGGAAAATGGAGGGTATAATGAAGGAGGTGTTTGCATATTTTCAATAGGGATTTCTTGCGAGATTATTTCTTCTTGTGGAACGGGATTATCTAGTGTTGATTCAACTGATTTAATTTGTCTTATAATTATTTTCTTTTAGTCATTGATTTAAACTTATAGATAAGATATATAATAAGACTTATTAAATATTTTGTTATACGTAGTTTTTTCGTAAATGATTTGTTTCGTTTGTAAGTCAGAAATAGGTTCCAATTTTGTTACATTATTTGTTACATAGATATTTTGTGTGTAATCTGAAAATGAGTTTACTATTGATATTTCGTTTAACTTAATGCTACAATCGTATATCTTAATTATATTATTTCCTTCTATGAATATTTTATTTTGATTACAATTTTGTTTTAAATTTGTTTTCGGTAGATTCCAGGTAACAACAATGTTGGGCTCTACATAACTAATTTGATTTGTTTTAAAAGTTTTACTATATTTGCATTCTGCTGGTATCTGTGTTATAATTCCATTTATACATTCATTTATTTCTTGTTTTCTAGTAGATTTTATGTATGTTTTATTTTTTGTATATAATAAGTTTCTTGAACATTTTCTGTTAAAGTATTATTGTTATGGTCTGGGTAGGGGATAATTTTGAAAAGTGGGGTTTTGGATATTAGTCTAGGTATGTATGTGCGAGATTATTAGTATTTCGTTCGTATCTGATTTCAACCAAGTAGATGTTTTTATGTTTAGAATTTTTTCAGTATTTATATCGACTATGTATTGATGATTCAAAAGTTTTGGGTTAAATATTCCGAGTCTTGTCAACTGCATGCCTAATTCTATGTCTTCTATGTATTCTGTGAAATGCTCTAAGTTAAATACAAGGATATTTAGTTTTTTGTCTGTATCTTGACTAATGGTGAGGTTGTTTAATATTTCAATGTTTTTGTTGACTGCGTCTATAATGTGGTTAAGTTCGTCGTTTTGGGCATTATTTGCTGTTAAACTGTTAATTTTGTCTTCTAGTTCTTCATTGTCGTTCTGGTCTAAAGTACCAAATAGATATTTATTTACTGTACCTACAAAGTAAATAAGTCCTCTTTTGTTTCTCTTTATTATTCTGATGCCATTCATTTCACGGTTTAATTTCTCAGTTAGGTATTGGATGTGCATTAAATTTTTATATGGTTCTGTTTGCTCTAAAAAGTTGTTGTAGGTGATTTGTACTTTGGTTAAATTTACGGTTAGATAATGAAATTCGTAATCTGAAGGTAGGTCCATAATTCCTGTTTTAAATATAAGATAGCCGTTTGGTGCTTTGATGGGATTAATTTCTATACTTTGTGTATGTGTTAGGGATGCCATTGATAGGAGTAGAAGCAGTAATATTGGAATGTCTGAAATTAGTCAGTATATTTGCTTTGGTGAATTTTCTTTTTTTTCTTGAATTTTGCATAAGTGGGTATGTCTTTTAGTTTGGAAGTTGTTCTTAAAGTTTTGGTTCGACTATTGGAACATATAATTTCAACATAAGCTTGTTGGAATATTAAAAAGTCTGCATCGTCATGGAAATAGATCGCGTTATTTTTTGAGCATAAATATTCTTTGATTAGTTCTTTCGCGGAATGATTAGTCATTTCTTTATAAGATATTTTTATTTTTGTTTTATGAAAAAAGCGAATAGTTTCGACTTTGTCTTCGTTGCTTTTAAGAAATTCGATTTGATGGTTGTAGAAATTCAGAGGTTTTTCAAAAATAGTTATTAAGTTTTGATTATCTTCCTGAGCACTGTGTATTGTTGCCAGGGAACTACTTGTTTCGTCTCCTAAAAAGTTTTCGTCTATTTTAACTCTAGAGAGGGCATCGGCCACATAATTTTCTTTTCCGGGTAAATATTTTATTTTGTAATCATTTATTCTGTATTCATTTAATCTGATTTTCCAACGCTGTAATTTCATATTGGGTTCTTTAATGTTGGATAACCAAATGAGTGATTTGTGATCACTTAGGATCTCGAAATGTCTTCCGAAGAGATAGGGTCTGAAATATTTAGTTGCCCATACAATTGCTAATAGCTCTTTTTCTATAGGTGAATAATTGAGTTCATGCTCATTAAGGGTTCTGCTAGCAAAACAGATAGGTTTATGGTCCTGTGAAAGGACAGCGCCTAAGGCGACGTTACTGGCGTCTGTAAGGAA
The DNA here is from genome assembly GCA_035045865.1 of Drosophila austrosaltans. Lineage (NCBI taxonomy): Eukaryota > Metazoa > Arthropoda > Insecta > Diptera > Drosophilidae > Drosophila > Drosophila austrosaltans. The sequence goes on along the minus strand of JAWNOQ010000073.1, from coordinate 6,892,069 downwards.
AAAGGTTTTTTGAAATCGGGGTATGCGAGTATGGGATCATTGGTGATGAGAAGTTTTAATTTCTCAAAGGCTGAAATATAATCTGGGTTATCTTTGTTAATTTTGGATCCTTTCTTTAATCCAAGGGTTAAAGGTTTTGCAATCTTTGCGAAGTTAGGAATAAACTTGCGGTAGAATCCGCATAAGCCTAAAAATGATTTGATTTCTTTCGGTGTTTTAGGAACCGGGAATTTTAAAATTGCTGTGATTTTGTCTGGATTTGGTTTAATGCCGTCTGTGGTTATAATGTGACCTAAGAATTCTGTTTCCTTTTTCAAGAATTCGCACTTATCTAATTGTAATTTTAAATTTGCATTGCGTAATTTAGTAGACTTTTTGGATTGATGCTAAATGTTCCTCCAATGAAGTGGAGTAAATGATAATATCATCCAAATAAACCAAACAATCTTTGTAGATAAGATCTTCTAGTAAATTATTTATGCATCTTTGGAATGTGGCTGGTGCATTTTTCAAGCCGAATGACATTCGTGTGAATTCGAAATGCCCATGTTTTGTTGAGAAAGCGGTTTTTCAATAGATTTAGGGTCCATTTGAATTTGATGGAATCCCTTGGCAAGGTCAATGGTTGTAAAATACTGGCATTTTCCTAATTTGTCAAGAATTTCATCCATTATGGGTATTGGGTATTTATCATTTAAACTGCGATAGTCTATGACTAACCGGAACTTTTTTTCTTTGGATGCGTCCTCTTTCTTGGGAACGATCCATATTGGTGAACGATAGGGCGATTCCGATTTTCGGATTATTCCCTGTTGTATCATTTCGTTAATTTGCTTATTTACTTCTTCATCAAAAATTTGTGGATGTTTATAGGGGTGCGTATATATAGGGTCTTCGTGTTTAGCTTAATGGTACTAGTAAAAGTCAAATTTTCACCTTTCCTGTACTGAATATCGCTAAAGTCGTATAATATTTTTTTTAACTTTTCTCTTTCTTCTGAATTTAAATGATCCAGTCGGAATTCATTATTTTCTTCAATGTTGTTATTTATTTCGTATGCAAATGCATCGTAGTCAAAATCTGCAGGGGGGTAAGGAATTGATTCTGATGTCTCTTCTTCATTGTTGGTGAACTCAAAATAGAATTTATGATTTGATAATGTTACACTGTTATCATTGTAATCAATAAGAGCTTGACTTGCTCTGAGGTAATTTCTGCCTAATAGAATATCATACGTAGTTGAAAAATTATGACAATAAAATTTTTGGGTTGTTTGACATAGTTTGCTGGGTGCAAAGGAAATACTTTTATTAAGCTCAATTACGCCTTTTATCGTCTGAACATTCAATTTTTCTGAGGTTTCGGGGAAATTAAAGAAGTTTTCGTTGATAAGGTTTATTGAAGAATTTGTATCAATGATACATTTAAGAGGTGTGTTGTTTATAGTTAATAAGATATAGGGGTTTCTTCCGTTTGATCTATCTGATGAATTGGTTCCGAGGCTGTCTGATGAAAATTTTCGGACCAGTCCATCCTACTCTGATGGCCTAATTCGTTTTGTAAGTGCGTTCAATATGCCCGAGTTTGTTTGTTGTGCATGGTTAGTAGTCATGTTTTGGTTAGGTCGGAATCTGTTAGCGTCAAAAATGTTATGCCGTTGGTAATTTGGTCGTTGGTAGTATGGTCGTTGGTAGTTTGGTCGTTGGTAGTTTGGTCTAAATTGATTGTTTGGGGGTCTTAGATTGGGTCTTGGGTTGTGATTAACTGGTTGATAAGGTATTGGGTTATAATTGGGTTGAGGTATGAACTGATCATAACGTGGTTGAAAGAGTGTAGGGAATCTTTGAGTGTTGTTAGTAGTGTGATAGGGGGTTTTAAATGATTTCTCAAATGTGGGTTGTTTGTGGGTTGACTTATGCATATCAATAATATCTTCAACTAAGCCCTTTTCTTGTAAGAAACTTTTTAATGATAGTAAATCTGGAATATTAGTGTTTACGATTCTTAAATATATTTGCATTGGTAATTTTTGTATTAATTTCTCAGTGCTTGAGTTTATGAGTCTGTGAAAATATGTTTTTTCGTATGTATCGTTTTCTAATTCTAGCTTACTCTTTAACTTTTGTTTTCTGCGTTCTGCTTCGTCCAGGAATTCTCGGATGTTGCCTTTGAAGGGGGTGTTACGGAAATTCTCCAACAGCGTCTCATTGGGTGTCCGCGGTTTAAAATTCAATATCAGCTGGTTTCGTAGATCGGTCCAGGTAGTTAAGGTTGTTGTTCCCAGGGTACGCATAACTTCACCGCTGATACTGCGATCAATGTACCCAAGCATCACATGTTGTTGACGGGTATCATCAGTAAAATACATGGAGAGTATGTAGTCAATACGATTTATAAAGGTAAATAGTGCATCGGGATTGCCGTTGAATTTTTCAACACTTCCAAGTTGGTGGACAGCTTCCGCCATACTAGATTCGGTGAGTGGTGGATGAACCATTTTATTTATTTTGAAGATTTGTTTTATTATTTGATCGTTGATATAATATTTTAGATATTTTAGATTTGTTGTTTTTTTTTTTTTATATATTTCTTTTATTGAATTTTTGGTTTTAACTTATGTATATCTCGTGTCTTCTGGCACGAAGATTCTTCTGCGGATAAAACAGGTTGTTTAGTGTCTTCTGGTATATTTCCAGTTTTTATCGGTACAAAGGTCCTGGTATTTAACTCAGGTTTGAAACCTTAGCAGAAAAAGTCTTTGTTGGAAACACAAGTTTTGCACTGCACTTTAACTTTTTGTTTTATCCTACCGACTGCGCCAATTTTATATTTTTGTTTAACGTTGATTAAAAAAAATGTCCTTATTTAATTTCAACGGAGTTGTTCTTTTACAAAGGATACTTATATTAACGTGCACTTAATGATGAACTAACTGCTTGTGTGTTAAATATGAAAAGGAATCGCGAATCAAAAATGTAAAGGAGAACTAAACTCTAACAGAAGTGTTCGCGTATCAAGAACTGAACTGAACCGCAAGGAAGAACTGAACTGTTCGCGTATCGAGTGTAAAGAAGAACTAAAACTAATGTCTTAAAGTTCTAAGATTATTTATAGGAGATTTTTCGGGGGTGGCGTGATTTTTGGGAGTTGGCTAAAGTGGCCTGATCGATTCTGATTGGTCACTTCGAAGATTTGTTTTGGATAATGATATTGATAAAGGGTGTAAAGTGATCTTCTTGTTTTGGACGCTGCAGCTGCGCGTATGAGTTAGATGGGGTCATTTGTTTATAATATAAAAAGGGATCAAGATTTGCTTAGCTTGCATTTTTACGCGTGGGAATTGGATGGGGTGAATTGTTTATAACAAAATAAAAGAGGGTCAAGATTTGCTGAATTAGCAATTTAAAGATGGGGTGAATTGTTTATAATAAAGTAATAAGAGTGGTATTATATGGGGAGGCGGATATATTACTATAAATATTTTACTAAAGAATGGAATGGAAAGAATTATTATTTCTCCATATCCAAAGAGTTAAAGAAAATTTCAAAAAGTCATATAAATGCATAACGCAGAACAGGAATATTCAGACAGAAACGCTGAATAAGCATGCAATAATTCTGGTTGACTCTTTTAAGCAATTTTTAGCAATTTAAAGATGGGGTGAATTGTTTATAATAAAGTAATAAGAGTGGTATTATATGGGGAGGCGGATATATTACTATATATATTTTACTAAAGAATGGAATGGAAAGAATTATTATTTCTCCATATCCAAAGAGTTAAAGAAAATTTCAAAAAGTCATATAAATGCATAACGCAGAATAGGAATATTCAGACAGAAACGCTGAATAAGCATGCAATAATTCTGGTTGACTCTTTTAAAGAGGCACGAATATTACTGCATAAAAATAAACTAAATATAGATAGCACGAACTGGTCAAAGATTTCAAAATTATTGATCAAGTTACGAGGAAATCTAATTCAAATAAAGGAAAAATACGAGTTGGACATATTTGTACCAACAGTTCTGAATTCACCTTTAACTATAGAGGTTGAAGAACATAAAGAAAAATTAGAATTGGAAAGTGAAGAATCAGACGAAGGAGAAATTGGAGAAAAAGATCTACACGATCTAACAATTCCCGCGTCATACATTGTCTGAACAAGACAACGATTCTGACTTTGAATTAGATACAAGCGTTATACCCACAAATAACAAAATGGCTGAAGCCAATGCTCAAAGAGCATACATGAAAGATATCTCCAGTGCCATTACAGAACTTAATGGCCAAAAGGTGCATCTTCAAAGATTCATAAGAGCTTTGAAGCTGGTTAACGTCACCAAAGGAGATTATGAGGACATAGCTGTTGAGGTAATAAAATACAAAATTATCGGCCCAACACTATGCAAAGTTGAAAATTTGACAACAATTGATGCAATAATAAAGAAATTGCAAGAGACTATAGTCGGTGAATCATCCGACGTAATAAAAGCTCGGTTGTCAAAAGTAACACAGAAAGGAAAAACGGCCGACAAATTCACAACAGAAATCAATAGTTTGCGAGAGCTCTTGGAAGCTTCGTATATTGGTGAAGGCCTATCAGCAGAACAAGCTGAAAAATTCAGTAGGAAGGAAGCCATTAAAACAATGGTAGATAACTGCGAACAAAGTAGGACAAAGACAATAATTGAGGCTGGAAACTTCAAAAATATGAATGAAGCCATCACTAAGTACTTAGAAAAGAGTACTGAAATGACTGGCACTCCTAATTCAGTATTGTTTGCACAGAGGGGCCGTGGTAGTTATAACAACTCATATAATTATCGCGGTAGAGGAAATGGTCGCGGTTATTATAATAACTATAATAACCGTAGTAACCAGAATTACCAGCAAAACCGATACAACAATAATAACAACGGCAATAACAATAACAATCGAAGAAACAATAGAGGAAACAATAGAAATAATAATAACAGAGGAAATAGATCAAATAACCATACGATTTTCATATCGTGAATTCCCTTTTCGCTATTCCATGAGATGGAATACTAGGAGTCGATTTTATGATAAAATACAACTGTCAAATAGATTTCGATCACTCTGAACACTGGTTGGTAATGAGACCAGACAATCTAAAATATCCTATTTTCGTACCAATTACGTACAGTTCTGGCAATAATTCCTTAGTTCTGCCAGCAAGATCCCAAGTTGTCCGAGTTAAACTCACAAGATGACAGTGTATTGATTCCGAATCAAGAAATTCAGCATGGTATTTACATAGCAAATACCATCATAACATCCCAAAATGCGGTCATAAGACTGCTAAATACAACAGATAAAGATCAGATAATAAATATAAATAATCTAAAATATGAACCACTTTCGAACTACGAAGTAGTTAAATTAGATCCAAAGCAATGAGAAAAGTCAGTACTAACAACATTATCAAAGAATTTTCCACCACAATTTCATGACAAATTGATGGTATTATGTAAAAAATACAGTGATGTGTTCAGCCTTGAGACTGAACCAATAAGTACAAACAATTTCTATAAACAAAAGTTAAGACTGATGGATGATGAACCTATTTACATAAAAAACTATAGAAATCCTCATAGTCAAAAAGACGAAATTCAAAAACAAGTCCAAAAATTAATAAACGATGATATAGTCGAGCCCTCCGTATAGCCCACTTCTATTGGTACCGAAAAAATCCCTACCAAACTCTGAAAATAAGAAATGGCGATTAGTAATTGACTATCGTCAGATTAACAAGAAATTATTGGCAGATAAATTTCCACTCCCTAGAATTGATGATATCTTAGATCAACTAGGTCGAGCAAAATACTTTTCATGCTTTGACTTAATGTCAGGTTTTCATCAAATTGAATTTGAAAAAGAGTCACGAGACATTACATTTTTCTCAACATGTAATGGCTCATATCGTTTCACGCGATTACCATTCGGTTTAAAAATAGCGCCAAATTCGTTCCAGAGAATGATGACTATAGCGTTTTCTGGACTTGAACCTTCTCAAGCTTTTCTTTATATGGATGACTTAATAGTCATAGGTTGCTCCGAACAACACATGCTCAATAATCTACACGATGTTTTTGAGAAGTTTCGGCAGCACAACCTAAAGTTACATTCTGAAAAATGTTGATTTTTCATGCATGAAGTCACCTTTTTGGGACACAAGTGCACAGATAAAGGAATCTTGCCTGATGACACAAAGTATGAAGTCATTCAAAATTATCCAGTCCCACACGATGCGGACAGCGCTAAAAGATTCGTTGCATTTTGCAATTATTACCGAAGATTTATAAAAAATTTCGCTGATTATTCTCGTCACATGACAAGATTATGTAAGAAAGATGTAAAATTCGGATGGACAGTTGAGTGCCAAAACGCATTCGATCATCTATAATCAGCATTAATGAATCCCACTCTGTTGCAATACCCTGATTTTAGCAAAGAATTTTGCATAATCACGGATGCAAGTAAATTCGCATGTGGAGCAGTCCTAACCCAAAATAAAAATGGACTACAACTTCCAGTTGCATACGCATCCAGATCTTTCACAAAAGGTGAAAGTAATAAAAGTACAACAGAACAAGAATTAGCGGCGATTCATTGGGCAATTACACATTTCAGACCATACATTTATGGTAGACATTTCACTGTCAAAACGGACCATAGGGCATTAACTTATTTGTTTTCAATGACAAATCCAAGTTCAAAATTGACTAGAATGAGACTTGAATTAGAGGAATATAATTTCACTGTAGAGTATCTAAAGGGTAAAGATAATTTCGTAGCCGACGCGCTATCAAGAATCACGATAAAAGACTTACAAAATATACAAACAAATAATAAAATTCTGAAAGTCACTACCAGAAAAAAAGGAAACAGTTAAATTCCTGCGCAGAAAAAGAAAAATATGATGATATAAAAGATTTGCAAAAGCAATCTATTAATGCTTCTAAGCCCAACGTATATGACGTCATTGTAAATGACGAAGTACGAAAAGTAGTGACCTTGCGAACAACAGACACTCTATGCACATTTAAACATGGCAAGAAGGTTATAGCAAGAATTGACATCTGCAATATGTACACCAATGGAATTCTCGACTTAGGTCAATTTTTCCAAAGGCTTGAAAAGGAAGCCGGTATACTTACTATCAGCCAAGTCAAAGTGGCACCGAGCGAAAAGATCTTTGATACAATTTCAATAGAGTCTTTTAAATTAATGGGCAATAAGAATTTAATATCTTTAAGAGTAGCGCTACTCAAGCCGGTGACCCTATTATCAAATAATGATAAAGAAAAAGAAGCAATACTGTTTACGTTCCACGATGATTCAATACAAGGAGGTCATACGGGAATTACAAGAACATTAGCCAAAATAAAAAGGCATTATTATTGGAGAAATATGGCACGAGATATATCTCATATATAAAAACATGTAATAAGTGTCAAAAATCGAAAATAACAAAACAGACTAAAACTCCATTAACAAAAACTGAAACGCCACAAATGGCTTTCGATCGGGTAATTGTGGATACGACCGGTCCACTTCCCAAATCAGAACAAGGAAATGAATATGCAGTAACTTTAATCTGCGACCTAACAAAATACCTTGTAATTATACCTGTAAAAGACAAAAGTGCAAAAACAGTAGCAAAAGCTATATTTGAAGATTTTATTCTGAAGTACGGTTCGTTCATTACAGACATGGGTACAGAATACAAAAATTCTATAATTGAAGATTTGTGGAAAAATTTGCATATTAAAAATATAACTTCAACTGCACACCATCACCAGACTGTAGGAACTGTGGAGCGAAGCCACCGAACACTTAATGAGTTTATACGTTCATACATTTCGGTTGACAAAACTGACTGGGATGTATGAGTAAGATACTTCGCATATTGTTTCAATACAACACCCTCTATGGCACATGATTATTGTCCATATGAGTTGGTTTTTGGTAAAGCCTCAAACTTGCCAAAACATTTTAATACAGTAGATAGAATTAACCCACTTTATAATATAGATGACTATGCTAAGGAATCAAAATTTAGATTAGAACAGGCCTATAAAAGAGCCAGAATAATGTTAGAACAGCATAAAGTTAAGAATAAAGAGTTATATGATAGGAAAATAAATAATATAGAACTAGCAATAGGAGATAAAGTTTTATTAAGAAATGATACAGGTCATAAGTTAGAACCTAAGTATTTAGGTCCATATACAATAGAAGAAATATAAAATAGAGATAATATTATAATAAAAGATAGTAGGAATAAAAAACAGGTAGTACATAAAGATAGGTTAAAAATTTTCAACTCCTAATTAGTTAATACATACAAATCAAAAAAAAAAAAAAATTTAAATATAATATATATATATATTTCTTTTTAATCAAATATCAACATTTTATGAAAATTTTTCTACTATATTTTATCAAACTTTAACAAAAAAAAAAAAAACACAAGAAATTTAAAAAAAAAAAAAATTATTTATTAATAAGTTAAATATAATCACATTTTAAAATAAATCCATAGAATTACGCTATTTTTCTAAAGGAGGGGGATACTCAATGCAATAAATAATATTATTACAAATATATTGTAACATTTTGTTATAATGTTTATGTATGTATACAAGATTTAAGTGCAATGCCACTTACTGGACATTGCTGAGTCGGCATATGTTACATGCGCGACCACTTTGTCACCAAGTAACATGATACATCCTCACTCTCCCGCTGTGGCGGCACATTCTAAATATGCTTATGTAAACATTTATGTATAAGCAGACCGCTCCTCTGCCGGCGTCACTGACAGCGCAGCTACGCGGTCTTAGCTGTAATGAACCATGGTTATAGATTTAAGAATCATTATAAAAAGAGACCTCGAAGCAACTACACAATGATTATGGAAAGTGAACACTAACTGAATACATCAAGAATTAAATAAAGAATGTTTTAAAGTGAACACAAAAACTCTGAAGCTCTTATTATTCAAACGGACTTATAAAATATTGGTGCTCCGACATTTCGTATGATACAATATGTCGTATCTATGTCGGGTCGTCTATAGCCCTTACAGCTATTGTTTTCATTCCCTTTTTGAAGTGTCCTAAGTTTATTGGTTCAGTGGTATCCAGCCACAATGATTGGGAATACAGCAGGTCTGTAAGTGTAATTCAAACTGACGTATTGAGGGAGACTGAGATAGCTGTTGCTGTACGTGGTCCGTAAAATTGCTTTGTGTGAGCAATATAAATAGAAAGAATAGCTCGAGTCCGAAAGACTTCGGAACTCGTGAAAACAAAAGCAAACGCTATAGAGAATATTCATTTTAAGCCAACCCCGACATCAGAAGTGGAATCGGCACCACCTGCTACATTTTCGTTTAATAATGGAGCAACAGCAGACCCGGAACGTTACATTGCCGAAATTCATGGATGGTGTGCGACTGCGGACATAGTATTGGCGGAGCAGACGTTGGAAGGAAGTGCTCTGATTATGGCCTTAAACAACTTAAACAACAAAGACTCCAGCGGCTATGTTTTTAAATCTTCTCTATGCTAGTTGTTTGGTGACTTTGTTGACAACAAAGTGGAGTAATATGAGTCTTGAAGAGGTAGCTGTCACAATTGTGCTTGCCCACATGGCCAACTTTGACAGTCGGTTGTAAAGTATTGTATTTACGGCAAACATAAAAACTTGGAAAAACTACAGTCGGTACTAAAGGCGTTCACGGTTGAGAAAAAACGAAATTCTGGGCGAGACGACAATTCGGGACCAGATTACAAAGATAGGAAAAACATTTTTGCAGTGTGCCATTTTTGTGCAAAACCCGGTCACATTATTGCAGAGTGCAGAACCAAGGTGCGAGAAGATAATGAGGGAAAAAAACCACTGTGAGAGAAGCCAAATGTGATTTGTTTCCAATGCGCCCAGTCTGGTCATTTCGCAAACCAATGTTCAAATAAGGCGGCAGGAGCGAAGAAGGGACTAGTCCATTAGAAGGCGGTAAATCAGTGCTCTGTGTCCGACCCAAAACGAAGTACGGCACAGCGAAGTGAGATCTACCCGATTATATTCGACTCCGGAGCAGAGTGCACTTTAGTTGTTCTCCTTTTACGAGTCCTTTATTGGTTGTAAAAAAGAAAAATGGGTCTGACCGTCTCTGAGTTGATTACAGGGCATTGAACTCGATCAGATTTGCAAACAAAAATCCATTGCTGCTAATCAGAACCCAAATTGCTAGACATAGACAGGCAAATTTTTTTACGTTCTTGAATATGGCAAGCGGGTTTCACCAAAATCAGAACCACCTGAATCCGTGGAATACACTACTTTTGTAACTCCGGATGGTCAATATGAGTATTTGACAACGCCTTTGGGCCTTAAAAACGCACCATCTGTTTTCCAGTGTGCTGCTTTGATGGCGTTAGGTGAACTCGCACATTCATATGTAATTGTCTATATGGATGAAATAATGGTGGTGGCATCAACTAAGGAGTTAAACTCTGAAAGGCTAAAAAAAGTTTTAGACGTTCTCACGAATTGCGGATAGTCAATATAGACCAGGAAAACATACGTCCCACGTTGACTTTTTGTCCAGAAATTCCCTGCCTTCGGAACCTAGTTTAACATCAAGCAGAGTTAGCGGAAAAGACCCTAAGATAGTGAAAATAGTCGGTAAGTTTGGGTCTAATAGCACGGGGGAGTTAAGAGTTTAAGTTAGCTCTAGAACCGTCATTGAATTGTTGATTTGAGACGAAAAGTATACTAAATAGTTTTCGGTGTTGCAATTTCGCATGGTTTTAAAGTGCGGTGACACACGGCAATACCTTCGGTTAATATCCAGGTTCTTGTCGGCAAGGCTGGAAATTTGAGTGCACATATCTGCGATTTAATAGCTAATTATTTAAGTTAATATTAGGGTTTTTGAAAATATATCAATATATCGATATTTTTTGCTTAAAGAATATATTTATATCGGAATATTTTATTGTCCAAATATCGAATATTTATTGCGATATTTTTTATATATTTGCATTGGTCACTCTTGTAATAAGTGAACCAAGCGCAAATGTACAGAAATTGAATAAGGTGAAAACGGATTATTCTGATTTCAAAAATGAAACAGCTAAATGTAATTTGTGCCATAAAGTAATAAAGTAATAAAAAGTAATAAAAAGAAGTTGTAACACATAAAATATGGCGTCGCCTATGAAAAACAAGGACTATGATACTTTTGTTAAGTGCAACCAAAACATCATTTAAAGTGGCGTAATTTTTCGGTTTGCGCGTGTGTGTAATTTTAAAGCTCGGAGTACACACACAATTGAATTTCTCTAAGATGGTTTCGCAAATTATAATTCTAAACTTTTATTTGTTTGTATTAATAATTGGGTTTCGATGAACTCTGGAGAAAACCAAATAATTCAACAATCTTTCAGAAGCGCTGAATCTTCCAAAGGTAAGTAAGTAAGTTTATAAACTTTTTTTCACTTTAGAAAATTGACAAAAGGCAAATGAGGATTAGAAGCCATTGCCTTTATAATTTGCTTAGACAACATGCCTGTCCCGTGCGTGGAGGAAGTAGGCCTAACACCCCTTCTCAAGACATGTGTGCCACAATTTAAAATGCCTGGCCTGTCCAAGGCAAGCACTTATTTCGTTTTTTTTTACTATGTACTATGCCAAATATAAATTTTTTTCCAGTTAACAACATTAATCGAAGAAAAATACAGGATGCCTAATCACCTCTGGTAGCTCAGACCTTCGGTGCGACTTGCTTCGGCAATAAATTCTGTTCTGTTCGTGAGTCTGCGACTCACGATGTCGTATAACGGATACTCATATCACAGAAAGCGTTTTTTTTAAATCTTTGAGTACCGAAAACTGGAGTTACTTATTCTTATTATACTTGTTTTTTGGGAAGGTCTATAAAGTTATTGTGGGAAAAAAGTTGAAAAAAAAATCAAAAAATATTGATAAATCGATATCATTTTGATATTTTTTAAGTTTAAAAATATTTCCATGCATATTTCTCCTACTAAATTCAATTAAAACGAGTTTTTTATATCAAAAATCAACTTTTTAATTTTTATGACTAATTCAGATTAATGTTTTGTTGCAATTTTTTGATTGTATTCGTTAATTTTTTTATTTTTAAATTAAATTTGAGTAATTCTTATTTTTTAGCTCATTTTTAACAATATTATTATCAAAATTATCTTTTATGTGTAATAAACTTAACATTTCGGAACTATAATTGCTTTCTTCGATATCCTTCAGTAGTCGCACGTGTCTTATTGATGCAATAAGTAAGTCCGATGAGGCTGACAGCATGTTGAAAAGGTATTTATTGTGCCATGTTCGGCTAATTTTGCACCATATATCCTGTCCATCTTATAACACCCGTTATCAATTTTCGTCTTGAGCAGAAGCTTAGCGCTACTAGCGCCCATCTCTTTGAGCAGTTATACTACAAAATTAATTTGATTTTGTGACGAAGTACTTTTTTTAAAACCCTTTGTCACAATGCAATGTCTAAATCATTTTTTAATAGTTAGCTGGTATACATTTTTCTATAAACTAGTTCCCAGCTGAGCATCTTTAGCACACAGCTGCATACCTTCAAACACACGTCCACATACACATAGATACATACGCATAAGCACAATCATAGCGGGACTTCCACCAAAATCGACACCGTTACTGTTGCGCAGTTTGGCTAATCCCTTTGCTTCGCTTCAGACAACGAGAACCAAAAGTGCCTACTTGACAAATAGTTGTCGTCGTGGCAGCTTTTGTTTGGTCCGTGCCAGGCCGCGCCTGGCAGGCGTCATCTGCCAAAAGGCAGCAGAAGAATATTTAAGGAGAAAAATTGGGCAACTGCGCAAAAATGCGTAGGGAGATTCAGCGAAAATTACTCAAACAGTGCAGACGTAGAAAATCATAAGTGACAAGTAGTGCAAAGTGCAGTGATAAAATTAATCAAAAGATAACTAGTCCAAGGATAACAGAGTGAACTGAGCGGATACAAAACCCATCAAGGATTCATCAAACCAAACGCAACAGCAGCAAAGATTACAGGCAAACAAATAGAGAAACATAAGAATTTCAAGTGTAGTCGAATATCGCGGTGAGTTGGCCACAGGGCCTATAAATGTCCCTACCTTAATCTCATTTAACATTCCTCATTCCATAGACCAAAGTGCAAAGAATAGCAAGTGTGGTTAGGAAACAGTTAATCTATCTATTTTAAATAAAGTGTTGAAGAGGGCTTTTTATTTATTGATTTAAATAAGTAAGCTTAATTTATACGTCCGTTCGCTTTGACATTTTGGCACAGAAGGGCTGATTTGCCTTCTTACATCTATCGATACATTTTGTCACAATCCATAAAAATATAGGGTTACAGCAGAACCATATTATTAACACCCTTCCTTAATATGATTCTGTTTAACAATTACAATTTTAATTAAAATTCAATAATTTTAAACAATGACAATTCTTGTGCTTAGGCAAATTTTTTGTTAGTGTATCAGCTTTCATCTCCTGAGTTGATATATAATATAGTTCCACCTCGCCACTTGTAATAGCTTTTTAGGTGTTTCAGCATCTCCGCAGCCAATATCGATCAGCACTCGTCTCAAGTTCATTGCCTCCTTCGTAGCTGATGACATTGCCATATATTTGGCTTCTGTGCTACTAAAGCAACACAGCTCTGTTTTTTGGACTTCCAGGAAATAGGACCGCCTGGTAAGAAAACCACATACCCTGAGTATGATTTGCGATGACTGATATCACCGCCCCAGTCCGCATCCGCATAGCCTTCAAGTGCTTGGCCACATGAACGATATTGCAACTTGAAATTCATAGTCGTCGCCAAATACCTCATAACATGTTTCACTCCTGCAACATGTTCGCTGTGCGGTTCCTTGTTTCTTTGCGCCAATTTGATTACTGAATGGTAGATGTCGGGCCTCGACGTAAGAGCTATCCATATCAACTCTCCAATTAATGACTGCTACGTCGCCACATCCTCTTTAGCACATTTATCGTTATTGCACGCCACCTAGACACCTGCATCCAATGGTGTCGCCGCAGTCCGGCATATTTGCATGTTATGCCTTTCGAGCATGTCCTTTATACACCGAGCCTGGTTTATCTTGATACTGCCTGTATCGCCATCTCGATCTACCTTCATTCCTAAGAACTCTCGCAATTAACCCTTGTCGACGCATTCAAACTTCATCGATATTTGTTCTTTGATGGCAACTAAGTCATCCATCTTTTGGCATGCTATAGATAAATCATCAACATATATTAGTACCAAACAAAGATTACCTTCTATATCCTTCTGGTAAAGAGATGGCTCGATCTTGCAAGAAGTGAATCCTTTATTGCACAGTGCTGCATTTATCGTAATGTTCCACCCTCTTCCTGCCTGTTTTATCGCCTTGTTAAGTCTTAGCAGCTGCTGTGGTCTTGCCTTGTCCACGTATCCTCGAGGCTGCTTCATATAGACGACTTCGTTCAACTTCATCTCTTAGTTGAGCTGTCAACCTTGCCGGTCGTGAGTTTCTGGGCACTCTCACTATTAATTTTTTTCCTGCTCACATCGCGAATTTTTAATTTGTCAAAATTGCTTAAAAGCTTTTCTAATTAAATATCTTTCACAATTAATTGTTCTTGTTTTTCGATTTGTTGCTAAATATTAAATCACAGCTGTTGTTACTTTTTGTTTTAAACTAACAACAAAACTCTTTGCTTTGTTGTTGTGTCTCATAATCTTTGAATTTTTTCGTTTGTGCTTTACCTGCATGCACTCGCGATCTCTTTCGTACACAGTGTTGTTTGTGTGATCTTGCTCTCTTTTCTATATTTGCTTGTGTTAGTGCCCGTTTTGCGTTGTGCGTTCACTGTGCTCTTAACCTTTATCTCTTTCATCTTGAAAGCAGCTGTATGCCCTTGTATGGGACTTTTGGTTCGAATACGCCCTATTTTTTTAAATAAATCTATTTTGCTTCCGTTAGTTATTTTTCTGTTATTAATATTTACTATTAATAAAATTGAAAATAATTTAACAATGTTGGTCTGCTCAAGTAAGAAGTGCCCTCACCCTCTTAAAGACCAGGAAGATTTTTTGTTTTGTTGGCTGTGTGACAACGTTATGCATTTTAAATGTGCTGGTTACACAGTCAAAGTAAAGGACAGCCTCGGAAATGGTTGGGGCCTGAAATGGAGTTGTGAAGCGTGTCGGGATGCCGAGAGAGAGATGCGTGTATTTATGAGGCGCACACGTGAGGGATTTAAAAACCTGTCGGCTGGTCTTATGAAGCTTCGGGACGAGTTTTCTTCACTGGAAACTCAGTTTAATAGTTTTAAACTATTAAACGAATCCCCGAAGCGAAAGAAGACCACCTCAAGGAATTTGTCCCCCGGTCCGCCAGCGTCTCTTACTCTCGCTGCTCCGCACACGACTAATGACTCAAACACACCGAATTCACGGCACTTGATATTGTTTAAGAGTCCGATTGCATCCAATTGTGTGGATTCCATTGGAATTTCTCCCGATAATGGAATCACACAAGTTACCGCAATATCAGGTGTAGTCTCTGATTTGTCCGGGCGAATATCTTGCCCCAAGGATATTAACAATCAGATACTGACAAAAGGGGCTCGTAATGCATTGTCAGCCACTGTAGCTTCAGTGCCCAGCGCTGTGGCTGCTGTGCCGGCTGGTGCGTCGAGTTTACTTGTCGGTATACCACCCAAAAAACAGATATTTTTTTCGAGGCTTGACCTTAACACTACATCTGACGATGTCTTAGCCCATATCCGGCCCAACTCAGGCCTCAAACATAGCGGTGGAAAAATTAAAGTTTTCATATACCCGTGACATCTCGTCATTTAAAGTAAGTGTTCCGCCTAATTTTTTTTAACCGGAACATCTTAATATAAAGAGCATACGACGAAAACTAGAAATCGAAACTGTCTAGACTTTTTGTAGATAGTCTATCCTTTGATTTTCATGTTCTTGCTTTTACAGAGACGTGGCTGAAGCCAGATATCGCTAATACTTCGGTTTTATCCACTAAATTTTCAAATTATTGAAAAGAACTGATTATCCGCAATGGTGGTGGTGTGTTTATTGCTGTCGATTCAGCTTTTTCATCTAAAATTATTCAGTCCTCTTCCTCTCATGAAATTGAGTTAATTAGTGTCAAAATTTCACTTAAATCTTTTTGCACTTATGTTACTTGCTCTTACATTCCACCTCTTTCCGACTTAATCACATATAATTATCACTTGAAAGCAATTCAAGCAGTTTCTTCACTTTTTTCTGATAGAGATACCCTCATCGTTATTGGTGACTTTAATTTACCAGATATTTCCTGGTCCCTTTCTGATGAGTCCTCAGTGTTGTTACCCTCCTCGTCGCATTGCTTCATTGATGGTCTGTTTGATTTATCCCTTACTCAAATTAATTCTGTACGCAATTCAATTGATAAATCACTTCATCTTGTATTTGTGTTGGAATCCTCCAACTGCGTCGTTTCCAGGATTGAACCTCTCGTTTTACCAGAAGACAAATTTCATCCAGCCTTGGATGTAGAAATTGACCTTTCTTTTTCTGCGCCAACTTACAATACCCATCCGGTAACAAGAAGCCGCTGCTTTCGTAAGACTGACTTTGTCAGACTTAATAATGTTATTTGGAACCTTGATTGGTCATATCTGTACAATTGTCCAACCATGGACTCTGCGATTCACTATTTCTATAATATGCTTGGTTAAGTTTGTGTTCCTCTCGGAAGATCAGTTCGGTCTAATAAAACCCCCTGGTTCACTCGAGAGCTGTGCAATTTCAGAAATGTTAAGTCGAGATATTATAAGAGTTTTAAAAAGGCAGGTCGTCCATCAGATTTTTCTAAATATGCTATTGCTCCTTCAAATCATATTAAGCTTAACACGAAATGCTATAAGGGTTATCTTCGGCGATGTAAACTTCAGTTTTACAGTGATCCTAAGTTGTTTTACAACTTTGTGATCGCTAAACGGAAGACGAGCATAAGCCCATCCTTTTTAACTTTTGAAAATAAAACAGCGGACCGAGGTCAGGCCATTGCCGATATGTTTGCTGATTTTTTCAAAACAAACTATTCCTTAACGGAATACCACTCAAATTCCCCCTATCTTTATGAGTTAAAAAAGTCAATCAATCAATTAATTGACGATAGTCCGCTTCTCAGCGTGCTTAAGCAAGTCAAACCTGTATACAAGCCAGGTCCCGACGCACAGTGGGGCCTTTGCCCGAATAGCTGACCGAAAATCATTTTTTTCACCATCGCGTTTGGCAAAAATGAAAAGTGAAATCGACAGATAATACTTCAAATGCTATGGATCCAAAATATTATTGAAATCCGATAAGAGTTGTGGGTGCTACATCGTCTCAAAGTGGAGACATTTTTCATGTAAGAAAAAAATTTAGAATTTAAAAAAAAACTTGCAACTATGAAACTGTATATTGGCCGAATTAAACAACTGATCTTGAATATTTTTACTTTATTCGAAAAGTAGATCATTTTTTAGTTATTTGTTGTAAAAAATTTAATGTAATTTGAAATACTCAGTAAATTGGAGACGTTTCAAAAATACACTAAATTTTCGCATTTTTTAAACTTTAGTGAAGGAAAAACAACAGAGATTCACGGAGATTCACGATATAATTATATACACGTGATAGAGAGAATATTTACCTATTAGACCTATATAGTGTAGTCTTGCGCTTTTTTGCGCAAATCTGTCAAAAATTCAAAAAACTAATGCAACCTCGCGTTAAAAACGCGTTTCAGGTACAAGGAAGAAGAAGAGCGCATGCAAATTTGTCAGCAGCGTGTGTGTAAAATCGCGTCCGAAATACTACCTGACGATGTTTACATGTTTAGAAGGTCTTAGAAAATAAATAAATAATATTTTAGGTCATAGAAAATCGGGTCTACCTACATTGTTTGTTAATTTTTTGGATTTCCCCGATTACCTGTTTCAATTTGAAAACCAATTTTGTTGTTACCTAATTAATCAAAAAAGGTTATTACAAACAAGTGCAATAGTTTGCAATGATGCAAAAATGTTTTTTTACCTAATGATTTAAGAAAAAATGGTATATATAAATGTTTTTTACCTAATGATTTAAGAAAAAATGGTATAAATTGCAAACTATTGCACTTGTTCGAGACAGTTTGTTCTTGACTTCATAAGAGGAAACAGCTTTTTTGTTGAATAGTATTTTTGAATATAATTCAATTATAATTTAAAGTGGAAAAATGGATTTGAAGAATTCTAAGATTTTTGAAGTTTTTCGGGCTGTTAAAAATCAAAATGAATTTGTATCAGAATTGCTTAAAGTGATGGGCCTTGTACCCGAAGACGTTAGCAAGGAGATTGTGACGAAACTTAAAAACACCTACATTAACATGAAACGAAAATGGAGTGGGTTTCAAAGAAAAAACCCTGAATTTATTGGGATCTACGAAAACTGGCTTGAGCTGTCTACATCATTGGATTCAATAGAGGATTCAATAGAGGATTCAAGAGAGGAAGAAGTTTACCCATCTACTAGCCAAGGAAGAGGAAGGCCACCTAAGATTATTGAAGAGTGTTCATCTGTTACAAGGAAACGTAAGCTCGGGAATGTTGGAGAAAGCTTTACAACAGAGAATCTGTCACAAGCGCTATCTTTGAAATATTCAAGGGAACAGGAAAGAACTAAATCGACTGTAACAAAAGCTGTTCTGACTGCCAGTCCAATGCGGATGACCAGGATTAAGGAAAGTATTCCTACGCCACCCAACATTCTCGTCACCAAATACAGTAACCAAGAAGCGTTTTCCTTGTTTATGGACTTGGAATTAAGCAAGGATAAATATGAAATCTTACGGAGTTCCTTATTAAGGCATAACATCGACGTTCTTCCGGGATATAAAAAAATTGCAATTGCGAAAAAGGATGCAGTCCCTGCCAATAAAATAATCACAGAGATATCGGCAGAAGTAAAACTACAGGACTTGATGGATCACACTGCGAGTCGTCTAATTGAAAGTTTGCCGGAAGCACAGGTGGAGCTACTTCCTAAAAATCTAACTCTATTGAATAAATGGGGGTGCGATGGATCATCTGGACAAAGCGCCTACAAACAAGTCATAAAAACCGATGACGAAACAATTTCTGATGAAAATATGTTTATGGCTTCTGTAGTTCATTTACGTCTCAGAAGTGAAACTTCTGAACATTGGAGTAATGTTCGACCATCTTCGATTCACTATTGTCGGCCTATTTTCTTTAAATATGCAAAGGAAACATCGGAATTAATCAAATCAACTGTCAGCGACATAAAAAATCAAATTAGCCATCTGGAACCAACTGTTATTCAAACCAAGAGTGGAAGAACGATAACGGTTAAGTTTCATTTTTTCCTCACAATGATTGATGGAAAACTGTTAAAGGATATTACAAACACCACCTCGACTTTAAGATGCCCCATATGCAAAAAAACTCAAAAAGACTTTCACAATTCAGACAGTTCAACGGATGAGGAAAACTGCTATGAATATGGAATTTCTCCGTTGCATTGCCGGATAAATTGCATGAAATTTATTTTGAAGTTAGCCTACACAATTCCTCGGCCAGGAGAAGCAAAAACCGAGAATACACCTCGAGAGGATATGCAAAGCAGAAAGGAAATTATACAAGCTAAGTTCTCCCGCAAGCTTGGATTAAAAGTTGACTGCCCAAAGTACGGATACGGGAATACGAATGATGGAAATACTGCGAGGAAATTTTTCGAAAATGATCACATAACATCATTGATAACAAGTGTTAATCATGAGATCCTTAATGTTCTAAACTGCAAGGAAATGATAAATGGTACTAAATTTGCCGAATATGCATCAAAAAAACAGCTGAACTTTTGACTGAATTGTACCCTCACAAGAAGCTAACCCCCACAGTACATAGGATTTTGGCTCATGGAAAGGATTTAATCGAGTATCAGTGCTTACCAATTGGAGAGCTGTCTGAAGAAGCACAGGAATGTAAGAACAAGGACTACAAAAAGTTTAGAAATACTAATACATTCAATATATCTCGGATTAGACAAAATGAAGACCTTTTCAACATGCTGGCAGCCTCATCGGATCCACTTATTGCCTCAATAAGACAAGTACGAACACGGAAAAACATAGCAGAAAGCAATTATAGTTCCGAAATGATAAGTTTATTAGATATAAAAGATAATGTTGAAGATTATTTTGCTGAAAATGAGCCACCAATATAAAATTTTTAAAATTAACCTAAAACCTAAAATTAACCTAACCTAAAAAAAATTAACCTAAAAAAAATTTTTTTTTTTTTCGCAATTTCAATAAAAAATTAAAACAAAACATTAAAAAATCTTATTTATCTTATCAAATTAGAATAATAAAGTTCATTTGTCATCAAAAAAGCGTTTTTTAAGTGAATTTTAAGGGTAAAATATGCCTAGAAATATTTTTCAACTTTGACCTTGAATATTTAAGCAACTCGAGCACGTGGCACCTCGGTAATAACTCCACTTGAAGCTTGAACAATTAGCTATCAAATGCTTTTTAAATTTTGAAAATCGCTTCACTACTTTAGAAGATATGATTTTTGATAAGCGAAATGAGAAAAGGCCCCACTGTGCGACGGGATTCCTGGTTCTGTCTATGTAAACCTATTCAGAAAGGAATCATTTATAACTCCTCTCCATAAAAAGGGTAGTAAGTCTGATGTTTCCAACTATAGAGGTATTTCCAAGTTGTCCGCTATTCTAAAAGCTTTTGAAAAAAATTTTATTTTTTCAATTGCAAAATTTTTGTAGTTCTATAATATCACCAGCCCAACACGGTTTCGTGAAACGTAGATTTACAACCACTAACCTTTTAGAATTTACATCTAGTACAATCAAAGGATTTGAAAGTGCAAAGCAAACTGATGTCATATATACAGATTTGGGTAAGTCTTTTGACTGTGTTAACCATAAGTTATTACTTATACAGTTAAACGCAATTGCATCCCAAAAATTCTACTCTGTTGGATTCGTGAGTATCTGACAAGCAGAACACAAAAGTTCTTATTTAAGTCTTCTTCTTCCAGATGCATCAATGTGACTTCGGGAGTGCCCCTGGGTAGTAATCTTTGCCCAATGCTGTTCACCCTTTTCATAGATGATCTTCCTTCCGCCTTGCTTCATTCATTTGTGCTCATGTATGTAGACGACGTTTAGCTTTGCCTTAGCTATATGGTTTCGTCTAGTAGATTGCAAGCTGATCTTAATAGTTTTCAGTGTTGGTGTCAGCACAATCTTTTAAACTTAAATACCACTAAGTGCAAGGTTATGTCGTTCTATAGGACCTCTCCTCAGATGATGACGTATTCCTTGAACAATGCTCCATTAGAACGCCTTGATGAAATGAATGATATAGGTGCACTCATCGATCGTAAATTAATCTTCAACTCCCATATTTCTACGATAATCGCTAAAGCCACAGGCGTTCTTGGTTTTGTCAAGAGATGGTCGTCCCATTTTGGAGTACAGATATTGTATATGGTCACCTCAATATGAGTCACACCAAATTAGAATTGAATCTGTTTATAAACAATTTCTGCTTTTTGCTCTTCGTGGTCTTAACTTTGATCGCAATGTCAACCTGCCATCGTACTCTAGTAGACTTCTCTTAATTAATCTTCCTTCTCTTACTAACCGTAGAATAATGATTGGTGTTATCTTCATGCACAAGCTCCTAATTGGATATATTGACTCGCCTGAGTTATTACATGAAGTAGATCTTTCGGTACCATCAAGGCCTACTAGAAACTATATTCCCTTATCCCTTGCACACTGCACTACTAACTATGCATTGCATAATCCCTTTCGAGTGCTGTCGGCTGATTGGACTTATCGACTTTATCGTGTGATCAGCCTATAATATCCTACTTAGCTCGTAAACAGCTGTAGCTTTCGTTATTTGTCTGTTTATTGTCAACTGCTCCCCGCGACTCGTACCGTACGTCATGCGGTTTGAGCCCTTCGGTCGGTTGGGCGGGAGGTTGTGGGCACTTAGTGCACCCGATGGAATTCGCGCGCAAAAAAAAAAAAAAAAAAACTCACTCTTAAGGTAGGCTGTGCACACATCCATTTGGTGCAAATATAGTTTCACTTTAGCTGCCAGAGCCAAAATCATCCGTATCGTTTCGTAACGACACACTGGTGAAAATGTTTCGGTAAAATTAACACCGAGTGTTTGTAAGCATCCTTTCGCTACCAAACGAGATTTGTACCGCTCCATGCTTCCATTACCATTCCTTTTGATTGTACACACCCACTTAGAATCAATCGCTTTTTGTCCCTTGGGTAACTCTGTTAGCGTCCATGTATTATTCGCCATCAGAGCGTTATATTCTTTGTCCATTGCTGACTTCCAAACTCATCGCTCTGAAGGTCGTCATTGCTCCATATATCCGATATTCCGATATAGCCGATATTCCTTGTCTTTTGCCCGAAATTTGCCTTGACGAGTCTTATGCAATCCTACCGCCAATTATCCAAATATTCGCAAACGCTCCACATTAGGTTTTCTTCCACACTAAGCCTCATAAGGTGTCTTGCCAACTAATACTCCTGTCGGTGATCTATTTCTAATGTAACATGCAGTCATTATTGCTCCTGCCCAAAATACTTCACTCATATCAGCATGTAAAAGCAAACTTCTTGCCATCTCGACAAAAATACGGTTTTGCTCGTTCTGCCACACCATTCTGTTGTGGGCTGTATGGTACTGTCAACTGGCGCACAACTCCAAAATCCTTTAAATATTTATCAAAGCGCCCGTTGACGTATTCCCGTCCGTTATCACTCCTTATAGCCTTCAGCTTACATCCAGTCTGTCGCTCTGCCATCTTTTTGAATTCTACAAATTTATCGAACACCTCATCTTTGGACTTTAGACAATATACAAATATTCGTCTCGACATGTCATCTATGAATGTTAAGAATGCTGAGCCGCCGATAGGCCATTTCTGGAATGGTGCACATACATCAGTATGTACCAATTCTAGAAGTTGTTGAGCTCTATGCTCGGTTGCCGCAGGGAAAGTCTGTGTGTGGAGTTTGCTCTTCATACAAGTGATTACATCTCATTAGAAAAATCCACATCTTCCATTACATGTACCATTCTGCATTTATATATCTTCTGGACGTTGACGCGTACAATGCGCAGTACGTTCAAGTGGTCCAAGCGACACCAGGACAAAGCCTGTTACGCGCGAACCCTATCAGACAGCATGCAAAAACGAAGTCGCGTGGACAACGGACGACAACTAAAATAATAATTAAGACTAACTACTAGATAGATAATTTAAAATAGTAGTTTTTAGAATAGATATAGAGAACTCTGATCCGATTACAAAATAAAGGCGGTTGTAGTCGGAACAGAGAACTCGAAAAGGTTCATGCAAAGAATAGTTGGAAGTACAGCGTTTTAAAGATAAAGGGACATAATTTCGGATTAGCCTACAAGGAACAGATAGATTGACCTGATTAAGTAAATTAGGACAATCTATTTGTCCATTTAGAAGCTTATGAATAAACAAAGTACCAAGCATTACTCTACGATTAAGTAAGGAGGGAAGGTTAATTAGAAGAAGTCTTTTAGAATAAGAGGGCAGGTTAACATTTCGATCCCAGTTTAAACCACGAAGAGCAAAAATTAGAAACTGTTTTTGAACAGATTCAATTTAAACTTGGTGTGATCCATATTGTGGAGACCAAACACATGATCCATACTCCAAAATGGGGCAGACCAGTGAAATAAAAAGAGTTTTGGTTGTGTAAGGATCGTCAAATTCTTTCGACCATCGCTTAACGAAACCAAGACAACACATGGCTTTATTGACAGTGATATTAATATGACGAGTAAAATTTAATTAGTGTTCCATGAGTACACCCAAATCATTAATCTCGTTCAAACGTTCAAGTGGGGTATTATTGAGATAATACACCACTAATTGAAAAGAGGATCTATGAAATGACATGACATTACATATTGAAACATTAAGGTTTAATAAGTTAATTTCACACCAAGTTTGAAAGTTATTAAGATCGACTTGAACAATACAAAGTTTAACATCATCAGCGTACATAAGCACACGAGAGTGAGTTACAACTGACGGAAGGTCATTAATGAAGAGCGTAAAAAGCAGTGGTCCTAGATGGCTACCTCGTGGCACCCCCACATTGATGGTCTTCAAAAGATAAGTTTTAAATAAAACTTTTTGTGTACGGTTATTAAAATATTGAGAAATTCAATTAAGCAGAAGGCTTGGAATCCCAAGTTCGTTCAGCTTGAACAAAAGCAGTGTATGATTGACAGAATCAAAAGCCTTACTGAAGTCAGTATAAATGACATCAGTTGCAATGCATTCCGGAATCCTTCGATGGCTAAAGAAGTAAACTCTAAAAGGTTAGTGGTAGTAGATCTACGTTTCATGAACCCATGTTGAGAACATGAAAGAATAGAACTACAGAAATGTTGCAGTTGAGAAGTTATAATTTTCTCAAATGCCTTCGGAATACAAGACAATTTGGAAATACCCCTATAATTAGAAGCTACGGATTTGTTACCCTTTTTATGCAAAGGAATAATAAAAGATTCTTTCCAAATGGTTGGAAAAGATGAAGTTTCAACGGACAAAGTAAATAACTTAAGAATCGGGGAAATCAAAGTCTCAGCGCAAAACCTGAGTACACAACCAGGTATCCCATCAGGTCCTGGTGAGTACTCGGGTTTCACTAAAGTAAGCACGCTGAGAAGCGAATCTTCATCGATCACAGGATTAAAGACACAATTAGACCTTTTCAACTGAAAGGGATATGAAAAGTTAGCTCGATGATCTTTGGGGGAATAGGTCGTTTTGAAAAAATCAGCAAACATATCGGCAATGGCCTGATCATCGTCTGCTTTATTATTTTCAAAACATAAATAGGAGAGGTGCACTGCCACCTTTCGTTTGGCGTTAACGAAGTTATAAAAATGCTTAGGATCACGGGAGAACTGAAGTTTACAACGCCTAATGTAATCCTTATACCATAGTGTATTAAGCACTGAAAAATTCGATCGAGCAACAGCATAGAGAGAGAAATCAGACGGTCGACCCGATTTTTTAAACTTTCTATAATATCTAGACTTTACATTTTTCAAATTAGTTAACCCACGTGTAAACCATGGCGGTTTGTTAGACAATACATGGGTCACACGTGGAACACAAGCATCAAAAAGTGAAAACATAGTATCATAGAAAAAACAAATGGCAGCATTCATATCATTACAGGAGTACAGATAAGACCAGTCTGTGGCAAGAATTAGCTCATTGAGCTTGAAAAACTTAGTTTTACAAAAGCAACGGGTACGAGACGTCGAACTGGTACCAGCATTTGATAACCGAAAAGGTAGATCAATAGTTAAGTCCAAAGTTGGATGGAAACTGTCTTCGGGGACGACTAAGGGATCAATCCTCGAAACAGTACAGTTAGAAGAATCTAACATAAATATAAGATCTAGTGATCTCTCATTTTTGTTACGCACAGGATTAACTTGGGTTAGGGATAACTCAAGGAGACCATCAACAAAGCAATTTGAGGAGAAGGGCAGCAACAAGGAAGACTCACCTGATGGAAGCCATGAAACGTCAGGTAGATTAAAATCTCCCAGAACAATAAATATGTCTGCATCCGAAAGAAGTGAAGAGACAAAGCGAATAGCTTCTAAATGGCTAGAATATACCGTGAAGTCAGAATTCGGTGGAATATACGAGCAAGCTAGAAATACAGAATAAGATTTCAAACACATTTTGACACTAACAAATTCAATGTCAAGAACAGCAGGTGGCAGAACTATTTCTGAAGGAAGATATGAATTTACGGCAATCAAAACTCCACCACCATTTTTGCAGATTTGATCGCATCTATAGGTTGAAAATATTGTGGGAAAAACAGAGGCATCAGAAATGTCTGGCTTTAACCACGTTTCTGTAAAGACCAAGATGTGAAAGTCAAAAGATTGACTATCTACAAAAAGCTTAGGAAGTTTAGATTTTAGTCCTCTAACATTCTGATAGGCCAGAATAAGGGACGAAATTAGTTTTTTGACCCGCCAGCTACTGACGAGCCAGAGGGTAGGAAAGGATTAGTTGTATTAGGCAGACGAATCGGAGGCCGATTTTTCTTTTTCTTAGCTGTATACTCCTTTATAACTAAATGTTCCGGCCAGAAATCTTTGTGACAAATTTGGTCAAAGACATTTGGTGGGACACTGATTTTAAATGACGAAATGTCACGGGTGTATGAAAACCTAAACTTTTCCACCACAAAGTTTGGCGCCACGACTTTTGCCCGGATATGGGCTATGAAATCATGTGATGTAGTATTGGGGTCGAGCCGCGAAACAAAGATTTGCTTTTTTGGTGGAATGGCTACAAGAGATCTCAATGCGCCAGTCGCAACCGCAGCAACAACATTTTGCACTGGAACTGCTGAGGCAGATGAATATCCCTGGGAGAGTATATTGGTCCGGACACATCGCACAAGCAGAGATGCCGGCGGATCGGGAGAGAAATTCCGAGGGATAGTCTTCATCCGCTTCGGTGACTCGTTTAATAGTTTATAACTATTAAACTGAGTTTCCAGAGACGAAAACTCATCACGAAGTTTCAGAAAGCCAGCCGACAGGGATTTAACTCCCTCTCTCGTCCGACGCATAAATAGACGCATATCCATTTCTACGTCCCGGCACGCTTCACAACTCCATTTTAGGCCCCCACCGTTTCCAATACTATCCCTTATTCTGGCTGTGTAACCAGCGCATTTAACATGCATAATGTTATCGCACAGCCAGCACAAAAAATAGTCATCTTGGATTTTTTGGGGATGGGGGCACTTTTTTGAAGAGCAGACAACCATTGTAAGTTAAATTAATAAAAAAATTAAAGTAGCAACAATAAATAAATAAATCAAAAAGTTTATAAGAGAGGCAATTTAAAATGAGTAATATGATATAAGGGCTATACGCACCAAAAAATAACACAAGTGTTAAAGTTTATTATGCACAAGAGAAAAAGAAAAAAAAACTGAAGAGACAGAAGTTAAGAGAAGTTAGTAAACACACAACAACAAAGACGGGTACAATCGCGAGAGTAACGGTCGCGATCGCGGGCAACGTAAAAACGCGAGAGCAAGCACCACACAAACAACAACACTAATGTGTCGCGAGAGCGCGAATGCAATTAATAGGGATCAAAAACACAAAATCAAAGTCTATGTAGACAAAACAACAAAACTTTGAGTTTTGTTATTAAATAAAGCAATAAGTAATAATAGCTTTGAGTGAGTGTTTAAGAACAAGCTACAATTTTTAAATCGCGTAATTTATTAATTCGGCACTAGATTCCACGAAATAGAATTTATTATATGCGGGATTAAATAAAAAATTTGATAAAAGCGAAAGCGCAAAAAAAAACACGACCGACTTCGTTGAAGTGAAGATAATCATATGATTATCATTTAACAAGATTCATTAGACTTGAATAATTTAAATGATCATAACTGTTGTGTCAAACTTCTGCACTTTTCCGTCTTGCTCCATAGCAAAGACTGCGTTTGTCCTGAAACGCAAACAGATTATTTCTTCGAAATGCTTTCAATACTATTTCACTGTCTTGGCGTACTGTTGCGCAACTCTAATCGAATACCACAGTGCATCCTCTTTCGATCGCTCTGTTGACTGACATAAAATTTGTCTCTATCCCTGGTATGAACAAAACATCCTCCAGCTTTAGCTCACAAAATCCTGCTACTACTGCTTTGATGACGTTGTTGTCGGCCAATACAACTTCTTCCGTGTGTGCGACATAGTTTACCAACAATCTGCAATTGCAACATAAATGCGCCGTTGCACCAGAATCCACACACCAGCTTGAATCATCCAAGTAGCCTGTCTGTGCAGCAGCTAGAATAGTATATGACCGATGCGCTCCTTTAAACTTTCCACAGTCCCTTTTGTAGTGACCGTTCTGTCCTTATTTATAGCATTGGACCTCTGCCATCTCTTTCTTTTTTCGATTTGAATTCTCGGGATTTCTTTTCACCTTTGCCTGGTATGCTTGTTGCTCATCTGATGACGACATCCTCTCGTTGTTTCTGTGATCTCCATCTTTCAGCAGCTTGATTCTAAGACTGTCCAAAGAAGGTAGACTACGAAGTTTTCGTATTCTTTTGGCAAACTCGAAAGTAATATGATCGCTGCTAGTTCGTCTTCTAGCCTTATATTAACTTCCGCAAGTAATAAACATATTCGCTCATCCTTTCATTTCCAGTCAGACGCAGTCCCAGCAACTTTTTTTTATAGCGACACCTTTCTAACTGGTCCGCTCGGCTCATGCGTTTCCTTGAGCCTGTTCCATGCATCCTTAGCTATGATGCAATTTTTCAATTAACACAACTGTGTTGGTCTGATCCTTATCGTTATCATTGCCAACGCTTTTTCATTTTCAGCAATCCATTCCTCTGAATTTGCTTCTGGTTTCAACTCGTTCATAACGTGCCATGCTTCCGAATGCATCAATACGCTGCGAATTTGGACTGACCAGGAATTTTAATTTCTCTCATCCATTTTTTTATTTGGTAAAACGAACTCATTTTTACCAGGCACCTTATGTCGTGTATCTCTCCACACAAATCTTTTTGCAACTTGCAAAAAATTTCCTTAGACCAGCACATTTAAGCCTTTTGACCGCACTCGCGTATACCTGGGCCCATAACTTGTTGAAGATGGCTTTTTATTTATTGATAAAATAAGTAACCTTTATTTATACGTCCGTTCGCTTTGACATTTTGGCACAGAAGGGCAGAGAGGCCTTCTTACATCTATTAATACACTTTTTTACAATCGATAAAAATATAGAATTCGTTCAGTCCTTTGGTTCATGATGGTTTTCGTATTAAATCTCAAACGGATGTTGTTTATACTGATTTCAGCAAAGCGTTTGATAGTGTTGATCACAAACTGTTGTTAATGAAACTTGGTCTGCTAGGTTTTTCTCCTAATCTTCTTTCTTAGTTAAAGTCTTACCTCACCAATAGAACTCAAAGAGTTTTGTTTAGAACTTCGCTCTCCAAAAATGTTAATGTCTTATCTGGTGTTCCCCAAGGAAGTCATCTGGGCCAACTACTCTTTACTTTGTTTATAAATGATTTACCTAATGTTTTAATTAACTCTGATGTATTTATGATTGCTTTTTATGTTAAACTTGTCTTATCATTTAAAGATCCAGCTCTTCATTCCATTTTGCAAGCGGATATTAATAAGCTTAGTGAGTGGTGTAAGATTAATAACCTCCATCTCAACACACTGAAATGCTCATCTATGACATTTTGTCGTCGTTCGCCGTTTCTTGCCAATTACTCCATGAATGGCGCTACCATAAATAGAGTTTTTTCTGTTGAAGATTAGGGCATTATTTTTGATCCGAAGCTAAACTTCCTGCTTCACATTTCATCTGTGGCTAACAAAGCAACATATTTGCTAGGCTTTATAAAACGCCCTACGTGGTCTAAACTGGGAGCCAACTAGGCCCCTCCCTCGTTACCAGAGTAGGTATCTTCTCCTGAATCTACCCTCTTTATCAAATCGAAGACTCGTCAGCGGAATTGTATTTCTCAATAATTGCTATTTGGGGAAACAGACCCTCCCTTTTTATTAGGGAAAATAGATTTTGCCGTTCCATGTCGTCCTCCACGTAATTGTCGTGAACATCTTCGAGTTTTGTGTAGAGACTACAACGAGTTTTCCCTTACTATTTTTCCTCACTTTTCTCCTTCTTCTTTATGTATTATACTTTTTGACTTCCTTCGAACTGTTCTTCACTCCTAATTGTCTTTTTTTTTTTTTATACGTTTCATTTATTTTATTCGATCTCTTATTTAACTTTATAAGACTAACAACAATTTTCTAGTTTTATCTTAATCTAGCATTTGAAGAATGCTATATTGATCTATGTCCCTGAATCTTAGTTAGAGGGTTGGAAGGTCTTTTCTTTGGAGACGAGTTCTATCACATACTCGGGTTAATGATTGGGCGAGGGTATTCGGATGTGCCTGCAGTTTAGCGGTGTACTTTAGCTGTTGTACCTTTATTTCGATTGTTACACTGTTAATATGTAGATCTTTCTGTACGTTTTCATTTCGGATATACCAAGGTGCTCCCGTGATAGTTCTGAGAACCTTAGATTGCGCCCTTTGTATGGTTTTGACATTGCTCTTACTTGCGTTTACCCACAGTTCAGAGCCGTACATCCAGATAGGTTTTAGCACCGAGTTGTAGAGAAGAACTTTGAACTCCAAACATAGGGGAGATTGTGCATTGATAAGCCGTTGCGCAGCACGCTTGCGAATGTTACTCCAGGAGTAGTTGTTGTTGGAGCTGCTGATGACCTTACAGCTCTTGAGAAGAATATTTCCGGTGTGGTTTGCGAGGGAAAAAGTGTCGAGACCTGGATACGAGCCGAAGATTTCTTTGCGTTGTGACGGGCCTTCAGTTCCTTATGGACAGGACATCCTCTGTGATTTGCGGTGTGATTTCCGACGCAGTTGCTGCACTTCCTAGTATTGGTGTTTATGTTAATATATCTTTCCATTCCAGTTTGAACAGATGAGTTTGGATTCAACGTTACTGGTTGAGCAGATTTTGTTGAGGTAGTCTGCTGGGCAGTGATCGAAGCTTTTGCAGACGTTGCGGCTGTTACAGTTGTTGTTGGATCAGTAGAAGCAACTGTTGCTGTTGTGAGCGCGCTGACGGCGGTCGGCGAACCCAATTAACACTTCAGGTGTCAGCGAATTTGAGGGTGAAGCGCATTGGGCGCTCCAAGACAAATTGTTGTTGCTGGTTGGTGTAAGCAATTTGCTCGTACTTGCACTTTTGCATTCAGCGCTCGTTGTTGTTGTGGTAGTTGGAGATACTATTGAGAAATACGCATTGTTGCGTTGCATAGAGAGCCGACGCTCGAAGAAGGGCCTGAGTTAATCTCTTTACTCGTTGGCATTACTAGTAAATTTAGTTATTTGCTAAGTATTGCTATTTGTATTTACAAATAACAATATAATTGTGCTTGGGCGTCTCTGTGGCGACTAAGAGCCCTGTCACTTTGTTGTTTCAACGTTGTTTTATTGCTGACACCGAAGAACTCGCGGAGCGCAATAAAAAGTACGTCCGATCGCGGTGACAGCCAATTGTCAATTATTCTTTTGTTCTCGCCTTCGATCACCTTACTTTTTAATTTACTCCTTAGTTTTTAATTATTATATTTTAATTCATTTAAGTCGTTTGCATTAGTTAAGTTGACTTTAAGTAAATAAATAAATAAATAGTGTTACAGCAGAACCATATTGTTATTTCAACATAAAGTTTATAAAGTATATTAAATGGATTGCCGTATTTGTTAATGTGACCTAGGGCTCTTATCGTAAATTATTACATGTTTCGCTAGTTTTGTGTCTGTGAAAAGTAGTTAGTGCATGTGTCCCTCTATACATTGTAGGGTTGTCGAATATTTTTAAAATATCGTTTCGTCAATATTTTAGCTTTTGGAAAAATATCGAAATGATTTTAATATATCATTTTAAAATATCGATATTCCCCCAGAATAAGTTCAAATTTAAATAACAACAGAACAATTAATTTTCAACATTCTAAATTTTTCATTTATATATTTAAACGAATGTTTAACTCCAGTATTTGGAGTTCAAAGATTTAAAAAAAAAAAAACGCGTTCTGTGATATGTGTATCCGTCATACGACTTCGTGAGTCACAGACAACACATTTAATTGCAAAAGCAAGTCGCTCCGAAGGCACTGAACTACCTGGGGTTGTAAGGCACCGTAAGGGGAGTTTCGAGAGTCCTAGCATATCCGCCTTATATGAACTCCAAAACATAACTTAGTTACTTTCCCACGAAGTTAGGGGCAAGCGGAGATTCATCTTTAGCTCCCTATTTTCCGACAATCTGAATGAAATTCAATAGTTCTAAAATTACACACACGCACACCAGAAAAACGACAACACTTTAAATGTGTAAGTGTACTTACCGACGCCGTATTTGTTGAATTTCCACTTGTTTTAATAATTCTTTGACACAAATTTCATTTGGCTGTTCCATTTTTAAACTCAGAGTAACTTGATTTCAACATTTTCTAATTTCACTTCTGCGATCATTACAAGAGTGACCAACGCAAAAATATCTTAAAATATACAAAAAAGATATCGAATATTCGATATTTGGAAAAAAAATATACCGATATAAATATATTTTTTTATGCAAAAACTATCAATATTCTGATATTTTAATATATATTCGACAACCCAAGTTGAGGGTAAACGTAACGTGCTTGCATTTCTGTTCATTTACATGAATGCGCCAATCTGCTAGCCACTTTACTTCTTCCTTTTAATGGGTTGCCAGTTGCTCAGCAGCCTTGATCGGACATTTGGAGCTGAGGATAGCCGTGTCATCGGCGAAAGTAGATGTGATGAGTGCAGTGCTTGTTGGTATGTCCGCTGTGTACAGAATATAAAGTGTTGGACCCAACATGCTGCTTTGAGGTACACCTGCTTTTGATTCGAAGTCATCAGAGGTGAAGCTATTACATCGTACAGCGAATTTTCTGTTGAATAGATAAGATTCCATTAGCCTGTGTGTGTATTGTGTGAGCGTCTCTTTTATTTTTTTATAATTAGGCCGTCAAGCCAGACTCGGTCAAAGGCTTGGGCGACGTCGAGAAAAATTGCTGTGCAATATTCTTTTTGCTCGAATGTTGGCGGATCTCTGAAGTGATACGGTTGACTTGCTCAATTGTGTATAATATATATATACACACTATATATATAAATATATATATATATATATATATATATATATATATATATATATATATATAAATACATATATATATATGTATATATATATACTAGTGTAGACAAAGAATAGCTTACTTATTGTAAGTATGTATGTATGTTAGAAAACCCGGCAAACGTTGTTTTGTAATATAAATAATTTTTTTGGTAGACAGTCGATAGCTTATTTTAAGTATGTATGTATTTATGTTAGAATGTGTATATTGTATGTATGTAAGAATGTGGTAGGGAGTGAGAAAGAAACGGGATGAAGAATAGAAGTTGGCCGATTCTCATAGATACCGGATAAACACAAAAAATTTCATCAAAATCGGTCAAGCCGTTTCGGAGGAGTATGGCAACGAAAACTGTGACACGAGAATTTTATATATATATATAATTTTATATTTTTGTTTAACGTTGATTAAAAAAAATGTCTTTATTTAATTTCAACGGAGTTGTTCTTTTACAAAGGATACTTATATTAACGTGCACTTAATGCTGAACTAACTGGTTGTGTGTTAAATATAAATATCAAAGAAGCTAACTTCGGCTTTGTCGAAGTTTGTATACCCTTGCAGCTTCATTGTTTTATTATTTAACTTAAAAACAAAAATTTTATAGTAATTGGTATTAATGTTTAATAAAATCAAGAAACAAAAAAGAAGAAAAATCTCAACTAAAAATTTTCCCGTATTCACCGAGAATCGAACCCACCAAACACAGAACCATCGTGCGACCGATCTTTACGTACTACGCCACCATCCTCACTTAACTCACTTAAGCTAGTTCGACATATATAGCAAACGCAAGGCATCTCGCTCTTTAAATTTCGTTCTGTGCAACAACACAACGCAAATGTTTCTGTCTCTCTCACACACCGCGTGTTTACGACTTATTGCATAGGTATGTCTGTGCGTGATTTGTTGGAATTTGTTTTTGTTTCTTTGCTGCCAAAGAAAATTGCTTATTTTACTCGAGGTACCTCCACGTTTTAGTTAATAGCTCCGGTGGTAATTATCCGATCTGACTAATTTTTAAACTCTACCTACACAAAGGATTGAGGAACTTATTTTTTCATGTTACAACTATGTAGCTTAAAATTTTACTATCTAAAAGTTGATAGAAACAGACAGACGGACTGACGGACCGACGGACATGTCTCAATCGACTCGGCTGTTGATGCTGATCAAGAATATATATACTTTATGGGGTCGGAAACGTATATTTCTATGCGTTACAAACATCTGACCAATTTTATAATATACCCAAGGGTATAAAAAGGAATCGCGAATCAAAAATGTAAAGGAGAACTAAACTCCAACAGAAGTGTTCGCGTATCAAGAGCTGAACTGAATTAGCTGAACTGTTCGCGTATCAAGTGTAAAGAAGAACTAAAACTGATGTCTTAAAGTTCTAAGTTTATTTATAGGAGGTTTTTCGGGGGTGGCGTGATTTTTGGGAGTTGGCTAAAGTGGCCTGATCGATTCTGATTGGTAACTTTCGAAGATTTGTTTTGGATAATGATTTCCAACGAAAAGGGTGTAAAGTGCAGCTGCGCGTCTGAGTTAGATTGACCCCAATTGTTTATAATATAAAAAGGGGTCAGGATTTGCTTAGCTTGCATTTTAACGCGTGGGAATTGGATGGGGTGAATTGTTTATAACAAAATAAAAGAGGGTCAAGATTTGCTGAGTTCGCATTTTAAAGATGGGGCGAATTGTTTACAATAAAATAATAAGAGTGGTCTTATATGGGGCGGCGGATATCTTATCATATATATATAATATATATATTATATATATATATAAATAGTATATATAGATCGATCATCATATCTCATCAATATCAAAAGTAAACAAATTATATATATTTGGGATATTTGGTTAATAAGATTTCTATTTTTTTTGAGCAAAATTATAAGAGAAATGGAAAGAGAAAAGGAAATAAAACAATATATATACATATATATTGATTGATTTGATAGATACATAACTAAAATTCTAAGCAAATAAATACAAATCATCTTTTCATTTTTCTTTTCGATTGATGGTGATGAAGAGAGGGTAGGGGCAGGGAGTGGTATAGAGAAATGGGTAGTTTTGGTAAATTAGTCTATTTTCACATTGGAATAGATATTACGAACAAATAGATTTGTGCCCACATAGCCAACAGTGCCACAAATGATGCCTAAAGATCCACTAAACAAGGCCATATAACCAAAATAGAAGACCGTCTGAAACAGGCCAAACATTTTGGTCTTAAAAAGAAATAATAAAATGAATAGGCATACACATATGTAGATCGATGTAGAACCAGCAGCCATAAAGCTCGTCCATTGCCATCGATAATCCTCGGCATTTAGCAAAAAATATGTGCAAACAATTGTCAAGCTTACGGTGACCACAGTCAGTACGGTAAGCACCAGCAGCATGAATCCACAATCATAATAAATATTATATGCCTAAAATGATGTGAATATAAAGTACATTTCAATCAAAATGGAACCAAATGGACTTTAATAGCTGGCTCCATATACCATTTTTTTCGGGTATGGGCCGTGGCACTGCATTCACGCGGCATGGGAAATCCGGTTGACCATCCAAATTTCGTCCCACAATAGTGCCCACCAAGGTCAGTGGCAATATGACAAAGAGACATATACAAGTGACGGCAACCATTGCACCAAAGGGTATAGCTCTTGATGCATGATAACCAATGGCTCAGTGAAGTGTGAAGGCGGAGACCAACATTTGACGTATCCACAGACGTCCGCCTAGGCGTGCGTAGAGTGAACCACCAAAGTAACCATTAATTGGTGACATTGCCGCATATGCAAATATGGCTGTTGATAGCATGGAACCCCTTTCCGTATACAATTCACCACTATTAGCAAACATAATGACACAAAATACAATTGATATCAATTGATAGCCAGATCCAATTAAGGCCAAAAAGATCATTTAGTGGTGAATGAAAGACATCACCATGCATATCTTCGACTTCCTCATCTTTTCTATAACGGGCATAATCCTTACGTAATATACGCATATGTATCATTGAGACGAGACCAACCAAAAAGATGACCATCATGAAACTATTGAATATGCTGAACCAGTGAATCCTATGCTGAAAGAAATTTGGATCCAAATATTTATCAAAACAATTTTTAAATTCCACTTTGCTTCCAGCTCCAGCTTTTTGCTCTTGTCTCGCATCTACGGTCAATGTAATATCGACAATTTGTTGTCCATTATAACCTAATATGTCCTCAGTCAATTCAACGCCACAGATTACATTGCGTTTCTTATTCTGGGCGAAGGCCATTTGATAGCCACTGAATTCAAGTTCGACACCCTTCAGAGCCTCGCTTAGAGTCTCATGGTAATTGGGGGTGGGTGGGAGGGGGATAGTGTTGAGGGTGATTGGTGGGTTCTCGCCACACTTCATGAATACTCTACACTCAGTGTGGCAGTGTTTAATCCAGTTTTTGATTAGCATACCAGTTCCTCCGTGAGCCTTGCCGTCTGGGTGATTTGTTGCGTAGAATTCACATTTGGGTATTTGAAAGTTGTTTTTCTTTGAGAGGTGTGTTTCTGATACCAGCATAATATCAATATCACTTGAGTCCAGAAATTGCCGTTTGCATTTCAGAGGCCTATATGTAGTGCTGACATTATTTGTTATTGTCCATAAACTTTTGAATAAGTAATTTTTGGTTTCGCATCAGTTCCTGCATGCAATTTTGTATGAACGTCATGAAATTTGTCATGTTTTGGTTGAGCGAGATTAACAACGTTTCGATCCCGTTGGGGTTCTGACAAAGTACGAATGGACTTGAGGCCGCGTTAGATTGAATGGTAGCGGGATCTACTGTTTGAGTGGGCTGTGCACTTCCATTGCGTAGCACGCTTGTTACTCCAGGAGTAGTTGTTAATGTGATCGCTGATGACCTTACAGCTCTTGAGAAAAATATTCCCGGTGTGGTTTGAGAGGGAATCAATGTCGAGCCCTGGATACGAGCCGTTGATTTCTTCGCGTTGAGACGGGCCTTCAGTTCCTTATAAACAGGACATCCTCTGTAGTTCGCTGTGTGATAACCACCACAGTTGCCGCACTTCCTTATATCGGTGTTTGATTCGTCATCGGGGCAGACACAATCTTGTTGAGTTTGTCCACAGCCAACGCAAACTGGGCAAAGGCTGCAGAAGGACTTTGTGTGCCCAAACTCCTGGGTGTGTCCTCTTATGCGGCTCTTCGAAAGCAATTCTGCAATGTAGCAGAAGTTGAAGATTGTATATAGGGTGCACTGCGTTAGATTTCAATTTTTTATCGCATATGGGCTGTACCTCCACTTTGAATAGAGGTTGCGGCACTTTATTTCTGTTCAGTATATTTGAGACAGACCTTACCTCAAAGCCGTTCTCTTCGAATGCTTCAACTATTTCAATGTCTTTGATCACCGTTTGAAGGCCTTTGGCACTCTCTAGTTGGAATGTGTAGAAATTTAAACTTTCCGTTCAAAGTACTTTTCAATAGTACGATAGAATTCTTCGCTTTTGGCGTGCACTTTGGTCTCTTTTATGTTCCTCCTGTTGCGTGGAGTCACATAAAAGTTGTTTTGTCCAACTAGGGCTACCAATTTTGGGACTAATGAAGTGCGGTTTGCACCACGGATATAGAATGATGGTGGCTTGGCTATAGAGGCTATTGCCTTCCAAAGCTTTTCGTTCAACAATGTTGTTTTTCGACATTTTGAGGGCTTAGCTTTCGCTGGTTTATATTAATATATCTGTCCATACCACCAGTCTGTACAGGTAACTTTGGATTCACCGTCACTGGTTGGGCAGTTTTTGTTGAGGTAGTCTGCTGGACGGTAATTGAAGCTATTGCAGACTTTGCGGCTGTTACAGTTGTTGTTGAAGCAGTAGATGCAATTGTTGTTGTTATGAGCGCGCTGACGACGGTCGGCGAATCCAATGACCCAATTAACACTTCAGGTTTAAGCGAATTTGAGGGTGAAGCGCATTGTGCGCTCCAAGACAAATTGTTGCTGGTTGGCGTAAGTAATTTGCTCGTACTTGCACTTTGGATTCAGGGCTTGTTGTTGTGGTAGTCGTAGACATTACTCAGAAATATGCATTGTTGCGTTGTACAGAGAGCCGACGCTCGTTTTGTTGCTGAATAATTTGTTCTTTTAGCTTCTGCTGGCGAGAGTCTAGTGAAGAAGGGCCTGAGTTAATTACACGTTGGCATTGCTAGTAAATTTAGTTATTTACAAAGTATTGTTATTTGTATTTACAAATAACAATAAAATTGTGATTAGACACTCATCGTAGGTTTCGGTGAACCGTAATTAACTAAAAAGCGGTCAATATAATGATCGTTAACTATCTTACGGCACTCCCGTGTCGAACCTAGACCAAAATCGTGTTATCACTATCTTGATACAAAAGCACAGAAAGATTTATCAGATAAAGCCACAATGCCATTAATATTAATATTTTGTTCACTTTTTTCAGTACAAGTTTAATACCTAATATTCTAATAGCATCTTAGCATACATTAATATTGGATTTCTGATAAGCCCTTTAAGTGAACTTTTACTCAGTTTTTGACAATTCGATAAATTAGTTATTAAAGCTCTGTCAGCAATATTTACTGGGCTTTGAGTGTCTAACAATGCAAAAATATCTTTAATATCTATGCATGCCTTTCTACTGGGTATTCCTTAACTTAATATTTGAATAAACGACTTATCATCAATACACTCGGGTTCTTCACAAGTACCCATGGCTGCTGTCTGGATACGCTTCGGACATCGGTGGCCAATCTGGAAACAATTGAAGCAACCTCCTTCCGGTCTCTTGGGTCGTGGGCGCTAATTACCCATTTGGCCACAATTGTAGCATCTAGCTTCCTGCCCTTTAAGTGAACTTTTTCTCAGTTTTTGACAATTTGATAAAAGTGAGTACGGTGGTTTCTACATCTTTCAGGTTCTCACGGTATCTTTGGTTCATCACTGCTTTTGCAATGTACGAACTTCTATTGGGTTGTTCACTAAGTCATTTCGTTTTTTTTAGTGCAATTCAAAAACGATTTTTTTTTTATTTTATGAAACATTTTATGAAATTATGTTTTCTCCATTTTGATCTAATACCTTTTTCCATCTTTCGGGCAAGAGTTTAATTCCATGCTCATAAAATTTTTAGTCCTTGCTGGCCAAAAAGTGGTTTAAGTGGTTTTTGAAGTCTTGATTTAAGGTAAACGTTGTACCTTCCAAAAAATTCTGCAGAGACCGGAAGAAGTACTAGTCTGAAGGTGCCAAGTCTGGAGAATATGGTGAGTGTGGTAGCACATTCCATTCAAGCTGCAATAGCTTTTGGCGAGTTGTCAAACTTATAAGGGGCTCGCATTATCCTGGTGGAACGCTACATCTTTTCTATTGACCAATTCTAGTCTCTTTTAAGTGCATCACTTAATTTGTCAAGCAGATTACAATAAACTTTAGAATTAATCGTTGTGTTAACCGGTATAAGCTCAAAATAAACGATCCCCTGGAAATCCTACCAAACGGACAGCATAACCTTTTTTTGGGATTCGATGTGGGTTGAGCTGGTTCATCCTTTTTAGACCATGATCTCTTCCGCCTTAATTGTTGCAAACTACCCAATTTTCGTCGCCGGTAACAATGCCCATTAAAAATGGATCCTTTCTTTCACGTCAAATAAGCGTATCGCAGTCGTTAATGCGACGAAGCAAGTTGGAAATTAATCCTAGACGTTTAATGTTGTCCACATCGGCTTCAAGAGGCGTTCCAGAACGTGGTGCATCCTCAAGATTAAACTTGGCGGAACGAAATTTTGCAAACCAATATTGACATTGGCGTTTGCTTGTTTTTGATCTTCCACATTCGATAGGGCATCAAATGAAAACTATTATTATATCAGCTGTTGAAATTTATAACGGCAAAGCGCATAAGCGCAAAGTTTTTTTTTTTGCGTTTATTTATTTGTTGGATCTCTTATATAGTGTTTAAGACTAATAACAATTTCCTAGTTTTATCTTAATCTAATACGTAACCTAGCATCAGAAGGATGCTTCATTAATCTATGGCCCTGATTATTTGCTAGAGGGTTGGAAGGGCGTTTCGTTGGAGACGAGTTCTATCGCATGCTCGGGTTAATGATTTGGCGAGGGTATTCGGATGGGCCTGCAGCTTAGCGGTGTACTTTAGCTGTTGTACCTTTATTTCGGTTAGTACACTAGGAATATGTAGGTCTTTCTGTAAGTTTTCGCCTTTGATATACCAAGGTGCCCCCGTGATAGTTCTGAGAACCTTGGATTGAGCCCTTTGTATGGTTTCGATGTTGCTCTTGCTTGCGTTTCCCCAAAGTGCAGAGCCGTACGTCCAGATGGGTTTTAACACAGAGTTGTAGAGGAGAACTTTGAATTCCAAGCATAGGGGAGATCGAGCGTTGATAAGCCAATGTAGTCCGATTGCTTTAAGCTTTAGTTGCTTTTTCTTGGCTTCGATATGCTTACGCCAAGTTAATCTTCTGTCGAGGTGAACTCCAAGATAGACAACATCGTCGGATTAAGGCACTGGCACGTTGTTGAGAGTCAATGATGCGCAGTTTCTTCTATTGAGGGTAAACGTAACGTGCTAACATTTCTGTTCATTTACACGGATGCGCCAATCTGCTAGCCAATTTTCAATTTCCTTTAAGTGGGTTGCCAGTTGCTCAGCAGCTTTGATCGGACATTTGGAGCGGCTAAGGATAGCCGTGTCATCGGCGAAAGTAGATGTGGTGAGTGTACAATTTGTTGGTATATACGCTGTGTACAAAATATATAGTGTTGGACCCAACACGCTGCCTTGAGGTACACCTGCTTTTGATTCGAAGTTATTAGAGGTGAAGCTATTACATCTTACAGCGAATTTTCTGTTGGATAGATAAGATTCCATTAGCCTGTGTGTATATTGTGGAAGCGACGCTTTTATTTTGCATATTAGGCCGTCAAGACAAACTCGGTCAAAGGCTTGGGCGACGTCGAGAAAAATTGCTGTACAATATTCTTTTTGATCGAATGCTGTACGGATCTCTGAGATGATAAGGTTGACTTGCTCAATTGTGCCATGCTTTTCACGAAAGCCAAACTGATGATGTGGGATTATATTGGATTAGATTGGTTTACCAGGATTGTATTTATACGGAGTTGTAGGACCTTTTCAAATAGTTTTGAAAGACTTGGCAATAAACTGATGGGTCTGTACGATGATGGCTGTGTTTTGTCTTTTCCGGGTTTTGGGATCATTATGATTACCGATTTTTTCCAACTTATTGGAAAATGACCACTTCACGTTGAAAAGTTTGCAGATGTGTTCCACGGCACAGATCGGGAGTTCTCGGATCATTTTCGGGGTTATTTTGTCATGGCCGGGCGACTTTCTTGGGTTAAGATAGTTTTTAATAATTGCAGAAATTTCCTCCGCTTGGAATTTTGGTGGTTCGGTTTCCACTGGGGTGCTTAGAGGGGGAAGCTGGAATGAGTTTGTTGACGGGTTTGGCAGAAAAACCGTTTTTAGATGAGCTGCAAAGGTGAGTGCTCTTTCTTCGTCTGAACGGGCCCACTTGCCAGTTGGGCATCGTATAGGTGAAATTATCTCGGTTGGGGCAGTTATGGTTGGGTGAGCTTTCCACAACGGATATTTGGTGCAGGTGGGGGAAAGCTTCTCGATGTATTGCCGCTGTGCTATTGCTTCTTCTTGTCTAAGCGATTTTGCTAAGGTTCGGGAAGCTGCCTTTAGGCGATATTTTGCTGCCGGTGATCGAGACATTTGCCATTCTCGCCTGAGTCGTCTTTTATCTGTTACAAGAAGTTCAATTAGTCGGTTGTTAGACTTGTGTTTTTCCTGGGTGTGGCCAATGTTTGGGGTGGAGATATCAGCTGCTTCAATGAGCATCGACTCTAATGCAGAGGTGCAAAACTCGATGTCTTCTCCGTCGTCCAGTTTGGGATTTAGCTCGATATGGGTGCTTATATATTTCTTAAATCTGAGCCAGTTTGTTTCATAATTTGTTAGTCCGAGTGGGTGCTCTGTTACTTGAGGATATGTTAATACAGTGAAAATTACTGGCGAGTGGTCTGATGACAATTCTGCTAGTGACTCTGCCCTTATTAAGTTGTGCGTAATTCCCCTGGTGACTGCGAAGTCTATTAGATCTGGGAGCTTACGTGGATCTGTTGGCCAGTACGTGGGCTTTTTTGGTGAGGCGTAGGTTTTGGTTGGTTTGGACACTTATTGAAGTTGCTTGTAGGTATTGTTTGGCAAATCCATTGTGGAGACAGTAATTAATCCGGTTTTTGATTAGGATGCCAGTTCCTCCGTGAGCCTTGCCATCTGGGTGATTTGTTGCGTAGAATGCATATTTAGGTATTTGGAAGTTGTTTTTGTTGGTAAGGTGAGTTTTCGATAACAGCATGATATCAATATCATTTGAGTCCAGAAACAGTGACAGTTCTTGTTTGTGCTTGGAAATGCCGTTTGCATTCCATAGTCCTATATGTAGTGCTGACATTATTTATTGTTGTCCAAAAGTTTTTGAATAAGCAAGTTTTGGTTCCGCATAAGTTCCTGCATGCAATTCTGCATGATTTAGCGAGATCAACAACGTTTCGATCCCGTTGGCAGCGAAAAAATTCAATAAGATCAGCTGTTATCATCAAACGAAATTACTTAGTGAAATACCCAATATGTAGTTGTCGGAGCGGGAACAGAGTATTGCCTAACTGGCATACTCTTTGATACCCTTTTGTAACATTGACGCCTAGAGTTTATTATAAGTTTGACATTCCGTACTGTAAATTTAATTTGGCGTTTGATACTATATTGTAATTGATGTTATTCAGGTGACCCTGGAATTGGGTGTCACATGACGTGTAACTGAACGAGATGACAGCTGAGGTCCTCGAGAGTGCTCTACCCAGCAGAGGTAGAGTAATTCACTTACTTTGGCGAGAGCCTACCAAAAGCATCAAATTTCGCTTTGGTACAGTTTATCAAAATAATTAAAGTAAAATGTCTGAAGAACTTTAATCGTTTGAACTCTCAATCTTGACGGTAGTGTTTTTCTGGGCGCTCTCACTATTAATTTTTTTTTCTGCTTATATCGCGAATTTTTATTTTATTAAAGTTGCTTAAAAGCTTTACTAATTAGATATCAATCACAATTAATTATTCTTTCTTTTTGATTTGTTGCTAAACAGTAAATCAAAGCTATTGTTACTTTTTGTTTTAAACCAAAACTCTTTGCTATGTTGTTGTGTCTCATAGACTTTGATTTTTTCGTTTGTTCTTTACTTGCATGCACTCGCGCTCTCTCGTATACAGTGTTGTTTATGTGATCTTCCTATCTTTTTTACATTTATTGCTTGTGTTAGCAACCGTTATTCTCGCATTAGTTAATCTCGCGTTTGTGATCTGTTTTGTGTTGTGCGTTCCCTTTCTTTTAGAAAGCAATTGCAGAACTTTAACTGTGTTCGTATACGCCCAATTTTTTTGTAATAGTTTCTTTTATTTCCGTTGGATTATTTTCCTGTTACTAATATTTATTGTTAATAAACAATTGAAATTAATTTAACAATATCTGTCTGCTCAAATAAACGGTGCCCTCATCCTTTTAAAGCCCAAGAAGATTTTTTGCTTTGTTGCCTGTGTGATAATGTTATGCATTTTAAATGTGCTGGTTTCACAGTGAAGGTGAAAGACAGCCTCGGAAATGGTTGGGGCCTGAAATGGAGTTGTGAAGCGTGCCGGGATGCCGAGGTTGAGATGTATGTATTTATGAGGCGCACACGTGAGGGATTTCAAAATCTGTCGTCTGGTCTAAAGAAGCTTCGGGATGAGTTTTCATCATTGGAAACTCAGTTTAATAGTTTTAAACTAGTAAACGAACTCTCGAAGCGAAAGAAGGCTATCCCCAGGAATTTATCCCCCGATGCAGGCGGACTGCATGTCTTACCTTCGCTGTTCTGACCACGATTAATGACCCAAACACACCGAATTCACAGCACCTGATATCGTTTAAAAGTCCGGTAACATCCAATTGTATGGATTCCATTGGAATCTCTCCCAGTAATGGAACCACACGTGTTAC
Source organism: Drosophila austrosaltans (assembly GCA_035045865.1). Taxonomy (NCBI): domain Eukaryota; kingdom Metazoa; phylum Arthropoda; class Insecta; order Diptera; family Drosophilidae; genus Drosophila; species Drosophila austrosaltans. The sequence continues at coordinate 6,847,850 of JAWNOQ010000073.1, read as the reverse complement.
CGCGATATCAGGTGTAGTCTCTGATTTTTCCAGGCGAATATCCTGTCCCAAGGATATTCCCAATCAGATATTGACAAGAGGGGCTCGTAAAGCATTGGCAGCCATGGTAGCTTCAGTGCCCAGCGCTGTGGCTGCTGAGCCGGCTGGTGCGTCGAGTTCACTTGTCAGTATACCACCCAAAAAACAGATATTTGTTTCGAGGCGTGACCCTAACAATACATCTGACGATGTCTTAGCTCATATCCGGGCAAAAACTCAAGCCTCAAACATAGCGGTGGAAAAATTTAGATTTTCATATACCCTTGACATCTCGTCATTTAAAGTAATTGTTCCGCCTAATCTTTTTGACCAAATTTATAGAAGAGATTTTTGGTCGGAACATCTTATTTTAAAGGAGTATAAGACAAAAAAGAGAAATCGGCCTCCGATTCGACTGCCCTCTACTATTTCCTTCTCTACTTATAACAAACTTCTGCCTTCTTCTGGTACGTCAGCATCTACATCATCCGGCCAACCAGAATGTTAAAGGACTTAAAGTAATGGAAAAGAAGGCCCAGGGTATGTTAAGTCATTTTATTAAAATTCATGTTGTTATTTAAATTTTGGCCGGTACGTCTTATTATAAAGAAGTATATGACGAAAATGCCCTCTGCTATTTCCTCCTCTTCTAATAACAATCTTCTGCCTTCTTCTGGTACGTCATCATCTACTGACGGGCCAAAAAACTGACTTCGTCCCCTATTCTGGCCTACCAGAATTTTAGAGGACTTAAATCGAAACTGTCTAGACTCATTGTATATAGTTTATCCTCTGATTTGCATGTTCTTGCTTTTACAGAGACGTGGCTTAAACTAGATATTGCTGACGCTTCGGTTTTATCCACTAAATTTTCAATTTATAGAAAAGATCGGATTATCCGCAATGGTGGTGGTGTGTTTCTTGCTGTCGATTCAGCTTTTCCATCTGAAATTATTCTGTCCTCTTTCACTCATGAAATTGAGTTTATTGGTGTCAAAATTTCACTTAAATCTTTTTGCACTTATGTTACTTGCTCTTACATTCTACCTCTTTCCGACTTAATCACATATAATAATCACTTGGAAGCAATTCAAGAAGTTTCTTCACTTCTTTCTAATAGAGATACCCTCATCGTTCTTGGTGCCTTTAATTTAACAGATGTTTTCTGGTCTGGATGAGTCTTCAGTGTTGTTACCCTCCTCGTCGCATTGCTTCATTGATGGTCTCTTTAATTTATCCCTAACTCAAATTAATCCTGTACGCAAGCCAAAAGCTTTTGAGAAAATTGTAACTTATCAATTGCAGCATTTTTGAACCTCTATAAATTTACCAGCCCAACATGGATTCGTGAAACGTAAATCTACAACCACTAACCTTTTAGAATTCACATCTTTGACGATTAAAGGATTTGAAGATGCAAAGCAAACTGATGTCATATGTTCCGATTTCAATAAAGCTTATGACTCTGTTAACCATGAGTTATTACTCATGAAGTTAAACGCAATTGGCTTCCCAAATATTCTACTTTGTTGGATTTGTGAGTATCTGACAAGCAGAACCCAAATCTTCTTTAAATCTTCCTTTTCTAGAAGTATCAATGTGACTTCGGGGGTGCCCCAGGGTAGTCATCTTGGTCCGTTGCTGTTCACCCTCTTCATAAATGATCTTCCTTCCGTCTTGCTTCATTCCCATGACCTCATGTATGCAGACTTAGTTATAGCAATATGATTTCGTCTAGTAGATTGCAAGCTGATCTTGACAACTGTCACATCCTGGCATAGTTCAAGCAGATCTGAGTCCTGTCTCAACGATCACCATTCCTTTGTGCATTGTCCATGTGGACATTACTGATAAATACTGTGGCAAAAGTGATTTAAAAGAATATTGTTGTTCAATACCCAGACATATAAAAAGAACTGTGTCTCAAGGCCATAAAGTTTTCAATTTCCTTATTCGATATACCAACGAGTATTGTAAGCAAGATAAATGTTTTCAATTTTGAGGTTTTTGGAAAATGGTCAAGCCAAGCGTTTAATAAATGCGGTTAAAGGCTTACTGAATCTGATGGAATCGGCTCACCGGTCCTGGCAAGCTGCTCTCGGAGAGATACAACTTGTAATAAATTGCACAGTTAGTAGTGTATCAAAAGCAAGTTCTCAAAGATTTGCTGATATGAAAACAGGCTAGACCGTTGAGATTGGTTCAACCTTGCGAAACATAAATTAAGGTAGATTTGACAACAGTAAAGCAAGCAGTTGTTCTGAGATACAGTGGTTGTTACTATGTCCTTCATAGAGACGAGAAGAGACACCAAACTAAATTAGACCCAAAACTTAGGGGAGCTTTTTTTGTAACTGAAGTTTTAATGTTTTTTAAAGGGTTATGTCAACTTGCAATTTTCCAAAAAATTAAAATTTTTTTTTTTGTATACAGTGGAATCCGGTTATTGCGTCCGTCCGGTTAAAGCGACGAAAGTTCGATGTCTTGGTTGGTCCCCATACAAACTTATATGAAAGAACCTCCGGTTAGTACGTCGACGACGAACCGCTTATAGCGACGTTATTTTTCTCAGTTTAACCAGTTATTACGACGATCTGAGAAAAAAATATGTCGTAATAATCAAAAACTCAACATTTTTTTTTTAATTTTAATTGTTTTGATTAAAAATATAATTTTTATTATTTGGAAACCTATTACGAACATCGCATCCATAAAAACCGAAAAAAAATGTTTTTTTTTTTGCTCCTACCGGATAGTACGTCTTCCGGATATAACGACGTAAAACGTCGGTCCCTTGAGCGTCCTTATAACCGGACTCTACTGTATTTTGAATATATATCCAAGAATGTTGTGTGAAAATTTTATCGATACGGCAATTAGTTTTAAAAAAATAAGCTTATATGTAAAAGACCTCTACTCTCGTTTTACCTTAGATTTAACGGTTCCCAAAACTTAAACTGCGTTTTTTTCGAAACTATGTTTTCAAAGTCGGTGAGCACGATTTCTTGGAATTGGCTTAACCTATTAGATTGAAATTTGCACCGAAGATTCTCAGATTTTTTTGCCAGGTAATTTTCGAAGGAAAAAGGATTCTGAAAATTTTTTTTTTTTAAGCCACCTCAAGTAAAATAATTTTCGAAAAAACCCATTTTTTTTTAGAAGTCGCATTTTGTTAAGAATTAAAATTTAACTAATTCTTCGATCATTACCTGTATTCATCTATTCTTTTGACAGATCTTTGAATTTTTTCAATTCGTATAATCTAGACCAGAGATATCCTGCTCACCGCAAGACTCGTTTTTTTTCGGAGGACCTTCAGGAGATGTAATGCAGGAGCTACGTGTTCCTATATTTTTTGAAAAACATAACACATTCTGAAATTTCATTGAATTTTCTATATAATCCTTTCTTTTATGTTTTCATTTAATAAACTGCTTCGTCACAAAAATGATCAAAAAAACACGATTTTTTGCGCTTACAAGCAGATATAACCCCTTAACATATACGAAGTCGTTATAAAGCAAACGACTTTATACATATTTTCATGAAGACATTTGATGATGAAGATTAAGTATGCCAAAGGGTTAAGTAGAGATTGAAGGTTATCCGTAAAAGTGAGGCGATGGTTGTCCGTCCAAATGAGACGAAGGTGATCCGTCTAGGTGCGACGATGGTTATCCGTCCAGGTGGGACAACGTTATCCGTCTAAGTAGGACGATGGTTGAAATAACAAATTAAGTTGGAAATGTTGGTCAAAGGAAAACAGAATTGAAATTTGGCAAAAGATTGTGTAATTATTGTAATTAGCATAAGTGAAAGATTGAATTGAATTGAATTTGTTAATGTTAAGAATAAACAGCTTATACAAAGCGAACTGAATGTTCGTTATATATTGAGTACACGAGGACGTGTAATGATCAGCGGGAACAGAGTATTGCCTAACTAGCATACTCTTTGATATCCTTTTGTAACATTGACACCTAGAGTTTATTATAAGTTTCACATTGAGTACTGTAATGTTAATTTGGCGTTTGATACTATATTGTAATTGTTGAGTTATTCACATAGCTCGCAAATAACTGTTGGCCGTTTTTCTTCTTGCGCTCTCGTTGCGAGCACAACCGAAATAGTTCATACTCTCTCGCTCTCGCTCTGAGCAAGAGACTCATGTTGTCTTCATTTGAGTTTTCTGTTGAGTTCTTTTCTTTGAGCGCTTTGTATATCGGTCTTTCAATGGGCAGTGCGTAAAGAGCGAAACGAGAAACGCTCGCACAATGAGTCTCAGCAAAAGACCGATTGACCGAAAAACTCAACGCAAGCGGTCTTTACGGTTTACACTCACACACTCAATCCACGATCGCATATCATATATTTCGTCTGCAAAACAGACCTTTACGATTTGCTTGCCTATGCGTGTGAATGTATACCAATACATACGCAAAAGACTTTTTGCTTGACTAAACATGACGAAACGGTCTTGGAACAACCAGAAAAAAAGTATTCAAAAAAAGGTTTCGCTCCGAGCGCGAGCGATCTCATTTACGAACCGATAAATCGGTTGCTCGCTGAGTCTTTTCGTAAAGAGTCAGGAAGAGACACTTATTTGCAGACAACGAGAAACGGTCGACAGTTATTTGCGAGCTATGGTTATTCAGGTGACTCTGGAATTGGGTGTCACATGACGTGTAACTGAGCCAGATGACAGCTGGGGTCATCGAGTGTGCTCTACCCAGCAGAGGTAGAGTAATTCACTTACTTTGGCGAGAGCCTTCCAAAAGCATAAAATTTCACTTCGGTGCAGTTTATTAAGTAATTAAAATAAAATGTCTGAAGAACTCATAATAACATATTTATACCCTTGCAGAGGGTATTATAAAATTGGTCAGATGTTTGTAATGCATCGAAATATACGTTTTCGACCCCATAAACTATACATATTCTTGATCAGCATCAACAGCCGAGTCGATTGATACATGTCCGTCATTACATTCTACATTCTAGACCTAAAACTTTAAGCTACATAGTTGAAACATGAAAAGTTAAGTTCCTTAATCGATCAAGTAGATAAAGTTTGAAAACTAGTCGAATCGGATAATTATCACCGGAGTTATTAACTAAAACGTGGAGGTACCTTGAGTAAAATAAGCAATTTTCTTTGGCAGCAAAGAAACAAAAACAAATTCCAAGAAATCTGTCGTACAAACACAAAAGACTCACGATCGAGTCCGCGCGGGGCCAAATAAGAATTATATAAAGTTGTTGTTTTTTTGTTATTGCATTTAAGTTAAATTTGTACCCAAACGCCCTTTAAAAAATTTGAACAAAATCGGATAACTGTTAAAGTGCAAATTAATTAAATGTAATTCCTTATATAATAAAACACGTGCAAAAATATTCATACGGTGTGGTGAAATATTTGCGTTGTGTTCTTGCACAGAATGAAATTGAAAGAGGGAGATGACCTGCGTTTGCTATACATGTCGAACTAGCTTGCGTCAGATCGGCAGTACGATTTATTGATGATGTTGGTTCGCAATTATTACTTATTGTTTCACTTAATAACAAAACTTACAGATGTCGTGTTTTGCCTGCATAGCCTTTGACTTTGTGTCTTTGATCTCTTTTTCTTGCATTCGCGCTCTCACGATCGCGATCGCGACCGTTACTTTCCCGATTGTACCAGTCTTTGTTATTGTGTGTTATTACTAATTCTCTTAATTTCTCTTCAGTTTTCTCTTTTGAAAATTAAAACTTTTACACTTGTTTTACTTCTTGGTGCGTATACATTGCTCATTGCGTGCCGAGACGTAGAAATGGACTTGCGTCTATTTATGCGGAGGACGGGAGAGCGATTTAAGTCCCTGTCGGCTGGTTTTAAAAACTTCGTGATGATTTTTCCTCTCTGAACACTCAGTTTAATAGTTATCCGGAGAAAAATCACATGGGATGGTTATAAACTATTAAACGAATCACCGAAGCGGAAGAAGACCATCCCACGGGATTTCTCTTCCGATCCGTCGGCATCTCTGTTTCTGTCCGTTCCGGCATCGTCGAACGACCCCATTACTCCAAATGGTCAACAACTGATATCGTTGAGTAGTCCAGAAGTGGCTTCATTTGCATGGACGTTTGACATTTCCCCTGGTAACAGTGCCCAGCATGCGGATTCGAAATTGGTTATAGTTTCCGATGTGTCCGGGCGAATATCCTCTCCCAGAGATATTCCCAATAAAGTTGTAACTAGAAGAGCTCTCAAGGCGACATCTGCCTTAGCAGTTCCAGTGCAAAATGCTCCTGTAGCCATTCCACCAATAAGGCAAATCTTTGTTTCGCGGTTCGACCCCAATACTTCATCAGATGATGTCATAGCCCACATCCGGGCAAAAGTCGTTACGCCTAACATAGTGGTGAAAAAGTTTAGGTTTTCATACACCCGTGACATGTCGTCATTTGAAATTAGTGTCCAACCAAATGTCTTTGACCAAATTTGTCACAAATATTTTTGGTTGGAACATTTAGTTGTGAAGGAGTATACGGCTAAGAAAATGAGAAATCGGCCTCCGATTCACCTGCCTAACACAAGTGATCCTTCAATACCCTCCGGCTCGTCAGTAGCTGGCGGGTCAAAAAACTAATTTCGTCCCTTATTCTGGCCTATCAGAATGTTAGAGGACTAAAATCTAAACTTTCTAAGCTTTTTGTAGATAGTCAATCTTTTGACTTTCATATTTTAATCTTTACAGAAACGAGGTTAAAGCCTGACATTTTCGATGCTTCTGTTATTTCCACAATATTTTCAACTTGTACATGCGATCGAATATCCAGAAAGGGTGGTGGAGTTTTGTTTGCCGTAAATTCATCTCTTCCTTCAGAAATAGTTCTGCCACCTACTGTTCTTGACATTGAATTTGTTAGTGTCAAAATTTGTTTAAAATTATATTCTGTCTTTCTAACTTGTTCGTATATTCCACCGAGTTCTGACATGACGGTATATGCTAGCCATTTAGAAGCTAATCGCTTTGTCTCTTCACTTCTTTCGGATGCAGACATATTTATCGTTCTGGGAGATTTTAATGTTGATGCCCTCCTCCTCACATTGCTTTTTTGACGATCTCCTTGAGTTATCCTTAACACAAGTTAATCCAATGCTTAATAAAAATGAAAGATTATTATTATTATTATTATTATTACTATTACTAGATGTTATATTTATGTTAGATTCTTCTAACTGTACTGTTTCGAGGATTAATTCCTTAGTCGTCCCTGAAGACAATTTCCATCCAACTTTGGACTTAACTATTGATCTACTTTTTCGGTTATCAAATGCTGGTACCAGTTCGACGTCTCGTACCCGTTGCTTTCGTAAAACTAAGTTTTTCAAGGTCAATGAGCTAATTCTTGCTGCAGACTGGTCTGATCTGTACTCCTGTAATGATATGAATGCTGCCATTTGTTTTTTCTATAATACTATGTTTTCGCTTTTCGATGCTTGTGTTCCACGTGTGACCCATGTATTGTCTGACAAACCGCCATGGATTACACGTGAGTTAACTAATTTGAAAAATGTGAAGTCTAGATATTATAGAAAGTTCAAAAGATAGGATCGACCGTCTGATTTCTGTCTTTATGCTGTTGCTCGATCGAATTTTCCAGGGCTTAATACACTATGCTATAAGGATTACATTAGGCGTTGTAAACTTTAGTTCTCCCGTGATCCTAAGCAATTTTATAACTTCGTTAACGCCAAACGAAAGGTGGCAGTGCACCCGTCCAATTTTTGTTTTGAAAAGAATAAAGCCAACGATGATCAGGCCATTGCCGATATGTTTGCTGATTTATTTAAAACGACCTATTCCTCCGAAGATCATCGAGCTAACTTTTCATATCCCTATCAGTTGAAAAGTTCTAATTGCGTCTTTAATCCTGTGATCGATAAAGATTCGCTTCTCAGTGTGCTTACTTTAGTGAAACCCATGTACTCACCAGGACCTGATGGGATACCTGGTTGTGTACTCAGGTTTTGCGCTGAGACTTTGATTTCCCCGATTCTTAAGTTATTTACTTTGTCCGTTGAAACTTCCTCTTTTTCAACCATTTTGAAAGAATCTTTTATTATTTCTTTGCATAAAAAGGTTAATAAATCCGTAGCTTCTAACTATAGGGGTATTTCCAAATTGTCCGCTATTCCAAAGGCATTTGAGAAAATTATAACTTCTCAATAGCAACATTTCTGTAGTTCTATTCTTTCATCCTCTCAACATGGGTTTATGAAACGTAGATCGACTACCACTAACCTTTTAGAGTTTACTTCTTTAGCGATCGAAGGATTCAGGAATGCATTGCAAACTGATGCCATTTATACTGACTTCAGTAAGGCTCTTGATTCTGTGAACTTGGCCTTTCAAGCCTTTTGCTTAATTGCCGCAAGGTTGCGGGTTGCTTTGTATCAGATTTAAGTTCCCACGTCTGCTTTAAGCTGATCTTAATAACTTTCAAACTTGGTTTGAAATCAACTTATTATATCTTAGTGTTTCGAAATGTAATGTCATATCATTTCATAGGTCCTCTTTTCAGTTAGTGGTGTATTATCTTAATAATAACCCACTTGAACGTTTGAACGAGATTAATTAACCTGAAATTATGTCGCTTCAACACGCTGCACTTCTATTCTTTGCATGAACCTTATAGAGTTCTCTGTTCCGACTACAGCCGCCTTTATTCTATAATCAGATCAGAGTTCTCTATACCTATTGGTAAAGCTTGTATTTTACAAGACAGATTGTAGTTAGCCTTAATTATTATTTTAGTTGTAGTCCGTTGTCCACGCGACTTCGTTTTTGCATGCTGTCTACTAGGGTTCGCACGTAACATTGTCCTATTGCCGCTTGGACCACTTAAACGTACTGCGCATTGTACGCGTCAACGTCCAGAAGGAAAAAAAAAAAAAAAAAAAAACCTATATGATGTCGCCTTTACTGAAGCAATGGAGAACAGCAATTCTGAGAGCTTAGCTGCACCAAAAACGTTCAAACCAATACCCATTATTATCCCTTATGTATCTGAACTTTGAAAAAATTTGTTCATTGTCTAACGACAGATATATAATAAATTAATAAAAAAAAAAAAAAAAAAAAAATGTATCTGACATTAACAGTATGATCACAGTCATAACCAAAAGTATCGGTTATAAGAAGCAGTTCACATTTAGTTAGGGCCGCGAAAAGAGCCAATGTAAACTCCTATATATATGTTTGGAATACGGAGGAAAACATAACACTATTATATGTGATAAACCCGGAGTTTTTCCACCAAAATATATCCATTGTGCAGAAAACCATGCAGCGTCATACAAAGGGTGTAACGTGTACCGGGAGACCAAATAGAAGATCGGACCCAAGCCGCCAAGTAAAATACCACCAAGGCCGGATACTATAAAGGACAGCACACAGAGAGGGTTTAGCCAGACCAATCCTAATATAAGCTATGCTAATATGCTCAGAGGAGATCAAAACCCGCCAAGCCAGTCAAGTGATTTATCCAACAGCAGATTGAAATTTGAGCATTTTATTAAAACCAACCATATGGAAATACTTTTGGTGTCAGAAACGCATTTTAAAAAGAAAACTTACTTCAAAATCAACGGTTTTGAACTTTATTTTGCCAACCATCCGAATGCCAGAGCTCAAGATGGTGCGGTAATATTAATAAGAAGTCGATTTATATGTAATTATATAATATAATATCTATCTATCTACAGTCTAACTTCACCCGCCGCGGAGATAAGACGTGCTAATACCCGATCACCGAAACCCAGTTTACACAAACAAAACAATAAGCTCACCAGCAAATCTTAACAAACAAATTTCAACCGCAAAACAAACTAGCAAAAACCAAAAACAAACACACGTTACAAACATCATAGCCGGGCTCAAGCCCACAACAACAACCATGCACGAACCACCGGACATAAGCAGACCAATTGGCAATTACAACAACAGCAAACTAGGCGAACCCAAATACATTGTTTTGAAACGAAAAGACTACGGTTCTCTCAAAGAAATTTCACCGATTGCAATTAAAAAAACAATAGATTACACTTGCGGAGGAGAAGTTAACTCATGTAAAATTACAAGAGACGGCTCCCTTCTCGTCAAAACAATCAACAAACTGCAATCAATGAAACTACTCAGGCTTACCAAAATTTTGAATACGGAAATAACAGCAACAGAACACAAAACACTCAACTCAACCAAAGGTGTGATATATTGTAATGAATTACGCAACATACCTGAAACTGAAATTCTACAGGAATTAAAGTCACAAAATGTAATTGAAGTAAGGAAAATATTGAAAAGACAACAAAATACTCTTTACCAAGGAGGCGACGACAACAATACATTAATAGAAACCGGACTTATCACATTAACCTTTGAAACACACAAACTACCTGAAACGATAAAAATTGGCTATGAAACAGTCCGCATCCGACACTATATACCACTTCCACTCCACTGCAAAAACTGCCTACGTTTTGGACACCCTACTTCCATCTGCAAAAGCAATACAACATGCAAAAACTGCTCACAAGAAAAACACACAAACGATCGGGAACTATGCAACAACCCAAAAAATTGTATAAACTGCAGAAGCAATCCAGAAGTCGATAGTCAACATACCCCCCTTGATCGCAAATGTCCCACCTTCTGCAAACAGCAAGAACTAACTGCCATAAAAACCATAGAAAAAGTCGACCACAAAACGGCACTCGGCATATATTACAACAGACAAGGTCAACAATTGAGAAACACCTACGCTCGTACACTCGCACAACCAACCCCACTCACACAAATTCAACGCCCACACTCACAAACCACTGCACTACAACAACAGGAAGCCCTCTCTACGCCCAGCACCTCAAAAAAGAATTCACCAAGCGCACCACAACCAAACGCATTACCTCCACACCAACATCAAGATCACACACCAATAGCATCGGCAAACATGGATATTGACGATAACCCAAACACAGAAAACCACTCTTATACATCAAATCCCACTGGCGATCTAAAAATTAGAATCTTTGCCAAAGACAAAAGTAATCCACTTTCTACTAATTTTAAACCTACGAAAACAAAAACGAAAACCAAGCTAACCAATCAAGCAAGCATAAACCAAACCACAAACAACAGCGACAACGAATCTATCTAAAACAAAAAAGAACCAAACTTAACTTAACTACTTATCCTTAACTCAAAGTCAAAACAAATTAAAATAACGATGCTAAATATTATACAATGGAACATAAAAGGATACACAAATAACTACAATGAACTTCTAATCATAATCAACAAACACTCACCACAAGTTATTTGCCTCCAAGAAACTCACATTTACAATATATCATTTCCCATATCTGTCCCAATAAATTACCAAATGTATACCAACAAAGCCAACAACCGATTTGGCGGAGTAGCTATATTAGTCCATAAATCTATACAACACAGTCTAACAAACCCAACTAATATCTTTGAAACCATCGCAGTAGAAATTATATCACAAACAAAAATTAACATTCTGTCAACATACATACCGCCAAATAAAACCTTCTCACTAAACTCCCTAAACAATAACTTTGGAACGCTCACCAATAATCAGCTTATCGTAGGCGATTTCAACAGCTGGCACCACAGCTGGGGATCACCAAAAGACAACAAAAAAGGAAGAGTTCTAGCCAAATTTATCCAGAACACAAATCTTACGATACTCAACAACGGCTCCCCAACCCACCTCTCCACCCACAACACATTTACACACATTGACCTATCTCTATGCTCCCCCCAACTTAACCCTTACACCACCTGGAAAACCATTGAAGATCTCCACGGAAGTGACCACTTCCCAATCTTAATCTCCATGTATCCTCAACAACCATCAACCAACAACCAACTAACCCGCCGCTTCAGAATCAAAGAAGCCAACTGGGCACTATTTACCAAAAAAACTGAAGAAGCAAACGATCATACACCTACCAGCACAAACATCAATAAAGAAGCCGCAGCGATCAATAAAATAATACTGCAAGCCGCCCACAACAGTATCCCACTAACATCCCCCCACCAGCGCAGGAAGAACACTCCTTGGTGGAACAAAGTCCTGACTAAACTAAGAGCAAACAAATTCAAAACCTTGAATAATTTAAAACAAAATAACAACACAGACAATCTACTCAAATGCAAAAGAGCTAATGCACTTTTCAGGAGAGAACTAAAAATGTCAAAAATCAAAGCCATGACAGACTTTACTACCACAATTAACCCTAACACTCCCCCCGACAGAATTTGGGCAAATATTCGACGACTTTGCGGACTCAATCCACCTAAAACCATACACTGCATCACAGACACATCTAACAACTCTTTTACAACTGATACAAAGACCATATCACAACTATTTGCACTATACTGGTCCGAACAATCTAAAGACAAAAACTTTAGCCAAGAATTCGTTGCTAATAAGTACGAGTACAAACTAACCAACTATATAACCCACCCATCAGCACAGACAATAGAATCAGATATCACTCAGATAGAACTACTTTCAGCACTACACTCCCTCAAAGGAACAACCCCCGGCCTTAATAGAATAGCTTACCCTATGATTAAAAACACCTCAATCACAGTGAAACAACGAATTATTAAACTCTTTAACAACATCTTTAATAACAACATCATTCCACAAACTTACAAAACAAGTCTAGTTATCCCCATATTAAAGCCCAAATCTGACAAAACACTAATTTCCAGCTACCGACCAATCTCACTTAACTGTTGCCTGGCCAAAACACTAGAAAAAATAATAGCCAAACGCCTATGGTGGTTTGTTACCACACATAACCTAATACATCCTAACCAATCAGGCTTCAAATACGGCAAATCAGTTTCAGACGGTCTGCTCCTTGCAGACCATCTGATAACTAAGTCGCTAAGAAGCAAAAAGCACACATCTATCATTGCCCTTGACTTTTCAAAGGCCTTCGACAGAGTTGGCGTGCACACTATAATAGTAGCCCAAAAATAGTAACCTTTGTCCAAAACTTCATGTCAAATAGAAAAATCAAAATTAAAATAAAAAACACCATAAGCTCCCCATATTCGCTATGCAACGGCATTCCCCAGGGATCACCAATATCGGTAATTCTCTTCCTCATCGCGTATAACAAACTTTCAAATATCATCCAAATACAGAAAGATATTCAATTTAGCGCATACGCTGATGACTTCTTCCTGATCATCTCCCACAAAAAAGAAAAAAATCCTAACCACAACCTTGACACACTCTTCTCCAACATCCACGAGTGGTGCTTATACTCAGGAGCCTTCTTCCTGATCGCCCCCTCCCTCATCAACACCACATTACACAAATTTAACAAGCCCAACACAAGTCCAAACACATACAGACAACTCTTCCTGGAATATAAAAACAAACACAATAGCGACACTTTCCTATACACTGACGGATCACTGCAAAGCAACACAGCTTGCTTTGCAATCACCACTGAAAATGAAATTCTTAAAAGAGGTATTTTGCCTCCATTCTCATCAATCCTCTCAGCCGAAACCATAGCCATTTTAGAAGCAATTAACCTAATCGCAAAAAAAAGGAAACTTTAGTATCTGCTCTGACTCCCTATCATCTATTAATTCCATTTGCAACATCAATAACAACAATATATACCCCACAACCATCCGAACCATACTTTGCAAATCTGCCCCCAGAATTAAACTTCTCTGGATCCCCAGCCACTGCGGCATTAAAGGGAACGAATTAGCCGACACTGCAGCCAAATCCACAATTAACATACCCCTGCACTATACCCGCAACATAAACACCACAGACATAAACAAGTTCCTAAAAAACGAATTAAACCAACAACTCAAACGCAACATAGATAACTGCAATAGATGGTATCAACAATTAAACAATAACCTATTACACGCAGCCGACTACCTAAAAAATATCAAACAAAATAGCATCACACGCAATGACCAAACCAAAATTATAAGACTGCGACTAGGACACACAAGGCTGACACTACAACACTACATCAACCCCGACAACATCCCACCATGCCCAAACTGTCAAACAACAACTGATCATAACATTAAACACATATTAACAAACTGTCCCGCAACATTACACCTAAGAACACAAATCTTTGCAAACACATGTCCCCTACTTATGATCTCAAATCCAACCCCAGAAAACATTTCTAAAATTATAAAATACCTCAAAGTTTCCAAAAACTATCATCTCATTTAATTATAAACAAAACACCTACCCTATATGTTAACTATAAACTAACACTAAACTAAGCAAAATGTAAATAATTGTATATACATATGTAAAACATTACCAGCAAACTCTACATAAAATCAAGCCGAAGGCCCTTGACGCCAGCGCTTTAATCTTAAGTTAGACTTAATTTCAATTATATCTAACTTCTTAAATAAATAAATAAATAAATATCTATATATATAAAATTCTCGTGTCACAGTTTTCGAAGTCATACTCCTCCGAAACGGCTTGACCGATTTTGATAAAATTTGTTGTGCTTATCCGGTATCTATGAGAATCGGCCAACATCTATTTTTCATCCCCTTTCTTTCTCACTCCCTACCACATTCTTACATACATACAAAATATACACATTCTAACATACATACATACATACTTACACTAAGTAAGCTAGGAAATTATTTATATGCCAAAACAACGTTTGCCGGGTCAAATAGGTTATTATTGATGTATGTTTTGTACAATAAGCAATGCCAAGAAAACGCAAAGGGGCTGATTTGAGCCGCAGTACAAGTAACGCTCGGTACTTGCGAAATAGAAGATACGAAAGAGCAGAAGTACAAATCCAGCAACAAAAAAACTGATGCACGTCTCAAAATGGCGCAATTGCATCAAGAAGAGCCAGCAGATACATGAGCTGAACGCAATGAAGTCAGAAGATTAGAACAACGACAATCACGCCGTTTCACAGCCAATAGACGAAGAACAAATTACCAACAACGACAACAGGTACATCGAGCATTTATTTCTGATTCATTCCTGCGTCTAGCATTCCAGTTTGAGCCCGATATTGAATATTCAAAAGTGGTAATTGGTGCTATGGACAAGGAATGTCCGCATTGTCATGCTCTGAAATTCAAAAATGAGCCAGCGGGGATTTGTTGCTCGTGAGGAAAAGTGCAACTACCTGAAATTGAAACACCACCTGAACCATTGAACCGCTTACTTATCGGCACGGATCCAGATTCAATTCATGCTTTCAAATGACATCGTTCGGAGCAACAGAAATAGTTCGAAATACTAATACAAATGGTCAACAATTCAATTCTACATTCAAAATCAGAGGCCAAGTTTATCATAAAATGGGCTCACTGCTGCCAATGCCAAACGAACCACATAAATTCTTACAAATTTACTTTATGGGCGGCGAGGATTCTAGAAGCACACTTGCCAATCGCGTGAATGCACGTTGTGATTATAATAACCTTGACTCACTTTATGCCAGGCGCATCGTCAGCGAGCTAGATGCTCTTTTGAACGAGCACAACGAGTTGTTGAAAATATTCAAATCACATATGCACCAATTACAAAGCGATAATTACGCTATCATCATTAATCCTGATAAAACACCAGCTGGAGAGCATATTCGCAGATTCAATGCACCCGTTGTTGATGATGTTACTGGAATAATGGTTGGCGATTTTACAGCTGCACGAGAAATTGTGATTTGTAGAAGAAATAGTAATCTTCAGTTCATTTCTGACACACATCGTTCATATGACGCTCTCCAATATCCGCTAATGTTCTGGAAGGGACAAGACGGATATTGCATAAACATAAAACAACGAGACCCCGTATCAGGTACTTCATTGATTATTAATTTGATCATTATTCATTTAACAAAACAATTAAATTATTATAGGAGCTGAAACAAACAAGAACGTTAGCTCAAAGGATTATTAGGTGTACCGATTAATGATTAGGCGTGGTCTGGACAACGTCATTTTACGATGTCGTGAGCTTTGTCAACAATTCATGGTCGACATGTATGCGAAGATTGAAAGCGAACGACTACGATACTTAAGATATAATCAGCAAAAGCTGCTCGTGGAAATGTACATTCATTTGCGAGACGCTATCAACAACAACGCCGAAATTGGTAACCATGTCATTTTAAAATCATCGTACATAGGCAGTCCACGTCATATGCAAGAATATATACAGGATGCTCTGACTTTCGTGCGCGAATATGGAAATTACTAGAAAATTATTTATATGGCAAAACAACGTTTGCCGGGTTTTCTAGTAATTTATATAATATTCCTCCAGTTGACAGTGTTAGAAAATATGTGTTTCTTTTTCCAACGGGAGCACTAATTGCCCACACCTCCGGCCCAACGGAAAGAGGGACGCAAACCGCATAACGCACGGCTCGAGTCGCGGGGACAATCCACATCCAGACAAAAAGCGAAACTATTGCTAGTTACGTGCTAAATGGGAAATGATAGAAGTTTTTAGTAAAGGAATCGAGAGCTCTGAACTGATTACAAGATAAAGACGATTATAATCAGAACAAAGAACTCGAAAAGTTTCATGCATTAGGTAGTTAGTCGTACATCGTGGAAGTGCTAGAGTAGATATAGTTTATAGCAGGTCTACAAGGAACTGTTGAATTTACTTGGTTCAATAGCTCAGGTGGGTCAATATCCCCATTAAGAAGCTTGTGCATGAATATGACGCCAAGCATTAATCTACGATTAGTAAGATAAGGAAGGCTAATTAAAGGAGTCTACTAGAGTATGATGGAAAATTAACATTACAATCCCAGTTCAGACCACGAAGAGCAAAAAGAAGGAACTGTTTTTAAACTGATTCTATTCTTGCTTTATGTGAATCGTAATGAGGTGACCATATGCATGATGCATGTATGTGAATACATGTAAAGAATCTTGGTGTTTTATGGATGATAAAATTCCTTTTACCATCTTTTTACGAATCCAAGAACACCCTTGGCTTAACCGACGGTAGTAGATATGGTCCATAAGTACGCCCATGTCGATCATCTCTTTAAGTCTAGTTTATGGAATGTAATTAAGAAAATAGGTAATCAACTGAGGAGTGTTTCTGAAAAAAGTCATGACCTTGCATTTAGATATGTTTAGGTTTAATAAGTTATGTTGACAGACTGAAGACTGAAAGTTTTCAAGGAGGTCAGACTGCAACCGTGAAGGAGATACAATGTCTCTGTAACTGAGACAAACCTTTACATCATCTGCGTACATGAGGACACGAGAATGATTTATAACGAATGGAAGATCTAAAAAGGGTAAAGAGCAAGAGTCCCAGATGACTACCTTGGGGCAACCCCAAAGTTACTTGGATGGTCCTTAAACTTGAAGACTTGAATAGAACTTTTTGTGTTCTGTCTGTCAGGTATTCACGAATCCAACAAATTAAAGGGCTTGGGAAGCCAATTTTGTTTAATTTTAAAAGAAGAAGTGTATGATTAACAGAATCAAAAGCCTTGCTGAAATCAGTATAAATGACATCAGTTTGTCTTGCATTCCTAAATCCTTCGATCGTTAAAGAAGTAAACTCTAAGAGGTTAGTGGTAGTTGATCTACGTTTCACAAACCCATGCTGAAATGGTGAAATAATAGATCTTCAAAAATGTTGCAGTTGACAACTTTTCGAAAGCTTTAGGGATGGCGGACAATTTAGAAATACCTCTATAAATGGTTGTTTTGGACTTTTTACCGTTTTTATGAAAAGGAATTATATAAGATTCCTTCCATAAAGACGGGAAATGACAAGATTTAACGGACAACAAAAAAAGTTTTTGAAGTGGCAAACATAGAGCCTCAGTACAAAATCTGAGTACACAACCAGGTTTTCCATCAGGACTAGGTGTGTACACAGGTTTTAATAAGTTAAGCACGCTAAGAAGCGAACTTTCATCGATCGAAGGAATACAAATACAATTAGACCTTTTTATCTGATAAGGATACGAAAGATTCGCTCGGTATTCCGTTGAGGAATATGTTGTTGTAAAGAAATCCGCAAACAAATCAGCATTCGATTGATAAGAGTCCGCTGTATTATTTTTAAACCATAATATTGATGAGTGGGCAACCATCTTACGTTTAGAATTCACAAAGCTATGAAACTATTTAGGATCACGGGAAAACTCTAGCTTACAACGCTTGAGGTAATTATTATAGCAGTGCTTGTTAAGCAACATAAAATTGGAGCGAGCAACTGCATAAAGAGCAAAGTCTGAAGAACTTTCCGACTTCTTGTATTTTTTATAATATCTGGATTTGACATTTTTCAAGTTGTTAAGCTCACGAGAAAGCCAGGGAGGCCGGTGAGACGACACTGGAGTCCTCAGTGGGACACAAAAAAATGGCCATCAACAAAGGAGTGAGATATTCTTCTGGACGTTGAATCGTACAATGCGCAGTACTTTCAGGTGGTCCAAGCCACACCGGGTAAAAGTCAGTTACGCGCGAACCCTATCAGACAGCATGCAAAAGCGAAGTCACGTGGACAACGGACGACAACTAAAATAGTAATTAAGACTAACTATTAGATAGATAACTTAAAATAGTAGTTTTTAGAATAGTTATAGAGAACTCTGATCCGATTACAGAATAAAGGCGGTTGTAGTCGGAACAGAGAACTCGGAAAGGTTCAAGCAAAGAATAGTTGGAAGTACAGCGTGCTAAAGATAAAGGGGCATAATTTCGGGTTAGTCTACAAAAAACAGATAGATTGACCTGATTAAGTAAATTAGGAGAGTCTATTTGTCCATTCAAAAGCTTGTGGATAAACAAAGTACCAAGCATTACTCTACGATTAAGCAAGGAGGGAAGGTTAATTAAAAGTCTTTAAGAATTTCGATCCCAGTTTAAACCATGAAGAGCAAAAATTAAAAACAGTTTTTGAACAGATTCAATTTTTACTTGGTGAGATCCATATTGTGAAGACCAAACACATGATCCATACTCCAAAATGGGGCGGACCAGTGAAATAAAAAGAGTTTTGGTTGTGTAAGGATCATCAAATTCTTTCGACCATCGCTTAACAAAACCAAGAACACTCATGGCTTTATTGACAGTGATATTAATATGACGAGTAAAATTTAATTTGTGGTCTATGAGTACACCCAAATCATTAATCTCGTTCCAACGTTCAAGTGGGGTATTATTGAGACAATACACCACTAATTGCAAACAGGATCTGTGAAATGACATGACGTTATATTTCGAGACATTGAGTTCTAATAAGTTAATTTCACACCAAGTTTGAAAGTTAAGATCATTAAGATCAGCTTGAAGCAGACGTGGGGTACTTAAGTCTTTAAAACTAGTACTAGAAGGTGAAAGAATAGAACTACAGAAATGTTGCAGTTGAGAAGTTATAATTTTCTCAAATGCCTTTTGACAATTTGGAAATACCCCTATAATTTGAAGCTACGGATTTATTACCCTTTTTATGCAAAGGAATAATAAAAGATTCCTTCCAAATGGTTGGGAAAGAGGAAGTTTCAACAGACAAAGTAAATAACCTAAGAATCGGAAAAATCAATATAGAAGGAAGCAACAAAGTAGATTCATCAGATTGCGACCATGCTATTTCTGATAAATTAAAGTCACCAAAGACGATTAAGATATCACTATCAGAAAGCGATGACGAAATATGTGGAATAGAATCTAAATGATTTGCATACACCGTCATGTCGGATTGTTGCGGCATGTCAGAACAAGTAATGTAGACAGAGAAAGACTTGAATCTGACATTAATACTAACAAACTCAATCTCCAGAGTGTCTGATGAATGAATTTGGTCAGAAGTTAAGGTCCTCAAGTAATTCCAGCACTATTAGCGGCAAGACCTGATACTGAAATCCGGGCATGTGTTCGTGCAAAACCATCTGTGAATAAATAAACTATTTATATTCATTTTTTCGTGATTTAAATTATTAAGCTCTACCCATGCAGTAAAATATGTATAAGAAATGGATCGCGCGATTCCCAACTAAGCGCAATCAAACCACGAGCAACTTCATTTGCTCCATCCACCGTCAAGTCTAGTACCTCATAGAATCGACAGAAATCCTCGCTTAAATCCATCAAATGCTCAAAGTTAGCTTTGATTCGATACAGCCGATGCTCCAATGCCTCTGCTGATTCCCTTGACTCAACAACCTTAACTGCACCGTTAACAACTGTTGTTCACTAACACGTTTCATCTCCATTTGAAAGTTAATACTCTAGTACAGTATAATTATAATTCCAATTAGACTGTATCAGAATTTTAAAACTCTGATCTGTGTCCCTTGATCCGGCTCGGAGGACCACAAATTGTATGGTGAAGAATGAGTGGACTGTATTAATCTTTTTGCCGTTGGAATTATATATTGATTAAGAATATTAATTTTACAAATGAACAATGAATGTCTGTACGTCTTAACTGTCAAAATGTAAGTAAGTGAGTCTATGCATACGTTTTGACTCCGAACCGTAACTTCTCTCATCACACGACTTCCGAAGAAGATGGAATGTTGAAAGTGCGTTCACAAACAAATACTCAACAAAAGAGGTTAGAAAAATGACAGTGGATTAATTACAATTTGTATTGACTAAGTAAAGATATTTCATTTCCAAACACCAAGTTCAAATTGAAACTGTTCACAAACAGTTCCCAATTCTTGCTCTTCGTGGCTTAAACTGAGATCAAAATGTTAACTTGCCCTCTTATTCTAGAAGACTTCTTCTGATTAATCTTCCCTCCTTACTAAACCGTGGAGTAATGCTTGGAACTTTGTTTATTCACAAGCTTCTTAATGGACAAATAAACTGTCCTAATTTACTTAATCAAGTCAATCTATCTGTACCTTGTAGACTATCCCAAAATTATGTCCTTTTAATACGCCGTCTTCTAACTATTTTTTGCATGAACCTTTTAGAGTTCTCTGTTCCGACTACAGCCGCCTTTTTTCTGTAATCAGATCAGAGTTCTCTATACCTATCCTTATCCATTAATCTAAAACTCAATATTCGAGCTATAAGGGCATTCTTCACTTCAACGAAGTCGGTCGTGTTTTTTTTGCGCTCTCGCTTTTATCTAATTTTTAATTAATCCCGCATACAATAAATTCTATTTCGTGGAATCTAGTGCCGAATTAATAACTTACGCGATTTAAAAATTGTAACTTGTTCTTAAACACTCACTCAAAGCTATTATTACTTATTGCTTTATTTAATAACAAAACTCAAAGTTTTGTCCACATAGACTTTGATTTAGTGTTTTTGATTCCTTTTAATTGCATTCGCGCTCTCGCGTACACATTAGTGTTGTTGTTTGTGTGCTGCTTGCTCTCGCGTCTTTACATTGCCCGCGATCGCGACCGTTACTCTCGCGATTGTGCCAATCTTTGTTGTTGTGTGTTATTACTAACTCTCTTAATTTTTGTCTCTTCAGTTTTTTCTTGTGCATTTTAAATCTTTAACACTTGTGTTATTTCTTGGTGCGTATAGCCCTTATATTATATTACATTGCTCATTTTTAAATTTCCCACTCTTTTTAAATTTTTTATTATTTATTATTATTTATTTTATTAAATCTACAATGGTTGTCTGTTCTTCAAGAAAGTGCCCTCATCCTCAAAAAAACCAAGATGACTATCTTTTGTGCTGGCTGTGCGATAACATTATGCATGTTAAATGCGCTGGTTACACAGCCAAAGTAAAGGATAGTATTGGAAACGGTGGGGAACTAAAATGGAGCTGTGACGTGCCGGGACGTAGAAATGGATATGCGTCTATTTATGCGTCGGACGAGAGAGGGATATAAATCCCTGTCGGCTGGTTTTCTGAAACTTCGCGATGAGTTTTCGTCTCTGGAAACTCAGTTTAATAGTTATAAACTATTAAACGAATCACTGAAGCGGAAGAAGACTATCCCACGGAATTTCTCTCCCGATCCGCCGGCATCTCTGCTTCCTCCGGCCCCGGCATCGTTGATTGAGCCATTAACTCCAAATGCTCAGCAACTGACATCATTTAGGAGTCCAGCAGTAGCGGGGACAATTGACATCTCCCCTGGTAATAGTGCCCCAAAAGCTGACTTGATATCGGTTGTAGTTTCCGATGTGTCCGGGCGAATATCCTCTCCCAGAGATATTCCTAATAAAATTTTAACACGAAGAGCTCTCAAAGCGTCATCTGCTTCAGTAGTTCCAGCGCAAAATGCTGTTGCTGCGGTTGCGACTGGCGCATTGAGATCTCTTGTAGCCATTCCACCAAAAAAGCAAATTTTTGTTTCGCGGCTCGACCCCAATACTTCATCAGATGATGTCATACCCCATATTCGGGCAAAAGTCGCGGCGCCAAACATTGCGGTGGAAAAGTTTAGGTTTTCATACACTCCGAATATCTTTGACCAAATTTGTCACAAAGATATTTGGTTGAAAAATTTAGTTATAAAGGAGTATACGGCTAAGAAAAAGAAAAATCGGCTTTCGATTCGTCTGCCTAACACAACTAATCCTACCCTACCCTCTGTCGTCAGTAGCTGGTGGGTCAAAAAACTAATTTCGTCCCTTATTCTGGCCTATCAGAATGTTAGAGGACTAAAATCTTAACTTTCTAAGCTTTTTGTAGATAGTCAATCTTTTGACTTTCATATCTTGGTCTTTACAGAAACGTGGTTAAAGCTTAACATTTCTGATGCCTCTGTTTTTCCCACAATATTTTCAACCTATAGATGCGATCGAATCTCCAAAAAAGGTGGTGGAGTTTTGATTGCCGTAAATTCATCTCTTCCTTTGACATTGAATTTGTTAGGGTCAAATTTTGTTTGAAATCATATTCTGTATTTCT
This sequence comes from Drosophila austrosaltans, assembly GCA_035045865.1. Taxonomy (NCBI): domain Eukaryota; kingdom Metazoa; phylum Arthropoda; class Insecta; order Diptera; family Drosophilidae; genus Drosophila; species Drosophila austrosaltans. Next base: position 6,824,871 of record JAWNOQ010000073.1, on the reverse strand, counting down.
AACTTCCTCGTATGTTCCACCGAATTCTGACATGACGGTATATTCTAGCCATTTAGAAGCTATTCGCTTTGTCTCTTCACTTCTTTCGGATGCAGGCATATTTATCGTTCTGGGAGATTTAATTCTACCGGACGTTTCATGGCTTCCATCAGGTGAGTCTTTCTTGTTGATGCCCTCCTCCTCACATTGGTTTGTTGACGGTCTCCTTGAGTTATCCTTAACCCAAGTTAATCCTCTGTGTAACAGAAACGAAAGATCACTAGATCTTATATTTATGTTAGATTTTTCTAACTGTACTATTTCGAGGATTGATTCCTTAGTCGTCCCTGAAGACAGTTTCCATCCAACTTTGGACTTAACTATTGATCTACTTTTTCGGTTATGAAATGCTGGTACCAGTTCGACGTCTCGTACCCGTTGCTTTCGTAAAACTAAGTTTTTCAAGCTCAATGAGCTAATTCTTGCCACAGACTGGTCTTATCTGTACTCCTGTAATGATATGAATGCTGCCATTTGTTTTTTCTATAATACTATGTTTTCACTTTTTGATGCTTGTGTTCCACGTGTGACCCATGTATTGTCTAACAAACCGCCATGGTTTACACGTGAGTTAACTAATTTGAAAAATGTAAAGTCTAGATATTATAGAAAGTTTAAAAAATCGGGTCGACCGTCTGATTTCTCTCTTTATGCTGTTGCTCGATCGAATTTTTCAGTGCTTAATACACTATGCTATAAGGATTACATTAGGCGTTGTAAACTTCAGTTCTCCCGTGATCCTAAGCAATTTTATAACTTCGTTAACGCCAAACGAAAGGTGGCAGTGCACCCGTCCAATTTTTGTTTTGAAAAGAATAAAGCCAACGATGATCAGGCCATTGCCGATATGTTTGCTGATTTATTTAAAACGACCTATTCCTCCGAAGATCATCGAGCTAACTTTTCATATCCCTATCAGTTGAAAAGTTCTAATTGCGTCTTTAATCCTGTGATCGATAAAGATTCGCTTCTCAGTGTGCTTACTTTAGTGAAACCCATGTACTCACCAGGACCTGATGGGATACCTGGTTGTGTACTCAGGTTTTGCGCTGAGACTTTGATTTCCCCGATTCTTAAGTTATTTACTTTGTCCGTTGAAACTTCCTCTTTTTCAACCATTTTGAAAGAGTCTTTTATTATTTCTTTGCATAAAAAGGTTAATAAATCCGTAGCTTCTAACTATAGGGGTATTTCCAAATTGTCCGCTATTCCAAAGGCATTTGAGAAAATTATAACTTCTCAACTGCAACATTTCTGTAGTTCTTTCTTTCATCCTCTCAACATGGGTTCATGAAACGTAGATCGACTACCACTAACCTTTTAGAGTTTACTTCTTTAGCGATCGAAGGATTCAGGAATGCATTGCAAACTGATGTCATTTACACTGACTTCAGTAAGGCTTTTGATTCTGTCAATCATACGCTGCTTTTGTTCAAGCTGGACGAACTTGGGATTTCAAGCCTTTTGCTCAATTGGATTTCTCAATATCTTAATAACCGTACACAAAAAGTTTTATTTAAAACTTATCTTTCGAAGACCATCAATGTGACCTCGGGGGTGCCACAAGGTAGCCTTCTAGGACCACTGCTTTTTACGCTTTTCATTAATGACCTTCCGTCAGTTGTAACTCACTTTCGCGTGCTTATGTACGCTGATGATGTCAAACTTTGTATTAGTTTTAAAGACTTAAGTTCTCCACGTCTGCTTCAAGTCGGTCTTAATAACTTTTAAACTTGGTGTGAAATTAACTTATTAAACCTTAATGTTTCAATATGTAATGTCATGTCCTTTCATAGATCCTCTTTCCAATTAGTGGTGTATTATCTTAACAAACTTGAACGTTTGAACGAGATTAATGATTTGGGTGTACTCATGGACCACAAATTAAATTTTACTCGTCATATTAATATCACTGTCAATAAAGCCATGAGTGTTCTTGGTTTCGTTAAGCGATGGTCGAAAGAATTTGATGATCCTTACACAACCAAAACTCTTTTTATTTCACTGGTCTGCCCCATTTTGGAGTATGGATCATGTGTTTGGTCTCCACAATATGGATCACACCAAGTAAAAATTGAATCTGTTCAAAAACAGTTTCTATTTTTTGCTCTTCGTGGTTTAAACTGGGATCAAAATGTTAAGTTGCCCTCCTATTCTAAAAGACTTCTTCCAATTAACCCTCCCTCCTTGCTTAATCGTAGAGTAATGCTTGGTACTTTTTTTATTCACAAGCTTCTAAATGGACAAATAGAATGTCCTAATTTACTCAACCAGATCAATCTATCTGTTCCTTGTAGACTAACCCGAAATTATGTCCCTTTATCTTTAAAACGCTGTACTTCTAACTATTCTTTGCTTGAACCTCTTCGAGTTCTCTGTTCCGACTACAACCGCCTTTATTCTGTAATCGGATCAGAGTTCTCTATATCTATTCTAAAAACTACTATTTTAAGTTATCTATCTAGTAGTTAGTCTTAATTATTATTTTTGTTGTCGTCCGTTGTCCACGCGACTTCGTTTTTGCATGCTGTCTGATAGGGTTCGCGCGTAACAGGCTTTGTTCTGGTGTCGCTTGGACCACTTGAACGTACTGCGCATTGTAGGCCTCAACGTTTAGAAGAAGAAAAAAAAAACTTGTATTTTACAAGACAAATTGTAGTTAGTCTTATTATTAATTTAGTTGTCGTCCGCTGTCCGCGCGACTTCGTTTTTGCATGTTGCCTACTAGGATTCGCACGTAATAGACATTGTCCTGGTGTCGCTTAGACCTTTTTTCAACGTAGTGCGCATTGTACGCGTCAACATCCAGAGGATTAAAAATAACCATTTAACTCTCCACACAGTTCAGCCCGGACGAAACCCCATCTCAACCCAAATATAAGACTAATTAGGCAAATTGGGGTCTTTTTTGTAAATAAAACAAATACAATTTCTGAGAATTGGAAAAAATGGTTGCCTTTATTATAAAGTGTCGAAATTCACCAAAGGAATGTGAGTAGCTTTTGTAGCATGTTCAATAACATCGAATGATCATTCTACTAAATGCAATAAATAATAATATTACAAACTTATTGTAACACTTTTGTTATAATGTTTATGTATACAATATTCAAGTGCAATGCCACTTTAGAATCTCGACCACACATGAGTGCATAGTACTGGACATTGCTGAGTCGGCATATGTTACTTGCGCGACCAAGTAACATGGTACATCCTCACTCTCCCGCTGTGGCGGCACATTTTGTATATGCTTATGTAAACATTTATGTACATATAAGCAGACCGCTCCTCTGCCGGCGTCACTGGCAGCGCAGCTACGCGGTCTTAGCTGTAATGAACCATGGTTATAGATTTTAAGAAACATTGAATAAAGAAAACTCTAAGTGAACACACGTAATTGTGAAACTTATTATTTTTTGAACTCACATCTAAAAATATTAAATGGAAGATTGAAGACATGGGCATCGCTTCATACATGGCGACCGTGACAGTGTTCTCGAGGACTGGAGAAGCAACCTGCGTTGAAGAGAAAATATAAGCATTCTGGAAGATAAAAGTCAGAGGAGGAAACAAAAAGAAGGAAGAATCAAACCCCGCGATAAAAGAAGAAAGAAGACAATGTATCTGAGTGAGTAGAGTTGAGTGAAATGGCAAGGAGAGGTGGAATAAAAAACAAAGTTAATAAAAGAATAGCGCACATAATGTGGCTGTTATACGCAAGTCCAACACCTCCTCCATGGGCAACTGCCCAGAAATTCCAAACTGAACTTGACTTTTTAAAGTTAGTGATCGAGAACAGAAAGCCTAACAACACTCAAACTCACTCAGTTAAAAATATACCTACGACAAATTTTAAACCCAAAATTCTTCCACCTCCCAAAGTGAAACTGCCTAAACCGAATGATTGCCCCGGGCCATTGGACAGCCCCTACTGCGAATATACCTGCTGGAGAGATAACAAAAATTAATTCTGGTGCGATGACCGGCACCGGTACCGCCTGAGCCCATAGGCCCAGGACAACAGCAGCGGAGACAACAACAGCGTGAAAAGCAGGCCGCTTTTTACGCCATCGAGGGAGCATCAGCGTGCCAAGCCAGGCGACGACAAGCTGATGCCCAAAAAGAGGGTCCAAGAAAGCAGAAATATTTTAATATACACAAAAATACTATATATTTATAAAATACTTTGCTTGTGCGTCTCGTATTTACTTTCCCTTCAGCATTTGCTTGTGCGTCCCTCTGCCCATATACTCGAGCTCGCTTCCTCTTTTCCCTCTAGCATTTGCTTGTGCGTCCCTCTGCCCACAAACTCGAGCTCGCGATCGCTGCTTGTGCGTCCCTCTCTGTCAACATACTCGTACACTGTTCAATGGGAAAGAAAAAGACAAAACAGTTGGTAACGGTAATAGTGTCGTTACACTTTTTAATTTTTTCGGTTTAGCCCCTACCGCGCGAAAAGAAACTTCGTTTCAAATAATAGAGACTAAACGTCTAGATAAATATATACCGTTCCTTAATTACTTAATAGAGACAGGTGAAACAAATTATAAGTACAAGGAAATACGGTATTGGATAGCTAATAACTACAAATTTAAGAAAAATATAGTTGTACTTATGGAAATGTCCATAAAAGTAGCATATGGTAAGGTTTTATTGAGGAATCCTAAAGGTAAAGGCGTTCCAGAATGGGTACACAATATATTTAAAACAGACATAGAAACAATAGATATTGTTGAATCAGATGAGGATATAGAGATAATAGAATAAAAAAAAAATTTTTTTTTACTGAAGCATGGAATGGAATGAATTATTTCTCCATATCCAAAAAGTTAAAGAAAATTTTAAAAATCATACAAATGCATAACTCAGAATAAAAATATTCAGAAGGAAACTCTGAATAAGCATGCAATAATTCTGGTTGACTCTTTTAATGAGGCACGAAGATTAGTGCATGAAAATAGAATAAATATAGATAACTCGAACTGGTCAAAGATTTCTAAATTATTGATCAAGTTACGAGGAAATCTAATTCAAATAAAGGAAAAATACGAGTTGGACATATTTGTGCCAACCGTACTGAATTCACCTTTAACTATAGAGGTTGAAGAAGACCAAGAAAGGGAACATAAAGAAAAAATAGAACTGGAAAGTGAAGAATCCGACGAAGGAGAAATTGGAGAAAAAGATCAACACGATCTAACAATCCTTGCGTCACTCACTTTACCAGAAAAAGAAAAAGAATCAGAGATAGATACATTGTCTGAGCAAGACAACGATTCTGATTTTGAAAAATGGCTGAGGCAAAAGCTCGAAGAGCATATATGAAAGAAATTTCATCCTCTATTCCAGAATTCAATGGACAAAAGAGAAACCTTGATGTCGTAATAAAATCAAAACTTACTTGCGGAACGCTATGCAGATTCAAAAAATTAAAGACAATCAGAGAAATAATAACCAAATTGGAAACTACCATTGTTGGTGAAAAAACAAGATTGTCAAGGATTACTCAAAAGGGTAAAACGGCTGATGAATTCACATCCGAAATTGAAAATATGAGAAAAACATTGGAATCAACATACATCAGAGCTCGCTGAGTCATTCAGTACTGAAGAAGTCATCTCAACTATGAAAAGGAATTGCGATAATGGTAAACTCAGAGGCATACTAGAATCAGGAAATATCAGAAATATGAATGAAGCCATCATGAAGTACTTGGAATGTAGTACTGACATGATTGGCAGTCCTAATTCTGTATTGTTTGCACAGAGGGGCCGTGGTAATTATAACAACACCTATAATTATCCCGAAATGGTCGGGGTTATTATAATAACCATAATAACCATAATAACAGAATTACCAGCAAAACCGATACAACAACAATAACAATAATAACAGAAGAAACAATAGAGGAAATAGTAGAAACAACAATAACAGAGGAAACAGAGGAAATAACCAACAAAATGGTTATAATAATATCCGAGTAACACAAAGTAACTCGGGAAACTCCCAGATACCTTTAGATACCCAGTAGAAAGAAATAGTAAAGTTCACAGAATCAGTCTTGACTTAAACGCATTCGTTAAATTCATAAATGAAGCAACCGGAAAGCAGTTAGTACTTTTAATAGACACCGGTGCGCAAATATCTATTCTAAAAGAAAATTCCGACACATTTCAAAATATTCGGACAGATCATACTGTCAACATACAGGAATCAAATCTAGAGGAATTACTTCTGTTGACATACAAACATCTAAATACATTATCCCACATGATTTTCATATTGTGAATTCCCTTTTCACTATTCCATGTGATGGAATACTAGGACTCGATTTAATCATAAAATACAACTGTCGATTAGATTACAACGCGTCTGAACACTGGTTAATAATTAGACCCGACAATCTAAAATATCCTATTTTCGTACCAATTACGTACAGTTCTAAAATTGAGTTAAACTCGCAAGATGACAGTGTGTTGATTCCAAACCAGGAAACTCAGCATGGTATTTACATAGCAAATACCATCACAACATCCCAAAATGCGGTCATAAGACTGCTAAATACAACAGATAAAGATCAGATAACAAATATAAATAATTTAAAATATAACCCACTTTCAAACTACGAAGTAGTTAAATTAGATCCAAAACAAAGGGAAAAGTCAGTACTAACAACTTTATCAAAAAATTTTCCACCACAATTTCACGACAAATTGATGGTATTATGTAAACAATACAGTGATGTGTTCGGCCTTGAGACCAAACCAATAACTACAAACAACTTCTATAAACAAAAGTTAAGACTGATGGATGATGAACCTATATATATAAAAAACTACAGGAATCCTCATAGTCAAAAAGACGAAATTCAAAAGCAAGTCCAAAAATTAATAAACTCCAAAATAGTTGAGCCCTCCGTATCTGCATATAATAGCCCACTTCTATTGGTACCGAAAAAATCGCTACCGAATTCTGAAAATAAGAAATGGCGATTAGTAATTGACTATCGTCAGATTAACAAGAAATTATTGGCAGATAAATTTCCACTCCCTAGAATTGATGATATCTTAGATCGACTAGGTCGAGCAAAATACTTTTCATGCCTCGACTTAATGTCAGGTTTTCATCAAATTGAATTTGAAAAAGAGTCACGAGACATTACATTTTTCTCAACATGTAATGGCTCATATCGTTTCACGCGATTACCATTCGGTTTAAAAATAGCGCCAAATTCGTTCCAGAGAATGATGACTATAGCGTTTTCTGGACTTGAACCTTCTCAAGCTTTTCTTTATATGGATGACTTAATAGTCATAGGTTGCTCCGAACAACACATGCTCAATAATCTACATGATGTTTTTGAGAAGTGTCGGCAGCACAACCTAAAGTTACATCCTGAAAAATGTTCATTTTTCATGCATGAAGTCACCTTCTTGGGACACAAGTGCACAGATAAAGGAATCTTGCCTGATGACACAAAATATGAAGTCATTCAAAATTATCCAGTCCCACATGATGGGGACACCGCTAGAAGATTCGTTGCATTTTGCAATTATTACCAAAGATTTATAAGAAATACAAGGAGGTCACACTGGAATATCAAGAACATTAGCCAAAATAAAAAGGCATTACTATTGGAGAAATATGACACGAGATATATCTCAATATATAAAAAAATGTAATAAGTGTCAAAAATCAAAAATAACGAAACATACTAAAACTTCATTAACAATAACTGAAACGCCACAAATGGCTTTCGATAGGGTAATTGTGGGTACGATCGGTCCACTCCCCAAATCAGAACAAGGAAATGAATATGCAGTAACTTTAATCTGCGATCTAACAAAATACCTTGTCATAATACCTGTAAAAGACAAAAGTGCAAAAACAGTAGCAAAAGCTATTTTTGAAGATTTTATTCTGAAGTACGGTCCAATAAAGACGCTCATTACGGACATGGGAACAGAATACAAAAATTCAATAATTGAAGATTTATGCAAAAACTTGCATATTAAAAACATAACTTCAACTGCACACCATCACCAGACTGTAGGAACTGTGGAGCGAAGCCAGAGAACACTTAATGAGTATATACGTTCATACATTTCGGTTGACAAAACTGACTGGGATGTATGAGTAGGATACTTCGCATGTTGTTTTAATACAACACCCTCTATGGCACATGATTATTGTCCAAATGAGTTAGTGTTTGGTAAAAATTCAAACTTACCTAAACATTTTAATACATTAGACAAGATAAATCCATTATATAATATAGACGATTATGCTAAAGAATCAAAATTTAGGTTAGAACAGGCCTATAAAAGAGCCAGAATAATGTTAGAACAACACAAAACTAAGAATAAAGAATTATATGATAGGAAAGTAAATAATATTAAACTAGCAATAGGAGACAAAGTTTTATTAAGAAATGATACAGGTCATAAGTTAGAACCTAAGTATTTAGGTCCATATACAATAGAAGAAATAGAAGATAGAGATAATATTATAATAAAAGATAGTGAGAATAAAAAACAGGTAGTACACAAAGATAGGTTAAAGATTTTCAATTCCTAATTAGTTAATACATATAAACAAATCAACAGAACGTAAAAAAAAAAAAAAAATTATGAAATATAATATATATAATTTTTAATCAAATATCAACATTTTATGAAAAATTTTTTTTCTCATATTTTTCTACTATATTCAAATATTTCATCAAATTTAAAAAAAAAAAAAATTTTTTTTAAAAATAAATAATAAATAAGTTACATATAATCAAATTTTAAAATAACTCCATAAAATTAAGTTATTTTTCTAAAGGATGGGGATGTGGCATGTTCAATAACATCGAATGATCATTCTACTAAATGCAATAAATAATAATATTACAAACATATTGTAACACTTTTGTTATAATGTTTATGTATACAATATTCAAGTGCAATGCCACTTTAGAATCTCGACCACACATGAGTGCATAGTACTGGACATTGCTGAGTCGGCATATGTTACCTGCGCGACCAGTTTATTCTTCACTTCAACGAAGTCGGTCGTGTTTTTTTTGCGCTCTCGCTTTTATCCAACCTTTTTATTTAATCCCGCAAATAAAAATTATTTTCCGCGGAATCTGTGCCGAAATTACTTATTTCGCGAATAGCTTATTGTAACTTGTTCTTAAACATTTATTCAAAGCTATTATTACTTATTGTTTCACTTAATGACAAAACTTACAGTTTTGTTGTTTTCATAGTCTTTGACTTTGTGTTTCTGATCTCTTTTCTTGCATTCGCGCTCTCGCATACACATTAGTGTTGTTGTTTGTGTAGTGCTTGCTCTCGCGTTTTTACATTGCCCGCGATCGCGACCGTTACTCTCGTGATTGTGTCAGTCTTTGTTGTTGTGTGTTATTACTAACTCTCTTAATTTCTCTTCAGTTTTTTCTTCTAAAATTAAAACTTTAACACTTGTGTTACTTCTTGGTTCGTATACATTGCTCATTTTTAAATTTCTTTTTTAATTTTTTTCCATTTATTATTTATGTTTTTCTTATCAGTAAAAATAATAATAAACAATTAAATTTACAATGGTTGTCTGCTCTTCCAAAAAGTGCCCTCATCCCCAAAAAGTCCAAGACGACTATCTTTTGTGCTGGCTGTGTGATAACATTATGCATGTCAAATGCGCGGGTTACACAGCCAAAGTAAAGGATAGTATTGGTAACGGCGGGGGACTAAAATGGAGTTGTCAAGCGTGCCGGGACGTAGAAATGGATATGCGTCTATTTATGCGGCGGACGAGAGAGGGCTTTAAGTCCCTGTCGGCTGGCTTTCTAAAACTTCGTGATGAGTTTTCGTCTCTGGAAACTCAGTTTAATAGTTATAAACTATTGAACGAATCACCGAAGCGGAAGAAGACAATCCCACGGGATTTCTCTCCCGATCCGCCGGCATCTCTGTTTCTGTCGGTTCCGGCATCGTCGAACGGCCCCATAACTCCAAATGGTCAGCAACTGATATCGTTTAGGAGTCCACTAGATCTTATATTTATGTTAGATTCTTCTAACTGTACTGTTTCGAGGATTGATCCCTTAGTCGTCCCCGAAGACAGTTTCCATCCAACTTTGGACTTGACTATTGATCTACCTTTTCGGTTATCAAATGCTGGTACCAGTTCGACGTCTCGTACCCGTTGCTTTTGTAAAACTAAGTTTTTCAAGCTCAATGAGCTAATTCTTGCCACAGACTGGTCTTATCTGTACTCCTGTAATGATATGAATGCTGCCATTTGTTTTTTCTATAATACTATGTTTTCACTTTTTGGTGCTTGTGTTCCACGTGTGACATGTATTGTCTAACAAACCGCCATGGTTTACACGTGAGTTAACTAATTTGAAAAATGTAAAGTCTAGATATTATAGAAAGTTTAAAAAATCGGGTCGACCGTCTGATTTCTCTCTTTATGCTGTTGCTCGATCGAATTTTTCAGTGCTTAATACACTATGCTATAAGGATTACATTAGGCGTTGTAAACTTCAGTTCTCCCGTGATCCTAAGCAATTTTATAACTTCGTTAACGCCAAACGAAAGGTGGCAGTGCACCCGTCCTATTTATGTTTTGAAAATAATAAAGCAAACGATGATCAGGCCATTGCCGATACGTTTGCTGATTTTTTGAAAACGACCTATTCCTCCAAAGATCATCGAGCTAACTTTTCATATCCCTATCAGTTGAAAAGGTCTAATTGCGTCTTTAATCCTGTGATCGCTGAAGATTCGCTTCTCAGCGTGCTTACTTTAGTGAAGCCCGTGTTCTCACCAGGACCTGATGGGATACCTGGTTGTGTACTTAGGTTTTGCGCTGAGACTTTAATTTCCACGATTCTTAAGTTATTTACTTTGTCCGTTGAAACTTCCTCTTTTCCAACCATTTTGAAAGAATCTTTTATTATTCCTTTGCATAAAAAGGTTAATAAATCCGTAGCTTCTAACTATAGGGGTATTTCCAAATTGTCCGCTATTCCAAAGGCATTTGAGAAAATTATAACTTCTCAACTGCAACATTTCTGTAGTTCTATTCTTTCATCTTCTCAACATGGGTTTATGAAACGTAGATCTACAACCACTAACCTTTTAGAGTTTACTTCTTTAGCGATCGAGGGATTCAGGAATGCATTGCAAACTGATGTCATTTACACTGACTTCAGTAAGGCTTTTGATTCTGTCAATCATACGCTGCTTTTGTCCAAGCTGAACGAACTTGGGATTCCAAGCCTTCTGCTTAATTGGATTTCTCAATATCTTAATAACCGTACACAAAAAGTTTTATTTAAAACTTATCTTTCGAAGACCATAAATGTGACCTCGGGGGTGCCACAAGGTAGCCATCTAGGACCATTGCTTTTTACGCTTTTCATTAATGACCTTCCGTCAGTTGTAACTCACTCTCGCGTGCTTATGTACGCTGATGATGTTAAACTTTGTATTAGTTTTAAAGACTTAAGCTCTCCACGTCTGCTTCAAGTCGATCTTAATAACTTTCAAACTTGGTGTGAAATTAACTTATTAAACCTTAATGTTTCAAAATGTAATGTCATGTCATTTCATAGATCCTCTTTCCAATTAGTGGTGTATTATCTTAATAATACCCCACTTGAACGTTTGAACGAGATTAATGATTTGGGTGTACTCATGGACCACAAATTAAATTTCACTCGTCATATTAATATCACTGTCAATAAAGCCATGAGTGTTCTTGGTTTCGTTAAGCGATGGTCGAAAGAATTTGATGATCCTTACACAACCAAAACTCTTTTTATTTCACTGGTCTGCCCCATTTTGGAGTATGGATCATGTGTTTGGTCTCCACAATATGGATCACACCAAGTAAAAATTGAATCTGTTCAAAAACAGTTTCTATTTTGTGCTCTTTGTGGTTTAAACTGGGATCAAAATGTTAAGTTGCCCTCCTATTCTAAAAGACTTCTTCTAATTAATCCTCCCTCCTTGCTTAATTGTAGAGTAATGCTTGGTACTTTTTTTATTCACAAGCTTCTAAATGGACAAATAGAATGTCCTAATTTACTCAACCAGATCAATCTATCTGTCCCTTGTAGACTAACCCGAAATTATGTCCCTTTATCTTTAAAACGCTGTACTTCTAACTATTCTTTGCATGAACCTCTTCGAGTTCTCTGTTCCGACTACAACCGCCTTTATTCTGTAATCGGATCAGAGTTCTCTATATCTATTCTAAAAACTACTATTTTAAGTTATCTATCTAGTAGTTAGTCTTAATTATTATTTTTGTTGTCGTCCGTTGTCCACGCGACTTCGTTTTTGCATGCTGTCTGATAGGGTTCGCGCGTAACAGGCTTTGTTCTGGTGTCGCTTGGACCACTTGAACGTACTGCGCATTGTAGGCCTCAACGTTTAGAAGAAGAAAAAAAAAACTTGTATTTTACAAGACAAATTGTAGTTAGTCTTATTATTAATTTAGTTGTCGTCCGCTGTCCGCGCGACTTCGTTTTTGCATGTTGCCTACTAGGATTCGCACGTAATAGACATTGTCCTGGTGTCGCTTAGACCTTTTTTCAACGTAGTGCGCATTGTACGCGTCAACATCCAGAGGATTAAAAATAACCATTTAACTCTCCACACAGTTCAGCCCGGACGAAACCCCATCTCAACCCAAATATAAGACTAATTAGGCAAATTGGGATCTTTTTTGTAAATAAAACAAATACAATTTCTGAGAATTGGAAAAAATGGTTGCCTTTATTATAAAGTGTCGAAATTCACCAAAGGAATGTGAGTAGCTTTTGTAGCATGTTCAATAACATCGAATGATCATTCTACTAAATGCAATAAATAATAATATTACAAACTTATTGTAACACTTTTGTTATAATGTTTATGTATACAATATTCAAGTGCAATGCCACTTTAGAATCTCGACCACACATGAGTGCATAGTACTGGACATTGCTGAGTCGGCATATGTTACATGCGCGACCAAGTAACATGGTACATCCTCACTCTCCCGCTGTGGCGGCACATTTTGTATATGCTTATGTAAACATTTATGTACATATAAGCAGACCGCTCCTCTGCCGGCGTCACTGGCAGCGCAGCTACGCGGTCTTAGCTGTAATGAACCATGGTTATAGATTTTAAGAAACATTGAATAAAGAAAACTCTAAGTGAACACACGTAATTGTAAAACTCATTATTTTTTGAACTCACATCTAAAAATATTAAATGGAAGATTGAAGACTGGGCATCCCTTAATACACTTTAAATTGCAGCATCCCACAAACCAAACGAGTTCCCCATAAAGCGAAAATTCCCTGTTAGTATCATACCCTTCAGGATCGTAGGGATACAAAACAGTGCCTTTTTCACTCATATAAAGCCCAAATGTCATATCCCAATCTAATAAAATACAAAAAGCTAACTCTATGTTTAAAATTGCTGTACGTTCAGCAAAGCGAGACTGTATGGAAATCTTCACAGGCTGCATACTCCCCCTATACACTTAAAAAGAAAACGATTAACTGGAGTCCCCCTCACTTCTCTAAAGTATATCAAGTTGGACTCAGGAATAGTTACTAGTTTCCACCGTATTGCTGAAGAGTTTGGTATTGCCTGGTCAAGATACTCAATGGACAGTAATTTTTCACATGAATATTTGCAGCAAATTAACTCTAATCTGTTAAAAACTTACTTACCAAACACGCTGTCTTTCTCCGCTAAATACTTAAAATCAAAGATCTCAATATTTGAAATTGAAACGGCAGTAGCTAACGCAAAAGGCAAAAGCCCAGGTGCTGATAGAATATCATACCCTATGCTAAAGCATATTCCCCATCTTTAATAGCAAATGCAAAAATAAAAAAGCGGTAGTTAACCCTGCAATAACTTTAACTTTTTCAAGCTCTATGAGCTAATTCTTGCCGCAGACTGGTCTTATCTGTACTCCTGTGATGATCTGAATGCTGCCATTTGTTTTTTCTATAATACTATGTTTTCGCTTTTCGATGCTTGTGTTCCACGTGTGACCCATGTATTGTCTAACAAGTCGCCATGGTTTACACGTGAGTTAACTAATTTGAAAAATGTTAAGTCTAGATATTATAGAAAGTTCAAAAAATCGGGTCGACCGTCTGATTTCTCTCTTTATGCTGTTGCTCGATCGAATTTTTCAGTGCTTAATACACTATGCTATAAGGATTACATTAGGCGTTGTAAACTTCAGTTCTCCCGTGATCCTAAGCAATTTTATAACTTCGTTAACGCCAAACGAAAGGTGGCAGTGTACCCGTCCTATTTAAGTTTTGAAAACAACAAAGCAAACGATGATCAGTCCATTGCCAATATGTTTGCTGATTTTTTCAAAACAACCTATTCCTTCAAAGAGCATCAAGGAAACTTTTCATATCCCTATCAGTTGAAAAGGTCTAATTGCGTCTTTAATCCTGTGATCGATGAAAGTTCGCTTCTCAGTGTGCTTACTTTAGTGAAGCCCTTTTACTCACCAGGACCTGATGGGATACCTGGTTGTGTACTCAGGTTTTGCACTGAGACTTTAATTTCCACGATTCTTAAGTTATTTACTTTGTCCGTTGAAACTTCCTCTTTTTCAACCATTTGGAAAGAATCTTTTATTATTCCTTTGCATAAAAAGGGTAATAAATCCGTAGCTTCTAACTATAGGGGTATTTCCAAATTGTCCGCTATTCCAAAGGCATTTGAGAAAATTATAACTTCTCAACTGCAACATTTCTGTAGTTCTATTCTTTCATCCTCTCAACATGGGTTTATGAAACGTAGATCGACTACCACTAACCTTTTAGAGTTTACTTCTTTAGCGATCGAAGGTTTCAAGAATGCATTGCAAACTGATGTCATTTACACTGACTTCAGTAAGGCTTTTGATTCTGTCAATCAAACACTGCTTTTGTTCAAGCTGAACGAACTTGGGACTCCAAGCCTTTTGCTTAATTGGATTTCTCAATATCTTAATAACCGTACACAAAAAGTTTTATTTAAAACTTATCTTTCGAAGACCATCAATGTGATCTCTGGGGTGCCACAAGGTAGCCATCTAGGACCATTGCTTTTTACGCTCTTCATTTATGACCTTCCGTCAGTTGTAACTCACTCTCGCGTGCTTATGTACGCTGACGATGTTAAACTTTGTATTAGTTTTAAAGACTTAAGTACCCCACGTCTGCTTGAAGTTGATCTTAATAACTTTCAAACTTCGTGTGATGTTAACTTATTAAACCTTAAAGTTTGGAAATGTAACGTCATGTCATTTCATAGATCCTCTTTTCAATTAGTGGTGTATTATTTCAATAATACCCCACTTGAACGTTTAAACGAGATTAATGATTTGGGTGTACTCATGGACCACAAATTAAATTTTACTCGTCAATTTACAATAAAGCCATGAATTGTCTTCGTTTCGATAAGCGATGGTCGAAAGAATTTGACGATCCTTACACAACCAAAACTCTTTTTATTTAACTGGAGTATGGATCATGTGTTTGATCTCCACAATATGGATCACACCAAGTAAAAATTGAATCTGTTCAAAAACAGTTTCTATTTTGTGCTCTTTGTGGTTTAAACTGGGATCGAAATGTTAAGTTGCCCTCCTATTCTAAAAGACTTCTTTTAATTAACCTTCCTTCCTTGCTTAATCGTAGAGTAATGCTTGGTAATTTTTTTATTCACAAGCTTCTAAATGGACAAATAGAATGTCCTAATTTACTCAACCAGATCAATCTATCTGTTCCTTGTAGACTAACCCGAAATTATGTCCCTTTATCTTTAAAACGCTGTACTTCTAACTATTCTTTGCATGAACCTCTTCGAGTTCTCTGTTCCGACTACAACCGCCTTTATTCTGTAATCGGATCAAAGTTCTCAATATTTATCCTAAAAACTACTATTTTAAGTTTCCTGTCTTGTAGTTAGTCTTTTTAGTCTTTTAGTTGTCGTCCGTTGTCCACGCAACTTCGTTTTTGCATGCTGTCTACTAGGATTTGCGCGAAACAGGCATTGTCCTGGTGTCGCTTGACGCGTACAAAGAAGAAGAAAAAAAAAAAAAATAAGTTACCCCATGAAATTAATAGCTTTCGTCCGATTTCTCTGCTCTCTCGCTGGAGCAAAACAATAGAAAAAATAATAGCACGAATGTTGATGCGGTTCATGCACGGCACAATTTAATCTCGCATAACCAGGTAGCATTTAAGCAAAAGCACAGCACAATGTACGCCTTGTTTCGTATCCAGTACTTCTCGTCTATCGCTCTTTTGACAAAAAATCACGGTTCTATTTTGGGATCGGGTTTTGAAAGTCTCTTCGATCGTGTGGGGCCACATGCAGTTCTCTACCGTCTCGAACAATAAGGAATTGGTCCTAAGCTTCACAACATTGTAAAGGCCTTTATGACCTACAGCTCATTCGAGGTTCGGGCTCCCCACTGTCAGTAGAACTACTTATTATAGCGTTTGAGCAGGTTAACAATATTTTAATAAGATATAAGAGCATAAATACATCGATCTATGCCGATGACATTGTTATATATAGTAAAAAAAAAAAATTTGAAAATTTTAAGATCTATATTTACCGACATCTTATCAGGAGATTTAGACTTATGGGGAGCCTTTGTTGTAGAAAAATGTCAATTATTAACTTACCCGATATAGCTTATAAAATCAAGGTCATTAAATAAGTAGACCACTTTAAAATTCTGGGCATATACTTTGACTCAAAGATTTTCTTTAAACAGCTCTGCACTATCCTGAGAAAACAACTAGAAATTCGCTTTAACATTGTAAAATTCTTATACTCTAAATACTATTAATACACTAATAAATACTACTCGTACCCTAATGCTCTCTAAAATCGATTACGGTCCCCCTATATTCTGATTGATCTCCAAGTCACATATTCAAAAAATACAACCCCCTGATCACGGAGCTCTTTGACGTGCTATTAACGCATTCCTCACGTCTCCCTCTGCTTGCATATTGGCAGAGGCAAGCCTGCTCAGTATGGATCGAATCGAAGAAACAACCATGCAGCTAATTCGAAAATTGTTCTCATCTCCCAACAATCTATTAAGAAAGGAACTGTTTGCCATTTTCCTTCAAAAAAAAACCAAAATACAACTTTTGTTTAACTCTCAGGCGCTGCGCCAATTACTGCTCCCAGCTTGGCCTGTCACCCCCAAGCCGTCTAACTTCAATTAAATAGACCGCATTGTCCCACAAGAAGCCAATCATAAATACAATAAGTCTTTAAGAAACAATTCTAGCAAACGAGAATTTTTAGCGCGATCTTTTTGCGATCAGACGGCTCCAATAGTAGACAGCTCAAACTCTGTCATCGCTGGAAAATCACTTTCAAACTACAACTCCATCTTTACCGCTGAAGGGCTTGCACTTTTAAAAGCCTGTCAGTTCGATGCAAAACAAAGGGGACGTGGTAATAGATAATATTGTAGTCTCTCTACAATATCAGGAATACAAAACTGGAATTATAGCGATCCTACAATTCAAAAAATAATAAATAAGGAATCTAGCTGTCACACACCATGCAAAGATAACAATTTTCTGGACACCCAGCCACCAAGCGATCCCGAGAAATAAAGCCGCGGACAAAGGTGCTTTTCTTTCTTCATCGTGGATAGACGTGTTTTTCTGTGCTCCTGCATAATTTCTTTTATTTCGGTTTTAAACTCACCGCGCCTGCCTAAAAATTCAGCTAATTATTTAGCAATAACTATTGACATTATTCTGTCATTTAAATTTTTGTCATTGCGCTTTTTGTTTAATTAACTTTACAAAAGCAAAATCAAAGCATTGAACTTAATATTTGAAAAAAACAACAAAACTTTTTACAGCAGTGTTGTTGTTTTTGTTATTCTTTGCTCTTGCGTTTGTACTTTTTACCGCTTTAAAACCGCTCTCGCCAACGCATTGTTGTTGCATGTGCAGTGCTGTTGGTTCTCCCGCTCTCTTTTTTTCTAATTTCTTTTATTCGCGCTCGCATCTATCTCTGTCTCGCGTACAAGTGATACGTGTATTTGTGTAGTGCTTAGTTCTCTTAGTTCTTGCACTAATTTTCTCTGTGAGTTTGACCCCAGTGTCGAATTTGCCTTATAAATCTGAGTGAGTTTTTTCTTTGGCCTTTTTGATATTTAATTTTTTTTATAAAATTTTTGAGTATTAATTGAATTAAAAAATGTCTGTCTGCTCAAGCAAAAAGTGTTTGAGCCCCCCTTCACCCCATAACGTATTTCTTTCCTGTTGGCTGTGTGACAACGTCATGCACGATAAATGTGCTGGCTACACAGCCAGGGTAAAGGATTGTTTGGAGCAAAAAGGGGGGCTCAAATGGGGTTGTGACTCATGCCGTGAGGTTGAGATTGAAATGAGGGTGTTTATGAGGCAAACCAGGGATAGATTGAAGAAATTGTCATCTGGTTTTCGTAAACTCTACGATGAGTTCAATGCTGTGGAGAGCGAATTTTGCAGCTATAAGCTGTTAAATGAGTCTCCAAAGCGCAAGAAAACCTGTCCTTGCATTTGCCTGTGCCCAATCCCGTCTCGGCCGTAGCTCCACAAACTCCTTCACTGCTCACTGTGACAAATCCTCCGCAGCTTATTTCGTTTACCACCCCCATTTCTCAAGGTGGTCGCAAGGAAGAGGCTATCTCCGTTTCTCCAGGAAATGGTCTCTCTTTGCAGACGAACAAAGCTGTAGTATCCGAAAAGTCCGGGCAATTATCAATAACTGTTGATATTGCCGATAGTAGTCCAGTTGGAGGTGCAATACCGGACACGCAGGCGGATTCAATCGTGGTCGCTGACGCTGCGGTTGATTTGCGGCCTGGTTCCTATAAACCTTTAACTGGAGTTCCACCTAAGAAACATATATTTGTTTCAAGGCTTGATCCCGAACATTCGTCGGATGATGTCTTAGCTTTTATTAAGACAAAAATTCAAGCTCATCACTATAATGCTAAAATAGCGGTGGAAAAATTTAAATTTAAATATTCGAGCACGAGCATTAAAATCCAATGCAGTACATCCTATCTACAACCTGCAACTACTGCTACATCGCAGAATCACTGTCGAGGAGCCTCACAAGAGGAATCATCCTCTACAATGTACTAAGTGCCAGGAGTTTGGCCATACAAAGTCGTTCTGCAGTCTTCGCCCAGTTTGCGTTGGCTGTGGACAAATTCAACAAGAGTGTGTCTGTTCCGACAATAAAACAAACGACAATACAAGGAAGTGCAGCAACTGCGGTGGAAATCACACCGCAAATTACAGAGGATGTCCTGTCTATAAGGAACTGAAGGCCCGTCTTAATGCAAAGAAATCTTCGGCTCGTATCCAGGGCTCCACACTTATTCCCTCGCAAACCACACCGGGAATATTCTTCTCAAGAGCTGTAAGGTCCAACGACAACTACTCCTGGAGTAACTTTTGCAAGCGTGCTGCGCAACGGAAGTTCACAGCCCTCTACATCTGTAAATCCCGCTACCATCTCAAACAATGCGGCCCCAAGTCCACCCGTACTCGGCCAGCAACCCAACGGGATCGAAACGTTGTTGATCTCGCTAAATCAAAACATGACAAACTTCATGACGTTCATGCAAAATTGCATGCAGGAACTTATGCGGAACCAAAACTTGCTCATTCAAAAGCTTTTGGACAACAATAAATAATGTCAGCACTACATATAGGACTATGGAATGCAAACGGCATTTCCAAGCACAAACAAGAACTGTCACTGTTTCTGGACTCAAATGATATTGATATCATGCTGTTATCGGAAACACACCTTACCAACGAAAACAACTTCCAAATACCTAAATATGCATTCTACGCAACAAATCACCCAGATGGCAAGGCTCACGGAGGAACTGGCATCCTAATCAAAAACCGGATTAATTACTGTCTCCACAATGGATTTGCCAAACAATACCTACAAGCAACTTCAATAAGTGTCCAAACCAACCAAAACCTACGCCTCACCAAAAAAGCCCACGTACTGGCCAACAGATCCACGTAAGCTCCCAGATCTAATAGACTTCGCAGTCACCAGGGGAATTACGCACAACTTAATAAGGGCAGAGTCACTAGCAGAATTGTCATCAGACCATTCGCCAGTAATTTTCACTGTATTAACATATCCTCATGTAACAGAGTAACCACTCGGACTAACAAATTATACAACAAACTGGCTAAGATTCGAGAAATTCAAAAGCACACATATCGAGTTGAATCCCAAACTAAACGACGAAGAAAACATCGAGTTTTGCACCTCTGTATTAGAGTCGATGCTCATTGAAGCAGCTGATATCTCCACCCCAAACATTGGCCACACCCAGGAAAAACACAAGTCCAACAACCGACTAATTGAACTTCTTGTAACAGAGAAAAGACGACTCAGGCGAGAATGGCAAATGTCCCGATCACCGGCAGCAAAATATCGCCTAAAGGCAGCTTCCCGAACCTTAGCAAAAGCGCTTAGACAAGAAGAAGCAATAGCACAGCGGCAATACATCGAGAAGCTTTCCCCCACCAGCACCAAATATCCGCTGTGGAAAGCTCACCCAACCATAACTGCCCCAACCGAGATAATTTCACCTATACGATGCCCAACTGGCAAGTGGGCCCGTTCAGACGAAGAAAGAGCACTCACCTTTGCAGCTCATCTAAAAACGGTTTTTCTGCCAAACCCGTCAACAAACTCATTCCAGCTTCCCCCTCTAAGCACCCCAGTGGAAACCGAGCCACCGAAATTCCAAGCGGAGGAAATTTCTGCAATTATTAAAAACTATCTTAACCCAAGAAAGTCGCCCGGCCATGACAATATAACCCCGAAAATGATCCGAGAACTCCCGATCTGTGCCGTGCGATACATCTGCAAACTTTTCAACGCGATAGTAAAAACTGGTCACTTTCCAATAAGTTGGAAAAAATCAGTAATCATAATGATCCCAAAACCCGGAAAAGACAAAACACAGCCATCATCGTACAGACCCATCAGTTTATTGCCAAGTCTTTCAAAACTATTTGAAAAGGTCCTACAACTCCGTATAAATACAATCCTGGTAAACCAAAATATAATCCCACATCATCAGTTTGGCTTTCGTGAAAAGCATGGCACAATTGACCAAGTCAACCGTATCACCTCAGAGATCCGTACAGCATTCGAGCAAAAAGAATATTGCACAGCAATTTTTCTCGACGTCGCCCAAGCCTTTGACCGAGTTTGGCTTGACGGCCTAATATACAAAATAAAAGCGTCGCTTCCAAAATATACACACAGACTAATGGAATCTTATCTATTCAACAGAAAATTCGCTGTACGTTGTAATAGCTTCACCTCTGATGACTTTGAATCAAAAGCAGGTGTACCTCAAGGCAGCGTGTTGGGTCCAACACTATATATTTTATACACAGCGGATATACCAACAAGCCCTACACTCACCACATCTACTTTCGCCGATGACACGGCTATCCTTAGCCGCTCCAAATGTCCGATCAAAGCTGCAGAGCAACTGGCAACCCACTTAAAGGAAATTGAAAATTGGCTAGCAGATTGGCGCATCCGTGTAAATGAACAGAAATGTAAGCACGTTACGTTTACCCTCAATAGAAGAAACTGCCCATCATTGACTCTCAACAACGTGCCAGTGCCTCAATCCGACGATGTTGTATATCTTGGAGTTCACCTCGACAGAAGATTAACTTGGCGTAAGCATATCGAAGCCAAGAAAAAGCAACTAAAGCTTAAAGCAATCGGACTACATTGGCTTATCAACGCTCGATCTCCCCTATGCTTGGAATTCAAAGTTCTCCTCTACAACTCTGTGTTAAAACCCATCTGGACGTACGGCTCTGCACTTTGGGGAAACGCAAGCAAGAGCAACATCGAAACCATACAAAGGGCTCAATCCAAGGTTCTCAGAACTATCACGGGAGCACCTTGGTATATCAGAAACGAAAACTTACAGAAAGACCTACATATTCCTAGTGTACTAACCGAAATAAAGGTACAACTGCTAAAGTACACCGCTAAGCTGCAGGCCCACCCGAATACCCTCGCCAAATCATTAACCCGAGCATGCGATAGAACTCGTCTCCAACGAAACGACCTTCCAACCCTCTAGCAAATAATCAGGGCCATAGATTAAAGAAGCATCCTTCTGATGCTAGGTTACGTATTAGATTAAGATAAAACTAGAAAATTGTTGTTAGTCTTATACACTATATAAGAGATCCAACAAATAAATAAACGCAAAAAAAAAGGAAAAAAAAAAAAATATTCGAGGGAGATATCCTCTTTTAAAATAAGTGTTGCAGTTGAACTGTTCGACTGTATATGTCATATCAGTTTTTGGCCGGATCACATTTTAGTAAAAGAATACACGGCCAAAAACAAAACTCGAGATCCGGTTAGGCTTTCTATCCCATCTAATTCTTCATCTTCCGGAATTTCAGCATCGGCTGGTGTTCCAAAAAACTAATCTCGTCCCTTCAACGTGAGAGGACTCAAATCTAGGCTTCCTAGACTCTATTTAGATAGTCTAGCATTTGAATTTAAAATTTTAGTGTTTACTGAGACATGGTTAAAGCCCGATATTAACGATGCATCTGTTCTTTCCGCAAAATTTTCAATTTTTAGATGTGATCGGACTTCTCGTGTAGGCGGAGGAGTTCTGATTGTAGTTGACTCGGCCTTAACTTCTGACCAAATTCATTCACCGGACATTCTGGAGATTGAGTTTGTTAGCGTTAAGGTCAGATTCAAGTCTTTCTCTGTCTACATTACTTGTTCTTACGTTCCGCCACAATCCGACATGGCGGTGTACGCAAAACATTTAGATTCTATTCGATATATTTCTTCATTGCTTTCTAATAGAGATATCTTAATCGTCTTTGGTGACTTTAATTTACCAGAAATAGTATGGTCTCAATCTGATGAATCTGCTTTGTTGCTTCCTTCTAAATCTCACTGCTTCGTTGATGGCCTTTTTGAGTTATCATTAGCTCAAATAAACCCTGTGCGAAATAACATAGACAGATCCTTAGATCTGATATTTGTGTTGGATTCCACCAACTGTGCAGTAACTAGAACCGACCCTCTAGTCTTGCCCGAAGACAATTTTCATCCTACTCTGGATTTATCTGTAGATCTGTCGTTTCGTGCACCGATTGTTGGTGTCAGTCCTGTGATTAAATCTCGTAATTTTCGCAAGACTAACTTTGTTAAACTTAATGAGCTCATTCTGAGAACTGACTGGTCATCCTTATATAGTTGCTCAGACATGGATCTTGCTATCTCGTTGTTTTATGATACTCTCGGTTCGCTTTTTAGGGTTTGTGTCCCACTGAGGGCTCCAGTGTCGTCTCACCGACCTCCCTGGTTTTCTCGTGAGCTATTCAACTTGAAAAATGTCAAATCCAGATATAATAAAAAATACAAGAAATCGGGACGTTCTTCAGACTTTGCTCTTTACGCAGTTGCTCGCTCCAATTTTATGTTGCTTAACAAGCACTGCTATAATAATTACCTCAAGCGTTGTAAGCTTGAGTTTTCCCGTGATCCTAAACAGTTTTATAGTTTTGTGAATTCTAAACGTAAGATGGATGTCCACCCATCAATCTTATCGTTTGGAAATAATATAGCGGACTCTGATCAATCGATTGCCGATTTGTTTGCTGATTTCTTCACAACAACATATTCCTCAACGGAATACCGAGCGAATCTTTTGTATCCTTATCAGATAAATAAGTCTAATTGTATTTGTAGTCCTTCGATCGATGAAAGTTCGCTTATTAGCGTGCTTAATTTAGTAAAACCTGTGTACACACCTGGTCCTGATGGAATACCTGGTTGTGTACTCAGATTTTGTGCTGAGGCTCTATGTAAGCCACTTCAAAAACTTTTTTCGTTGTTCGTTAAATCTTGTCATTTTCCGTCTATATGGAAGGAATCTTATATAATTCCTCTTCATAAAAATGGTAAAAAGTCCGAAGCATTCAATTATAGGGGTATTTCTAAATTGTCCGCTATTCCTAAAGCATTTGAAAAGTTAATCACTTCTCAATTGCAACATTTTTGTAGATCTATTATTTCACCATCTCAACATGGGTTTGTGAAACGTAGATCTACTACCACTAACCTATTAGAATTTACATCTTTAACGATCGAAGGATTTAGGGATGCAAGACAGACTGATGTCATTTATACTGATTTCAGCAAGGCTTTTGATTCTGTTAATCATACACTTCTTCTTTTAAAATTAAACAAAATTGGCTTCCCAAGCCCTTTAATTTGTTGGATTCGTGAATACCTGACAGACAGAACACAGAAAGTTCTATTCAAGTCTTCAAGTTCAAGGACCATCCAAGTAACTTCGGGGGTGCCTCAGGGTAGTCATCTGGGACCACTGCTATTCACCCTTTTTATTAACGATCTTCCATCCGTTATAATACATTCTCGTGTCCTCATGTATGCAGATGATGTAAAGCTTTGTCTCAGCTACAGAGATATTATATCACCTTCACGGTTGCAGTCTGACCTCCAAAACTTTCAATCTTGGTGTCGACACAATTTATTAAACCTAAACATATCTAAATGCAAGGTCATGACTTTTTTCAGAAACACTCCTCAGTTAATTACCTTCTTTCTTAATAACGTTCCATTAACCAGACTTAATGAGATGATTGACTTGGGAGTACTTATGGACCATAAATTGACTTTTAAGTCCCATATAAGCACTACTGTCGGAAAAGCCATGGGTGTTCTTGGATTTGTCAAAAGATGGTCAAAGGAATTTGACGATCCATATACTACCAAAGTTCTTTACACCTCATTGGTTCGTCCAATTTTAGAATATGCAACCTGCATATGGTCACCCCAATACGATTCACATAAAGCAAGAATAGAATCAGTTCAAAAACAGTTCCTTCTCTTTGCTCTTCGTGGTCTGAACTGGGATCGTAATATCAACTTGCCTTCGTACTCTAGTAGACTTCTTTTACTTGACCTTCCTTCCCTTTCTAATCGTAGATTAATGCTTGGCATCATATTTATGCACAAGCTCCTTAACGGGGATATAGACTCTCCCGAGCTATTGAACCGAGTAAAACTAACAGTTCCTTGTAGACCTACTAGAAACTATATTCCTCTAACACTTCCACGATGTACTACTAACTACCTTATGTATGAACCTTTTCGAGTTCTTTGTTCCGATTATAATCGTCTTTATCATGTAATCAGTTCAGAGCTCTCGATTCCTTTACTAAAAACTTCTATCCTTTCCTATCTAGCACGTAACTAGCTATAGTGTCGTTTTTTGTCTGTATTTTGTGAATTGTCCCCGCGACTCGAGCCTCGGTCGGTTGGGCGGGAGGTGTGGGCAATTAGTGCTCCCATTTTGACTCCCACCAAAGCGAAAGACCTAGCTAAGCGTATCCGACTACACCTGAATCTTAAAAAACAGGCCGAACGGGATCTCTTCACCCAGGTACACATCTATAAACACAAAATGCACAAAAATCGTTCTTCCTTCTAATCTTACCAGACGGGCTTGCTGAACCTTCATTCGCCATTGGAAATTCATCTTGCAACATACTCTTTGTCAACAGCCCATCTGGCTACCCCGTCTCAACACTAGTGCAGTAGTAAGAAGTTGTTTACCGAAGCAAGTCGCATTTATTCTATCACCCAATGGATATATATCCAATAAACTATATAACTATTATCAATATATATGTATATTTTGCAAAATAACGTTGAAATCCAGCAATTGGACAAACAGAGTGCACTCACGAACACATTCTTAACTAGTGTAGTAGTAGTAAGAAGTTGTTCACCGAAGCAAGTCGCATTTATTCTATCACCCAATTAAATATCCAATATACCATGTAACTAATATAAGTCGATATATATTTCAGTGCAAAATAAAGGTTGAAATCCAACAGGTTATGTACCCATCACTCTTCCATTGCGCAAGTGAAATTGGATATTAAATATGTGGTGAAATAAATTTCGGTAAGAAGAACCGCAAAAAGAGAAAAGAAAAACTGCACACTTTACTCAAAAAAAGCCGCCTGTGTGGCGCCGAAACAACGCGTCTATAGTTGCTTGTGTAGCTTCTAGAAAATTCTAGCTTGTGTAGCTAGAAACGAAAACTCAAAACGAAAAAGACAAAGAGAAAGAAAACTTTTCAAAGAACATTGTAAAGAATAATAACATATGTAATTAAATTGCAAAAGAACAATGAGTGTCTTAAAAAACTTTGATACCTGGAAAATTCAAATGGAATGCTCTTCATTAAAAAATATCAATGAAGCTAACTTCGTCTTTCCCGAAATTTTAAAATAATTGGTATATATAACAAAATCAAAAAAAAGGGAAAAAAGCAACTTCAAAAATGTTCACGTCTTCAACGAGAAATCGAGCCAACATCATCGAGACATCGTAGGTGGGACCTATCCCTACATACTACGCCACCGTCCTCACTTAGCTTACATTAGCTAGTTCGACATATATAGGAAACGCAGGATATCTCGCTCTTTCAATTTCATTCTGTGCAAGAACACAACGCAAATATTTCACCGCGTGGTGAATATTTTTGCACGTGTTTTATTATAAAATGAATTACATTTAATTAATTTGCACCTTAACAGTTATCAGATTTTGTTTAAATTTTATATAGGTCGTAATTGGTACAAATTAAAGTTAAAAGCAATAAAAAAAACAATTATTTGATATATTTCTTGTTTGGTTCCGCGTGGATTCGTTCGAGGGTCTTTTGTGTTTGTGCGGCAGAATTCTTGGAATTTGTTTTTGTTTCTTTGCTGCCAAAGAAAATTGCTTATTTTACTCGAGGTGCCTCCACGTTTTAGTTAATAACTCCGGTGTTAATTATTCGATCCGCCAAATTTTAAAACTTTATCTACCCAATCGATTAAGGAACTTAACTTTTCATGATTCAACTATGTAGCTTGAAAATTTACGTCTGGAATCTGATGGAAACAGATTCGGCTGTTGATGCTGTATAATGATACCTGGAAATATGTGAACAAGATACATACATGTAAAGATGGAAGAAAACGCCGAACGGTGTGTCAAGGAAAACGCCAAAGCAAAATCGGATTTAATCTTGGCTATGTCAACTACGGGATTAAAGCAAATAAAAAATTGTGAAACTTCAAATGAAGTATGGAAAAAGTTACATAGCATATATCAGTCCACTGGGCTAGCACTTAAGGCCAATCTACTAAAATCATTAATTCTGTTGAAATTAAATCCGGGCGGAGTCATGAGAAGTCACGTCGAAAAGTTTTTTGACATAGCGAACAAAATCAATGAAACGGAGTTATTAGATATTAACAATTAAGTTTCTATTCACCTCCCCATAGCAATTGAATCACAAAATATATTAATAGCATCCGAAACTCTAAAGATAAAATTATTAGATGAATATGAAATGATATACATAAATAACAGTAAAACCGCCAAATGTAAGCCCAAAGTTCAAGTTTAAATACAACAACTGCGGAGAAATGGGGCACAAGGCATCGGAGTGTCGATCAAAAGTACACAAAAAATATAAAGACAACAGTGAGTTAAATTCAAGTATGTACATTCATGAATCAAATTCAGAATGTCGAATTTGAGTCAAAAACGACTCAGAAGCAACATCACATTTTTTTTTGCTTTTGTTTATTTATTTCGCTTTTATCTCTTATATAGTGTATAAGACTAACAACAATTTCCTAGTTTTAACTTAATCTAATACGTAACCTAGCATCAGATGGATGCTTCATTAATCTATGGCCATGATTATTTATTAGAAGGTTGGAAGGTCGTTTCGTTGGAGACGAGTTCTATCGCATGATCGGGTTAATGATTTGGCGACCCTCGGATGTGCCTGCAGTTTAGCGGTGTACTTTAGCTGTTGAACCTTTATTTCGGTTAATACACTAGGTCTTACTGTACGTTTTCATTTCTGACATACAAAGGTGCTCCCGTGATGGTTCTGAGAACCTTGGATTGAGCCCTTTGTATGGTTTCGATATTGCTCTTACATGCGTTTCCCCAAAGTGCAGAGCCATACGTCCAGATAGATTTTAATACCGAGTTGTAGAGGAGAAATTTGAAATCCAAGCATAGGGGAGATCGTGCGTTGATAAGCCAATGTATTGCTTTAAGCTTTAGCTGCTTATTCTTGGCTTCGATATGCTTACGCCAAGTTAAACTTCTGTCGAAGTGAACTCCAAGATATACAACATCGTCGGATTGAGGCACTGGTAAGTTGTTAAGTGTCAGTGATAGGCAGTTTCTTCTATTGAGGGTAAACGCAACGTGCTTGCATTTCTGTTCATTTACATGTATACGCCAGTTTGCTAGCCTCTTTTCTTACTTCCTTTAGGTGGGTTACCATTTGCTCAGCAGCCTTGATCGAACATTTGGAGCGGCTAAGGATAGACGTGTCATCGGCGAAAGTAGATGTGATGAGTGCAGGACGTGTTGGTATGTGCGCTATATACAGAGTATAAAGTGTTGGACCCAACACGCTGCCTTGAGGTACACCTGCTTTTAATTCGAAGTCATCAGAGGTGAAGCTATTACATCGTACAGCGAATTTTCTGTTGGATAGATATGATTCCATTAGCCTGTGTGTGTATTGTGTGAGCGTCGCTTTTATTTTATATATTAGGCCGTCAAGCCAGACTCGGTCAAAGGCTTGGGCGACGTCGAGAAAAATTGCTGTGCAATATTCTTTATGCTCGAATGCTGTGCGGATCTCTGAGATGATACGGTTGACCTGCTCAATTGTGCCATGCTTTTCACGGAAACCAAACTGATGATGTGGGATTATATTTTGGTTTACCAGGATTCTGCTTATACGGAGTTGAAGGACCATTTCAAATAATTTTGAAAGACTTGGCAATAAACTGATGGGTCTGTACGATGATGGCTGTGCTTTGTCCTTTCCGGGTTTTGGGATCATTATGATTATTGATTTTTTCCAACTTAAGGAAAAGTGACGAGTACTATTTTACTATCGCTTTGAATAGTTTGCAGATGTGTTGCACGGTACAGATCGGGAGTTCTCGGATCGTATTCGGAGTAATTTTCTTTGGTTAAGTTAGTTTTTAATAATTGAAGAAATTTCCCCCGCTTGAAATCTCGGAGAAAGCTGGAATGAGTTTGTTGACGAATTTGGCAAAAAGATCGTTTTTAGGTGAACTGCAAGGGTGAGTGCTCTTTCTTCGTCTGAACGGGCCCACTTGCCAGTTGGGCATCGTATAGGTGAGATTATCTCCTCTGGAGCAGTTATGGTTGGGTGAGCTTTCCACAGCCGATATTTGGTGCTGGTGGGGGTAAGCTTCTCGATGTATTGCCGCTGTGCTATTGCTTCTTCTTGTTTTAACGCCTTTGCTAGGGTTCGGGAAGCTACCTTCAGGCGATATTTTGCTGCCGGTGATCGAGATATTTGCCAATCTCGCCTGAATCGTCTTTTATCTGTTACAAGAAGTTCAATTAGTCGGTTGTTAGTCTTATGGGTGTGGCCAATGATTGGGGTGGAGATTTCAGCTGCTTCAATGAGCATCGACTCTAATACAGAGGTGCAAAACTCGATGTTTTCTTCGTCGTTTAGTTTGGGATTCAACTCGATATGTGTGCTTTTGAATTTCTCGAATCTTAGCCAGTTTGTTGTATAATTTGTTAGTCCGAGTGGTTACTCTGTTACATGAGGATATGTTAATACAGTGAAAATTACTGGCGAATGGTCTGAAGACAATACTGCTGGTGACTCTGCCCTTATCAAGTTGTGCGTAATTCCCCTGGTGACTGCGAAGTCTATTAGATTTGGGAGCTTACGTGGATCTGTTGGCCAGTACGTGGGATTTTTCGGTGTGGCGTAGCTGATTGTGTTATACAGCTGTTTGCCTCCTGAATTTATCAGGCGGGATCACAAATGAGGGTGCTTGGCGTTGTAGTCTCCTGCAGCATGTGAGGAACGATATTTGCAATTTATCTTACCCCACAGATATGTCTTAGATACACATATATTTTACCCACAAATAAATACAGATACATGATATTTCTTACCCACAAATACATGATATATCTAACCCCACAAATATGTGCATATATGTGATAGCAATGTATCACATTTTAGCAATATCTCGGGCGTTAGCAACATTGAACGCAAGGAACAAAAGAGGTGTCAGCAACATGTGAAGCTAGCAACATGGCATGGGTTGTCAACATAAGACAAGCGCTAGCAACACAAGTGCAAAATATAAAACACAAATGCATACAGAAAAAATACAAGAGACACGCATGCATATGAACAAACATAAACAAAAAAAAAACGAGAGAGAAATCCAAAACGTCGCCAAAGCCGAAAAGCGAAGAGAAAAAAAATAATAACAACAAAGCCAAACGATCATATGCTCGTAAACAAATATCAAACATATGATCATAAACAAATAACCGAAGGGTACTGCCTTGCCTTAAGCATTGCCTTAAGCATTGCCGAAACAATATCTACTCACACCCACACACTAGCATAATTAAAAGCTACGTTCAGAGAGCAGAGATTTGGCTCGCGTCACTGAGCCAAGGTGTAGAGCCGAGAGGGAGAGGAGGCGACGCGAATGTAAGATCGGCCCATAATGAGAGAATGAGGGCCGAGAGAGCGTTAGTGGGTATGTGTGGGTGAGTTACGACGACCGTGAGAGCGCCGCTTAGAATATATGGGTGTACCAGCGGCGAATCAGAGGCTAGTTTGACAGCCTCTGGAAAATGGCTTCAATAATTAAAGCAAAGAGAAGTTTTGGACGAGGTGTAATTTGGATATCAAATATAATCAAATTAAATATATACTATTGCGGCCATATCGTGGTTAATGTTAGTTTGGGTATTTCGGTGGCATTATTATTTAATTTTATTTTATTTATATATATTTTTTTATATTCATATATTTATTCAATATTTTTCATAGCCATGTATTTATTTAGTTATTCATTTATAGATGCTCTTAGTTTGTTATTTTCTTATATTGTATTAGGAATTATGTTATAAATGTAAATTACTCGTAGTTATAGAAAAGAGAGATGCATGGTGGGTGGCGGATTTCGCGGGGCCAGTACGAGACCAGAAGGGAGCAAAAAGGAGACGCCGTTGGCAACCGAGGCAACGGCAACAAGATAAACAAATTTAAGTCCTGGAGAAAATCTACAATCAAGCGAAGGGTAATCCCAAGCAGTGAATCAAAGACTATGAGTTATTCCTAGCAATAAATCAAAGACTAGGAGTTGATCCTAGCATTAAAACAAAGACTAGGAGTTATTCCTAGCAGTAAAACAATACTTCTAGTTCCAGTTAGGAAGACCAGGAGTATTCCTGGCACAGGCGGGGTCTACTAGGAGTATTCCTAGCACAGATTAGGGAAGTCCAGGAGTATTCCTAGCAATGACTAGGAGCATTCCAGTTAGGAAGACCAGGAGTATTCCTGGCACAGGCGGGGTCTACTAGGAGTATTCCTAGCACAGATTAGGGAAGTCCAGGAGTATTCCTAGCATAGCGGGCGAAGACTAGGAGATATTCCTAGCAACTTTTCAGGAGAATAGCAGTAGTCAGGATAGAGAGGCAAGAACAGGAGTATTCCTGGCAAAACAAAATACAAAAATCGTCTGCTAAGATTATTTTTGCTTGGTCACTGGATGATCGGAATAGTGGACTCGCAATACCAATACTCCCAGCTAATGTCAAACATTGCCGCCGCCAGCCAAAACCACACAACGATAAATACAAATACCATATAAACACTTGAAAGATCAATAAAAACACCAATTTGCATGCTCAAAACTAACACAATATCATCTTAT
The DNA here is from genome assembly GCA_035045865.1 of Drosophila austrosaltans. Classification (NCBI taxonomy): domain Eukaryota; kingdom Metazoa; phylum Arthropoda; class Insecta; order Diptera; family Drosophilidae; genus Drosophila; species Drosophila austrosaltans. The sequence continues at coordinate 6,792,878 of JAWNOQ010000073.1, read as the reverse complement.
TTCACCAGCGCACATATAAATTTGTTGTGCCGAACCTCGACACCTGAAATCCGGCTCTGCCGAAAATTAGGACGATTAAGAATCGTTATAACCAAATTAAGATTTTGTTCAAACAACAACAAGTCAGAATATAATTTTTTTAATGTTGCGGCAAAAAGTGCAAAATAAAAGTAGTACAAAATGACAAAGTCATGGATATACTACATGAGGAAGAATATTTTTAACAAAAGCAGGCGGCACATGCGGAATTTCATTAGCCGGAATCGTCGAGAAAATGAGGAAACAATTCGGAAACTGGGTCGAAGCACACGAGAAAGAGACAGTATGTCAAGGATGGATTACGAAACTGGCGGAAAAATTCGCAAAAACAACAAAAGCCAAGAAGTGCTGGCGCATTAGAGGGTCCGCAAAAACAACAACATACATTATACGCAGACCTAAAAATGCATTAAAGGGAACCCAGATGAGCAGAAAAGCAGACCATCGATCTCGATACACGAGTACCCGAGGGTAGCCAATCAAATAAGGGAGTGGACGTTCAGATTCGACGCTGGTTCGAAACCACTAGAATTCCTCGAGCAAGTCGAATGGTCAGCAGATATGTACGGGCTAAATAAAAACTTGATATCCAGAGCCATGCAAGAATTGTTGAAAGACAAAGCCCTTAAATGGTACGTCGCAAATAACAGGCATTGGTCTTCATGGGAGGAATTCCCAATCGCATTTAAAAAGTATTTCCTACCGAGGGTCTACTTTAATAAATTAGCGGACCAAGTACAGGCCAGAAAACAAATGTGGAACGAATAATTCAGACCACTGCCCGGAGAACGAACAGCTAACAAGAGTTGCTTGAATACTGATTTTATTAAGAAAAAGGTTGAGTTTATATACACGATTCTAGGATCATAGTGTAAATAAGATTGTGTGTGTGAACATAATGTGGGGGACAATTTTGTGTTGTATGAAAATATAGTGTGAGTACAGTGTACATATATAAAAATATGTAGGGGTTAATTCTATTCTAAGCAAAGCCTGCATTGGTCCTTACTGTGAGAAATTCATAGTTTGTATTTTAAACATGCATGTACACCAACATACTCCCGGCCATTGAACGACTGTTCAACATTACCTAAATGTTGATTTCGTAGTTCCCAGCAGGTCGATGTGTAGATTGAGCCGGTTGACTGGCAGTTAACATCTGGGTACCAGTTGTGGGAGGGGTCATCTGTTGAAGGCCAATAGCAATCCTGGCTTCTTGTCTTCCGTTGGTTTCTAATAACATATAGCAGTACTAATTTTATGAATATTATTAGCGCTATGTATGAAGCAATGTTGTGGTGTTGAATAGGCCCTTGACTAGACTTGAGGTCATGTGTTAACTTTACTTTAAATCTGGGCCATAATTGACTACTGAGGTTGCCAAATTCATTGTAGCTCAGCTAAACATTGGTTGAAGCCGTTTCATTCGTTGAGTTCATTATCATGGTGGAGAAATTCCCAAACCGGGCGTATGACATATTCATTATGCCGGTCATTGTAATACGATGTCCAGTTACACGTATTAATGGATTCCGCAAAGTGCAACTTGGATCAAGTGTTAATAATCCTCCTTTAGTTATTGTGACGCTTGAACTGTTGTCATCGTAGACTGCAGATAACTCCATTGGTAACATTGTAGCAAATATCCAATGGTTCTTGTAATACATATTGAACCAGACGAACGTCATGCTTGTTTATTTAATTTGACACATATTTGAAGTTTTGTTGTTGAACAACTGAAATTCACAATTACTGTTGATTGAGAACACAGATTGTTTATTTTGACATATGAATTCTTCGTTTGTGACTTGATGGCATTGTTTTAATTCAGTTACTGTTAATCCAAGAAACTGATCTCTGTGCTTATTGACCGCTATCATGGGAATTTGAATATCCATCGTCATAATTCCTTTATTGCTGATTGCTGGTATAGGAACTAGATTATATAATTCAAATACTTGTGCAACGGTACTTTGAATATTACGCGCTTCTTTACAATACTCCCTTCTGCCTTCATCATTTTATATAATTGTAGAACATCATCGTCTGTGGCAGGAAGTATGTGTCCTGGTGGAAGATGATTTTTTAACTCTTTTAAGTGTTGTTCAAGTTGTTTAGGCGAGAGTAACAACGGGCTAATTTGGTCATGATGAACGTCAGCGAGTACATGGGCAATCTCTTATTGTACTCGTTGCAAATTTGAAGCAATCACCGAAAGTTGTGTTGTTATCGTGAGATACCATTGAAAAGTTTTGACAGAATCAGAATGTGCTTGAGACATATCGAGTAGTTGCTGCTCCATCAAATTCAATCGCTTCTCAATAATCGCCTCATCACGCTTGAAGATGTTGATTGTTGAATCAAGTATAGATGTTTGATTCTTTAAGAGTGTTACCAAGTATTCCTCATTTGTTTTCACCTTTTCAATAGTATTGGACATTTCTTTTGCATATTCCGAGTCCAGTACTCAATATAGACTCCTGGCGATGTTGCCAATAAAATCAAATGGTGCTCTACGATTTCGTCCTATGTGCAAGAGATCGTTTTCCATTCTCAGTTCCTCTTCCACATGTCGGAAATGTTTGTACATTGCAGAACAGGCTTGACTTGGTTTTAAACGGAAACACATTTCCCCAATCTTTTTTATTCCGAAAGAAAATGTGTTCATATCGTCCCAATAAGGTTCCAAATCATAATAATCTAGTGTTGGGGAACTAATTTATGAATAAATTAAACAAATATCAAACATATGATCATAAACAAATAACCGAAGGGTACTGCCTTGCCTTAAGCATTGCCTTAAGCATTGCCGAAACAATATCTACTCACACCCACACACTAGCATAATTAAAAGCTACGTTCAGAGAGCAGAGATTTGGCTTGCGTCACTGAGCCAAGGTGTAGAGCCGAGAGGGAGAGGAGGCGACGCGAATGTAAGATCGGCCCATAATGAGAGAATGAGGGCCGAGAGAGCGTTAGTGGGTATGTGTGGGTGAGTTACGACGACCGTGAGAGCGCCGCTTAGAATATATGGGTGTACCAGCGGCGAATCAGAGGCTAGTTTGACAGCCTCTGGAAAATGGCTTCAATAATTAAAGCAAAGAGAAGTTTTGGACGAGGTGTAATTTGGATATCAAATATAATCAAATTAAATATATACTATTGCGGCCATATCGTGGTTAATGTTAGTTTGGGTATTTCGGTGGCATTATTATTTAATTTTATTTTATTTATATATATTTTTTTATATTCATATATTTATTCAATATTTTTCATAGCCATGTATTTATTTAGTTATTCATTTATAGATGCTCTTAGTTTGTTATTTTCTTATATTGTATTAGGAATTATGTTATAAATGTAAATTACTCGTAGTTATAGAAAAGAGAGATGCATGGTGGGTGGCGGATTTCGCGGGGCCAGTACGAGACCAGAAGGGAGCAAAAAGGAGACGCCGTTGGCAACCGAGGCAACGGCAACAAGATAAACAAATTTAAGTCCTGGAGAAAATCTACAATCAAGCGAAGGGTAATCCCAAGCAGTGAATCAAAGACTATGAGTTATTCCTAGCAATAAATCAAAGACTAGGAGTTGATCCTAGCATTAAAACAAAGACTAGGAGTTATTCCTAGCAGTAAAACAATACTTCTAGTTCCAGTTAGGAAGACCAGGAGTATTCCTGGCACAGGCGGGGTCTACTAGGAGTATTCCTAGCACAGATTAGGGAAGTCCAGGAGTATTCCTAGCAATGACTAGGAGCATTCCAGTTAGGAAGACCAGGAGTATTCCTGGCACAGGCGGGGTCTACTAGGAGTATTCCTAGCACAGATTAGGGAAGTCCAGGAGTATTCCTAGCATAGCGGGCGAAGACTAGGAGATATTCCTAGCAACTTTTCAGGAGAATAGCAGTAGTCAGGATAGAGAGGCAAGAACAGGAGTATTCCTGGCAAAACAAAATACAAAAATCGTCTGCTAAGATTATTTTTGCTTGGTCACTGGATGATCGGAATAGTGGACTCGCAATACCAATACTCCCAGCTAATGTCAAACATTGCCGCCGCCAGCCAAAACCACACAACGATAAATACAAATACCATATAAACACTTGAAAGATCAATAAAAACACCAATTTGCATGCTCAAAACTAACACAATATCATCTTATTTCACCAGCGCACATATAAATTTGTTGTGCCGAACCTCGACACCTGAAATCCGGCTCTGCCGAAAATTAGGACGATTAAGAATCGTTATAACCAAATTAAGATTTTGTTCAAACAACAACAAGTCAGAATATAATTTTTTTAATGTTGCGGCAAAAAGTGCAAAATAAAAGTAGTACAAAATGACAAAGTCATGGATATACTACATGAGGAAGAATATTTTTAACAAAAGCAGGCGGCACATGCGGAATTTCATTAGCCGGAATCGTCGAGAAAATGAGGAAACAATTCGGAAACTGGGTCGAAGCACACGAGAAAGAGACAGTATGTCAAGGATGGATTACGAAACTGGCGGAAAAATTCGCAAAAACAACAAAAGCCAAGAAGTGCTGGCGCATTAGAGGGTCCGCAAAAACAACAACATACATTATACGCAGACCTAAAAATGCATTAAAGGGAACCCAGATGAGCAGAAAAGCAGACCATCGATCTCGATACACGAGTACCCGAGGGTAGCCAATCAAATAAGGGAGTGGACGTTCAGATTCGACGCTGGTTCGAAACCACTAGAATTCCTCGAGCAAGTCGAATGGTCAGCAGATATGTACGGGCTAAATAAAAACTTGATATCCAGAGCCATGCAAGAATTGTTGAAAGACAAAGCCCTTAAATGGTACGTCGCAAATAACAGGCATTGGTCTTCATGGGAGGAATTCCCAATCGCATTTAAAAAGTATTTCCTACCGAGGGTCTACTTTAATAAATTAGCGGACCAAGTACAGGCCAGAAAACAAATGTGGAACGAATAATTCAGACCACTGCCCGGAGAACGAACAGCTAACAAGAGTTGCTTGAATACTGATTTTATTAAGAAAAAGGTTGAGTTTATATACACGATTCTAGGATCATAGTGTAAATAAGATTGTGTGTGTGAACATAATGTGGGGGACAATTTTGTGTTGTATGAAAATATAGTGTGAGTACAGTGTACATATATAAAAATATGTAGGGGTTAATTCTATTCTAAGCAAAGCCTGCATTGGTCCTTACTGTGAGAAATTCATAGTTTGTATTTTAAACATGCATGTACACCAACATACTCCCGGCCATTGAACGACTGTTCAACATTACCTAAATGTTGATTTCGTAGTTCCCAGCAGGTCGATGTGTAGATTGAGCCGGTTGACTGGCAGTTAACATCTGGGTACCAGTTGTGGTAGGGGTCATCTGTTGAAGGCCAATAGCAATCCTGGCTTCTTGTCTTCCGTTGGTTTCTAATAACATATAGCAGTACTAATTTTATGAATATTATTAGCGCTATGTATGAAGCAATGTTGTGGTGTTGAATAGGCCCTTGACTAGACTTGAGGTCATGTGTTAACTTTACTTTAAATCTGGGCCATAATTGACTACTGAGGTTGCCAAATTCATTGTAGCTCAGCTGAACATTGGTTGAAGCCGTTTCATTCGTTGAGTTCATTATCATGGTGGAGAAATTCCCAAACCGGGCGTATGACATATTCATTATGCCGGTCATTGTAATACGATGTCCAGTTACACGTATTAATGGATTCCGCAAAGTGCAACTTGGATCAAGTGTTAATAATCCTCCTTTAGTTATTGTGACGCTTGAACTGTTGTCATCGTAGACTGCAGATAACTCCATTGGTAACATTGTAGCAAATATCCAATGGTTCTTGTAATACATATTGAACCAGACGAACGTCATGCTTGTTTATTTAATTTGACACATATTTGAAGTTTTGTTGTTGAACAACTGAAATTCACAATTACTGTTGATTGAGAACACAGATTGTTTATTTTGACATATGAATTCTTCGTTTGTGACTTGATGGCATTGTTTTAATTCAGTTACTGTTAATCCAAGAAACTGATCTCTGTGCTTATTGACCGCTATCATGGGAATTTGAATATCCATCGTCATAATTCCTTTATTGCTGATTGCTGGTATAGGAACTAGATTATATAATTCAAATACTTGTGCAACGGTACTTTGAATATTACGCGCTTCTTTACAATACTCCCTTCTGCCTTCATCATTTTATATAATTGTAGAACATCATCGTCTGTGGCAGGAAGTATGTGTCCTGGTGGAAGATGATTTTTTAACTCTTTTAAGTGTTGTTCAAGTTGTTTAGGCGAGAGTAACAACGGGCTAATTTGGTCATGATGAACGTCAGCGAGTACATGGGCAATCTCTTATTGTACTCGTTGCAAATTTGAAGCAATCACCGAAAGTTGTGTTGTTATCGTGAGATACCATTGAAAAGTCTTGACAGAATCAGAATGTGCTTGAGACATATCGAGTAGTTGCTGCTCCATCAAATTCAATCGCTTCTCAATAATCGCCTCATCACGCTTGAAGATGTTGATTGTTGAATCAAGTATAGATGTTTGATTCTTTAAGAGTGTTACCAAGTATTCCTCATTTGTTTTCACCTTTTCAATAGTATTGGACATTTCTTTTGCATATTCCGAGTCAAATGGTGCTCTACGATTTCGTCCTATGTGCAAGAGATCGTTTTCCATTCTCAGTTCCTCTTCCACATGTTGGAAATGTTTGTACATTGCAGAACAGGCTTGACTTGGTTTTAAACGGAAACACATTTCCCCAATCTTTTTTTTTCCGAAAGAAAATGTGTTCATATCGTCCCAATAAGGTTCCAAATCATAATAATCTGGTGTTGGGAACTAATTTATGAATAGCTCGTTTTTAAGTTCCAGATGTCGGTTTTACGTCAACCACACGAATATGGCCATCAGGACCAGGATATAATTTTATAATCCTCCCCAATGGCCATTGAATAATGGGTACATTGTCTTCTTTGAGGATCACCATCATGCCTTTTTCCACAATGTAATAAGGCTTCTTCCACTTATACAGATACTCATGTGACCATTGCGTCCAAAAGGTATGTTTTAATCGTTGCACCAGCTCCCATTATTCTGGCAATGATTTCTGCCTCATTAGCTCTGGATCGGGTTGAGCCACCAATGGTTCTCCAATGAGTAAATGTCCTGATGTTACAATAATTGTTGACAATTGTTCAAACGTCAAATTGGCTGTGGAAACATTTTTTATCAACAAATGTTTTGCTGATTTTACAGCTGCCTCCCATAAACCTCCAAAATGAGGTGACCGTGGGGGAATAAATTTAAATTGAACTCCTTTCTGGTTCCAGAATTCCATAATTGCACCAGTTGCCATGTCAGAGTAAATAGTTTCATTCAATTCCTTCAATTGGTTCTTATAATTATTCGAGCTTGTTCCAATTCATCCAATTCCAGTTGAACAGTCTTCCTTCTGTTTTGTGCTCTGCGGAAACGTAATACATATGCAATAATTCTTTGCATCCCATATATTGTGTTTTTGTGGTTTATGTTATAAATCCACCCATCGTCCCTCCCAGAAGCAGGAATGCTACCCGACATTGGCATACTGAATACTTTGGTTTTGCGTTGGTTTTGCTTTGAATGGTGCTGGCCAGCGAGATTGTGGCCCATATAGGTATAATGGTCCATATAACCATAAATTGTTTGATGTTAGCTGAGATGCCGATATTCCTCTTGATAGGACATCTGCAGCATTTAGAGCTGATGATACATGCCTCCATTGTGTTGGTTTGGAAACAGCATGTACTTTTGTAAGCCTGTTGGCCACAAATGTATGCATCTGCTGCATTTAGAGCTGATGATACATGCCTCCATTATGTTGGTTTGGAAACAACATGTACTTTTGTAAGCCTGTTGGCCACAAATGTATGGAACTGAGATGCCCGAGAATTAATCCATGACAGTGCCATTGTTGAAACTGATCACAAAAAAACTTCAACATTTTCCGCTTCCATCCGGAGATCGTGTCGAACTCTGTCCGTGAGTTCTCCCAAGTACTGCTGCACATAACTCAAGACGTGGCAATGATTGTTTTTCTAGTGGAGCTACTCGTGACTTTGCACACAGTAAACGCACGGTGATCTGACCATTTTTGTATGTGGCCCGAATGTATACAGCAGCTCCATACGCCTTTTCTGATGCATCTACGTAGGTGTGGATCTGACGTGTGGATGCCACCTTTCCATCATGTATGTGCCTGGGCATTTGCATTTTATTTAGTTCTTGCAGATCCGCACGATACAATTCCCACTGTTTCTCCAAGTTAGCAGGTAAATTGGCATTCGGTGACGAAGTTGTTCCATAGGTAACTGTCTTCAAGCGATAATATTTCAATTTTATTTGGGCTGTCTCTCCAAAAAATCATTTGATTGAATTGATCATCTGGATTTAGCCATATCTGTCGGTACTTTTTTTCTATGTCTATGGCGTCCTAAACCTCAGTAGGATTGAAAATAGTTGACTTTGTACCACTGGTCCTGGGTACAAGATATCATTTAAAGATTTTCCTGTTGATGTCTTAAATGAAGCATCAAATACCACCCTTAATTTGGTTGTGGTACCATCAGGTTTAAGAACACAATGATGAGGTATGAAATAATGCTGCCTTGGTAATCTTTCTGGCAACACATCTTTCATGTGTCCAAGCTGTTCAAATTCTTTCATGAACTTTATATATTCTGCTCTTATTTCTGGGCTCATCCTGGTTTCCAGTGATAGGAATCTCCTAACAGCCACATCTCGAAACTCCCCCAGGGATGAAGAGTCTTCAGCGAATGGCAGTTTTACAACCAATCTTCCATCTGCAGCTTTATGTAAATTGTCCAAGAAGTGCTTTTCGCAATATTCTTCCTCTGGACTTTTGTATATTTTTTCCGGTTCCAAGGTATCTAGTTTCCAGAATCGCTCCAAAAGTTCATCAGGCTTAGTAGCCACCATACAAGTTGTAGTTGCAGATGTAGCCATATTTATTTTTCCGGCAATGATCCAACCAAATTCTGAATTTAGTAAAATTGAGAAATGGTGATCTGCTCCTAGTAATAAGTCAATTTTACTAGTTTTGTTGAAGTTGGAATCCGCTAGAGGTATGGTTTTCGGCAGGTCAAACTTTTGCGTTATTGCTTCTGTGGATTGATCTGCGACAATGTGCGGTAAAACAAAGGCTTCCACTCTTGTACTAAAATCGGTGTATTTTGATTTCACAAGTACATTTACTCTTGATCTGCTGAGTTGTGGTTGTCCTCCTACTCCTTCAATTCTTAGCGATGCCTTTTCTATTTTTAAAAATAATTGTTATACTAGTCTCTCTGAGATTAGATTGACTTGGGAGCCACTGTCTAAGAGCGCACGAAATTCTCCTTCTCGCTCATTGGTCCCTTTAACAATTACCCTGGCTGTCGCTAGTAGGGTATAATTTTTATTTGGGGCCGTTGTTGTTAAATTTGGTTTCAAGTTGTTGTTTCCCAAATGTAACAATGTATTGTGTTTTTAATCGCTTTTCAAACATCCCTTCCAGGTACAAGCCTTTGACATGTGGTCGGTTTTAAAACAATTGACACACATTCTCAGTCTCTGCACCCAGTTTAACCGTTCTGCTGCAGATTTAGTTTTGAATTTATCACACTGAAACAGTTTGTGATTTAACTTACTGCAGAACGGACATGAAGATGAGTTTGTGCCAGACGCTGATGCACATATTTTTTGCCTTTCCCAGGACTGCTTGGTACCAATCGCCTCTAGGGCAAGGAAACGTTGTTCCAAAAATGCAAGGAATTCTTTGGTTTTCTGCAATTCCCTTGTATCGGAAAGGGATTGTTCTTATAGAGTGTGGGTAAGTCTATCCAATTTTCTTGTCATATGGAAAATTATTATAGAATCCCAAGTTTCTGTGTCAATGCCTATATTCTTTAAGGCTTGCAATGATTCATGAATATTATCATGAAGATTCTTTATTGACAGGGTGTCGTTTCCAATGTTTGGATGATCAAATAATTTTTCGAAAACTGCTGTAACCAAGACCCGTTTATTGTTAAATCGTTCTTGCACATTTTCCATGCAGTGTCATAATTGACTTCTGTTAATTCAAGGTGCCCAATTAATCTTTCGGCATCCCCTGATAAATTTGTACAGCGGGTATGTTTGATTCATGAACCATTTTCTTAAAAATGTCATGAAATTGTTGCCATTTCAAATAATTTCCATCAAATTTTGGAATTGAAATTTTTGACAATTGTAATGACGATGTTTTCAAATCGTGCGCAGGTGAGATACAAAATTTCAGTATCGCCTTTTCTGTCATTATAAATGTATCCAAATTATATCCAGCTTCGACTGGATCTACAACAAGCTTATACATCTCATAGTGCAGTTGTTCTATCTGCTGCCTTAAGTTTCCTACAACTGTTTTGTAGTTCATTTTTTCTTCAGGAATTATTTGTTTTAATGTCCTGGAAAGTGTTGCTAGCATAGCGCCTTGCTTCCGTATCAATGGATGAATGTGAATGCAATCTTCATCTTTTTGATGGGACAATTCGCTTTCTTCAATTTTTGCCCTTTGTAGTTTCCAATCCTTTATAATATTCTTTTTTGAAGTAATCGTGATCGGATGGCTTGTTTCCCAATGATTCTATTAAATCGGTGTGGGCTTTGTCAAATTCATCCCAAAGATCCTCAAAAGTCTCAATTTTATTATCATAATAGAGAACTTTTGACTTTCTTAACGCAGAGTCCTTTCTGACATTTTGAATCTTTTCACCTCGCTCAAACTGTTGCTCGTATATTTTCTCCATTTCACCTTATGTACTTCGATCCGTTGGAAGTATATTTTTTAGGCAATCGACTAGGTACGCTCCGACTCGCACCTGATTAGTGATCAAAGTACTAGTAAATAATGTTAAATTGAACAACAAGTATAAAGTTTTTAAATTTTTATTTTTTTTAATATAAATTTATATAATGAATCGTAAAATTCTTCGACTGCTTGGTCTCCGTGTTTACCAGATGATTCAATTGATTGGGTACGCCTTGTCCCACGTAGCAGAAATCCAATTTTGGACTTTTCGTTTATACTCTGCTGTCGTTCTAATCCCCAAATTGACTAGGTGACAAAGTGCTGATAATTTCAGTTGTCCCACAAACAGAAGATTTTATGGTCGCCAAGTTGACCTGTTACACACTAATTGTCGCCAAGTTGACTCGAACGTACTTTTTTCCGCTGTGATTCTAGTCGCCAAGTGGACCAGGTGACAAAGTGCTGACACAGTCAGTTATCTCACAAGCAGATGTTGTTTTTGGTTATGGTGTGCAATACAGTCGCCAAGTTGACACAAATGATATGCACAAATGCAATGGTATCCAAGTTAATCAATTGCTTCGTAAATATCGGGACCCCGGATTGTTGCTAGCCTGCAAAACCGTGCCCTCGCTAAGGTATATCAATATTTTCCAAAGCGTTGTTTTAAAAATGGAATTGATCGATAAGTTGACCAAAATTCCTTATATTCGTGTTATTGAGAAAATTAGTCTGAGTTGACAAAAATTCTCACACTTTGACTGTTACACCAAAATTTTTTATTTTTTTAAATTGGGAACGCCAAAGTCGGGGTCACCAAAATGTTATTAAATTTTATAATTTTATTATTTATAAAAATGTTTGCCTCTAGAACATAAACTAGTGACATAGGGCTGTCGCAACCAACACTTGAAATTGGGTGGACTTCGGAGAGATCATGCAAATGGGGGCCAAAGACACAGCGATGCTCACCCGTTGATTGCAGAGTAGTGAATAGACAAGAGTTGCTTGAATACTGATTTTATTAAGAAAAAGGTTGAGTTTATATACACGATTCTAGGATCATAGTGTAAATGTGATTGTGTGTGTGAACATAATGTGGGGAACAATTTTGTGTTGTATGAAAATATAGTGTGAGTACAGCGTATATGAAAATATGTAGGGGTTAATTCTATTCTAAGCAAAGCCTGCATTGGTCTGTACTGTGAGAAATTCATAGTTTGTATTTTAAACATGCATTTACACCAACAGCTACTATTCTGTTGGGTATATGGTAGGATCGGAAAACGGTCCATGAACAGCTGTATGGCAGCGGGAAACGCAAACCGGTTCCAGCCTACAAGGGGCGAGTAGGGACCGGCGCCGGCAGCTCCTCGAAACTAATAGGTAAAAGAAGAGAGCCAATTATCAGCGGAGATCAACATCGAGGGAATTATAATGCAGGCAACGATTGACTCCACCAGCAGCTTTGTCAGCCAGGGTCTGGTGGAGAAATTAGGAAAACAGGCATATCTCACCCAAACGAGAAAACAAGTACGACTAGCAGACGGCGCGACTAAAGAAATAGCATGGCAATGGATCGCGAACGTGCAGTTGGGAAAGGAGAGAATTAAAATGTTATTCCTAGTTCTCCCTGGTGGAATTGACGCTACAGTGTTGGGCTGGAATTTTATAAAAGAGATGGGAGCCACAACCAAGTGTGCAGGCCACGCAATAAAAATCCCTCCAAGATGCAGATTAAACGGTAAGCTGACCGAACGAATATATACAGCAATAGTAACAGATGCACCAAAAATGGAAGTTGGGGATTTTATGCAAGAAGAATTGGCAGAATTGACGAAAATTTCAGGAACGTCAAACGTAGGCATGCACACGATAACCATGATCGATGACAAACCGATAAAGCAGAGATATCACCCAAAGAACCGAAAAATGCAAGGAATCATTAATGAGAAAGTCGATGAGCTGAACGAACGTTTACAGCTCACCAATAGTAATGGTAAAGAAGAAACAGAAGGGGAAAGGATGCATACCGGATGCCAAGAATTGATTATATGTTGGATCAGTTGCGTAATGTCAGGTACATCAGCAGCCTAGATCCGAAGGATAGATACTGGCAAATTCCATTAGAAGCAAACAGCAGGAAAATGACGGCGTTTACGGTACGAGGCAAAAGGCTGTACCAATGGAAGGTAATGCCATTCGGATTCCACTCAGCATCAGCGACGTTTCAGAGGGCCTTGCATGTGGTGATAGAACCAGAAATGATGCCACATGCATTCGCTTATCAAGATGACATAATAATCGTGAGTCGAAGCATAGAGGAACACAAGGCAAACCTGCAAGAAGTGTTCAGGAGGATAAAAGAAGCAAACTAACGGATAAATCCAGAAAAATGTCAGTTCTTCCGAAAGGAGCTACAATTTCTAGGACATCGTGTAACAGAACAGGGAATCGGTACAGATCCGGATAAGGTAGCTGCTATAGCTGAATTAAAGCCTCCAAAGAATAAGAAAGAGCTACGACAATACCTGGGCGTGGCGTCTTGGTAAAGGAGATTCGTTCCAGGATTTGCAACACTGGTGCAACCATTAAACTCATTATTAAATAAGAAAACCAAATGGGTATGGGAGGAGAAACACCAGAAGGAATTCGACATGGTGAAAGTCAAGCTAGCCGCCGACCAAATATTGACTTGCCCAGATTTCACAAAAATGTTCATACTCCAAACTAATGCAAGCAATTACGGGGTAGGGGCAATTCTGACTCAAAACACTGACGAAGGAAAAAGAGTCATTTCGTATGTCAGTAGGACGCTAAATCAGGCAGAGCAGAACTAACAGAAAAAGAATGCTTGGCAATAGTATGGGCAGTTAGATAACCAGAACCATACTTGGAGGGCTACCATTTCAAAGTGGTAACGGATCTCATGGCGTTAAAAAGGCTGAACAGCAACGAAAGTCCTACAGGGCGAATCGCAAGGTGGGCATTGGAATTGCAGCAATACGACTTCGAAATAACATATCGCAGAGGCAAACTAAACATTGTGGCAGAAGCACAGTCAAGACAGCCATTGGAGACGTGCCGACGTTTGGAAGACAACAGCATACGGGTAAGGCAAGCAAAAAATGGATGTCAATGGATAAGTAAAATGTATAAAAAAGTCAAAAACAATCCGCAAAAATTTACGGACTACTTATCCGAAAACGGGCAATCGTATCGAAACACACATACATACCTCACAGAACGGGCAACGAAGTCGTAGTAGCATGGAAATCGTGCGTCCCAAAAAGGTAAGGCAGCAGATGATGAATGAGAACCATGACACACCGATGGCAGGACATACAGGCACAAGGAAAACGGCAAGGAATTACTGGCCGGGAATGCAAAGGGATATTCGGGCATACGTAAATAAATGCGAAAGTTGTCAAAAATACAAATCGAGACAACAACAAGGAGCTGGACGTATGCTAACCCAGGTACCCGAGGAACCGTGGGCAACCTATTTGTGCAGATTTTGATTGCCATATTTCGTTACCAAAATCGAAATATGGCAATCATAGACAGATTCTCAAAATGGACAGAATTAATACCAATAAGAAAGGCAACGGCAGAAAATTTGGTCAAAGCATTTAGAGAACGAGTCCTATGCAGATTCGGAGTCCCAATGGTAGTAATAAGGGATAATGACGTGCAAAAATGCTACAAGAATGGGGAAGCAATCATCAACTAACAGCACCCTATACGCCACAAGAAAAGGGCCATAAAAAAAAAAAAAAGTATTCACATCCCCAGTGATATGCAAACTGGTGATATGTCTAGCGAAAAGACAACGGCCCACATAAGCGAGTTGAAAGCGATGGAAACGCGTGTAAACTACAAGGCGCAGAAATATAATTCTTTAAGTTCAATTTTGCCATTTTTCATTTACGCCGAGACTAATTAGTTGGACCGGCCGGACAGCGGGAAAGTTAAGTCATGGCCGGAAACTACTGGAAAAGGATAAGAGGAAAAATTTCGCACAAGCTAGCGCATACAAAATATTTATATTAATGAGAACACCAAAAGTGGCATTATATATATAAAGAAATATAAAGTTATGACGAATCAAAAAAAAAAAAAATTTTTTTATATATATGCATGAGAACAGTAAAAGTGGCAATATATATATATATACAAATATAAACTTATCACGAGTCAAAAAAAATATATATATTACATGTATATATATATATATATATATATATATAAACGTAAATACAAAAATTGAAACATCCAACGGAATCAAAGTTTAAAAACAAACGGCAACATCATCATACATACGAAAATACGTATTTACAATGGCTCTAAAACTGTGGAAATCGCAAGCACTAAGAGTGATATAAAAAAAAAATTCATACAAGATCACCGATTGGTCAAGATATGCGTATACGCATAAAAAGAGAAATTGCATTCTCAATATCACACGCACAGGTGCGGCGAATTCATGTGAGAGCACTCACACGCACAGTATAGGTGTGAGTGCGTACGAAACGCACCGTGTAGGTGTGAATGCGTACGAAATGCACGCACTACGTGGGTGAGAATGCACACGAAATTGCAATTAGAAGCTGAAGATGCGTAAGCAGCGGTTGAGCAGAGACAATGCTAGGTTTCGCGGTCAGCGCTGACAGAAACATAATTCACTATTAAAAAATCAATCATTTTGAGCGCACGGAAGAACAACCAGAATGAGGAGGAGTCCGATGGCGAGGACCCGGTACCTGTAGGTCCGGTAATCGTCATCTTCTCCGACGTGGGAGAGGAAGAGAACGTGAGGAGTGAGGATGATGAAGAGGAGAAGAAGAGGAGGAGGAATAGGATGAAGGAATTGTGGTCGACAGCTTGGTAGGGCTGCCAACACCAACACCGCACGCGAGAAAAACCCGGCGTTCTACGCCGAGTACTGTAGGGGAAACCGTCGCCAGAGCCGTCAGTAAATCCGGCATTCTAGCAGGATTATTGCGAGCCGCACAATGGAGGAGGAGCCAATGGAGGAGGCCCCTGGGCCACCAAGGCGGGGCTAGTGGGTGGAGTCCGTGCGTCAAGGAGAAGTGTGGATTCACCGGGTCACGATGGTGTTTCAGTGAATAGAGCCGGCGACGCAACAACAACAACAGCCCCAAGCTTTCCTGGGCCAAAAAGGGCATTCTGCACAGCAACAACAACGGCAACCACCAGTACCAACACCGCCACAACAACAACAACAGTCCCAATCCTTCCAGGGCCAAAAAGGGCAGCCCGCAGAGCAGCAACAGCAACAATATCAGCCACACCCGCGAGATCCGCGACGGCTGGCACGCCATTTATCGGCACCGGCGGAACGTCAGGCACCACAGGTGCCTGCTTTTGCTAGGCAGCGGTCTGTGCCAGTGCCATGAGGGAACGATAGATGGAGAGAAGTGGAGGAGGTCAGATGGCCACTCGCAGTTGTGACCGCGGTACAGGCTTTGGTGGAGCTCGCCAGGCCCGGGGGGTTTGGGTCGGGCAAGTTAGATACCGCATAAGGGTGATGATCGAGCGCGGTTATTAGAGGAGGTGTTATGAAAGGGTAAAATATTAAGATAGGTAAGGAAGAAAAACAAAAAAAAAATGAAATCAAGAAAATATGCAGAATGAGCCAAACTTGTTCATAATAAAAAAAAAAATATATATATATATATATACAGTGAAACCTTGACATAACGAACTTCGTTATAACGAAAAACTCAACATAACGAATGTTTCTTCAAGTCCCTTGAAAAAACCTCGCTTTTACGAAGTTTTCCATACAAAAATGCTCTATAGTTATAACGAATAATTTCTGAGTCTGAAAGCCTCTATATAGCGAATATTTCAAACACCTCTATACAACGAAAATAAAATAAGGCAAATTTTAATTTTTGGCAAGCCGTTAAAAGGCTAAACAAAGTCTTGCTTTAATTGATTCCATTCATCACTTATAACTGATGATGACATTGTTAAAGTGTTTTGAACAGAAATACATCGACATAATTGAGGAGGAGGAAGAGGTCGAAAACGTTATTACTGCCAAAGAAGCTAAACATCTGGTTGAAAAGATGCAAACTTTTCTTAAGGCACAGGAAGCTATACCAAAAAGTTTTTTTTTTCACTTTAGCGCTGAATATACAAAAAAGTGCATTCGACAGCTTAGCATCTGTTGAACGAAGTATTGACGGCTGCATTCCAAACTTGCGCAAACAAACAAGAACTACCAATTATTTTAATAAATGTTAATTGAAAAAATGTATAACTTCGTATTTTCTATATAGACCCCACTTCACTGCGGTTTTTTAGTATTTTTATGTGAGCAGGTAAAACCAGTATTTATAACGAAATTTCTTTCAAATTTCTTTAAATTTCGTTTCACCAAGGTTTAACAAATAGGTACATATAACGGATCAATAGATATAACGAAAAATTTTCTGGTTCCCTTCAGATTCGATATATCGAGGTTTCACTGTACATATATATAACATGTTAAAACAAAATTGCTTTTAGAAGAAAAGATGCTCAACACCTGCCAAAATATCGGAAAAGAAGCTACGATAAATCGCCATTTTAGAAAAGATGCCTACACTGTCCAAAAGAATAAAGTAAAAAAAAAGAAAAAAAAGAAAATTATAAACAAAAAAAAGCAAGATACTGACAGAGGGAAGGCATTTGACTCCCAAAGAAAAGGGGGAATAAGAGGAAAGATATATATGATATATCATACCCCACAAATATATAAGTTAACACCCCTTATTACCTTAGTAGGCTATTACTAAAATATTAACCCAGAGAAGCACACTACGGAATTGTGTATAATTGTTCACACAAGTTTCTCGTATAATTCCCAACTGGTTTTAGCTAAACACTGCTGACATTCCCTATGGGGGAAGCCGAAACTAATTCATTCGAATACCAAACCAAAGTAAAGTCTAAGTGAATAAAGTACAATTGTGAACTATCTGGAAAACATAGTGTTAAGTTAAATAAAACTGTTGTTAAACTCTGAACACTGGAACCCGACCTTAACTGGCGCCCGGGCAGGGACCGTCTCCTGCCGCGGCTGCCGAGGGTATCTCCTTGTGCATCTGTGGCCGGAGGCGGTTATGTAAAAACAAAAAAATATCTCGATGAACAAAGTGACAAAAGACAACTAAAAAATCAAAAACGAAAAATAAAGCGAACACGGTCAGGAAAAAAAAAAAAACTAAAAAGGAAAATAAAAATGACCAAAGACAGTGAAAAATTGAAACTTCAACAATAAAGTGAACAATAAAAATCCCGTTTTTGTTTTTCTCTGTAAAAATTGCAACAAAAAAATGGCTGTGAACAGTTATTTTTTATTAATTAGTTGTAAGGAAATCTAAAAACAAAAAATTATGCAAAAAAATTATTCCAAGAATAAAACACAAATGAGCAAAGCAAAAAAATAAGAAAACATGCAAAAGGAAAAAGAAAAAATAAAGTGGAAAATGGAAACAAAAATTATGAAAGAAAAATAATCCCAAGAGTAAAGCAAAAAATAAGAAAAAAATAAAACGAAAAAGGAAAAATAAAGGGGAAAGAAATTGAAGTGCGTGTGAGCATTGGCCGCCAGGCGTGTCTTCTGCCGACGGTATCCTCCAATGGGAGGATGTGGAATCACTCCCACCCCAGTAGGCCCGAGCCAAATGGGATAATGGGAGTCTCCCTCAACCGGCATAGGAGGGCATGCCAAAAGGCAGCTCACGCGCGAATAAAGAAGTGGGATTAGAAAAAGGGAAAGTGGAAGAGATAATAAAAATATAATATCAAAATTGCAAAAATAAAAAAATTGATTAAAGAATTAAAAAGAAAAAATCTGTTTGAAAAGTGTAGTTGCGAGAGTCTAGGCCACCGACTGTGTCTTCCGCCGACGGTACTCTCCACAGCGAGAGTGTGGAGCTACTCCCACCCCAGTAGGCTCGAGCCAAAAGGGATAATGGGAGCCTCCCTTAACCGGCATAGGGGGGCATGGCAAAAGGCGGCTCGCGTGTACTCACTTCCTATGCAAAATGTTTTCTTATTTTGTGACAAAAGTTAGTAAAAGAAACACTTGCTCAAAAAGAAAAAAAAGAGAAAAAAGCTCTAAATAGCATAGAATTAAGAAGTTCAAAATTTATATAACAATGAAACTAATTCACTTTTATTCCATCCTCAGCGCACAGATATAGAGAAACCTACAACACAAGCCACCAACAAACAACTATCCACAACACCTTTCTTTAAAAAAAAAAAAAAAAAAAGAAAAAACACAATTCATCAACACGGGTGAGTGAAGAGTGCCCCTAATTTAATTTAACCTTTAACAACCCATTTTTAAGAAAAAAAAAAGGAAATAAATAAACTTAATTCTATTTAAAATTCTAAGAAGAATATTGCGCATATCGACTTTACTACTTAACAAATTACTGAAAATTTCTAATAAAAACTTAACTAAAATAAAATCGAAGAGAAAAAAAGAAAATTAATTAACAAAATTATGTAATTTAATTGACAATTATTTAGCTAATTGAGTCAAAGCAGAAAAAAAAACAAAAAAAACAAACAAAAAAAACAAACAAAAAAAAAACAAAGTAAAAAAAAATAAACAAAGTAAAAAAAAAAACAGAAAAAACAAACAGAAAAAACAAACAAAAAAAACAAACAAAAAAAAAACAAAGAAAAAAACAACAACCCAAAAGTGAAGAAAAGACCTAAACAAAAAATCTAAAGTATCATCTTGACACAAATTTTATTTTTTTTTTTTTTTTGCGGAATCAATTATTTTTCATTCTTGCGGGACTCCGTTACTCCGTTACAGGTGCACAAAGTTTAAAACAAAAAGGGGAGAATAAATCAGGAGAATTAACAAACTATGGAAGCTATGAAGGAATCGTTGACTGCCCTGGTAGCTCAGGTGGCAACATTGACCGAGGAATTGAGAAAGCAGAAGGAAAAAGTTATGATTCTAGAAGTTAACAACGCAGAACCACTGGCTGAGGTTGTCGGGCCCCCACCGCGGCCGGCGACAGAGAACGACCTCAAGCAGGTCGCGACTCTGCCCGACTGCGCGAGGGACATGAAAGCCTTCTCAGGGGAAGCCGGGTGCTACCAGTCTTGGATACGCAAGGCCGAGATGGTAGTAACCGACTACGAAATAGTCAGGGATAAGCCTATTTATAGAGCAATTATTTTACACTTGAGGTCAAAGATAGAGGGCGAGGCCGATGAGATCTTGGTGTCTAGTGGCACGCCAAACGACAATTGGGACGCCATCAAAAAGGAACTCTCGGCCCATTACGAGGATAAGAAAGACGTAGAGTTGTTGGAGGATGCGCTAAGTTCGTTAGTACAGGGAAATAGTAGCCTGGAAGCATATTACGCGAAAATAAGCAAACAACTTTCGCTAATTGTAGGGAAATTAAGGAATGAACAGCAAGAGGAGGCTATCATGCACGCCATGATTAATGCAAGCAGAGAAAGGGCACAACGCGCCTTCATTAGAGGACTATCTCCGGAGATGTTTAAACTAGTGACAGTTAACCGCCCAAAGACATTGGCTGAGGCATACGCTATAGCAATTGAGTTAGATAGTTTCAGCCCCTCAAGAAAAAACACATTCCAGAACCCCAATTTTAGGCCCCAATACCCTTATCATCAATCACGTCCGACCTTTAGACCATCATTCTCTCGACAACAATTCTCGAACACCTCTTACTCGAGACCTATCGCCCCCGGGGGGTATTACAACCAAAGAACCGCAGCCCCTTACCGCGGCCCAAAGGCCTCTGAAATTCCACGGAACAATATACCGGGCGACAGACCAGCGATAAAAATGGAGCCACATGGTTCTGGACAGTTTCGTACTCGCTTCCCTTATGTGGGAAACGACAGAAGCGTCAAAAGATCACACCCTGATTCTCACAACCCCTTCCGCAAATCCCAACGGTTATTCCACATAGGTGGGCCACACACCACCCAGGACACAGCCGGGGTCTACCCGACTCCTCCTTATGACGACGGTGGTCGTGACGAAAACTTAAGCAGGAGAGATATTGTAGGCCAATCTTACAACTCCGTTACTTCATTAAATGGACCCACAGGAGAGGACGTGCCCATAATTTGTGACGAGGTGAATTTTATGACCGACGCCTCTCAAGTGTACCGTACATAGGGTACCTTGGGAGAGATGGGGCAACGCTACAGTTTCTAATAGATACTGGAGCGAACAAAAATTTTGCCTGTCCGAAGCTCGCAAAGGGAGCCACTCAATTATCAAACCCGTTCTTGGTACAGTCTGCGGGCGGCCCCATCTCTATAACCCATTTTCTCGAGGGTGCCTTCTTTGCCCCATTAGGCAACAACACCCCCCTTACTTTTTATGTGCTTCCGAATTTAGTAACCTTCGATGGAATCATCGGGGACGATACTCTGATACATCTCGGAGCAAAGATCGACAGGGAAAATGATACCCTTACCATACACCCGGGCGTTGTCGTACCCCTACAGAACCGCCCATCCAATCAAGCTAACATCCTTCTTGAGGGGGAGCACCCCGAGTCCACCAGAACCACCTTGGAAGCGCTTGTTGAGAAATTTAGTACAATATTTGAACCCCTCTCCCCAACTAATGCCATTGATACCGGAATTAAAGCCACGATTCGCGCCCAAACGGATGTACCAGTTTTTATTAGATTTTACCCCTACCCCTTTCATATGAGAGATGAGATAGAAAGACAAGTGGGAAACCTTCTGCGGGACGGTATAATACGACCTTCCGAAAGCCCATATACCTCCCCAGTTTGGGTAGTACCAAAAAAGCCGAAACCCAATGGGGAAAAGCAGATTCGTATGGTCATTGATTACAAGAGACTGAACGCAGTTACTATTTCAGACAGGTACCCGCTACCTGACATTACGGCTACACTTGCCAGCTTAGGTCGGGCAAAATACTTCACTACATTAGATTTGACTTCGGGATTTCATCAGATTCGCATGGATTCGATGGACATTCCAAAGACCGCCTTCTCTACTTCCAATGGCAAATACGAGTTTTTGAGGTTACCCTTTGGGCTGAAAAATGCCCCCGCTATTTTCCAGAGAATGATTGACGATGTTTTGAGAGACTTCATTGGAAAGATTTGCTACGTATATATTGACGACATAATTGTCTTTAGCTCGACTTATGCCGAGTACTGGAACAATTTAAGGTCAGTATTCAATAGGCTTCGAGAAGCCTCATTACAAGTCAACCTTGAGAAAACACACTTTTTGCAAACAAGTGTGTACTTCCTAGGTTATGTGGTGACAGCCGATGGCATCAAAACAGATCAAGCCAAAGTTGAGGCGGTGTTAAAAATACTACCCCCCACGACTTTAAAGCAACTAAAATCTTTCCTGGGCATGACTTCCTATTACAGGAAGTTCATAAAAGACTATGCAAAAATCGCCAAACCTCTAACAAATTTCACTAGGGGAGAAAATGCGCGAATCAGGGCGTCCAAATCGAAAAAAATTCCGGTCGAACTCGACCAACCAGCTCTCCAAGCATTTCAGGATCTTAAAACGCTCCTGTCCTCGTCAGAGGTATTAGCCTTCCCGGACTTTTCAAAGCCCTTTCATCTCACTACCGATGCTTCCAACGTCGTCGCGGGTACAGAACGCCCGATTTCGTACATTTCAAGATCCCTCGTTAAGACCGAGGAAAATTACGCGACTATTGAGAAGGAAATGCTGGCGATAGTTTGGGCCCTCGACAATTTAAGAGCTTATTTGTATGGGGCGGCCTCAGTTAAAATTTACACTGACCACCAACCGCTCACCTACGCCATGAGCAGCAGGAACTTCAATGCAAAACTAAAGCGTTGGAAGGCAAGAATCGAAGAGTACAACCACGAACTCATTTACAAACCAGGGACCACGAACGTGGTCGCTGATGCCCTCTCGAGGA
Organism: Drosophila austrosaltans; assembly: GCA_035045865.1. Lineage (NCBI taxonomy): Eukaryota > Metazoa > Arthropoda > Insecta > Diptera > Drosophilidae > Drosophila > Drosophila austrosaltans. Next base: position 6,769,994 of record JAWNOQ010000073.1, on the reverse strand, counting down.
TCCCCACCCCAACCGTAACAATTGACCATGATTAGTCGAATTTACTCGTTTCGCATAACTCCGACATCGACTCTTTAGCCACCATGCATAGTGCTGCACAAGACGCCTCGGATCTTATTCCACATGTGGAAGTTCCGCTAAATGTGTATAGAAATCAAATTGTTTTCGACCCAACCGCTACAACCTACGCGTGCGGGAACCCGCACACCGGCTTTACGCGCCATGTCCTTCCTTTAAAGTCTTTCGACATCTCCGACATTAACAGATTTACTAAAGCAATACCTCAACCCATCCTTGATAAATGGGATAAAAATCCCAGAATCTCACCTTCAGCTTCTTCAAACAAGCTACTTGGACTCTTTTACGAGTTTTAAAATAAAAATCTCACAAAGGTTGGTAAAAGATTTAATTGATGAGGACGTAATTTGTGGGGTAATCGACAATGCTCACCGCAGGGCGCATAGGAACCCCAAAGAAGTTAGGCTCCAAGTACTAGAACAGTTCTATTTCCCAAAAATGTCTCATAAAATAAAAACTCCACTACTTCACTGTTCCTAGGGTTTTGGTCATGGACAACGAGCGAGGGCTACTTTGCCCTACTGTCCTTAATTATTTGGGCTCCTTGGATATAGAACTATATCATACCCCAACACAGAGAAGTGAGGCGAACGGGCAAGTAGAGAGGTTTCATTCTACGTTCCTAGAAATCTACAGGTGCCTCAAGAGCGAGTTCCCGACTTTAAAAGTCAACGAACTCGTTCACATGGCAGTGGATAGATATAATACTACCATTCACTCTATCATTAGGAGAAAGCCCGTTGATATTTTTCTAGACAGGACGTCTAGAATTAATTATCAGGGATTGACAGAGTTTAAACGGGAAACCCTAGAGGACGTTAGGGGATTAATCCAGCACAGCCAGGAATGCACTCTCGAAAGGCAGAATAAGAGCAGAAAGCTTGAGCGGTATAAAAAGGGGGAAGAAGTCTTTATTAAAAACAAACAAATTAAGACTAAAGACAAGAAACTGTTCAATAGGGAAGAAATAGCCGAGGACAAAAGAGTAACGGTCCGCACAAAGTCGGGAAAACAAAGGCCTCAGAAATTCCACGGAACAATATACCGGGCGACAGACCAGCGATAAAAATGAAGCCACATGGTTCTGGACAGTTTCGTACTCGCTTCCCTTATGTGGGAAACGACGGAAGCGTCAAAAGATCACACCCTGATTCTCACAACCCCTTCCGCAAATCCCAACGGTTATTCCACATAGGTGGGCCACACACCACCCAGGACACAGCCGGGGTCTACCCGACTCCTCCTTATGACGACGGTGGTCGTGACGAAAACTTAAGCAGGAGAGATATTGTAGGCCAATCTTACAACTCCGTTACTTCATTAAATGGACCCACAGGAGAGGACGTGCCCATAATTTGTGACGAGGTGAATTTTATGACCGACGCCTCTCAAGTGTACCGTACATAGGGTACCTTGGGAGAGATGGGGCAACGCTACAGTTTCTAATAGATACTGGACCGAACAAAAATTTTGCCTGTCCGAAGCTCGCAAAGAGAGCCACTCAATTATCAAACCCGTTCTTGGTACAGTCTGCGGGCGGCCCCATCTCTATAACCCATTTTCTCGAGGGTGCCTTCTTTGCCCCATTAGGCAACAACACCCCCCTTACTTTTTATGTGCTTCCGAATTTAGTAACCTTCGATGGAATCATCGGGGACGATACTCTGATACATCTCGGAGCAAAGATCGACAGGGAAAATGATACCCTTACCATACACCCGGGCGTTGTCGTACCCCTACAGAACCGCCCATCCAATCAAGCTAACATCCTTCTTGAGGGGGAGCACCCCGAGTCCACCAGAACCACCTTGGAAGCGCTTGTTGAGAAATTTAGTACAATATTTGAACCCCTCTCCCCAACTAATGCCATTGATACCGGAATTAAAGCCACGATTCGCGCCCAAACGGATGTACCAGTTTTTATTAGATTTTACCCCTACCCCTTTCATATGAGAGATGAGATAGAAAGACAAGTGGGAAACCTTCTGCGGGACGGTATAATACGACCTTCCGAAAGCCCATATACCTCCCCAGTTTGGGTAGTACCAAAAAAGCCGAAACCCAATGGGGAAAAGCAGATTCGTATGGTCATTGATTACAAGAGACTGAACGCAGTTACTATTTCAGACAGGTACCCGCTACCTGACATTACGGCTACACTTGCCAGCTTAGGTCGGGCAAAATACTTCACTACATTAGATTTGATTTCGGGATTTCATCAGATTCGCATGGATTCGATGGACATTCCAAAGACCGCCTTCTCTACTTCCAATGGCAAATACGAGTTTTTGAGGTTACCCTTTGGGCTGAAAAATGCCCCCGCTATTTTCCAGAGAATGATTGACGATGTTTTGAGAGACTTCATTGGAAAGATTTGCTACGTATATATTGACGACATAATTGTCTTTAGCTCGACTTATGCCGAGTACTGGAACAATTTAAGGTCAGTATTCAATAGGCTTCGAGAAGCCTCATTACAAGTCAACCTTGAGAAAACACACTTTTTGCAAACAAGTGTGTACTTCCTAGGTTATGTGGTGACAGCCGATGGCATCAAAACAGATCAAGCCAAAGTTGAGGCGGTGTTAAAAATACCACCCCCCACGACTTTAAAGCAACTAAAATCTTTCCTGGGCATGACTTCCTATTACAGGAAGTTCATAAAAGACTATGCAAAAATCGCCAAACCTCTAACAAATTTCACTAGGGGAGAAAATGCGCGAATCAGGGCGTCCAAATCGAAAAAAATTCCGGTCGAACTCGACCAACCAGCTCTCCAAGCATTTCAGGATCTTAAAACGCTCCTGTCCTCGTCAGAGGTATTAGCCTTCCCGGACTTTTCAAAGCCCTTTCATCTCACTACCGATGCTTCCAACGTCGTCGCGGGTACAGAACGCCCGATTTCGTACATTTCAAGATCCCTCGTTAAGACCGAGGAAAATTACGCGACTATTGAGAAGGAAATGCTGGCGATAGTTTGGGCCCTCGACAATTTAAGAGCTTATTTGTATGGGGCGGCCTCAGTTAAAATTTACACTGACCACCAACCGCTCACCTACGCCATGAGCAGCAGGAACTTCAATGCAAAACTAAAGCGTTGGAAGGCAAGAATCGAAGAGTACAACCACGAACTCATTTACAAACCAGGGACCACGAACGTGGTCGCTGATGCCCTCTCGAGGATCCCCACCCCAACCGTAACAATTGACCATGATCAGTCGAATTTACTCGTTTCGCATAACTCCGACATCGACTCTTTAGCCACCATGCATAGTGCTGCACAAGACGCCTCGGATCTTATTCCACATGTGGAAGTTCCGCTAAATGTGTATAGAAATCAAATTGTTTTCGACCCAACCGCTACAACCTACGCGTGCGGGAACCCGCACACCGGCTTTACGCGCCATGTCCTTCCTTTAAAGTCTTTCGACATCTCCGACATTTACAGATTTACTAAAGCAATACCTCAACCCATCCTTGATAAATGGGATAAAAATCCCAGAATCTCACCTTCAGCTTCTTCAAACAAGCTACTTGGACTCTTTTACGAGTTTTAAAATAAAAATCTCACAAAGGTTGGTAAAAGATTTAATTGATGAGGACGTAATTTGTGGGGTAATCGACAATGCTCACCGCAGGGCGCATAGGAACCCCAAAGAAGTTAGGCTCCAAGTACTAGAACAGTTCTATTTCCCAAAAATGTCTCATAAAATAAAAACTCCACTACTTCACTGTTCCTAGGGTTTTGGTCATGGACAACGAGCGAGGGCTACTTTGCCCTACTGTCCTTAATTATTTGGGCTCCTTGGATATAGAACTATATCATACCCCAACACAGAGAAGTGAGGCGAACGGGCAAGTAGAGAGGTTTCATTCTACGTTCCTAGAAATCTACAGGTGCCTCAAGAGCGAGTTCCCGACTTAAAAAGTCATCGAACTCGTTCACATGGCAGTGGATAGATATAATACTACCATTCACTCTATCATTAGGAGAAAGCCCGTTGATATTTTTCTAGACAGGACGTCTAGAATTAATTATCAGGGATTGACAGAGTTTAAACGGGAAACCCTAGAGGACGTTAGGGGATTAATCCAGCACAGCCAGGAACGCACTCTCGAAAGGCAGAATAAGAGCAGAAAGCTTGAGCGGTATAAAAAGGGGGAAGAAGTCTTTATTAAAAACAAACAAATTAAGACTAAAGACAAGAAACTGTTCAATAGGGAAGAAATAGCCGAGGACAAAAGAGTAACGGTCCGCACAAAGTCGGGAAAACTTTTCCACAAAGCGCACATAAAATCCAAACCTAACCCAACTTAGAAATTTATACAAGAAACGAAAATATAACAAATTAAGAGGGAAATAATACATAACTAGTTTAAGTAAGATTGGCACTCTTCACAACCCCCTAGCCTTAAGAATCCTATACCTTCATGAAATCTCTTTGGAGTCAAAACAAAAAGGTTCGCTACCATCCAATCGGCAGAAGCCGCCCATTCTTATGAATATAAATCCCCTGTTGTTCCCCTTCAGTCGGGATTGGAATGGAGGGTCAACGGAATATTTAAACTCGCGCATATCATCAATCTTCAGAACTTCCAACCTCTGATTGACGCTGTTGCCGACGACGCTGCCTCGCTGGCCGACCAGAGAACGTCTATGCTAGCCCAGCATTATTTAAATGCGACAAGGGAAGAATTCCGGAGACTAACCGTTGCACCTTTACGCATCCGGCATGGAAGTGGCTAGTTGGATCCCCGGATGCGGCAGATTGGAATGCCGTTTTTAGGGAGAAACGCTCCAGAGGCTAAACTCCCTCATTGGGAAAATAAACTCTATAGACGGCGACGTTCATGCGGCCACCTCGATCCCACACCGGGCCGTTATTATTTTTGAACAAATACATGAAATAACAAGAGCCTGTCAACTGGCGAAAGAGGGAAGCGTGAACACTAATTTACTGGATCACCAGGACGTGGACAATATTCTAAGCGAAGTCAGCGGCCTGCCGTTCCAAAACGCGGTGGAGGCCATCGAGTTTGTCCGGCCTACAATTTTATCAAACGGAACCACTCTTTTCTACGTTTTAGCGATCCCTAAGGTACTAGACAAGAGCTATAGCCTACTACGCTTGTACCCAACGATCATCATGGGCAAAAAACTCATCCTGGACTATAACACTGTGGCTATCGCGAGGGATGAAACATATGCTGTCGTGGGGAAATGCTTGTCGGTTTGCCAGGTAACCGACCTTCATTGGTTGAAAGAGTCTGAATGCATACCGCGTTTACTGAATGGGGGCAATGCACAATGCGGTTACTTGAGAAGTAACCAGGAGACCATCACCTTGGCAAATGAAGGCACTATAATCCTTACATGCTTTAATGGAACCGTGATTACAAACACTAAAAAACGACATCTGGTTGGCTCACTCATCGTCCAGTTGGGAACGAGACGATAACTGTTTAAGGGCGAACCTACACAAGCCGGTCAATGTCACATTTTATGGTAATGCCTGCAGCCCTCACCAACATCACGGCCATAAGCTACATACCGTCCCTGGAGTACGTGCACAATTTTTCCTTACAGAATATCAAACAACTCTACAGAATGTCAAAAGGCCTACAACTCACTGTGGTCGGTGAAGCTATCATCGCATCTGGCACGCTTCTATTACCTTACCTGGGATGGAGAAAAATAACCTCACCAAAGGGCCTACCGGCTCTCACTAGCTTGTTCCATCAACACCCCACGAGCAACCGGCGACTGTTGCAACCCTCTGATCTGCGGGACGCAGATCTCGGAAAAGGGGAGGAGTTAAGGTCCCACACTCTACAAGTGGCCCCAGCATTCCGCCACGCGCCTTCCCCCACCCCTGTGACCACTTGGTCACCGTCTTGAGCTGCAACAATCCAATAATCTGCGGGATGCAGATCTTGAAGGAGGGAGGAGTTAACACCCCTTACTGCCCTAGTAGGCTATTAACCCAGAAAAGCACACTATGGAATTGTATATAATTATTTACACAAGTTTCTCCTATAATTCCCAACTGGTTTTAGCTAAACACTGCTGACATTCCCTATGGGGGGAAGCAGAAGGGAATTCACTCGAATACCAAACCAAAGTTAAGTCTAAGAGAATAAAGTACAATTGTGAACTATCTGGAAAACATAGTGTTAAGTTAAGTAAAACTGTTGTTAAACTCTCAACACTGGAACCCGACCTTAACTGGCGCCCGAGCAGGGACCGTCTCGAAACCAATCGCGAGTGTTAACGAACCAGTCATGATAAGTGCAAAAAAAAAAAAAAGGAAAAAATCCAAAAATTTAAAAGGAAAAAAATGTAAGTAAAATATAAAAGATAAAAAAACCCTCAAGCAGCCGTGTGTCCAAAAAATGACAAAGTACAGTTAAAAAGTGCAATTAAAGGCGAGCAGTGAAAATTGAATGACCTCGAAAATTTTAGTGGACGGCTGCCGCCTGACAAGCGTTCAGTCCGGGGTTCAAACCCCCGTCGGGTAATTTTCATTCTAGCTCGACCCCGTTTTTCGGTACACACGGTATGCCCAAGGGGCACGCGACTGGTTCGGCATAAGTGAAAGGTGTTCAAGGCGGTTGCTTACAAAAAAAACGCAAAATAAAAAATTATTATTAACAAAAATCTAAATTGTGGATACTTGCGTATCCAAACCACTGCAGCAACTAAAAGCTGAGAGTGGCAAATTATTTAAAAATAGAAAAAAGCAATATTAGTTTTAAGAAAATGTTCGTCACGGCGCGTGTGTATTGGCCGCTGGCTATGTCTTTCACCGAAAGTGTCCTCCCCAGCGGGGATGTGGAGCATACTCCTACCTAAGTAGGTCCTAAACTGGGCTAAAAGGGATAAATGGAGCCTCCCACAACTGACAAAGAGGGACATAGGAACAGGCAGCTCACGCGTAAGAAGACGAAGAGAGAAGAAAATGTCTCAGAAAAATCGAGATGAAGAGAAATCTTTCAAATTAAATATTAAAACAAAATTGCAAAAATAAAAAAAATTAATTAAAGAATTAAAAAGAAAAAATTTGTATGAAAAGTGTAGTTGCGAGAGTCTAGGCCACCGACTGTGTCTTCCGCCGACGGTACTCTCCACAGCGAGAGTGTGGAGCTACTCCCACCCCAGTAGGCTCGAGCCAAAAGGGATAATGGGAGCCTCCCTTAACCGGCATAGGGGGGCATGGCAAAAGGCGGCTCGCGTGTACTCACTTCCTATGCAAAATGTTTTCTTATTTTGTGACAAAAGTTAGTAAAAGAAACACTTGCTCAAAAAGAAAAAAAAAGAGAAAAAACGCTCTAAATAGCATAGAATCAAGAAGTTCAAAATTTATATAACAATGAAACTAATTCACTTTTATTTCATCCTTACATGCTTTAATGGAACCGTGATTACAAAACTAAAAAACGACATCTGGTTGGCTCACTCATCGTCCACTTGGGAACGAGACGATAACTGTTAAAGGGCGAACCTACACAAACTGGTCAATGTCACATTTTATGAATATCAAAACAACTCTAAGGAATGTCAAAAGGCCTACAACTCACTGTGGTCGGTGAAGCTATCATCGCATCTGGCACGCTTCTATTACTTTACCTGGGATGGAGAAAAATAACCTCACCAAAGGGCCTACCGGCTCTCACCAAGCTTGTTCCATCATTACCCCACGAGCAACCGGCGACTGTTGCAACCCTCTGATCTGCGGGACGCAGATCTCGGAAAAGGGAGGAGTTAATGTCGCACACTCTACAAGTGGCCCCAACATTCCGCCACGCGACTTCCCCCACCCCTGTGACCACTTGGTCACCGTTTTGAGCTGCAACAATCCAATAACCTGCGGGACGCAGATCTTGAAGGAGGGAGGAGTTAACACCCCTTATTACCTTAGTAGGCTATTACTAAAATATTAACCCAGAAAAGCACACTACGGAATTGTGTATAATTGTTCACACAAGTTTCTCGTATAATTCCCAACTGGTTTTAGCTAAACACTGCTGACATTCCCTATGGGGGGAAGCCGAAACTAATTCATTCGAATACCAAACCAAAGTAAAGTCTAAGTGAATAAAGTACAATTGTGAACTATCTGGAAAACATAGTGTTAAGTTAAATAAAACTGTTGTTAAACTCTGAACACTGGAACCCGACCTTAACTTATACAAATACATGATATTGCTTAACCCACAAATATATACATACATTTACGTGATGACAACATATCACGTGTTAGCAACATGTCGGGCGTTAGCAACATCGAGCGCAAGCAACACAAGAGGCGTCAGTAACATGTAAAGCTAGCAACATGGCATGGGTTGTCAACATAAGCCAAGCGCTAGCAACACAAATGCAAAATATAAAACACACGTGCATACAGATAAAACGTACGAGACATGCATGCATACAAACAAAATACAAGAGACACGCATGCATACAAGCAAAACACATAAAACACACATAATGCTGACACAAAAAAAACGAGAGAGAAAACCAAAACGTCGCCAAAGCCGAAGAGCGAAGAGAAAAAAAAATAATAACAACAAAGCCAAACGATCATATGCTCGTAAACAAATATCAAATATATGATCATAAACAAATAACCGACGGCAGTACAAGAAGAAGTCATCGGACTTGGTCACGATGACGTCAGACGACGAGGAATGCACATGCAATTGGCTTGTAGGCTGACGCGGGCTTATGCATTGCCGAAAAATAATACGAAACTAAAGCAAAAGAATTCTCTCGCACACCTAGGCATTCAGGACAGCTTGTAGGCTGAAACGGGTGTGCGGCAATGCATAAGCATTGCCGAAACAATATCTACTCACACCACACACTAGCATAATTAAAAGCTACGCGCAGAGAGCAGAGATTCGGCTTGCGTCACTGAGCCAAGGTGTAGAGCCGAGAGGGAGAGGAGGCGACGCGAATGTAAGATCGGCACATAATGAGAGAATGAGGGCCGAGAGAGCGTTAGTGGGCATGTGTGGGTGAGTTGCGACGAACGTGAGAGCGCCGCTTAGCATGTATGGGTGTACCAGCGGCGAATCAGAGGCTAATTTGACAGCCACTGGAAAATGGCTTCAATAATTAAAGCAAAGAGAAGTTTTGGACGAGGTGTAATTTGGATATCAAATATAATCAAATTAAATATATACTATTGCGGCCATATCGTGGTTAATGTTAGTTTGGGTATTTCGGTGGCATTATTATTTAATTTTATTTTATTTATATATATTTTTTTATATTCATATATTTATTCAATATTTTTCATAGCCATGTATTTATTTAGTTATTCATTTATAGATGCTCTTAGTTTGTTATTTTCTTATATTGTATTAGGAATTATGTTATAAATGTAAATTACTCGTAGTTATAGAAAAGAGAGATGCATGGTGGGTGGCGGATTTCGCGGGGCCAGTACGAGACCAGAAGGGAGCGAAAAGGAGACGCCGTTGGCAACCGAGGCAACGGCTACAAGATAAGCAAATTCAAGTCCTGGGGAAAATCTACTATCAAGCGAAGGGTAATCCCAAGCAGTGAATCAAAGACTATGAGTTATTCCTAGCAATAAATCAAAGACTAGGAGTTGATCCTAGCATTAAAACAAAGACTAGGAGTTATTCCTAGCAGTAAAACAATACTTCTAGTTCCAGTTAGGAAGACCAGGAGTATTCCTGGCACAGGCGGGGTCTACTGGGAGCGGGGGAAGACTATGAAATATTCCTAGCAACTTTTCAGGAGAATAGCAGTAGTCAGGATAGAGAGGCAAGCCCAGGAGTATTCCTGACAATACAAAATACAAAAATCGTCTGCTAAGATTATATTTGCTTGGTCACTGGATGATCGGAATAGTGGACTCGCAATACCAATACTCCCAGCTAATGCCAAACATTGCCGCCGCCAACCAAAACCACACAATAATACATGCAAACACCATAAAAACAATTAAAAGATCAATAAAAACACCAATTTGCATGCTCAAAACTAACACAATATCATCTTATTTCACCAGCGCACATATAAATTTTTATGTGACGAACCTCGACACCTGAAATCCGACTCTGTCGAAAATCAGGACGATTAAGGATCGTTACAATCTTCAAGAAAATGCTGCAAGAATATGGATGCAATCATCAACTAACAACACTCAATACACCAGAAGAAAATCCGATCGAAAGGGCTAACCGAACGGTCAAAACGATGATCGCACAATTCGCCGAAAGAAATCAGCGACGGTGGAACTATTTGTAGCCTGAACTGATGTTGGCCGTGAACTCCAGTGTATTAGACGCAACTGGGTATACGGCAATGACCATAACGCAGGGAGGCCACAGATTGGAGACATTGTATGGACGTATAACCACTACTTAACAAATGCAGCGGAAGGATTTGCTGCAAAGTTGGCGCCGCGATATGGAAAGCCATACAAAGTAAAAGGATTCACAAGCCCAAAGATATGCAAACTGGTACATGTGGCAAGCGAAAAGACGAGGACAGCCCACATAAGCGAGTTGAAGGCACATGCAGCAACCGATGGAAACGATTGGTTAAGATATGCGAAAACGCATTAAAAGAGAAATTGCATTCTCAATGGCATGCATCAAAAGAGAAATTGCATTCTCAATGTCACACGCATGCATCAAAAAGAATTTACACTCTCCAAGTCACACGCATAGGTGGGGCGAAATCGCGAGAGAGCTCTCACATGCACAGTGTAGGTGTGAGTGCGTACGAAACGCACCGTGTAGGTGTGAATGCGTACGAAATGCATGCACTACGTGGGTGAGAATGCACACGAAATTGCAATAAAAAGCCGAAGATGCGTAAGCAGCGGTTGATAAGAGACAATGCGAGATTTCGTGGTCAACGCTGACAGAAACATAATTCACTTTTAGCAAATCAATCATTTGAAGCGCACAAAAAGAACAACCAGAATGAGGAGGAGGCTTTGCAATTGCTTGCATCGCCGTATGTGTCGGAGTAGGAGTCCGATGGCGAGGACCCGGTACCTGTAGGTCCGGTAATCGTCATCTCCTCTGCCGAGGGAGTGGAAGAGGACGTGAGGAGTGAGAAGAGGAGGAAGAATAGAAAGACGATGACGATTTAGAGGATGAGGGCATAGTAGCCGATAGTTTGGCTGGGCTGTTTGCTGAGGTAGAGTAAGAGCTTCGGCGTATGGGGGCTCAACTCGATGACGAGCCAATGGAAGCACCACAGGTAGAGGCCGAAGAAGGGCCAGGAGTGGTCGTGGACCTAGGGTTCAGACGGAGCAAGAGCCGATGGAGGAAGAGTTAGCCGGCGATATCCCTGGGCTATTAGAGCGCGACCAGTGGATTGAGTCGCTGTGGCAAGGCAGTAGATGGGTGCTCCAGTGGGCGCCGCAAGACTTCCAGGGCCAAAAAAGGCCAAGAAAACAACCACATCAACCACAACAGCAGCCACCCCAAGCCTTCCAGGGTCAAAAAGGGCAACCGGCACAGCAACAACAACAGCAATAACAGAAAGAACAGCAAGAACAGCCGATGGCCTGCCACGGCCAAAAAGGGCCGCAGACGCATCAGCAACAACATCAGCTGCATGACATCCGAGACAGCGATTGGCGAGCACGAGTATTGGAGGAGGTGCTGTAGGAGGGCTGGAGCAAATATAGCTTATTTATCATGCAATGTAGATATTTATTTAAATAGTAGGAGAAAAACATGAAATGTAGATATATATTATTAGAAGAACATATGCTCAACATCTGCCAAAATATCGGAAAAGAAGCTACGATGAATCGCCATTATGGAAAAGATGCCTACAATAGCAAAAAAAAAAAAAATAAAGTAAAAGATGCGAACCGAGCCAACAACAAAAATAAAATATATGGAAAATTTTAAACACGAAAAAAAAGCGCAAGATGTTAAGGGAGGGCAGGTATCGGTCTCCCGAAGAAAGGGGGGAACGTGAAGAAGGATATATGTAATATCTCTTACCCCACAAATATATCTTAGATACACATATATCTTACCCACAAATATATACATATATATGATGTATCTTACCAACAAATACATGATATATCTAACCCCACAAATATGTGCATATTCGTGATAGCAACAGATCACATGTTAGCAACATATCAGACGTTAGCAACATCGAGTGCAAGCAACACAAGAGGCGTCAGCAACATGTAAGGCTAGCAACATGGCATGTGATGACAACATAAGCCAAGCGCTAGCAACACAAGTGAAAAGTATAAAACACACATGCATACAGATAAAACGTACGAGACATGCATGCATACAAACAAAATACAAGAGACACGCATGCATACAAGCAAAACATATAACACAGGCATGCATATAAACAAATATAATGGTCACACACAAAAAAACGAGAAAGAAAACCAAAACGTCGCCAAAGCCGAAGAGCGAAGAGAAAAAAAATAATAACAGCAAACCCAAACGATCATATGCTCGTAAACAAATATCGAACATATGATCGTAAACAAATAATGCAACGGCACTGCAAAAGAAGTCATCAGACGTTGGTCACGATGACGTCAGACGACGAGGAATGTACATGTAGGCTGACGCGGGCGGGCGGCAATGCATAAGCATCGCCGAAAACAATACAACGAGAAAACAAAAGAATTCTCACGCACACATATGCGTGGCGATTTGGGTTAGCTCGTAGGCTAACGCGGGAGTTACCGCAGCATACATCTCACATGAGCCCCGTCGCTCATTTCCCTTACTGGACGGAATGTCGAACTATTGAGCAACAAACACTAATTTTCGCAACCGACCAGTCTGGACAACGAATTCACTTGAATTTGCAGCATCAGCACCTATTACATTTTTTAATACACAAGCCCCTGCGTGGGCGAGAATATAATTACAGACGTAAGCATTTTTGAAAACAGTAGATGGTCAAACTAAAAATTAATAGAATAAAGCACTACTCTTCAATTTAAACATTAAACAAACTGGTCGTTGGTTTATTAATTAATAAAAAATGGATTCATTCTCTAAAAATCATACGGATATATAAAAGGGTCAAATCGATTGACGAGGATCAATTCACCGAAGGATATTGGAATCAAACCCTCTCACGCTCCCGAGAGGTAACTCGGGCGGGCGGCAATGCATAAGTATTGCCGAAAAATAAAACGAAACTAAAGCAAAAGAATTCTCACGCACACCTAGGCATGAGAATTCGGAACAGCTTGTAGGCTGAAACGGGCGTGCGGCAATGCATAAGCATTGCCGAAACAATATTTACTCACACCCACACACTAGCATAATTAAAAGCTACGCGCAGAGAGCAGAGATTCGGCTTGCGTCACTGAGCCAAGATGTAGAGCCGAGAGGGAGAGGAGGCGACGCGAGTGTAAGATCGGCCCATAATGAGAGAATGAGGGCCGAAAGAGCGTTAGTGGGCATGTGTGTGTGAGTTACGACGAACGTGAGAGCGCCGCTTAGCATGTATGGGTGTACCAGCGGCGAATCAGAGGCTAGTTTGACAGCCACTGGAAAATGGCTTCAATAATTAAAGCAAAGAGAAGTTTTGGACGAGGTATAATTTGGATATAAAATATAATCAAATTAAATATATACTATTGCGGCCATATTGTGGTTAATGTTAGTTTGGGTATTTCGGTGGCATTATTATTTAATTTTATTTTATTTATATATATTTTTTTATATTCATATATTTGTTCAATATTTTTCATAGCCATGTATTTATTTAGTTATATAAAAGAGTTATAGAAAAGAGAGGTGCATGGTGGGTGGCGGATTTCGCGGGGCCAGTACGAGACCAGAAGGGAGCGAAAAGGAGACGCCGTTGGCAACCGAGGCTGGGAGTTCAGCGAAATAGAAGGCAACGGCTACAAGATAAGCAAATTCAAGTCCTGGGGAAAATCTACTATCAAGCGAAGGGTAATCCCAAGCAGTGAATCAAAGACTATGAGTTATTCCTAGCAATAATTCAAAGACTAGGAGTTGATCCTAGCATTAAAACAAAGACTAGGAGTTATTCCTAGCAGTAAAACAATGACTAGGAGCATTCCAGTTAGGAAGACCAGGAGTATTCCTGGCAATTCAAAATACAAAAATCGTCTGCTAAGATTATTTTTGCTTGGTCACTGGATGATCGGAATAGTGGACTCGCAATACCAATACTCCCAGCTAATGTCAAACATTGCCGCCGCCAACCAAAACCACACAATAATACATGCAAACACCATAAAAACAATTAAAAGATCAATAAAAAAACAATTTGCATCCTCAAATTTAACATAAAAATCTTCTCATTTCACCAGCGCACATATAAATTTTTATGTGACAAACCTCGACACCTGAAATCCGACTCTGTCGAAAATCAGGACTATTAAGGATCGTTACAAGCAATAAATCGCATTCCGAGTGTATTGAACAAATCAGTGAACTCTTTTTCAGATATTAAGATTCGTGGTGGGCAGTAAAGTGTAGCCACGGTTTTACTTCCGAAAGTAGTTTGGACACTCATTGAAGTTGCTTGTAGGTATTCTTTGGCAAATCCATTGTGGAGACAGTGTTTAATCTGGTTTTCAATTAGGATACCAGTTTCTCCGTGAGACTTGCCATCATAGGTATTTGAAAGTTGTTTTTATTTGTAAGGTGAGTTTCTGATTGTAGCATGATATCTATATCATTTGAGTCTAGAAACAGTGACACCTTCTGTTGTGCTTGGAAATGCCGTTTGCATTCCAGAGGCCCATATGTAGTGCTGACATTATTCATTATTGTCCATAAGCTTTTGAATGAGCAAGTTTTGGTTTCGCGTAAGTTCCTGCCTGCAATTTTGCATTAACGTCATGAAGTTTGTCATATTTTTTTTTTAGCGAGATCAACAACTTTTCGATCCCGTTGGGCTGCTGGTCGAGTACGGATGGACTTGGAGCCGCTTTAGATGGAATAATAACGGGATCTACCGTTTGAGTGGGATATGAATTTCCATTGCGTAGCACACTTGCAAATGTTCCTCCTGGGGTAGTTGTTGTTGGAGTTGCATATGTCCTTACAGCTCTTGAGAAGAATATTCCCGGTGTGGTTTGCGAGGGAATAAGTGTCGAGCCCTGGATACGAGCCGTAGGTTTCTTTGCGTTAAGACGGGCCTTCAGTTCCTTATAGACTGGACATCCCCTGTAATTTGCAATGTGCTTTCCGCCGCATTTGCTGCACTGCCTTGTACTGGTGTTTGATTTGTTGTCGGAGCAGACACAGGCTCTATGAATTTGACCGCAGCCAACGCAAACTGGGCGAAGGCTACAGAATGATTTTGTATGCCCATTTTCCCGGCAATTGGTGCATTGTAGAGGGTGATTCCTCTTGTGTGGCTCTTCGACAGTGATTCTGCGATGTAGCAGGAGTTGTAGATTATATAAAATATAATAGTTTACATTTTCGGACTGGAAGAACTTTTCGATAGTACGATAGAATTGTTCGTTTTTAGTTTGCACTTTGGTCTCTCTTATGTTCCCACTTTTAAGTGGAGTCACATAAAAGTAGTCCTTACCGACAAGGGCCACCAAAGCACCAAAGAAGTGCAGTTTGCACCACGGATGTAAAATGGTGGTGGCTTGGCTTGTGGAATGATATGGGTCTTAATACTGATAGTCCCAAACAAAATGGAAGAGGTAATACCAATGATGGCAACACCGCAAGAAGAGCTTTTGCAAATGTCGAGCTGTTTTCATCCATTTTAAGTATAAAAAAAAATTCTAAGAAAGTTTTATATCATATTAATTACTATTTCTTGCGAATATTAAATGAACTCAATGAAATTTAAAGATCTGTGTAAGAAAACCTTCAATATAATGATCTGTGTAAGAAAACCTTCAATATGTACATATACACTGCGCGACAACCGATTAGCACACCCAATGCTTCCTACATTTGATGCTTAATATTATCCAATTGCATTATGCTTTCGGCAAGAATTTTTTAGTCATTAAAAGTTTACATACTTGTGAACAAAAAGAAATGATAGTTAGGATATTAAGTTTATTAATGACGTTTTAACAGAATTTTATATAAACTAACATAAGAAATTGACTCAAATTTTTGCGACAGCCGATTAGCACACTCATTCGAAAATGACGAAATATGTAAAAAAATGGGCTCCGAAGCCCATATCAAAAATTTTATTTGTTTCTCCAATCTTTTTCAACTTATTAAAAAACAAATTTAATAATGTGTCGTGCCACCATGATTAAGTATGACCTCGTACATCCTTTAGGGTAAAGAGTCATATAAAAAAAAAAAAAAAATATATTCTTCACTTCAACGAAGTCGGTCGTGTTTTTTTTGCGCTCTCGCTTTTATCAAATTTTTTATTTAATCCCGCATATAATAAATTCTATTTCGTGGAATCTAGTGCCGAATTAATAAACTACGCGATTTAAAAATTGTAACTTGTTCTTAAACACTGACTCAAAGCTATTATTACTTATTGCTTTACTTAATAACAAAACTCAAAGTTTTGTTGTTTTGTCTACATAGGCTTTGATTTTGTGTTTTTGATCCCTTTTAATTGCATTCGCGCTCTCGCGACACATTAGTGTTGTTGTTTGTGTGGTGCTTGCTCTCGCGTTTTTACGTTGCCCGCGATCGCGACCGTTACTCTCGCGATTGTACCCGTCTTTGTTGTTGTGTGTTTACTAACTTCTCTTAACTTCTGTCTCTTCAGTTTTTTTTTTTTTTTCTCTTGTGCATAATAAATTTTAACACTTGTGTTATTTTTTGGTGCGTATAGCCCTTACATATATTTCATATTACTCATTTTAAATTGCCTCTCTTATAAACTTTTTGATTTATTTATTTATTTGTTGCTACTTTAATTTTTTTTATTAATTTAACTTACAATGGTTGTCTGCTCTGCAAAAAAGTGCCCCCATCCACAAAAAATCCAAGATGATTATCTTTTGTGCTGGCTGTGTGATAACATTATGCATGTCAAATGCGCGGGTTACACAGCCAAAGTAAAGGATAGTATTGGTAACGGCGGGGGACTAAAATGGAGTTGTGAAGCGTGCCGGGACGTAGAAATGGATATGCGTCTATTTATGCGGCGGACGAGAGAGGGCTTTAAGTCCCTATCGGCTGGCTTTCTGAAACTTCGTGATGAGTTTTCGTCTCTGGAAACTCAGTTTAATAGTTATAAACTATTGAACGAATCACCGAAGCGGAAGAAGACTATTCCACGGGATTTCTCTCCCGATCCGCCGGCATCTCTGTTTCTGTCGGTTCCGGCATCGTCGAACGACCCCATAACTCCAAATGGTCAGCAACTGATATCATTTAGGAGTCCGGCAGTAGCTGCAGTTGCGGGGACGATTGACATTTCCCCTGGTAATAGTGCCCCGCAAACTGACCCTATATCGGTTGTAGTTTCCGATGTGTCCGGGCGAATATCCACTCCCAGGGATATTCCCAATAAAGTAGTAACTAGAAGAGCTCTCAAGGCGTCATCTGCCTCAGCAGTTCCAGCGCAAAATGTTGTTGCTGCGGTTGCGACTGGCGCATTGAGATCTCCTGTAGCCATTCCACCAAAAAAGCAAATCTTTGTTTCGCGGCTCGACCCCAATACTTCATCAGATGATGTCATAGCCCATATCCGCGCAAAAGTCGTGGCGCCAAACATTGTGGTGGAAAAGTTTAGTTTTTCATACACCCGTCACATCTCGTTATTTAAAATCAGTGTCCCACCAAATGTCTTTAACCAAATTTGTCACAAAGATTTTTGGCCGGAACATTGTGTTATAAAGGAGTATACGGCTAAGAAAAAGAAAAATCGGCCTCCGATTCGTCTGCCTAACACAACTAATCCTTCCATACCCTCTGGCTCGTCAGTAGCTGGCGGGTCAAAAAACTAATTTCGTCCCTTATTCTGGCCTATCAGAATGTTAGAGGACTAAAATCTAAACTTTTTAAGCTTTTTGTAGATAGTCAATCTTTTGACATTCATATTTTAGTCTTTACAGAAAAGTGGTTAATGCCAGACATTTCTGATGCCTCTGTTTTTCCCACAATATTTTCAACCTATAGATGCGATCGAATCTCCAAAAATGGTGGTGGAGTTTTGATTGTGCTAAAATTTTTCTCTTCCTTCTGAAGTAGTTCTGCCACCTGCTGTTCTTGACCATGAATTTGTTAGTGTCAAAATTTGTTTGAAATCATATTCTGTATTTCTAACTTGCTCGTATATTCCACCGAATTCTGACATGACGGTATATGCTAGCCATTTAGAAGCTATTCGCTTTGTCTCTTCACTTCTTTCGGATGCAGACATATTTATCGTTCTGGGAGATTTTAATCTACCTGACGTTTCATGGCTTCCATCAGGTGAGTCTTCCTTGTTGATGCCCTCCTCCTCACATTGCTTTGTTGACGGTCTCCTTGAGTTATCCCTAACCCAAGTTAATCCTGTTCGTAACAAAAATGAGAGATCACTAGATCTTATATTTATGTTAGATTCTTCTAACTGCACTGTTTCGAGGATTGATCCCTTAGTCGTCCCCGAAGACAGTTTCCATCCAACTTTGGACTTAACTATTGATCTACCTATTCGGTTATCAAATGCTGGTACCAGTTCGACGTCTCGTACCCGTTGCTTTCGTAAAACTAACTTTTTCAAGCTTAATGAGCTAATTCTTGCCACAGACTGGTCTTATCTGTACTCCTGTAATGATATGAATGCTGCCATTTGTTTTTTCTGTAATACTATGTTTTCACTTTTTGATGCTTGTGTTCCACGTGTGACCCATGTATTGTCTAACAAACCGCCATGGTTTACACGTGAGTTAACTAATTTGAAAAATGTAAAGTCTAGATATTATAGAAAGTTTAAAAAATCGGGTCGACCGTCTGATTTCTCTCTTTATGCTGTTGCTCGATCGAATTTTTCAGTGCTTAATACACTATGCTATAAGGATTATATTAGGCGTTGTAAACTTCAGTTCACCCGTGATCCTAAGCAATTTTATAACTTTGTTAACGCCAAACGAAAGGTGGCAGTGCACCCGTCCTATTTATGTTTTGAAAATAATAAAGCAAACCATGATCAGGCCATTGCCGATATGTTTGCTGATTTTTTCAAAACGACCTATTCCTCCAAAGATCATCGAGCTAACTTTTCTTATCCTTATCAGCTGAAAAGGTCTAATTGCGTCTTTAATCCTGTGATCGAAGAAGATTCGCTTCTCAGCGTGCTTACTTTAGTGAAGCCTGTGTTCTCACCAGGACCTGATGGGATACCTGGTTGTGTACTTAGGTTTTGCGCTGAGACTTTAATTTCCACGATTCTTAAGTTATTTACTTTGTCCGTTGAAACTTCCTCTTTTCCAACCATTTGGAAAGAATCTTTTATTATTCCTTTGCATAAAAAGGGTAATAAATCCGTAGCTTCTAACTATAGGGGTATTTCCAAATTGTCTGCTATTCCGAAGGCATTTGAGAAAATTATAACTTCTCAACTGCAACATTTCTGTAGTTCTATTCTTTCATGTTCTCAGCATGGGTTTATGAAACGTAGATCCACTACCACTAACCTTTTAGAGTTTACTTCTTTAGCGATCGAAGGATTCAGGAATGCATTGCAAACTGATGTCATTTATACTGACTTCAGTAAGGCTTTTGATTCTGTCAATCATACACTGCTTTTGTTCAAGCTGAACGAACTTGGGATTCCAAGCCTTTTGCTTAATTGGATTTCTCAATATCTTAATAACCGTACACAAAAAGTTTTATTTAAAACTTATCTTTCGAAGACCATCAATGTGACCTCGGGGGTGCCACAAGGTAGCCATCTAGGACCACTGCTTTTTACGCTTTTCATTAATGACCTTCCGTCAGTTGTAACTTACTCTCGCGTGCTTATGTACGCTGATGATGTTAAACTTTGTATTAGTTTTAAAGACTTAAGCTCTCCACGTCTGCTTCAAGTCGGTCTTAATAACTTTCAAACTTGGTGTGAAATTAACTTATTAAACCTTAATGTTTCAAAATGTAATGTCATGTCATTTCATAGATCCTCTTTCCAATTACTGGTATATTATCTCAATAATACCCCACTTGAACGTTTGAACGAGATTAATGATTTGGGTGTTCTCATGGACCACAAATTAAGTTGTCTTGGTTTCGTTAAGCGATGGTCGAAAGAATTTGACGATCCTTACACAACCAAAACTCTTTTTATTTCACTGGTCCGCCCCATTTTGGAGTATGGATCATGTGTTTGGTCTCCACAATATGGATCACACCAAGTTAAAATTGAGTCTGTTCAAAAACAGTTTCTAATTTTTGCTCTTCGTGGTTTAAACTGGGATCGAAATGTTAACCTGCCCTCTTAACCTGCCCTCTTATTCTTAAGACTTCTTCTAATTAACCTTCCCTCCTTACTTAATCGTAGAGTAATGCTTGGTACTTTGTTTATTCATAAGCTTCTAAATGGACA
Organism: Drosophila austrosaltans; assembly: GCA_035045865.1. Lineage (NCBI taxonomy): Eukaryota > Metazoa > Arthropoda > Insecta > Diptera > Drosophilidae > Drosophila > Drosophila austrosaltans. Next base: position 6,749,404 of record JAWNOQ010000073.1, on the reverse strand, counting down.
AATAGATTGTCCTAATTTTCTTAATCAGGTCAATCTATCTGTACCTTGTAGACTAACCCGAAATTATGTCCCTTTAAATTAAACACGCTGTACTTCTAACTATTCTTTGCATGAACCTCTTCGAGTTCTCTGTTCCGACTACAACCGCCTTTATTCTGTAATCGGATCAGAGTTCTTTATATCTATTCTAAAAACTACTATTTTAAGTTATCTATCTAGTAGTTAGTCTTAATTATTATTTTAGTTGTCGTCCGTTGTCCACGCGACTTCGTTTTTGCATGCTGTCTGATAGGGTTCGCGCGTAATAGGCTTTGTCCTGGTGTCGCTTGGACCACTTGAACGTACTCCGCATTGTACATAAAAAAAAAAAAAAAAAAAAAAAAAAAAACAACTGCTATATAACTCATATAACTATGCTATATGTCAAAATATATTTGGTATCCAATGTCTTCAACCATCAACAAAATTTTGGTGCATGGACATCAAATAATGGAGAGCTGTATAGTTCCAGTGGGGGTTTTGAGAGAAAACGCATCTGAAGCACGAAATAAAATTTATAAAAGCGATCGAAAATCACATTCTAGAAAGAGCAGTCGATTGCATTATTATAAGTGGTGTGTTCAACAGAGCACTTGACGCATCTGACCCACTTGCTGGTATGCCGAAAGCCAAGAGGAGGAAGACTATTCTGAAGACACTGATAAAGACTCTTATGATACATCATAAAAATATATGTTCATCGTGGATAGACGTGTTTTTCTGTGTTTTTCAGTTTTAAACTCACCGCGACTGCCTAAAAATTCAGCTATTAATTTAGCAATAACTGTTGACAATATTCGGTCATTTAAACTTTTGTCTTTTGTCAAAATCAAAGCATTGAATTTAATATTTAAAAAAACAACAAAACTTTTTACAGCAGTGTTGTTGTTTTTGGCAATCTTTGCTCTTGCGTTTGTACTTTTTACCACTTTAAAACCATTCTCGCCAACGCATTGTTGTTGCATGTGCCGTGCTGTTGGCTCTCCCACTCTCTTTTTTAATTTCTTTTACCAGTGCTCGCATCTATCTCTGTCTCGCGTACAAGTGATACGTGTATTTGTGTAGTGCTTCGTTCTTTTAGTTTTTAAATTAATTTTCTATGCAAGTTTGACTCCAGAGTTGAATTTGCCTAATAATTCTGAGGCCTTTTTGATATTTTTTTCTTTTTCCTATAAAACGTTGCAAATTAATCTAAAAATGTGTGTCTGCTCAAGCAAAAAGTGTTAGTGTAACTGTTGGGTGACGGCAGCGCCCGATGCGGAGCCCCAAACTGCACGTTAAAATGATGCGGTCTTCGATTGTATCCAACCGAGTCGGCTTCGAGGTTCCTTGCCGATGGATAGGAGAGAGATTGCCTTCCCCAAAAATGAAATGGTGTGCACAAGATTTTCCTTAGGTGTATATATATATTTAATGAAAATTCAAAAGTCGAGAAACACAGAAGATGCATTTTTATTTGGCTGACGCTCACAGACTTCAAATGTACTTACCAACAGCGCTGTTACAAAGCTATACAATTTCAACAAAGTTCAAAATATTCCATGGAAAGACAAAGCATTTTAAAGTAACGGGACTTAAAGCTACATTAAAGTTCTATCGTTCTGCTTATTTTCATGCTCTCTCTTTGCGCTTCTCTTCTTTGACTGCTACGTCTGCGCTCTTAGGCAGCTGCAATCCAAACATTCTCCCCCCTTTGATGACGGCCATGTTTTCATCAAACGCACATCCTTCGTCCTCCAGGGTCCCTGCTCAAAGAACTGAAACGAGAGAGTAACAATTTAAGACTGAAGTGCAAGGCTGGGGTCATTAGCAATCCAATTCTCTTGGATAGGTAATGGACAAAGCTTGGTTACTGGCCGTTTAACTAGCCCACTAATTGTCTTCAGAGTAACTACTCTGACGAGGCCATCTATTCCAGCATGTGTCTCTGTAATCCGACCAAGAGCCCATCGATGAGAAGGGAACCGTTCATCTTTTATAAGCACCACGCATCCAACGTCGAGGTTGCGCCTTGTCTGTAACCATTTTGGCCTTCTTTGCAATCGTGTTAGATATTCAGCATTCCATCTCTTCCAAAACTGTTGAGCATAGTATTGACAATTTTTCCATCGATCTACCAAACTTAAGTTTCTTACATCTGGGGTTGGAGGTGCCAACAGAGCATCTCCCGTTAAAAAATGGCCTGGTGTTAATACCATCAGGTCCTCCGGATCGTTTGATATCGGACATAAAAGCCTTGAGTTTAAGCACGACTCAATTTGTGCTAACACCGTGGAAATTTCCTCAAATGTCAAAACTCGGTCTCCAATGGTCCGCTTAAGATGATATTTCATTCACGCCTGCTTCCCACAATCCTCCGAAGTGTGGAGCTGCGGGTGGGTTGAAATGCCATGTGATTCCTTCCTTGGTCAACTTTGGGACGATTGACTTCGAAACATATGAATAATATGCTAACTTATCTGCTTGTAATTTTTTGTTGGCACCCACAAAATTAGTGCCACAATCGCTATAAACGTCTGTACATAAACCACGGCGGCCAATAAAACGATAAAATGCTCCCAGAAATGCATCAGAGGTCAGGTCACCAACCCGTTCCAGATGTATAGCCTTGGTGACGAGGCAGATAAAAACTGCGACATATCCCTTTTGGGCCACTCGTCCTCTTCCCTCGGATGGCGAAATACTTATTGGTCCAGCGTAATCCACTCCGACTGAAAGAAAGGCTCGCTCTAACTGCTGGTAAATTTCCCACTTGTTGACCTGAAACTTGAGGCTTCATTTTAAAACATGTGAGACATTTATGTATGCCAAAACGAACTGCATTACGCCCATTGATAATCCAAAACCTTTTCCTTATGAAATTGAGAGTCAGTGAAGTTCCACCATGCATCGTACAAACATGACTGTGTTTAACAACAAGCTCTGTAAACGGATGTCTATAGGGTAAAATATAAGGATGCCTTTCATTGAATGGTAATAAAGAATCTCGTTGTCCGCCACCGAGACGTAGAAGACAATGTTTTGAGTCAAAATGTGGATTAAGTGGCAATAGAATGCTATCCTTAGCAAATGCTACTCCTTCAGCTAATGACCTCCATTCCGATGGAAAACAGTCTCGTTGCACCATTCGAATAAGTTCTTTAAGACTTTCCTCTAGTTCAGCACTTGACATATCAGGTCGTCCATATTCCCACTCCAGTCGGCGACAATTATTTATAAACCGTTTCCCATACGCCATAACACGCAGCAGTCGTGTATAAGATGAATATTGGTCGACAAAGGTTGCACTCTGCATCTCCTCCAGTCGTATTTTGTGACATCTTATCCCTTGCTGCTCCGTGTGCACATCCAAAAGTGCCTGCTGATTGATAACATTGCACGGCCATCCGTGCTCATCTTCTTGTAACCATTGTGGGCCATGCCACCAGAGATTACAGGACGCTAGCTTAGAAGCATTGACACCCCGACTTAGATAATCGGCAGGATATCCCTCGACGAAACATGTCTCCATTGCTTCTCATTTGAAATTTCCAAATTTTTACTTATTCGATTTGATACAAATAACTTCCAGTTGGCAGCTTCTCCGCGGATCCAGCTAATTGTTATCATAGAATCTGACCAAAAAATAGTATTAGAAAAATTTATATTTAGCCGCAAATTCTGTTTCAAGTACGAGTAAACCTTTACTGCTTCAAGCGCTGCACATAGTTCAGCTCGTGGTATGGTCAGCTGTGGCTTCACCGGCAAAACCTTTCCCTTGGACAAGAGCAACTCTGCATGAAAGCCATTTTTTCCTGTGGGCACACGTATATATGCGACTGCGCCATAGGCTCGTGAGGAGGCATCGCAAAATATGTGTAAGTCTGCTGGTCCATCTTGTGATCCCAAACTAATGTGTCGTGGTATACATATATTTGTAATATTGGGAAGCTCAATTAAATATTTCTTCCATTCCTTTTCAATGCTCACTGGCAGTGTTTCATCCCAGCCGATCTTTTCCTTCCATAATTGATGCATCAGCATATTTGCAGTTATGACAATCGGACTTGGCCATCCCATGGGATCAAATAATCGTGCAATTGTTGACAGAATCGTTCGCTTTGTGAATAAATCCATTGATACTGCAAAATTTAGTCTGAATCGAAATTCATCTCTTTGGGGCTCCAGTACAATCCCAAAGCACGAATGGTATCGTCACAATCGACATGAACCAAGCCCGTTGTTTCATGATGTTCCGCTGGTATGCCTTCTAATAACTCTGGGCAATTGCTAGCCCACTTTCCTAATTCAAATGTGGCACTTCGAAGCATTGCAATCACTTGACTCTGTACTGCCTTCGCTTCGGCAATACTATTTCCTCCAGACAAAATGTCATCGACGTACATTTGATGTTTCAACACATCTACGGCCAATAGAAAATTCTCTTCTTCATCTATGGCCAGTTGTTGCATCACACGCATTGCTAAGTAAGGTGCGCAGCTCGTTCCAAATATAACCGTCGTGCATGCATATTCCTCAATTTCCTCGCTTGTGTCTGATTACTGTCTGATTACTTACGCTGATACTGTGCATCATCCTTTGTAATATTAATACATCTGTACATTTTTTCTACATCAGCCAAAAATACACATTGTAATCTACGCCAATTGAGAATAACTGCTCATGAATTTACACATGTGCGGCAGGTTTGCACAAATTGTCTCAGCGAAGCGGCATCCCCTAATTTCACTGGTAATTGCTGCTCAAATACATCCATGTAGTGTAAAAACAATACTCGTTTATTATGATACAAGTTCATGAGCATTCCCCATGCCACTTGGTAATTCGACGCAACCAAAGTTAAATGTTTAATATCCTTAGCGGCTTCCTCTGATAATGAATCCTTTAAATAATAAAAGCGATGAAGATCCGTTATCTTCTCGCAGTGGTCGACGCGCGCCAAGAACGACTCCTTGAACGCCGGCCAATCCACGAACTTGCCGCTAAAAACTGACAGTTTAATTGTTGGCAGCTTCACTTCCTCAACTACCGGTATAAGCGGCTCATGGACAGTCTGATGCATGCAGGAATCATTAAGTGCGGTGGATGCTGGTAATCTGCTTTCCTTCTGTCGATGCAATTCGTTGCGAATATCTGCCACACCCATGACGTAGGTTTCTTCAAATAAATCCCATATTTCTGCATCGAAATATTTTGCCTTAAGCTGGTCGTTTTTTCGATCTCGCGAAAGCTGCTGATGATTTCGTTTGAAGTCTGCGTGAACTTCTTCCAACGAATCCAGTCTGGCCTCCAGATAAGATTCCGTATGTAACGATTCGTCAGCCCTAAATTTCTGCAGTGACTTTTCTAATGATGCTAGCAGCGCGTTTTGCTCAGAAACCAAATGAATAAGTTCTGCCTTTATGACCCTTGAACCCACACCTCAGAACTAAATTGCACTCACCCGATCAAGTAGTTTCAAAATTGGGCATCAATCACAATCCAAAGTCCAATCGCGAAGATCAATCCTCACAGGAGGCAGCAAAATATGTTGGTTGACGGCTATAATGCGGTCTTCGATTGTATCCAACCGAGTCGGCTTCGAGGTTCCTTGCCGATGGATAGGAGAGAGATTGCCTTCCCCAAAAATGAAATGGTGTGCACAAGATTTTCCTTAGGTGTATATATATATATTTAATGAAAATTCAAAAGTCGAGAAACACAGAAGGTGCATCCGACTTATTTGGCTGACGCCCACAGACCTCAACAGGTACTTGGCAACAACGTTGTTACAAAGCTATACAATTTCAACAAAGTTCAAAATATTCCATGGAAAGACAAAGCATTTTAAAGTAACGGGACTTAAAGCTACATTAAAGTTCTATCGTTCTGCTTATTTTCATGCTCTCTCTTTGCGCTTCTCTTCTTTGACTGCTACGTCTGCGCTCTTAGGCAGCTGCAATCCAAACAGTAACAGTCAAAGTGAGAGAATTTTGGTCAACTCAGACTAATTTTCTTAATAACATGAATATAAGGAATTTTGTCAACTTGGTCGCTTTGGAAAATATTCCTTAGCGAGGGCATGGGTTTGCAGGCTAGCAACAATCCGGGGTCCCGACATTTACGAAGCAATTGATTAACTTGGATATCATTGCATTTGTGCATATCATTTATGTCAACTTGGCGACGGTATTGCACACCATAACTAAAAACTACATCTGCTTGTGAGACAACTGACTGTGTCAGCACTTTGTCACCTAGTCAACTTGGCGACAAAAATCAAAGCGGAAAAAAGTACATTGGAGTCAACTTGGCGACTATAAGTGTACAACAGGTCAACTTGGTGACCATAAAATCATCTGTTTGTGGGACAACTGAAATTATCAGCACTTTGTCCCCTAGTCAATTTGTGCATTTGAACGACAGCAGACTATAATCGGAAAGTCCAAAATTGGATTTCTGCTACGTAGGACAAGGCGTACCCAATTAATTGAACCATCTGGTCAACACGGCGACCAAGCAGGCGAAGGATTTCTACGATCCAATATATATATATATATATATACATTTATATTAAACAAAATAAAATAAAAAATTTTAAAACTTTATAATTCCTGTTCAATTTAACTTTATTTACTAGTACTTTGATCACTAATCAGGTGCGAGTCGGAGCGTACCTTGTCAACTGACTAAAAAATATACTTCCAACGGATCAAAGTACACAAAGTAAAAAGGAGAAAATATACGAACAACAATTTGAGCGAGGTGAAGAGATTCAAAATGTCATCACAAATGTCAAAAAGGACTCTGCCTCAAGAAAGTCAAAAGTTCTCTATTATGATAATAAAATTGAGACGATTGAGGATCTTTGGGAGGAATTTGACAAAGCCCACACTGATTTAATGGAATCGTTGGGATACGAGCCATCCGGTCACGATTAATTCAAAAATGAATATTATTCAAAATTAAAAGAATTAACAGAAGAAGTAATAAAGGACTGGAAACTACAAAGGGCAAAAATTGAAGACAGCAAATTGGCCCATCAAAAAGATGAAGATCGCATTAACATTTAAGCATTGATCAGAAAGCAGAAACTATGCTAGCAACACTTTCCAGGACAATAAAGCAAATAATTCCTGAAGAAAAAATGAACTACAAAACAGTTGTAGAAAACTTATGGCAGATAGAACAACTGCATTATGAGATGTATAAACTTGTTGTAGATCCAGTCGAAGCTGGATACAATTTGGATACATATATAATGACAGAAAAGGCGATACTGAAATTTTGTATCTCACCTGCGCACGATGTGAAAACATCATCATTACATTTGGTATTTCAAAGCAATTTTATCAGGGGATGGCATTTTTAAGAAAATGGTTCATGAATCAAACATACCCGCTGTACAAATTTATCAGGGGATGCCGAAAGATTAATTGGGCACCTTGAATTAACAGAAGTCAATTATGACACTGCATGGAAAATGTGCAAGAACGATTTAACAATAAACGGGTCTTGGTTACAGCAGTTTTCGAAAAATTATTTGATCATCCAAACATTGGAAACGACGCCCTGTCAATAAAGAATCTCCATGATAATATTCATGAATCATTGCAAGCCTTAAAGAATATAGGCATTGACACAGAAACTTGGGATTCTATTATAATTTTCCATATGACAAGAAAATTGGATAGACTTACCCACAGTCTATATGAACAATCCCTTTCCGATACAAGGGAATTGCAGAAGACCAAAGAATTCCTTGCATTTTTGGAACAACGTTTCCTTGCCCTATAGGCGATTGGTACCAAGCAGTCCAGGGAAAGGCAAAAAATATGTGCATCAGCGTCTGGCACAAACTCATCTTCATGTCCGTTCTGCAGTAAGTTAAATCACAAACTGTTTCAGTGTGATAAATTCAAAACTAAATCTGCAGCAGATCGGTTAAACTGGGTGCAGAGACTGAGAATGTGTGTCAATTGTTTTAAAACCGACCACATGTCAAAGGCTTGTACCTGGAAGGGATGTTTGAAAAGCGATTAAAAACACAATACATTGTTACATTTGGGAAACAACAACTTGAAACCAAATTTAACAACAACGGCCCCAGCTGCGTCCACATATGGAAGTAATAAAAATTATACCCTACTAGCGACAGCCATGGTAATTGTTAAAGGGACCAATGAGCGAGAAGGAGAATTTCGTGCGCTCTTAGACAGTGGCTCCCAAGTCAATCTAATCTCAGAGAGACTAGTATAACAATTATTTTTAAAAATAGAAAAGGCATCGCTAAGAATTGAAGGAGTAGGAGGACAACCACAACTCAGCAGATCAAGAGTAAATGTACTTGTGAAATCAAAATACACCGATTTCAGTACAAGAGTGGAAGCCTTTGTTTTACCGCACATTGTCGCAGATCAACCCACAGAAGCAATAACGCAAAAGTTTGACCTGCCGAAAACCATACCTCTAGCGGATCCCAACTTCAACAAAACTAGTAAAACTAGGAGCAGATCACCATTTCTCAATTTTACTACCTGGACAAGTAAAACAAAATAAGTGTCCAACTCTTCAAAATTCAGAATTTGGTTGGATAATTGCCGGAAAAATAAATATGGCTACATCTGCAACTACAACTAGTATTGTGGCTACTAAGCCTGATGAACTTTTGGAGCGATTCTGGAAACTAGATACCTTGGAACCGGAAAAAATATACAAAAGTCCAGAGGAAGAATATTGCGAAAAGCACTTCTTGGACAATTTACATAAAGCTGCAGATGGAAGATTGGTTGTAAAACTGCCATTTGCTGAAGACTCTTCATCCCTGGGGGAGTCTCGAGATGTGGCTGTTAGGAGATTCCTATCACTGGAAACCAGGATGAGCCCAGAAATAAGAGCAGAATATATAAAGTTCATGGAAGAATATGAACAGCTTGGACACATGAAGGATGTGTTGCCAGAAAGATTACCAAGGCAGCATTATTTCATACCTCATCATTGTGTTCTTAAACCTGATAGTACCACAACCAAATTAAGGGTGGTATCTGATGCTTCATTTAAGACATCAACAGGAAAATCTTTAAATGATATCTTGTACCCAGGACCAGTGGTACAAAGTCAACGCCATAGACATAGAAAAAATGTACCGACAGATATGGGTAAATCCAGATGATCAATTCAATCAAATGATTTTTTGGAGAGACAGCCCAAATAAAAAATTGAAATATTATCGCTTGAAGACAGTTACCTATGGAACAACTTCGGCACCTTACCTCGCAACAAAAAGTTTGGAGTATTTGGCAACTAAAAACAATGAAAAGTGGGCCTCAGGAGCAACTACATTAAAAAATGACTTTTATGTGGATGATTGCCTTTCAGGAGCAGACAGCTTGGCAGAAGCACTACAAATCAGGCAGGAGCTGATTAAAATTCTTAAACCAGCCGGATTCAATTTGAGGAAATGGTGCTCAAACAATGCAAGGACGACATATGCAGCAGCATTAATTTGGGTGATGCATTGGAACAATTAAGTGTGAAAACTTTAGGCATAATTTGGATGCCTACAGAGTACACACTCTGCGGAGAGGCCCAGCTACATACTCGAGGGATAACAAGACGCGTTCTATTATCTGAAATAGGGCAAATATTTGACCCTTTGGGACTATTTGCACCTGTTGTAGTTCGTGCTAAAATCTTACTGCATATTGCATCCGAAAAATTTGAGATGGATGCCAATTTACCTGCTAACTTGGAGAAACAGTGGGAATTGTATCGTGCGGATCTGCAAGAACTAAATAAAATGCAAATGCCCAGGCACATATATGATGGAAAGGTGCCATCCACACGTCAGATCCACACCTACGTAGATGCATCAGAAAAGGCGTATGGAGCTGCTGTATACATTCGGGCCACATAAAAAAATGGTCAGATCACCGTGCGTATACTGTGTGCAAAGTCACGAGTAGCTCCACTAGAAAAACAATCATTGCCACGTCTTGAGTTATGTGCAGCAGTACTTGGAGCAGAACTCACGGACAGAGTTCGACACGATCTCCGGATGGAAGCGGAAAATGTTGAAGCTTTCTTGTGATCAGATTCAACAATGGCACTGTCATGGATTAATTCTCGGGCATCTCAGTTCCATACATTTGTGGCCAACAGGCTTACAAAAGTACATGCTGTTTCCTGTTTCCAATCTCGCTGGCCAGCACCATTCAAAGCATCAGAACTTGTGACTGATACTTCAGAACGCAAAACCAAAGTATTCAGTATGCCAATGTCGGGTAGCATTCCTGCTTCTGGGAGGGACGATGGGTGGATTTATAACATAAACCACAAAAACTCAATATATAGTATGCAAAGAATTATTGCATACGTATTACGTTTCCGCAGAGCACAAAACAGAAGGAAGACTGTTCAACTGGAATTGGATGAATTGGAACAAGCTCGAATATTTATAACAACCAATTGAAGGAATTGAATGAAACCATTTACTCTGACATGGCAACATCAATTGAATCATCTGGTAAACACGGAGACCAAGCAGTCGAAGAATTTTACGATTCATTGTATACATTTATATTAAAAAAAATAAAAAATTAAAACACATTATTTACTAGTACTTTGATCACTAATCAGGTGCGAGTCGGAGCGTACCTAGTCGATTGCCTAAAAAATATACTTCCAACGGATCGAAGTACATAAGGTAAAATGGAGAAAATATACGAGCAACAGTTTGAGCGAGGTGAAGAGATTCAAAATGTCAGAAAGGACTCTGCGTTAAGAAAGTCAAAAGTTCTCTATTATGATAATAAAATTGAGACTATTGAGGATCTTTGGGATGAATTTGACAAAGCCCACACCGATTTAATAGAATCATTGGGAAACAAGCCATCCGATCACGATTACTTCAAAAAAGAATATTATTCAAAATCAAAAGAAATAACAGAAGAAGTAATAAAGGATTGGAAACTACAAAGGGCAAAAATTGAAGAAAGCGAATTGTCCCATCAAAAAGATGAAGATTGCATTCACATTCATCCATTGATACGGAAGCAAGGCGCTATGCTAGCAACACTTTCCAGGACATTAAAACAAATAATTCCTGAAGAAAAAATGAACTACAAAACAGTTGTAGGAAACTTATGGCAGCAGATTTCTGCACTATGGGATGTATAAGCTTGTTGTAGATCCAGTCGAAGCTGGATACAATTTGGATACATTTATAATGACAGAAAAGGCGATACTGAAATTTTGTATCTCACCTGCGCACGATTTGAAAACATCGTCATTACAATTGTCAAAAATTTCAATTCCAAAATTTGATGGAAATTATTTGAAATGGCAACAATTTCATGACATTTTTAAGAAAATGGTTCATGAATCAAACATACCCGCTGTACAAATTTATCAGGGGATGCCGAAAGATTAATTGGGCACCTTGAATTAACAGAAGTCAATTATGACACTGCATGGAAAATGTGCAAGAACGATTTAACAATAAACGGGTCTTGGTTACAGCAGTTTTCGAAAAATTATTTGATCATCCAAACATTGGAAACGACGCCCTGTCAATAAAGAATCTCCATGATAATATTCATGAATCATTGCAAGCCTTAAAGAATATAGGCATTGACACAGAAACTTGGGATTCTATTATAATTTTCCATATGACAAGAAAATTGGATAGACTTACCCACAGTCTATATGAACAATCCCTTTCCGATACAAGGGAATTGCAGAAGACCAAAGAATTCCTTGCATTTTTGGAACAACGTTTCCTTGCCCTATAGGCGATTGGTACCAAGCAGTCCAGGGAAAGGCAAAAAATATGTGCATCAGCGTCTGGCACAAACTCATCTTCATGTCCGTTCTGCAGTAAGTTAAATCACAAACTGTTTCAGTGTGATAAATTCAAAACTAAATCTGCAGCAGATCGGTTAAACTGGGTGCAGAGACTGAGAATGTGTGTCAATTGTTTTAAAACCGACCACATGTCAAAGGCTTGTACCTGGAAGGGATGTTTGAAAAGCGATTAAAACCACAATACATTGTTACATTTGGGAAACAACAACTTGAAACCAAATTTAACAACAGCGGCCCCAAATAAAAATTATACCCTACTAGACAGCCAGGGTAATTGTTAAAGGGACCAATGAGCGAGAAGTAGAATTTCGTGCGCTCTTAGACAGTGGCTCCCAAGTCAATCTAATCTCAGAGAGACTAGTATACCAATTAATTTTAAAAATAGAAAAGGCATCGCTAAGAATTGAAGGAGTAGGAGGACAACCACAACTCAGCAGATCAAGAGTAAATGTACTTATGAAATCAAAATACACCGATTTCAGTACAAGAGTGGAAGCCTTTGTTTTACCGCACATTGTCGCAGATCAACCCACAGAAGCAATAACGCAAAAGTTTGACCTGCCGAAAACCATACCTCCAGCGGATTCCAACTTCAACAAAACTAGTAAAATTGACTTATTACTAGGAGCAGATCACCATTTCTCAATTTTACTAAATTCAGAATTTGGTTGGATCATTGCCGGAAAAATAAATATGGCTACATCTGCAACTACAACTTGTATTGTGGCTACTAAGCCTGATGAACTTTTGGAGCGATTCTGGAAACTAGATACCTTGGAACCGGAAAAAATATACAGAAGTCCAGAGGAAGAATATTGCGAAAAGCACTTCTTGGACAATTTACATAAAGCTGCAGATGGAAGATTGGTTGTAAAACTGCCATTTGGATGGAGCTGCTGTATACATTCGGGCCACATAAAAAAATGGTCAGATCACCGTGCGTTTACTGTGTGCAAAGTCACGAGTAGCTCCACTAGAAAAACAATCATTGCCACGTCTTGAGTTATGTGGTCGTGTATATAAACTCGACCTTTTTCTTAATAAAATCAGTATTCAAGCAACTCTTGTCTATTCACTACTCTGCAATCAACGGGTGAGCATCGCTGTGTCTTTGGCCCTCATTTGCATGATCTCTCCGAAGTCCACCCAATTTCAAGTGTTGGTTGTGACAGCCCTATGTCACTAGTTTATGTTCTAGAGGCAAACGTTTTTATAAATTATAAAATTCAATAGCATTTTGGTGACCCCGAATTTGGCGTTCCCAATTTAAAAAAAATAAAACATGTTAGTGTAACAATCAAAGTGAGAGAATTTTGGTCAACTCAGACTAATTTTCTCAATAACACGAATATAAGGAATTTTGGTCAACTTGTCGATCATTTTCTTTTTAAAACAACGCTTTGGAAAATATTGATATTCCTTAGCGAGGGCACGGTTTTGCAGGCTAGCAACAATCCGGGGTCCCGACATTTACGAAGCAATTGATTAACTTGGATATCATTGCATTTGTGCATATCATTTGTGTCAACTTGGCGACTGTATTGCACACCATAGGCAAAAATAACATCTGCTTGTGAGATAACTGACTGTGTCAGCACTTTGTCACCTGGTCCACTTGGCGACTAGAATCACAGCGGAAAAAAGTACATTCGAGTCAACTTGGCGACAATTAGTGTGCAACAGGTCAACTTGGCGACCATAAAATCTTCTGTTTGTCGGACAACTGAAATTATCAGCACTTTGTCACCTAGTCAATTTGGGGATTAGAACGACAGCAGAGTATAATCGAAAAGTCCAAAATTGGATTTCTGCTACGTGGGACAAGGCGTACCCAATCAATTGAATCATCTGGTAAACACGGAGACCAAGCAGTCGAAGAATTTTACGATTCATTATATAAATTTATATTAAAAAAAATAAAAATTTAAAAACTTTATACTTGTTGTTCAATTTAACATTATTTACTAGTACTTTGATCACTAATCAGGTGCGAGTCGGAGCGTACCTAGTCGATTGCCTAAAAAATATACTTCCAACGGATCGAAGTACATAAGGTAAAATGGAGACAATATACGAGCAACAGTTTGAGCGAGGTGAAGAGATTCAAAATGTCAGAAAGGACTCTGCGTTAAGAAAGTCAAAAGTTCTCTATTATGATAATAAAATTGAGACTATTGAGGATCTTTGGGATGAATTTGACAAAGCCCACACCGATTTAATAGAATCATTGGGAAACAAGCCATCCGATCACGATTACTTCAAAAAAGAATATTATAAAGGATTGGAAACTACAAAGGGCAAAAATTGAAGAAAGCGAATTGTCCCATCAAAAAGATGAAGATTGCATTCACATTCATCCATTGATACGGAAGCAAGGCGCTATGCTAGCAACACTTTCCAGGACATTAAAACAAATAATTCCTGAAGAAAAAATGAACTACAAAACAGTTGTAGGAAACTTATGGCAGCAGATTTCTGCACTATGGGATGTATAAGCTTGTTGTAGATCCAGTCGAAGCTGGATACAATTTGGATACATTTATAATGACAGAAAAGGCGATACTGAAATTTTGTATCTCACCTGCGCACGATTTGAAAACATCGTCATTACAATTGTCAAAAATTTCAATTCCAAAATTTGATGGAAATTATTTGAAATGGCAACAATTTCATGACATTTTTAAGAAAATGGTTCATGAATCAAACATACCCGCTGTACAAATTTATCAGGGGATGCCGAAAGATTAATTGGGCACCTTGAATTAACAGAAGTCAATTATGACACTGCATGGAAAATGTGCAAGAACGATTTAACAATAAACGGGTCTTGGTTACAGCAGTTTTCGAAAAATTATTTGATCATCCAAACATTGGAAACGACGCCCTGTCAATAAAGAATCTCCATGATAATATTCATGAATCATTGCAAGCCTTAAAGAATATAGGCATTGACACAGATACTTGGGATTCTATTATAATTTTCCATATGACAAGAAAATTGGATAGACTTACCCACAGTCTATATGAACAATCCCTTTCCGATACAAGGGAATTGCAGAAGACCAAAGAATTCCTTGCATTTTTGGAACAACGTTTCCTTGCCCTATAGGCGATTGGTACCAAGCAGTCCAGGGAAAGGCAAAAAATATGTGCATCAGCGTCTGGCACAAACTCATCTTCATGTCCGTTCTGCAGTAAGTTAAATCACAAACTGTTTCAGTGTGATAAATTCAAAACTAAATCTGCAGCAGATCGGTTAAACTGGGTGCAGAGACTGAGAATGTGTGTCAATTGTTTTAAAACCGACCACATGTCAAAGGCTTGTACCTGGAAGGGATGTTTGAAAAGCGATTAAAAACACAATACATTGTTACATTTGGGAAACAACAACTTGAAACCAAATTTAACAACAACGGCCCCAGCTGCGTCCACATATGGAAGTAATAAAAATTATACCCTACTAGCGACAGCCATGGTAATTGTTAAAGGGACCAATGAGCGAGAAGGAGAATTTCGTGCGCTCTTAGACAGTGGCTCCCAAGTCAATCTAATCTCAGAGAGACTAGTATAACAATTATTTTTAAAAATAGAAAAGGCATCGCTAAGAATTGAAGGAGTAGGAGGACAACCACAACTCAGCAGATCAAGAGTAAATGTACTTGTGAAATCAAAATACACCGATTTCAGTACAAGAGTGGAAGCCTTTGTTTTACCGCACATTGTCGCAGATCAACCCACAGAAGCAATAACGCAAAAGTTTGACCTGCCGAAAACCATACCTCTAGCGGATCCCAACTTCAACAAAACTAGTAAAACTAGGAGCAGATCACCATTTCTCAATTTTACTACCTGGACAAGTAAAACAAAATAAGTGTCCAACTCTTCAAAATTCAGAATTTGGTTGGATAATTGCCGGAAAAATAAATATGGCTACATCTGCAACTACAACTAGTATTGTGGCTACTAAGCCTGATGAACTTATGGAGCGATTCTGGAAACTAGATACCTTGGAACCGGAAAAAATATACAAAAGTCCAGAGGAAGAATATTGCGAAAAGCACTTCTTGGACAATTTACATAAAGCTGCAGATGGAAGATTGGTTGTAAAACTGCCATTTGCTGAAGACTCTTCATCCCTGGGGGAGTCTCGAGATGTGGCTGTTAGGAGATTCCTATCACTGGAAACCAGGATGAGCCCAGAAATAAGAGCAGAATATATAAAGTTCATGGAAGAATATGAACAGCTTGGACACATGAAGGATGTGTTGCCAGAAAGATTACCAAGGCAGCATTATTTCATACCTCATCATTGTGTTCTTAAACCTGATAGTACCACAACCAAATTAAGGGTGGTATCTGATGCTTCATTTAAGACATCAACAGGAAAATCTTTAAATGATATCTTGTACCCAGGACCAGTGGTACAAAGTCAACGCCATAGACATAGAAAAAATGTACCGACAGATATGGGTAAATCCAGATGATCAATTCAATCAAATGATTTTTTGGAGAGACAGCCCAAATAAAAAATTGAAATATTATCGCTTGAAGACAGTTACCTATGGAACAACTTCGGCACCTTACCTCGCAACAAAAAGTTTGGAGTATTTGGCAACTAAAAACAATGAAAAGTGGGCCTCAGGAGCAACTACATTAAAAAATGACTTTTATGTGGATGATTGCCTTTCAGGAGCAGACAGCTTGGCAGAAGCACTACAAATCAGGCAGGAGCTGATTAAAATTCTTAAACCAGCCGGATTCAATTTGAGGAAATGGTGCTCAAACAATGCAAGGACGACATATGCAGCAGCATTAATTTGGGTGATGCATTGGAACAATTAAGTGTGAAAACTTTAGGCATAATTTGGATGCCTACAGAGTACACACTCTGCGGAGAGGCCCAGCTACATACTCGAGAGATAACAAGACGCGTTCTATTATCTGAAATAGGGCAAATATTTGACCCTTTGGGACTATTTGCACCTGTTGTAGTTCGTGCTAAAATCTTACTGCATATTGCATCCGAAAAATTTGAGATGGATGCCAATTTACCTGCTAACTTGGAGAAACAGTGGGAATTGTATCGTGCGGATCTGCAAGAACTAAATAAAATGCAAATGCCCAGGCACATATATGATGGAAAGGTGCCATCCACACGTCAGATCCACACCTACGTAGATCCATCAGAAAAGGCGTATGGAGCTGCTGTATACATTCGGGCCACATAAAAAAATGGTCAGATCACCGTGCGTTTACTGTGTGCAAAGTCACGAGTAGCTCCACTAGAAAAACAATCATTGCCACGTCTTGAGTTATGTGCAGCAGTACTTGGAGCAGAACTCACGGACAGAGTTCGACACGATCTCCGGATGGAAGCGGAAAATGTTGAAGCTTTCTTGTGATCAGATTCAACAATGGCACTGTCATGGATTAATTCTCGGGCATCTCAGTTCCATACATTTGTGACCAACAGGCTTACAAAAGTACATGCTGTTTCCTGTTTCCAATCTCGCTGGCCAGCACCATTCAAAGCATCAGAACTTGTGACTGATACTTCAGAACGCAAAACCAAAGTATTCAGTATGCCAATGTCGGGTAGCATTCCTGCTTCTGGGAGGGACGATGGGTGGATTTATAACATAAACCACAAAAACTCAATATATAGTATGCAAAGAATTATTGCATACGTATTACGTTTCCGCAGAGCACAAAACAGAAGGAAGACTGTTCAACTGGAATTGGATGAATTGGAACAAGCTCGAATATTTATAACAACCAATTGAAGGAATTGAATGAAACCATTTACTCTGACATGGCAACTGGTGCAATTATGGAATTCTGTAACCAAAAAGGAGTTCAATTTAAATTTATTCCCCCACGGTCACCTCATTTTGGAGGTTTATGGGAGGCAGCTGTAAAATCAGCAAAACATTTGTTGATAAAAAATGTTTCCACAGCCAATTTGTCAACAATTATTGTAACATCAGGACATTTACTCATTGGAGAACCATTGGTGGCTCAACCCGATCCAGAGCTAATGAGGCAGAAATCATTGCCAGAATAATGGGAGCTGGTGCAACAATTAAAACATACCTTTTGGACGCAATGGTCACAGGAGTATCTGCAAGGACTACAAAACTCCGCGAAGTGGAAGAAGCCTTATTACATTGTGGAAAAAGGCATGATGGTGATCCTCAAAGAAGACAATGTACCCATTATTCAATGGCCATTGGGGAGGATTATAAAATTATATCCTGGTCCTGATGGCCATATTCGTGTGGTTGACGTAAAACCGACATCTGGAACTTAAAAACGAGCTATTCATAAATTAGTTCCCCAACACTAGATTATTATGATTTGGAACCTTATTGGGACGATATGAACACATTTTCTTTCGGAATAAAAAAGATTGGGGAAATGTGTTTCCGTTTAAAACCAAGTCAAGCCTGTTCTGCAATGTACAAACATTTCCAACATGTGGAAGAGGAACTGAGAATGGAAAACGATCTCTTGCACATAGGACGAAATCGTAGAGCACCATTTGATTTTATTGGCAACATCGCCAGGAGTCTATATTGAGTACTGGACTCGGAATATGCAAAAGAAATGTCCAATACTATTGAAAAGGTGAAAACAAATGAGGAATACTTGGTAACACTCTTAAAGAATCAAACATCTATACTTGATTCAACAATCAACATCTTCAAGCGTGATGAGGCGATTATTGAGAAGCGATTGAATTTGATGGAGCAGCAACTACTCGATATGTCTCAAGCACATTCTGATTCTGTCAAGACTTTTCAATGGTATCTCACGATAACAACACAACTTTCGGTGATTGCTTCAAATTTGCAACGAGTACAATCAAAGATTGCCCATGTACTCACTGACGTTCATCATGACCAAATTAGCCCGTTGTTACTCTCGCCTAAACAACTTGAACAACACTTAAAAGAGTTAAAAAATCATCTTCCACCAGGATACATACTTCCTGCCACAGACGATGATGTTCTACAAATATATAAAATGATGAAGGCAGAAGGGAGTATTGTAAAGAAGCGCGTAATATTCAAAGTACCGTTGCACAAGTATTTGAATTATATAATCTAGTTCCTATACCAGCAATCAGCAATAAAGGAATTATGACGATGGATATTCAAATTCCCATGATAGCGGTCAATAAGCACAGAGATCAGTTTCTTGGATTAACAGCAACTGAATTAAAACAATGCTATCAAGTCACAAATGAAGAATTCATATGTCAAAATAAACAATCTGTGTTCTCAATCAACAGTAATTGTGAATTTCAGTTGTTCAACAACAAAACTTCAAATATGTGTCAAATTAAATACACAAGCATGACGTTCGTCTGGTTCAATATGTATTACAAGAACCATTGGATATTTGCTACAATGTCACCAATGGAGTTATCTGCAGTCTACGATGACAACAGTTCAAGCGTCACAATAACTAAAGGAGGATTATTAACACTTGATCCAAGTTGCACTTTGCGGAATCCATTAATACGTGTAACTGGACATCGCATTACAATGACCGGCAAAATGAATATGTCATACGCCCGGTTTGGGAATTTCTCCACCATGATAATGAACTCAACGAATGAAACGGCTTCAACCAATGTTCAGCTGAGCTACAATGAACTTGACAACCTCAGTAGTCAATTATGGCCCAGATTTAAAGTAAAGTTAACACATGACCTCAAGTCTAGTCAAGGGCCTATTCAACACCACAACATTGCTTCATACATAGCGCTAATAATATTCATAAAATTAGTACTGCTTATAAAGACCAATGCAGGATTTGCTTAGAATAGAATTAACCCCTACATATTTTCATATACGCTGTACTCACACTATATTTTCATACAACAGAAAATTGTCTCCCACATTATGTTCATACACACCATCACATATATACTATGAATAAGACCCCCCCAATGTATATACATATGACCCCCTAGATCCTAGAATCGTGTATATAAACTCAACCTTTTTCTTAATAAAATCAGTATTCAAGCAACTCTTGTCTATTCACTACTCTGCAATCAACGGGTGAGCATCGCTGTGTCTTTGGCCCCCATTGGCATGATCTCTCCGAAGTCCACCCAATTTCAAGTGTTGGTTGCGACAGCCCTTTGTCACAAGCTTATGTATTAGAGGCAAACATTTTTATAAATAACTAGTGTCCCGGCAGACTTCGTACTGCCTCAATCGATAAATAAAAGACCTAATCTTTGTATAAATTAATTTTAAAACAAACAAAGCGAATCCGTTTTTATTAAACGCATTCTAAGCCTATCTACTTCTGACATATCAATACGACTATTTTCTTGATATTTGTATATCACGTGAGGTAGCTCTTCGCACATTTGATTGACTGTGACGACCTAGGTCAGGTCGTCTTCTCTTCGGCATCGTAAATTGTAATTAATCAAAGTGAGAAAGTTTCCCGCTCATTTAGCAGTAAAGTGTCAATATCGCAAAAAAGAGCACATTACTTGGAATTTCACTATCACAAAGGATCTCCAAAGTAATTAAAAAAATAATCGGACAGATTAACAACTGAAAGTAGCTAAAATTGAGTTTCTCGAAGTCGACCACCATTTATGTACTATGTATTTTGAGACTATGCAGTTTTGTCGCGTTCGCAATTCACTTTCACTTTTGTGGAGTTTCAGAACGCGATATTAGATCCTCCAACGCACACGCGAATTTCAATTTGTATTTCCCGCTCATTTAGCAGTAAAATGTCACTATCACAAAAAAGTGCACATTACTTGGAATGTCACTATCACAAAGGATCACCAAAGTAATTAAAAATATCAAAAAAGCTAACTTCGGCCTTGCAGAAGTTTGTATACCCTTGCAGTTTTATTATTTTATTTTAAAATAATTGGTATAAATGTTTAACAAAGTCAAAAAAAAAAAAAAAAAAAGAAGAAGAAACACATGATAAAAGCTTTCACACCACCGTCTTCACCGCGTATTGAACCACCACCAAACATCGAGCCATCGCGCGACCATACTTACTTAAGCTAGTTCGACATATATAGCAAACGCATGGCATCTCGCTCTTTCAATTTCGTTCTGTGCAAGAACACAACTCAAATATTTCTGTCTCTCTCACACACCGCGTGGTGAAAAATTTTTGCATATGTATGTGTGTGCGTGAGCATTAAAATAAAAGAAAATGTTTGCATGGGAAATAGAAAAATGCTGTTTTGAGGATTTTCCCGGCAATTATTCGAATTTTTCTCACCTTTTAAACCTTCCCTGGACTTCCACAATTAATTCAAAACCAAAATTAGCCGAATCGGTTCAGCTGTTCTCGAGTTTTAGCGAGACTGACGAACAGCAATTGATTTTTATATATAAAGATAAAATTATAAAATTCAATAACACCAGGGATAGGTTGAAGAAATTTTCATCTAGTTTTCGTAAACTCTAGGATGAGTTCAATGCTGTGGAGAGCGAATTTAGCAGCTATAAGCTGTTAAATGAGTCTCCAAAGCGTGAGAAAACCAGTATGCGCAATCTGTCCTTGCATTTGCCTGTCCCCAATCCCGTCTCGGCCGTGGTGCCATTATCTCCTTCACTGCTCACTGTGACAAATCCTCCCTCATTTCTCAAGGCGGTAGCAAGGATGAGGCTATCTCCGTCTCTCCGGGAAATCATCTCTCTTTGCAGACGAATAAAGCTGTAGTTTCCGAAAAGTCCGGGCAATTATCAATAACTGTTGATATTGCCGATAGTAGTCCAGTTGGAGGTGCAATACGGGACACTCAGGCGGATTCAATCGTGGTCGCTGACGTTGCGGTTGATTTGCGGCCTGGTTCCTATAAGCCTTTAACTGGAGTTCCACCTAAAAAACATATATTTGTTTCAAGGCTTGATCAAGAACATTCGTCGGGTGATGTCTTAGCATTTATTAAGACGAAAATTCAAGCTCATCACTATAAAGCTAAAATAGCGATGGAAAAATTTAAATTTAAATATTCCAGGGAGATATCCTCCTTTAAAATAAGTGTCCCAGTTGAACTGTTGGACAGTAAATTCATATTCATTGTTCTAACTTCGCTGAAGCAAGACGTGTTTTTTGCCTCTCCTCTTAAATACAAAAATTTTTGTGCTCTAAGACCGCTTAGAATTTGATTTTTGTGCCTAAATATAAACAAAGTATTTCGGCGTTCAAACAATATTATTAAACTTTTAAGTGAAGTTATAATATAAACTGCTATCATAAAATTTAAATTGTTCAATTATTTTTTTTTTTTTACTTTTCCTGTGTGTCTACAGCTGCTCGCTTCTTGTGCTTCTCTCTTAACTAAGAGTGTTGATTGTCGCACTCTTCGCCCTGTAATAAGTTGAGCATCTCACTACCCAAATTAACAAGTGCAGTTATTTACGGTGGCTCTTGCGCTTTGATTACTGCTGAAGCGAAATAATTTTTATAATCTGCTTTGCCCCTCCATTCGGCTACAGTGCACACTACCTAAGAGAGATTACCTGTAACTATGCTGGCTTGCTGCATCTCAACGTGTGACAGGAGACAACTTATAGCCGACGATCTCTATGTCTCATGCTGGCTCTGTGATAACTATGCACATATTAAATAAGCTGGTCTCACTGGGCGTGTCCGAGACACAATTCGAAAAAGGATTGGACTTAACTGGACATGCGACAGCTGTCGCACTGTGGAGCTTGCGATGAGAACATTCGTGCGACAAACGCGGGATGGTTTTAAGAGTCCTCACTCTGATCTAAGCTCTTTCGTCAAGAAGTTCAATGATCTTGAGTCAAATTTCATCTCTTTGAAAGTCTTGAGCGAGTCCCCAAAGAGAAAAAAATCAAACGAACTCTCTGTTGATGTTTCTGCAATGCCTCTAACTCCTAATATGGAATCCACTACTCCAATTTTTGCGACGCCTCTTATTGTCGATATGCCTTCGGATGTAAATCGTCACACTAACTTTATGGAGAGCGTCGCTGCTTCTACTTGCACTCTTACAGCAATTGCGCCGAAGCAGCATATTTTTGTGTCCCGCCTGCATGTTAACACTGCTGAAGATTACCCCATTGCTTTCATCCATAAAACATTTCCTGGCTCGGATATTATAGTTAGAAAATTAAAGTTTCGTAAAGCTAGAGATATTTCTTCATTTAAGATTTTTGTCCCTAACTCTCTATTCAGTTCTATTGTATCCTCATCTTTTTGGCCTGAGCATACTGTAGTTCATGAGTTCACAGTATCTAACAATCGTCCTACTAGATCTGTTGCCTCTCTACCTACTTCAAAAACATCAAAAAACTAAATTTACTAACTCCTGAAATCAATATTTCTTATTAAAATGTGAAAGGACTGCTTAGCAAACTAACATCTCTTTATCTAAACAGTATCTCTTTTACCTCCCATATCATTGCGTTTTCTGAGACCTGGCTCAAACCAAATGTCTTAAGCTCTGAGTTTTTTTTCAAGTGAATATGTGGTTTATAGAAATGATAGACCTGCGCTTCGAGGTGGAGGCGTTCTGGTTGCCATCAAATCTGACCTTTCCAGTGAGATGGTGAGCATTGACGTCCCATACAATATCGAAATAATTTGTGTTAAAATTTATTGCCAAAACATAAATGTCTTTATAATTTGCTGCTATATTCCTCCAACGTCTGACATTTCTGTTTATAATCACCAAGCAGTTGTCTTCAAAAATATTTTCTCTTCTCTCCGTGATTGTGATCACTTAATCATCTTAGGTGACTTTAATCTACCTCATGTGCTGTGGCAAACCGACCTGGAGGTTCCTTATCTAATCCCTTCAGCACATAACGATTTTTTAGGTGAGCTGTTTGACCTTCCCTTGTTCCAAATGAACTCGATAATCAATTCATCTAGCAGACTTCTTGATTTGGTATTCGTCAGTGATTCTTCATCATTAAATATTGAACGATGTCCTCCTTTATCGCTTCCCGAAGATGCATATCACCCTACACTGGAAATTAATCTTGCCCTTAATTCTTCATCTAATATTATCCCCTCTTCTCAACCTCGTAGGCGGAAATGTTTTCGCAAAACTGACTTTGCCCGCCTTGACTCTATTATGAGTAGGACCGACTGGCATATTTAACGGCGTTGAGTGGGATACTGCCGTTGAACGTTTTTATTCAACGCTTTATTTAATTTATTTAAATCTAAGTTTCTCATATTGAACAAGCAATGTTACAATGTTTACTTATCGCGTTGTAAAGCCGATTTTTTCCATAATCCGAAGCAATTTTATAAATTTGTAAATTCTAAACGGCGTTCAAGTGCAACTCCTTCATCATACTTTTTTAATGCAGAAACAGCTGATATTGACTCTAGTATAGCCGATCTCTTTGCCAACTTCTTTCAAACGACTTACTTTAATTCGCTACCTTCCACCGGCTCTTACCCATACTATATGCACCAACCCAACCTTATTTATATGCCTAATATTTCTGAAGAATCACTCTTAATTTGTTTAGCCTCTTTGAAGTCGTCATTTTTGCCTGGTCCGCACAACGTCCCCAGTTGTATTCTAAAGACATGCTCTCTTTCGTTAAGTGAACCTCTGTTAAGGCTTTTTACCCTCTCCATAGAAACGGGTCACTTTCCCTCTTTTTAATTAATTCATTAATTCATTTATAATCCCCTGTTTAAAAAAGGGAACAAATCTAACATAACAAATTATAGAGGTATAGCCAAACTCTCGGTTATTCCTAAACTTTTTGAAGAGTTGATTTCGATTAATCTTAAACACCAATGCAAATCTATAATTTCTCCCCATCAGCATGGATTTATGAAGGGACGTTCATCACTTACAAATCTTCTCGAATTCAGTACATTGGTTCATGATGGCTTTCGTAATAAATCACAAACGGATGTCATCTATACTGATTTTAGCAAAGCCTTTGATAGTGTCGATCACAAACTTCTGTTAAAGAAACTTGATCTGCTAGGATTTTCTCCTAATCTTTTGTCTTGGTTAAAGTCTTACCTCACCAATAGAACTCAAAGAGTTTTGTTTACATCTGCGCTTTCCAAAAATGTTAATGTCTTATCTGGTGTTCCCCAAGGAAGTCATCTGGGCCCACTACTTTTTACTTTCTTTATCAATGATTTACCTAACGTTTTAAATAACTCCCATGTATTTATGTTTGCAGATGATGTTAAGCTTTGCGTATCATTTAAAGACCCAGCTCTTCATTCCATTTTACAAGCTGATATTAATAAGCTTAGTGAGTGGTGCATGATTAATCACCTCCATCTCAACACACTGAAATGCTCATCTATGACATTTTGTCGTTGTTCGCCGTTTCTTGCTACTTACTACATGAATGGCGCTACCCTAAATAGAGTTTCTTCTGTTGAAGATTTGGGCATTATTTTTGATCCGAAGCTAAACTTTCTGCTTCACATTTCATCTGTGGCTAATAAAGCAACATCTTTGCTAGGCTTTATAAAGCGTTGGTCCAAGGAGTTCAGTGATCTTTATATTACTAAGGTCTTATATACATCCCTGGTACGTCCAGTGCTAGAATATTGCTCACCAGTTTGGAGTCCTCAATATTCCATTCACCAACAACGAATTGAATCGGTCCAAAAACAATTTTTATTGTTCGCCCTACGTGGTCTAAACTGGGAGCCAACTAGGCCCCTCCCTCGTTACCAGGGTAGGCTTCTTCTCCTGAATCTGCCCTTATTAGCAAATCGAAGACTCGTCAGCGGAATTGTATTTCTCCATAAATTGTTATCTGGGTAAATAGACTCTCCCTTTTTATTAGGGAAAATAGATTTTGCTGTTCCATGTCGTCCTACTCGTAATTTTGTTCCTTTAAATTTAAGAACATGCGGCTTAAATTTTAGCCTACATGACCCTCTTCGGGTGGTGTATAGTGACTACTATAGTTTTCCCTTTTTATTTCTCCTCACATATCTCCTTCTTCTTTACGTTTATTAATCCTTGCCTTTCTTCGAACTGTTCCTGCCTCCTAATTTTCTTTATTTCTACCATTTTTCGCATTCTGCTTCTTTTTGTTTTTAGTTTACTCCTTTCTTTTTAATTATATTAGTTTAATTAGTTTAAGTCAATTGCACTTTGTTAAGTTGACGTAAAATAAATAAATATTTCATAGCAGCTTTTGGCCGGATCACATTTTAGTAAAAGAATATACGGCCGAAGAGAAAACTCGAGGTCCGAAAGGGTTCCTATCCAATTCCTCATCTACCGAAATATTAGCATCGGCTAGTGTTCCAAAAAACTAATCTCGTCCCATCATCTGGCTTATCAGAATGGGAGAGGACTTAAATCTAAGCTTTCTAGACTCTATCTAGATAGTCTAGAATTTGAATTTAAAATTTTAGTGTTTACTGAGACATGGTTAAAACCCGATATTAACGATGCATCTGTTCTTTCCGCAAAATTTTCGATTTTTAGATGTGCTCGGACTTCTCGTGTAGGCGGAGGAGCCCTTAGTGCTGTTGAAGCGGCTTTAACTTCCGACCAAATTCATTCATCGGACACTCTGAAGATCGAGTTTGTTAGTGTTAAAGTCAGATTCAAGTCTTTCTCTGTCTACATTACTTGTTCTTAGATGCCCTAACAATCTGACATGGCGGTGTATGCAAATCATTTAGATTCTATTCCACATATTTCTTCATTGCTTTCTGAAAGTGATATCTTAATCGTCTTTGGTGAGTTTAATTTACCAGAAATAGCATGGTCTCAGTCTGATGAAACTGCTTTGTTGCTTCATTTTATATCTCACTGCTTTGTTGATGGTTTTTTTGAGTCATCATAATACCGAAATAACTTAGGAAGATCCTTAGATCTGATATTTGTGTTGTGTCCACCAACTGTGCAGTTACTAGAACCGACCCTCTAGTCTTGCCTGAAGACAATTTTCATCCTACCTTGAAATTATTGGATGGTCTGTCGTTTCGTGCACCGATTGTTGGTGTCGGTTCTGTAATTAAATCTCGTAATTTTCGCAAGGCATACATCGTTTAACTAAATGAGCTCATTCTGAGAACTGATTGGACATCCTTATAGAGTTGCTCAGGCATGGATTTTGCTATCTCGTTGTTTTATGATACTCTTGGTTCGCTTTTTAAGGTTTGTGTCCCACCGGCCTCCCTGGCTTTTTCGTGAGCTAACCAACTTGAAAAATGTCAAATCCAGATATTATAACAAATACAAGAAGTTGGGAAGTTCTTCAAACTTTGCTATTTACGCAGTTGGTCGATCCAATTTTATGTTGCTTAACAAGCACTGCTATAATAATTACCTCAAGCGTTGTAAGCTAAAGTTTTCCCGTGATCCTAGACAGCTTTATAGCTTTGTGAATTCTAAACGTAAGATGGTGCTCCCGTTGGGATTCGTGCGTAAAATGATACGAATTGTATTGAATTGGAAGAAGAAGAAAGTAATGACTAAATTAAAATTTTTGTCCAGGTATTGAAAGCAATTAACTAATTATCAATTAATTAACTATTTAATGTGGACATATTAGTTAATATATATAATGTGTAATAAAATATATGAAAAATATATTTACAATATATGTATGTTGGCGTTTGCTTTTATGATTTGTTTTTTGTTTTATGCATATCGCTTTTATGTGCTTTTGCATGAGGGAGATTTGTTCTCTATCTTTTCATTTTTATCCATATGTATTGTTGTTTTATTTTTTTTCGCGTTTGCACATATAAATGTACTTGTGTGCGAGAGTTGTTTCATTTATAGACAAGTAAGTCGTTGTTGTTTTGAATTTGCATTTATATACATATATGAATATTATGTATTTGACTACGTGAGTTGTTTTATTAGTAGGCAAGTGTGTTGTGTATTTATTTGTGATTTTTGTGTGATTTTTCAACAAAATTTTTTCTGTATTTAGACGAGTTAAGAAATCACACAAAAAGCAGAACAAGAAAAAAGAAGACGCTGTTGAAAGAAATAGTAAAGAGAACACCCATGGTGTGAAATTGTTGAAAGAGAGTAAAGAGAACACCATTGGGTGTGAAACTGTTGAAAGAGACAGGAAAGAGAACACCAGTGAGTGTGAAAAACACAAGAAGGATTGATAAAGGCACTTTAGATACTGGTCAAAATGAAAGCACAAGCACAAAATTAAAGTTTTGGCGTACAGTTTTACAGTGACTTTTGTCATGTATGATTCACAGTGAATACTGTCATGTTAGTTTGCCATTGACTGCTGAGTCATGCAAGTGTTTGTATTATTGGTTAATATATGACTTTGTTATAGCGGGATGACATCTAATTTGTAATTGAGTGTGTCTGGCGACAGAGGTATAGAGCATATACGTGTTTTCTATGAATTGTTTCATTTGTCGGCATGTGCATTGTTATTTAATATCGCAGACTTTATATATTAACGAACTTAGTTTTTTGTATGGCGACAAAGCACCATCAAAAACGACATTTTATCGCTGGTTTGCTAGTTCAGTCGCTGCTGAATTCCGTGAATTCCTCAAAAATTGGTTCTTGGCCCACAAAGGATGGGATCAGATTTACCCGATAATATTGATAATCTCTAAAAATTTCCCGGACAGAAGTTTGAGGGAAAAGGAAAGGAAGTAAGGGACAGGCACAACATAAATAATATTGGTAGACAATGACAGTAGGTTAGGAATCTAGGTCAATTAGGGTGTCATACAGACATTGACTTAGAACAATACTGCTATAGGTTTTACCAAGAATATCAGTCAGGTCAATTAGGGTGTCACCCGCACACTGACTTGATTAAAGAATATCGGACAAGTCGACTAGGGTGACCTACTATTCTTTACTCTGGCAGTCTACATAAATAATCACAAAAAGTTCTTTCAAGGCATCGGAAAGGGTATCACCCGGATACCGATGCCAAGAAAGACACATGCATAGAGTACAACTAAGACAAATACGGAGTTGCCTATCTGAGTTGCCCCGTCTGAAAATTGTCATTGATTTTGACACATTATAAATTTATTTACTTTTAATTTGGGGAAAATTACGACTATCTGTATGACTATCTGTATGAACACCACACTGACTCTGATGACATGATACAAAAAAAGGCATACGTTGGCCCTATGGCAGACTTACCCGTACTCCGCTCGATCCGAGCACAAACTCCCTTGGTGAAACTGGCAATCGGGGTATTTATTTATTCAATTCTTTGTTTTTTATTGTACATTGATAATTCTCATTGTTTGTTTCAATTGTTCTGAACTCTGCTTAAATTATCCAGCAAAAATATCTGTATCCTCTGGTTGTCTAAAATTAAATTTCTCTGCGCTTACCTTAAAAAATTCTAGACTTTTCTATGAATCGTAGCCCTTGGCATTGTCTATATAATTGTTTGGAAATGAAATGACTATACTAAGTCAATACAAATTGTAATTAACCCACTGTCATCTTTGTAATCTGTTTTGTTGCGTATTTGTTTGTGAACGCACTTTCATTCAATCTTGTTGGCATGCCGCGTGATCTTGAGCTGCGAAAAAGGGGAAGCAGAATGAGGAAAGTTGCTGTTCGCATTCAAAACGTATGCATAGACTGCATAGACTAGCTATGCTGTACAAACATTCATTGCTCATTTGTAAAATAAATATTCTTAATCAATATATATAATTCCAACTGCAAAAAGATTAATACAGACCACTCATTCTTCACCAATAACAATGTATATAGGGAAAGGGAATGTATTTTGAGCCAGAGGGTTTCTATTTAATCAAATTTTACTTTAAATTTGAACGCTAGTTGTTGTAGTATGAAGACGCACCTTTCTTTTGGTCACAACAATTTAATGGAATATTTTAAAATTAGGTGATTCCCAGACAGTTTAAAAAAAGTAATTTTTCGTAATTTTGAAAATTCTTGGGGTATTGTGAGCCATTGAATAAAGATAACAATTTTTGATTGGAAAATTTTATTGGTCTTATAGTTGATATAATGAAAAAAATTACAAACGTCAGTCTGAAATGGAATTTCAAAACTAATATAAACACGAATATCAAAAAAAAAAAAATGGTTACCTACGTCGATTCACAGGAATAAAAACAATAAAATGTCACACACGGAGTGTAAATCACATATCGAGAGCAACAAATTTCTTTTTGTTAATAAAACATAGTGACAATGCCGGTGCACACTCTTGCTTATTACTCAAAAAATTATTACTAAAATTATTGGTTAACATACGACGAGTCGATAACAGTCGCTCGCAGCTGTGATAATTGACTGGGAAAAAAAAGGTGGCACTGGCTCACGATTTCGCTTTGCTCAAAATGCCACCCCTTTCCCTAATGTTACATTATATATGTGTGGGTTTAAAAACATTATTACGTTATCTCTATATTGTTTGGTATGGATTGCAGAATTTATGAATACATTTCAACAAAAGTAATTGTTAAGAAAATATACAAACTGTAATACTGCCTTTATAAGGCTTCACTGCCTGGCGTATACGAGGTGTGTTTAAAAAGTATCGCGACTTCTGTGTTTTTTTTAAACTTTGAAGCAAATTTTTTTGAAACGAAGTTTCTTATCGCGAGGTAGGGGCTTAACGGAAAAAATTAAGACTAAAAAGTGTAACGACACTTTTACCGTTACCATCTTAAGTGTTGTTTTGTCTTTTTCTTTCGCATTGAACAGTGTACGAGTTTGTGGAAAGAGAGACGCACAAGTGAATGTGCGGCGCACACATAACAGAGGGATGCACAAGCAGCGATCGCGAGCTTGAATTTGTGGACAGACAGACGCACAAGCAAATGTTGAAGGCGAAAGAGGTAGCGAGCTCGAGTTTGTGCGCAGAGGGACGCACAAATAAATGCGGGACGAAAAAGTAAATACGGGACGCACAATCAAAGATTGAAAGGTGAGAAAGGGTCATAAATTTGCGAGTCAGGGGTAAGAAGAAAAAAGGTCGCAATCGCGAGCTGAAAAATATGTATCCGTCAGTTAAAAGTGTATTTACTTGTGCGTCTCTCTGCCCACAAACTCGCATATATATGCTTGGACTTGTGATCCCGACCTTTTTTCTCTTCCCAGATGGTTGTTTGTTGTAAATATTATCGTCGGACGAAATTTGGCAGCCGCACTCCTTTAATCGAAAAGAACTTCGATTCATCTCAAAGTAATATTTTGAGAGTTCTTCGAAATGTTTTTTATTACATTTGAGGACAAACTACTCAGTAAATGAATCTTAACTTGAAAACTGATATCTTATGACTGAAATCGTAATTTTAAAGTTGAATATTAATTGTGATCTACTTAAAATTAAAAATAATTAAGAAAAATTGATATTTTCTATAATTAAATTATTAAACTATTTAAAGAAATTATTTTTATCAAAATTTATAAATGAAAAATATTTTATTACACATTTACATATATAAATTAAGATATTTTATTGTTATTATTTATTTGATTGTGAACATTTATATGTGTTCGGTTATTTATTGTTATTTATTGCAAGCCACAGTTTTGTGTGCTTGGAGTTTTGATTAAGACTAAACTTTAGTAAAGACAAATTATATTTCTGCCTAGCCTGGAGAGTTTGCATAATTGCAAAAGTGCTGATCTTGCGGCATGTGCAAGATCTCGCATTACTTCTTTCGTTGCTTATCCAACGTTATGCAGGGCATAGCGTGGGAAGCGCTGATTCAGCGAATGGTTGGACGTTTGGATTAACTTCTCCCCTACTTAGGTTAAGAACGTCCTCGTTCTTCTCCAGGCGCTCGATAAGGGTTCGTAGACCGTTCTGTGTTAGGCGTTGTTTCCTTATGTGGTAGAGTCTAAATACAATGCAGCAGATTGCAACAAAACTTTGAGAGACAAGAAACAGTTGGCAGAATGACGGAGAGACGGCCTTATTGCAATTTGCCAGTGCTACAATCCTATCGAAACGTTATACGGTTTTTTGGACGGGGGATATTGTTATTCTCCTACACTCCAAACTAGGCTTTGGGAACTTAATAATAAAATATAGGTATTCTTAATTTTGTATGACCTTAATGCTAGATGCTTCAATAATTGCAGAAATGCTTACATTCGAAGAGTGCTCATTTACCAATTTATTATTAGAATGGCTGGGTTTACAATATTTACTTCGGCCAGTGACATTGCAAGTATTACCAATAAATATTGGTAATAAATATTGGTTTATATCAACCATGAGTTAAATTATAAAAAAACGGGTTTCCGTTTTTTAATAAAATAACTGACACAGTCAACACACTAATAAAAATAGCCAAAAGCACTCAAATTGACCCAGGGCATCTTTTTGAAGTTTTACTATCTAGAAATAGAATAATCATATCAGAATTACAAAACATTATGCTTGCAATGTCACTGGCCAAAGTAAATATTGTAAACCCAGACATTCTAATAATAAATTGGTTATAATAAATAACCATAATAAATTTGTTATTTAACAGGATACGTC
The DNA here is from genome assembly GCA_035045865.1 of Drosophila austrosaltans. Lineage (NCBI taxonomy): Eukaryota > Metazoa > Arthropoda > Insecta > Diptera > Drosophilidae > Drosophila > Drosophila austrosaltans. The sequence goes on along the minus strand of JAWNOQ010000073.1, from coordinate 6,717,035 downwards.
ATTACATAGCGTACATGGCAAACAAACGCAGTGAGTAGAGTGTTATGTGTGCAAAAAGAAGCGGTGTGGTTAAAAGGCATAAAGCTAGAAAAGCAGAACTGCTTAAGCTGTTAAACAGCAAAAATTTAATAAACTCGAACAACTCGGTCAAGCTACATGCCGAAGTTGAGCACATAAAAAACCAGTTATGAGCTCGAAAAAGCCAAACACCAATAACACACCCAACTAGCCTGCCATACAAAACATTGCGAAAACTAAATTAATAAAATCTCCACCTGAAATAAAGGAGATCCCGAAGCTGAAGATGTCATGCCCAAATGACTGCGAGGGACCGCTGAGGGAAACATATAAAACTAAAGTCAAATACATAATTATTCAACAATTCAAATTTTAAAAAAAATTATTACCCTTACTTTTTTTTTAAACAAAATTATATTAATTAAGTAAACAAAACAAAGACTCATAAATGGAACAAAAATTTTCAAATAGATCTAAAAAAGAAATTAATAGTTTAAAGAAAAAAATTTTTTCTTTCAATAAAAATTTACCCCCTTCTGATACATATATATATATATATATATGTCAGAGATGGAATAGTGTATTGCGTGTCTTATAGACCCATTGATACCCTATGTTCTTGTGTCACTGTCTAGTTGAGGGCTCTGGTGTCCCTTTTTATTTTGTAATCATACGCCAAAATTGTTAATGACGAATGTCATGTAATGTTTGGCATTTAGTAATGTAATGTTAGTTTGACTAGTGAGTCATGCAAGTTTGGCACTGGATGCTTAGTCATTCAGGTGACAATTAGAGATGAGCGACATATGTCGCTGTAATTAAGAGAGATAACAGTAGAGGCTGTTATCGAGTATGGTCCAGTGGCTGACTGATTAAGGTACAAAGAATCAAGTGGAACAGGCTGGAACTCGCTGGCGGAAGAATAATTCAACGAGCTCTTCGACATATATATATGTATAAATCTAACAAATAAAACAAGACGGTACGTCTTTATGAAAGCAATATTTTTTTACATGCTAAATTAGGTAAATTAGACCGATATGAATTAACTTTCAAAATGGGTTGGTTTGCAGAAGAAAACCAAGCTTAGGGTAATACGGCTAATGTGGTTAATAATGTCAAAATAGTTGACCACACAAACCAATAATTTTTGATTTGGATTCTCCTGCTTATTCTAACAGTTGTTACAATTTGTCAATTTCTATTGACCATGTATATCAAGCATAATAAGCTTATTAAAAATCGTTACACAAGGAGAGCAAACAATGCAAATATACTAGAATAAGTACAATGGGACCAAGAAAAAAAAAACTATTTGTTCTACACATTAAATTATGGAATGGGGCGTGTTAGCGCGACAAATAGATCAAAAAATCCTATAAATGTGTAAATAAAAATACTATACTTAAAATCGAAACGCTAACACACCACACTATAATTATTGTAAGCAAATATAACAATATAATAAAGATAATAAATAAATTTGAGAAGAGACTAACTACAGACCACAGGAACAGATGATGTAATAAGATCACTAAACACAAGACTAACAAATCTGTGTCATAGGAGGAATATCAAAATAAATGTGCCCTTAGAGTTAGACAAATTGGCTAGTTTCAATCCTAACCAATTAGAAGATCTAGATGAGTCAAAACAAACTGACTCCGATTTAGACGTATATAGCGATATAGAATCGTTAGATGATACAGTTGAACATAAAGCTCCCAATAGACCCCAAACAACCATGGCACATACAATGGCAGAATTCATGAAGTTAGCGTCACCGCTAATACCAAATTATGATGGAAGCCCAGACGATTTTCGAAGTTTCTTAGACGCATTGATCCTTGTGGATTCAATAAAAGGCGAATTCGAAACAACAGCCGCAAATATAATAAAAACAAGATTGAAGGGCCACGCAAGAAATCTAATAAGTACTGAAAAGACAGTATACTAAATTATTGAAAAACTATCAAGAATAGTCAAAGGAGAGTCTGTGGAGGCCATTAAAGCCAAAATGCCCAATTTGAAGCAGAAAAATAAAATAGCGAGCCAATACACCAATGAGGTGGAAATCCTCACTAAATCCCTACAAGGAGCTTATATTAGTGAAGGAGTAAACCAAGAATTGGCCGACAGATATAGCATGACTTCGGCCATAAAGGCCATAACACAAAACTATGCTGTAGAACAAGTAAAAACAATAATGCAGGCCGGCACATTTAACAACATGAATGATGTTGTTGCCAAATTTGTAATTGCATGCACAGAAGCAACCAGTCGATCAAATAACGTACTATTCTATAGGAACTGGCAAGTAAATTATAACCGCGGCGGTGGAAGCCGATTCCGCGGCAATAGCTATAACAATGGCAGAGGACGGGGCAGTTACAATAATCGCGGTGGTAATAACCGTGGTAACACCCGAGATAGGAATAACTACTACCGAAACAGCGGCCAGCAAAACAGTAACAATAGAAATCATGTCCAAGTTACACAAAGTAACTCGAAAAACGAACAAAACCCTTAAGATGTTCGAATACGTATATTCACACAATCAATCTCCATTACAATATATTGTATATATGTATATAATTGAGAAAAAATGAAGCAAGCAAGTCGTCCCTGCCGACGTTGAGTATACCCTGTACCAACTAGTTATATTAAATCAAGATCGTATATCTTCGATATTCATTGTACGATTTCGACTAAATTTGGTCAGATGGTGCATTTTGGTCATTTTGGAGCATTGTTGGGTGTGCCAAATAAGAACGTGGTTCCATAAAAACTGCTGTAGTAATTCGTTTTTTCTAAATTACGGGGGCGGAAGTGGGCGTGGCAAAAATTTTAAACTTTCTTAATTTGCGTAGGCACTAAACAAAAGTTCGAACACCCTCGAAATCGCAATCAATTCAAAACGAAATTTCCTTTAACATGCAGCAGCAGCAAACGCATGCTATCTCGCTCTATCCTATCTGCCAATGTCGCCTTGACAATTCAGAACAAAATTCAAATGGCTATATCTCCGATGTGTATTGTCCGATTTGAACGAAATTGTCAGAAATGGTCAGTGTGTGCAGTTTGACTACATAATTATGTCTACCAAACAAAAATACGATATCTTTAATACAGCTCTAGAAAATTCATTTTAAAAATTGGTTTTTTTTTTCATTTGCGGAGGCGGAAGTGGGCGTGGCTAAAATTTGAAACAAACTTGATCTGTCTAGGCATAAGACGGATGTTCACACCACATTTGGTAGCTCTATACATAGTCTCCAAGATCTAGGTGTTCATATGGACAGACGGACATGTCTCAATCGACTCGGCTGTTGATGCTGATCAAGAATATATATACTTTATGGGGTCGGAAACGCTTCCTTCTGCCTGTTACATACATTTTAGCGACTTTAATATACCCTTCACCTTACGGGTAAAGGGTATAATGAGGAAACAAAAATAAACCTCACATTTTTGCTAAATACTGGTGCAGATTTCTCAATATTGAAACAAAATTCAGATAATTTCCAGAGTATCGACTATTCAATAAAATCAAAAATTAGCGGAATTGGTGAAGGAACAGTTAATTTCATAGGACTAGCTTTTGTAGAACTTACTACCGGCAGGTATGTAATACCTCACAACTACCACTTAGTCCAATAAGAGTTCCCCATACCATGTGATGGAATAATAGGTATGGATTTTTTAAAAAAATTTAATTGTCAGTTAGACTTTCAAAACGATACAGATTCTCTTACATTGAGACCCAATAATCTTAATTTTTCAATTAGAATTCCAATAGTACACACTATTGAAAATAACACAACAGTATTACCATCACGTTCCGAAGTTGTCCGACAAATAAAGCTTAGTACTAAACACAAAGAAGTATTTATACCATGTCAAGAAATAGAAGAAGGAATCATAATAGCTAGCACAATTTCGGATTCCGAAAATACCTTCATAAGAGTCCTAAACATGACCAATTCAAACAAAGTCCTAAATCTTGATAAAGTCCGATTTGATACAATAGAAAAATATGATATCGTACACAACTCTCAAAATAAAAGAGATAATGAAGTACTTAAAAAATTAAAAAGAATTGCCCACCACTCTTTAAAAACGCACTCTTGCAATTATGCACCAGATACACTGATATTTACGAACCAATTTCAACCAACAATTTCTATAAGCAAAAATTAAGATAGAAAAGTGGTGAATCGACGTATATTAAGAACTATAGAATTCCACAAAGCCATCAGGCTGAAATAGCAAAGCAGGTAGATAAATTGATCGAAGACAACATAGTAGAGGCTGCCGTTTCTGAATATAATAGTCCTCTCTTACTAGTACTGAAAAAACCCTAACAGGGTTCAGAAGAAAATAGATGGCGTTTAGAAATAGACTATCGCCAAGTAAATGAGAAATTGTTGGCTAAATTTCCACTTCCAAGAATAGATGATATTCTTGACCAATTGGGTAGAACAAAATATTTCTCCTGTCTAGATCTTATGTCTGGATTCCACCAAATAGAACTTGAAGAAAATTCAAGAAACATAACGTTTTCTACGAGCAATGGCTCTTATCGTTTCACGCGATTGGATTGAAAATAGCGCCTAATTCATTTCAGAGAATGATGACAATTGCATTTTCTGGTCTTGAACCATCCCAGGCATTCTTATACATGGATGACTTAATTGTCATCGGGTGTTCGGAAAAACACATGATCAAGAATCTTACACAGGTTTTTGATTTATGTAGAAAAAACAATCTCAAGTTACACCCTAGTTCGCATCAAACTCTCACAGAGTACGGTCGCGCGCACGCTCAGTTAACGAAATTGCATAGAAACAAGCGCTAAAGCAAATTACAGAAAACTAACGGCACCTGTTCTAAAAATAGAACTACTGATAAGCTGTTGCTATCGCCGTTGCTAAGCAGCAAATAGCATGGCTAGTGGTGGTGAAAACATTACCATGGATTGGCAATATGTGCCAATTATTCCACGCTCATCTAAGCGTAAGAAAGAAAACTCACCAAATTTGAAAAGAAAACTTCCGGCCTTGGACTTTGGACCATCAACATCTAGTCATGCTAACCACTTTGCCTTGTTGGCAGAACCAGAGGAGGAAACCAATAAATCAATAACAAACCCAACACCTAATGATGATATTGAAAGCGATACACCAGCATCTGAAAAACCACCCCCGATCTTTATCTCTAATGCCGGTGATATTAATGGGTTGCTTAAATACCTTAAGCCGCATATAGACACCGCTGACTTTACTTATAAGTCCCAACGAGACGGGCACATCCGTGTCATGGTAAAAAAAGTTGAAAAATACAGGGACTTGGTTAAAATATTAAACAAAGATAAAGTAGACTCTCATACATTTCAGCTCAATCAGGAAAGGGCATTTAGGGTTGTAGCCAAAAACCTTCATCACACTACACAACCTGAATCAATAAAGCTTGAGCTAGAGCTGCAAGGTCATGAAGTTAGGGGTATTCACAACATTAAAAGCCGTATCACGAAGGAGCCATTGCCAATGTTTTTCATAGACCTAGACCAAACAAGAACAACGTTGAAATCTACAAAATTAAACATATCAACAACGCCATAGTTACAATAGAACCACCAAAGAAAATTAGCGACATGGTTCAATGCCACCGATGCCAAGAATTCGGGCACACTAAATCTTATTGCAATAAAAGATTTAGGTGCGTTAAATGTTCAGAAAATCATCCAAGTATCAACTGTCCCAAAGAAAGAAATCAACCAGCCACCTGTGCAAATTGCAATGAGAATCACGCTGCTAGCTATAAAGGCTGCAGAGTCTACCAAGCAATTACAAAAAAACAAGTCCATCGTACCCAAAAGTAGACCAGAAACATATGTTACTCCTGATCGACCGAGAACAAAATCATTCTCCTACGATATACCAACAAACCGCGAAAATATACACTCGACTTATGCTACGTATGCGCAAGCGCTACGAGGTGATACTGCAGTACAAGAAAAGTCAACATTAGATAGGATTGAACAACTATTAGTGAAACAGTCGGAACTAACCACCAATCTACTAAACATGATAATGCTGCTTGTAAACAAATTATGCAAATAGACCTGCGAATAGCAATATGGAATGCCAATGGGCTCTCCAACCACCGCAATGAAATAACTTTATTTATTAAAACCAACAACATTGACATATTACTGATTTCTGAAACGCGTTTTACCAAAAAAAATCATATGACCATTAATGGGTATGACATTATCCAAGCTAATCATCCATCTGGAAGAGCACCCGGTGGAAGTGCGGTTATTGTAAAAAACACACTTAAATACCAAACACTAGATAATATCAACACAAATAACATGCAAGTTGCAGCGATTCAAATACAATGTCTTCATGCAACAATCTCCATAGCTGCAGTGTACCTACCACCAAGATATTCCTGCAGGCTTGATGACTTTAACACTCTATTTCAAGAACTTGGTAGACAATTTATTGCGGGAGGTTACTATAATGCCAAGCATCCATGGTGGGGGTCTAGACTTGTAAATCCAATAGGTGCTGAACTGTACAAATGCATAACCACCAACAACTACACAACCTTGTCTACCGGAAAGCCTACGTACTGGCCAACTGATACTAGAAAAATCCCAGATCTACTAGATTTCATTGTTTACGCTGGACTACAGCAAAATCACTTTCAAATAGAGGAGAATTTCGATCTGAGCTCCGATCACTCACCAATTATGGTTACATATGGTTCTACAGTTTGTTTTAAGGAAAAGCCCTACAAAATCATTAACTCAAAAACAAACATAAGTGCGTTTAAAAACTGTCTTGAAGACAGAACAAGACTAGACATTTCGCTAAAGACTGGGAACGAAGTAGATTTAGCTATTGAGACACTTCCTAAATCAATTCATGCTGCTGGTTGCATGTTCACAACATCACCTAACGAAAACCAAAGAAGACAAACATTTATACCACTAGATCTGAGATCTCAAATAGCTGAAAAAAGAAAACTTTGAAAAATATGGCAAACAACAAGAAGCCCAGTAGACAAGAAAAAATTCAACAAGGCTGCTAAGGACTTAAACAACAAACTGTGGGAAATTAAAAACGACTCGACAGCAGACTTTCTAAGAAGTGTCGATCCACACACAAGTGACCTACAATATAGTCTCTGGAAAGCATGTAGATATTTAAAAACGCCCACAAGAAGAGCTACCACAATTGTCGACAACATCGGACAACGTTGCAGAGGAAATGTAGAGAAAGCTGAGGCCTTTGCTAACCACCTATGTTCAGTTTTTAAGCCAAACCCAGAAAATGATCCTGATACAGTTAAAGGGGTACACGGATTTTTAGATTCTCCATGTCAGATGAGCCTGCCGATAAGGCAAACGACATTTACAGAAGTCGGAGAGGAAATAAAAATGAGAAATAAGAAAAAATCCCCTGGATATGACAAAATTTGTGGAGGTACAATAAAAAATCTTCCGCCGAAATGCATCCGATTGCTGACGTACATCTATAATGCTATGCTTAGACTAGAATACTTTCCAACTCAGTGGAAATGTTCTGAAGTCATTATGATCCCTAAGCCCAATAAGCCGGAAGAATGCACATCGTCATACCGTCCCATAAGCTTGCTGGTGACATTCTCTAAAGTATTTGAACGTATACTTTTAAGAAGAATGTTACCTGTACTGGACGAACTATACATCATACCTGAACATCAATTCGGGTTTAGAAGGGGGCACGGCACGATCGAGCAATGCCACCGCATTACGAACGCAATTACAAACGCACTAGAATGCAAAATGTACTGCACAGGAGTATTCTTAGATATTAAGCAAGTATTTGACAAAGTCTGGCATGACGGTTTACTCTACAAAATTAAAAAGTGGCTACCTGCACCATACTTTCTAATTCTTAAATCATATTTGAAAAACAAAGCATTTTATGTCCATGAACGTGGTGAATCGTCTAGCATAAACACTGCTAGTGCCGGTGTCCCCCAAGGGAGCGTTTTAGGCCCAGTTTTGTACACTATTTTCACCTCCGATCTACCCTCCACAAACGCTGTTGAAATAGCAACATATGCTTACACAACAACTTAGACTTATTGAAGTTTGGCTTAGAAATTGGAGAATAGTGGTGAATGCTCAGAAATCAGTACAGGTCACATTCTCGCTGAGACCTGGAAAGTGTCCGCCAGTATCGTTGAATGGCTCTATCATCCCACATAGCGAATCGGTGAAATATTTGGGAGTTCACTTGGATCGACGACTTACTTGGAAGCAGCATATCAAGGCAAAGCAAAAACAGCTAAAAGAAAAGACCAGGAAAATGTACTGGTTACTAGGACCTCGATCTCAGTTAAGCCTTGAAAACAAAATACGGCTATACAAGGCTGTTCTTAAGCCAGTATGGACTTACGCGCTGTAGCTATGGGGTACAGCCAGCAAATCAAACATAGAAATACTGCAGAGATATCAGTCCAAGACTCTCAGATCAATAACAGGCGCTTGTCGATATATGACCAACGCAGATATCCATAAAGATCTCCAAATACCCACCGTCATAGACGAGATAAAATCTCATACAAGTAGATATATCAATAGGCTACATGACCATGAAAACGCTTTAGCATTGAGTCTATTAGATAACTCTGTTACCACAAGACGTCTAAAAAGAACTCATGTCTTGGACCTGCCATATAGAGAAACAATTAGGTAGTTATTAATATGTAAATATGTAAATATATGGATTGAGTTCACTGGAGCTTAAACCATACGGCTATTATTACTTATATTTAGTCAATTTGTTTATTGCCTAGTCTAAGGCAGATTGCAAATAAAACATTAATAAAAAGAAAAAAAAAAAAAAAAGTGACACCCTGATAAATGTTTATTTTTTAAGCACGAAGTGACTTTTCCGGGTCAAAAGTGTACCGATAAAGGAATTTTACCGGATGACAAGAAATATGATGTCATTAAAAAATATCCAGTCCCAACGAACGCAAAAACAATTTGAAATTTTTTTGTAAGAATTACTATTTTGTTTGATACTGATCGTAATTTTTTATACCAGTTATTGCATTTATCATAGGTATATTGATATGATACCCGTCATCTCCTCTCCAGAACAAAATCGGGTATTGTAACGCGTCATAACAACGATGGAGTTCAGAAATACAATTTAGTTGCTCATTCCTACGATGCAAAACAATATCTCTTTGATGAAATTATTCTCCAACTATTACGATTCCAACTTCATCGATTGTTGTGCATTAAATCGCCTGGCATGTTGTCCGAGTGGTGTTCTGTCAGCACGTATTATGATTTTATGGTCATCGGTGGGCATCTGATCCAGTGCATTCTTAAATAATTTGACCAATTCATTGTGCTGATGGAAAAATCTTTGCAGCTCACTCAAGATTTCTCTTCTAACATTTGTACCGATTGCACAGCGATGGTTCAATTCTCTATCAACATCACCAATGAAATATATTTGTAAAAACTGATGGTCAGCATCTGGGAGTGGCAACAGTGACCCAGCCCTATGGTATATCTGACCTTGAATCTGGAATTTTTTTTCTCATAAATCAAATTGCATAGTAAGTATTAAGAAGTAATTACCGTAAAGGTTGGCATAAATCCATCTCTTATAATATTTGTAGCCCCAAAAGATGTCATTTGTAAGCACGAATTGTACTTTTGAATATTTTTCAAAAACTCCTTTGACGCTTGTGAATTGCCATAAATTAATGAGTGCAAAGGGTCTGGTGGAGGTTCTAATGCAGGCAATTTAACTTTTCCAGAAGCACAGCACATGGCAGGCGGTTCGTTCATAAATTTCAATGCTCTGCAATGCACACATTCTTTATTCATTTGTCCAATATTGGAATATATGCTATAATCAATTGTGCTATCATAATTATGAGCCGCCAATTCCATGTTGTTGTCAACCGTGTTCGCATTACGTCTACGAAATTCTCTAACAACTGTAGCGTTTCGTGTTCGTCTACCAGTATTTGAACGTCTTAGAAGTGGCATTTCGAATGTGGTTTTTAAATTCTTACCTCAAAAAATTGACATATAACACTATACGTTAGAGGTTTACATTGTATTGAAATGAATTCTTTTTATTCATTCGTTTTAAAACGCCTTAAGTTAAACAATTTACTTAATCAAAGTCACTTTTAATTAAATTCAAAACCAAAATTGTTCTCGAGTTTTAGCGGGACAAACAAACAGCAATAGATTTTTATATATATAGATTTACATAAATTAATGTCTAAAATAATTTTCGATTTTGAGATATATATTAACGGTAATCTGATGAAAAAATCTGTTGAACTTTAAAGTCTGCATTTACCGTCATTTAGACAAAAATTAGCTTTCTTTTGGAAAAAAAAACCCTTCTTTGGGCCACAACGAACATTTACAAAAAAAAATTGGCAAAATTGGTTGATTCCTGAATGACTTATTAAATTACAAAAAAACGGCTTACAATTTTATATATATAGATTATTTCACTTATATACAACTATATTCATTTTTATATATATCAATTTTATAATATTTTTTCCCATTTACACAAATTTATTATAATTTTTACTACACCTTATCAATTTAAAAAAAAGAGAAAGAAACATTTTTTAACCCCACATTACATTATCACTACAAAATACATTGCACACAAAACAATAATGACCTACATAAAAAGGGAGGTGTACTATATTCTGTAGAGCATTTCACACTTATTCATAAACATACATACATACAAACGTATGGAGCAACCACATAGCACTCGAAACTCGATCAACTACTGCAATGTTGACCGACAGAGGCAAATGTAAAATGCTGAACATGCATTTTACAGAGATTGAAACATACATACAGTAACACTCATAATAGCTGACTAAGTCCTTTTATACTTAAGCTTAAGCCAAATTCAGTATAGAAGAAAAACAATAGAAACAGAATAAAATCAGACTTAACCGAGAGCGAAAGCTCCAATAAATAAACACGTTTTTTACAATTTAACTCGTGGTACCAATAACCAATAAAAGACAGGTTACGTCATTTAATACACAGACACTGCCTCCTTGTATAGTTATGTAGTTCAAGTTGGTAAAGTCCGTTAACTTGAAGAAGAAGTACTAAAAGAAACTTAAAGAAACTTATTTTTCCTTACCTAATATTGCCCTTATGCATTTAAGGAATTGAAGTTGGATGGTGGAATTTACTAATGTAGAACGGTCACACTCCGCCCATGACGGGCAAGTTCTATGGAAAACTCCATCTTGAACAGTTGGTTTTTTTCGGCAACTACATTGGTCTCCCGAGATTATTTTCTTGGCCTCTGTTTTTCTACAAACACACTTATATTCGTTAACGCCAAAACCTTTGTGAACCGGTCCGCGACTACTTTGATCAATAAATCTGGCCTGTGTTGCAAACGAGTTAACGCGCGTATAATTCATTTCCATCATTTCATTCCACACCTGGGTAATAAGAATTGGGCTCTATTGGGAGACTCCGCCTCCCCTATACAAACAAGGGGTTATATCTACTTGTAAGCCCAAAAATTCGTGCTTTTTTGAAAATTTTTTTCGACGAGGCTGTTTATTGAATGAAAACATAAAAGAAAGGATTATATAGATAATTCAATGAAATTTTAGAATATGTTATGTTTTTCAAAAAATTTTGGTACGCGTAGCTCCTATTGGACATATCCTGGAGGTCCTCTGAAAAAATCTGTCTTGCTGTGAGCAGGATATCTCTGGTCCAGATTATCCGAATTGAAAAAATTCACAAGATTTGTTAAAAGAATAGATGAATACCGGAAATGATCGAAGAATTAGTCAAAATTTTGATTTTTAACAAAATAGCGACTTCTAAAAAAAAATCGTTTTTTTCGAAAATTTTTTGTTTTTGAAGTGGCTTAAAAAATTGAAATAGTTTTCAGAATCCTTTTTCCTTCAAAAATTACCTGGCAAAAATATCTAAGAATATTGTGTGAAAATTTCAATTCAATTGGTTAAGCTGATTCCAAGAAATCTTGCTCACCGACTTTGAAAACATAGTTGGTGGGTATTAGGTTCAATAGTGCTTGTAATATCAGTCATAGCTTTCGCTTTGGAAATTTTAAGTTCTCTCCGAAAAAGGGCATTGGCTCGTTTGTATTTGAGGAGATTCTCAGTGCTGTAGGTGATTTTGAATTTTGCCATGTTTTAAAGTTGTTTTTACGAAGTACTGTGAGGGTCTTATTCCACCAGGGTGTGTTTTTGTTGTAGTGGTGTGGGATAGTTTGGGGAATACTATGATAAGCAGCTTGTAGGATTATTTTATTTATTGATGCAGCTTCTTTATTAATATTAGTGCTATTGAGTATGAGTTTGCTAATGTCGTTGGTTAATTTTGCATATAGTGGCCAGTTGGCTTCCTTTTTGAGAGATTTGGATTGGAAAGTGATCACTTCCATGTAGACCGTCGAGTATTTTCCATTTAGTGAATGGGGTATGTTGTGGGGAGCATAAAGAGAGGTCAATTTTGGTGAACGTATTATGGGTAGAGAAGTGAGTTGGAGAGCCGTCGTTAAGTATGGTGAGGTTTGCGTTTTGGATAAAATTGGATAAAATTTTGCCTCTTCTGTTGTCCTGGAGTGAACCCCAACTCTAGTGTCGACTGTTAAAATCTCCCAATATAATTTGGTTACTGTTAAAGTTGTGTAGGCATTTGTGTAAAACGGATTTGTTGGGAGGTTGATTTGATTGTTTGTACTGTATGGATTTATGAATCAATATGGATACGCCGCCAAATCGGTTGGATGCTTTATTGGTGTAAATATGGCAGTTTATTGGTACAGGGGGTGTTTATGTTGTAGTAGTGTGTTTTTGCGGTGAATATTTTTTAATAATAGTTAAGAGTTCATTGTAGTTGTTTGTCTAACCTTTGATATTCCATTGTAATATTTTTAGCATTGTTGTATTTAGAGTTCAAAGAGAATAAGATTTAAGTTAAATAAAAAATTTCTTTTAAAATTGGTTCGTTGTCACTATAGTTTAAGTGTAAGTTCTTGTTTGGGCGTTTAGTTTTAGTTTTAGAGGGCTTAAACTTAGTAGCTAGGGGGCTAGACTTGTCTTTGGTAAATATTATTATTTTTAAATCTTTGGTAGATTGAGATGCATAGGGTTTGTTTTCCATATTGGAAAGGTTGCCGTCAGTTTCCATGTCTTCTGTTGTGGTTTGCTACCTGCCTTTGGTGGATGAGTCCCACCGTGTCTGCCAGATCTCTACAATTCTAGCCCATTCATCCACTCGAGCTTGTTTTTTCGGTGTGCCATCTTTAATTGCATCTGATACCATCTTTGCCTCGGATGCCAGCAGATCAATAGGTACCATTCCAGGTATGACCAGCGCAGCATCATCAGATAAAGTTCTAAAAACCGCAACAGAGAGAGCCGGTATGTCGCAATAATGTCTCTGCTGTAGCTTTTCTTCTTCATTGCTGAACATCAAATTTCAGCTGCGTACAGGATAATTGTCCGTACCACTCATAAGTACTCATAAGTAGTAGTCTGCGCTACTGCTTTGGACCACGGGTATTCAGCATAATTCTGGACAAAGCTTTCCCAGAAGCTGCCGCCTTTATTTTCACGTGCTTCAAATGCGCGCGGAAACTCAATTTGGAGTCAAGCCAAACTCCCAAGTATTTGATGGCCCTCTTTGAAGCTAGAGGTAATCCCTCCACGATTACATTGGCCTGCTCAACCAACTTCCTGGAGCTGATTGGGACTGCCTCAGTCTTTTGTGCCGCCAGCTCAAGCCCTACAGAGCGCCACCAGCCTGTAATTGCAGATATCGCATTGTTCGCCGCAGCCTCTGCAGTACGCAACTCCTTAGCAACGATTACAACCGCCACGTCGTCAGCGTATCCAACAAGTTCGGTACCCGAAGCCATATTATGCTGAGCTTGCAATTCGATCATGTGAGTTCACTCTCGCGTCTCACCCCTCTTATTTTGTAGCTGCCAACAAGCAGCATAAGTTAAAATACAATATGAATCAATCTAAATAAAGTAACACCAGAGCACAGACGTGCCAATGAACAAATCGGAATAAACTCATTTCAATGCAACCCCAGTCCGCCGTATTATATCCGGATATATCCGGATCGGATATCCAAAGTAACAACAAGGCAATGTTCCTTCGAACCTCCTCTCCACCTCGAGCCGCTGATTGCATTTGTGGCAATGTCCACCACCCTTTCTGATGGCATCTATTGTTGACCTAGCTTTACGGAAACCAAATTGATTAGCTGAGAGGCCGCCTCCCTCGTTAATTGCTTCGTTTAGTCTTACACTAATTAGTTTTTCCAGGACCTTTCCCATGGCATCCACCATACATATGGGCCTGTAAGACGGCGCTTCACTCGAAGTTTTCCCGGGCTTGAAGATTAGCCTTTGCGCCTTCCATTGGGCAGGAAAGGAGCCTTCTAGCAGACACTGATCAAACGTTGATGCAAAAAGGGCTGGCTGGAGCATCATCGCAAGTTTTATCGCCCTGTTACGAATTCCGTCTGGTCCTGGGGACGTATTCGGTTTAAGCGCATTTGCCGCAGCAAGGATCTTCTCGTATATGATTCACCTAACCGCCAAGAGGTGCTCGTGAACAGATTTGTTCTGACGAAGGTGAGGTCGATTATGGATCCTCTTCCAGCCCTGCTGAACGTATTTCTTGTGCCTATATTAAGCAATATTACGTCAGTTGAAGCCATGGCTTCTAGTAGTGCGCGTCCTCTGCCATTGGTGTAAACGGTGCCCCAGTCAATTGCCCTCGTTAAAATCGCCTAGTGAATTGCTGTAGCTTTCATGTGACAGGCTGGGGGTAAATAACAGCTGTAGATCCACTTCCCCTTCATATGTGCACTCACTAAATCCTCTCCTGCTCTATTGTCTCGTAGTTGCAGCGCCGGGAAGCTGCAGAACCAATACGCTGCTTTGCTGGAGGCGCTGCTAACCCACGGACTGGATGTCTTTGGACGAAAGGGCTCACACATAAGGGCTACGTAAACCCCCGTCTCTCTCACAACTTGCGACAGCAAGTCATGTGAGCCTCGCAATGATTTAAGTTAATTTGTATTAACTTAATCATTACCTGTGTGCTGTGGTAACCTCTGAGTTTTGTTTCCCGCCGGAGGCGCCAGGCAACGGATACTACCTGCCATATGTGCCTTATCCTCCACTCCGCTGTCGCAAAGGAAGCAAAAGGGGTTGTTCCTGCACTCCTTTACTTTGTGTGATTTTCTACCGCACCTCAGACACCAGTTACTTCTTTCAATAGAGTCTGTACACTTGGCTGCTATGTGAACGAATCTCAGATGTTGGGTGGTGTTTTTTTTTTTTTTTTTTAATTCATTTATTACTCAGTAATTATATATGTATTTAACAGCAAAAGAGATATAACATGGTGGCTGGGGGGATAGGCAATAGAGGCAGCACCAAGTCCTTGTGGAACTTCTCAGGGGGAATTGCGTCACAGGGATGTATAACTGCGTTGCTCTACTCCAGTGTGCTTCTGTTCGCGCTGTGTAGCTCGTCTGCTATGTAGTGGGTGGATCTGCTGACGGCGTCCCATGTCGCTGAATCTCAAACCATTGATGCCACAAGGTTCGCCTCTGTTATGATGAAGCCGATCCTTTCTTGTAATCGGTTCCTCTCGGCGCTGAACTGCAAATGAAAAGAGCGTGATGCGCATCTTCCTCTGGGCCTCCTTCGCAGCTGGTGGCCAGGTGGCCAGGTACTTTTTGAAACACCCGTGGCCGCTGAGGAATTGGGTCAGGTGAAAGTTGACCTGCCCATGGGTACGGAGAACCCATCTCCTGATATCAGGAATTAGTTTATGTGTCCACCTGCCTTTGGGTGAGCCATCCAATCTGGCTTGCATTGTATTCAGGCTTCGTTCCCTCGCAGTCTTCTTTGCCTGTGATTTTGGTATTCCATTACCTATTGCCTCTGCTATGGACTTGGCCTCCTCCACCATTAAGTCAATGGGGACAATACCGGCGATTGATTGTTGATTTTACCACATTGTAGAGCAGTAGTCTCCTCTCCTGTTTTGGACCCCGCGTGTAGAGCATAATCCTCGATAGCGCTGTGCTTGCCTACGCTGCCCTCGCTTGCGTGTGTGCTAGAAGCTAACTGAAGCAGAGCCTGGTATCCAGCTATACTCCGAGATACCGGATGGATCGCTTTGAGGTGATTCTCGTTCCTGCCACGTGAACATTTGTCAGCTCGACGGCTTTCCTGCTGCTGATTAGGACAGCCTCCGTCTTGTGCGACGCGAGGGTCAGACCGACTGACTTGAGCCAGTTTTCTATTGCCGCTATGGAGGCATCGGCGGTTTCCTCGACAGTTCGCAAATCCTTGGCTTCCGAGACAACAGCGACGTTGTCAGCATATCCGATGAGCACACATCCGCTCGGGAGAGGCACTCGGGACCCAGAACCGAGCCTTGCGGGACAGCTGCTAAAATTGTGCGATGCATAGTTCCTGAAGCGGTGGGGTAAGAGATTTTCCTCCCATTAAAAAAGCTCCAGACGGCTGCGTGTAGGTGTTGAGGGACTCCGTGACATATCGTCCCCTTTATCGCGTTGGAGGCGATGTCCACCACCTTGCTGATTGCGTCCAGGGTTGATTTGGCTTTCCGAAATTCATATTGGTTGTTGTTGAGACCGCCGTTTTCGCTTATCGCCGCATCGAGTCTACTGTATATGAGTCTCTCGAACACCTTTCCCATTGAATCGATCAAGCATATGGACCTGTACGACGTTGCCACATCAGTCGGTTTACCAGTTTTCGGGATTAGCACCAGCCTTTGCTTCTTCCATTGGGATGGGAAGGTGCCCTCTTTGAAACACTGGTTAAGGGTGTTAACGAACGCCTCGGTTCGGATCGCAATTACCAGTTTCAATGCTCGATTAGGCACTGCGTCTGGTCCTGGGGCTTTACGCCTTTTTAGCATTCTTGAGACCATTAGTAGTTCCTCTGGAGAGACCGAGTCTATCTCATATGGAGCGTCAGGTCATCTCGGTGTGGGAAGAGATCATCCACGATTCGTGCGAGCTCTTGTTCATTATTGGGGGGGCCTGCCGGTTGGCGTAGATCCTTTTGACCAACGTTTTGTATGCACTTCTCCAGGGGTCTTGGTCGGCCGAGTCGCACAATTGAGAAAGGAAGTCTTCTTTTTGGAGGTTAGTATCCCAAATTTTAGGGACTTCCTTTTTGAACAGTAATCGCATGGAGTGCCTGCCAGTCGGTAGTGCGACGTTTCCTGGCACGCTGATACTTCCTCCTGGCCGATAGGCAGTGCTTCCTCAGGGCGGATATGTTCTCGTTCCACCAGAATACGGGTTTATGGTGCCCTTTGTAACGGTTACGTCACGCAGTTGTAACTATGCTTATTAGGTTGTTGGCCATCCATGGAGCCGTTTCTGTATCGCAGTGTGCTGTATTCAGGGCTATTGTGAATAAAGTTGTATTCAGGGTGTCCACTTTGTACGTCTTTGCATTTTGTGTCGGTGCAGGGGGCGTTGCTGGGTGTTCGCCAATTGTGAAAATTATTGCCTCGTGACCACTGGCTGTGTAGATGTTTCCAAGTCTCCAGTGGGTTGTCCTAAACATGCTGCTGCTCACGAAAGTGAGGTCTATTATAGACCCAAGGCCTGCGCGATTGAAGGTGTTTCGCGAACCTGTGTTGGCGAGAACGATGTCCAATTGCCCCATTCCAAAGCCCATTCCAGCGCATCCAGGGCGTTGCAGTAGCTCGTGAGGTCCAAGCTTGGTGGCAGGTAGCAAATGTACATACATTTACCATTTATATGGGCTCTAACAAAATGCTCGTGATGCAGAGAGCTCCGGAGCGGAATGGCTGGAAAGCTGCATGCCCATATTGCTGCTTTGCCGGAGGAGCTGTATAGTCAACGGTTGTCGTCCTTTTCTGCGACTGTCTGCTGAAGTAAATTTTGTGCTGCCTCAGGTTAATTTGTGTGAACCTGATCATTATGTTTTTCGGTTGGCATCCTTCCTGCACCCGCTGCACCCGCAACTTTGTCCGCCGGCTCTGTGTGCTCGCTCTTTCATTCCACTGGCCTCGCACAGGAAGCAGTAAATAGGGTTATTACATTCGGTCGCCTTGTGGTTCTTTTCTCCACATTTCAGACACCAGTTGCTCCTATCTATTGGATCGGCGCATCTGGCTGCTATTTGCCCGGTTCTGAGGCACCTATAGCATCTGGTTGGGGCAGAAATTTCCCTGATCCTGCATACCGTCCACCCGATCTTAACTTTCCCTGCCGACAAAATAGTTTTTGCTGACTCGGGTGGGACAAGGATGGTGGCCTCTGGGTGCCAAAATATGCTGGGCGCAAATTTTTTATTACGTTTTTGCCTACATTTATATTTATTTGTGACGAGAGCGCGGCCAGGATATCTTCCTTTAGTGTCATCTCGTCCAAATCTCTGTTTTCCAGCTTCACCAGGTTTGTGAGTGCCTTTGTCTCCGCTAGGTTGCCGAGAACCGATCCGATGTCGTCCTTACATGTTTGGATGTTGTTTTCTCCTGGTTTTAGTTGAAGGAGAAGATCTCCTTTAGCTGTTTCTCGTACCAGCTGGACTTTCTCTCCAAGCGCCTTGAGATTGTCGTCATCGCTTCTGGTTACCTTCCTTAGCATTTCGCTATATGTGATATTCCCTGTGCTGTGGACTAGGATTGCATCGGAGCGTCGTCTCCTGGGAGAAGCGGGTGTTATGTGCTGCTGCTGCTTCTTCTTCTTTGGTTCCGGCCTTTTCCAGCCAGCGGCGGTATTGGGATCGTCCTCCTCCTTCTGTTGTGGTGGTGGTTTTGCTCTTCTTGGTGTTGGTGGTGCTGCTGCTGGGACTCTACCCGTTTATGTATGGGCGTTATTGTTTGTCTTTTGGGGGGTTAACTTCAGGTCCGTCTGTTGGGACTTGTTTTGTTGCCGCTGCGATTATAGTAATGTCGCCGCCGCTCTCGTGATTTTCCCAGTGTGTGGAAACAGATTCTATCATTGATTTCAACTGAGAGAATTGGCCCCTCATTTTATTGTTAATATGGCGGACTTTGGAGTCGCCACCAACTGACGTTGCGTCTATGATCTCTTCTATGAGTTGGTTCATTTCGACTAATTCCCCGCCGATTCCTCCTCTAATTTCAGAGATTTCTCCTCCTCTGATTCTTTTTGGTGGAACGTCACCGTCTCTAGCTCCGCCATCGGCGCTTGCTTTTTGGGCGTAAGCCCGGAGTAACTGTTTGTGATGTGTGTTAGTTATTGTTTTGTTGTTTTTGGGTTTGATTTTTGCTTGTCGCGAGTTTGCTTATAAGCTTTTGCGTTTGCGTAGCGGGGTTTTAATGCAGCACGTCTTATCTCCAGAGATGCTGAAGTGATACTCTAGGGGTGTTGTCTTATTTTCGAATTGTTTTCCCTGAAAAAATTACGTTGCTATAATCAAGCAAGTCGTCTTTACAATCACTAGCCTTGATCTCGGATTCCTGATAATATTGACTGTTCTCACTTGATCTGGTACAATTTCTATTTCCGTGTATGCTTCTACTGCGGGAACCTGTACTCTCATATTTTCAATTTCATTTGTGATATTTAATTCTATTTTCTGCACTATAATAAATAGTAAATAGCAAATGGGCAGTAGAGTGCCACTCTACTCTTGTAACTTTTCATTAGTTTTATTTGCAATCTCACTTGATTTAAAATAGTTTAAATTTTCCAAAAAATATTTGTATTTTGTCATTCAAATAACAATAATAAATAGTAAATAGCAAATGACACTCTACTGCACTCTAAATAGCAAATGGGCAGTAGAGTGCCATTTGCTATTTACTATTTATTATTGTTATTTGAATGACAAAATACAAATATTTTTTTGGAAATTTAAACTATTTTAAATCAAGTGAGATTGCAAATAAAACTAATGAAAAGTTACAAGAGTGAAATTTTCTTTCCGATTTTATAAAAAATTAATTATGCCAATCATTTAAAAAGTTAAGGCCATGAAGTTCAGGCCCATATTCCAAAGCTATCGATTTATTTAGCAATATAATTCAAGAAAAAACAATAAAAAAAAAAATGGATCCAGAACAATTATAACAAATTACAACCGCCATAACTAGTGCAGAAAATAGAATTAAATATCACAAATGAAATTGAAAATATGAGAGTACAGGTTCCCGCAGTAGAAGCATACACGGAAATAGAAATTGTACCAGATCAAGTGAGAACAGTCAATATTATCAGGAATCCGAGATCAAGGCTAGTGATTGTAAAGACGACTTGCTTGATTATAGCAACGTAATTTTTTCAGGGAAAACAATTCGAAAATAAGACAACACCCCTAGAGTATCACTTCAGCATCTCTGGAGATAAGACGTGCTGCATTAAAACCCCGCTACGCAAACGCAAAAGCTTATAAGCAAACTCGCGACAAGCAAAAATCAAACCCAAAAACAACAAAACAATAACTAACACACATCACAAACAGTTACTCCGGGCTTACGCCCAAAAAGCAAGCGCCGATGGCGGAGCTAGAGACGGTGACGTTCCACCAAAAAGAATCAGAGGAGGAGAAATCTCTGAAATTAGAGGAGGAATCGGCGGGGAATTAGTCGAAATGAACCAACTCATAGAAGAGATCATAGACGCAACGTCAGTTGGTGGCGACTCCAAAGTCCGCCATATTAACAATAAAATGAGGGGCCAATTCTCTCAGTTGAAATCAATGATAGAATCTGTTTCCACACACTGGGAAAATCACGAGAGCGGCGGCGACATTACTATAATCGCAGCGGCAACAAAACAAGTCCCAACAGACGGACCTGAAGTTAACCCCCCAAAAGACAAACAATGACGCCCATACATAAACGGGTAGAGTCCCAGCAGCAGCACCACCAACACCAAGAAGAGCAAAACCACCACCACAACAGAAGGAGGAGGACGATCCCAATACCGCCGCTGGCTGGAAAAGGCCGGAACCAAAGAAGAAGAAGCAGCAGCAGCACATAACACCCGCTTCTCCCAGGAGACGACGCTCCGATGCAATCCTAGTCCACAGCACAGGGAATATCACATATAGCGAAATGCTAAGGAAGGTAACCAGAAGCGATGACGACAATCTGAAGGCGCTTGGAGAGAAAGTCCAGCTGGTACGAGAAACAGCTAAAGGAGATCTTCTCCTTCAACTAAAACCAGGAGAAAACAACATCCAAACATGTAAGGACGACATCGGATCGGTTCTCGGCAACCTAGCGGAGACAAAGGCACTCACAAACCTGGTGAAGCTGGAAAACAGAGATTTGGACGAGATGACACTAAAGGAAGATATCCTGGCCGCGCTCTCGTCACAAATAAATATAAATGTAGGCAAAAACGTAATAAAAAATTTGCGCCCAGCATATTTTGGCACCCAGAGGCCACCATCCTTGTCCCACCCGAGTCAGCAAAAACTATTTTGTCGGCAGGGAAAGTTAAGATCGGGTGGACGGTATGCAGGATCAGGGAAATTTCTGCCCCAACCAGATGCTATAGGTGCCTCAGAACCGGGCAAATAGCAGCCAGATGCGCCGATCCAATAGATAGGAGCAACTGGTGTCTGAAATGTGGAGAAAAGAACCACAAGGCGACCGAATGTAATAACCCTATTTACTGCTTCCTGTGCGAGGCCAGTGGAATGAAAGAGCGAGCACACAGAGCCGGCGGACAAAGTTGCGGGTGCAGCGGGTGCAGGAAGGATGCCAACCGAAAAACATAATGATCAGGTTCACACAAATTAACCTGAGGCAGCACAAAATTTACTTCAGCAGACAGTCGCAGAAAAGGACGACAACCGTTGACTATACAGCTCCTCCGGCAAAGCAGCAATATGGGCATGCAGCTCTCCAGCCATTCCGCTCCGGAGCTCTCTGCATCACGAGCATTTTGTTAGAGCCCATATAAATGGTAAATGTATGTACATTTGCTACCTGCCACCAAGCTTGGACCTCACGAGCTACTGCAACGCCCTGGATGCGCTGGAATGGGCTTTGGAATGGGGCAATTGGACATCGTTCTCGCCAACACAGGTTCGCAAAACACCTTCAATCGCGCAGGCCTTGGGTCTATAATAGACCTCACTTTCGTGAGCAGCAGCATGTTTAGGACAACCCACTGGAGACTTGGAAACATCTACACAGCCAGTGGTCACGAGGCAATAATTTTCACAATTGGCGAACACCCAGCAACGCCCCCTGCACCGACACAAAATACAAAGACGTACAAAGTGGACACCCTGAATACAACTTTATTCACAATAGCCCTGAATACAGCACACTGCGATACAGAAACGGCTCCATGGATGGCCAACAACCTAATAAGCATAGTTACAACTGCGTGACGTAACCGTTACAAAGGGCACCATAAACCCGTATTCTGGTGGAACGAGAACATATCCGCCCTGAGGAAGCACTGCCTATCGGCCAGGAGGAAGTATCAGCGTGCCAGGAAACGTCGCACTACCGACTGGCAGGCACTCCATGCGATTACTGTTCAAAAAGGAAGTCCCTAAAATTTGGGATACTAACCTCCAAAAAGAAGACTTCCTTTCTCAATTGTGCGACTCGGCCGACCAAGACCCCTGGAGAAGTGCATACAAAACGTTGGTCAAAAGGATCTACGCCAACCGGCAGGCCCCCCCAATAATGAACAAGAGCTCGCACGAATCGTGGATGATCTCTTCCCACACCGAGATGACCTGACGCTCCATATGAGATAGACTCGGTCTCTCCAGAGGAACTACTAATGGTCTCAAGAATGCTAAAAAGGCGTAAAGCCCCAGGACCAGACGCAGTGCCTAATCGAGCATTGAAACTGGTAATTGCGATCCGAACCGAGGCGTTCGTTAACACCCTTAACCAGTGTTTCAAAGAGGGCACCTTCCCATCCCAATGGAAGAAGCAAAGGCTGGTGCTAATCCCGAAAACTGGTAAACCGACTGATGTGGCAACGTCGTACAGGTCCATATGCTTGATCGATTCAATGGGAAAGGTGTTCGAGAGACTCATATACAGTAGACTCGATGCGGCGATAAGCGAAAACGGCGGTCTCAACAACAACCAATATGAATTTCGGAAAGCCAAATCAACCCTGGACGCAATCAGCAAGGTGGTGGACATCGCCTCCAACGCGATAAAGGGGACGATATGTCACGGAGTCCCTCAACACCTACACGCAGCCGTCTGGAGCTTTTTTAATGGGAGGAAAATCTCTTACCCCACCGCTTCAGGAACTATGCATCGCACAATTTTAGCAGCTGTCCCGCAAGGCTCGGTTCTGGGTCCCGAGTGCCTCTCCCGAGCGGATGTGTGCTCATCGGATATGCTGACAACGTCGCTGTTGTCTCGGAAGCCAAGGATTTGCGAACTGTCGAGGAAACCGCCGATGCCTCCATAGCGGCAATAGAAAACTGGCTCAAGTCAGTCGGTCTGACCCTCGCGTCGCACAAGACGGAGGCTGTCCTAATCAGCAGCAGGAAAGCCGTCGAGCTGACAAATGTTCACGTGGCAGGAACGAGAATCACCTCAAAGCGATCCATCCGGTATCTCGGAGTATAGCTGGATACCAGGCTCTGCTTCAGTTAGCTTCTAGCACACACGCAAGCGAGGGCAGCGTAGGCAAGCACAGCGCTATCGAGGATTATGCTCTACACGCGGGGTCCAAAACAGGAGAGGAGACTACTGCTCTACAATGTGGTAAAATCAACAATCAATCGCCGGTATTGTCCCCATTGACTTACTGGTGGAGGAGGCCAAGTCCATAGCAGAGGCAATAGGTAATGGAATACCAAAATCACAGGCAAAGAAGACTGCGAGGGAACGAAGCCTGAATACAATGCAAGCCAGATTGGATGGCTCACCCAAAGGCAGGTGGACACATAAACTAATTCCTGATATCAGGAGATGGGTTCTCCGTACCCATGGGCAGGTCAACTTTCACCTGACCCAATTCCTCAGCGGCCACGGGTGTTTCAAAAAGTACCTGGCCACCTGGCCACCAGCTGCGAAGGAGGCCCAGAGGAAGATGCGCATCACGCTCTTTTCATTTGCAGTTTAGCGCCGAGAGGAACCGATTACAAGAGAGGATCGGCTTCATCATAACAGAGGCGAACCTTGTGGCATCAATGGTTTGAGATTCAGCGACATGGGACGCCGTCAGCAGATCCACCCACTACATAGCAGACGAGCTACACAGCGCGAACAGAAGCACACTGGAGTAGAGCAACGCAGTTATACATCCCTGTGACGCAATTCCCCCTGAGAAGTTCCACAAGGACTTGGTGCTGCCTCTATTGCCTATCCCCCCAGCCACCATGTTATATCTCTTTTGCTGTTAAATACATATATAATTACTGAGTAATAAATGAATTAAAAAAAAAAAAAAAAAAACACCACCCAACATCTGAGATTCGTTCACATAGCAGCCAAGTGTACAGACTCTATTGAAAGAAGTAACTGGTGTCTGAGGTGCGGTAGAAAATCACACAAAGTAAAGGAGTGCAGGAACAACCCCTTTTGCTTCCTTTGCGACAGCGGAGTGGAGGATAAGGCACATATGGCAGGTAGTATCCGTTGCCTGGCGCCTCCGGCGGGAAACAAAACTCAGAGGTTACCACAGCACACAGGTAATGATTAAGTTAATACAAATTAACTTAAATCATTGCGAGGCTCACATGACTTGCTGTCGCAAGTTGTGAGAGAGACGGGGGTTTACGTAGCCCTTATGTGTGAGCCCTTTCGTCCAAAGACATCCAGTCCGTGGGTTAGCAGCGCCTCCAGCAAAGCAGCGTATTGGTTCTGCAGCTTCCCGGCGCTGCAACTACGAGACAATAGAGCAGGAGAGGATTTAGTGAGTGCACATATGAAGGGGAAGTGGATCTACAGCTGTTATTTACCCCCAGCCTGTCACATGAAAGCTACAGCAATTCACTAGGCGATTTTAACGAGGGCAATTGACTGGGGCACCGTTTACACCAATGGCAGAGGACGCGCACTACTAGAAGCCATGGCTTCAACTGACGTAATATTGCTTAATATAGGCACAAGAAATACGTTCAGCAGGGCTGGAAGAGGATCCATAATCGACCTCACCTTCGTCAGAACAAATCTGTTCACGAGCACCTCTTGGCGGTTAGGTGAATCATACACGGCCAGCGAAGAGTGGAATCAACCAAAACGGGGCTATAGACGTCATCATCGAGCAGTCTACTGGTGGGACGAGGAGATCAGCAACATTCGTAGGATATGCCTCGTTGCACGGAGGAGGTACCAAAGGGCAAGGAAGGGAGACGCGCCCAATTGGTCACGTCTACATGGATGCTACCGCATCAAGAGAAAGTTTCTGAAAGAAGCCATAGCCTCTGCAAAAACGAAAATCTTTCCTAATGTGGTGAAGAGTATATACGCCAACAGACAGGCTGCTCCGACTGAGGCGGTCGAGCTGAATGGGATTGTAAATGAGTTGTTCCCATATCACGCGGATACGTTACACTCCACATGTGCATTGCCAGACCCACCGTATGAAGTAGAGGAAATTTTGGTGGAGAAGATCCTTGCTGCGGCAAATGCGCTTAAACCGAATACGTCCCCAGGACCAGACGGAATTCGTAACAGGGCGATAAAACTTGCGATGATGCTCCAGCCAGCCCTTTTTGCATCAACGTTTGATCAGTGTCTGCTAGAAGGCTCCTTTCCTGCCCAATGGAAGGCGCAAAGGCTAATCTTCAAGCCCGGGAAAACTTCGAGTGAAGCGCCGTCTTACAGGCCCATATGTATGGTGGATGCCATGGGAAAGGTCCTGGAAAAACTAATTAGTGTAAGACTAAACGAAGCAATTAACGAGGGAGGCGGCCTCTCAGCTAATCAATTTGGTTTCCGTAAAGCTAGGTCAACAATAGATGCCATCAGAAAGGGTGGTGGACATTGCCACAAATGCAATCAGCGGCTCGAGGTGGAGAGGAGGTTCGAAGGAACATTGCCTTGTTGTTACTTTGGATATCCGATCCGGATATATCCGGATATAATACGGCGGACTGGGGTTGCATTGAAATGAGTTTATTCCGATTTGTTCATTGGCACGTCTGTGCTCTGGTGTTACTTTATTTAGATTGATTCATATTGTATTTTAACTTATGCTGCTTGTTGGCAGCTACAAAATAAGAGGGGTGAGACGCGAGAGTGAACTCACATGATCGAATTGCAAGCTCAGCATAATATGGCTTCGGGTACCGAACTTGTTGGATACGCTGACGACGTGGCGGTTGTAATCGTTGCTAAGGAGTTGCGTACTGCAGAGGCTGCGGCGAACAATGCGATATCTGCAATTACAGGCTGGTGGCGCTCTGTAGGGCTTGAGCTGGCGGCACAAAAGACTGAGGCAGTCCCAATCAGCTCCAGGAAGTTGGTTGAGCAGGCCAATGTAATCGTGGAGGGATTACCTCTAGCTTCAAAGAGGGCCATCAAATACTTGGGAGTTTGGCTTGACTCCAAATTGAGTTTCCGCGCGCATTTGAAGCACGTGAAAATAAAGGCGGCAGCTTCTGGGAAAGCTTTGTCCAGAATTATGCTGAATACCCGTGGTCCAAAGCAGTAGCGCAGACTACTACTTATGAGTACTTATGAGTGGTACGGACAATTATCCTGTACGCAGCTGAAATTTGATGTTCAGCAATGAAGAAGAAAAGCTACAGCAGAGACATTATTGCGACATACCGGCTCTCTCTGTTGCGGTTTTTAGAACTTTATCTGATGATGCTGCGCTGGTCATACCTGGAATGGTACCTATTGATCTGCTGGCATCCGAGGCAAAGATGGTATCAGATGCAATTAAAGATGGCACACCGAAAAAACAAGCTCGAGTGGATGAATGGGCTAGAATTGTAGAGATCTGGCAGACACGGTGGGACTCATCCACCAAAGGCAGGTGGCAAACCACAACAGAAGACATGGAAACTGACGGCAACCTTTCCAATATGGAAAACAAACCCTATGCATCTCAATCTACCAAAGATTTAAAAATAATAATATTTACCAAAGACAAGTCTAGCCCCCTAGCTACTAAGTTTAAGCCCTCTAAAACTAAAACTAAACGCCCAAACAAGAACTTACACTTAAACTATAGTGACAACGAACCAATTTTAAAAGAAATTTTTTATTTAACTTAAATCTTATTCTCTTTGAACTCTAAATACAACAATGCTAAAAATATTACAATGGAATATCAAAGGTTAGACAAACAACTACAATGAACTCTTAACTATTATTAAAAAATATTCACCGCAAAAACACACTACTACAACATAAACACCCCCTGTACCAATAAACTGCCATATTTACACCAATAAAGCATCCAACCGATTTGGCGGCGTATCCATATTGATTCATAAATCCATACAGTACAAACAATCAAATCAACCTCCCAACAAATCCGTTTTACACAAATGCCTACACAACTTTAACAGTAACCAAATTATATTAGGAGATTTTAACAGTCGACACTAGAGTTGGGGTTCACTCCAGGACAACAGAAGAGGCAAAATTTTATCCAATTTTATCCAAAACGCAAACCTCACCATACTTAACGACGGCTCTCCAACTCACTTCTCTACCCATAATACGTTCACCAAAATTGACCTCTCTTTATGCTCCCCACAACATACCCCATTCACTAAATGGAAAATACTCGACGGTCTACATGGAAGTGATCACTTTCCAATCCAAATCTCTCAAAAAGGAAGCCAACTGGCCACTATATGCAAAATTAACCAACGACATTAGCAAACTCATACTCAATAGCACTAATATTAATAAAGAAGCTGCATCAATAAATAAAATAATCCTACAAGCTGCTTATCATAGTATTCCCCAAACTATCCCACACCACTACAACAAAAACACACCCTGGTGGAATAAGACCCTCACAGTACTTCGTAAAAACAACTTTAAAACATGGCAAAATTCAAAATCACCTACAGCACTGAGAATCTCCTCAAATACAAACGAGCCAATGCCCTTTTTCGGAGAGAACTTAAAATTTCCAAAGCGAAAGCTATGACTGATATTACAAGCACTATTGAACCTAATACCCACCAACTATGTTTTCAAAGTCGGTGAGCAAGATTTCTTGGAATCAGCTTAACCAATTGAATTGAAATTTTCACACAATATTCTTAGATATTTTTGCCAGGTAATTTTTGAAGGAAAAAGGATTCTGAAAACTATTTCAATTTTTTAAGCCACTTCAAAAACAAAAAATTTTCGAAAAAAACGATTTTTTTTTAGAAGTCGCTATTTTGTTAAAAATCAAAATTTTGACTAATTCTTCGATCATTTCCGGTATTCATCTATTCTTTTAACAAATCTTGTGAATTTTTTCAATTCGGATAATCTGGACCAGAGATATCCTGCTCACCGCAAGACAGATTTTTTCAGAGGACCTCCAGGATATGTCCAATAGGAGCTACGCGTACCAAAATTTTTTGAAAAACATAACATATTCTAAAATTTCATTGAATTATCTATATAATCCTTTCTTTTATGTTTTCATTCAATAAACAGCCTCGTCGAAAAAAATTTTCAAAAAAGCACGAATTTTTGGGCTTACAAGTAGATATAACCCCTTGTTTGTATAGGGGAGGCGGAGTCTCCCAATAGAGCCCAATTCTTATTACCCAGGTGTGGAATGAAATGATGGAAATGAATTATACGCGCGTTAACTCGTTTGCAACACAGGCCAGATTTATTGATCAAAGTAGTCGCGGACCGGTTCACAAAGGTTTTGGCGTTAACGAATATAAGTGTGTTTGTAGAAAAACAGAGGCCAAGAAAATAATCTCGGGAGACCAATGTAGTTGCCGAAAAAAACCAACTGTTCAAGATGGAGTTTTCCATAGAACTTGCCCGTCATGGGCGGAGTGTGACCGTTCTACATTAGTAAATTCCACCATCCAACTTCAATTCCTTAAATGCATAAGGGCAATATTAGGTAAGGAAAAATAAGTTTCTTTAAGTTTCTTTTAGTACTTCTTCTTCAAGTTAACGGACTTTACCAACTTGAACTACATAACTATACAAGGAGGCAGTGTCTGTGTATTAAATGACGTAACCTGTCTTTTATTGGTTATTGGTACCACGAGTTAAATTGTAAAAAACGTGTTTATTTATTGGAGCTTTCGCTCTCGGTTAAGTCTGATTTTATTCTGTTTCTATTGTTTTTCTTCTATACTGAATTTGGCTTAAGCTTAAGTATAAAAGGACTTAGTCAGCTATTATGAGTGTTACTGTATGTATGTTTCAATCTCTGTAAAATGCATGTTCAGCATTTTACATTTGCCTCTGTCGGTCAACATTGCAGTAGTTGATCGAGTTTCGAGTGCTATGTGGTTGCTCCATACGTTTGTATGTATGTATGTTTATGAATAAGTGTGAAATGCTCTACAGAATATAGTACACCTCCCTTTTTATGTAGGTCATTATTGTTTTGTGTGTAATGTATTTTGTAGTGATAATGTAATGTGGGGTTAAAAAATGTTTCTTTCTCTTTTTTTTAAATTGATAAGGTGTAGTAAAAATTATAATAAATTTGTGTAAATGGGAAAAAATATTATAAAATTGATATATATAAAAATGAATATAGTTGTATATAAGTGAAATAATCTATATATATAAAATTGTAAGCCGTTTTTTTGTAATTTAATAAGTCATAAGTCATTTTGCCAATTTTTTTTTGTAAATGTTCGTTGTGGCCCAAAGAAGGGTTTTTTTTCCAAAAGAAAGCTAATTTTTGTCTAAATGACGGTAAATGCAGACTTTAAAGTTCAACAGATTTTTTCATCAGATTACCGTTAATATATATCTCAAAATCGAAAATTATTTTAGACATTAATTTATGTAAATCTATATATATAAAAATCTATTGCTGTTTGTTTGTCCCGCTAAAACTCGAGAACAATTTTGGTTTTGAATTTAATTAAAAGTGACTTTGATTAAGTAAATTGTTTAACTTAAGGCGTTTTAAAACGAATGAATAAAAAGAATTCATTTCAATACAATGTAAACCTCTAACGTATAGTGTTATATGTCAATTTTTTGAGGTAAGAATTTAAAAACCACATTCGAAATGCCACTTCTAAGACGTTCAAATACTGGTAGACGAACACGAAACGCTACAGTTGTTAGAGAATTTCGTAGACGTAATGCGAACACGGTTGACAACAACATGGAATTGGCGGCTCATAATTATGATAGCACAATTGATTATAGCATATATTCCAATATTGGACAAATGAATAAAGAATGTGTGCATTGCAGAGCATTGAAATTTATGAACGAACCGCCTGCCATGTGCTGTGCTTCTGGAAAAGTTAAATTGCCTGCATTAGAACCTCCACCAGACCCTTTGCACTCATTAATTTATGGCAATTCACAAGCGTCAAAGGAGTTTTTGAAAAATATTCAAAAGTACAATTCGTGCTTACAAATGACATCTTTTGGGGCTACAAATATTATAAGAGATGGATTTATGCCAACCTTTACGGTAATTACTTCTTAATACTTACTATGCAATTTGATTTATGAGAAAAAAAATTCCAGATTCAAGGTCAGATATACCATAGGGCTGGGTCACTGTTGCCACTCCCAGATGCTGACCATCAGTTTTTACAAATATATTTCATTGGTGATGTTGATAGAGAATTGAACCATCGCTGTGCAATCGGTACAAATGTTAGAAGAGAAATCTTGAGTGAGCTGCAAAGATTTTTCCATCAGCACAATGAATTGGTCAAATTATTTAAGAATGCACTGGATCAGATGCCCACCGATGACCATAAAATCATAATACGTGCTGACAGAACACCACTCGGACAACATGCCAGGCGATTTAATGCACAACAATCGATGAAGTTGGAATCGTAATAGTTGGAGAATAATTTCATCAAAGAGATATTGTTTTGCATCGTAGGAATGAGCAACTAAATTGTATTTCTGAACTCCATCGTTGTTATGACGCGTTACAATACCCGATTTTGTTCTGGAGAGGAGATGACGGGTATCATATCAATATACCTATGATAAATGCAATAACTGGTATAAAAAATTACGATCAGTATCAAACAAAATAGTAATTCTTACAAAAAAAATTTCAAATTGTTTTTGCGTTCGTTGGGACTGGATATTTTTTAATGACATCATATTTCTTGTCATCCGGTAAAATTCCTTTATCGGTACACTTTTGACCCGGAAAAGTCACTTCGTGCTTAAAAAATAAACATTTATCAGGGTGTCACTTTTTTTTTTTTTTTCTTTTTATTAATGTTTTATTTGCAATCTGCCTTAGACTAGGCAATAAACAAATTGACTAAATATAAGTAATAATAGCCGTATGGTTTAAGCTCCAGTGAACTCAATCCATATATTTACATATTTACATATTAATAACTACCTATTTGTTTCTCTAAATGGCAGGTCCAAGACATGAGTTCTTTTTAGACGTCTTGTGGTAACAGAGTTATCTAATAGACTCAATGCTAAAGCGTTTTCATGGTCATGTAGCCTATTGATATATCTACTTGTATGAGATTTTATCTCGTCTATGACGGTGGGTATTTGGAGATCTTTATGGATATCTGCGTTGGTCATATATCGACAAGCGCCTGTTATTGATCTGAGAGTCTTGGACTGATATCTCTGCAGTATTTCTATGTTTGATTTGCTGGCTGTACCCCATAGCTACAGCGCGTAAGTCCATACTGGCTTAAGAACAGCCTTGTATAGCCGTATTTTGTTTTCAAGGCTTAACTGAGATCGAGGTCCTAGTAACCAGTACATTTTCCTGGTCTTTTCTTTTAGCTGTTTTTGCTTTGCCTTGATATGCTGCTTCCAAGTAAGTCGTCGATCCAAGTGAACTCCCAAATATTTCACCGATTCGCTATGTGGGATGATAGAGCCATTCAACGATACTGGCGGACACTTTCCAGGTCTCAGCGAGAATGTGACCTGTACTGATTTCTGAGCATTCACCACTATTCTCCAATTTCTAAGCCAAACTTCAATAAGTCTAAGTTGTTGTGTAAGCATATGTTGCTATTTCAACAGCGTTTGTGGAGGGTAGATCGGAGGTGAAAATAGTGTACAAAACTGGGCCTAAAACGCTCCCTTGGGGGACACCGGCACTAGCAGTGTTTATGCTAGACGATTCACCACGTTCATGGACATAAAATGCTTTGTTTTTCAAATATGATTTAAGAATTAGAAAGTATGGTGCAGGTAGCCACTTTTTAATTTTGTAGAGTAAACCGTCATGCCAGACTTTGTCAAATACTTGCTTAATATCTAAGAATACTCCTGTGCAGTACATTTTGCATTCTAGTGCGTTTGTAATTGCGTTCGTAATGCGGTGGCATTGCTCGATCGTGCCGTGCCCCCTTCTAAACCCGAATTGATGTTCAGGTATGATGTATAGTTCGTCCAGTACAGGTAACATTCTTCTTAAAAGTATACGTTCAAATACTTTAGAGAATGTCACCAGCAAGCTTATGGGACGGTATGACGATGTGCATTCTTCCGGCTTATTGGGCTTAGGGATCATAATGACTTCAGAACATTTCCACTGAGTTGGAAAGTATTCTAGTCTAAGCATAGCATTATAGATGTACGTCAGCAATCGGATGCATTTCGGCGGAAGATTTTTTATTGTACCTCCACAAATTTTGTCATATCCAGGGGATTTTTTCTTATTTCTCATTTTTATTTCCTCTCCGACTTCTGTAAATGTCGTTTGCCTTATCGGCAGGCTCATCTGACATGGAGAATCTAAAAATCCGTGTACCCCTTTAACTGTATCAGGATCATTTTCTGGGTTTGGCTTAAAAACTGAACATAGGTGGTTAGCAAAGGCCTCAGCTTTCTCTACATTTCCTCTGCAACGTTGTCCGATGTTGTCGACAATTGTGGTAGCTCTTCTTGTGGGCGTTTTTAAATATCTACATGCTTTCCAGAGACTATATTGTAGGTCACTTGTGTGTGGATCGACACTTCTTAGAAAGTCTGCTGTCGAGTCGTTTTTAATTTCCCACAGTTTGTTGTTTAAGTCCTTAGCAGCCTTGTTGAATTTTTTCTTGTCTACTGGGCTTCTTGTTGTTTGCCATATTTTTCAAAGTTTTCTTTTTTCAGCTATTTGAGATCTCAGATCTAGTGGTATAAATGTTTGTCTTCTTTGGTTTTCGTTAGGTGATGTTGTGAACATGCAACCAGCAGCATGAATTGATTTAGGAAGTGTCTCAATAGCTAAATCTACTTCGTTCCCAGTCTTTAGCGAAATGTCTAGTCTTGTTCTGTCTTCAAGACAGTTTTTAAACGCACTTATGTTTGTTTTTGAGTTAATGATTTTGTAGGGCTTTTCCTTAAAACAAACTGTAGAACCATATGTAACCATAATTGGTGAGTGATCGGAGCTCAGATCGAAATTCTCCTCTATTTGAAAGTGATTTTGCTGTAGTCCAGCGTAAACAATGAAATCTAGTAGATCTGGGATTTTTCTAGTATCAGTTGGCCAGTACGTAGGCTTTCCGGTAGACAAGGTTGTGTAGTTGTTGGTGGTTATGCATTTGTACAGTTCAGCACCTATTGGATTTACAAGTCTAGACCCCCACCATGGATGCTTGGCATTATAGTAACCTCCCGCAATAAATTGTCTACCAAGTTCTTGAAATAGAGTGTTAAAGTCATCAAGCCTGCAGGAATATCTTGGTGGTAGGTACACTGCAGCTATGGAGATTGTTGCATGAAGACATTGTATTTG
Source organism: Drosophila austrosaltans (assembly GCA_035045865.1). Classification (NCBI taxonomy): domain Eukaryota; kingdom Metazoa; phylum Arthropoda; class Insecta; order Diptera; family Drosophilidae; genus Drosophila; species Drosophila austrosaltans. The sequence goes on along the minus strand of JAWNOQ010000073.1, from coordinate 6,683,074 downwards.
AATCGCTGCAACTTGCATGTTATTTGTGTTGATATTATCTAGTGTTTGGTATTTAAGTGTGTTTTTTACAATAACCGCACTTCCACCGGGTGCTCTTCCAGATGGATGATTAGCTTGGATAATGTCATACCCATTAATGGTCATATGATTTTTTTTGGTAAAACGCGTTTCAGAAATCAGTAATATGTCAATGTTGTTGGTTTTAATAAATAAAGTTATTTCATTGCGGTGGTTGGAGAGCCCATTGGCATTCCATATTGCTATTCGCAGGTCTATTTGCATAATTTGTTTACAAGCAGCATTATCATGTTTAGTAGATTGGTGGTTAGTTCCGACTGTTTCACTAATAGTTGTTCAATCCTATCTAATGTTGACTTTTCTTGTACTGCAGTATCACCTCGTAGCGCTTGCGCATACGTAGCATAAGTCGAGTGTATATTTTCGCGGTTTGTTGGTATATCGTAGGAGAATGATTTTGTTCTCGGTCGATCAGGAGTAACATATGTTTCTGGTCTACTTTTGGGTACGATGGACTTGTTTTTTTGTAATTGCTTGGTAGACTCTGCAGCCTTTATAGCTAGCAGCGTGATTCTCATTGCAATTTGCACAGGTGGCTGGTTGATTTCTTTCTTTGGGACAGTTGATACTTGGATGATTTTCTGAACATTTAACGCACCTAAATCTTTTATTGCAATAAGATTTAGTGTGCCCGAATTCTTGGCATCGGTGGCATTGAACCATGTCGCTAATTTTCTTTGGTGGTTCTATTGTAACTATGGCGTTGTTGATATGTTTAATTTTGTAGATTTCAACGTTGTTCTTGTTTGGTCTAGGTCTATGAAAAACATTGGCAATGGCTCCTTCGTGATACGGCTTTTAATGTTGTGAATACCCCTAACTTCATGACCTTGCAGCTCTAGCTCAAGCTTTATTGATTCAGGTTGTGTAGTGTGATGAAGGTTTTTGGCTACAACCCTAAATGCCCTTTCCTGATTGAGCTGAAATGTATGAGAGTCTACTTTATCTTTGTTTAATATTTTAACCAAGTCCCTGTATTTTTCAACTTTTTTTACCATGACACGGATGTGCCCGTCTCGTTGGGACTTATAAGTAAAGTCAGCGGTGTCTATATGCGGCTTAAGGTATTTAAGCAACCCATTAATATCACCGGCATTAGAGATAAAGATCGGGGGTGGTTTTTCAGATGCTGGTGTATCGCTTTCAATATCATCATTAGGTGTTGGGTTTGTTATTGATTTATTGGTTTCCTCCTCTGGTTCTGCCAACAAGGCAAAGTGGTTAGCATGACTAGATGTTGATGGTCCAAAGTCCAAGGCCGGAAGTTTTCTTTTCAAATTTGGTGAGTTTTCTTTCTTACGCTTAGATGAGCGTGGAATAATTGGCACATATTGCCAATCCATGGTAATGTTTTCACCACCACTAGCCATGCTATTTGCTGCTTAGCAACGGCGATAGCAACAGCTTATCAGTAGTTCTATTTTTAGAACAGGTGCCGTTAGTTTTCTGTAATTTGCTTTAGCGCTTGTTTCTATGCAATTTCGTTAACTGAGCGTGCGCGCGACCGTACTCTGTGAGAGTTTGATGCGAACTAGGGTGTAACTTGAGATTGTTTTTTCTACATAAATCAAAAACCTGTGTAAGATTCTTGATCATGTGTTTTTCCGAACACCCGATGACAATTAAGTCATCCATGTATAAGAATGCCTGGGATGGTTCAAGACCAGAAAATGCAATTGTCATCATTCTCTGAAATGAATTAGGCGCTATTTTCAATCCAATCGCGTGAAACGATAAGAGCCATTGCTCGTAGAAAACGTTATGTTTCTTGAATTTTCTTCAAGTTCTATTTGGTGGAATCCAGACATAAGATCTAGACAGGAGAAATATTTTGTTCTACCCAATTGGTCAAGAATATCATCTATTCTTGGAAGTGGAAATTTAGCCAACAATTTCTCATTTACTTGGCGATAGTCTATTTCTAAACGCCATCTATTTTCTTCTGAACCCTGTTAGGGTTTTTTCAGTACTAGTAAGAGAGGACTATTATATTCAGAAACGGCAGCCTCTACTATGTTGTCTTCGATCAATTTATCTACCTGCTTTGCTATTTCAGCCTGATGGCTTTGTGGAATTCTATAGTTCTTAATATACGTCGATTCACCACTTTTCTATCTTAATTTTTGCTTATAGAAATTGTTGGTTGAAATTGGTTCGTAAATATCAGTGTATCTGGTGCATAATTGCAAGAGTGCGTTTTTAAAGAGTGGTGGGCAATTCTTTTTTAATTTTTTAAGTACTTCATTATCTCTTTTATTTTGAGAGTTGTGTACGATATCATATTTTTCTATTGTATCAAATCGGACTTTATCAAGATTTAGGACTTTGTTTGAATTGGTCATGTTTAGGACTCTTATGAAGGTATTTTCGGAATCCGAAATTGTGCTAGCTATTATGATTCCTTCTTCTATTTCTTGACATGGTATAAATACTTCTTTGTGTTTAGTACTAAGCTTTATTTGTCGGACAACTTCGGAACGTGATGGTAATACTGTTGTGTTATTTTCAATAGTGTGTACTATTGGAATTCTAATTGAAAAATTAAGATTATTGGGTCTCAATGTAAGAGAATCTGTATCGTTTTGAAAGTCTAACTGACAATTAAATTTTTTTAAAAAATCCATACCTATTATTCCATCACATGGTATGGGGAACTCTTATTGGACTAAGTGGTAGTTGTGAGGTATTACATACCTGCCGGTAGTAAGTTCTACAAAAGCTAGTCCTATGAAATTAACTGTTCCTTCACCAATTCCGCTAATTTTTGATTTTATTGAATAGTCGATACTCTGGAAATTATCTGAATTTTGTTTCAATATTGAGAAATCTGCACCAGTATTTAGCAAAAATGTGAGGTTTATTTTTGTTTCCTCATTATACCCTTTACCCGTAAGGTGAAGGGTATATTAAAGTCGCTAAAATGTATGTAACAGGCAGAAGGAAGTTTTTTCGACCCCATAAAGTATATATTCTTGATCAGCATCAACAGCCAAGTCGATTGAGACATGTCCATCAGTCCGTCTGTCCGTATGAACACCTAGATCTCGGAGACTATAAGAGCTAGAGCTACCAAATTTGGTGTGAACATCCGTCTTATGCCTAGGCAGATCAAGTTTGTTTCAAATTTTAGCCACGCCCACTTCCGCCTCCGCAAATGAAAAAAAAAAACAATTTTTTAAATGAATTTTCTAGAGCTGTATTAAAGATATCGTATTTTTGTTTGGTAGACATAATTATATAGTCAAACTGCACACACTGACTATTTCCGACAATTTCGTTCAAATCGGACAATAAACATCGGCGATATAGCCATTTGCATTTTGTTCTGAATTGCCAAGGCGACATTGGCAGATAGGAAAGAGCGAGATAGCATGCGATCGCTGCTGCTGCATGTTAAAGGAAATTTTGTTTTGAATTGATTGCGACTTCGAGGGTGTTCGAACTTTTGTTTAGTGCCAACGCAAATTAAAAAAGTTTAAAATTTTTGCCACGCCCACTTCCGCCCCCGCAATTTAGAAAAAACGAATTACTAGAGCAGTTTTTATGGAACCACGTTCTTATTTGGCACACCCAACAATGCTCCAAAATGACCAAAATGCACCATCTGACCAAATTTAGTCGAAATCGTACAATGAATATCGAAGATATACGAATGTGCATTTTGAACTGAATTGTCAAGGCGACATTGGCTGGCAAGAGTGAGTGAGATAGCATGCGGTAGCTGTTGCTGCATGTTAAAAGAAATTGTGAATTAAGTTGATGCCGATCTTGATTTAATATAACAAGTCGGTACAGGGTATACTCAACGTCGGCAGGGACGACTTGCTTGCTTCATTTTAATTGGATTTTTAAAAAAGAAAATTTTTTCTTTTTCTCTTTTATGTGTGATTACTTTTTTCTTCATACGATGTTGTTTCTTTTTCTTTTTGTACGGAGTTGAAAATCTCGCTTTTTAGTGAGATATTTTTACGATTTTTACGATATTCTTAGCACTTTGCAGAATTTTTATTGTTCGTTTATTATAATCGTGTTTACGATATAATTCCCTTGGTACTTTGCAAAATTAATTAATTTGTTCGTTTTTGGAATTTTCATTCACTTTATACCACGATTGGGTGCCAATTAAGACATTTTATTGTTATTTTTTATTTGATTGTGAACATTTATATGTGTTCGGTTATTAATTGTTATTTATTGCAAGCCACAGTTTTGTGTGCTTGGAGTTTTGATTAAGACTAAACTTTAGGCTATAGACAAATTATATTTCTGCCTAGCCTGGAGAGTTTGCATAATTGCAAAAGTGCTGATCTTGCTGCATGTGCAAGATCTCGCATTACTTTTTTCGTTGCTTATCCAACGTTATGCAGGGCATAGCGTTGGAAGCGCTGATTCAGCGGATGGTTGGACGTTTGGGTTAACTTATATGGAGAATAGATTTTTAATAAATGTTTAGCATCTTTACAAAGATGATTTTTGTTTATAATGTTTAAAGAAATACATTCAAAAAATTTATGTTTTTAAATTTAAAAAGTCTTAAGGAATTTATATATTTCAAAGAATTTGTCAACAATTCCAAAGGATTGCTTGCTACTTTTTAAGCTTTACAGCACTTTTTTATTTTCTTTCGCTCTTTATTCGATGCTGTCTTTGTATTTCTAGATTGCTTGGCCCAATTTGCGTATACATTGCAGGTAATATTCCTTTTTGTTGATAAACGTTGCTTCGGTTCAAGGTATTTTCTCTATATGCCACAGTCATCATTCGGAATGCATCCGCAAAATTTGATACAATTTTGGATGATTGTTTGATACAACTAAAGTAATTGTTAAATAAAAATCGAGGACGAGGCAAAAAAAGTGCAAGCAAAGCAGCTGTCAACAGTTAAATATCTGCCTATGTGATTGACATAAGTATCAACATGACGCTCGAAATTCGAGCATGCGTAAACAGAAAAATTCAAAATTTGCGATACTTGGACAATTAGAAAATAAATAGTTCAAATCTGCTTGAACTGATTTTAAAAATACCGTGTGTTCACGCCAGAAAGGGTGATCAAAAGACGAAAGAGGACTTTTCCACTATCCCCGAACGGGCATCCTGGCACAAATATCAACATTGATATTTGGCAAAATTTCCCGATGTGATTCGAATTGACTAAGTTAGCTAGTTGACAAAATGCTGACACAATAAGTTGTCTGATCGATTGGTTTTGTCTGGTTTTCCTTCTGAGCGTGTTATTGAGAAAATTAGTCGCCTGAGCCTAAAACGTTTTATATACTTAAACTGGAAACGCCAAAGTCGGTGCCACCAAAATGTTACTCTATTTAGTCATTTAAAAATGGTTTGCCTCTATTTAAAGCATCGTTAGTGCTTTTTAGGAATGTATTTACCATTTACAAGTTACTATCGCTGCTTCATTAGAGATTTTCCTGCGATTGCTAAGCCAATAAAAGACATTCCAAAGTGAGATAAGCGTAAAGTAAGCGCTGGACAATCAAAGAAAATTCCGGTTCAGTTCGATTTAAAGCAAACCGAGACCCGAAAACGTCCTCTTGCGTACGGACGCATGGATTCGTTGAATAACTCTTGTGGTGATCAGTAGCAATTTTGTCAAAGAAATAAGTGCAAGAAAAAATAATAAATATATATATTAAGAAAATGAACAAGAGTCTCAGGAGAATAAAAAGTCCCAGTGCAAGGAATGGACCGAGTGTCAGGAGCAGCTATTGGATACCAGTTTGAGTGAAATAACGATTGTCGGGTTAGTTGGCCATGAGGCCCCCAAGTGTTCCCCTCCCCGATGTCCGAGTTATACCCTAATCGATCGATTGCTGTATTCCTGGGCCATTCAATTGTAGTGTTGTTATAAGTCAATGTCCGGGTTATACCCTAATTGACTTAAATTCATGTCCTCCTTTTGTTATTGTTCATTGTATTTATTGTACGTGTATGCCTCCCTCTTCCTCTTCTTCTTTCCTTCTCTGTGTAATTATTTGCGATATATAACATCAGTAATACTAACATTCTGTTTGCTGCTCATACAAATCTCAGGTCTCGGCAATCTTTTACAAATATTCTGTAAAGAGGCCCTAGGGAGTCTGAGATATGTCCCTCAGCTGAGAAAAACTTACTTACAATGATTTCCTGAACACTGAAAGAACGGAAATAAACTTTGGCCACTTATGAGCGTAAATTGTTAGCCACTGTTAAGTACCAAGAATCTTATTCTTATACTACTCGGAAGAAATACAATGACCATCATACAATTGTCGGATAGAGAAGTGCTAATTAAATGCACTGGTAGTTGAATAAAATATCAATACATACATGAGTAATAAACCAATAGATAAAATGCATGGCCCCGAAACTTGAATCGGAGATAAGAGACTGAGTTAAGGTAACGCAAAAAACACAAATAGCAAAATAAACTCAGACCATGTAAGACAGGCACGAAGTCCAAGGCTGTCGGTTTGAGGTCATAGAGAGTTTAGTAGACTTTGAACAATAAGCGTTACCGGTCAGTGGAGAGACAAATTCCAGGTCCACTTAAGTGAAACGAAACAGAAAAAGACGACAATATAACGGAGATGTTAAACAAAATAACAAGAATGCAGGGAATGCCGGAGAATCGATGTCTATTGTAAAGATAGCTAACCGTGCAAAACAGTGACAAACTTATGCATGTGAAGACCACCAATCAATATTGCAAAAGATTAGCAATGTAGAGAAAACTGTAAGAGAATTTCGGGTGCGTTTTTTTCTGCGGTCTGTAATTTTAAACCTATTGCATAAATTGGACCCGAAGTGTTAAGTTTGCATCCGGAACTCTTAAATGTTGTGGCGTCATAGCACCACATAAACTTTGCCACGCGTTAGCAACACGTAACCCTTTCTGCGTTAAAGAACGTTCAGACATCTCAGGTTATACAAAACCTTATTGTACACCCTTTGCACTTAGACCGGTCGATGCAAGTATTGGTATTCGTTGATAGTCGAGCCATTTTAATTATATTACGCCATCAATTTCTAACAAAATACTCTTTAACATACAGCACAGCGAATGCTATCTCACTTTTTCTTAACAGCCATTGTTGAACTTGCCGTTTCAGCACAAAACATAGATGGGTATAAATTCGATATTTGTTGTCCGATTTCAACCAAATTCAAGCACCTGGTGCATTTTGGCTATATTATTAGGTGTGTCAATCCTTAATATAGCTCCAGTAATTCGTTTTTTTTTTAATTAGTGGGCGTGGCAAAAACTTAAATGAAACTTGATCTGCCTATGCGTTAGACGAATTTGCAAACCAAATTTGGTAGCCCAAGCTCTTATAGTCTCCAAGATCAAGGTGTTCATACGGATGGACGGACAGATGGACAAACAGAAGAACATATCTTAAACGACTCGGCCAGTGTTGGTGATCAATATTATATGTTTTTTATGGGGTCAGAATTTTATATTTCTGCCTGTTACATATATTTTGACATATCCACAAGCTCTGGAGTACCCATTCAGGCTAAAGTAAAAATAAAACAGTTACTAAAAACCAAGAAAGTTTGCGGAGTATGTTGGCTCTTTACCGCTATAGCAAAAATTTGTCACCTTGGTAAAAAGAATATACATAATTATAATGATTTAAATTTCAATTTTTTGCTAACAAAATAGAACACGGACTATCTTTCCTTTCTAATCATATTTATTAAAATAAAATTGGCTCGCAATATTGATTTGGTTCTTATTTAATGCATTTCCTGAAGAATTAAGATATTTTGGTCTGGAATTTTTATATTGCAATCTGAGTCTCAGGAAATTTTTGATTTTGATATTAATGATTCAAATCTGGGCCTCCGACTAGATTCCAGTCTTTGCCCACTACTGTCACTGTCAACCAGGTCTCCTGTCAATTGTGTGGCAGAGAGAACCATCCGATCCGCAAGTGCCCAAAATTCACAGATATGCCCGTGCAAGCACGAGTTGCGGAAATTAAACATTTAAAGTTATGTCTCAATTGCTTTGCACCACAGCCGAATCCCATGCATGCGCCTTGATAAACACCGGGTCTGAAGGAATATTCCTGTCCAAGAGGATGTTCGATCTGGTAAGACTCCGGTTCCGTGTCACTGATGCTGAAATTAGTGGCATCTCCAATCGTGTTGCCGTCAGCGCTCACAAAATATGCGAACTAAAGATCTCTACTCTTAGAGATCCTTCCAAGCATGTTTCGTACACGCTTTCGTCTTGCCCAACCTTCCTAGCGCGATTCCGTCCTGCCCGGTTTCCAAAAAAATACGCCAGAAAGGGTGACCAGCATTGAAAAGGAGAGGGCTTTTGCCACTATCCCCAAACGGGCACACTGACACAATTTTTAAGCAAGTTCTAAGGAAAACTCCATCTTGAGAAGTTGGCTTTTTCCTCTTGCGTGTATTTGCTGCGCATCTGACAATCTTTCTTGGCCCCATTCAATACGTTTTCCTATAACCGATAACGCCTTATGATGAATAACAAAATATCGTGTTTGATATATCATAAGAACTAAACTTTTTCACTTTTACTATATTACTGCTTCTGCCACTGCTGGAACACGTCTTGTTGTTCGTTTGCATATTTATTACTGCCGTTTCAACGGCTTAAAAGAAAACAAAATTAAGAAATAGGCGTCTGACCGGTGCCGGCGAATTTCACAATATTCAAGGAAATTTCAAATACATGCTTATAGGGAAAAAGAGTACATTTTAGACTATTCTAGAAAGAGAGGCATTTGGTTCCTCAACATCCCGGCCTTCGGGAAACACTGTTTCTGAAAATGGTAGCGGTGCAATCTTCGTGATCGGACGAGTCATCTCGCCTGTGTTTGTTTGAAGCTGTACTGCTCGTATAAGGCCATCTTCTCCTGAAAACACCTGAGTTACTCGTCCTAAGTGCCAAATTGAGGGAGGTGCGTTTGACTCCTTGATTATTACCACGCTTTCATGCGATACGTTTGGGCCTTAGAAAAACATTTCAGGCGTTGCTGCAGCGAGGTCAAATACTCCTGTTGCCAACGCTTCCAAAAATCCCTGCTCACCGAGGACCCTTGAAACGATGTTGTTATGCTTGTCAGATGTGCGAAGTTGTGCCATTTCATCCAAAGTGCGTTTTGCACCAACAAAGGTGCGACCATTATCGTTAAACATTTCTGAGCATTTCCCGCGTCGAGCCATAAATCGTTTTAATGCCGCCAAGAATGTGTCTGTGCTCAGATCAGTTGCCAATTCCAAGTGAATTGCGGAGGTCTCCATACAAACAAACAGACAGATATAAGCCTTTTGCTTGTGAGTGTACGGCCCTTATGGGCCTTAAGCAAAATGGGACCCGCGTAATCACATTCAGTGTGTTCAAAAGGAAAAGCTTGTCGAACACGAACAGCAGGCAAGGTTGCCATAAATTGATTTGCAGTATGGTGTATTTACCTGAAGCAATTCAGGCTCTCATGACTAATTCGTCGCAGTAGATTTCGTGCGCCAAATATCCAATGTTTTTGGCGGGGGGTTACAAACATTGCCGAAACTCCAGGATGTAGGTTGATGCGATGATCGTGCTGTAATAGCAGCTCAACGAACCGATGATGCTTCGGTAAAACAACCGGATGTTTGGCATCGGCGGGCAGGTCGGATCTCTTTTGATGTCCTCCCACACGATGCAATATTCGTCGACAAAGGGATCTAGCTTGCGTAACTTTGATTTGCAGCAGCAACTGTCTGTCAACGTTGAATTGGTTCTGCTCCTGGCGCAGACAGAGTGTCCTTGCATTATTGATTTTATCATATGTCAGAGGCCCCAAGTGGCTCTGATCACCACCAGTTACCAATATCCTTGGTGTCTGTCATCACTGCGATTGTCCTAAACTCCAGTTCTACTGCTGGATCCGTGATTGAGCAGCAATGTTGTGATCTCTGTAGTATGGCCGAATATTGATGCTCGTCGTGCAGCCAAGATGAACCATTCCACCATAAATCGAATTTGAGCAGCTCACTGCTAGGCAAGGCTGCGAGGCGAGCATGCCTCGAGATGCACAATCCGCTGGATTCTCTTTTGTGCTCACATGTCTCCAAGCACTACGAGGAATCGTTTTCAGAACTTCCGCAGTGCGGTTGGCAACAAAGGTTTTTAGCTTATGCGGTTGGTTAGAAAGCCATGAAAGTACGATGGTAGAGTCGCACCATACGTATATTTTAACTACTTTCTGGCGCAGGCTAGACCTTATCGATTGAACAAGCCGAGATAACAGTATAGCTCCACATAGCTCGAGACGAGGTAAAGATTTCTGCCTTAAAGGACAGACTCTCGTTTTTGCATCAATAAGCGGTACTCCTATGCTACCATCCATATGTGTTACTCGGTTGTAGACGACAGCAGAGTCAGCCTTTAGCGAAGCGTCTGAAAATGCGTGTAATTCAATTTCCTCGATGTTGTCATCAATAAAACGTGGTAATTTCAGTTGGTTGATTACAAGGATATCCTTGCGAAATGTTTGCCAGGACAGAGCTTGCTTCATGGGGAGCTTAGAGTCCCAATCCAGATCTAGCAACCATAATTCCTGGAGCAGAATCTTAAATTGAACCACCACTGGAGCCAGAATTCCCAGTGGATCAAAAGTGTGTGCCGTGTCTGAAAGAACTTGTTGTTTGGTGCAGCTTGCATTCTCCATTAAGGAAACCTTGTACGTCAGTACACCTTCTCTTGGGTGCCAATGCAGCCCAATTACCTTTATAGTAAACCTTGAGATATCAATTTCGTTGCTTTGTGTGTTATCGATTTAATTGCTATTCGATACCAATTTACTTAGATCCTACTGTGCTCACGCCATAAGTAAAATTAACTCCTCCTTTACGCTGATAAGTTCTTGCTCATTCATTGCTTCTGTAAAAACATCATCGACGTTGAAATTTTCCAGGAGTACCCTAGCCGCTGTTGGAAACTCGTACTTGTGATCAATAGCTAGCTGCTCCAGTACTCTGACTGCCAGGAATGGTGCGCAGGCAGTCCCATACGTGACAGTACATAATTTAAAATGCTTTAATAGTGGGTGATTCTATATTTTGACTATTGTCAATCCATTCACGTCTGGTGGTCTCATTAACCTTTACGATGAACAAATATATCAGCCAACAATCTCGTCTAGTTTGCCCAGATGCATCTAGGGCCCGAACTATGTACATCACCGGCACCACTTGTCAGTGCGCGGAGTGATGACGAGTTGTAACCAACAACTTACGGCAAATTAGTGAATTCATCCAGCAGAAAATTTACCAAATAACGCAGCATTTCATAGCTTCTCCAACAAGGCATGACTTGAAATGGTGAAACTTCTGTATGTTTGTTAAGGGGTTATATCTACTTGCAAGCCCAAAAAAACGTGCTTTTTTGAAAATTTTTTCTGACGATACTGTTTATTGAGGGAATATAGAAAATATTTGATCATATAGGAAATTTTATCAACTTTGAGAATCCGTTATGTTTTACAAAATATATGGGAAGGCGTGACTCCTACAGGACATCTCCTGGAGGTCCTCCGAAAAATGGTGTCTTGCGGTGAGCAGGATATCTCTGGTCCTGATTATCCGAATTGCAAAAATCCAAAAGATTTGTAAAGAGAATAGATGAATACAGGTAATGATCGAAGGATTAGTCAAAATTTCAATTTTTAACAAAATGGCGGCTTCTTAAAAAAAAAATCGTTTTTTTCGAAAATTTTTTGACTTTGAAGTTGCTTAAAAAATCGAAATAATTTTCAGAATCCTTTTTCCTTCGATCATTACCTGGCAAAAATATCTAAGCATATCGTGTGAAAATTTCAATACAATCGGTTGAGCCGATTCCAAGGAATCTTGCTCACCGACTTTGAAAACATAGTTTCGAGAAAAACGCTGTTAAAGTTTACAGAACTGTTAAATCTAAGTTAAAACGCGCGTATGCGTCTTCACATATTAGCTAATTTCTTTGAAACTAATTGCCGGATCGATGTGAAATTTTTACACTATATTTTTAAATATATGTTCATTCAATATATGCAAAAAAAAAATTTTAATTTTTTTGAAAATTACAAGTAGATATAACCCCTTAAAGTTTCCTGTCTGTGGAATGGACCTTTCATAGAGTGGTGGATACAACAATCCACCAAAGGGCTTGATGTGAGTCTTAGGTAGTTCACAATCTCTTGCTTGTGGCACTGTGGCGGACTGTAAGCCTGATGACGACGCTTGATTAACTTGTGGCAGCAGCTGACCTCGTTGCAATTCTAGCTGTTGCTGCAGAGCTTCGGGTTGAGTTCTTGATTCCTCTCGTTGCAATTCTAGCTGTTGTTGCAGAACCTCTCGTTGCATTTTTAATTGTTGCTCCATATGCTTCTACATTTGCTGTTGGTGGTAATGCATTTGTTGAAGAATTCCTTGGCCAACCGATCCCTCATTACTAGTGGCGCCACACTCTTCTTGTTGCAAATTTACTCCTTAAAGCTTTGAGGCGAGTTATTGCAACTTCGTATTTATCCTCAAAAGCTCCGTAGTCAACCGTTGGGTCCACATAACCCGGAATTTCCTCATATTTAATTAATTCGTCACCAAGACTGCCGAACTCCTTCCATGCATTGGTCAAAATATCCTACTTAGTGTCGACAGTGTAGATGTCGATTTCACTTGGCGCATTCTCAGCGAATCCATGTGCCTTGGTAATTGATGTCTTTAATCTTCCTCTGGCCTTGGTTAAAGCCTTTAATTGTTCCATTATGAACAAAAATAATAAAATGTGCTTATTGGCAGCCAAAAATACACGCGCTTTTTCTTAGAGATGTGCACACACACGATCTCACTATCGATATTCGATATCACCCCAGTGCACAGTGGTTGCGCCCATAGGCCAAAAATCAAAAAGTCCATCAAAACATATTTTGACAAAATGTACACAAATCGTCTCTTAAATGTCCACACTTCTTGATGGCGAACTGGATTTTTCTGGAAATAGAACGGGACTTTCTAAAAATAGCATTGAAAGCTTGAACACGTGTTGATTTTTGCAAGAATGCTGCGCGTTGCATTCGTTTTGTAAAGCGAAAAGCGCATTTCAAAGTGATTAAGCGATTGAGTGAGAGGTCCCAAATTATTAATAAAAAATTAATTTTGAATATAAAGTTATTTAGTTTAACAAATTCTAATTGTGAAATTAATTGGATCAAAATATATTTTTTGCGAATTTTTTATTGATTTAACCTTTTTTGTTTATTTTGTGTACGTGCTTTTTATGTTTACATAAAGTTTTAGTTGTGTTCCCCCCTGATCACCCGACTGTTATTGGTATCATTGTATTCCTCAACGCTTTAAGGTAATAAACATGGAAAGTTTGGCTGCAGATAGTTGCCGATGCGATTGTACTCAAACATAATTTAAAGTTGTCTTACTGTAATTCAAACTCAAAAATGCAACACAATCAGCAGCTCTTCCTATGTTTTTCCAATTTTTTCTTTGTGATGTTGACCTTGTAATGTTGTTTTTGTCATTTCTGTTTGTGTTTGTATCAATATTTTGCTTGTTTTATTTTTTGTAATTTGTACCTTCTTTTGCACCTTTTTGTTGATTTTGGTTTAACAGGCGCTTCTCAAAATTGTGTTTTTTTACGCATGCATATATTTGAGCTTTAGTCTACAGAAAAAGGCATAAATGAGGAAAAATCTGAGAGTGTACTTAATTTGACAGAGGATAGCATCAAAAATAACGGCGACGAAGTCGACAGAATTGTGTTTTACAAGTGTATTGATTACATTTGCAAAAAAATAAGTCTTTATTGGGTTAAGTACAAGCGTACTAAGAAATCTTTTATAAAATATGAATCCGATTGGGTGAACTTTAAGAAAAGTATTACAGTGAAGCCCAGCTGTCTTCCTCAACAAATGAATCCGGGCAATAACCGTGGCCGCCCCAAGATTGATTTTACTGAGTCATCAAAAAGTATGAAACGTCGCCGGATTGCCGTGCTACAAAAACACGATGAGTCTTCCGCTAATGTTTTGCGCTCATCTGATTTTGAAACGAATGATAAGCCAAACGAGGCAAATATTGAAAAGGTTTTGTCGCTTTTAGTGGACACTGGATTATCGAAACACCAATACCAGCTTATTCGGTCATTCATAAATTGTGAAGCCACTTACAATTTAGTTACGAGAAAATTCTCAAATTTAAAACTTAAAGATATCCCGACAACATCACGGTTGATGAAGTATATGCAGAAGTCGAACTGCAAAGTCTTCTCGACAACACAGCTTCAAGCAATTTTAATTTCGGATTATCGGATTGATAAGCCAAGGGATGGGGGCAGACGAAATTCCAACGATGGAAACACAGCCAGAAAATTTTTCAGCAATCCCAGCTTGTCCCCTAAAATTACAGGCATCGATGAAAAATTAATAACCCTATGCGCAACGCTCTTACAAGCCTTATTATCAGGATATTCTATAAATGTAAAAAAGTTCGAAACCTACGCATTGGAGACGGCTAAGCTATTAGTGAAGACATATCCATAGTACCATCTTCCAGCAACTATACATAAAGTTTTGGTTCATGGACCGAAGGTAATAGAGCAAGCATTATTGGTTTCGATTGGGGAACTCTCCGAAGAAGCTGCAGAATCAAACAATAAAGAAATAAAAAAGTGTCGGCTGCATACTCGGAAAATGTCACGCGCGTTAACTAATACAGGCTTAATAAAAAATCTTTTAAGATCAGATCCCTTTATAACAGGTCAACGAGCATTATTAAAGCGAGACAAATCGACACTTCTATCTTCAACATGTGATTTATTAGATGATACACGTTAGAGGTCTGCATGAATGCATTCACTTCCGACACCATAGAACTGTACAGTAGTTAAGTGTTCTCAAAAATATTATATATACTAATATAAAACAGGAAATAATTCACAATATTTTTAAAACATTTTTTTTAGAATTTTCATGAAAGTTTCATTGCGATATCACCACTAGAAGTATTTTTGGCCGCCGCTCGGGACACAAACAATTATCGATTAATTGTTCGGCGTCAATCCACGATTGACAATTAATAAAAATTATTATTATAATAACAAATGAGCAATAAATAACAATGCCCAACGATCCGACTCGAAGGACCAAATTATAATGAATAACAAATATATTAGATATATCATAAGAACTAAACTTTATTTTTCACTTTTACTATATTACTGCTTCTGCCACTGCTGGAACACGTCTTGATCGTTCGTTATCATACTTATTACTGCCGTTTCGACGGCTCAAAAGAGAACAAAATTAGGAAATATACACCTTACATTGTTTGTGGCCCGGTCCGTGTATTACTTATACATAAATAAAACTGGCCTGTGGATAAATCGAAGTTGCCACGCGTTAATAATTCTCCTACATCGCAGTTGGGTAATAGAATTGGTCACTAAACTCATCAGAGGCTTCGCCCTACTACTTTCATTGGTCCTTCGACCCGGATATCCTTCAACACGCCCCAGCTTCCCATCGGTGGAGAATCTGATAAGTAGTAACATTCTTATTGTCATTCCATTTATTCATATACATACACATACATACATACCTGTAGTGTCTGTCTGACCAGCAGTTCGGATTCCGGAAGAGGCGCAACACTGTTAACGCAATTAACACCGTCGTGCACACAGCCAGAAAAGCCATAGAAGGAGAGCGGTGGAAAGGTGGGGGCAAACAATACTGCCTTATAACCACTCTAGACGTCCGCAATGCATTTAACTCGGCTAGTTGGCCAGCCATAGTGGATTCACTTAGACGCCTGGGCATCTCGGAGTATATCATCAACCTGGTATACAGCTACCTTGAAGACCGAGTGCTGCTCTACGACACAGCCAATGGTCAGGAAAAGTACAACATCACAGGAGGTGTCCCACAAGGATCGGTGCTCGGACCGACGCTATGGAACGTGATGTACGATGCTGTGCTCCGTCTTAGTATGCCAGACAATACACGTGTCATAGGATTTGCCGACGACATTGCAATAGTCGCAGTGGCCAAGGAGCTCGTCGACGCAGAGACAAAAACCAACACAGCGGTACAGGAAATAGTTACCTGGATGGATGAAAACTCGCTCGCACTGGCGGCCCACAAAACAGAGGCAGTGCTCGTTAGCAGCAGAAAGAGAGTGGAAACAGCAACAATAAATGTTGCAGGCTGCACGATACACTCCAAGCCTGCTATTAAGTACCTAGGAGTTATGCTTGACCACAGGCTAACTTTCAAGCATCATCTACTGTATGCGGCAGAAAAGGCATCCCGAGCAACCACATCGCTGGCAAGGATAATGGCCAACCATGGAGGCCCACGACAGAAAAGTAGGCAACTGATAACCACTGTGGTGCGGTCTATTTTGCTCTACGCGGCAGCAATATGGGCCCCAGCAATGACCATACAATCATACAGCCGTGGCTGTAGGTCGGCATATCGTACCTGTGCACTAAGAGTGATCTGTGCGTTCCGAACGGTGTCTGAAGATGCTGCCCTGGTGCTCTCCGGCATGGCTCCACTAGACATCCTAGCAAATGAAGCACATAGCAAAGATGCTAAAGGGGTAAAAAACGAGAGAGTGTTGGCAATGTGGCAGGACAGATGGCTGCACGCACAAAATGGCAGCTGGACGAGACGACTTATACCAGATATTCGTCCATGGCTAAAGCGTCCACTTGGCCTGACGGACTTCTATCTGACACAGATACTGACGGGACATGGGTGTTTTAAATCTTATTTGCACAGATTTGGACACGAGACGGACCCTTTTTGCACACACTGTGCAGGGGTAATAGAAGACGCGGAGCATGTCCTTTTTGTCTGTCCCCGATTTTCTGCTGAACGGATAGAGCTAAGCCTAGGCATTGGGAGGCCATTTATAGTCAATGACTTTGTGGATATCCTACTTAGCTCGCACAACAATTGGCTAGCAGTTAGGCACATATCTGCAGTAATCATACAATCCTTGCGTCGCGCTGAACGACAGCGCAATCAGACTTCACACTCTAGATAGTTTCTAGACGGGGCTTTTAAGCCGCTCCCCCTCGCGAAGTAGTACTTTATGCGTTGGTTCCGCGAGAAAGAGGGACACGGAGAATAGGCAGGGTGTTTAGCGGGTGAGGTGAATTAACCAATTCGATACCAAGTCCCGCACTTTAAGGCTTTCAATGCTTCCCCTCGCTTTAAAAAAAAAAAAAAAAAAAAAAAAAAAAATACCTGTAGTGATAAGTTTCCCGCTTTTTCCATAGTGACTTTTCATTCGACATTGTATGGATATTCCATTGTGCATGTGATCTCTTTTTATCTCTTCAGCTTATCCTAACATTTTATGTCCATTTTCTCATCTTTTATTTTAATTACCTTCCATTCGCGATCCACATATCCATCTACATACACACATATATAAGTGCATAAAAGTGAGTGCAAGTGCAATCTAAGAAAATAAAATTAAAGTGCTTTAGCTTTCGTCCTCGGCCCAAGATCACTAACCAACTCACCGGTAAATAACTTGGCCATAATTCCGACCAGTGCTCTGACGCTGCAGACATAAAAAAAAATGAATTAATTCGCGATTTTCAATTCAACTCATATACATATATGCATATGCGCCCACACTAACATACATATATCCAAATACACATACATACATCTTTTCAAGTGTGGTTTAGACTTAAGTCTCTTTGCTCCGCCTTGCTGTTGCCTTATACCTGTGACAAGGCATCTGAAATTAAAAACAAATAGCTAGCGTGGAGCGCAAGGAGCCGGTCTACCCAGGGGGATCATCAGTTTTGGGCTTCCTGGTGGCGCTGCAGTGGCCACAGAATGTTTCTCTTTTGTTTTGGAGTCACCCACCTGACGAGCGCCTGGAGTACTGAAGGGGGCGCGAGCGATACCAGCCTTTCTCTCTCCACTTTCTCCACTTATTTTTTGGCGCCTCTCACCTCTACACTTTCACTGGGTAAAAACTTTGCTCTTATCTAAGTAGTTTAGTTCTCTGCCGCTTGTTCTTCTTCTTCTAATTGCCACTGAACAGCTGCTCGCACCAGTGTTGTAAAGTAGGCGTTGTAAACTTCAGTTTTCCCGTGATCCTAAGCAATTTTATAACTTCGTTAACGCCAAACGTAAGGTAGCAGTGCACCCGTCCTACGATGATCAGGCCATTGCCGA
Organism: Drosophila austrosaltans; assembly: GCA_035045865.1. NCBI lineage: Eukaryota > Metazoa > Arthropoda > Insecta > Diptera > Drosophilidae > Drosophila > Drosophila austrosaltans. Next base: position 6,664,781 of record JAWNOQ010000073.1, on the reverse strand, counting down.
TTTGTTTGCTGATTTTTTCAAAACAACCTAATCCTCCAAAGAGCATTGAGCTAACTTTTCATATCCCTATCAGTTGAAAAGGTCTAATTGCGTCCTTAATCCTGTGATCGATGAAAGTTCGCTTCTCAGTGTGCTTACTTTAGTGAAGCCCGTTTACTCACCAGGACCTGATGGGATACCTCGTTGTGTACTCAGGTTTTGCGCTGAGACTTTGATTTCCCCAATTCTTAAGTTATTGTGATCATATAGTGTATACAAAGGTCGCTACATCTCTAAACCACTTAAGAAGGCACGCAATGCATGTGCATATGCATAGTCATCAAAATATACTATTCTACACTCTAGAACGCAAGGCAAGCATACTTGCCTTATTGAACTATTTTGTAGCATAAGCATATATTCACGCCAGAAAGGGTGACCAGCAGGGGAAAGAAGAGGGTTTTTGCCACTATCCCCGAACGGGCACACTGATATCATTATTAAGCAAGTTACATGGAAAACTCCATCTTAAAAAGTTGTGGTTTTTCCACCCCGGTATACTCTTGCTTCGCATCCGAGATATTTCTTAAACATACGAAAAGTAATTTCTATTCGATAACTCCTTATGTTGGTTGTGACCCGGTCCGTGTATTGCTTTACAATAAACTTGGCCTGTGTTAAATCGAGTTAACGCGCGTTTTAATTCACTCCACACCTGGGTAATAAGAATTGGGCTCTACCCTCTTAGAAGACTCCGCCCCTCTACAATCATTGGTCCTTCGAGCCGGATATCCTTCCACATGCCCCAGCTTCGCATCGGTGAAGAATCTGATAAGTAGAAACATTCTTATTGCCATTCCATTTGTTCACCAATACATACACATACATACTTACCTGCAGAAAAATTTCGCACTATTTTCCATAGCGACTTTTCACTTTAATTAGTGTGGACATTCCATTGTATTTAATTTATCTATCCTGATTTAGTAGCTTATCCTAGCAATTTCTTTGCATTTTTTATTGTTTCCAATTCCAACAAAATTATCTACATACATACAAATGCATACGTGAGTGCAACTGCAAGCTGAAAATCAAAAGTGCATTAGTTTTCCATGTTTTGACAAATTTTATTAAACCGATCTTACCTGTAAATGGTCACTAACTCCAACAAATGCTGCGCCGCTCCAGAAACTCAAAAAAAAAATCTAATCGAAAGTTCTTATTTAAAACATACATTTGTATATGCATATGCCCCCCCACACTTGCATATGTATAAGTTATCATATAAAGCTTCAACTTCAACAGGTCTACATAAGAGAGGCTTTAAAGGTATCACTGGAGGCTTTGGCCCTACAAAACTTTTCCCAGCTGATAACACAGAGCTTCAAACTCCACGTGGTTGCTGACGTGGAGTCTGCTGATTGGCGAAGGGCAAGCTTTAGTTCTTGGAGTCGATCGTGCCAACTGCAGTATCAATTGGAACTCACCCAAGACCAACACGCCTAAGCGGTTGTTTATAAAATTGAATAATCCTAATAAATGTAAATTGTGGACCAGCCTCTTAAGGCATCCACATTATAAAAATAATAATTGGCGCCCAACGGAAAAACCCAAAGGGAAAACCCAACGGAAAAATTGACGGAAAAACCAACGGGAAACACATAAGTAAAAACCTACACCAACAGAAAACCTGGCACTGACGCAACTGTGCGATTCTTCTTTGCTTGAACTTGAAAACGTTTTTCAAAAATTAACTTTAAATGAGAATTGGCCTAAAAATGAATGCAGATCAAGTAAAATTGTTGGTAGGAGAAGCTGTTGAAAATGCACGAAGAGAATTTGAAGCCGAATTAAACAATATAAAAAATCAGATTAATGGTATATCTAATAAACCGGCAGCAAAAAAGTGGGAAAAAGTAAAAATTGTTCCAGGAATAAAATGTGAAGAAACGCTTGATGCTGTGAAAACTCTTTCCGATTTTTCTGGGCAACCCGGTACATATGTGTCTTGGCGCGACGCGACGCATAATGTGTATGAGATTTTCAAAGAGTTTGATGGAAGCTCACGCCACTTTCAGGCGGTAACAATAATAAGAAATAAAATTAGGGGTGCTGCTGACGGTGTGTTGTCATCTTTTAGTACAGTGCTTGCTAGGTTGGATTTCACTTACCCGAATAAGCGTCCGACTTACCTAGTTGAACAGGAACTGTCAACATTAAGACAGGGAACAATGACAATCCTTGAGTTTTATGACGAGATAGAAAAAAAAACTTACGCTATTAACTAATAGGACTATTATGACTTACGAAGAAGATATTGCTGACGAATTAATGAAAAACATAGGGGCGACGCATTAAGGGTTTTCGTATCAGGATTAAAAAAGCCCCTATGCGATATAGTATTTGCATCTAGACCTTCTGATTTGCCATGCGCACTGGCACTAGCAGAAAAAGTCGGGGCAAATCATGAACGGTATACTTTTGCTTCGCATTTTTCTAATGGCTATACGGAATCGGCTGTAGGGAACAGGCAACCAACACAAAGAATTACTAACACAGATTCAGTAACAGAACCCTCATTTATCTAACAGGCAAACGACTTTAGTTAGTGACGCAAATGCCGCTGTAGCACATACCAGTAAGACCATAGCTGATAACCAGGTATTGCAAAAAAGTAACGTCACGCCGGGTATCACTCAATCTTTGGGCGAACCAATGGATGTTGATCCTTCTATGTCCCGTTTTAGGCAAAACACCGTATACCCAAGTCGAGGTCAATCGGGCAGACATTTTAATAATCCGGCTGATCGTCAAAGTTTTAGGACTAATCGAATTAATCATCTGTACGAGGAATACCCTGATCCTGACGATGCATACAACGATCGTGGTGCGCAGGAAGTGGCAGAGATTGAAGAAGATCAGATTAATTTTTTAGAGGCAGTTCCCTCCTGCCATGGATATCTAGATATGTAGGGGGAAAAGAGGTAAAGCTGCTACTCGATACGGGAGCATCGAGAAGCTATATTACACCATTGCCTATGCTAAAAGGTATTCGACAGGTAGATAAACATTTTTCTGTTAAATCTATACACGGAACTACAATTATAACTCATAAATGTAAAATAAACTTATTTGGTGTAACTTCCGATTTTTTTGTTCTCCCAAATCTTACATCTTTTGATGGCGTAATAGGGCTCGATTTATTAAAAAAAGTTAACGCGACTTTGAATTTCAAAACTAAACTAATCACTCATGATAATGGTAGTGAAGCTATACAGTTTCTGGTAGGCCAAGATGTTAGTCATTTGCAGATACGATCTGAGGCAGTGCCGTTTGCCATTAAGGAGCTATTTTATGAAATGGTAAAGAAAAACTCCGGAGTTTTTGCAGATCCCAATGAAAAGTTTCCTTACAATACTAATATTATGGCAACAATCCGAACACGTGATGAGGAGCCAATATATTCTAAATTGTATCCGTACCCTATGAGTGTTAAATCGTTTGTAAACAACGAAATAAAACTGCTGCTTAATGATGGGATTATTAGACCATACAATAATCCTATATGGGTGGTAGACAAAAAAGGTTTTGATGAAAACGGAGTCAGAAAATAGCGAAAACTATTGAAGATTCATACCCTATTCCAAACATCGAGGTTATCATGTCCAATCTGGCGGCATCGAGCTGGCAGAGCAGGATAGAGAAAAAACAGCTTTTTCGGTTAGCAGTGGAAAATTTGAGTTTCGCCAACTTTCTTTCTTCTTTCTTCCAGTGTGTTTCAAAGAGCGATTGATGATGTTCTGCGGGAACATATCGGGAAGTATTGCTTTGTGTATATTGACGACGTTATAATTTTCTCAAAAACAATGGAGGAACATTTCAATTATGTAGAGTTAATCCTATCAAGCCTTTTTGCTTCAAACATGAGAATATCACCAGAGAAATCCAAATTTTTTGAAGAAGAGGTCGAGTATCTGGGCTTTATAGTTAATCGTAGTGGAATTAAAACTTGTCCCAAAAAGCAATCAAAGTCTTTCCTGAACCATGTTCGCTAAAATCTCTGCGCTCCTTTTTAGGATTGTCCGGCTACTACAGGCGATTTATAAGGGACTACTCGAAGATTGCTAAACCTTTAACAAGTATTCTTAGGGGCGAAAATGGTAGTGTCCCAGCGTCACAGTCAAAAAAATTGTAATTTCATTAGACGAGAGTCAACGAGAAGCGTTTAATAAACTAAAGCAAATTTTGATCTCAGAGGAGGTTGTGCTGTCGTATCCAAATTTTGAGCTTACAACGGACCCGTCTTCAAATGCGTTGGGAGCAGTTTTGTCTCAAGATGGTCGTCCTGTCACGATGATTTCAAGAACCCTACAAAAAGCAGAAGAGCGTTATGCGACCAACGAGAGAGAGTTGCTTGCTATTATTTGGGCTCTCAAAACATTAAGGAATTACCTTTATGGAGTAAAAGGCCACAAGATTTATACGGATTACAAGCCCCTCACTTATGCCATATCGGATCGAAATCCGAATTCAAAAATGCAAAGATGGAAAGCATTTATTGAAGAGTACGATGCCACATTTCTTCTTAAGCCTGGTTAAGAAAATTTAGCCAGTATTTAAATAATACTGAAGAAGATCTCACTTCGGACATAGCAACAGTTCATAGCGCGGGATCATATTCAAATACTATAGAGTCCGTTTCTAGACCAGTTAATTGTTACGCCAACCAAATAATTCTTGAATTCGGAAAGTCTCCCTCTAAAAAAACTTCAATTCTGTTTGGCAAAAAAATAAGACATTTTATCGTTTTCACCGATTTTCAAAGCTCAATTAACACTATGCAACACTGCGTAAAGTTGGGAGTTGTTAATGTAATTAAGTGTGAATTGTCTGTACTTGGCAAGATTCAGAATCAGCTAGTTTAGCTTTTTCCCAAAACTAGTTTTCGACACACCGAACATATGGTTACTGATGTTTTTAATCCAAATGAGCAACTCGAAATTATTAATCAAGAACATAATAGGGCTCATAGGGCTCCGCAAGGAAATATAAAGCAAATTATTCGAGATTATTTTTTTCCTAAAATGGAGAAAAAGGCAAAGGAAGTTGCTTTAAACTGTAGGATTTGTTTGCAGGCAAAGTACGCTAGACATCCAGCAAAGCATCCCATATGCGAGACTCCTATTCCATCTTATGTGGGAGAACTTTTGCATGTTGATATGTATTCTACAGACTCAACGTACTTTCTCACATGCGTAGACAAGTTATCCAAGTTCGCAATAGTGCAGAAAATAGCATCTCGTACAATATCTATATATATAAAAGAAAGTCGTGTTAGTTACACCACTTATAACTCAAGAACGGCAGAACAGATTTGGCTGAAAATTGTTAGGGGGGTAGCTTAGAGCCAGAAGATGGACATAGGATACTTTTTAACCCGTTCGACAGCGTTCCTGTTTGTCTTGACATTAAGAAATAAATAAAATATTTTGGAACAAAGTTTGCCGGATTAGTTATGTCATCGATGAACTCAATTTGATATTTGTAAGAATTCAATATTAAAACTATTTCTATTAAATTAATAATTATACTTGGAATGCTTCATCCAAGAATTTTCAAAGACGGAAGCAAGGTGATGCGGTTCCTGGGTATCCAGATGTGCGTTCTACTGATGCTCTTGGTCGTATGTATACAGCTCATCCAAAGAATGATGAATGTTTCTATTTGCGGTTGTTGCTGGTAAATGTGCGTGGGCCAACTTCATTTGAGACACTACGAACTGTTAATGGTGTAATATTCCCAACATATCGTGCTGCATGTGAAGAATTGATCTTATTAGAAAACGATACCCATTGGGATACGACAATCGCTGAAGCCATTATCTCTGCATCTCCAAGTCAGATACGCACATTATTCGCTATAATAATTTCGACATGTTTTCCATCAAACCCATGTAACCTGTGGCACAAATACAAGGATAGTATGTCAGAAGATATTTTACATCAAAGTGGTGTCAGTTCCAGAAATCACGATATTGAGATGAATGAGGAGATACATAATCGTGCTTTACTCTTGATCGAAGATATGTGTTACCTCATGTGCGGTAATTTATTAATCAGGTTAGGAATGCCAGCGCCAAATCGTGAAATGATTGACGCATTTAATCGAGAATTGGAACGGGAACGTGAATATGATCACCAGGAATCAGATTTAGTAGTTCAAAGGAATGTACCCCTGTTGAATTACCAACAAAAGAAAGTTTATGATACTTTAATGAAGGCAATCGCTGATGAAAATGGTGGTTTATATTTCCTAGATGCCCCTGGTGGAACTGGCAAGACATTCCTTATGTCATTAGTTTTAGCAACTGTTCGGGCGAGATCCAACATAGCGGTTGCAGTTGCTTCTTCTGGAATAGCAGCCACATTGTTAGAAGGATGCCGTACGGCTCATTCAGCATTCAAATTGCCGTTAAATCTTCAAACTATTGAATAACCAACGTGTAATATTGCAAAACACTCAGCAATGGCCAAAGTTTTGGCGGCATCGAAAATCATCATCTGGGACGAATGCACAATGACGCATAAACGTGCATTAGAAGCATCGATCATATGACGCATTGCAATACCCACTGATGTTTTGGCAAGGAGAAGATGGATATTATTTTAATATTAAAATGATAAATCCATTGAATGGTAAAGTATCAGTATCTTAATAATGGTTAATGTCTGCATAACAATGTTTTCCGGGTTTTCTAGTTGGATATAAAGATACACCTTCTGCAGTTGTTAAATGTGTTCCCTCGACCAAAAACGATTTATTGTGACAACGAGCGCTCTTTGAACTCTAATACTGTTGTGTCTTGTCTTCGAAATCGTTTCGGTATAACAATTGCGAACGCTCCACCTATGCATAGTACTTCAAATGGGCAGGTCGAGAGGTTTCACAGCACCCTGAGCGAAATTGGCAGATGCCACAGCAGATGTAATTTTACTAGCTACTATGGAGTACAATAAAAGTGTTCAGTCAGTTACTGGGCAGAAACCAATCGATTTATTTAATTCAAATGCCGAAACTTAAAGCAGCTGTGAATCAGGTGAAAAAAGCTCAAGAAAATGAATTAATATCTCATAATAAGAAAACTATTGATCGTAAATACGAAGAAGAGGATACAGTCATGGTAAAATCGAACAAAAGACTCGGTAATAAGCTAACTCCCCTATATGCAGAAGCTATAGTTGAGGAGGACTTAGGATCAGCTGTTAAGGTTAACGGAAGAGTCATGCACAAAGATAATATCAAATAAAAATACAATAGCATTTTGATCAAAAAATAATTTGAAAAATAAAGTAAAGAAATATAAATATTTTCATACAAAATAAGCATTTCTCGAAAAAAATTTTGTTAGTCGTAAGATAATCTAAGCCTGTATTTGTTACGTATTGGCCGCATTTCAACAGTTCTACATAAGAGAGGCTTTAAAGTTATCACTGGAGGCTTTGGCCCTACAAAACTTTTCCCAGCTGATAACACAGAGCTTCAAACTCCACGTGGTTGCTGACGTGGAGTCTGCTGATTGGCGTAAACGCGAAAGCTTGACGAAGGGCAAGCTTTAGTTCTTAGAGTCGATCGTGCCAACTGCAGTATCAATTGGAACTCACCCAAGACCAACACGCCTAAGCGGTTGTTTATAAAATTGAATAATCCTAATAACTGTAAATTGTGGACCAGCCTCTTAAGGCATCCACATTATAAAAATAATAATTTATATCCATATATAAACACATACACACGTGCACCGGCATGTACATACTTTGTGTATTCATTGGTTTCCCGCACTAATTTTATACATCAATTATTTAACTTTTTGCGCAAAATTAATAAAAATTTAAAAAAGTAAACAAACAACCAATTGGCAGCACAGCTGATGGCCATTAGTGGTGGATCGTGACGATCACGACTTCGATTACAAACACGATAGTTGCTTCTCCAGCAATAAATAAAATAAAAAATTAACTTACTAAGGTGAAAATAAATAAAACTGAAAATAAATATTTATAAAAAATTTCGTCCACTTCCAAATTAATTATTTCAGTATTTTCGTATGTGTGACTAATAATTTCCGCCAATAAAATTTAATTTTGTTGACAAATTTTCAAGAAAAGTTTGCGCCCTTTCCCGTTTCGTATTTTAAGCGAAATCGATTCGAAATATTCCAGTTTTTGTTTTTATAATTAATTTTCCAAAATTTTGAATATAATAAAATACCGTGCAATAGAAGGCAAACGGCATTTCAGGCACGGCCAAATCTTAGCGGCTTTTCGACCCACTTGCAGCAAATAAAATCGTCAGAATAAATAAATCCGAAAAGCTGCAACCGAAATAGCTTTTAATGTTTTTGGACACTTTCCACTGCTCCACATAAATTACACTCACCACAAAAATCACATTTTAAAATTATTTATTCTCATTTTTCGTGGATTTCATCTACAAAATATATATTTTTATTTATTTTTATTCCACTCATCGATTTTCCGACGCATCCGTTCGGTTTCGATTTGGAAATTTCGATATATTACAGTCCACTTCGATCTAATTCGTTGACCTAGTTCTAATCCAATCCAGCTAGGCCCACAGATTTTGCTAAAATCGATTAAAGCAATCGTCTAGCAGTGCCTCGTCGATCCATTCCGCTATCTAACTCAAAGGTATCCCGCAACTGTCAAGCGTTCCTGCAACGCTCAGTCACCACCAGGCCTTTCCGGCACTACGCCCAAAAGAGCAGCTATCTGCAGTCGCATGCCCGCGCACTCCGACTCTAGCTCCCAATCAATTCCACGCGTCACGGTTACCGCTTCCACCTCCAAAACCTTAACCCGGTCTGAGTCCCAGCAACTGTCCGAAGCAGCTGAAATGTCCTTGAATTACTTCATCGCCGCTTGTGACTGTCTGACCCTTTTTGAGGTCAACACAATGGCTCCCTCGAGGGTGACGTGTCATTGTTTTCAATGAAAATGCACTTGGAGCAGAGAAAGGTCCTGTGGAACAGAGTCCAATCCGAGTACTTATCAAGTACCAGAGCCCTCACGGCTGACGCAAGCGAAGAAAGCAAGAACAATTTGATGACGGTGCAGTCCAAATATGAATACGTTTATATGGTGTACGTACGGTGCGGTAGGGTCTCAGTCGCCACGGAAACGCCCATTCACAATTATATCGTTATTTGTAACTACAAAAAGCAAAACCTAGTTAATAACTTACTAGCAACGCCATCGTGTAAAAAGACCAACTTGGGCCCTTCTTGACTAGAATGCCAAACCGCCTCCATCAAACAAGGCAAACGTAAGAGAGTCTAAAGTGCAAACCAAAAGTAAAGAGTTCTATCGTACTATTGAAAAGTACTTTAAAACGGAAAATGTAAGGTTCTAACCAAAAATAAACAGTTCTATCGTACATTTTGAAAATCTGGAACAATTTTGGAAAAACGTATGAGGCAAAATCACAATAACGGTCTTTGTGATATGATTTGGAGTTCATCGTAGGAGTTTTCACATTAAACTTCATTGGCATACAGTTCTTCGTAAGAGTTTAATCCATAATGGAAAATCATTAAACTTCATTGGCAAATACAATTCGTTAAAAAAGTTTTTTTTTTGGATTATTGCAGTCAATCAACTTCATTGGCAAATAAATTTAATAAAAAACGTTTTGCTGGATTTCTACAATCTAAAAAGCTGCATTGGCATATTTACTGGCATATTCTGATATTGACACATAAGGCGACGCATAAGCTCGACTCACCAACTGTAGGTGAGCACAAAACCTCATGGTTAGAACATTGCAATATCAAAGCGTGGCGGTGGAATTTGCGCTATTTTCATCGTCTTTAGCTTACATTCGTCAAGTGTATTGGATGACAGTACAAAATTTTTGCTATTAACATTACAGTTTGTCGCCAGATCAATCGATTAGTTAAACAAGTATGTAGGATATGGTAAACTAGATGGTTAGGGTCTGGTCTTTGTCAGGAGATATGCCAAGATCGGAGAGAAAAGTATTGTAGTCAGAGTCGGTTGGTCGGTCAGAGTCAAGAGTGAGCGTCAGTAGAGTAAAGAGTGAAATACATAGTGAGTTTAAGTGGCAGTCAGTGAGAGTGAGAGTTGAAAGTGTTGTAACACAATAAATAAGTATGATCAATTAGAATAACATTTAAATATTAAGTCGCAAGCATAATATTATATTAAACAATAAACATAATATTGTCATCAAACAGTAAACAGATTATCCCTATAAGTATAAGGTTATCAAGTACATTATATTGACATAAACAATTTGGAGAAAAACCAAAGGAAGCGGGACATCATTTCATACAGCCTAAATCAAATATGGCTCAACGTGACATCGATTCACAATATCATGTACCTAGATCGTCCGCTGCAAACCTGAACTTATGGCAATAAAATTTAAAATTAAACTAGAGGATGTACGATACGATAGCCAAACATTATTGGAAGATACTTATTTAAGCTCCAAAGCTTGGCTCACCATTTCATAGCACGCCAATCGAGGCGCTACGAGCAGTTCGGTCCATCCCAACGTCAAGTCTGGCAAGGCTAAGATTGCCTGCATTTGGAAGACGCCGTTCGGAATACAGAAGGCTCATAACCACATTTAACCAAATAATTCCTCGCGAATCTGGTCTGCCAATTGTCAAATTGCCTGAAAGGTCCCGCATTGGAAGCGGTTCAAGCATAACAAGTCACAGAAGAAAATCCAGAGGCTATACAAAGATTAAATGAACGTTATGAGAATGTAACACTCACTTTTCTCGACACTGAGAAACCAGATACAGTATTATTGCGCAGTTTGTTTGATAAAACGATGGCAAAGTGTGGATCATTATTTTCGTTGTGGTTCCCACTAAAGATTGCCGAATCAATAATGATTAACATTATCCTGGAAAACCGTGACACATAAACAAGAAACAAGTGGAATTGGGCGCGCATCTTACGCTAAATACCTAGTTGGAGAATGTTTTCGGATGTTCTGGAACGGCACTGTCAATATTTGGAGGCCAGTAACTTCACATTGAATCACAAATGTGAAGTTATCAGGCAACGTCGTTTGGACAAAATCGAGCAATGAAATTCATTTGCAATGACTAACATTTTATGCAATCTTGCAATCCATGCTAAGCCCAGCAGTGAGTCAACCAAACTAAGAGTCATTTTCGACGCTTCGTGTAGAACATCAACTCAATATTTACGAAATGTTTCGCTGTTTCTGGGCCCTACTTTGCGAGATGGCGTATACACACAGCTAATACGATTTTGATTAGTGCAGTTGCCATCATTGTTGATGTGACCAAGATGTGCAGGTAACTTCTCTTAAATCCAATGGATCGAGTGTTTCAATATATATTTTGGAGAGGAGGTCTTTTAGATGAAACGATACCGTACGGAACAGCAACCGCACAGTAGCTGGCAATTAGAACTCTTCAACATTTTAAGTTGACAATTTCTTTTGTGGAGCAGACGACATTGAGCATTGACATTACAAACCATTAAATTGGAGGTCATGGAGATATTACGTCAGGGTTTATTTTTACTGGACATATGGCACTCAAATAATCCGATCTTTAGAGATGATAAGTCAATCACAGAATTGGCGACCAATGAAAAGGGCAACCGCAATTCGGAAATGTCAATGCCATCACCAGAGGAGATGAACAAAGCATTAAATTGCATCGTTTGGAATATTCAAGAAAAACATTTCAATAGTTAATTTAATCTACTACTACGTGGGAGAAGGAGTGAGAAGCAGTTTGGAATTTCGAACACCATTTATGGATAATTCGAGATTTAATCCCATTAAAGTTGGCGGAAGGCTTGAATATACAATTCTTCCCGAGCATCAGAAGCATCTCCTTCTAGTAACTGACATTTTGTTTAAATTAACATTCGAAATTTGCATTTGCGCAATTATTACGCTGGGCCAAAAGCATTGGTAGGACTATAGCGATTTCAAATGTATAATAAACGCTAGATCTTGACCCAGCAAAGTATTTAGATCATGTGTACACTGTGCGAGCTATCGACCCATTCTAATTCGTTACTTATGAGTTCATTTCCAACTTAATGCATAAACCATTTCGCTATGTGGGCGTGGATTTTTGTGGACCAGTATAAAAGTATCTTCGCATCCAAGGCAAGGTTCCAATTAGACAATATGTTGCAATGTTTCTTTGCTGGCTGTTGAGGCAGTACACATTGAGGTCGTTTCTGATCTGTCGACAAATAAATTTCTGGAATATTTTAATCGAATAATTGCTCGACAAGGACCACATTTTCTGCGACAATGCTACAAATTTTGTTGGAGCATCCAACAAATTAATGAAAGTCAAAAACTTTATATTAAATTCGAAAAACCAAGATGCGATTCAATCTTATTGTGCTTCAGAAGAAATAATTTTTCTTTTTATTCCTACCAGGGCACCACACTTTGGCGGACTTTGGGAAGCTGCTGTTAAGAGCGCAAAGGGTCTCTCAATACGGTCACTAATGAATCCTCGATTAACTTTTGAAGGGCTGACAACTGCAGCTATCGAGATAGAGGCAGTATTGAATTCACGTCCTTTAACACCTTTGTCTTGGGAACCCAATTAAGTGCGTGAACTGTGGGACGCATGCTGAACGGAGATGCTTCTCGGGTATTAGCTGAGCGCATGGTAGGCTCAAACAAGATACCTGCTTTGAATCACTACGAACAAATCGTGGCGGTTAAGCAAGGACATCACCTTGACCAAATAACACAGTTGGAACTATGGTAATTATTCAAGAAGGCAACATGCCACCCCAATCCTAGAAATATGGTCGTGTAGAAGCAGTTGTGCATGGGAAAGACGACAACGTACGAGATATTTAACTACGCGCAGCATCGGGAACTTGTTGCTGCCCAGTACATAAACTAGCTATCTTACCTTAACAAACACATTCCAATTAAAATACACCTAAGCTCTTCAAGCCGTGAATAAAGGCATCAGACCAACGGACCTTTTTTTTTTTTTTTTGCGTTTATTTATTTGTTGGATCTCTTATATAGTGTATAAGACTAACAACAATTTCCTAGTTTTATCTTAATCTAATACGTAACCTAGCATCAGAAGGATGCTTCTTTAATCTATGGCCCTGATTATTTGCTAGAGGGTTGGAAGGTCGTTTCGTTGGAGACGAGTTCTATCGCATGCTCGGGTTAATGATTTGGCGAGGGTATTCGGGTGGGCCTGCAGCTTAGCGGTGTACTTTAGCTGTTGTACCTTTATTTCGGTTAGTACACTAGGAATATGTAGGTCTTTCTGTAAGTTTTCGTTTCTGATATACCAAGGTGCTCCCGTGATAGTTCTGAGAACCTTGGATTGAGCCCTTTGTATGGTTTCGATGTTGCTCTTGCTTGCGTTTCCCCACAGTGCAGAGCCGTACGTCCAGATGGGTTTTAACACAGAGTTGTAGAGGAGAACTTTGAATTCCAAGCATAGGGGAGATCGAGCGTTAATAAGCCAATGTAGTCCGATTGCTTTAAGCTTTAGTTGCTTTTTCTTGGCTTCGATATGCTTACGCCAAGTTAATCTTCTGTCGAGGTGAACTCCAAGATATACAACATCGTCGGATTGAGGCACTGGCACGTTGTTGAGAGTCAATGATGGGCAGTTTCTTCTATTGAGGGTAAACGTAACGTGCTTACATTTCTGTTCATTTACACGGATGCGCCAATCTGCTAGCCAATTTTCAATTTCCTTTAAGTGGGTTGCCAGTTGCTCTGCAGCTTTGATCGGACATTTGGAGCGGCTAAGGATAGCCGTGTCATCGGCGAAAGTAGATGTGGTGAGTGTAGGGCTTGTTGGTATATCCGCTGTGTATAAAATATATAGTGTTGGACCCAACACGCTGCCTTGAGGTACACCTGCTTTTGATTCGAAGTCATCAGAGGTGAAGCTATTACAACGTACAGCGAATTTTCTGTTGAATAGATAAGATTCCATTAGCCTGTGTGTATATTTTGGAAGCGACGCTTTTATTTTGTATATTAGGCCGTCAAGACAAACTCGGTCAAAGGCTTGGACGACGTCGAGAAAAATAGCTGTACAATATTCTTTTTGCTCGAATGCTGTACGGATCTCTGAGATGATACGGTTGACTTGCTCAATTGTGCCATGCTTTTCACGAAAGCCAAACTGATGATGTGGGATTATATTGGATTAGATTGGTTTACCAGGATTGTATTTATACGGAGTTGTAGGACCTTTTCAAATAGTTTTGAAAGACTTGGCAATAAACTGATGGGTCTGTACGATGATGGCTGTGTTTTGTCTTTTCCGGGTTTTGGGATCATTATGATTACTGATTTTTTCCAACTTATTGGAAAGTGACCAGTTTTTACTATCGCGTTGAAAAGTTTGCAGATGTATCGCACGGCACAGATCGGGAGTTCTCGGATCATTTTCGGGGTTATATTGTCATGGCCGGGCGACTTTCTTGGGTTAAGATAGTTTTTAATAATTGCAGAAATTTCCTCCGCTTGGAATTTCGGTGGCTCGGTTTCCACTGGGGTGCTTAGAGGGGGAAGCTGGAATGAGTTTGTTGACGGGTTTGGCAGAAAAACCGTTTTTAGATGAGCTGCAAAGGTGAGTGCTCTTTCTTCGTCTGAACGGGCCCACTTGCCAGTTGGGCATCGTATAGGTGAAATTATCTCGGTTGGGGCAGTTATGGTTGGGTGAGCTTTCCACAGCGGATATTTGGTGCTGGTGGGGGAAAGCTTCTCGATGTATTGCCGCTGTGCTATTGCTTCTTCTTGTCTAAGCGCTTTGGCTAAGGTTCGGGAAGCTGCCTTTAGGCGATATTTTCCTGCCGGTGATCGGGACATTTGCCATTCTCGCCTGAGTCGTCTTTTCTCTGTTACATGAAGTTCAATTAGTCGGTTGTTCGACTTGTGTTTTTCCTGGGTGTGGCCAATGTTTGGGGTGGAGATATCAGCTGCTTCAATGAGCATCGACTCTAATGCAGAGGTGCAAAACTCGATGTCTTCTCCGTCGTCCAATTTGGGATTTAGTTCGATATGGGTGCTTATATATTTCTTAAATCTGAGCCAGTTTGTTTTATAATTTGTTAGTCCGAGTGGGTGCTCTGTTACTTGAGGATATGTTAATACAGTGAAAATTACTGGCGAGTGGTCTGATGACAATTCTGCTAGTGACTCTGCCCTTATTAAGTTATGCGTAATTCCCCTGGTGACTGCGAAGTCTATTAGATCTGGGAGCTTACGTGGATCTGTTGGCCAGTACGTGGGCTTTTTCAGTGAGGCGTAGCCCAATTTGTTTGCTGGGTTAATGATTGTGTTATACAGCTGTTTGCCTTTAGGGTTTACCAGGCGGGATCCCCAATGAGGGTGCTTGGCGTTGTAGTCTCCTGCAGCAATAAATCGTACTCCGAGTGTATTGAAGAAATCAGTAAACTCTTTTTCAGAGATTGAGAATCGTGGTGGACGGTAAAGTGCAGCCAAGGTTGTACTGCCGAAAGTGGTTTGGACACTTATTGAAGTTGCTTGTAGGTATTGTTTGGCAAATCCATTGTGTAGACAGTGTTTAATTCGGTTTTTGATTAAGATGCCAGTTCCTCCGTGAGCCTTGCCATCTGGGTGATTTGTTGCGTAGAATGCATATTTAGGTATTTGGAAGTTGTTTTTGTTGGTAAGGTGTGTTTCCGATAACAGCATGATATCAATATCATTTGAGTCCAGAAACAGTGACAGTTCTTGTTTGTGCTTGGAAATGCCGTTTGCATTCCATAGTCCTATATGTAGTGCTGACATTATTTATTGTTGTCCAAAAGCTTTTGAATGAGCAAGTTTTGGTTCCGCATAAGTTCCTGCATGCAATTTTGCATGAACGTCATGAAGTTTGTCATGTTTTGATTTAGCGAGATCAACAACGTTTCGATCCCGTTGGGTTGCTGGCCGAGTACGGGTGGACTTGGGGCCGCATTGTTTGAGATTGTAGCGGGATTTACAGATGTAGAGGGCTGTGAACTTCCGTTGCGCAGCACGCTTGCAAAAGTTACTCCAGAAGTAGTTGTCGTTGGAGCAGCTGATGACCTTACAGCTCTTGAGAAGAATATTCCCGGTGTGGTTTGCGATGGAATAAGTGTGGAGCCCTGGATACGAGCCGAAGATTTCTTTGCATTAAGACGGGCCTTCAGTTCCTTATAGACAGGACATCCTCTGTAATTTGCGGTGTGATTTCCACCGCAGTTGCTGCACTTCCTTGTATTGTCGTTTGTTTTATTGTCGGAACAGACACACTCTTGTTGAATTTGTCCACAGCCAACGCAAACTCGGCGAAGACTGCAGAACGACTTTGTATGGCCAAACTCCTGGCACTTAGTACATTGTAGAGGATGATTCCTCTTGTGAGGCTCCTCGACAGTGATTCTGCGATGTAGCAGTAGTTGCAGGTTGTAGATAGGATGTACTGCATTGGATTTTAATGCTCGTGCATCAGGCTGTAGCTCCACTTTAAACAGAGGTTGTGGGATTTTGTTTCTGTTTAATATATTTGAGACGGACTTCACCTCAAAGCCCTTCTCTTCCAATGCCTCTGCAATTTCCTGAGGCGGAACCGAGGGTTCAATGCCTTTAATCACGGCTTGAAGACCTTTGGCGCTCTTTAATTGGAATGTGTAGAAGTTTACATTCTCCGTTCTAAAGTACTTTTCTATAGTACGATAGAACTGTTCGTTGTTTGTTTGGACTTTAGTTTCTCTTATGTTCCCCCTGTTAAGTGGGGTCACATAAAAGTTATCCTTACCTACTAGGGCCACCAACTTAGGCACCAATGAAGTGCAGTTTGCACCACGGATGTAAAATGGTGGTGGCTTGGCTACTGAGGGTTTTGTTTGGGAAACTCCTTCTTGAGATTCCGGCTGATTTGCCAGAATTTGGAATCTGTTGCCCTCCAGAGCTTTACGTTCAGCAATGTTGCTTTTGGACATTTTAGGAGTGTTGCCTCTTTTAGTATGAGGGCTAAGCTTTCGCTTGTTTATATTAATATATCTGTCCATGCCAGTCTGAACAGGTGACTTTGGATTCACCGTCACTGGATGGGTAGACTTTGTTGAGGTAGTCTGCTGGACGGTGATCGAAGGTATTGCAGACGTTGCTGCTGTTACAGTTGTTGTTGGAGCAGTAGCTGCAATTGTTGTTGTTGTGAGCGCGCTGACGGCGGTCGGCGAACCCAATGACCCAATTAACACTTGAGGTGTAAGCGAATTTGAGGGTGAAGCGCATTGGGCGCTCCAAGACAAATTGTTGCTGGTTGGTGTAAGCAATTTGCTCGTACTTGCACTTTTGGATTCAGCGCTTATTGTTGTTGTGGTTGTTGGAGACACTACTGAGAAGTATGCATTGTTGCGTTGAATAGATAGGCGACGCTCGTTTTGTTGCTGGAGAAGTTGTTCTTGTAGCTGTTGCTGGCGAGATTCTAGTGAAGATGGGCCCAAGTTGGTCTCTTTACACGTTGGCATTGCTAGTAAATTTAGATATTTACTAAGTATTATTATTTGTAGTTACAAATAACAATATAAAATTGTGATTGGGCGTCTCTGTGGCGACTGAGAGCCCTGTCACTTTAGTTTAACACTGATTTAAATGCTGACACCGATGAACTTGCGGAGCGCGATAAAAAATACGTCCGAACGCGGTGACGGCCAATTTAACTGACCAACGGACCTGACTCAGGAAATTGTAGAAGCATTGATTGAGAAGGGTTTTCGGGTTGAGTCCGTCTCAAATATTCAGAACAGAAAAAAATTGGCACAACCTCTGTATAAGGTGGAGCTGCAGCCCGATGCACGAACATTAAAAACCAAAGCAGTGCTTCATATCTACAACTTGCATTTACTGCTTAACCGCAGAATCACTGTCGAGGAGCCTCACAAGAGGACACACCCTCTTAAATGCACTACGTGCCAGGAGTTTGGCCACACAAAGTTGTTTTGCAGCTTTCGCCCAGTTTGCGTTGGCTGTGGACAAATTCAACATGACAGTGTTTTTCCGACAATAAAACAAATTCCAATTCAAGACAGTGCAGCAACTGTAGCGGAAATCACACCGCGAATAACAGAGGGACATACTCCGTAACGTAATGTGTTTATAAGAAATTGAAGGCCCGCCTCAATGTGGAGAAATCTACGGCTCGAATCTAAGGGCAGGGCACCTATTCCCAAGACCAAACCGGTTATATTCTTCTCAAGATCATCAGCAACTCCCACAACAACTAACCCTGGAGTAATATTTGCAAGTGTGCTGCGCAACGGAAATTGACAGCCCACTTCCACGGTAAATACCGTTATTATTCCATCTAAAGCGGCTCCAAGTCCATCCGTACTCGGCCAGCAGCCCAACGGGATCGAAACGTTGTTGATCTCGCTAAAAAGAAAATATGACAAGCTCCATGACTTTCATGCAAAACTGCATGCAGGAACTTGTTCATTCAAAAACATAGGGACAATAATAAATAAAGTCAGCACTACATATAGGCCTCTGGAATGCATACGGCACTACCAAGCAAATATAGGAACTGTCACTGTTTCTGGACTTAAATGCCATTGATATCATGCTGCTATCGGAAACACACCTTACAAATAATAACAACTTCCAAATACCAAAATCTGCTTTCTACGCAACAAATCACCCAGACGGCAAGGCTAACAGAGGAACTGGTATGCTAGTCACAAACCGGATTAAATACTGTCTCCACTATGGATTTCCCGATCTAATAGACTTCGCATTCAACAGGGGAATCACGCACAACTGGGTAACGGCTGAGTCACTAGCAGAAAAGTCATCAGACCACTCGCCAGCAATTTTCACTGTGGTAACATACCCACAAGTAATAGAGCACCCAATCGGGGTAACAAAATTTAAAAGAATCTGGCTCAGATTTAAGATACATATATACAAGCACCCATATCGAGTTGAATCCCAAACTGGACGACGAAGAAGACATCGAGTTTTGCACCTCTGCCCTACAGTCGATGCTGATTGAAACAACAGATATCTCCACCCAAATTCTCGGCTACACCCAGGAAAAACACAACTCAAACAACCGACTAATTGAACTGCTTGTAACAGATAAAAGACGACTCAGGCGAGAATGCAAATGTCTCGATCAACGCCAGCCAAATATCGCTTAAAGAAATTCGAAGAAACTCTGTCAAAGGCAAAAACAAGGGCACAGCGGCTATAGGTCGCTGTGGAGGGCTCACCCTAACTGCTCCAACTGAGATAATTTCACCTATACAATGTCGAATTGGCAAATGAGCCCGCACAGACGAACAAAGAGCAGTCACATTTGCAACTCATCAAAACACGGTCTTCCTGCCATTAAAATCATATCAGCTACCCTCTCTGAGCACCCAAGTGGAAAGTGAACGACCGAAATTCCAAGCGGAGGAAATTTATGCAAAACTAGTCACTTTCCCCTAAGATGGAAAAAATCAATAACAATAATTGTTTTGTGGTGGGGCAAAGTCTTCCAATTGGCTAGAGCCCAATTCTTATTACCCAAGTGTAGAATGGAATGATGGAAATGAATTAAACGCGCGTTAACTCGTTTGCAACACAGGCCAGATTTATTTATAAAAGAAGTCACGAACCGGTTCACAAATGATATTTGGCGTTAACGCTTAGAAGTATTTTTGTGTAAGTTTACGGGGCCAAGAAAATCTCGGATGACGCTTGTAGTTGCCGGGGATAAAAAAAACCAATTAATCAAGATGAAGTTTTCCATAGAACTTGCCCGTCATGGGCGGAGTGTAACTGTTCTACATTAGTTTATTTTTCCCCCCCAGATAATTCCTGCTGGTCAACCTTTCTGGCGTGAACATATCGCCCCCTTGCAACAAGTTGAAATAGCCCGGGTGGACTGGTAAGGATGGGGAGCGGCTGCATTCTGGAGCGCCTAGATGCCACAGGAGCCGGGCAGGATCCAACCGAATACGGTGTTTTGAGCTGCGGGTGTGCCGCTATGATCCGGAACGCAACTTGGCTGGATGACATCAGGATAGAGGTCACCTCCAAGCACGACGAATACGGACGCTGGAGGATGAAAATTAGGTTCTGCCAACACCAGTGTGGAAAGTTTTCGCGGACGGCGTCAGAGACCTGCCGGATGGAAGGAGTTACCCGAAGGTCGGGCTCCACCTGGGGAACTCCGGGTCAGTCCGTGATTAGATAGTGGCCTGACAGGCCTTGTCTCTGCCAACCCAAGGGCTGCCGCGCAAGATGCGCTGATGCAACTTGTCGCTGTGCAGGCGTCCAAAAGGACCCGCGTCTCAAACTCCCTCCGGCCGTTGCCGATTTTGACTACAGCGGTCGGCATCACCGTTGTCACCTTTAAATGGAGCAGCGAGGACAGCGTGAGAGCTCGAGATGGGTCGCCGGCTGACCTGCATCCCCTGGGGTTGGATGAGCTGGCGTTCGAGTTGGCTTTACTGGGTTTGGGCGATCTGCATGCTCGCATGCGTGAGGGCGACACTTCTCCGAGCGTTATCTGGTTGTGCCTGTCCGTTTCAAATATTCCGTGGAGTGCAGCAAGATGTGATGCACCTCTCCACAACGCCGACATCCGCCAATCTTCCTACACGACCCGGAGGAGTACTCGTGCGCTAGACAGTTGGAGCAGTATTTGTTGTTGAGAGCTGCCCAGAGCCGCTTCTCTCCGCTCAGGATTAGGAAGCGCTTGAACTGCCGAAGCGCGTGGACTCCGCGGCAGAGTCGGCACCAGTAGGCACTTGTCCCGCGACCCTGGCGGGCCTCGGAGCGGTCGGAACGAGGACCTCAGAGAACCATGACTTGCTAACAAAAACTGGATTCTAGGAGAAGAGAGGAACAAAAAACTAAGATTAAGCGTGACAGAAAACAATTTGAGTGGCACACGAAGCGAACGATCATATAAGTAGAAGAAAAAGGACACTACTTTTTCGTCACTACTGGGATTGAGCGAGGTTGGAGCCGCTGACAAGCAGAATAAGCTTTGCGACCGGCCTTTTGATGGAAACGCTTGAAGTTCGAACGTCGACGACTCGTTTTACTCGCCCCAACTGCCACTCTGTGGGTGGTAAGTTGTCCTCAGAAATGATTACGAGGTCGCCAACATGGAGATTTCGGGTGGGGAGCTTCCATTCGTTTCCCTTATGTAGCTCCTGGAGGAGCTCGTCCTTCCAACGCTGACAGAAATGGTGGTGAAGAGCCTTCAGCCGCTGCCAGCGATTGATCAAGGACATGGGCTCTTCTGCGATCGCTGGTTCTGCGATGGATACTAGTTGCCCACCCACCAAGAAATGACCAGAACTAAAGGCCAAAAGATCCTCCGGATCAATGTAGCACACATTGGCTGTGGATTTGTAAAACAGAGCCTTAAAACTCTTCACTTCCGCCTCCCAGAGGCCACCCATGTGCGGAGCGCTGGGTGGAATGAAATTTCAGGACACGATCTGCTGATCATGGGAATTTAGGATGCGGCGTTTGGTTGCCTCCAGAAAATCCTTCTCCAAGGCCTTCGACGCACCAACGAATGTTTTGCCATTATCGGAATACATACCCTGCGGGTAAGTTGTTTTCATAAGCGATTACGAGGTCGCCAACTTGGAGATTTAAGAAATCACCAGGGCTCAAGGCCAAAAGATCCCCCGGATCTTCACTCATAGGCGAAATTGGTCGCAAGTTCAGGCAAGCCTCTATCCTGCACAGCACGGGAGAGAGCTGCTCGAAGGTGTTGCGCACATTGGCCGTGCACTCGTAAAACAGGCTCTTGAAACTCTTTACCCCCGCATCCCAGAAGCCGAACATGTGCGCCTGCTGATCCTGGGAATTTAGAAGGCGGCGTTTGGTCGCTTCCAGAAAATCCTTCTCTAATGCCTTTGACGCGCCAACGAATGTTTTGGCATTTTCCGAGTATATACGCTGCGGGCATCGTGATACGAAACGGGAAAATGCCGGCAGAAATTTTCCTGTCGTCAAATCGGACGTAGCTTCAAGGTAGATGGCCTTTGTACTGAAGCACATGAAGACACACACTTATCCTTTCGTAATCAGGCAAGCCCTTCCTGTGCAGTTTTTGATTTCAGGGACCGGCGAAATCAAGACCAGTATATGTGAAAAACCTGGAGAAGGTTATCCCTCCTCGGGGCAGATCACACATCAGTTGCTTTTGCTAACGGCGCTTGTACAGGATAACCCTAACATCCACGGATGTGCGCCTTGACAGCGTTTTTGATCCTCGAAATCCAGAACTTCGCCCGCAGGAATCGGATCATTATTAATTCGGTGCGTAAATCGGATGATGAGCTGGGTGAGATGAGCACCGTACGGGAGTAGAATTGAGAGATTCGGAGGCTCGTAATTGACCGTTGGCACGCAGGACGCCGTGCTGGTTGAGAAACGGATGCAAGCTTGCAAGCGAGCTCGATGAGGGAACTGGTTGATCTTTCGAGGAACCTCCGGACATAGGCGATCACTCTTAGAGCTCGACCGAAATCGGAAAAACTTTCTATGGTCTCGGTCGTATTTGACGGAATATTGCACCTAAATGACGTAGCACCACCATGGCAGCCCCCAGTACCTACGGGGTGTGCATACCAAAAAAATTTGCAGACTGTGGCTTGAAGTTGGTCGTTCAATGGATTCGACCGGGGGGTAAGTGGTTGGTGGCTGCCCACTGGTGCCCGCTACTGTAGAGGCGCTGACGCGGTGGAAAAGAGTGTGGTGCCGCTCCTTGCAAATATGGCAGTTGTGAGCACTCGGACACTCTCGCAGCTGATGACCCCGTGCAAAACAATTGAGGCATAACTTTTGCTGCTTGGTTGAAGCCATTTGGGTTTTTTTTTTTTTTTTAATTCATTTATTTACTTAAACTATCTAGTTAATTTGACAGAGTCAGGATTTTGTGACAAGTAATTTGCAGCATGGACTTGTGGGACGTCCCCGGGGGAATGGCATCACAAGGCCGCATTGCTGCAGTTACCCTATCCCGTGATTCTTCTATTCGCTCGTTGTAGCTCGTCCGCTACAAAATGCGCGAAACCATTGACCGCTTCCCATGTTGTTTTGTCTCCTACCATCATCGAAGCCAGGTTGTCGGATGTGAGAGTCGCGCCAACGAGCTCGTGTAGCCGACTTCTCTCGTCGCTGAAGCGACTGCACACACAAAATGTATGATGCGCGTCCTCGTTTGGGCTGCCTTCGCAGTAGGTGCACGCTGGGTCCGTTCCGTGGCCGAATCTCGCCAGGTAACCTCTATAACACCCGTGCCCACTTAGAAGCTGTGTTAGATCAAAGTTTACCTGTCCATGCTTTCGCGAGATCCACATTTTTATTTTGGGGATTATGCTGTGTGTCCACCTTCCTTTGGTTGAGGCATCCCACCTATCTTGCCATCTCCTTAGGCTGTATTCCCTTGCGGTCCTTTTCGCCTGGGTTTTTGGTGTACCGTTGCTAACTGCATCTGCGATGGCCTTAGCCTCATCCACAAGCAAGTCGATGGGGACAGTTCCCGCGATGACCAGGGCAGCATCATCGGAGACGGTGCGAAAAGCACAGCACACTCTCAGTGCGCTAAGTCTGTACGTGGCCTTAATTCCTCTTGCATAGCTTACCGTGTGGATGGCTGGTGCCCAGATCTGCGCTGCATATATGATAGTTGCCTTGGTGACCCTGCTGAGTAACCTTCTCCTTTCCTGTTTTGGCCCCCTCGTGTTTAGCATTATCCTTGACAGGGCTCTGCATGATTCCTCAGCTTTCTTTTGCGTTTGCTCCAGGTGTTCTCGGAAGCAAAGCCTGGTGTCTATCCAAACTCCCAGGTATCGAGTGGCACGTTTCGATGTAATTTTCGTTCCGGCGACGTGGACGGTTGCCAGCTCGACAACCTTTCTGCTGCTGATAAGTACAGCCTCCGTCTTGTGCGACGCTAGGGTTAGGCCTACAGAGCCGAGCCAGTTTATAATAGCCGATATGGCGTCATCAGCTTTCGCCTCGGTGGTGCGAAGTTCCTTTGCTACAATCACTACTGCGATATCATCAGCATAGCCAACTAGTTCGCAATCACTTGGTAATTGCACTCGGAGAATCTCGTCGTACATTATATTCCACAGTAGTGGACCCAGTACCGAGCCTTGTGGAACACCTGAAGTGAGTTTGCGCCTTACCTCTCCTGTGGCGGTGGAATAGATCAGGTTTCTTCCCTCGAAGTAGCTCCATATTACTGCATGCAGGTATTTGGGAACTCCGTGGCCCAGTATCTTGTCCAGGATACAGCCCCAGTCTGCAGAGTTAAAGGCGTTTTTCACATCGAGGGTAACCACCAAGCAATATCTCTTTGTGCCGCCCTGCCATCGCGTGCCCTTTATGGCGTTCGAGGCGATATTAACCACCTTCTCTATGGCATTCAACGTGGACCTGGCCTTCCGAAATCCAAATTGGTTGCAACTGAGACCTCCGTGACCGGGTTTATATCATATGTAGCAGACGGGTCCGGGCGTCTGTCTCTTAGCACGTCTTCTCGTTGCGGAAAGAGAGCATCCACGATCTGTATGAGCTCCTGCTCATCGGTTGGAGAAGCCTGCCGGTTAGCGTAAATTCTTTTCACCACAGTTTTGTAGGCTTTCCCCCATGGATCATGGTCAGCCGAATCACAGAGTTGAAGGAATATTTCCTTCTTGGAGGACAGGATTGCCATTTTGAAGGACTTCCGTTTGCCGCAGTAGTCTGCACGGAGTGTTTGCCATCTGATAGCTTCTCGCTTTCTCGCTCGCTGGTATTTCCTTCTGGCTGATAGGCATTTTTTCCGCTGGTCCGCTATGCTTGCATTCCACCAATTTGCTGGTCTGTGGTGTTGCCTATAGGGCTTGGATTGCTCCATGCTAGCGTCACACGCTTTCGTCACCATGTTAACCAGGCTGTGGGCCATCCTATCCGCAGGGTCTTTGGCGCAATGCGCTGTGCTCAGGACCGTTGAAAACATACTTATATTCAGCGTATCTGCCTTGTAGCATCTGGCACCTTGTGATGGTACGGAATGTGTCGAAGTGGAGTCACCTGTGGAAAAAAGAATCGCTTCGTGACCACTGGCTGTGTAGAAGTTGCCAATTCTCCAGAGTGTGCCTCGAAACAAGCTGCTGCTTACAAATGTGAGGTCAATAATGGATCCTCTGCCTGCACGGTTGAAAGTGTGTGTCACGCCAGTGTTGACTAGGGTGATGTCTAGCTGTGCGAAAGCTTACAGAAGGGCTCGTCCTCTGCTGTTGGTGCTAACGCTACCCCATTCCAGGGCCCATGCATTAAAATTACCCGCTATTATGGACGGGGTGTGTTGTCTCGCGCATCCAGGGCGTTGCAATAGCTCAATATGTTCAAGCTGGGTGGCAGGTAGCAGCTGTAAATCCACTTACCATTTGTTTGGATACTCACGAAGTGTTCGTGTTGCAGAGAGCTCCGGAAGGGTATGGCTGGGAAGCTGCATGCCCATATTGCTGCTTTGCCCGATGTGCTGTATATCCATCTGTTTGCTGGAGGAGGTTCTGGGCTGCCTCGCAGTGATTCAGGTTAATTTGGATAGACCTAGTCATTTAGATTTTGTAGTATGCTTCCTAACTCCATCCGCTGTGGATGATGGACAGTTCTGCCCACCGGCTCTGTGTGCCCGTTTATCCAATCCGCCGGCCTCGCACAGATAGCAGTAGGGTCGATTTTTACAATCTTTTGTCTTGTGGTCCTTGCCACCGCATTTCAGGCACCAGCTACTTCTGTCTGTTGGGTCCTTTCATTTTTCTGCGATATGACCAGTCCTTAGACATCTGAAGCATCTGGTCGGGACGTCATTCACTCGAATTCTGCAGACCGTCCAGCCAATCTTTATTTTCCCCGCTGCTAAGATAGCATTTGCTGTCGTGGATGGGGCGAGAATGTTGGCTCGTTGTGTGCCAGAAAAAAATGGACGCAAATTTTTAATTGCATTTCGATCTAGGGTCACGTTCAGTTGCGACAATAGCGCGGCGACTATATCTTCTTCCGTGGTCATTTCGTCTAGATCTCTTATTTCCAATTTGACGAGATTTGTGAGCACCTTGGTGTTTGCTTGGGTGCCGAGCACCGATCCTATGTCCTCCGTTAGTTTTTGGATATTATTTTCCCTTCCTGGTTTTAATTGAATCAGCAAATCTCCTTTCGCTGTCTTCCTTACCATTTGGACGTTATTGCCAAGCGCCATTAGTTTGTCGTCGGTACTCCTTGTAACTTTTTTAAGTATTTCGCTGTATGAGATGTCGCCTGTGCTGTGGACCAGAATGGCATCAGGCCGTCGTCTTCTGGGAGCAGGAATTTGTGTCTGCTTCTTCTGTTTTGCTTCAACTTTCTGACAGCCGCCGGTGGCAATATTGGAATCTTCCTTCTGCTGTTGTGGTGGTGGTTTTGTTCTTCTTTGGGCTTCTCGTGGTGTTGTTTTTTCTCTTGACGTCTGCATATGGACGGTCTTCTTCTGGGGAGTGGACAGCAGATCCCTCTGCTGGTATCTGTTTTCCATTTGCGGGGCTGGTGCGATTACCGTGACGTCTCCGCCGCACTCGTGATGCTCCCATTGCATGGCCTCTCATCTTGTTGTTTATGTGGCGCACTTTGGAGTCGCCGCCAACTGACGTCGCATCTATGATCTCCTGAATTAGTTGACTCATCGCGGCCAATTCTCTGCCGATTCCTCCTCCTCTGGTCTCTGGGAATGCTCCTCCTCTGACTCTCTTTGGCGGGACGTCGCCATCACTAGCGCCTACTCCATCGGCACTTGGTGAGTTGAAAGACTCTCTGCCTCGCTTTGGAATCGAAATTCCAGCTCCGCTGCCTATGATCCCTTTGGGAGACTCCACTAGTTGCCGTTGTTGTTGGTTAGAGGTGCCACGGGGTTTCTTTTCGACAGAGGGGGGCTCGGGTGTTGCCCATTGCTGCTGAACTAGGTGCGGCGGGGTTCTTGGGAGCGAACTGCCCCGGCCGAACACCGCCTGGAAGTCCTCCCCACTCTCCAGGGCGAGGCGGTGAGGGTTATTATGTATTGATATTGGATTGGAGGTGGATTATATTATTTAATTGCAATAAAAATAAAATATTATATTTGATGATCTTGAGAAGCTGAAAAAAATTTGAATTATTGCTTTAATTAGTTTGATGTTATTATGAATTGGAGCATTTGTAATTTAAATTTCGGGCGTTTGATTTAAATGAGTTTGACTGCCACCTCCATGGGGAGTCGAACCAAGGCCTTTTTTGAAAACCAAGCGGAGTATTACTCTACACCGCCACCATCCGTTTTGTATGAAGAGGGGGTAGAATTTAATTTGAGTTTGTGATTTCCTTTTATTATAGTAATAAAAGTCCAAGAAAAAACAAAAACCAGAAAAACTCAACCTCGACTTCGCCAAGGATTGAACCCCGGCCTAACCGAAACAACGGCCACCACTCAGCCAGCAGTGCTACCGCTTGTTGTTTCTTGTATGCAGCTAATGTTTAAATTAGTGCTTCCCAAGCTTTCGAAGCTCTGTTGCGCTGATCGTCTTAAGCTTTAAGCTTTGGTCCGAACTTTAAGTTTGCTCTTACTGACACGATCAGCTGGTACCTCAGATTCAGCTTTGGGGGTCTGGCCGCTCTGCCAGCCAGCTGTTCAGCAGGTGGCAAGATTATTGGTTAATGCCTGTGTGTACAAAGGGAAAATTGGAGAAATGCTCTCTCCGTGATGCCTCCTGTGAGAGCGACGGGCCCACACACACCAAGACGGGACGCTTAGGAAGCTCCGCACCCCTCTCGGTTATCGCAAAGCCAAGGTGGCGTCAACTGCGACAATTTAGTGAACGCGCCGCGCCGGGACCGCTGGGACAAACCGTGAGTAGGTTGTAATGCTGGACGCACAGACTAAAAGGCACCGTTTGCTTTCAGATATTAAACGCCGGAATTTTCGGATAAAAACACCAAATTGCGGGAGTCGGTTTGATAGGCACTTCTCTATACTTTGGAGATTTTCACAGCCATTTGGGTTTGGACAGACATATCTGTGAACTTCGGACATACTCAGCTTGGATGGTTCTCTCTGCCGCACACTTTACAGGAGACCTGTTTGAGAGTGACCTTGGTGTTCAACGCCTGGAATTTGGGATAACTTGCAATGCAGGAGTGGGCTTCCGACCTTCCAACGTTTCTAGGACGCGATAGCAATCCACGAGGAAGTTGTTGAGGTCGGACCAGGATGAGAGGTCTGTCTTGTTTGAGACGGATTGTTCCCATAATCCGATGGTGGCGTTTGGCAGTTTGAACGTGCAAAGCGCCACCAATAACACGTCCCAGTTCTCCGTGCTAACACCAGAGCGCGTGAGTGTAGTTAAACAGTTTGGTAGCTTGGAGATCCTTCAGGGCCGCGCAAGTCTCGTGCACAACGGATGGGAGGTTGAAGAGTATCTTCGCTTGTCTCGGAACGAGCTGCCTCTTGTTGTCGAAGAGAGCCTGCAGGTTCTCTTAAACTGCATGAAAACCGTCGTTGGTCAATGGGGAGCTAGAAACGATAGCCTTTGCCTCGCCGCGCGTTTTGGACACCAGGTTATACTGCTTCTCAACTGTTGCCAACCTCAGATTGTTCACATACTAGGCTGTGAACAGCTCGCGGAAAGTGGGCCACTGATTATAATCGCCTGATAGATAGCCTGCATGGACGTGCTGTTCTCGGATTTCGGGTGCGTTCTGGGACGCAGGAGTTGTAGTGGACGACTGGAGTCGCTCTATGCGTTCTCCTAAGGTGGTACCGCACCGTACGTACACCATGTACGCGTATTCATACTTCGATTTCGTGGTCACCAAATTGAAGCGGCTCTCTTTACCTGCGTCCGTCGTGAGGGCTCTGGTACATGTTAAGTACTCGGATTCGACTCTGCTCCACAGGACCTTTGTCTGCTCCAAGTGCATTCTCATGGCAGATACTTGCACTTCCTTCTCGAGGAAGCGCAGTGTATTGGCCTCGAATTCGATCAGGCTGTCACAAGCGGCAATAAAGTGACTCATGGACATGTCAGCTGCTTCGGACAGTCACTGGGACTCAGACCGGGTTATTGTTTTGGATGAGGGAGCGGAAACCGTGACGCGTGGAATTGATTGGAAGCTAGAGTCGGAGTGCGCGGGCGAGGGAATGCGGCTGCAGATGGATACTCTTTTGGACGTAGTGCCGGAAAGGCCTGGTGATGATTGAGCGTTCGAGGAACGCTTGACGGTGTCGGTATGGCGGGATACCTTGGAATTAGATAGCGGAGTGGATGGCGACGTGGATCGGCGAGGCACTGCTAGACGATCGGTTTTGTGGCTGCTTTTCGCAGGATCGTTGGGCATAGTCGGATGGGACAAACAACGAGCCACGAAGAACATCGTGTTGGTCAGCGAATTTTTGACAGTGGACTGTATGGGAACCGAACGGATGTGTGAGCAATCAAAAGTTTGGATATATATATATATGTAAGTTAACTTTATCATCTGTCAGGCCTTGTACCCGCGGCCACGATACACTGATCTTACCCACTAACACTTGCATACTCCCTGATTACACTCCGACCTCTTCGCCGACTCTAAGTCTTCTGCCAAGGTCAGTTGCTCGCGCCTCGGTCAACGCTGATGCTGCTGTTGCTGTCGCAACTATCGCCGGTGTCGACGCTGCCGCTGCTCTTCGATATATTTGCCACTGGGCATAATTGAGGCGCCAAGCGATGTTAACTTATATATATATATATATATATATTTTTAATATAAACAAAGATATGTTCTTGCCGATGAAATAAACCAGAAGAACAAAAAAAAAAAACAAAAAATGAAAATAAATAATTTTAGAAAACATGCGATTTGTGTTGCATGTGACTTATGTAGACCAGTGGAAACGGTCTAAAAACATTAAACGTTATTTCGACGGCAGCCTTTTGGATTGTTTTAATTTATTCAGATGATTTTGCTGCACACTAGTCCAAATGGCTGTAAGATTTGGCCGTGGCTGGAATGCCAATAATGAAATAAAAAACCGGAAATTTTGGAATCGATTTCGCTTGCGACTCAAAGCAGGAAATGGCACAATTCGGAATTTTTGTCGTGACGGAAACGCTTTCGGATTCCAATTACACGGTATTTTATTGTTTTGAAAAATTTGGAAAATTATAAAAAAAATTAAAAAAAGCGGAATTTTCGGACTCAATTTCGCTTTGCGAATCAAAGCTGAAAAGGCCACAATTTATTTTGGAATTTCGTCGTGAGAAAAAACCAGCTGAGCCGGCAATAAAACAATAGTTGTAGTGCGAATTTTTATCACTTTTATTATTTTTTTTTACGCGTTTAACAAACAATTAAAGTGCAAGTGAAGTGCAATGACAGAAATTAGAAATTCAGTGCCGAAAAGTTTTAATTACACCGGTGTATGCAAATGCCGCCACACAGATGTATGTATATTTTTCCTTAATTCGTTTATTTAAATGAGAAATAAGAAACAGAATAAAAAACCATTAGAAGAAGAGAAAGAATTAGAAATTTCGAAATTTTGTATGGCATGGGATCCTGAGGGACTTCTTGGGTGCATTGCTTCACAGGACTCTGGCGGGCATATTAGGCCCCTCCTGTATTGGTGGATCTTTCTGCCTCTCGGAACTTGGTTACTACGATCGCCACAAAGTTGCACGCTGCTGACCACCGATCCTGTCTTGATAGCATGTTTGGCACTAGATTTGAAGCTGTCATTGGTTCGTTGAACGCCACTTGTAGGACAAGGCGCTCCGTGTGGAAACGTGAGCATGTGAACAGAACATGCTCCGGTGTTTCAATGATTCTGTTTTTGCAGTGCGGGCACTCTTGGCTTGATGCGTGACCAAGCTTATGCAGAAAGCTACGAAAGCATCCATGACAGCTAAGCATTTGGGTCAACTCGAAGGTGACATCGCCATGCTGCCGGCTATCTCACGGGCATAAGTCCGGGATGAGTCGGAAAGTCCATCTTCCCTTTTCGGAGTCCAGCGCTTCTGCCAATCAATCCAGCTTGCCTTCTTAGCCCTGACTATGGCTTCTTTTTTGGCTGCCACTGACCAAACCGCGTCTCTTTGCTGCTCGTGTAGCCATTTCGCTTCATGTACGAGCAAGTCTAATGGTGTCATGCCGGCGATGACGAGTGATGCATCTTCTGAGATGGTGCGAAAACCTCTGCAAACCCTCAGGGCTCCAAGTCTGTAAGTTGACTCCAATTCGCGTTAGTATGACTTGTAGTGATTCACGCGCAAACCTGGGTTAGGTGTTCCTTAAGCGTGTGTCAAGCCATACGCCTAAATATTTAATTGCACGCGATAATTGGATGGTGCAGTATTCCATATTGATAATCAGAACTGCTTCCGTTTTGTGCTCTGCCAACTCAAGACCAGCGTTGCGGAGCCTATGCTTTGCCATGGCGATAGATGAGTCGGTTATGTTTTCCGTATCACGAAGCTGCTTTGCTACCACCACAATCGCCACATCATCTGCAAATCCAACCATACGAGCGCCATTGGGTAGTTGCATGCGTAAGATACCATCATACATTATATTCCATAGTAAAGGTTGACGGCTGCGCCCGATGCGGAGCCCCAAACTGCACTTGGTTATAGCCGATGGTGAGGAGACTGATTGCCTTCCCAAATGAAATGGTGCACAAAATTTTGTGTATGTATATGTATATATATTTAATTGCAAAATTCAAAGTCGAGAAACACAGATTGTGCATCCGACTTGTTTGGCTGACGGTCACAGACATCAACATCACAGACTTGGCAACAGCGTTTTTACTAAGCTAATTTTTTAATAAACTTCAAAATATTCCATGGGACGAAAAAAGCGATTTAAAAATAACAGGACTTAAGGCTATGTACATTAAATTTCTATCGGTCTGCTTATTTCCAAGTTCTCTCTTTGCGCTTCTCTTCGTTGACTGCTACGTCTGCGCTCTTATGCAGCTGCAATCCAAACATTCTCTCCCCTTTGATGATTCATTTCGTCATCAAATGCACATCCTTCGTCCTCCAGGGTCCCTGCTCAAAAGAACTGAAACGAGAGAGTAACAATTTAAGACTGAGGTGCAAGGTTGGGGTCATTTGTAATCCAATTCTCTTGGATAGGTAATGGACAAAGCTTGGCTACTGGCCGCTTAACCAGCCCACTAATTGTCTTCAGAGTAACTACTCTGACGAGTCCATCTGTTCCAGCATGTGTCTCTGTTAACTGACCAAGAGCCCATCGATGAGAAGGGAACCGTTTATCTTTTATATGCACCGCTAAACCAACGTCGAGATTGCGCCTTCTCTGTAACCATTTTGGCCTTCTTTGCAATCGTGTTAGATATTCAGCATTCCATCTCTTCCAAAACTGTTGAGCAAAGTATTGACAATTTTTCCATCGAACTACCAAACTTAAGTTTGTTACATCTGGGGTTGGAGGTGCCAACAGAGCATCTCCCGTTAAAAAATGGCGTGGTGTTAATACCATCAGGTCCTCCGGATCGCTTGATATTGGACATAAAGGTCTTGAGTTTAAGCACGATTCAATTTGTGCTAACACCGTGGAGATTTCCTCAAAGGTCAAAACTCGGTCTCCAATGGTCCGCTTAAGATGATATTTCATGGACTTCACGCCTGCTTCCCACAATCCTCCGAAGTGTGGAGCTGAGGGTGGGTTGAAATGCCATGTGATTCCTTCCTTGGTCAACTTTGGGACGATTGACTTCGAAACATATGAATAATATGCTAACTTATCTGCTTGTAATTTTTTGTTGGCTCCCACAAAATTAGTGCCACAATCGCTATAAACGTCTGTACATAAACCACGGCGGCCAATAAAACGATGAAATGCTCCCAGAAATGCATCAGAGGTCAGGTCACCAACCCGTTCCAGATGTATAGCCTTGGTGACGAGGCAGATAAAAACTGCGACATATCCCTTTTGGGCCACTCGTCCTCTTCCCTTGGATGGCGAAATACTTATTGGTCCAGCGTAATCCACTCCGACTGAAAGAAAGGCTCGTGATGGACGCACTCTAACTGCTGGTAAATTTCCCACTTGTTGACCTGAAACTTGAGGCTTCATTTTAAAACATGTGAGACATTTATGTATGCCAAAACGAACTGCATTACGCCCATTGATAATCCAAAACCTTTTCCTTATGAAATTGAGAGTCAGTGAAGTTCCACCATGCATCGTACAAACATGACTGTGTTTAACAACAAGCTCTGTAAACGGATGTCTATAGGGTAAAATATAAGGATGCCTTTCATTGAATGGTAATAAAGAATCTCGTTGTCCGCCACCGAGACGTAGAAGACAATGTTTTGAGTCAAAATGTGGATTAAGTGGCAATAGAATGCTATCCTTAGCAAATGCTACTCCTTCAGCTAATGACCTCCATTCCGATGGAAAACAGTCTCGTTGCACCATTCGAATAAGTTCTCTA
This sequence comes from Drosophila austrosaltans, assembly GCA_035045865.1. Lineage (NCBI taxonomy): Eukaryota > Metazoa > Arthropoda > Insecta > Diptera > Drosophilidae > Drosophila > Drosophila austrosaltans. The sequence goes on along the minus strand of JAWNOQ010000073.1, from coordinate 6,631,234 downwards.
AGACTTTCCTCTAGTTCAGCACTTGACATATCAGGTCGTCCATATTCCCACTCCAGTCGGCGACAATTATTTATAAACCGTTTCCCATACGCCATAACACGCAGCAGTCGTGTATAAGATGAATATTGGTCGACAAAGGTTGCACTCTGCATCTCCTCCAGTCGTATTTTGTGACATCTTATCCCTTGCTGCTCCGTGTGCACATCCAAAAGTGCCTGCTGATTGACAACATTGCACGGCCATCCGTGCTCATCTTCTTGTAATCATTGTGGGCCATGCCACCAGAGATTACAGGACGGTAGCTTAGAAGCATTGACACCCCGACTTAGATAATCGGCAGGATATCCCTCGACGAAACATGTCTCCATTGCTTCTCATTTGAAATTTCCAAATTTTTATTTATTCGATTTGATACAAATACCTTCCAGTTGGCAGTTTTCCGCAGATCCAGCTAATTGTTATCATAGAATCTGACAAAAAATAGTATTAGAAAAATTTATATTTAGCCGCAAATTCTGTTTCAAGTACGAGTAAGCCTTTACTGCTTCAAGCGCTGCACATAGTTCAGCTCGTGGTATGGTCAGCTGTGGCTTCACCGGCAAAACCTTTTCCTTGGACAAGAGCAACTCTGCATGAAAGCTATTTTTTACTGTGGGCACACGTATATATGCGACTGTGAGGAGGCATCGCAAAATATGTGTAAGTCTGCTGGTCCATCTTGTGATCCCAAACTAATGTGTCGTGGTATACATATACTTGTAATATTGGGAAGCTCCATTAAATATTTCTTCCATTCCTTTTCAATGCTCACTGGCAGTGTTTCATCCCAGCCGATCTTTTCCTTCCATAATTGATGCATCAGCATCTTTGCAGTTATGACAATCGGACTTGGCCATCCCATGGGATCAAATAATCGTGTAATTGTTGACAGAATTGTTCGCTTTGTGCATAAATCCATTGATACTGCAAAATTTAGTCTGAATCGAAATTCATCTCTTTGGGGCTCCAGTACAATCCCAAAGCACGAATGGTATCGTCACAATCGACATGAACCAAGCCCGTGGTTTTTATGATGTTCCGCTGGTATGCCTTCTAATAACTCTGGGCAATTGCTAGCCCACTTTCTTAATTCAAACATGCCACTTCGAAGCATTGCAATCACTTGACTCTGTACTGCCTTCGCTTCGGCAATACTATTTCCTCCAGTCAAAATGTCATCGACATACATTTGATGTTTCACCACATCTACGGCCAATGGAAAATTCTCTCGTTCATCTACGGCCAGTTGTTGCATCACACGCATAGAACTTTCTTCACTTCAACGAAGTCGGTCGTGTTTTTTTTGCCCTCTCGATTTTTTCTCGTTTATTATTTAATCCCGCATATAAAAATTATTTTTCGTAGAATCTAGTGCCGAATTAATTAATTACGCAATCTATAAATTGTAATTTGTTCTTAAACACTTACTCAAAGCTCTTATTACTTATTGCTTTATTTAATAACAAAACTCAAAGTTTTGTTGTTTGTCCACATAGACTTTGATTAAGTGTTTTTGATTCCTTTTACTTGCATTTGCGCTCTCGCGTATACATTAGTGTTGTTGTTTGTGTGCTGCTTGGTCTCGCGTCTTTACATTGCCCGCGATCGCGACCTTACTCTCGCGATTGTGCCAGTCTTTGTTGTTGTGTGTTATTACTAACTCTCTTAATTTTTGTCTCTTCAGTTTTTTCTTGTGCATTTTAAATCTTTAACACTTGTTGTTGCCGCGTAAGCTCATAAGTAACCCTCGCGGCAAGCTCTCTGCTCGAACAGCTGATCCGATGGCTTGGACTTTCGCATAGGAGCGAATTTAATATGAACCACAAACTAGGAAACGGTGAAGTGGCGTGATGTGGATGCAAAGGAAGAACACGAAGGGACAAGACGATGGAAAATATCTGGATTGGTACAGACAGTCCAGTTGTCGCTAAGCAGAGGAGTTTAGCACATGTTTTTTAATTACAGTATACTCCTGTATATCATATCACATATTGTTACACTTGTATACATCCACTTATCGTTTGTCTATATTATATAAATATTAACCTGAATTGTAATAGCAATAAGTTTTGAAGTTAAATAAAGTAAATTGAAACGTGAAAAGTGGAGATTCAAAAAAGGTGCCAAACGTCAAGACAGCGTCGCAACATTTTAAAAAACATGTGCTAAACTCCGCTGCTTAGCGACAACTAAAAAGCACGTGGACGTAAGGAGGTCGTTTTTTGGAAAAAAAGAAAAACTTGGAAAAACGCTTACGGCCAAGATGAGCAATGACGACATGGCGCCCGTACAGAGGTTGGCAGATGAAGACTCTGGCCAACAGATAGATATTCGAGCACATTGCAGTAATCAGGCTGCTATGGGACACGAAAATGGTGTAAATCCTGTAGGGCAGGCTCGCGCTAGTGGTACGCATACCGGCGTGATAGCTGTGGACACAATCGCCACAACAAGCGTGCCTTCAGCAGAAGGAGTTCCGGTATCACATCGAGAGGCGCACGATCGTCAGTACACTGCGCCAACCGGCGCCACATGGACCAATCAAGGAATTTCACCCTTGACGGAGAGGGCTCATCCAGGGGCTATACAGCCAGGAAATTCAACTATGGAGATTGGAAGCGGTGGCTTCTCGGAACGACCAACGGTTATTAGAGCTGAAACACATCAGCCGAGGAAACTAATACCCGAAGGAGTATATGGGCAGGCGAGCAATTTGGCATTCAACGGACCTGCGATGAATAATGGAATGCCAACTAATGGGATCTCACCAGCTACAGGAGTCTACACAAATCAATCACTGTGTCGAGCCCAATCCAGCCGTATGTCGCATGCGAAGCAGCGTTGGGTCACTCAGGTACTCGGAGGGTCCGATTAGGCGCTTAGAGTCGCTCTGTAATTTTGTACAGCCAAAGCCATCAGCACTAGACCCTCTAAATTGTTCGTTCTTACAACTGGCTCTCGTAGTAGTTTTGCCTGCAGTGTTTGATGAATAGCATCTGGTCGCCCATAGAGCATCCGAAGAGTCTCGATAGCCTGCTTCACCGTGGCGGGCACCATCAGCTTCCCACGCACTGCTTCCAGAGCCAGTCCTTTTAAACATTTTTGCAACCGAATTAAGTTCTCCTGGTCGCTGAACCCACAGCGTTCTGTCGATTGCTCGTAGTTCACAATAAACATAGGCCACTCTGTCGGATCACCTGAAAAATATCGTAAATCTTTAGATATTACTTGCCGGGTGGCAATCTGTGACGCCGCACAGTGGGGCCTCTGCCCGGATAGCTGACCGAAAATCATTTTTTTCACCATCGCGTTGGACAGAAGTGAATAATGAAATCGACAGATAATACCTCAGAAGTTATGGATCCAAAATATTATTGAAATCCGATAAGAATTGTGGGTGCTACATCATCTCAAAGTGGAGACAGTTGTCATGTATGAAAAAAATGTAGAATTTTGAAAAAAAAACTTGCAACTTTGAAACTGAATATTGGCCGAATTAAACAACCGATCTTAAATATTTTTACTTTATTCGAAAAATAGATCAATTTTGAGTTCTTTGTTGTAAAAAATTTTATGAAATTTGAAATACTCAGTGAATTGGAGACGTTTCAAAAATACACTAAATTTTCGCATTTTTTAAACTTTAGTGAAGGAAAAACAACAGAGATTCACGGAGATTCACGATATAATCATATACACGTGATAGGAGGAATATTCATCTATCAGACCTATATAGTGTAGTTTTGCGTTTTTTTGCGCAAATTTGTCAAAAATTCAAAAAACTAATGCAACCTCGCGTTCAAAACGCGTTTCAGGTACAAGGAAGAAGAAGAGCGCATGAAAATTTGGCAAAGTATTATTTGATATTTACATATTTATAATGAACCAAAATCATTGGAGAGCATATAAAATAAGACAAACCTACATTAGATGTTAATGGCTTAAGAAAAAAAATGTAATTTGACCAAAAAAATGTTTGGTCCGATTGTTCCTATGGGAGCTATATCATATAGTCTACCGATTTGGCTGAAACTTAGCACAGACATTTCCATATGTACTAAACTTTCAAATATAAAATTTCGGAACAATCGCTTTATAAACACTTAAGTTATTGCTCTAAAACTATATTTCTGACCGATCGTTCCTATGGGAGCAATATGATATAGTCAACCGATTCTGATGAAACTTGGTAGATATTTTAGAAAGTATATAAAACTAATAGAATACAAATTTTATAGTATTCGATTGAAAAACAACAAAGTTATGAAAGCTTAACTTTATTCTCGACCTATCGTTCCTATGGGAGCTATATGATATAGTCCACCGATTCTGATAAAACTTGGTGAATATGTTAAAAAGAATCTTAGAGTAATATAATACAAATTTCGTAATATTCGATTGAAAAACAACAAAGTTATGAAAGCTTAATTTTATTCTCGACCTATCGTTCCTATGGGAGCTATATGATATAGTTATCCAATAAGGATGATTTCGAGAAAAACAATGCCTGCAAAAAGAAGTCTATGTGTAAAATTTCAGCTCTGTAGCATTAAGGGTTTTGGAGAAGACCAAAATTAATGTACCATTGCAATGGTATATTTTTTTTGCAATTCAAATGAAAAATTAAAACAAAACATTAAAAAATCTTATTTATCTTATCAAATTCGAATAATAAAGTTCATTTGTCATCCAGAAAGCGTTTTTAAAGTGAATTTTATGGGTAAAATATGCCTAGAAATATTTTTTGAGCTTGAGTATCTAAGCAACCCGAGTACGTTGCACCTCGGTAATAACTCTATTTGAAGCTTGAACAATTAGCTATCAAATGCTTTTTAAATTTTGAAAATCGCTTCACTACTTTAGAAGATATGATTTTTGATAAGCGAAATGAGAAAAGGCCCCACTGTGCGCCGTCAGCGACAGATCGTTGGTTGAGTTCAATGGATTTGGAAACATCGCTCAGTTGCCAACTGTGGCTACTTGCCATCGTGTTCTGATTGTGCAATCTGTGTTGATTTGTGTAGACTCCTGTAGCTGGTGAGATCCCATTAGTTGGCATCCCATTATTCATCGCAGGTCCGTTGAATGCCAAATTGCTCGCCTGCCCATATACTCCTTCGGGTATTAGTTTCCTCGGCTGATGTGTTTCAGCTCTAATAACCGTTGGTCGTTCCGAGAAGCCACCGCTTCCAATCTCCATAGTTGAATTTCCTGGCTGTATAGCCCCTGGATGAGCCCTCTCCGTCAAGGGTGAAATTCCTTGATTGGTCCATGTTGCGCCGGTTGGCGCAGTGTACTGACGATCGTGCGCCTCTCGATGTGATACCGGAACTCCTTCTGCTGAAGGCACGCTAGTTGTTTCAGCTCTAATAACCGTTGGTCGTTCCGAGAAGCCACCGCTTCCAATCTCCATAGTTGAATTTCCTGGCTGTATAGCCCCTGGATGAGCCCTCTCCGTCAAGGGTGAAATTCCTTGATTGGTCCATGTGGCGCCGGTTGGCGCAGTGTACTGACGATCGTGCGCCTCTCGATGTGATACCGGAACTCCTTCTGCTGAAGGCACGCTAGTTGTTTCAGCTCTAATAACCGTTGGTCGTTCCGAGAAGCCACCGCTTCCAATCTCCATAGTTGAATTTCCTGGCTGTATAGCCCCTGGATGAGCCCTCTCCGTCAAGGGTGAAATTCCTTGATTGGTCCATGTGGCGCCGGTTGGCGCAGTGTACTGACGATCGTGCGCCTCTCGATGTGATACCGGAACTCCTTCTGCTGAAGGCACGCTTGTTGTGGCGATTGTGTCCACAGCTATCACGCCGGTATGCGTACCACTAGCGCGAGCCTGCCCTACAGGATTTACACCATTTTCGTGTCCCATAGCAGCCTGATTACTGCAATGTGCTCGAATATCTATCTGTTGGCCAGAGTCTTCATCTGCCAACCTCTGTACGGGCGCCATGTCGTCGTTGCTCATCTTGGCCGTAAGCGTTTTTCCAAGTTTTTCTTTTTTTCCAAAAAACGACCTCCTTACGTCCACGAGCTTTTTAGTTGTCGCTAAGCAGCGGAGTTTAGCACATGTTTTTTAAAATGTTGCGACGCTGTCTTGACGTTTGGCACCTTTTTTGAATCTCCACTTTTCACGTTTCAATTTACTTTATTTAACTTCAAAACTTATTGCTATTGCAATTCAGGTTAATATTTATATAATGTAGACAAACGATAAGTGGATGTATACAAGTGTAACAATATGTGATATGATATACAGGAGTATACTGTAATTAAAAAACATGTGCTAAACTCCTCTGCATAGGGACAACTGGACTGTCTGTACCAATCCAGATATTTTCCATCGTCTTGTCCCTTCGTGTTCTTCCTTTGCATCCACATCACGCCACTTCACCGTTTCCTAGTTTGTGGTTCATATTAAATTCGCTCCTATGCGAAAGTCCAAGCCATCGGATCAGCTGTTCGAGCACAGAGCTTGCCGCGAGGGTTACTTATGAGCTTACGCGGCAACAACAAGTGTTAAAGATTTAAAATGCACAAGAAAAAACTGAAGAGACAAAAATTAAGAGAGTTAGTAATAACACACAACAACAAAGACTGGCACAACCGCGAGAGTAAGGTCGCGATCGCGGGCAATGTAAAGACGCGAGACCAAGCAGCACACAAACAACAACACTAATGTATACGCGAGACATAATAAACGAGAAAAAATCGAGAGGGCAAAAAAAACACGACCGACTTCGTTGAAGTGAAGAAAGTTCTATGCGTGTGATGCAACAACTGGCCGTAGATGAACGAGAGAATTTTCCATTGGCCGTAGATGTGGTGAAACATCAAATGTATGTCGATGACATTTTGACTGGAGGAAATAGTATTGCCGAAGCGAAGGCAGTACAGAGTCAAGTGATTGCAATGCTTCGAAGTGGCATGTTTGAATTAAGAAAGTGGGCTAGCAATTGCCCAGAGTTATTAGAAGGCATACCAGCGGAACATCATAAAAACCACGGGCTTGGTTCATGTCGATTGTGACGATACCATTCGTGCTTTGGGATTGTACTGGAGCCCCAAAGAGATGAATTTCGATTCAGACTAAATTTTGCAGTATCAATGGATTTATGCACAAAGCGAACAATTCTGTCTACAATTACACGATTATTTGATTCCATGGGATGGCCAAGTCCGATTGTCATAACTGCAAAGATGCTGATGCATCAATTATGGAAGGAAAAGATCGGCTGGGATGAAACACTGCCAGTGAGCATTGAAAAGGAATGGAAGAAATATTTAATTGAGCTTCCCAATATTACAAATATATGTATACCACGAAAACCAAGAAAAAAATGGCTTTCATGCAGAGTTGCTCTTGTCCAAGGAAAAGGTTTTGCCGGTGAAGCCACAGCTGACCATACCACGAGCTGAACTATGTGCAGCGCTTGAAGCAGTAAAGGTTTACTCGTACTTGAAACAGAATTTGCGGCTTAATATAAATTTTTTTAATACTATTTTTTGTCAGATTCTATGATAACAATTAGCTGGATCCGCGGAGAAGCTGCCAACTGGAAGGTATTTGTATCAAATCGAATAAATAAAAATTTGGAAGTTTCAAATGAGAAGCAATGGAGACATGTTTCGTCGAGGGATATCCTGCCGATTATCTAAGTCGGGGTGTCAATGCTTCTAAGCTACCGTCCTGTAATCTCTGGTGGCATGGCCCACAATGATTACAAGAAGATGAGCACGGATGGCCGTGCAATGTTGTCAATCAGCAGGCACTTTTGGATGTGCACACGGAGCAGCAAGGGATAAGATGTCACAAAATACGACTGGAGGAGATGCAGAGTGCAACCTTTGTCGACCAATATTCATCTTATACACGACTGCTGCGTGTTATGGCGTATGGGAAACGGTTTATAAATAATTGTCGCCGACTGGAGTGGGAATATGGACGACCTGATATGTCAAGTGCTGAACTAGAGGAAAGTCTTAGAGAACTTATTCGAATGGTGCAACGAGACTGTTTTCCATCGGAATGGAGGTCATTAGCTGAAGGAGTGGCAATTGCCATGGATAGCATTCTTGCCACTTAATCCATATTTTGACTCAAAACATTGTCTTCTACGTCTCGGTGGCCGACTACGAGATTTCTTATTACCGTTCAATGAAAGGCATCCTTATATTCTATCCTATAAACATCCGTTTACAGAACTTTTTGTTAAACACAGTCATGTGACTCTCAATTTCAAAAGAAAAAGGTTTTGGATTGTCAATGGGCGTAATGCAGTTCCTCTTGGCTGGATTGGGCTCGACACAGTGAAACAGTTCTCAAAGCAGACCTCTCTGCCTTTGATGACTGGCTTTTCAGGCTAGCAACAGTAGCCAGCAAAGTGATGTCAGTACCGGTGGCCCCGAGTCCAAGCGAGTTGAAAGCAAGCAGCAAGTTTCCCAAAGCCAGACTCATGGTACACAACGACACTCGAGAAGTCACGTTAGTGGCGTGTCTTTAGTTTGCGGCAGCACACAAATTGGAAGACTGTAAGAAATTTTTGTCACTTACAGTAAAAGAAAGATGGATGTTCTTAAAGGAGGGCAAATTGTGCTGGAGATGTTTTGTCAAGCATTTTCTAAGACATTGCCCAATTAAAGAGAGGTGCGGCGTAAAGGGCTGTGCCAAGGAACACCATTCTCTGCTACATAGTTCCGGTCTGGAATCAACCACTACACCTGCAAGTCAGGAGAAAAGCACGTCAATTCTGCATACTGGGCATAACGTCAAAGCGCTTTTTCGGTATGTTCCGGTGACATTGTACGGACCTGAGAGAGAGGTCCAAACGTTCACGCTTATTGACGAAGGCTCAGCGTGCACACTGATAGAGAAAAATATAGCGGAACAATTAGGATTGGAAGGTCCCACTGAGGAGCTATGCCTTCGATGGACTGGTGACATAACACAGAAGGAGCCTGAATCTAAAAGGGTGAATCTGAGCATCGCATCGCATCATAGTGGCAAGGTTTCACACAAATATGGCTTAAAGAACGTTCGGACAGTAACTAGTCTGGACCTGCCAGTTCAAACATTGGACGAATCAGTTTTGCAAGCGCATCCGCACTTGCAAAGGCTGCCTATACAAACGTATGCGGGAGCACGAGCATCGATAATTATTGGTCTGGATAATGCAAAGCTCGGTGTGCCTTTGATAGTAAAAGAGGCGAGAGGGACGGAGTTCATTGCCGCCAAATCAAGACTCGGTTGGTCGCTGTATGGTCAAGGTAGTCAGGAACTGAAACCAAGAGTGATGCACATTTGTGAGTGCAGCAACACGCAGCGCTTGGACGAGATGGTAAAGTCAAGCTTTTCAATCGATGCAGTTGGTGTTCGAGCTAGTTTCAACGAAATTCGCTCCAAAGAGGATGAACGAGCATTATCGATTCTGGAAGAAACTTCGAAATTTATTCCGGAAGAGAACAGATGGGAAACAGGACTACTGTGGAGTCATGACGACGTAAAACTGCCGTCGTCTTAGAAAATGGCGATGCAAAGGCTAATATGTCTTGAGTCGCGTATGGCTCGAGGCAAAGATCTGGAAGAGTTTGTTAATACTCAAATTCGGCGTTACGAACAACAAGGATACGTGCGGAAGACAAACTCCAACGAAGCCAATGAAGATCACAGAACATGGTACTTTCTTTGGCATTACGGAGACCAGAGCAGGGAGCCATGCAAGTAATGACATTTGGCGCCTCTTGTTCTCCAGCAGCATCCAACTATATAAAGAACAAGAATGCCAAACGCTTCTTAGAAGAATATTCAGATGCAGTAGAAGCAATCCTCAGGAACACATTCGTAGATGACTGGTTGGAAAGCGGCGAATCAGGCGAAGAGATGGCGAAAATGGCAACAACAGTGAAGACCATTCATGAAGGCGGTGGATTTGAGATGCGCGGTTGGATTTCAAATTCCATCAAGGTAACGCGAGCTTTAACTGGAAAGCTCGACCAAATAGAAAAAGCATTGACCACATGGAGTCAACGTACGAAAGAGTTTTGGGAATGCACTGGAGACCCCAGTCTGATGTATTCATCTTTACACCAAAATTCGATGAATCCGTATTTGACGGAAAGACGACACCAACCAAAAGAAATATCCTGCGTATCGTTATGTCCATATTCGATTCGCTTGGCTTGGTTGCATTTTACATTATACAAGCAAAAATCATACTGCAGGATGTGTGGAGATCATCAGTAGGATGGGATGAACCGATAGCTGAAAGAGAACACTCACGATGGATGTCTTGTTTACGAAGACTGCCCGAAAGTGGAAATCTAAAAATTCCTCGATGTTTGGGCATGGTGAGCAGAGCTGATAATATTGAATTACATATCTTTACAGATGCGAGTATAAACGCGTATGCAGCAGTCGCGATTATAAGAGTAAAAATTCAAGCAGAAGTAAGCTGTTCGTTAGTATCCTCCAAGACAAGAGTTGCGCCACTGAAGCCGATATCGATTCCCCGCATGGAGCTTATGGCAGCTATATTGGGTTTAAGATTAGCGAAATTCTTAGCCTCCGAACTGTCAGTGGCAATGCAGCGCCGCGTATTCTGGAACGATTCCAAAAACGTCCTGTACTGGATTAATTCTGATGCGCGAAAATATCATCAGTTTGTGGCCCTGCGTATAGGAGAGATTCTGGAGAGTTCGGAGATTGAAGAATGGAGGTGGGTGCCATCTGCACTCAACGTCGCTGACGAAGGAACGAAATGGGGCAAAAATAATCAATTCAATGAAGGAGTGAGATGGTTCTCTGGGCCATCATTTTTATATGCAGACGAGTCGTGTAGGCCTTTAACGGAGTAAAGCATTGGTCAACAGAATTTGGAACGACTCAATCTACACGAGCTTAAAGTTACGTCAGAATCCATAATGGCAACTGTCGTACCAGAAGTCACGAGATTTAGCAAGTGGGAGAAACTAGGAAGAGCTGTACGTTGCACGATTCGTACGCCTGATATTCAAACGAGAACCAACATCAGAAGCAGCGCAAACAATTATGCGCTCAAAGAGTTGGGAAGACGCTTACAACATAATCTACAGAGCAGTGCAAGCTGAAAGCTATGCCGAGGAGATCGCATCTCTGCAGAAAGGAGGGAGAGTGCCAAAGAGCAGCAGCAACTTCAAGATGTCCCCGTATGTTGACGAAGCCGGCATTTTGAGAGTTCGAGGAACAATCGATCAGATTGAAGGAGTCGCTACAAGTGTAAAGCGACCAATAATACTGCCAGGTACGCATGCAATTACTCAATTGCTAGTTGATTATTTCCACAGAAAATACAACCATCAAATGAATGAAGTGGTAATCAACGAGATGAGACAGCTGTACTGCATCTCTGGTTTGCGAGCGCGGGTGCGAGCCGCAAAAAAGAAATGCCAAAGATGCCGAAACCAAAATGCTCGTCCGAAAGCTCCGGAAATGGGCAACCTGCCGCCTGAAAGACTGGAGATCAACGAGCATCCATTTACTAACACTGGAGTCGACTACTTCGGGCCCATGGAAGTCATAGTAGGTCGACGGAGGGAAAAACGTTGGGGCGTGTTGTTTACATGCCTGACGGTGCGTGCCGTACATATCGAACTGGCACACTCTCTATCAACAGACGCATTTTTGTTGGTATTCGAGACATTCGTCGCTAGAAGAGGCGTGCCCAAGCGAATAGTTTCGGATAATGGCACAAACGCATTTCAACAGAGGAACTGGAAAAGAGATACCGAGAGATTTTATGGGCGGTGCCTGGGAAAGAATGATACGGTCTGTAAAGTCCGTGCTAACGAATGTATTGAAGGCAAGAAACGTGCATGAGCCAGTGCTACGGGCAGCATTAGCAAGGATAGAAAACGTAGTTATCCACAGTAATCCACAGACGCAGAAGTGCTAACACCAAATCATTTTCTAAGAGGCGCAACAAGTGCAATAAGTCAAAGGAATGAAGATGATAACGCTGGAGCTTTACATGGTAAGAGTTACCGTATTGCAGGTCAAATTGGAGAACGGTTCCGCAAGCTATGGATAAGAGACTACATTCCCTATTTGGTAAGGTGAGCCAAATGGTTCGATCCACCAGCGGATCCCCTACAGAAAGGCGACGTCGTAGTAGTGGTCGACGAGACCCATCCTAGAAGCTCTTGGAGGAAGGGCATAGTCGTTGATCTATGCAGCGGCAACGACGGAGTAGCTAGAACCGCATTGGTGCGTACAGCGACAGGACTTCTAACTAGGCCAATCGTGAAACTGGCCAAACTGGATGTTCGAGAAACAGAGTAACGTTGCACTCGATTGGGTGCAAACTTCAAGAGCAAGACTGAAGTTTGCAAAGAAGGGAATGTTGCCGCGTAAGCTCATAAGTAACCCTCGCGGCAAGCTCTCTGTTAATCGAACAGCTGGTCGGATGACTTGGAGTTTCGCATAGGAGCGAATTTAATATGAACCACAAACTAGGAAACGGTGAAGTGGCGTGATGTGGATGCAAAGGAAGAACACGAAAGGGGCGATATGATGGAAAATATCTGGATTGGTACAGACAGTCCAGTTGTCGCTAAGCAGCGGAGTTTAGCACATGTTTTTTAATTACAGTATACTCCTGTATATCATATCACATATTGTTACACTTGTATACATCCACTTATCGTTTGTCTACGTTATATAAATATTAACCTGAATTGTAATAGCAATAAGTTTTGAAGTTAAATAAAGTAAATTGAAACGTGAAAAGTGTAGATTCCAAAAAAGTGCCAAAGACAGCGTCGCAACACTTGTGTTATTTTTTGGTGCGTATAGCCCATATATTATATTACATTGCTCATTTTTAAATTGCCCACTCTTTTTAAATTTTGTTTTATTTATTATTATTTATTTTATTAAATTTACAATGGTTGTCTGCTCTTCGAGAACGTGCCCTCATCCTCAAAAAATCCAAGATGACTATTTTTTGTGCTGGCTGTGCAATAACATTATGCATGTTAAATGCGCTGGTTACACAGCCAAAGTAAAGGATAGTATTGGAAACGGTGGGGGACTAAAATGGAGTTGTGAAGTGTGTCGGGACGTAGAAATGGATATGCGTCTATTTATGCGGCGGACGAGAGAGGGCTTTAAGTCCCTATCGGCTGGCTTTCTGAAACTTCGTGATGAGTTTTCGTCTCTGGAAACTCAGTTTAATAGTTATAAACTATTGAACGAATCACCGAAGCGGAAGAAGACCATCCCACGGGATTTCTCCCCCGATCCGCCGGCAACTCTGTTTCTGCCGGTTCCGAACGACCTGCGGTGGTTGCAGCTGCGGGGCGATTGATTTTTACCCTGGTAACAGTGCCCCGCAGGCTGATTCGATATCGGTTGTAGTTTCTGATGTGTCCGGGCGAATATCCTCTCCCAGGGATATTCCCAATAAAATTTTAACCAGAAGAGCTCTCAAAGCGTCATCTGCTTCAGTAGTTCCAGCGCAAAATGTTGCTGCTGCAGTTGCGACTGGCGCATCGAGATCTCTTATAGCCATTCCACCAATAAAGCAAATCTTTGTTTCGCGGTTCGACCCCAATACTGCATCAGATGATGTCATAGCCCATATCCGGGCAAAAGTCATAGCGCCAAACATAGTGGTGGAAAAGTTTAGGTTTGCATATACCCGTGACATCTCTTCATTTAAAATCAGTGTCCCACCAAATGTCTTTGACCAAATTTGTCACAAAGATTTTTGGCCGGAACATTTAGTTGTAAAGGAGTATACGGCTAAGAAAAAGAGAAATCGGCCTCCGATTCGCCTGCATAACACAACTAATCCTACCCTACCCTCTGGCTCGTCAGTAGCTGGCGGGTCAAAAAACTGTTTTCGTCCCTAATTCTGGCCTATCAGAATGTTGGAGGACTAAAATCTAAACTTTCTAAGCCTTTTATAAATAGTCAATCTTTTGACTTTCATATTTTAGTCTTTACAGAAACGTGGTTAAAGCCTGACATTTCCGATGCTTCTGTTTTTCCCACAATAATTTCAACCTATAGATGTGATCGAATATCCAGAAATGGTGGTGGAGTTTTGATTGCCGTAAATTCATCTCTTCCATCTGAAATAGTTCTGCCACCTGCTGTTCTTGACATTGAATTTGTTAGTGTCAAAATTTATTTAAAATCATATTCTGTCTTTCTAACGTGTTCGTATATTCCACCGAGTTCAGACATGATGGTATATGCTAGCCATTTTGAATTCGTTTTGTTTCTTCACTTCTCTCGGATGCAGATATATTAATTGTTCTGGGATATTTTAAGCTACCTAACGTTTCTTGGCTTCCATCAGGTGAGTCTTCCTTGTTGATGCCCTCCTCCTCACATTGCTTTGTTGACGGTCTCCTTGAGTTATCCCTAACCCAAGTTAATCCTGTTCGTAACAAAAATGAGAGATCACTAGATCTTATATTTATGTTAGATTCTTCTAACTGCACTGTTTCGAGGATTGATCCCTTAGTCGTCCCCGAAGACAGTTTCCATCCAACTTTGGACTTAACTATTGATCTACCTATTCGGTTATCAAATGCTGGTACCAGTTCGACGTGTCGTACCCGTTGCTTTCGTAAAACTAACTTTTTCAAGCTCAACGAGCTAATTCGTGCTGCAGACTGGTCTTATCTGTACTCCTGTAATGATATGAATGTTGCCATTTGTTTTTTCTATACTATGTTTTCGCTTTTCTATGCTTGTGCTCCACGTGTGACCCATATATTGTCTAACAAGTCGCCATGGTTTACACGTGAGTTAACTAATTTGAAAAATGTGAAGTCTAGATATTATAGAAAGTTCAAAAAAGTCCAGAATAGCTAAGTAAGATGCGCAGTTCGTGCCAAACATAACCGTCGTGCATGCATATTCCTCGATTTCCTCGCTTGTGTCTGATTTCCACAGAATGCGCTGATACTGTGCATCATCTTTTGTAATATTTATACATCTGAACATTTTTTCTACATCAGCCAAAAATACCCATTGTAATCCACGCCAATTGAGAATAACTGCTGAGAGCTGCACATGTAGCTTGGGTCCATTTCCCATTACTCGTCTTGCTCGACCCGTCAAAGACAACTCGGATCTTTGTAGTTGATGGAGATTCCTTTATAACGGGTAACTAACAATGGTGAACTCCCCCCAATACAGGCCCTTGGGGACTGCTCGAAGACCTAGATCTAAATATTCATGAATGGTATTAAAATATGCTTCCTTTAAATGATTATCAGAGAACATAACCTTTTCAAAGCATTCCTATAAGAATTTCCAACGACCATTGACTGGTCCAGGTGAGATAAGAAGGGAAGACGTACCACATGCTTCCCAGAGATCAAGCGCCTATGTGTGAAAACAAAAAAATCTTCGCACCAACTATCCTGCGACGAGAGTCCTCTCGATCCCTCGTCCAACTGCTCCAGCTCCCAGAATTTACACAACATCTTATCCAGTTCCTCATTCGAATTGTTGTTCAATACTTTCCCAGTGTGAGATGATAATCCAACTGTCCGTCCATTAGTTTTCCCTGTGACGATGTAGCCCAAAAGAGTATTTTGTGTTCCAGCTTTTCCTTTACGTACATCTCCCAGCATCAGATCGTCGGAAATATCACTGCCAAGTAAAATATCAATACCTTGTGGAATATAGAAATTAGGATCGGCCAGCTGCAAGTCCTTAAGATGAGGCCACCGGTCAGCTGGTACACGCCTATCTGGCATATTTTGGCTTACCTTGGGCAACAATTATGCAAATACCTCGTGTTTTACCTGTGAGTCGTATACCGACCCAATGAACAATTCCATTCCTGTCGACGCTTCGGTAATTTTTGCCTTCGCTAATCCATGAATTTTTATGTAAGTCTTTCTTCGCAAAGACGTAATTGTTGGGCTGCACTCTCTGAAATAAACGATGCTTGTGATTCTTGACCCAAAAATGCTCGAAATTGTAGAGTCTGCCCTTCCTTCGACTTAACCAACACAATTGCTGTTGGTAACAAAACCTCCTGTCTTGTAAGAGGTACCGTTTCCCGATTTTTATTTATTAAATTTGATGATACACTATACATGCCTCCGCCTGTCGAGCTACAAATGAGGCCTTTGCGAAGCTTTGGTTAGCACGTAAGCCATATCCGCCTTGCTTTCCATTTCGTAGCCGATCCTTTGACAACGTTCCCTCGACGCCTCCCGATGATGCCGGTATCATCGTCCTGTATTTCGATTCGAGATATTTACAAAGTTCTTCCAACGTTGGCAAATCCTGTGATGAGGCCAAAGACCGCTCCCAGTCGACTCTCAATTGGACCGGTAACTTCTTCATCATATAGTAGACCAAAACTTCTGACTGGTGTCGCATATCGATGCCAGTCTTCTCCAATAAATTTACACATGTGCGGCAGGTTTGCACAAATTGTCTCAGCGAAGCGGCATCCCCTAATTTCACTGGTAATTGCTGCTCAAATACATCCATGTAGTGTAAAAACAATACTCGTTTATTATGATACAAGTTCATGAGCATTCCCCATGCCACTTGGGGACGCAACCAAAGTTAAATGTTTAATATCCTTAGCGGCTTCCTCTGATAATGAATCCTTTAAATAATAAAAGCGATGAAGATCCGTTATCTTCTCGCAGTGGTCGACGCGCGCCAAGAACGACTCCTTGAACGCCGGCCAATCCACGAACTTGCCGCTAAAAACTGACAGTTTAATTGTTGGCAGCTTCACTTCCTCAACTACCGGTATAAGCGGCTCATGGACAGTCTGATGCATGCAGGAATCATTAAGTGCGGTGGATGCTGGTAATCTGCTTTCCTTCTGTCGATGCAATTCGTTGCGAATATCTGCCACACCCATGACGTAGGTTTCTTCAAATAAATCCCATATTTCTGCATCGAAATATTTTGCCTTAAGCTGGTCGTTTTTTCGATCTCGCGAAAGCTGCTGATGATTTCGTTTGAAGTCTGCGTGAACTTCTTCCAACGAATCCAGTCTGGCCTCCAGATAAGATTCCGTATGTAACGATTCGTCAGCCCTAAATTTTGCTCAGAAACCAAATGAATAAGTTCTGCCTTTATGACCCTTGAACCCACACCTCAGAACTAAATTGCACTCACCCGATCAAGTAGTTTCAAAATTGGGCATCAATCACAATCCAAAGTCCAATCGCGAAGATCAATCCTCACAGGAGGCAGCAAAAATATGTTGGTTGACGGCTATAGTGCGGTCTTCGATTGTGTCGAATCGAGTTGGCTTTGAGGTTCCTAGCCGATGGTGAGGAGAGAGATTGCCTTCCCAAAAGAAATGGTGCAAAAAATGTTTTGTAGGTGTATATATATTTAATTGCAAAATTCAAAATCGAGAAACACAGATGGTGCATCCGACTTATTTGGCTGACGCTCACAGACCTCAACAGGTACTTGGCAACAACGTTGTTACTAAGCTAAATTTTTAATAAAGTTCAAAATATTCCATGGGACGAAAAAATCGTTTTAAAAATAACAGGACTTAAAGCTATGTACATTAAATTTCTATCGGTCTGCTTATTTCCAAGTTCTCTCTATGCGCTTCTCTTCGTTGACTGCTACGTCTGCGCTCTTAGGCAGCTGCAATCCAAACAGTATCAGTACCAAATCTTGTACTTTCCACTGGTCCGGGAAGGTACTTTCATGCAAGGAAATGTTGGACAATTGTGTAATTTTACCGGGTTGCAGACAGGTAGCTAGCTTCAAAGCCTTGTTAGAGATGGCGTCTGAACCAGGAGCCTTGTTGTCCCTGAGATGAAGTGCTGCTCCAGATACTTCTTCTGCATTAAAAAGGGACTCAGCATCGGCTATATTTGCCATGTGGTTAACTTTTGGCGCTATCGTCGAAGTGTTAAGAAAAAGCGTTTCGACGATGCATTTCATTTCCAGTGCAGCTGGCTTGATCGCTTTTCAACTTTTTTAGCGCGATTTTATAGGCCGTGCCCCAGATGTCGTTGTCCGCCTCGTCACATAGGTCTAGAAAGCATTTTTTCTTGCTCAATTTTATGGCCTTTTTGAATTCTCTGCGCCTGTGTGCATATTCTTGCTGTAATTTGATAAAATTGGGCCGTCCTTTTGCCCTCTGATGGCAGCGTCTGGCTTTTAGGCATTGTCTTCTGGCCTCTGCGATAGATTCGTTCCACTAGTACACCGCTGAGCGATGTCTGCTGTGCCCCCTGCATAATTCCATGCCGGCGTCACAAGCTGATTTTATAGCCTCGATAACCCGAGCATTCTGTTGCACTACCAGAGAGTGTTGGAATATTTAGAGTGCTGGATTTAGTGTATGGACCTTATACATCTTGCGTATAGGATTCTCATTGCGGCTCCCAGTATGCGTACTGTCAATGGTGCATAGTATAGAGTTGTGATCACTGCCCGTATAGTGGCGGCAGAGCTTCCAAGTAACTCTGTTATAGAGTTGGCCGGATGCAAAAGTTACGTCAGTAACTGACCCATAACCAGCTCTTTGGAATGTAAACTCATTTTCCTTATTTAGAACCGCCAAATCAAGTGTCGCCAGTGCCTCTAGCAGCGTCGTGCCCCTATGGTTTGAGGAACTGCTTTCCCATTCTTCAGACCAAGCATTTAAATCGCCTCCGATCAGGGTTTTTTGTTTACCTTGGGCATCTATAGCTATTTCGTCGACGATATTTTCAAATTCTCTTGATTGTAGGCTTGGTGCAATATAGCAGCTGAATATCCATATGTCTCCGAATTTAGCTCTGACAAAGCCACCGGCTGGATAAATGGTCTCCATGCTTGGTACATTCCGGCCGCACGCCCAGATTGCCGAATTGCCAAATCGGTCAACAGCCCAGTTGGTACCAGTGCCAGTCTTATACGGCTCACTAATAAGCACAATATCAATGTCGAAATCAATCACCGTTTTTGTCAGCAAGCTTTGTGCCGTAGCGCAGTGGTTTAGGTTCAGCTGCAGAATTTTCATTTGGATGAATTTTTGCGAAGCTCTTTACTTTCAAGAGGGCATCTCCTACTACAGGCGTAGTGGTCTGTTTGGGTGCGATCTTGAGCAGCGCAGTTAAAACACTTTGGCTTGTTTGTGCATGACGAAACTTTGTGGTCTGGCTTTTCGCATCTGAGGCACCAATTTATGCGATCGATGTGACCAAAGTTAAGACACCAATAGCATCTTTGCAGACTATTTCTCGCTCTTATACGGCAGCTAGACCAGCCGACGCGAATCGACTTTATTTTAGCTTCAATTTCTGCGATAACATCAGCAATCGAAATCACGCAGTTCAACGTGAGCTACGTCACCCATTGTTTGAACCATGGTGGTTGGTCCCAATACTTGAAATAACTGATCCTTTAGGTGACTTGAGCTACTTGAGCGGTCTAGCTCTAGCAAGAGCTCACCATTGGCAGTCTTCCTTGAACCTCTAACGTTGTCTTTGACGCAGTTTAGACGGCCAACATCCCTTCTAATCACCCTGCTGAGCAACTGGGCATATAATATGCCGTTGCCACTCTTGAGCTGGAAGTTCAGAGTTTGATGCAGTCTCGTGAAGTGTGGCGATGCCATATCCTGTTTTGCTTGTTGTAACTGGTTGATGCTGTGAGAACTGCGCGGCAGATCTCAAATCATCCGCATAAAATTTTTTTAAACTTGCGCCGCCGAGATGTGCTTTTGGTGGCGTGTTCCGCTGGGACAGGGTATCCTCCCGAGGGCACTTGGGCGTATCGCTGTCAGCAGAGTTTGCCCTAAGCCTGCGTTGAGCACATGCCTCTTGAGCCGTTTGCATGGATTTGTCGCATGTCGGTGCCCGCAACATTAGTTTGCCCATTTTGGAGCAAAGCAGCTCGTGCAGCTTTTTCATGCGCGCCATTAACTGCAACGCATTTTGGTTTATGTGCCTCGCATGTTCCCATCCTCCTTTTTAGAGTAGGTATTGGCAAGCTCGTGGATCAAGCAGCCCAACTCGTCAAACTCCGGAATACCTAAGTTAGCCTTCGATGTTGAGGCAGTCGCAACTGGGCTGCTGCATAACGCTTTTGTACCAGCAACTATTGACGATTGCGGGTGCCGCAATTGGCTGAGGTGACTCCATGAGTTTGGAACGCTTGCCAAAAATAGTTACCTCGCTGAATTGGTCCGGAAAAACTCCCTATAAACGGGATATATGATCCATTGAGGTAACCAACATTTCCATTTAACGGACGGTTCAAGTTTAAAAGAGAAACGGTTATTTTTGAATTTTAGTCTGCCCTTAGGCGCCGAATGGCGGCTACGGGCTGGGGGTTCTCCTTCTTCTGGACGTTGACGAGTACAATGCGCAGTACGTTCAAGTGGCCCAAGCGACACCAGGACAATGCCTGTTACGTGCGAACCCTAGCAGACAGCATGCAAAACGAAGTCACGTGGACAACGGACGACAACTAAAATAATAATTAAAACTAACTACTAGATAGATAACTTAAAATACAAGTTTTCAGGACAGATATTGAGAACTCTGATCCGATTACAGAATAAAGGCGGTTGTAGTCGGAACAGAGAACTCGAAAAGGTTCATGCAAAGAATAGTTAGAAGTACAGCGTGTTAAAGATAAAGGGACATAATTTTGGGTTAGTCTACAAGGAACAGATAGATTGACCTGATTGAGTAAATAAGGACAGTCTATTTGTCTATTCAAAAGCTTGTGGATAAACAAAGTACCAAGCAATACTCTACTGTTTAATAAGGAGGGAAGGTTAATTAAAAGAAGTCTTTTCGAATAGGAAGGCAAGTTAACATTTCGATCCCAGCTTAAACCACAAAGAGCAAAAATGAATGAAAAAAGTCCTAGATGGCTACCTTGTGGCGCCCCCGAGGTCACATTGAAGGTCTTCGAAAGATAAGTTTCAAATAAAACTTTTTGTGTCCGTTTATTTAGATATTGAAAAATCCAATTAAGCAAAAGGCTTGGAATCCCAAGTTCGTTCAGCTTGAACAAAAGCAGTGTATGATTGACAGAATCAAAAGCCTTACTGAAGTCGGTATAAATGACATCAGTTTGCAATGCATTCCTGAATCCTTCGATCGCTAAAGAAGTAAACTCTAAAAGGTTAGTGGTAGTAAATCTACGTTTCATAAACCCATGTTGAGAAGATGAAAGAATAGAACTACAGAAATGTTGCAGTTGAGAAGTTATAATTTTCTCAAATGCCTTCGGAATAGCAGACAATTTGGAAATACCCCTATAGTTAGAAGCTACGGATTTATTAACCTTTTTATGCAAAGGAATAATAAAAGAGTCCTTCCAAATGGTTGGAAAAGAGGAAGTTTCAATGGACAAAGTAAATAACTTACGAATTGGGGAAATCAAAGTCTCAGCGCAAAACCTGAGTACACAACCAGGTATCCCATCAGGTCCTGGTGAGTACACGGGCTTCAATAAAGTAAGCACGCTGAGAAGCGAATCTTCATCGATCACAGGATTAAAGACGCAGTTAGACCTTTTCAACTGATAGGAATATGAAAAGTTAGCTCGATGATCTTTGGAGGAATAGGTTGTTTTGAAAAAATCAGCAAACATATCGGCAATGGCCTAATCATCGTTAGCTTTATTATTTTCAAAACATAAATGGGACGGGTATACTGCTACCTTACGTTTGGCGTTAACGAAGTTATAAAATTGCTTAGGATCACGGGAAAACTGAAGTTTACAACGCCTACTTTACAACACTGGTGCGAGCAGCTGTTCAGTGGCAATTAGAAGAAGAAGAACAAGCGGCAGAGAACTAAGCTACTTAGATAAGAGCAACGTTTTTACCCAGTGAAAGTGTAGAGGTGAGCGGCGCCAAAAAAAAAGTGGAGAAAGTAGAGAGTGAAAGGCTGGTATCGCCCTCGCCCCCTTCAGTACTCCAGGCACTCGTGGTGGGTGACTCCAAAACAAAAGAGAAACATTCCGTGGCCACTGCAGCGCCACCAGGAAGCCCAAAACAGATGATCCCCCTGGGAAGACCGGCTCCTTGCGCTCCACGCTAACTATTTGTGGATAATTTCAGATGCCTTGTCACAGGTATAAGGCAACAGCAAGACGGAGCAAAGAGACTTAAGTCTAAACCGCACTTGAAAAGATGTATGTATGTGTATTTGGATATATGTATGTTAGTGTGGGCGTATATGCATATATGTATATGAGTTGAATTGAAACACGCGAATTAATTCATTTTTTTTGTATGTCTGCAGCGTCAGAGCACTAGTCGGAATTATGGCCAAGTTATTTACCGGTGAGTTGGTTAGTGATCTTGGGCCGAGGACGAAAGCTAAAGCACTTTAATTTTATTTTCTTAGATTGCACTTGCACTCACTTCTATGCACTTATATATGTGTGTATGTAGATGGATATGTGGATCGCGAGAGATAAAAAGAGATCACATGCACAATGGAATATCCATACAATGTCGAATGAAAAGTCACAATGGAAAAAGCGGGAAACTTTTCACTGCAGGTATGTATGCATGTATATGTATTGGAAAAAAATGGTAATAAAAAACGTTTCTACTTATCAGAATTCTCCACCGATGCGATGCTGGGGCGTGTTGAAAGATATCCGGCTCGAAGGACCAATGTTTTGTGGTGGGGCGAAGTCTTCCAATTGGGTAGAGCCCAATTCTTATTACCCAAGTGTAGGATGGAATGATGGAAATGAATTAAACGCGCGTTAACTCGTCATCATCGTACGGATCCATCAGTTTATTGTCAAGTCTCTCAAAACTATTTGAAAAGGTCCCGCAACGCCGAATAAACACAAGTCTTACACACCAAAACATAATCCCACATTTGGTTTCCTTGCAAACCATCGCACAATTGAGCAAGTCAACCGTATCGTCTCAGAGATCCGCACAGCATTCGAGCAAAAAAAATATTGCACAGCAATTTTTCTCGACGTCGCTCAAGCCTTCGATCGAGTCTGGCTTGACGGCCCAACATATAAAATAAAAGCGACACAGCCGCAATACATACACAGGCTAATGGAATCAAATCTGCCCAACGGAAAATTCGCCGTACTACATCGTACGTAGCTAGACCTCTGAAGACTTTGAATCTAAAGCAGAATACCTCAAGGCAGCGTGCAGGGTCCAAAACTTTATCTTTTGTATACGGCGGACATACCAACAAGCCCTACACTTACCATACCAACACGGCTATCCTCAGCCGCTCCAAATGTCCAAAGCTGCCATCGAGCCACAATCGATAGCAGCAGACACTTTCGATTGTGGCCCATCCACTTTCGATTGTGTCATCGACACGTCAAATGTGTCCGCAATCCCACAGCACAGACTCTGAAAAGGATTGTAAACGAGATAGACAAAGTATATCCGTAGAATCGGAAATATCATTCATCGAGTGGGCCAATTTATTTCTGAGTGGCGAGCCCGACTCAAGGCAAAAAATGCTTCATTCTTTTAGTTTTAAATCGTAATTTTTTTTTTCTTTTTACGCGTGAAAATCAGCGGTTGCACTAAGTGCCCACAACCTCCCGCCCAACCGACCGAAGGGCACAAACCGCATGACGTACGGCACGAGTCGCGGAGAACAATTGAGAATCACACATTTACGAGCTAAGGAAATGATAGTGGATTTCAGTAGTGGTAAGGAAAGCTCTGGGTTGATCACACGATAAATATGATATGATAACCAGCTGACAGGACTCAAAAGGAATTAGGCAGGGTATAGTTAGTAGTACAGTGTGCTAGGAAAAAGGGAATATAGTTTCTAGTGGGCCTAGATGGTACAAAAATCTCTCTTTGGTGCAATTACTAAGGCGATTCAAGATCTCCAATTAGGTGCTTATACATAAAGATCACACAAAGCATTATTCAATGGTTAGTAAGAGAAAGGTAAATTAATTATTAAAGAAAGTCTACGGGAGTACTATGGCATGTTGACATTACGATGGATGTTTAGACAACGTAGAGCAAAAAGCAGAAATTGTTTTTTAAAAGATTCAATTCTAATTTGGTGTGACTCATATTGAGGTGACCATATACAAGATCCGTACTCCAAAATAGGAAGGACCAATGAAGTGTGAATTCTTTCGGCCATCTCTTAACAAAACCAAGAACGCCTGTGGCTTTAGCGATTATTGAGGAGATATGGGAGTTGAAAGTTAATTTACGGTCCAGGAATAAGTACACCTAAGTTATTCATTTCATCAAGGCATTCTAATGGAGTGTTGTTCAGGGAATACGTCATCATCTGAGGGGAGATCCTATAAAACGACATAACCTTGCACTTAATGGTATTTAAGTTTCATAGATTGTGTTGACACTAACACTGAAAATTGTCAAGATCAGCTTGCAATATACTAGACGAACCCATATTTCTGAAACTAAATCTCCTGCAAATCATCAGGGCCATAGATCAATGTAGCATCCTTCAGATGTTAGGTTTCGTGTTAGATTAAGATAAAACTCGAAAATTGTTGTTAGTCTTATACACCTATATAAGATAAATATAACATTTTACATATTTATTTGATGACAAAGTCTGCTTCAAAAAAGACTTACAATTTGCACAACCTTTCCCTAAAGTGGAGCTACAATACGATCCGTTAACTGAAGCAATTTTTTCTGCAACATAAAAAATTTTCCACCGCTTCCAACGTCTTTTCACAGTTTTTGTGTTTTAAAAACCGGCTGACTTAACCAGGGTAACAATAACTTACAAGTACAATGACAACAATCGTCGTAGTTGCAGCGTCAATAATGTTAGGTATATAAATTTAAGTATTAATATTTCAAGATCCAATTCAAAACCGTAAATTTCTTTAAAATCAAAATAAGAATCCAAACCGATAGGTTTCTTAAGTGAGGGTAATACTAAAAACGCAATAACTTCCAACGCCGACCAGCTAGCATTTGCAGTTTTAAAGCCCCTAACATGTCAAGTACTTTTAACCAGCAGCTTATTGACAGAAGAAGCGATTTTTTTTATATATCTCATATTTTAGACAAATACTCTTTGCTAATCTTTTTGCACAGCCAATCAATGCGTTTCTTTCTCAACGACACGTCCAGCAAATCGCTTCAACGTATGTCGAGTTGTTCTGGGTCCATTAAAATCCGCAAATCCACCGCGATCTTCGTTCCGCCATAGAGGCAATAAAAAAACAGATCTTTGATTTTATTAAGTTAATTTTTTTATTATTAAAGTACTAGTGTCCCGGCAGACTTCGTACTGCCTCAACCGATAAATAAAAGACCTAATCTTTGTATAAATTAATTTTAAAACAAACAAAGCGAATCCGTTTTTATTAAATGTATTCTAAGCCTATCTACTTCTGACATATCAATACGACTATTTTCTTGATATTTGTATATCACGTGAGGTAGCTCTTCGCACATTTGATTGACTGTGACGACCTAGGTCAGGTCGTCTTCTCCTTGGCATCGTAAATTGTAATTAATCAAAGTGAGAAAATTTCTCGCTCATTTAACAGTAAAGTGTCACTATCACAAAAAGAGCACATTACTTGGAATGTCACTATCACAAAAGATCACCAAAGTAATTAAAAATATCAAAGAAGCTAACTTCGGCCTTGCCGAAGTTTGTATACACTTGCAGTTTTATTATTTAATTTTAAACTAATTGGTATAAATGTTTAACAAAATCAAAAAAAGAAACAAAAAAAAAGAAACACATCATAAAAGCTTTCACACCACCGTCTTCACCGGGAATCGAACCACCACCAAACATCGAGCCATCGCGCGACCGACCTCTACATACACAACTCAAATATTTCTGTCTCTCTCACACACCGCGTGGTGAAGAATTTTTGCATATGTATGTGTGTGCGTGAGCATTAAAATAAAAGAAAACGTTTGTATGGAAAATATAAAAATGCTGTTTTGAGGATTTTCCCGGCAATTATTCGAATTTTTCTCACCTTTTAAACCTTCCCTGGACTTCCACAATTAATTCAAAACCAAAATTAGCCGAATCGGTTCAGTTGTTCTCGAGTTTTAGCGAGACTAACGAACAGCAATTGATTTTTATATATAGGTATAGATTTCAATGAATCTTTAGTAGATTGCACTCTTCATATAATTGGCCATGTGAGAAACACTGTTTTTCTAGATTCAGACCACAAATTTTCATGGATTGGTCTTGTGATTTGTTAATGGTCATGGCGAATGCAAGACGGATCGAATGCAAAATATCTTCTGACATATAATCTTCGTATTTATGACATAAGTTAGATGCGTTCGACGTAAAGCATGTGGAAATGATGATAACAAATATAAATATGCAGAGATAATGGCTTCAACGATTGTCGTATCTCAATGGGCATCGTTTTCTATTAAATTGAATTCTTCATATGCAGCACGATATGTTGGGAATATTGTACCATTAACAGTCCGCAGTGACTCAAATGACGTTGGGCCACGTACATTTACCAGCATCAACCGCAAATAGAAGCACTCATCATTCTTTGAATGAACTGTATACATACGACCAAGAGCATCAGTAGAACGCACATCCGGATAATCAGAAACCGCATCACCTTGATTCCGTCGTTGAAAATTCTTCGATAGAGCATTCCAAGTGTAATATCTTGGCATCTCGGAGTAAAGAAAACTTCGTGCAAATTGATCGATTTGGCAGATCGCAAAGAAACTGGTCAATGTTGTCGCTGGAGGTGTTTCAGCACGTTGAACAACATTCAAAGCCGTGAAATATACTCGTTGACCATTCTCCAGATGAACCGCTAAATGCACAACAGTAAGATGAGGTAGGTGAATAGGGAATGCGAATATACGCCAAATCGCTTCATAGCAGTTCACATAACGAACAACTTGATAGCACGCAATTCCATCTTAGGTATTGTAGGATTGGATGCCAAAAGCCGCCATATCGCCGCCTTTCGTGACATATTTACAAATGCATTTTATGGACTTAACTGAATTGCAATACTCAACGCTGCAATGTATCTTGAACATTTTGGAAATAAGTGGTGAATATGAGTAGATAGAAACTGTATGTTCTGGACCAGGAAATCCGGTTTGATAAGAGATTGATGACGTCACAGTGGTTGTTGTGTGGTGTGATGACGTCATGGGGGCGGAAGTGGTTATTGATAACGATGTTGTGAACGTGGACGAGGAGTGTGGAGCGGAAGTGGTTAGTGATAACGATGTCGTGAACGTGGACGAGGAGCGTGGGGCGTGGGACGTGGGGCGTGGGGCGTGGGGCGTCTGGCGAAATTCGTCATAATGCTAAGCAAAGTTGAAGGTCAAGATTGTTGTGGAATTCTCTATGTGTGTGTGTGTGTGATAAGAAGCAAGAGCACGCGCTCTTGTATGAGCAAGTTGAAGGTCAAGATTGTTGTGAAATTCTTATCTGAACTTGTTGACTTGTTGCGGCGGTAGCGTGGGAAAAAAATTATAGCGTGGGAAAAAAATTATTTGTGGGAAAAAAAAAAATTATATGTGATAAGAAGCAAGAGGGCACGCGCTCTTGTATGTGGGGGAAAAAAAATATATGAGCTTAGAGTTGTGATAAGCGAGCTAAAAGCTTGAATTAAATCTACATATAAAATGAAAGAAAGCGAATTAAAATAATTTAATTGTCAAGTACGATTTTCTGTGAACAGTAGAAGAAAAAAACGTTCAATAATTGAAAAATGGAGCGATATTGTGATGTGTGTAATATTAATGTGAATATAGCTAGATGGAGCTATCATTTGAGGACAAATGTGCATAGAACGAACGCGTGCGAGACTTTGGATTCATGTATGAAGCAAATTTCTAGTGGTTTTCGAAACCGCATTACAACATATCGCTATGAGAGCGATAATAGTAGAAAAGAGCTGCAATTGTCTGAAGACTTTCTTGCAGAAGCGGGAGCTTCTTTGCTGTCAATATTGACGAGATGGTTAAGCATTAATACAGCATGCAAAATTAATCTCGAACTGTTCGGGGAGTATATGAAGATAAAGGATGATGAAATGACTGTAATGGTTAAGTCTCATCAGACTTCCATGAAGATTTTAACGGCTGAATGTGATCTGGAAGAAATCTATGTAAGCCAGTGTAATGAGTTATTTCGATTTGGTCGTTGGCACGTCTGTGCTCTGGTGTTACTTTATTTCGATTGATTCATATTGTCTTTTAACTTATGCTGCTTGTTGGCAGCTACAAAATAAGAGGGGTGAGGCGCGCGAGTGAACTCACATGATCGAATTGCAAGCTCAGCATAATTGGGCTGGCTTGCCAGCACAATTCGTTTGCGTAAGCTTATATACAGAACGAAATGTATGCATGCAAGTTTGCGTACATACATACAATTGTTCTTATATATAAACTTATTACTATTATTTCCTGCTTGCAACAGAATGTTACAAGCTGTGCTGAAGTCATTTAAAACCGACATGTGAATTCACTACACCTCCCCTTTTTAAAGAATAACGTAATCTAGTGAAGTTATTATATATGTGTATATGAAGTAAATGACTTTATAAAGTAATTCGTGTTATTTAAAAAAAAAATTTGACGTCCGTCAATGAATATATATATTTTTCCCTTACATGTATGCATTTTTTTTTTTTTTTTTTTTTTTTTTTATTAAAGGTTTTAAAATAAATTTTTTTTTTCGCTCCTTTCATTTATATATATAAAAATAAAAATTTGTATGTGTATATGCAAATAACTTTCCTTATTTTCAATGTATACACTTTAGATTTTGTAAATACTAGAGAAAAATTTTTCTGTTTGTTATTTAAAAATTTTTAACCTATCCTTATGCACTCTTTGTGCTTTATTTCTTTTATCTCTTATTAAAATATTATCCTTATCTTCTATTGCTTCTACTCTATATGGGCCTAGATACTTAGATTCTAACTTATGGCCCGTTTCATTCTTAACAAGAACCTTATCTCCTATTTTTATTTTAAAGTTGTTTATGTTCTTATCGTATAATTCCTTATTCTTTACCTTATGCTCTTCTAGCATAAGCCTTGCCCTTTTATAGGCTTGCTCTAATCTAAACTTAGCTTCTCTAGCGTAATCATCTACATTATATAATGGATTAATATTAGTTATAGAAATAAATTGTTTTGGCAAATTGCTTTGTTTGCCAAAAACTAACTCATATGGACAATAACCATGTGCCATAGAGGGGGTCGTGTTGAAGCAATATGTAAAATATTGGAGCCAAACATCCCAGTCAGTTTTATCGACTGATATATATGAACGGATGTATTCATTAAAAGTTCTATGACTTCTTTCCACTGTTCCCACGGTTTGGTGGTGATGTGCAGTAGACGTTATGTTGTCTATTTTTAGATATTTGCACAGATCGCTTATTATTGAATTTTTATATTCAGTGCCCATGTCCGAAATGAACGTCTTCATTGGACCGTACTTTAATATAAAAAATTCAAATATTGCTTTCGCAATGGTATTAGCGTTCTTATTTTGAACAGGGATGGCTACCAAATACTTTGTTAGGTCACAGATCAGGGTTACTGCGTATTCCTTACCGTTTTCAGATTTCGGTAGTGGACCTATAGTATCCACTATTACTCTGTCAAAGGCACTCATGGGCGTTTCTGTTATTGTTAGTGGGGTCTTTGTATGTTTTGTCGTTTTCGACTTTTGGCATTTTGGACAACTACGTATGTACTCTTTTATTTGACGCGTCATATTTTTCCAATAGTAGTGTCTTTTTATTTTTATTAAAGTTTTTGTTATGCCATTATGACCACCTTGTATTGGATCATCATGATTTTCAGACAAAATTGCTTCTTTTTCTTTTTCATTGCTTATTATGGTCACCGGGTTGAGTAGCGCTACTCTTAATGATTTCAATTTATCATTGCCCATTTCTTTAAAAGTATCTATTGAAATAAATTCAAAGATCTTTTCCCACGGTGCCGTTTTGATATGGCTTATTTTTAATATACCGGCTTGCTTTTCAAGCCTTTGAAAGAACTGACCTAAGTCAAGTTTTTCATTAGTATATAGGTCGCCAATATCGATTCTTGCAATAACTTTATTTCCGTGTTTCAAGTAACACAGTTTATTTGTTATATGCAAGGCCACTACTTTTCGTACCTCGTCATTATTTATAACTTGGTAAACGTTGGGCATAGAAGCATTTGGAGTACTTTGCCTTGGCAAAGTCTCTTTTTCTTTTCCTGCGCAGGATTTATTTTGTCTGTACTGTTGCCTGGTAGTGACTTTCAGGACTTTATTTTGAATGTCTTTTAACTCGGTTATTGTGATCCGAGATAGGGCATCTGCCACGAAATTGTCTTTTCCCTTTAGATACTCAACTGTGAAGTCGTATTCTTCCAGTTCAAGCCGCATGCGAGTCAATTTTGAGCTAGGATTTACCATGGAAAATAAATATGTTAAAGGTCTGTGGTCTGTTTTTATTGTGAAATGTTTGCCATAAATATATGGGCGAAAATGTGTTATGGCCCAATGAATGGCTGCTAGTTCTTGTTCCGTTGTGCTCTTATTACTTTCACCTTTGGTGAATGAACGCGATGCATAAGCGATTGGAAGTTGGAGTCCATCTCGGTTTTGGGTTAAAACCGCTCCACACGCTTGTTTGCTTGCATCTGTGATTATGCAAAATTCTTTGCTAAAATCAGGATATTGTAATATGGTTGGCCGCATTAAATTTTCTTTAAGATATTGGAATGCATTTTGGCATTCAATTGTCCACTCAAAGGGAACATTCTTTTTACATAATCGAGTTATGTGCCGGGAATAGTCAGCAAAATTTTTAATAAAACGTCTATAATAGTTGCAAAATGCAACGAACCGTCTAGCGCTGTCCGCATCATGTGGGACTGGATAATTCTTAATGACATTATATTTTGTGTCATCAGGTAAAATTCCTTTATCTGTGCACTTATGACCTAGAAAAGTCACTTCGCGCATAAAAAATGAACATTTTTCTGGATGTAATTTGAGGTTGTGTTTCCGACATGTATTGAAGACATCGTTCAGATTTTTTAACATGTGTTTTTCGGAACAACCAATAACTATTAAATCATCCATATAAAGGAATGCTTGGGACGGATCTAGTCCCGAGAATGCGATAGTCATCATTCTCTGAAATGAATTAGGCGCTATCTTTAGACCAAATGGTAATCGCGTGAAGCGATAAGAGCCGTTGCTCGTTGAAAATGACGTTATATTTCTTGAACTTTCTTCAAGTTCGATTTGGTGGAAGCCTGACATTAAGTCAAGACATGAGAAGTATTTAGCTCGACCTAGTTGGTCTAGTATGTCCTCAATTCGAGGAAGAGGAAATTTGTCGGCCAATAATTTTTTTATTGATTTGACGATAGTCAATAACTAATCGCCATTTCTTATCTTCTGAGCCAGGTAATGATTTTTTCGGAACAAGTAGCAGTGGGCTATTATATTCAGACACAGATGGTTCAACTATATTGTTGACTATTAGTTTTCCAACCTGCTTTTGGATTTCTTCCTTTTGACTATGCGGGCTCCGGTAGTTTTTGATATATACCGGTTCTTCGTCTTTTAATCTCAATTTTTGTCTATAAAAATTATTTGTTGTGATTGCTTCGGTCTCAAGGCCAAATACATCACTATATCTGGTGCATAGTTGGGTTAATTGTTCTTTAAATTGGAGCGGAAAATTTTTAGTTAGCTGGGACATTACCATATTTTCCCTAGCTTTAGGAGTGGTTGGAACTACATCGTAGTTCGAAAATGGTTCTGACTTTAAAGTGTTTATCTTTATTATTTTGTCAGAATTGGTTGCATTTAGCAAACGGACAACTGTATTTCCATTTGTTGCCAATGTATTTGCAACGAAAATACCTGGTTGAATTTCCTGATTGGGAATCAAAACAACGTCTTCACTCAAGGTGAGATTTATTTGTCGGACTACTTGGGATCTTGCTGGTATGAAAATTGAGGTGTTACCAGAATTGTATGTTATTGGAACATAAATAGGAAATTTTAAATTATCTGGTCTTAGTATTAACCAGTCTTCGGACGCTTTGCAGTCGATTTGGCAGTTGAATCTTTTGATGAAATCAATGCCAATTATACCATCACTTGGTATTGAAAAATCAGACTGTACAACATGAAAGTCGTGTGGGATTATGTATTTAGAGGTTTGAATCTCTAAGGATGCTAGGCCTTTGGACTTTATTGCTCCTTTACCAATGCCTTGAATGTTAATTTTGTGATTCGTGTCGATGTCATTTAGAACATCTGAATCTTCTTTGAGAATTGAAATATCTGCACCAGTGTCGATTAAAAATTTTAATTTTTTATTTGTTTCGACATTAAAAAATGAAACAAATATATTGAGATTAAAATTAATTGCATGCACATGTTTTGTGCTTACTCTTCTGTATCTAAAGGGTTTTGCGTGTTTCCCGTTTCATTGTGGGATACGCGAATATTTCTGCTAGGTATGTTTCTTCTAGCGTTATTATTATATTGGTGTTGGGACTGTCCCCTGTTATGGGACTGTCCTCTGTTTGACCGGTAATTGTTGGAATTATAGTTGGCATTGTAGTTACCCTGGCTGTTGCCTCTACCACGTTGGTAGTTAGAGTAATACCTGCCTCTATTATTTCTCCCACGCTGGTACAATATGGTACTGGGACTCCCAGTCGTTTGGGTCATGAGACGGATATATTTACCCATAGCATCACCAAAACGACTAAAGTGTCCAGCTTCCAATATAGTACGAACTCGCTCATGCTGACATTGGAGGATTAGCGCCTCCATAGCTTCTTTTGTGGCGAATTCCTCAGCGTTGTCAGGATCTAAACCACGGTCAATGAAAGCGGCTTCAAGTTGCTTCCGCAAATTGTCAAGTTCCATAGCGTACTCTGAAGCTGTTTTACCCTTTTGTTGGGCGTTCATAAGTTTTGCTATTATAACGTCAGTGGATTCGCCTCTAACGTTATTATTCAATTTCTGTATTATACCTGTTATTGTAGTCTCGTTTTGGACTTTATACAGGATAGAGCCAGTAATTTTGGACTTAATGACCTCAACGGCCAAATCCTCCTGGTCTCCTTTAGTTCGTTCGACGATTTTTAATGCCGTAACGAAGCGATTGAGTGAGGTCTTTTGACCATCGAACTCAGGGACCGAAGACGACACTTGTCTTACGTATTCCCTATCGGCAGCTATTTTTTCTGCCATTGTGCAATTAAAATTTGTTTGTCTGGGCAAGGTGTCTTCGTTTAGAACTATCGTTGTATCCAGGTCAGATACTTCAGCAAACTCAATATTGTGTTTTGCTAACGCCGAGACAGACTTGTCTTTGCATTCGTTGTAAAATGCGTTGGCGGCACACTAATGACCTTCTGTTAGATTATCAAAATGTTTCTTTAGTAATAATCTAATTTGCTGTAATGTGGTCTGAATAATATTTGTGTGTTTCTTAAGAGTGTTTGGACCAATTGTCCTATCTTGAGTAATACACTTAATTGACCTAAATAGTTCTTCTTTTAGAATTCTGGCCTGTGCAACTATTACTTGCCAGTCGGTCATTCTTTAAATGTGAGAGGGGGAAAAAAAAAAAAATTCATCTCAGTTCTTCTATATATTATTTTTTTTTTTTAATGTTGTGCTTCATCCATTAGATAAAAGCGAAAAGTACCTGCTGCGTTTGTATAACAGCATATGTTAGGTACTGTAAGGATAAAGCACATTGCTACCCTGCTGTTTCCCTGGATTGGGAAATTTTCTCCCGTTTTATCCAGGTATGTTATATAAATAGTAGCCAGATCTAAGGCGCGATGAGGTGAGCTACTTTGTTCGCTCTTAAAAACCTCTAGTAAATCAGTTTCTATACTCGGGTTCCTATCTTTAATCTTCGCGAAATATTCATCTAACGACATTTTTCCTTTCCTTTTTTTTTTTTTTTAAGAAACAAAAACTTTTTCTTTTTCTCTTTTTTTTTTCTTTACTCCTAATATTCTATCATTGTGACTTCCTCGTCTGAGTTCTCTATTTCTATTGTTTTTTTCAATTGCTTATCTTTTTTTTTTTTTTGTATCTAGACTCTATCTAGATCATTCGCCTTACTCAAATATTTCTTTTTCAAGCACCTATTGTGCATTCCGTAAACTTTAATTAGCATGTTCATGCTCATTATTATTATTATTACGATCAGTAAAATCGTAACAGTTGTAAGACTTTGTTGTTCTACTTCTACTCTATTGATCACATTGGCAGTGGAATCCACTGTTTTCGTGTCAATTAAACCCATTTTGGGTTTTAGGGAAGCTAATTTGAAGAAATTCGATATTTCGTCTGTAATCAATATGTTTAAAATTTTTCGAAAATCTACCTTCTTTTCAAAATTATCCATAAAAAGTTATGAGACGCTAATCATACCCAAAAATCGCTCATACCTAAAACGTATACATAATAAAAATAAAGAAAATTTTTTTTTGAAATTTCATCGAATTAAATATTTTTAATTTTTTTTTTTTAAAGGAATGTAATTAGAAATTACATTAAATATTTTTATATATAAAAAAGGAGTGTGATATCAATTAGTGATATCCACTAAAAGTGATCAATAGATCATGAAAAAAAAATTAATTGATTAAATAATTCATTGCATTGCATATATGAAAAAATATATATATATTCAACTGCTAGTAGCAGCGACAGAGACGTGGAAAGTAGAAGGGATAGTGCATGTGGTTGGCTCACAATTCAGGTTTACATTTCATTAAAAATTTTTACAATGGATACTCCAACCACATGTGTTAGTAATAGCCTATCAATTTGTTAGTGTTTTTCAAGCAGCGTTTGCACGCATCGACTTGAGGGTTTAATTAAAATTAAATGATTGAGATGATTTGTTATATAAACATAGTAAAGAAAAAATTTTTTTTAAATGAGTGAATGAATGATAAATTTTTAAAATTAGTGGCAATATCGGAAATCCGATTTGCGTTACTTTGCACCACGGCAAAGTTCTTCTTCAAGATTCTTTAGACTCTCTTGGTAGAGTTGTCGGTCTTCCTCAGGCAATGTTGTGGTTTTCAACATATCCTGCACCAATCGTCTCTGGCGCAGGAGGGCGATTCTTTTTCCGCCCCGCTTCTTCCTTCTTTGCGTAGATTTATTTATTTGTGTTCGAGCCCGGTACTCAGCAATGGTGAGTGGGCGTGGTCCATCGTTTGGATACACCACTAGAGCCTCTTCTAGTGTGGGTGCATCCCTTTGCTCGACAGGAGCAGCACTTTCAAATGTAACTTCTGTATTGGCCATTCACTTGGCAGTATGTATGTGAACATATTTTGTTGTTGGGAAATTGGTTAGCGAGTGTGTGCTAAACGATGCGAGGTACGACTGTACTGAGCAAATGCAGATTATCTCAGTCGAATAAAAAAATTCTTTTTTTTTTTTATTGTATAATCGGGCACTTTTGTTGTTTCCACATTTCACACACAATTCCAATCAAAGGGTTCTGCAAGGTGACTGTCCTGTCACGGTCGCCATGTAATGAGTTATTTCGATTTGGTCGTTGGCACGTCTGTGCTCTGGTGTTACTTTATTTCGATTGATTCATATTGTCTTTTAACTTATGCTGCTTGTTGGCAGCTACAAAATAAGAGGGGTGAGGCGCGCGAGTGAACTCACATGATCGAATTGCAAGCTCAGCATAATTGGGCTGGCTTGCCAGCACAATTCGTTTGCGTAAGCTTATATACAGAACGAAATGTATGCATGCAAGTTTGCGTACATACATACAATTGTTCTTATATATAAACTTATTACTATTATTTCCTGCTTGCAACAGAATGTTACAAGCTGTGCTGAAGTCATTTAAAACCGACATGTGAATTCACTACACCAGACTGCAATAATAAGTACTAAAATGGATGAATTTCAAGAGCGTGACAGTGGCTGGACCTTAATAAAAATACTTTATGTAGAAATGAACCTCAATAAGTATGAACAACTAAAAGTTTCGAGCTATGTTCAACTTCCGAAACCGATTGCTATGAAAAAATCAGTAGTGAATGTTCAAAACAATGATGCCTTTTGTTTCAAGTGGGCTTTAATATCAGCGATGAAGCCTGTAGAATGTCATCGAGATAGAACATCTTCATATAAAATAGCTGATATACGCTCTCCAATAATTCAAATAGACGATACGCAAAGACTTAATTTCACCAATCTGGAATTCCCCCTTAAACTGAGAGACATTAAGAAATTCGAGGAGCAGAATGAAATAAGCATAAACGTTTTCGGCTATGATGAGGAGATGAAAAGTATAATTGGTCCTCTACACATAACTTCGAGGAGGCAGAACAAACATGTAAATCTGCTGCTTCTTGAAGGTGAACATAACTCACACTATACTTGGATTAGGAATTTATCGAGGTATCTCTTTTGGATTTTAACATCGATGAAAAACAATAATAATAATAATCTCTATGAACATATTGAATAGGCTTGTACGCAAACAGCTGACAGCAAGTACATCAAAGCTCCACTTTTGCGGATTGTGTCTCAACTATTCGAGTAATCTTAGCACACATTCTGAGGACTGCAGCAAAATAATATCCATACTGCCAGATGAACAACGCAAATATCTACAGTTTTCTAACGTCAACAATAAAATGCAAGTACCGTTTGCTATATTTGCAGACTTTGAATGTATATTGAAGTCTGTTTATCAAAACGTTAGTGATAATGTAGTTAATATTCAAGAACACATTCCTATAGCATATGGTTATTACATTAAATGAAGCTACAATCCCAATTTAAATAAATTTTCATCATATACAGATGAAAATGCAAGCGAATATTTTGTTAAATCAATCATAGAGGATGTAACTATGTTATATACCCATCTCTATGCAAATCAAAAAAAGACGCTAAATATGTCTGTAGATGATGAAATTTTATTTATGAATGCAGTTAATTGTCGTATATGTGAAAAGGCTTTACTAAATGATAG
The DNA here is from genome assembly GCA_035045865.1 of Drosophila austrosaltans. Lineage (NCBI taxonomy): Eukaryota > Metazoa > Arthropoda > Insecta > Diptera > Drosophilidae > Drosophila > Drosophila austrosaltans. Next base: position 6,594,190 of record JAWNOQ010000073.1, on the reverse strand, counting down.
AGTTAGAGATCATTGTCATTTAAGTGGTAAATTTAGAGGAGCAGCACACAATGCTTGTAATGTTAACTATAAGATTCCAACATTTATCCCAATTTACTTTCACAATTTTTCTCGATATAATGCACATTTGTTGATACGAGAATTGTCTAAAGTTCCAGGAGATATAAAAGTTATACCTCTTAATAAAGAGGTATACATTTCCGTATCAAAATTCATAAATGTTGGAGAGAACATCATAGAATTGAGATTTTTAGACTCATTTCGTTTCTTGCCTGCAAGTTTAGACACCCTTAGCTCAAACTTAGAGAAAAAAGATATGAAAGTAACTTCAAGTTTTTTCCCCGATGATGACGATGATGATGGTTGTAGTCGGCTAGACCTAATGCGTAGGAAAGGTGTATTTCCGTATGAGTACTTGGGTTCAATTTCTCACTTGCATGATAATACATTGCCATCTAAAGATAAATTTTTCAACAAACTTTCGAATAGCGAATGTTCTGATGAAAACTATCAGCATACGCAAAAAGTTTGGAATATTTTTCAGTGTCAGTCCCTTAAGGACTACATGGAACTCTATTTAAAAACTGATGTTCTGCTGTTGGCGGATGTTTTTGAAAATTTTCGTTGTATATGCAGCAAAATTTACTCTCTTGATCCTGCACATTATTACACAACACCGGGGTTATCTTGGAATGCAATGTTAAAATCAACTGGTATACAACTAGAATTATTTACAGATATAGATATGCAGAAATTTATTCAAAATAGTATTCGTGGTGGACTAGTACAATGTACGCAAAGATATTCCAAAGCAAATCATAAATATATGAATAATTATAATGAGACAGAGCCATCACAATTTTTATTATATATAGATGCAAATAATTTGTATGGTTGGGCTATGTCACAATATCTCCCATATAAAGACTTTTGCTGGATGAATGATTTGGAGGTTAGTGAGTTCAATGTTTTCAATATCCCAGCGGATTCTGATAATGGATATATTCTTGAAGTTACTTTAGAATATCCAACTTGTTTACATGATTCTCATAACGATTTGCCGTTCTGTCCAAGCAATCAGAAGCCCACAAAATTGTGTATGGTGGAAAAGTTAATTGCAGACCTAAACACCAAACACAAATATCCAATTCACTATAGAAATCTTCAGCAGTGTATTCAAAATGGTCTTGTTTTAAAAAAAATACATCGAATTTTAAAATTTAAGCAAGCGCCTTGGTTTAAGAAATATATTGATATTAACACCCAACACAAAACAAATGCGAAAACTAGTTTTGAAAAAGATTTTTTTAAGCTATTAAATAATGCGGTATTTGGCAAGACCATTGAGAATGTTGAAAAAAAAAAAAATATTAAGGTAGTAACTTCATGGGAGACAGTTCGTTGCAATAAGTTAGAGCTAGAGCAATAATATCAAAAGCCAATTTTGAAAGTTCAGCTAAGTTTGCCGAGGAAATGTACGCAATTCAAATGAAGCGCTTATTGAATGTATATGATAAACCTATATATTTGGGGTTTTGTGTACTGGATTTATCAAAGTTTCAAATGTACGATTTTCACTATAGCTATATGCTTCCTAAATTTAAAGAAGCGTTAAGTTTAAATTATATGGATACTGACTCTTTTATCTACACCATTAGAAGAAACGATGTATACGCTGATATTCGCAATGATGTTGAAATGAGATTTGATACACCTGAATATTCAGAAGATTTAGCATGCAAATATCAAATACAGAGGTGTAATAAAAAAGTTTTGGGCATGATGAAGGATGAAAATAACGGAAAAATAATGACAGAATTTATTGGACTACGACCCAAAATGTACTCTCTTCGTCTTGAAGATGGGGGTTGTGTTAAAAAAGCAAAGGGTGTTAAAAACGCAGTGTTAAAAAACGTAAGCTTAGAATCATTTGCTGATTGTTTATTTGATAATAAGACATATACAACTAGTAATATGCTAATTTTTAAGTCAAAATTACATACATTGTACACACAAAAAATAACAAAAATAGCATTAACTTCTCAAGATGATAAGAGGTTTATAAGAAACGATAATATACATACATACGCTTGGGGGCATAATAATAAAGAACAACAAGTGCTATATAAAAAAAAAAAAAAAAAAAAGGGTCATGTTATACAAACAGTAAGGTTTTGAAGCTTGAACAAGTATGCCTCCTCTTGACAACGAACTAAAGGTTGCCTTTTATGAGTATGATTTAAAAGGCTTTAGAGAGGCTTTGTTGTTTCAAACGATTTTTCTATATATGAGAGATGCTTGATGAGAGAATGTAGCACACAGTTTATAAAATTATGCCTAGAATATGGCTGCAAAAAGGATGATGTAAGTTAAAATCTAACATTTTTTTTTGCTGCAGCAATTCCAAATCCTAATCATCAAAAAAAAATTCCAGTTCAATGAAGATTTGCAGAAAGCAGCTATTAATTTTGCGGTAGACTCCTTGAGTAGTGATAATATATTGGCACTCCTTGATGGCAATGAAAGAATACAAGTGGATCATAAGTATATAAATCGAACGCCACTTATTGGACTTACAAAATACTTAACAAAGGAGAATTTTAATGATCTATCTGTAGCCATTATTAAACTCTTGGAATATGGAGCATCTCCCAATATATGCGATAAAGTGGAGATTACTCCTCTTTACTATATAGTGATGAAGACCTCTATTGATAAAGATCTAAAGCGTCCCTTAGTAATGCGCTTTTTGCAAATCAAAGATTTGGATATAGATCGTTTCCGATATGGTCAATTGCGTACATTACTAACTGAAAATTATCCAGACTTGAAATTACTTCCACAAGTTGAGAGCAAATAACAAAAATAGCATTAAGTTCTCAAGATGATTAGAGTTTTATAAGAAACGATAATAAACCACAAAAAAATGTTTTTGTTTTTACTTTTTGCTGTTGATAACCGGAGGGAGCTGGAGCGGAAACAGCTAACAACTTTTTTTATTTATTCTCATTATTTTTCAGCTGATGATGGTAAGTGTATGCTGTTAAATTAGTTTAAGTAAAGCTTTGTTACGGAGGCAGTCGGTGAAAATACTGGAAACCATCAAAGACTCAAACTTTTTTTTTTTTCTTTCGCAATATGAGTCATAATAACAATCAAAATTTAGCTATTCAAGTGAATGTAGTCAGCTCATCAACTGATGTTGTACAATCAGCAATTGCAGAAAACGATGTTGTTGCTAATGACGACGTAGCAGAAACGATGAGCGAGGATGAGTTAGAGTTTCTACTGACACATCAAAGAAATGAAGCAATTCGGATAGTAGAAAGTTCGATGCTTGAGTCCGAAGAAGATGCCCAACAACCATGGTTTGATATTGAACAAAATGCACAACAACCATGTGATGATATTGAATTACCCATGTTTTGATGCTGAATAAAAATAATAACAAAAACTAAATAAAACATTTTTTTAATTAAATTTCGAAAATATGCTGCTGCTGTTTTATTATATATATATTTGTCTTTAATAGGGTGTCATCTAATGCAGTTTCCATATTATGGTCCAAATCGCGTGCCTTACGTTTCCTCGGCCAAGACATTTTTCTTATTACCTTTCGGTTTCGCAGTTCAATCCAAAGTGAAAGCAATTTTTCTTTCTCCAATCTGACAGACCAATACATACACACAGTATTGGCACGCGTCTCAGCTTAGCACTATGGTTATCTTATTCTATTCCATTGTCAGGCCGAGGCTACGTAAAACAGACATATCTGTTGGGCTCGCAAGAAAATCACATGACAACTTGAGACAGAAGACATCCATAGAAAAAGGATAAAAAGACATTACACTTGTAACTTTATGCTTCCCTTTTCTTTTAATCGTTACAATAGCGATGGTACAATTATTACAGATTACGATTAATTAACGAGTAAATTAAAAAAATAGTGATGCGACACGGCCTTCCAGACCTTCACACGACCTCGTGTGTTACATAACATTTTTAACTATATAGCAGATCATGTCAAGCTTAATCTGAAAAGATTATATTTATTGAACAGATTAAATTTTGTCCACAACTTAATTGAAGAATTAAGAGAATTATTTAACTTTATTCAATTTGGCCGCACCAATGACAGAAGATATCCAAGAATTCTCCAAGTAGCCTTTGAATAGAGGATTCACAAGTTTGCATGTAATCTCGTTTCCAAGACACTCAAAAACATGGGCTTTTACCACAATGATAGTCACCAGACATCTAATAAGTCAACACTTTAAGTCGTGTACCTACCAGCACTGGCAACCCTACATTATGGGTCAACCCATTTTCGATGTCTGACTTATTAGATTGAAATTCATCAATATAATTTTTCAGTTGGAATCCACCAACTTAACCATGACGTATCTTTCAACGTATCTTTTCACATTGGAGTCCACCAATGGTTTTCTGGCGCCTCTTTCAACGCCTTCACTCTAGTTGGAATCCACCAACCCATTTATGACGTTTCTTTCAACGTTTCTTCAACTCATTTATAACGTCTCTTTCAACGTCTTCACCTTCATTGGAGCCCACCAATGAATCTTCAACAATTTCAATCTCACCACACGAGTCCAGCTTTTTGGGAATCCCTTCTTCTGGCATACTTCTTAGAGCTTCATGCGAGTACTTGTAAGTTCGCTTATTTACTAGAGATTTTAAAACATCTCCTTCTAGTATCTCTGCCACAAGGAATGGACCTTTGAACTTTTGATCTAATTTTGTTTGATGTCTCTCTTCATTTTTAAGCAAAACATAGTCGCCAATTTTAAATCTGTTAAATTTAGCTTTGTTCTTGTCGAACCGTTCTTTGTCATAAATCGCATTCTTACTTATATTTTCTGTGGCCATCTTTCTTACAAAACTTACATCAACTTTATTATTTTCTTCTACTATAGGTAACATATTAAAGGGCCTTGCCTCTTTTGCAATTAATAATTCTAGAAGACTAGATTTGGTTACACGATTAGTTGTACAGTTTATGGCTAGTTGTATTTCGCCTAGGGCATCTTGCCATGACCGTTAACTACTTTCCACTGCGGTTAACATTTGTTTTAAAACACTCATAACGCGCTCTACCTGCCCGTTTGCGCGACTGGCGCCTGTTGCTGTTAGGTGTAACTTTATTTTCTGCATAGAACAGAAATTACAAAAACTAGATCCTGTAAATGATCTACCCTGATCTGCAATGATTCGTGTTGGTACGCCAAACACAGATATTGCTGACTTTACAGCATCTATACAACGTTCACTGTTAATATTTACTGTGTGGTACAAATAAACAAATTTAGTGAATGCATCTATTTGTACTATAATGTATTCCTTTTGATCCCTTTTACCGCTTAATTTACCCGTGATATCAATATATATTGTATGCCATGGAATGTCAACCTTGGGTATAGGATGAAGCTCAATTGGAAGCTTTCCTGATGTAGGTTTGGTCAGCTTACAAGTAATACAATTGTCGACAAACTTTCGTACGTATTTAGCCATATGCTCAAACCAATAAAATTCGTACATTTTGTCCAATGTTTTTTCCCAACCAAGATGAACAATACTCTCGTGGACATGATTAACTACAGACCACCTAAAGGATCTAAGAATAACTGGAAGACACCTAGTTTTTCCATTTCTTTGAATTTTACGGAAAAGCATTTTCGAGCGTAACTCGTACGTTCTACTCACATTCTCCTCTAGTTCATCATTCTGAATTTTTGAAATAATTAATGACGTTTCTGAATCTTTCAGTTGTTCTGCAAGAAGCCAATTCTCCGTTATTTCTGCCAACAAAACATGTTTATTTTTTGGCCTCGTATAAGATTGAGCTTTTACTTCATTTGGTACCGGATTACGTGAAAGGAAATCAACGTGGGCCATTTTGGCTCCTGGTCTATACTGAATGTCAAAATCAAATGATTGCATATATGCCCACCACCGATGAACTCTTGGAGTGAGGTCAATTTTGTTTCTTGTGGCTTTCAGTGAATTACAATCAGTAATTCAACTGTAAAGTGTTGGCCATGCAAATAGTGTCGGAAATGTTTCATTGAATTAAACACAGCTAATGTTTCGAGTTCATATGAATGATAACGGGATTCAGTGGAGGATGTTTGTTTGCTAAAATACTCTATGACACGAGGCTTATTGTCAATTTTTTGGAGTAGAATAGCTCCGTAACCATCCATACTAGCGTCAGTGTGCAATTCAATGGGATATTGGGGATCAAATATAACAAGTACAGGTTCATCTGTTAAAGTTGTTATAATTTTTTGTCGAATATGTTCGTGCTCTGATTTCCAATCAAATGTTTTATTTTTGCAAGTTAGATCATACAAGGGCTTCATTATCTCAGAGAACTTGGGTACAAATTGTCGAAAATAAGACGCTAGACCGATAAATTGCCTGACTTGAGTTACCGACTGCGGAGGAGGTAAATTGTGCAAAGCGTGCACCTTTCGTGGATTAGGTCGAATTTCACCATTCTTAACTAAAAACCCAAGATACTCAACAGTGGATTTTAAGAAGTAACATTTTGTCACGTTAAACGTAAAACCAGCCCGACATAAAATTTGCAGTACAGTATGCAACCTCACAAATGCTTCCTCTTTTGTTTCTGAAACAATCATGATATCGTCCATATACACGACGACATATGAATGGGCAAGATCTCCTAACGCTTTCATCACCGCACGTTGGAACACAGACGGGGCATTCTTTAACCCGAAAGGCATGGTTAAAAATTCATATTGGCCTTCGGGAGTAACAAAGGCTGTCTTTTCAATCGAATTTGGATGAATATTGATTTGGTGGAAACCACTGGCCATATCCAAACACGAGAAGTATTTTGCACCCCGCAACCTAGATATCTGATCGCTAATTAGCGGTAGGGGAAATTTTTCAGCAACAGTATTTGCATTTAGTTCCCGGTAATCCACACAAAGTCTATCCGAGCCATTCTTTTTCTTTACCAGAAGTATTGGGCTTGCAAAAGGGGAGCAGCTAGGGCGGATAATATTGGCCTCCAATAGTTCTCTAATTTTGCCTCTCACGATTTCTTTTTCCTCAATACTAAGTCTATATGGTCTCCTTTGCACGGTTTTATTGGGATCAGCCAAGCGAATTTCCAGTTCACCTGTACTGATTTGTGTTTTTGGGAACCCATCTATAAATGCATTTGAAAATTCATTTAAAATCTCCATCAAACTTGATTTATCTACACCACACATCTCAGTATCAATATTGTCAAGACTGACACGATTGTTCAAAGCAGATAGGGTGTACACAAATTTTGTCTTAAACAGTTCTAAAGTATTTGTTGTTATCTTAACGCCAAAATTTTGAGTTAGAATTTCGCGACCAATTATTATATCGTAGTTAATATAATTATTAAGAACTACGTGAAAAAGAACCTCAAGAGAAAAGTCATTGATAATTACATTGAACATAATTTGCAAAGTGCTTGTTACGGTATTATCTCCAATACCCTTTAAGGCGACAACGTTATTAATACGTATGCCCGACAGTCGCTGAGAGACAGATTCCTTTACTAGTGAGCACTCGGATCCAGAATCAAAAAAGAATGGGTATGACTCACCAGATTAAATCAAAGTACCAATCGGATCAGCCAATTGGCACACGTTTACACGTTTTTCGCCCGCTTTATTTTAAGTGGCTGACTCCTGTCGTCCAGTACAAACCGAAGCAACATGTCCAGGAGCTAAACACTTGTAGCAAGTAATGACTTTATTCTTCGCATCCAATGAACGGCTATAATTTGTGTTGGTTCCTTGCTGAGATTTTGCGGCGGTTTTCCTTGCTCGGCAATCGACGAATTTATGACCCATTTTGCCGCAGAAGTGACATTTCATGGGTGTGTGCAATCGTTGTCTTTTACTTGTAGAATTTTCCTCAGTGGCACTGTCTTTCTTGTTGACAAAATCAAAAACTCGTAGCTCATTTTGTAATTCGTTACGGGTTTTGACGTTGGCCGTATAAACGGTGCATTGTAGTCTCGTATCAACATGGGCAGCGTGCGCCAGCGCGACAGACATGGCGATTTGTTCGGTGGACATTGACTTCCATTTCGCCATAAGTGCCGTTATTAATCGACTTGTGTATAGAGAAATACACTCGCCCTCCTTTAGTTTTCCCAGCCAGAACATTGAAAACCATAGCTGCTGGAGTTTCGGATCTCTCAAACTGCAACAAGAACAATTCCTTGAAGTCGCTCCACGTCATACCAGAGAAAGAGATTTGCGACAGCCAGTTCGAAGCCCCACCTTCCAGTGATTTACTAAGCGTCATGAGTAAAGCGCTACCACTCAAGGGACTCTCTGCTAGGATGAGGTCCACAGTGGAGCACCAAGCGGTTGCATTGGCATCCGTAGAATCGGGATTAAATTTTGGCAGTGTGATTGTTGTTGCTTCGCCTGGCGTCTTTTGTTCATTTTTGACGGCATTCAAAACTTCCATGAAACTGCGATGCTGCATTTCCATTAATGTAATTAAACGGTCGTCTGATGTTGCTTGGTGTGGCGGCGATCCCACTTCCGATGTCGTTAATAGGGTGTCATCTAATGCAGTTTCCATATTATGGTCCAAATCGCGTGCCTTACGTTTTCTCGGCCAAGACATTTTTCTTATTACCTTTCGGTTTCGCAGTTCAATCCAAAGTGAAAGCAATTTTTCTTTCTCCAATCTGACAGACCAATACATACACACAGTATTGGCACGCGTCTCAGCTTAGCACTATGGTTATCTTATTATATTCCATTGTCAGGCCGAGGCTACGTAAAACAGACATATCTGTTGGGCTCGCAAGAAAATCACATGACAACTTCAGACAGAAGACATCCGTAGAAAAAGGATAAAAAGACATTACACTTGTAACTTTATGCTTCTCTTTTCTTTTAATCGTTACAATAGCGATGGTACAATTATTACAGATTACGATTAATTAACGAGTAAATTAAAAAAATAGTGATGCGACATATTTATAAATTTCATGTACAGAAAAAAAAAAATTTTTTTTTTATTTCAGACATCAAATAAGTTAGTCAATTTCCATGTCATATGTTTGAATGTAGTCGTTTACATTTATTATTTTTACTTGACTTTCATACTCTGTGTCAACAGCGCTGAACTCTTCCACTTCACCATTAGTCAAAATTCGGTCAGCTTGATATTCACGGTATTCATAGCAACTAATTTTCAGCTTTCTTTAAGAATATTTACTATCATATGTACATCTAATAGTTAAATCAAAGTCATCATAGTGAAGTTGAAAGTGACGATATAACGGTTTTTCGCTTTAAATCATTCCAGCTATATCACGCTCTTTCTGCACAAGATCTTGTCTGAATGCCTCAATCGCTTGTTCTGCAGTGAAATAATTTGCATGTGGAGATGTAGTTGTTGTTATTGATGTTGTTGTTGGTGCGTCTGTTGTTTTGATTGTTGTTGTTGTTGATGTTGTTGTTGTTAGGGGAGGTGGTGGCTGCAATTCTTCTACATCATCATTCAAAAATGTTACCAACTTTTCACTTTGAGTCTGCAAGTGATTTTGAAATTGATCAACCAATTCGCTCTGTCCGTTGCTTGGAATTCCTTCACTCAACTTTTCCCTTTGCTTTAAAAATTGAAAATTAAGTGATATTTTTACGCTATCATTATTCGGAAGATTAATATAAAATTCCAAATCTTTCACACTTGAGAACGAACTTATTTGTATTGGCAATGGGATTGCAAAATAGCCTTGAATAGCTAAAATTGCACAAAGGAACAGAATATTTATTTTTTGCATTTTAGCGAAGTAAGATCCAAACGTTTTGGGTTCTGAAAAATGATTGACTAGCTGTCAAATGAAACTTTTTGTTGTTGTTTAAATAAAAAAAGTTGACATTTCATAATTTTATGTAACAATGTACGCTGATTCATCATTTTTTTTTTTTTGTTTACTTTTGTTTACTGTTTACTTAATTTTTTTTTTTTCCTTCATCTATCCATGAGTTATGCTCGTTTGAGAAGCCTAACCACTTAACGAATGCTTTACCGCCCTTCTTGCGTATTACTTTTTCAACTAAATATGTATTAGGGAATCGAGATTTTTGAAGTTCTTCAGCATAGAAACCGCCCTTAATTGCTTTTCCCTCATAGTCTTGCAATTTTCTTGCATTTTTGCACTTTTAATATTTTAAAAATCTCAGTCGTCCAGTTAGGAGTATATCCCTTCTCGAAAACATGTTTATATTTATTTATTCAAACATAATCACCTACATGAAATCGTGACTTTGTAAATATTTTTCTATTATTGTATACACTACTTAACAATTCTTTTTCATTTGCTTGATTTACTTCACAAGGAGCCATTTTAATTGTTCGGTGATGCTTTCTATTGTATTTATCAATTAAATTTTGAAAAATATCAATCCATCGATATGTTCCATTAAAACTAAACTCTTTCCACATCATTTCTTTAATGGTTCTATTAAAACTTTCAACAATTGAAGCTTTTAAACTACTATATGTTGAATAGTGATTTATATCATATTGCTTCATTAATTGCATAAATGTTTTGTTAAAAATCTCTTTACCATCATCAGTTTGTAAATTCTTGGGAGTTCTCCCTAATTTAAAAATACTCAGCATTGCATTAACAACTTCTTCTGCATTTTTGGTTTTAAGGGCTCTAGCCCAAGCGAATTTGGAAAATGTATCAATTACTGTTAAAAGATATCGATGTTTCTTATTTGATGATGTATAATTATCCATTTGCACTAAATCAGCTTGCCAATGATCATCAATGTGTCTCATAATAACTCTTCGCCTCCTAAAGTTTTTTCTTGCAGGTGCGTGAAGCTCATTTATAATATCTCTCTTACTCATCTTTTCTATTAAGAAAACTCCCCCGTTATTTCAATGCTTTCCCTCCCTCGAGGTTTTGCTTTCGTAAAATTGTTGAAAATATAATCCTCAAGATCTTTTAATTTTTCATTCACATCAGCAAAGTGTGGGGAAAAAAGGGCTTTAATATTTTCTTCACCTGCAGCTATATGAAGCTTAATATTCTCATTAATTTTATTCTCAACTGCTGAGTTTTCTTTTTTTATATGAAGCAATAAATCTTGAGTTACTCCATTTATTTCTTTTTGGAAAAATTTCTTGTTGACCACATCTTTTTCTTCAATAGGTTCTGCAGCATTTTTAAGACGTTTGTTTTGGATATTAAGATTTTGATCGTTATCAACAAACAACCCCATCCGTTTATACTCATTTTTCCTAGAGCTACCTAAATTATATTTATCGTATGAATGCTGTCCAAACTTATCAACTGGCATTTTGAAAATGACTAATTTTATTAAAAAATGTATTCATATATACGAATGTAAAAGTGTGTGTGTGTGTGTGTGTTTTCATCTTCTAGCTTTATTCTCGAAATAGAACTCAACAAAGTTCTTAGTTTCTAGCAGTTCTTTAGTCATGGATTCTTCCATTTCAGCTTTCATCGTATTTTCTTTCATAATATCTTTTCTTAATTCTGTATTTTTATCTGTTATATATTTCTGTAATAGCTGTATTTTATTCGTTATAGTATTTTCTAATTCCATTTTGCTTTGCGCTATCGCATTTTGAGTAAACACTTTGTGAGTAAGAGCCTCCTTATTTAAAGTGAAATGACCAAACTTATCAATTCTCATGTTTGAACTTGTGTTTCCAAACTTATCAATTCTCATATTTGGGCATGTGGGTGTGCTTTGATAATAATGATGTTAATATATAATTTTAGCTTCACGAAGTTCTTCAATTATTGATATTATTTCATTATTATGATTGTTATGTCCAGCTGTTTGTGATGCAACTAACAGTTTTAATCTATCTACAATTTCATTAGGATCATCCCAATATATATAATTTGGTTTATTTGTATTCAGTTTCATCGGACCACTACCAATATGAGTGGGAGATGATCTCGAATGTGATAACGATTATGTAATTGGTGTAGAGGTCAGTTGCGAAAACAGAGATTTACTGGGGAAGAGAGATTTGATTATTTGCGTATATTTTTTAGAACGATTACCCTTAAGTTGTTCATCACTCTTATGATTTCTTCTGTGGGCATTTGTTATATTTAATATATTTTTAGAATTTTCTAAATGTTCCTTATTATAATGCTTTGGACCATTTTCGTAAATTAATGAGTATAAGCCAGTAGTTAAAGGCCAGTTTTTACCACTCTCCAAAATAATGAATTCTCCATTTGATGTGTTAATTTCAGAATTACCTAACCACACTTTTTTTTCATTATCTTTATAAAGACCATATGCTTTATCGAGAATCTTTCTTCGTGTTAATTCACTAATATTGAAAATTTTTTCTGCTTCATGATTACTATCCTGCATTAATAGTTGCGTTCGGTTATTATCTATTGAGTTACTACTAACGTATTCATCTAAAGTAGTTTCATTATTATCATCATAAGCATCATCATCATAAGCATCATCACTTTTAACATTTGCTCTAGAGAATGATGCTTTTGCAGAATTTGTTTCTATAGCTGAATTTTTTTGAACTTTTGGGTTTTTTAATACTTCTTCTTCTTCTTCTTCTTCTTTTTTGATGGTCAATAATTGTTTATTAAGTGTTTCGTTTTTACTAATAAGTTTTTCCAAAGGCTTTGTTATTGGTCTCAATGATTCTTCTAGTTCCAAATCTGCTTCAGCTTTTCCTAATTTAATACTCTAAAATTTTCTCTTTAGAATATTTCTAGTTTTCACTAGCTCTTTTAATACATTTTTTTTGTTTTATCCATTTTTGTAGTTAGCAACTTAAGAGCTGTTTGCAGTTTAATAGCTGTTGATAAGCAGTTTAAGAGAGCTGTTTTTTGCAGTTTAAGCAGTTTTAAGAGCGCTGCTAGAAGTTAAATAGTTGTTGATAAGCAGTTCGCAGCTTAGCGTATGTAGATTAACTGTTTCAAAACAGTCTGTTATCTGCATTAAATAGATGATGTCATCATCATAAGCTGAAATACTGGAACAGAAATTAAGCTGAAAGAGAAATGATGTTTAAGCTGAAAACCCCCCACCCCCAACCTATTCTGTTGCTATGAAATAATAACATTTTTTTAAATTTTATTTTTGCATAAGAATTTTTTATTTTTTTTTATTTTTGAGTATATATATGGATAATGTATAATAATATGAATATTGTTTTTTATTTTTATTTGCAAACAGTTATTTTTTGAGTATATATATGGATAATGTATAATAATATGAATATTGTTTTTATTTTTTATTTGCAAACAGTTATTTATACATTTTTTAACGCTTCTCCGATGGCAATAATAAGTTTTGTAGGTAGCTTTTGCTTAAAGCTTCGTGGATGTCTTTAATTTTCCATATTATGGTCCAAATCGCGTGCCTTACGTTTTCTCGGCCAAGACATTTTTCTTATTACCTTTCGGTTTCGCAGTTCAATCCAAAGTGAAAGCAATTTTTCTTTCTCCAATCTGACAGACCAATACATACACACAGTATTGGCACGCGTCTCAGCTTAGCACTATGGTTATCTTATTCTATTCCATTGTCAGGCCGAGGCTACGTAAAACAGACATATCTGTTGGGCTCGCAAGAAAATCACATGACAACTTCAGACAGAAGACATCCGTAGAAAAAGGATAAAAAGACATTACACTTGTAACTTTATGCTTCTCTTTTCTTTTAATCGTTACAATAGCGATGGTACAATTATTACAGATTACGATTAATTAACGAGTAAATTAAAAAAATAGTGATGCGACATATTTATAAATTTCATGTACAGAAAAAAAAAAAATTTTTTTTTATTTCAGACATCAAATAAGTTAGTCAATTTCCATGTCATATGTTTGAATGTAGTCGTTTACATTTATTATTTTTACTTGACTTTCATACTCTGTGTCAACAGCGCTGAACTCTTCCACTTCACCATTAGTCAAAATTCGGTCAGCTTGATATTCACGGTATTCATAGCAACTAATATTCAGCTTTCTTTAAGAATATTTACTATCATATGTACATCTAATAGTTAAATCAAAGTCATCATAGTGAAGTTGAAAGTGACGATATAACGGTTTTTCGCTTTGAATCATTCTAGCTATATCACGCTCTTTCTGCACAAGATCTTGTCTGAATGCCTCAATCGCTTGTTCTGCAGTGAAATAATTTGCATGTGGAGATGTAGTTGTTGTTATTGATGTTGTTGTTGGTGCGTCTGTTGTTTTGATTGTTGTTGATGTTGTTGTTGTTAGGGGAGGTGGTGGCTGCAATTCTTCTACATCATCATTCAAAAATGTTACCAACTTTTCACTTTGAGTCTGCAAGTGATTTTGAAATTGATCAACCAATTCGCTCTGTCCGTTGCTTGGAATTCCTTCACTCAACTTTTCCCTTTGCTTTAAAAATTGAAAATTAAGTGATATTTTTACGCTATCATTATTCGGAAGATTAATATAAAATTCCAAATCTTTCACACTTGAGTCCGAACTTATTTGTATTGGCAATGGGATTGCAAAATAGCCTTGAATAGCTAAAATTGCACAAAGGAACAGAATATTTATTTTTTGCATTTTAGCGAAGTAAGATCCAAACGTTTTGGGTTCTGAAAAATGATTGACTAGCTGTCAAATGAAACTTTTTGTTGTTGTTTAAATAAAAAAAGTTGACATTTCATAATTTTATGAAACAATGTACGCTGATTCATCATTTTTTTTTTTTGTTTACTTTTGTTTACTGTTTACTTAATTTTTTTTTTTCCTTCATCTATCCATGAGTTATGCTCGTTTGAGAAGCCTAACCACTTAACGAATGCTTTACCGCCCTTCTTGCGTATTACTTTTTCAACTAAATATGTATTAGGGAATCGAGATTTTTGAAGTTCTTCAGCATAGAAACCGCCCTTAATTGCTTTTCCCTCATAGTCTTGCAATAAATACGTTGTAGGGCTTGTATTCTGCACTTTTAATATTTTAAAAATCTCAGTCGTCCAGTTAGGAGTATATCTCTTCTCGAAAACATGTTTATATTTATTTATTCAAACATAATCACCTACATGAAATCGTGACTTTGTAAATATTTTTCTATTATTGTATACACTACTTAACAATTCTTTTTCATTTGCTTGATTTACTTCACAAGGAGCCATTTTAATTGTTCGGTGATGCTTTCTATTGTATTTATCAATTAAATTTTGAAAAATATCAATCCATCGATATGTTCCATTAAAACTAAACTCTTTCCACATCATTTCTTTAATGGTTCTATTAAAACTTTCAACAATTGAAGCTTTTAAACTACTATATGTTGAATAGTGATTTATATCATATTGCTTCATTAATTGCATAAATGTTTTGTTAAAAAACTCTTTACCATCATCAGTTTGTAAATTCTTGGGAGTTCTCCCTAATTTAAAAATACTCAGCATTGCATTAACAACTTCTTCTGCATTTTTGGTTTTAAGGGCTCTAGCCCAAGCGAATTTGGAAAATGTATCAATTACTGTTAAAAGATATCGATGTTTCTTATTTGATGATGTATAATTATCCATTTGCACTAAATCAGCTTGCCAATGATCATCAATGTGTCTCATAATAACTCTTCGCCTCCTAAAGTTTGGCGAATATCCACTCCCAGGGATATTCCCAATAAAGTAGTAACTAGAAGAGCTCTCAAGGCGTCATCCGCCTCAGCAGTTCCAGCGCAAAATGTTGTTGCTGCGGTTGCGACTGGCGCATTGAGATCTCTTGTAGCCATTCCACCAAAAAAGCAAATCTTTGTTTCGCGGCTCGACCCCAATACTACATCAGATGATGTCATAGCCCATATCCGGGCAAAAGTCGTGGCGCCAAACATTGTGGTGGAAAAGTTTAGGTTTTCATACACCCGTGACATTTCGTCATTTAAAATCAGTTTCCCACCAAATGTCTTTGACCAAATTTGTCACAAAGATTTTTGGCCGGAACATTTAGTTATAAAGGAGTATACGGCTAAGAAAAAGAAAAATCGGCCTCCGATTCGTCTGCCTAACACAACTAATCCTTCCATACCCTCTGGCTCGTCAGTAGCTGGCGGGTCAAAAAACTAATTTCGTCCCTTATTCTGGCCTATCAGAATGTTAGAGGACTAAAATCTAAACTTTCTAAGCTTTTTGTAGATAGTCTATCTTTTGTCTTTCATATCTTGGTCTTTACAGAAACGTGGTTAAAGCCAGACATTTCTGATGCCTCTGTTTTCCCCACAATTTTTTCAACCTATAGATGCGATCGAATCTCCAAAAATGGTGGTGGAGTTTTGATTGCCGTAAATTCATCTCTTCCTTCAGAAATAGTTCTGCCACCTGCTGTTCTTGACATTGAATTTGTTAGTGTCAAAATTTGTTTGAAATCATATTCTGTATTTCTAACTTGCTCGTATATTCCACCGAATTCTGACATGACGGTATATGCTAGCCATTTAGAAGCTATTCGCTTTGTCTCTTCACTTCTTTCGGATGCAGACATATTTATCATTCTGGGAGATTTTAATCTACCTGACGTTTCATGGCTTCCATCAGGTGAGTCTTCCTTGTTGATGCCCTCCTCCTCACATTGCTTTGTTGACGGTCTCCTTGAGTTATCCCTAACAAAAGTTAATCCTGTTCGTAACAAAAATGAGAGATCACTAGATCTTATATTTATGTTAGATTCTTCTAACTGCACTGTTTCGAGGATTGATCCCTTAGTCGTCCCCGAAGACAGTTTCCATCCAACTTTGGACTTAACTATTGATCTACCTATTCGGTTATCAAATGCTGGTACCAGTTCGACGTACCCGTTGCTTTCGTAAAACTAACTTTTTCAAGCTCAATGAGCTAATTCTTGCCACAGACTGGTCTTATCTGTACTCCTGTAATGATATGAATGCTGCCATTTGTTTTTTCTATAATACTATGTTTTCACTTTTTGATGCCTGTGTTCCACGTGTGATCCATGTGTTGTCTAACAAACCGCCATGGTTTACACGTGAGTTAACTAATTTGAAAAATGTAAAGTCTAGATATTATAGAAAGTTTAAAAAATCGGGTCGACCGTCTGATTTCTCTCTCTATGCTGTTGCTCGATCGAATTTTTCAGTTCTTAATACACTATGCTATAAGGATTACATTAGGCGTTGTAAACTTCAGTTCACCCGTGATCCTAAGCAATTTTATAACTTCGTTAACGCCAAACGAAAGGTGGCAGTGCACCCGTCCTATTTATGTTTTGAAAATAATAAAGCAAACGATGATCAGGCCATTGCCGATATGTTTGCTGATTTTTTCAAAACGACCTATTCCTCCAAAGATCATCGAGCTAACTTTTCATATCCCTATCAGTTGAAAAGGTCTAATTGCGTCTTTAATCCTGTGATCGATGAAGATTCGCTTCTCAGCGTGCTTACTTTAGTGAAGCCCGTGTACTCACCAGGACCTGATGGGATACCTGGTTGCGTACTCAGGTTTTGCGCTGAGACTTTGATTTCCCCGATTCTTAAGTTATTTACTTTGTCGGTTGAAACTTCCTCTTTTCCAACCATTTGGAAAGAATCTTTTATTATTCCTTTGCATAAAAAGGGTAATAAATCCGTAGCTTCTAATTATAGGGGTATTTCCAAATTGTCTGCTATTCCGAAGGCATTTGAGAAAATTATAACTTCTCAACTGCAACATTTCTGTAGTTCTATTCTTTCATCTTCCCAGCATGGGTTTATGAAACATAGATCCACTACCACTAACCTTTTAGAGTTTACTTCTTTAGCGATCGAAGGATTCAGGAATGCATTGCAAACTGATGTCATTTATATTGACTTCAGTAAGGCTTTTGATTCTGTCAATCATACACTGCTTTTGTTCAAGCTGAACGAACTTGGGATTCCAAGCCTTTTGCTTAATTGGATTTCTGAATATCTTAATAACCGTACACAAAAAGTTTTATTTAAAACTTATCTTTCGAAGACCATCAATGTGACCTCGGGGGTGCCACAAGGTAGCCATCTAGGACCACTGCTTTTTACGCTTTTCATTAATGACCTTCCGTCAGTTGTAACTCACTCTCGCGTGCTTATGTACGCTGATGATGTTAAACTTTGTATTAGTTTTAAAGACTTAAGCTCTCCACATCTGCTTCAAGTCGATCTTAATAAGTTTCAAACTTGGTGTGAAATTAACTTATTAAACCTTAATGTTTCAAAATGTAATGTCATGTCATTTCATAGATCCTCTTTTCAATTAGTGGTATAGTATCTCAATAATACCCCACTTGAACGTTTGAACGAGATTAATGATTTGGGTGTACTCATGGAACACTAATTAAATTTTACTCGTCATATTAATATCACTGTCAATAAAGCCATGAGTTGTCTTGGTTTCGTTAAGCGATGGTCGAAAGAATTTGACGATCCTTATACAACCAAAACTCTTTTTATTTCACTGGTCCGCCCCATTTTGGAGTATGGATCATGTGTTTGGTCTCCACAATACGGATCACACCAAGTTAAAATTGAATCTGTTCAAAAACAGTTTCTAATTTTTGCTCTTCGTGGTTTAAACTGGGATCGAAATATTAACCTGCCCTCTTATTCTAAAAGACTTCTTCTAATTAACCTTCCCTCCTTACTTAATCGTAGAGTAATGCTTGGTACTTTGTTTATTCATAATCTTCTAAATGGACAAATAGATTGTCCTTATTTACTTAATCAGGTCAATCTATCTGTACCTTGTAGACTAACCCGAAATTATGTCCCTTTAACTTTAACACGCTGTACTTCTAACTATTCTTTGCATGAACCTTTTCGAGTTCTCTGTTCCGACTACAACCGCCTTTATTCTGTAATCGGATCAGAGTTCTCTATAACTATTCTAAAAACTACTATTTTAAGTTATCTATCTAGTAGTTAGTCTTAATTATTATTTTAGTTGTCGTCCGTTGTCCACGCGACTTCGTTTTTGCATGCTGTCTGATAGGGTTCGCGCGTAACAACAACAAAAATTTCTTGTTGACCACATCTTTTTCTTCAATAGGTTCTGCAGCATTTTTAAGACGTTTGTTTTGGATATTAAGATTTTGATCGTTATCAACAAACAACCCCATCCGTTTATACTCATTTTTCCTAGAGCTACCTAAATTATATTTATCGTATGAATGCTGTCCAAACTTATCAACTGGCATTTTGAAAATGACTAATTTTATTAAAAAATGTATTCATATATACGAATGTAAAAGTGTGTGTGTGTGTGTGTGTGTTTTCATCTTCTAGCTTTATTCTCGAAATAGAACTCAACAAAGTTCTTAGTTTCTAGCAGTTCTTTAGTCATGGATTCTTCCATTTCAGCTTTCATCGTATTTTCTTTCATAATATCTTTTCTTAACTCTGTATTTTTATCTGTTATATATTTCTGTAATAGCTGTATTTTATTCGTTATAGTATTTTCTAATTCCATTTTGCTTTGCGCTATCGCATTTTGAGAAAACACTTTGTGAGTAAGAGCCTCCTTATTTAAAGTGAAATGACCAAACTTATCAATTCTCATGCTTGAACTTGTGTTTCCAAACTTATCAATTCTCATATTTGGGCATGTGGGTGTGCTTTAATAATAATGATGTTAATATATAATTTTAGCTTCACGAAGTTCTTCAATTATTGATATTATTTCATTATTATGATTGTTATGTCCAGCTGTTTGTGATGCAACTAACAGTTTTAATCTATCTACAATTTCATTAGGATCATCCCAATATATATAATTTGGTTTATTTGTATTCAGTTTCATCAGACCACTACCAATATGAGTGGGAGATGATCTCGAATGTGATAACGATAATGTAATTGGTGTAGAGGTCAGTTGCGAAAACAGAGATTTACTGGGGAAGAGAGATTTGATTATTTGCGTATATTTTTTAGAACGATTACCCTTAAGTTGTTCATCACTCTTATGATTTCTTCTGTGGGCATTTGTTATATTTAATATATTTTTATAATTTTCTAAATCTTCCTTATTATGCTTTGGACCATTTTCGTAAATTAATGAGTATAAGCCAGTAGTTAAAGGCCAGTTTTTACCACTCTCCAAAATAATGAATTCTCCATTTGATGTGTTAATTTCAGAATTACCTAACCACACTTTTTTTTCATTATCTTTATAAGGACCATATGCTTTATCGAGAATCTTTCTTCGTGTTAATTCACTAATATTGAAAATTTTTTCTGCTTCATGATTACTATCCTGCATTAATAGTTGCGTTCGGTTATTATCTATTGAGTTACTACTAACGTATTCATCTAAAGTAGTTTCATTATTATCATCATAAGCATCATCATCATAAGCATCATCACTTTTAACATTTGCTCTAGAGAATGATGCTTTTGCAGAATTTGTTTCTATAGCTGAATTTTTTTGAACTTTTGGGTTTTTTAATACTTCTTCTTCTTCTTCTTCTTCTTCTTTTTTGATGGTCAATAATTGTTTATTAAGTGTTTCGTTTTTACTAATAAGTTTTTCCAAAGGCTTTGTTATTGGTCTCAATGATTCTTCTAGTTCCAAATCTGCTTCAGCTTTTCCTAATTTAATACTCTAAAATTTTCTCTTTAGAATATTTCTAGTTTTCACTAGCTCTTTTAATACATTTTTTTTGTTTTATCCATTTTTGTAGTTAGCAACTTAAGAGCTGTTTGCAGTTTAATAGCTGTTGATAAGCAGTTTAAGAGAGCTGTTTTTTGCAGTTTAAGCAGTTTTAAGAGCGCTGCTAGAAGTTAAATAGTTGTTGATAAGCAGTTCGCAGCTTAGCGTATGTAGATTAACTGTTTCAAAACAGTCTGTTATCTGCATTAAATAGATGATGTCATCATCATAAGCTGAAATACTGGAACAGAAATTAAGCTGAAAGAGAAATGATGTTTAAGCTGAAAACCCCCCACCCCCAACCTATTCTGTTGCTATGAAATAATAACATTTTTTTAAATTTTATTTTTGCATAAGAATTTTTTATTTTTTTTTATTTTTGAGTATATATATGGATAATGTATAATAATATGAATATTGTTTTTTATTTTTATTTGCAAACAGGTTTTTTTTGAGTATATATATGGATAATGTATAATAATATGAATATTGTTTTTATTTTTTATTTGCAAACAGTTATTTATACATTTTTTTAACGCTTCTCCGATTTCAATAATAAGTTTTGTAGATAGCTTTTGCTTAAAGCTTCGTGGATGTCTTTAATTTTCCATATTATGGTCCAAATCGCGTGCCTTACGTTTTCTCGGCCAAGACATTTTTCTTATTACCTTTCGGTTTCGCAGTTCAATCCAAAGTGAAAGCAATTTTTCTTTCTCCAATCTGACAGACCAATACATACACACAGTATTGGCACGCGTCTCAGCTTAGCACTATGGTTATCTTATTCTATTCCATTGTCAGGCCGAGGCTACGTAAAACAGACATATCTGTTGGGCTCGCAAGAAAATCACATGACAACTTCAGACAGAAGACATCCGTAGAAAAAGGATAAAAAGACATTACACTTGTAACTTTATGCTTCTCTTTTCTTTTAATCGTTACAATAGCGATGGTACAATTATTACAGATTACGATTAATTAACGAGTAAATTAAAATAATAGTGATGCGACATATTTATAAATTTCATGTACAGAAAAAAAAAATTTTTTTTTTTATTTCAGACATCAAATAAGTTAGTCAATTTCCATGTCATGTTTGAATGTAGTCGTTTACATTTATTATTTTTACTTGACTTTCATACTCTGTGTCAACAGCGCTGAACTCTTCCACTTCACCATTAGTCAAAATTCGGTCAGCTTGATATTCACGGTATTCATAGCAACTAATTTTCAGCTTTCTTTAAGAATATTTACTATCATATGTACATCTAATAGTTAAATCAAAGTCATCATAGTGAAGTTGAAAGTGACGATATAACGGTTTTTCGCTTTGAATCATTCCAGCTATATCACGCTCTTTCTGCACAAGATCTTGTCTGAATGCCTCAATCGCTTGTTCTGCAGTGAAATAATTTGCATGTGGAGATGTAGTTGTTGTTATTGTTGTTGTTGTTGGTGCGTCTGTTGTTTTGATTGTTGTTGATGTTGTTGTTGTTAGGGGAGGTGGTGGCTGCAATTCTTCTACATCATCATTCAAAAATGTTACCAACTTTTCACTTTGAGTCTGCAAGTGATTTTGAAATTGATCAACCAATTCGCTCTGTCCGTTGCTTGGAATTCCTTCACTCAACTTTTCCCTTTGCTTTAAAAATTGAAAATTAAGTGATATTTTTACGCTATCATTATTCGGAAGATTAATATAAAATTCCAAATCTTTCACACTTGAGTCCGAACTTATTTGTATTGGCAATGGGATTGCAAAATAGCCTTGAATAGCTAAAATTGCACAAAGGAACAGAATATTTATTTTTTGCATTTTAGCGAAGTAAGATCCAAACGTTTTGGGTTCTGAAAAATGATTGACTAGCTGTCAAATGAAACTTTTTGTTGTTGTTTAAATAAAAAAAGTTGACATTTCATAATTTTATGAAACAATGTACGCTGATTCATCATTTTTTTTTTTGTTTACTTTTGTTTACTGTTTACTTAATTTTTTTTTTTCCTTCATCTATCCATGAGTTATGCTCGTTTGAGAAGCCTAACCACTTAACGAATGCTTTACCGCCCTTCTTGCGTATTACTTTTTCAACTAAATATGTATTAGGGAATCGAGATTTTTGAAGTTCTTCAGCATAGAAACCGCCCTTAATTGCTTTTCCCTCATAGTCTTGCAATAAATACGTTGTAGGGCTTGTATTCTGCACTTTTAATATATTAAAAATCTCAGTCATCCAGTTAGGAGTATATCCCTTCTCGAAAACATGTTTATATTTATTTATTCAAACATAATCACCTACATGAAATCGTGTTTTTGTAAATATTTTTCTATTATTGTATACACTACTTAACAATTCTTTTTCATTTGCTTGATTTACTTCACAAGGAGCCATTTTAATTGTTCGGTGATGCTTTCTATTGTATTTATCAATTAAATTTTGAAAAATATCAATCCATCGATATGTTCCATTAAAACTAAACTCTTTCCACATCATTTCTTTAATGGTTCTATTAAATCTTTCAACAATTGAAGCTTTTAAACTACTATATGTTGAATAGTGATTTATATCATATTGCTTCATTAATTGCATAAATGTTTTGTTAAAAAACTCTTTACCATCATCAGTTTGTAAATTCTTGGGAGTTCTCCCTAATTTAAAAATTGCTAAATTTTTCAGCATTGCATTAACAACTTCTTCTGCATTTTTGGTTTTAAGGGCTCTAGCCCAAGCGAATTTGGAAAATGTATCAATTACTGTTAAAAGATATCGATGTTTCTTATTTGATGATGTATAATTATCCATTTGCACTAAATCAGCTTGCCAATGATCATCAATGTGTCTCATAATAACTCTTCGCCTCCTAAAGTTTTTTCTTGCAGGTGCGTGAAGCTCATTTATAATATCTCTCTTACTCATCTTTTCTATTAAGAAAACTCCCCCGTTATTTCAATGCTTTCCCTCCCTCGAGGTTTTGCTTTCGTAAAAGTGTTGAAAATATAATCCTCAAGATCTTTTAATTTTTCATTCACATCAGCAAAGTGTGAGGAAAAAAGGGCTTTAATATTTTCTTCACTTGCAGCTATATGAAGCTTAATATTCTCATTAATTTTATTCTCAACTGCTGAGTTTTCTTTTTTTATATGAAGCAATAAATCTTGAGTTACTCCATTTATTTCTTTTTGAAAAAATTCCTTGTTGACCACATCTTTTTCTTCAATAGGTTCTGCAGCATTTTTAAGACGTTTGTTTTGGATATTAAGATTTTGATCGTTATCAACAAACAACCCCATCCGTTTATACTCATTTTTCCTAGAGCTACCTGAATTATATTTATCGTATGAATGCTGTTCAAACTTATCAACTGGCATTTTGAAAATGAATTTTGAATTTTATTAAAAAATGTATTCATATATACGAATGTAAAAGTGTGTGTGTGTGTGTGTGTGTTTTCATCTTCTAGCTTTATTCTCGAAATAGAACTCAACAGAGTTCTTAGTTTCTAGCAGTTCTTTAGTCATGGATTCTTCCATTTCAGCTTTCATCGTATTTTCTTTCATAATATCTTTTCTTAATTCTGTATTTTTATCTGTTATATATTTCTGTAATAGCTGTATTTTATTCGTTATAGTATTTTCTAATTCCATTTTGCTTTGCGCTATCGCATTTTGTGTAAACACTTTGTGAGTAAGAGCCTCCTTATTTAAAGTGAAATGACCAAACTTATCAATTCTCATGCTTGAACTTGTGTTTCCAAACTTATCAATTCTCATATTTGGGCATGTGGGTGTGCTTTAATAATAATGATGTTAATATATAATTTTAGCTTCACGAAGTTCTTCAATTATTGATATTATTTCATTATTATGATTGTTATGCCCAGCTGTTTGTGATGCAACTAACAGTTTTAATCTATCTACAATTTCATTAGGATCATCCCAATATATATAATTTGGTTTATTTGTATTCAGTTTCATCAGACCACTACCAATATGAGTGGGAGATGATCTCGAATGTGATAACGATTATGTAATTGGTGTAGAGGTCAGTTGCGAAAACAGAGATTTACTGGGGAAGAGAGATTTGATTATTTGCGTATATTTTTTAGAACGATTACCCTTAAGTTGTTCATCACTCTTATGATTTCTTCTGTGGGCATTTGTTATATTTAATATATTTTTATAATTTTCTAAATCTTCCTTATTATGATTTGGACCATTTTCGTAAATTAATGAGTATAAGCCAGTAGTTAAAGGCCAGTTTTTACCACTCTCCAAAATAATGAATTCTCCATTTGATGTGTTAATTTCAGAATTACCTAACCACACTTTTTTTTCATTATCTTTATAAGGACCATATGCTTTATCGAGAATCTTTCTTCGTGTTAATTCACTAATATTGAAAATTTTTTCTGCTTCATGATTACTATCCTGCATTAATAGTTGCGTTCGGTTATTATCTATTGAGTTACTACTAACGTATTCATCTAAAGTAGTTTCATTATTATCATCATAAGCATCATCATCATAAGCATCATCACTTTTAACATTTGCTCTAGAGAATGATGCTTTTGCAGAATTTGTTTCTATAGCTGAATCTTTTTGAATTTTTGGGTTTTTTAATACTTCTTCTTCTTCTTCTTCTTCTTCTTTTTTTTTGATGGTCAATAATTGTTTATTAAGTGTTTCGTTTTTACTAATAAGTTTTTCCAAAGGCTTTGTTATTGGTCTCAATGATTCTTCTAGTTCCAAATCTGCTTCAGCTTTTCCTAATTTAATACTCTAAAATTTTCTCTTTAGAATATTTCTAGTTTTCACTAGCTCTTTTAATACATTTTTTTTGTTTTATCCATTTTTGTAGTTAGCAACTTAAGAGCTATTTTCACAACTGATAGCAGTAAAAGAGTGCTGTTTGCAGTTTAATAGCTGTTGATAAGCAGTTTAAGAGAGCTGTTTTTTGCAGTTTAAGCAGTTTTAAGAGCGCTGCTAGAAGTTAAATAGTTGTTGATAAGCAGTTCGCAGCTTAGCGTATGTAGATTAACTGTTTCAAAACAGTCTGTTATCTGCATTAAATAGATGATGTCATCATCATAAGCTGAAATACTGGAACAGAAATTAAGCTGAAAGAGAAATGATGTTTAAGCTGAAAACCCCCCACCCCCAACCTATTCTGTTGCTATGAAATAATAAAATTTTTTTAAATTTTATTTTTGCATAAGAATTTTTTATTTTTTTTTATTTTTGAGTATATATGGATAATGTATAATAATATGAATATTGTTTTTTATTTTTATTTGCAAACAGTTATTTTTTGAGTATATATATGGATAATGTATAATAATATGAATATTGTTTTTATTTTTTATTTGCAAACAGTTATTTATACATTTTTTTAACGCTTCTCCGATGGCAATAATAAGTTTTGTAGATAGCTTTTGCTTAAAGCTTCGTGGATGTCTTTAATTTTTTTTTCTGCAGAAGCTGAAAATACAGCTTCGCTGCATTCAACGCACAGAATTTAAATGCGTCGTTGTCCTGCAATGACCTGGCTAAGTTTGAGGATACGTTGTTGTCCTGTAATGACCTGGGTAAGTTTGAGGATGCGTTTTCTTCTTCATCAGGAGTATTCCAATCTTCAGAGGGGGTATCCTCCTCGTGATAACCACGTTCTATCTGGTGGTTAATTTATTGAAGCTCACCCTCTATTTCATCACACTCGTCCACATGGTGTTGGTCTCCAATAACATAATATACATCGGGGGTTAGCAAAGATAATGCATAGTGATTATTTTGCTTATATTTGTGAGGAGCGAAGAAGTCTTCTGGTTGTTTGGGGTTGTAGAGATTTTTTATCGAATGTGTTGTTGAAAGATATCGTACTTGTTACCGATATCATTTTTCTTTATCATTCGAAGTGTTGGTAAATTGCTGGTTAATACCAGCAAGTTCCTACAAAACATTCTCAACTTGCTCATTACGGTGCTGAATGAGCTTCCCTCCGCGTACCACTTTATTCTTCGGGAGTGGGGTAATTCGAAATCCCTTTGCATATCATTGCGTAACCATTCTCCATAAGGAGATCGAACGATGTACACGTTTGGCTCTCCATCCAGCGAATGGCTGAATGTGATGCCAATTTCTTTTACAATATATTCTCAACTCTTGCCCATAAAACCGTAAGATTCAATGAAAGCGATGTTTTCATTGTTTACGAAAATACTGGGCTCACAGTAGCTCATTTTTTCTTGAGTGGACATAATTTTATAATGATTGTTATGAACAACATTAAAAATGAAGCCTTTTTGAACTTCCTCTTCGCTATGATAACATTTTTTTTTCCTAAATTTGCGGTTAGGCATTTCCTGCAACTCTTGCAGAAGGTTAGAGTTGGATATTTCTTTTGTATTAGTTAAAATAAAAGATTACAACTGTGCTTGCTCGCTTGGGTTGGAAGTTAGATAACGGGGGCTCGCTCCGCCTAAGTTGCTGTGCTGGGAAGGTTTCTTATCTTTATTCATATGTAGCAAAAACAAAAGACTTTTTTCATATGCAGTAAAACAAAAGATTACTGAGCCCGTCTAACTTAGTTATTTGATGGATTGTATTCAACTATTCGATCATGAATAAGAACACAGTAGGCTCCAACAGTCTCTTCATCGCTTGGAGTTGTTGACAAATCAATAGTGATTCGTATATCAATGGGTCCGCTTTTAACAGCTTCCTGTTGATGTGAAAGATCTATTACGATGATGGGTGCCTTTTCCTTAAATTCTTCTGGGCTCAAAAGAGGTTGTGGTGGTCGCATGTAGTAGCTTTCTTGAAATTTCATATACATTTCATAAAGCATTGCATAACGAGATTGATCAAAGTTTATATTTAGATCATCATATGGATACGAATCAGAATTTAAATGTATTTTTAAGTTTGCTAAACTATTTGATGTTATTGCATTTTTCGATGAAAAAGCAATTAATGCAAAGCGGGGGCGCTCTCTATCAGACGCTAACTTTACACTCCAAGTATGCTGTGAGCCATTAGTAAGTGATGGATTCATATAGCAATCCCAACTACGAAATGCAAGAGTTAGCGGTCTACTAGATTCAGTAACTTTTAACATTGAAAGTGAGGAAGCATGATTTAATGTTACATGCTGTACTTTCCAAAAAATCTTGTGAATTGTCATTTCCAACTTTTTGTGTGTAAACATTTCCCATATTTCTACTTAAAAGCAAGACTAATTCATGTTTGCAATTAAGTATGAGTTTATCATAGTCTTCAGCGAAGCCCAATAGCATTTTTAGTGGTACGATAAAATTGAATCGGCCCTTATTATTGATTTTTGCTATTGGATAGGTGCTCTGATTGAACCATCCAGCATTTTGTCTCATAACACTCTCATCCTTATTTAATGAGACATAGTTTTTTATTGTTGTAGTCATTCCTACATAACGAGTGCGATCTATTTCAACTCCGTTGAGCTCATATCGTATTTCATCAAATAAATACGCCATACAATTGTTTTTTAGTACTCCTGCTGAAGTTAACTTATAATCAGCTAGAGAGATTGTTCCCTCTATATAAAGGAGACTTTCGTGGGGGTATACATATAAATCTTGGTTTTGTATACAAATTCGAATTTCATCATTAGGATTATAAGAAGTATGCTGTTGTGGTTGATAAGTGTGATATTCTTTCCTAACTATGCTATTATCTTCGTAGGCTCTCTCACGAACATTTAAGATATTGCTCTCTATGCTATTACTATCCATTTTTTTTTTTTTATTTTTATTTTTTTTTTTATCTCGAAGTTAAGTATCTCGAAGTTTAAGTCCAATTGATTTTAAAAACGCTTTATTTGATGATGTTAAGGCTCTTTTGGTGGAATATGTTGTACTGCTCACTCCAACGTTTCGAATCAATCTGTTTGGGGTGCAAACTGGAGGGTTTTGTAGTTATATACTATCATCGTTGTGGTCTGAGGTGTAATCGAAGTGTAATCTCTTCTCCCCGCAAATTAATAAGTTCACCGTTCTGATCAAGCAGTTCTACTCTTAGCTCTCGTATCTCTCGAGTGTTTACGGGTAAATAAATAAGATTATGTGGAGTTTCATCTATTTTGAGATATTTGTGGAGAGTTGAGCGCAAACTCATGTAGTGTATGCGATTTGTTGTCGTTTACATAAGATCCGGTTACAATATTGCATTCTAAACGAACAGCATTCACCTTACAAATATTCAATAACATATTCGATGTATGTTTCACATCTGCTTCTAGCATATCCATATCCATATCCAAGTATGCTACCCATTGAGCGTTCTTTATTGAAATATATTGGTAGATTGCTATGAATATTTACTTGCATTGTATTGTTATTACCATCAATGCCTAACCGTGTATTCGAATTAAGAATATTTCTATCATGCAGTTCATCTTGAATAAAATCAATAATATCATCGAGTTCATAGGAACCTATTTGTATTTCAATAACATTGTTAGCAATGTGAAATAAATTATTTGTTTCATTAACGTTTGCGATTGAATTATAAAAATGAATATCAATTAACGAGCACTCATATTGTTCATTTAATTCTAATGGTGGGAAAAAAACAGTTGATAAGACTGAAGTTTTTGCACTTAAAGTTATTGTTGTAGACATTTCAGTGGTTGATTGATTACTAAATACAGCTGTACTCGTTTACACTAAATTTATGCTTGTGTTAAATGGTGATAAATGTATCGAATCCTAGTCTATATCGTCCATTATCTAGTTCAGCATCTTTGTTTATAGTGAGAAATCCATATTTTTCTTTCCAACACAATCGACATATTTTCATGAAAGTATTAAAGGTCATATCAACACCAACATGATCTGAATAAATATGCTTCATATTCATTTCATCTTGCTTGAACACTATTATTAAGTTTGCATTATCACGCACAAGATGTTTGGGGATACGGGTATAAGTTTGACATAAGTAAAATGAATCAATATTATTATGTCGCCCCATGCAAAAGTATGCACGTATATTATTTTGTTTTTCGCAAGCAACATCATCGAATATCATTATCGAAATTTCTTTCGCTTTATTAGGAGGTATGACAGATTCGTTTTCTGAAAACGTTTAATAGCCCATACCCTTTATTGGAGTAATTAACTTTTTTAAATATTCATATTTCGGTTGACCCAGCGATTTTGAGTATAGATAAATGTTTTTAAATTTCAAGCCATTTGGACTTTCAATCAAGCTGAGTACTAGATTTGTTTTACCACAATTACTCGGACCAACAATTAGTGCTCTAATTGAATTAGGAAGTAAAACACTATGTCTAATCAAGTTTTTAGCATTTGATGGTTAATCAAAATTTGTAATGTCGATATTGGTTTTTTTTTTTTAAGTTGCATATTTAAGGGCTTTGTTTTACCTTTACTTCTGCATTTAGTAATGTAAGATCATAGACTGAGTTTCGAATAAAAATGCCTCTACATTTTTATAATAAAAACAGTTGTAAACTGAAAGCCTATCGTTACGGAGGTGGCACTGGAGGTGTAATTAATAAACTTATTAATAGTCTACCCATTGAATTACATTTACCGGGATATCAATTCTGTGGCCCTGGAACTAAACTAAAAAAACGGTTAGAGCGTGGAGATAAGGGAATCAATCTATTGGATGCTGCTTGCAGAGAACACGATATTGCTTACTCACAAAACAAAGACTTTGAGAAGCGGCACATTGCTGACGCGCAGTTAGCTGAGAGAGCGTGGGAGCGAGTAAAGGCTGCTTATAGCGGTGTGGGAGAAAAGTCTGCAGCTTGGCTCGTAACAAACTAAATGAAAGCGAAGAAATCTTTTGGAATGGGTCTTAAAGATAAAAGAAAGAGCAGACGTAAAAAGCGTAATACTTCAACTTGCACAAAAAGAAATAAAAAATTTATGGATATTGTTCAAGCTGCTTCTAGGGAATTAAGAAATAAAAAACCACTAGACATTGATAAGGCAATTCAAATAGCGCGTAAAGCTATCAGTAAAAAAATTAGTAAAAAGAATAAAAACCCTATAGCAATCCCCCGCGTTATTGCTGTACCCAAAATTGGGGGTTTTCTTCCATTAATCCCCATTTTAGCTGCGCAGCTTGAAGAGAACAAGCGTCATAATTAAAAGATGGAAGCTATTGCTTTAGGAAAGGGCTATTTCCTTCGCCCATATCGCAGTGGTTATGGTTTAACTAACACGACAACACATTCAAAAAACTTTTAAGGCAACTACCCAATAAACCTCTCTCAAATTTTGATATTTTGAAATTTGGGCAAAAATACATTAAAAACTTTAGAGATGTATTTATGAGAGATACCCTCCCTCCCAGCAAAAATCTATGGAGAAATGAATGTGGTGTTATAAATTTACATTCATCGAGGGGAGGAGGTACGCATTGGGTAGCTTATTCAAAAAATGCTGATTCAGTAAAATATTTCGATAGTTTTGGTAATTTGCAGCCACCCATAGAAGTCATACAATATCTGGGGGGCAATTTAGAATACAACTATCATCGTGTACAAAAGTTTCAGGACTATAATTGTGGACATCTGTGCTTAAAATTTTTATTACTCAATTGTGCTTCATAAGATACGCATACAATATGTTCTGGGTGCAGCGAATTGGACCATCCGATAAGTTTTGTACTTGTCAAACAGGCTGGGAATCATTTCGAATTATTCAGGCTCAAGCTATATCACCTCTACTGCAGGTGTTTGCTAATCCAAATTCTTCAGACAACACGCAAAAAACTCTTTTGTTCTCTTTAAGGCGTGGAGAACTGCAAGATCCATTTATACATACATTAAACTTTTCGTTCGGTGAACGACAGCATGCAGCATTTTATGTTATTGGTGGAAGTATTACTATACTTGGTAAATGCAGTAAAAACGCTAAACGAGGTGGCGACTTAAAAAGATACAAAGAGGATTGTCCATTTTATTATGCAGATGATTACAGAAAGCCTGATGAAATTATTCCTGAGCATATGAGCGAATATAGTACAATATATAAAGTTGATAGTGATAGCATTCTTTTGCGGGAATACATTGTTGCCCGAGAACGGGAAGAAGATCATATGCGTTTAAGGGAAAAGGAAGTTGATAATTTTGGCGATAGCACTATACCAGACTAAAAAACAAAAAACCGCAAAATAAAAAACAAAAAAAGTGATAAAACATTCTTTTTTTTATTTTCGTATATAAGTTTTGAAAAATATTTTGCTTGTGGCGACATTTCTAAATAAAAGAGCAGAAATCCTAAGTAAGTAAAGTTAGTTTAACTTGTAAACAGCACTGGTTGACACATACGTCACATACACACTCCCCATCTTCCACTCAAGAAGAAAAAACTAAAAAAACAATGGAAGGATCATTTGAAGTTCAAGAACAGCAGCAGCAGAAGCAACAACAACACTCCAAAAATCCCCGAAGGCCCAGAGAACGAGTAGAAATACTCGAACAGCAGATTATGCAATCAAATGACGAACCAGCTCAGTACTTGGACCATCAACAACAACAACAACAACATGAGCTATAGCAAATGCAGCAACAAATGATGCAGCATTTCCAAGAAGAAGAGCAAATGCTGCACCAACATCAAGTTGGTTTGAGATTGAGTGAGGAAAAACTCAAGGCAATAAGGAAGTTTAATGAAGATATAAGTAAGCCGTCTTGGTATGGAGCAGGCAAGTCCCTACTTAATATCACAAACATGGTTTGTGATATGGAAATTCCGGTTATTAAGGCATGGCGAGCCGTCACAAAATATGGAGCGTCGATCGCTCTAGAACTGGAATCCTATATTCTGTATTTACCAGCTAGGCTAACCGACGACATGCTCGACACACTCTGATCGGGTGGGTTTTGTGTCGTTAAACGTCAGGCTAATAAACAATTCCATATAAATTTTAATCCAAAAACAATGTAAAAAAAAAAAAAAAATAATAAAATAAATATAAATAAATGAAGCAAGCAAGTCGTCCCTGCCGACATTGAGTATACCCTGTACCAACTAGTTATATTAAATGAAATAGAATATCCTCGAAATCGCCATAAATTTCATGCAAAATTCTCTATAACATGCAGCAACAGCGAACGCATACTGTCTCGCTCACTCTTGGCAGCCAATGTCGCTTTGGCAGTTCAGTGCAAAAGTCATATAGGTATATCTCCGTTATTTATTGTCCGATTTTGACTAAATTTGGTCAGCTGGTCCAGTTTTGATATATAATTAGGTGTGCCAAGTAAGAATACGATATCTTTAATACAGCTCTAGTAATACGTTTTCGCGATTTGCGGGGGCGGAAGTGGGCGTGGCAAAAATTTGAAATAAACTTGATCTGTGTACACACTAGACGCATGTTCACACCAAATTTGGATGCTCTATCTTTTATAGTCTCTGAGATCTAGGTGTTCATACGGACGGACGGACGGACAGACGGACGGACGGACAGACGGACAGACGGACAGACGGACGGACGGACAGACGGACAGACGGACATGTCTCAATCGACTCGGCTGTTGATGCTGATCAAGAATATATATACTTTATAGGGTCGGAAATGCTTAATTCTGCCTGTTACATACATTTTGGCGACTTTAATATACCCTTTTACCCTATGGGTACAGGGTATAAAAAATTTGAAAATGTAAAAACACTCAGTTTTGATTAATGGTTGCTGGGTGTTTTTAGTTCATCTTCACATCTACTAGGCATTGGAGCTCTCTCTCTCTCTCTCTTGAAATGATGACTTCTGTACATAATACAATCCAGCAATTTTTGATTGAATTCAAAGGAATCGTCCTTCCAAAGGATGTTGATGTACTAACTGATATTCAACATTATTTGGAAGCCAGAAACTTTAATTTCAATGCCACTCAACAATATAGCAAACATTGTTCATATTGCGAATGTATCTATCAAGATGTCCCGGATACTTGCGCATGTCACTTCTTTGCTCAGCAAATAAATAAAGCAGAGAAAATTATGATTACTTAAATTAAGAATGTTGGGAAAACTTAAATAAAATATCTTTTTTTTCGAAAACAAAAACAAATTTCTTTATTTAAAAATAAAAAACATACACACACATTGCTTTTGACCTTGATCTTGAGTTTCAATAATGTTCTTGACCTTGATCTTGAGTTTCAATACACAAGTTCATGCACTCTTGTTTCTTATCACGTTACTCTAAGCTCATATAATTTTTTTCCCACATACAAGAGCGCGTGCCCTCTTGCTTCTTATCACACATAATTGTTTTTCTCCAAAATAATTTTTTTCCCACGCTATAATTTTTTTCCCACGCTACCGCCGCAACAAGTCAACAAGTTCAGATAAGAATTTCACAACAATCTTGACCTTCAACTTGCTCATACAAGAGCGCTTGCTCTTGCTTCTTATCACACACACACACACACACACACACACATAGAGAATTCCACAACAATCTTGACCTTCAACTTTGCTTAGCATTATGACGAATTTCGCCAGACGCCCCACGCTCCTCGTCCACGTTCATGACATCGTTATCACTAACCACTTCCGCTCCACACTCCTCGTCCACGTTCACAACATCGTTATCAATAACGTCGTGACCGTTATCATCGGGTGATCGACGGCGATACAGTGGATAACCATCGTTGCCAGTAACAGTCTCCGCCCTTAATTTCTGTGGATATCGTTATGAACACTTGCCATCGACCATGCATGGTGATTGATGGCGCCACACGGTCCATGAATCATATTTGTAATTACAATATCATGCAGGTCTGTATCGGCTTCGTGATCGGGAATCTCAGCACATATGATATCATCAATTTGGTCTGTTTGAATTCTTTCCACTAAACAAATAAAAATGTGTGCGTGCGGCAAACCTTTTTTTTTTGCTATTCGATTGAATACATCCGCATCGAGTATCTTCAAAGACGTGTTGTTGAACAATGTAGTTCATTAAGGACTGAACAATTTCTATACATTTTGGATTACAGGTAAAAGTAAGAAAGAGATCTGGCCTACCGTAATGTCATTGCATTTTGCGCATATTCATATATACGTCGCCGGCAGAATAGTTAATCGACCAATATTAGCTACATTTCCTACAGTAGCAATTGCATACTCCTCAGAAGGCAGTTTGGCTTGGTTCAACCTAATGAAACTTAAACGCTCCGTTTCTATTTTAACGTACATGTCGACGCAAAACTGCTAAAACAATCGACGAAACCGTAGAAAATAGTTGTCAGCATTTTGACGAATGATCAAACGAAATGCGTAATAATTCATCGATCTAACTTTCTTTGTAGTTTCTTTACCTGAAATTAAAATATTTAGCATTTTGTACCTATGCACTATGGTCCAAAATCCAGATTTTGTGGCATAAACCTAAAAAATTTGTTCAAACAATATTACTTTGAATATATCGAATATAAAAATATTTTTGTTAAAACTGCATCCCAGAAATTTTGGCACACTTTTAAAGTCAGGTGTTTAGTTAGCTGTTCGCTCTGTCAAAAAAAGCGGGAAATTGTAGGCAAACTTTGAGCCAGTGTAAATTGTGAATTTAATCTGTGAATTTCTGCGAAATTGTAATTATGGTAAATTACAGCCCAAAGTATGTATTAAATTATGTTATGATTACTTTTTCCGAGTTTTTCCGAGGTAAATTTATATTATCATTGATTTCAGCCAAGTTTAACTTCTGCCGCATCTCGCTTTTGGAGGTTTGGGCGCAAAATAATCGAAGAAAAATTTTTTTTTCATTAATAACAGTTCAAAATAAAATTTTTAAATTTAAGTTGTTGTTTTTTAATTGCTAGAATTATTTTAGTCCCAAATTAATTTCAATCACATTGCGTATACACTGCGTAGGCTAGTATGGGAGGTCAAGAGGGCGTGGTCAAATCACTCCAATTTTTTCTTTTTTTATTATGCATCCTAACATGGTTATATGTGCAAAGTTTTAACTCTGTAACTGCATTCCTTCAGTTAATGCCACAAAATCTGGATTTTGGACCACAGTGCTATGTACATTTTTAAAATAATTATGAAAGGGTGAAGATAAATGATTTTAAATCGGTTGCCAGTTATTTGTTCAATTTTATCCATACAAATAACCCCTTTTTCTGGTAATAAGCAGTGTAATTGACCTTTTATTGTAAACCAAAACCAAAGAGTGTAAAATGTATATAATGTTGACTTATGATATTAATCCTCACCATTCAATGGATTTTTCATTTGATATTAAAACAACATCCATCTTCTTTTTGCCAAAACATCAGCGGGTACTGCAACGTGTCATATGAACGATGTGTTTCAGATATTTCAGGGTTTTCACCAACAATCAGGTCGGCAACTTCATCTTTTTTTGGAGCGTTAAATGTGCGTTCGTGTGTTCCAGATGGCCGTTTATCTGCTCTGATCACGACTTTGTAGTTATTTCCAAAGCTCTCTTGAACAGCCTGACCAACGCATGATGTTCATGAAGTAGTTACTGAAGATCTTTAAGAATTGCTCTTTTCATTGCTGCATTGATACCTTGAGGTCGAAGAAGTTGTTCTTACATGTTGCCCATGAAGTATATTTGTAAAAATTCATGCTGTGCATCTTCGAGAGGTTGCAATGATCCAATTCGATGGTGAATCTGTCCTTGCATCTTTAAAAAGCAAATTCAGTATTTTATATTTATAAATAGGGGAAATAATAAAATAAATGATTTTGAGCCACGGGGAATCGTGAGCCAGCGCCATTTTTTCCCCAGTGAATAAAGGCAGGTGCGAATGACTGTTTTTGACTCGTCGTATGATACTCTAGAATTTCATAATGAACAAGTGTGTGCACCGGCATTGGTACTTTGTTTTATTAACAAATAGAAATTGGATGCTCTCGATGTATAATTTACACTCCATGTATGTCCTTATATTTTTTTTTTCAAAATTAACGGGATTTTGCATGTATTTGTTATTGTTGTTGTTTTTTACAGCCATTTTCTAAAAATCAGGGTTCGGGGAATTGTAAGCCTTTTTTCTTGGGGAAGTATGAGGCACTTGTTTCTTGAAATTTAACGACATTTTTTAATGTGTTGAATGCTGGTGTATGGAAAACATGTCGAAAAAAATGAATCGGCGAAATACCATACATTGCAACATCTGCGATCGTGCAGTGCACTTGAAATGTGCCTGAATAACTGAAAGTTATTGGATTTGCATAAATTGCATTTCAGGCTGACGTGTGTAATTTTTTTCTCTACAACAACTAATTTCTTAATTATTTTTTAATTATTATATGTTTTCTAGTGAAATAAATAAAATTTTCTAACCTAAATCGTTGTTTTTATTCAATTTTAAAAGTGGCTCACAATACCCCGAAAATTTTGAAAATCACGAAAAAAGGTATGTTTGAAAATTGCCTTAGAATCACCTAATTTTCAAATATTCCATCAAACTGTTGTAACCAAATGAAAGCTAGATCTTCATACTACAACACCCAGTACTCAAATTTGAAGTAAAACTTGTTTAAATAGAACATTTCTTTCAAAAAAAAAAGTGGCTCAAAATACCCTACCTTCCCCAACTTTTTTTATAATCAGCAAATCAATAAATACCTTGAATCTCGGATTAAATCCTCGTTCTCCGATAATATCTGCCCAAATTATGTCCTTTGGAAACAACCATATAAAAACGCGGCTCGATTCTAAATAGCACTTGATAATTCTATTCTTGTTTCGCTCAAAGATTTCGCATTGCCAACCGGCCGTTTCACGTTCTGCCTCACATTACTCTTGCGATTGAGAAGCACGAAGTCGAGCCATACTAACGCAGCGCTCTTCATGGGCAATTCCTCCTGTTGTTTCATTCGCAATGTTTCTTATCCTTCTTGCATTACGACTTTATCGGGAAAGACTTGATCGTCTTGGTCGCAGCATTGATGAAGAATGATTATATATTTTTGACAAAATTTTTTTGGTTTGAATACAAAATTTGCACAATACGCGTGATTCAATTTCAAAATGAATGAGAATTTCTAAATTTCACAGCATGCTATGTATCCGAAATGGCACTTCACGGAATGTAAAAAATATATGTGTAAAAAATATCCTATGTCCGTCTTTTGATTCTAAGTTACCTCTCCACAAATTTTTGGCTAAATCGGTTCAGCCGTTCTTGAGTTATAAATAGTGTAACAACCACAACTTTCTTTTATATATATAGATCTGTACAGTAACACATACTACTACAATAAGACTTTAGGTAATCCGGCGCAATATTATTAGATCTGCTCTATGAAGCACTATGTATTTTGAGGTTGATTCGATTTAAAACATGATGTTAAAAATCTGCTATATGTATACATATGTCGGAGCGGGAGCAGAATATTGCGGAATTGGCACACCCTATTTACCCTATCCCTTTCTACTTTGACACTTGTAACCTAATTGTGGACCTAATTCTGCGGACCTCTCATGCCCTTGATGCAACAAAGTACAGAAAAAATGGAAGTTTCTAGCAAGACGATGAAAAAAAAAAAATTGATTGAATATCCAATCGGTATCAGACATTGTCCGCTGAGTCCTTTCCAATTTATTTCGATTCGGGAACTGAATGCTCCCTGTTGGTGTATCCCTGAAGCTTTTTAAAAAAGCGAAAAAAATAAGTTGCTGTTTTTTATTTATTTATTTGCTGAGAGGGAAAAAATAATGAGAAATATTATTCGGGAGTTGCTAGAATCAGTCGTTGTGATTCGTACGGCCAAGCTGCCGCTTATTTAGAAGAACAATCGACCTAACTCAATTATATGCCGTCGCCGACAATTATTTGTTGACGATGATAAACGTTCAAATTTTTAGATTACGTACAGTATGAAAATTTTCATGCCTGGTCATGGCAAGTGGCTTCCGTTAGATTCCTGTCCGTCCCAATTCAATTGAAAATACAGCCATCTTTAATGAAAGTTATTTCGCCTACTCGTTTGTCACTGTTTCATTAATGACATTATGATCTTGTCTAAAGCACAAAAAGACCCATTTGTTAAACTGAGCAGTGTTTTGCAAGTTTCATATTTTCTTTTAATATTGCTAAGTTTTCTTTTCTGAATTTTAACGTGGAATATCGAAACGAGTCCCATACTGGACAATCGTAATTAATATATCTTCCCCATAGTCGGTTAATCATGAAAGACAGTTTCTCTAACTTCCTGCACTTTATACCAGATGGTGCGCACTATTATTGACCCTCAGTATCCTTTTACACTACATACTGGGGCAGTATGGATGGTTGTGTCACATAAAATCAAAAATAGACCTCGCGACGTTGAACATTTTGTCAAACAAATGCCTTATTTCGTACAACCTTTATTCCCTTACATTATTTAATTCAATGAAGCATTTCCACCACAATCTGCAGAGATGACATTTTGTTGTTTACACAGATTGTAAATCGTTGAAAGCTTCACGCAGAAAAGTTGATCTGACTCCGAGATTCCATCATTGGTGAGCGCAGTTTTCTTCTCACGGAATCCATTGTCAAATTAATCGGGCAGTGGGCTTCCGGCTGAGCGACAGAGAGACTCGGAGATTTCCTTGATCATTTCCAAACTCCAGAACAATGAACTAAAGAAGGATTTTGCTAGATTGTGCCAGCTCCCAGTCATATCAAAACGCTTTAGATGGTCGGTTTAATCTTGTGCATAAAGACTTTTTCTGGTCTAAAATACAGCTAACTATAAAGTGTACCATGGACAGAACAACTAGAATAGTCCTTTGATTGGCAAGGAAAATTGCCTAAGTGAAAGTAAAGTGGTAGGGTGGAGGATTTGACAAAAACAAACTACAGTGGTGAAGTTTAATATTAACGGTTATGCATTGCTCAGAAATAAGGAAGGACACCACATAGGGTTGAGTCTAAAGTTCAGAAGTCTGTTCCAACTGACGGATGTGCTCGGTGAAAACCGATATGCTTTGAAATATTTGTTTAGCAAGTGTTTGTGCGATCGATTAAGACGTATACCGGCCGGGAAGATTCCCGTTGAGTTTGACACAAATTTGGACGTATTAGTGGATTCTAATACGGGTGACGGCTTTGAAAGAGACGTCAATAAAGACGGCGTTGAAAGAGACGTCAGAGGTACTGGTGTATACCAGAGTGAGATGTTGGACTCCTATCCTGAGGGTGACTGTCAACGCAAGTCCAGTGATCTTTGGACGTTGGGTTTTCAAAATATGTTGGTAGAGTGATGAACTAGTGGGAATTTGCTAAAAGTCGGATACGTGATAATTGGAACGGCCTAAAAGAATGGTGACTCGATTTATTCTGGATGAGTTTTTTTTTATAATGAGCTCGAGTTGATTTGTCTTTTTTGACTGAGGTGTACATATTAATTTATTTTTAACTGTGAAAAAAAAAATTACCATGGTAAGACTGTAGTGGCACGGAAGAAACAGACTGTACAGATATGGGAAATAAAGGCTGTGATGACTAAACCGGTGAAGTTTTCGGTACCTTTTAGGGTTTTACAGTTTGTGTGTTCACGGGGCCAGAGTGGTAAGGGGTATTTTGCTTATACGAGGACGTATAATAGTCAGGATGGCCGTGTCGGAGCGGGAACAGAATATTGCGGAATTAGCACACCCTATTTACCCTATCCCTTTTTACTTTGACGCTTGTAACTTTGATGACTAGATTTTGGGAGTGACAGATGTAAGTTTGGCAGTAGTGTAAGTTTTGCATTGAGTACTGTAATGTTATTTAAGCAGGGACTGCTGAGTCATCCAGGTGACCCTGGAATTGAACGACATTACACTCTGTAAATGAGCGAGATGATAGCGGCGGCTGTTATCTAGTGTGTTCCGTGGTGGCGTTGAGCAAATGGCGACTGCGTAGTCAGTCAAAGTGGAACTGACTTATTGAGCGCACACGAAACTCACTGCTCTGATGATTGGCCATGTCGTATCAAGAATAGAGAAAATACCGAGGAGAATTATTCGTCTCCGACATATACAACATGACACATAATTTTCGCTCTCTATTCTACAATTGACAGTCTTTGATTATTATTTGACATCGGTATAGCCACAGATATACAGTGGCTCTCATTAATATTCATTTTTTTTTTTTGTTCAACTTTAAACGCAAATAACACTTATAAAACAAAAAAATAAAAATTGTAAATAGACGTACAGCAACATAACATTTATTTTATACTAAAAAAGAAAATGAACAAAAACCCAAAAAGAGCTACAAATTCAGGCCACATTAATATTTTTTTTTTTTTTCTTTTGGAATACTTTACACCAATATTATTTAGAAAAGAAATTTTTTGAACGTTTGGTGAGATATCCTTTTTAGTAATATCATTAATGCATTTTGGCATATATTTTTAGTTTTTTTTTCATTATTCTCTTTGCCAATTTTGACCTACTCTTCCTGAAGCCTCATATTGAAGAAATCGGTGTTTTTCGCACCCGGCGGTCCAACTCACTCCACAAATTTTATATTACGTTGAGTGCAGGCTATTGGGGCGACGTTCCAAAACTTTTGGGGAAATGTACAACAACCAAGACTTCACTTACAAGCCTTATGCCTTGGATCGTTGTCTTAGTATAACTTACTCGTTTAGGAATAGCCCATCTCACTGCTGATTGTTTTAAATTTTTGTTTTCTTTTTTTAACTGTTTAAATACGTATCCTGGTTCATTATACTATCTTTAAACACTAAATTTTTAGCTTTTTTTTTTTGTTTTTCTTAATTTTTTTTTAGTTAAAAATACATACATATTATTTTGCTGCAAGTCTATGAAAGGATAATAAAACAAGCTTTAATTTAC
Organism: Drosophila austrosaltans; assembly: GCA_035045865.1. Lineage (NCBI taxonomy): Eukaryota > Metazoa > Arthropoda > Insecta > Diptera > Drosophilidae > Drosophila > Drosophila austrosaltans. The sequence continues at coordinate 6,552,639 of JAWNOQ010000073.1, read as the reverse complement.
TATTTTATTTATTTTGTCTTACATTGTTTTGAAAGTGTTATTTGCTTTGAAAGTTGAACAAAAAAAAATAAATGAGAGCCACTGTACGTAATATTTGGCAAACTGCAGATGATCAAATTTTGGTCACGAGTTAAAAAAACTTTTGTCACTCACAGCCTAGCATAATCAGCTTACTTTAAAGAGCTGTCGAAGAGCCACTTATGGTCGAAGAAAATGTGTAGCAACTGTTTTGCAGTGTTTACAAATTTCTATTAATATATAAACGAATTAAAAAAAAAAAATTAAGAAAATAAAACAAAATAATTTTGGTCTTTATGCAATATATATACATACATATGTTTTCAAATATATATATGTACATACATATGTTTCAAAACGAAAATCTATGATAATTTAGAAAATTAATGAAAATCGACCATTTCTATTTTTAAAGGATACAAAAAACATTTTTTATTGAATTCCTAGATTTTTTTAAACTTACCATTTAAATTTTCTCGCACTTTTGACAATAATTTAAGAGCAAAATAAGATACATGATTATTCTGTATCCCCATTAAATTTCAATGTGTTTGCATACTGGACAATTTTATCGACTATAAATATACATATATGACCATATGTATGTATATTTATTTTTTTTGCTTAATTTTATAACTGTCAATCTGCACTGTGCGGTATGAAAAAAGAGAGTTGCTTAACCTGACTGGTTATTCCCAAGTCATGTAATATCAGGTTGAGGCGGAAGCTGCCGTTGATTAAAAGCACCAAATCAATGGATAACCAACGAGCAACGCACTATGGGGAATTGGACCGCTTTTTGTGCACTTTATTTAAAAGTTGGTGTCTATGCATAGCTTTCAATATGTATTTGTTGGCTAACGTAATAAATACGATTTGGTTAAATTTTTGAAAAAATTGGGCGTGGGAATAACCGCCCCCGGCCATAAAACCTGTTTTTTTCCCCCAAAAAGTATGCTATATAATCGTTTTTATCGAAATACCATACATTGCAACATCTGCGATCGTGCAGTGCACTTGAAATGTGCCTGAATAACTGAAAGTTATTGGATTTGCATAAATTGCATTTCAGGCTGACGTGTGTAATTTTTTTCTCTACAACAACTAATTTCTTAATTATTTTTTAATTATTATATGTTTTCTAGTGAAATAAATAAAATTTTCTAACCTAAATCGTTGTTTTTATTCAATTTTAAAAGTGGCTCACAATACCCCGAAAATTTTGAAAATCACGAAAAAAGGTATGTTTGAAAATTGCCTTAGAATCACCTAATTTTCAAATATTCCATCAAACTGTTGTAACCAAATGAAAGCTAGATCTTCATACTACAACACCCAGTACTCAAATTTGAAGTAAAACTTGTTTAAATAGAACATTTCTTTCAAAAAAAAAAGTGGCTCAAAATACCCTACCTTCCCCAACTTTTTTTATAATCAGCAAATCAATAAATACCTTGAATCTCGGATTAAATCCTCGTTCTCCGATAATATCTGCCCAAATTATGTCCTTTGGAAACAACCATATAAAAACGCGGCTCGATTCTAAATAGCACTTGATAATTCTATTCTTGTTTCGCTCAAAGATTTCGCATTGCCAACCGGCCGTTTCACGTTCTGCCTCACATTACTCTTGCGATTGAGAAGCACGAAGTCGAGCCATACTAACGCAGCGCTCTTCATGGGCAATTCCTCCTGTTGTTTCATTCGCAATGTTTCTTATCCTTCTTGCATTACGACTTTATCGGGAAAGACTTGATCGTCTTGGTCGCAGCATTGATGAAGAATGATTATATATTTTTGACAAAATTTTTTTGGTTTGAATACAAAATTTGCACAATACGCGTGATTCAATTTCAAAATGAATGAGAATTTCTAAATTTCACAGCATGCTATGTATCCGAAATGGCACTTCACGGAATGTAAAAAATATATGTGTAAAAAATATCCTATGTCCGTCTTTTGATTCTAAGTTACCTCTCCACAAATTTTTGGCTAAATCGGTTCAGCCGTTCTTGAGTTATAAATAGTGTAACAACCACAACTTTCTTTTATATATATAGATCTGTACAGTAACACATACTACTACAATAAGACTTTAGGTAATCCGGCGCAATATTATTAGATCTGCTCTATGAAGCACTATGTATTTTGAGGTTGATTCGATTTAAAACATGATGTTAAAAATCTGCTATATGTATACATATGTCGGAGCGGGAGCAGAATATTGCGGAATTGGCACACCCTATTTACCCTATCCCTTTCTACTTTGACACTTGTAACCTAATTGTGGACCTAATTCTGCGGACCTCTCATGCCCTTGATGCAACAAAGTACAGAAAAAATGGAAGTTTCTAGCAAGACGATGAAAAAAAAAATTGATTGAATATCCAATCGGTATCAGACATTGTCCGCTGAGTCCTTTCCAATTTATTTCGATTCGGGAACTGAATGCTCCCTGTTGGTGTATCCCTGAAGCTTTTTAAAAAAGCGAAAAAAATAAGTTGCTGTTTTTTATTTATTTATTTGCTGAGAGGGAAAAAATAATGAGAAATATTATTCGGGAGTTGCTAGAATCAGTCGTTGTGATTCGTACGGCCAAGCTGCCGCTTATTTAGAAGAACAATCGACCTAACTCAATTATATGCCGTCGCCGACAATTATTTGTTGACGATGATAAACGTTCAAATTTTTAGATTACGTACAGTATGAAAATTTTCATGCCTGGTCATGGCAAGTGGCTTCCGTTAGATTCCTGTCCGTCCCAATTCAATTGAAAATACAGCCATCTTTAATGAAAGTTATTTCGCCTACTCGTTTGTCACTGTTTCATTAATGACATTATGATCTTGTCTAAAGCACAAAAAGACCCATTTGTTAAACTGAGCAGTGTTTTGCAAGTTTCATATTTTCTTTTAATATTGCTAAGTTTTCTTTTCTGAATTTTAACGTGGAATATCGAAACGAGTCCCATACTGGACAATCGTAATTAATATATCTTCCCCATAGTCGGTTAATCATGAAAGACAGTTTCTCTAACTTCCTGCACTTTATACCAGATGGTGCGCACTATTATTGACCCTCAGTATCCTATTACACTACATACTGGGGCAGTATGGATGGTTGTGTCACATAAAATCAAAAATAGACCTCGCGACGTTGAACATTTTGGCAAACAAATGCCTTATTTCGTACAACCTTTATTCCCTTACATTATTTAATTCAATGAAGCATTTCCACCACAATCTGCAGAGATGACATTTTGTTGTTTACACAGATTGTAAATCGTTGAAAGCTTCACGCAGAAAAGTTGATCTGACTCCGAGATTCCATCATTGGTGAGCGCAGTTTTCTTCTCACGGAATCCATTGTCAAATTAATCGGGCAGTGGGCTTCCGGCTGAGCGACAGAGAGACTCGGAGATTTCCTTGATCATTTCCAAACTCCAGAACAATGAACTAAAGAAGGATTTTGCTAGATTGTGCCAGCTCCCAGTCATATCAAAACGCTTTAGATGGTCGGTTTAATCTTGTGCATAAAGACTTTTTCTGGTCTAAAATACAGCTAACTATAAAGTGTACCATGGACAGAACAACTAGAATAGTCCTTTGATTGGCAAGGAAAATTGCCTAAGTGAAAGTAAAGTGGTAGGGTGGAGGATTTGACAAAAACAAACTACAGTGGTGAAGTTTAATATTAACGGTTATGCATTGCTCAGAAATAAGGAAGGACACCACATAGGGTTGAGTCTAAAGTTCAGAAGTCTGTTCCAACTGACGGATGTGCTCGGTGAAAACCGATATGCTTTGAAATATTTGTTTAGCAAGTGTTTGTGCGATCGATTAAGACGTATACCGGCCGGGAAGATTCCCGTTGAGTTTGACACAAATTTGGACGTATTAGTGGATTCTAATACGGGTGACGGCTTTGAAAGAGACGTCAATAAAGACGGCGTTGAAAGAGACGTCAGAGGTACTGGTGTATACCAGAGTGAGATGTTGGACTCCTATCCTGAGGGTGACTGTCAACGCAAGTCCAGTGATCTTTGGACGTTGGGTTTTCAAAATATGTTGGTAGAGTGATGAACTAGTGGGAATTTGCTAAAAGTCGGATACGTGATAATTGGAACGGCCTAAAAGAATGGTGACTCGATTTATTCTGGATGAGTTTTTTTTTATAATGAGCTCGAGTTGATTTGTCTTTTTTGACTGAGGTGTACATATTAATTTATTTTTAACTGTGAAAAAAAAATTACCATGGTAAGACTGTAGTGGCACGGAAGAAACAGACTGTACAGATATGGGAAATAAAGGCTGTGATGACTAAACCGGTGAAGTTTTCGGTACCTTTTAGGGTTTTACAGTTTGTGTGTTCACGGGGCCAGAGTGGTAAGGGGTATTTTGCTTATACGAGGACGTATAATAGTCAGGATGGCCGTGTCGGAGCGGGAACAGAATATTGCGGAATTAGCACACCCTATTTACCCTATCCCTTTTTACTTTGACGCTTGTAACTTTGATGACTAGATTTTGGGAGTGACAGATGTAAGTTTGGCAGTAGTGTAAGTTTTGCATTGAGTACTGTAATGTTATTTAAGCAGGGACTGCTGAGTCATCCAGGTGACCCTGGAATTGAACGACATTACACTCTGTAAATGAGCGAGATGATAGCGGCGGCTGTTATCTAGTGTGTTCCGTGGTGGCGTTGAGCAAATGGCGACTGCGTAGTCAGTCAAAGTGGAACTGACTTATTGAGCGCACACGAAACTCACTGCTCTGATGATTGGCCATGTCGTATCAAGAATAGAGAAAATACCGAGGAGAATTATTCGTCTCCGACATATACAACATGACACATAATTTTCGCTCTCTATTTTACAATTGACAGTCTTTGATTATTATTTGACATCGGTATAGCCACAGATATACAGTGGCTCTCATTAATATTCATTTTTTTTTTTTGTTCAACTTTAAACGCAAATAACACTTATAAAACAAAAAAATAAAAATTGTAAATAGACGTACAGCAACATAACATTTATTTTATACTAAAAAAGAAAATGAACAAAAACCCAAAAAGAGCTACAAATTCAGGCCACATTAATATTTTTTTTTTTTTTCTTTTGGAATACTTTACACCAATATTATTTAGAAAAGAAATTTTTTGAACGTTTGGTGAGATATCCTTTTTAGTAATATCATTAATGCATTTTGGCATATATTTTTAGTTTTTTTTTCATTATTCTCTTTGCCAATTTTGACCTACTCTTCCTGAAGCCTCATATTGAAGAAATCGGTGTTTTTCGCACCCGGCGGTCCAACTCACTCCACAAATTTTATATTACGTTGAGTGCAGGCTATTGGGGCGACGTTCCAAAACTTTTGGGGAAATGTACAACAACCAAGACTTCACTTACAAGCCTTATGCCTTGGATCGTTGTCTTAGTATAACTTACTCGTTTAGGAATAGCCCATCTCACTGCTGATTGTTTTAAATTTTTGTTTTCTTTTTTTAACTGTTTAAATACGTATCCTGGTTCATTATACTATCTTTAAACACTAAATTTTTAGCTTTTTTTTTTGTTTTTCTTAATTTTTTTTTAGTTAAAAATACATACATATTATTTTGCTGCAAGTCTATGAAAGGATAATAAAACAAGCTTTAATTTACTATTTTATTTATTTTGTCTTACATTGTTTTGAAAGTGTTATTTGCTTTGAAAGTTGAACAAAAAAAAAATAAATGAGAGCCACTGTACGTAATATTTGGCAAACTGCAGATGATCAAATTTTGGTCACGAGTTAAAAAAACTTTTGTCACTCACAGCCTAGCATAATCAGCTTACTTTAAAGAGCTGTCGAAGAGCCACTTATGGTCGAAGAAAATGTGTAGCAACTGTTTTGCAGTGTTTACAAATTTCTATTAATATATAAACGAATTAAAAAAAAAAAATTAAGAAAATAAAACAAAATAATTTTGGTCTTTATGCAATATATATACATACATATGTTTTCAAATATATATATGTACATACATATGTTTCAAAACGAAAATCTATGATAATTTAGAAAATTAATGAAAATCGACCATTTCTATTTTTAAAGGATACAAAAAACATTTTTTATTGAATTCCTAGATTTTTTTAAACTTACCATTTAAATTTTCTCGCACTTTTGACAATAATTTAAGAGCAAAATAAGATACATGATTATTCTGTATCCCCATTAAATTTCAATGTGTTTGCATACTGGACAATTTTATCGACTATAAATATACATATATGACCATATGTATGTATATTTATTTTTGTTGCTTAATTTTATAACTGTCAATCTGCACTGTGCGGTATGAAAAAAGAGAGTTGCTTAACCTGACTGGTTATTCCCAAGTCATGTAATATCAGGTTGAGGCGGAAGCTGCCGTTGATTAAAAGCACCAAATCAATGGATAACCAACGAGCAACGCACTATGGGGAATTGGACCGCTTTTTGTGCACTTTATTTAAAAGTTGGTGTCTATGCATAGCTTTCAATATGTATTTGTTGGCTAACGTAATAAATACGATTTGGTTAAATTTTTGAAAAAATTGGGCGTGGGAATAACCGCCCCCGGCCATAAAACCTGTTTTTTTCCCCCAAAAAGTATGCTATATAATCGTTTTGCCATATGATTGAAGAGGTTTTTGGAGTCCGACTTATGTTCTTTTTCTGATAATTCGATCCCAGAGGCTTACATTGTATCTTTTTTAAACTACGTCTTTAAAGTTTGAAAAAAAAAAACATTGTTTTTTATTTTGAGTGTGTTTTTTTATAGCACAATATTGAATTTTTCATAATTAGTGGTCTAGTAGGCGAACTACAGGAAATTTTAGTCATTTAAGGATTTCTTGCAAGTATGTGTATTTCAAATTGTTGCAGGATCAGTTATCATTATGCCAAGATGCCATTTCCAAATCTACTAACACAGTTTTTGCTATTTGACCTGACTTTTTTCATCTGCCCCCCTTTTTTTGAGTCCAAAAATGTTAATGTCCTTCAACCCGACTAATACGATTGTTAAAGCTTTTTCTGATCGTCCAAGACATTTTTTCATCATACTAGCCACCTCAGTATCTTTTGAGCATGTTTGATTTGGACCTATGTTCTCGCCATTTCTGACACAATTTACAGCAAGGCTTTCGACATTTCTGCCTTAATTCCTTATTTAATATATTTTTAACACCATCATCCACTTGCCCATGCAGCAGTTTTAATATAACATCGATAGTCTTAGTTTTTTTCGTCTATTTGTGTCATATGGAAAATTTTTTCCTCTGGGGGAAAGTGAGGTTAGGCACTAAAAAACGAAATTGCACAATTTGTGGCTGTTTGTAGCTATTGTGACTAACTTTACATGAACAAAAATTGCGCATACTACCAAATTCTGGAAGTTTTGGACTGGACACTGGTGGACATTTTTTTATAACTCTCCTCAAAGTTGGCATTTCCTGACAAAATTTTTCTTAAAGTGACCCCCAATTTTTTTCAAATATTTTAACACTCACTGTCAATTTTTACAAAGGCGTTTTACTTATACATAGTAGAAAGACTACTTATTTAATTCCGTCATTAATTTTTTCAACAACATTTTTAATTTTTCCAATATCCACCCCGAAAGTTGAGCATAAAATTTTCACTGTATCAAGCAAAATCGTTTTCTACAAAACACGTGTTTTCAGCAGTTGTTTGCTCAACAGTGTTGAACAACGACAAAAAACAAGTATGCAACATTGACCTTTGATCTTTTATCTATCATTAGGCATCAAAATTTTTTGAATGCATAAACTTTCACAAAATGAATAAAGTGCGCAAAAAGCGGTCAAATTCCCCATAGTGCAATCACACCAACTGTTTAAGATCTACATATATACATACATATACTTATATTTATGAACCTTAAAATGCAGGTGCAGAAAGCAGACAGAAGGGATCATATGTGCATACACGCTTAGTTAATTTCCATATGTATGTACATTTATGTATAAAAGGAACTACATACGTCAGTTTTGTAGGTGTAGAATATTCTATACCCTTGCAATTCCAAAATGTATGTATTTAGTGTCGTCCATTGGTTTCCTAGCAAATTAAACTGAATTTTTAAAATATATGCTCGTTGTACTAATCAAAAATCTACATACATACATACATATGTATATGAACACAAGTTGTAGATATTTACAAAGTTAGATGCAATTAGATACATATATACATGTATACTTACATACACACAGAGTTACATACATACATAAATACATATGTACATACATATGTACATATGCTTCATGTTTCACCCTTCACATATAAACTTAATATACATACATATGTATGTATGTATATAAACTTCTGTATGTATGTATGTACATACAGACATACATACATACTATATGGATGTTGATTCAACATCCATAAATATGTATGCTAACAAGTCAATTAGTATACATATGTATGTACACTTACATACATACATACCTACATACATATATGAATGCACATACATACATACTTAATCACGTTCTATGTATGTATGTTTTTTTCAAAACAGGTCATTAATGCTTATTAAGGTACATACGTATGTATGTATCTGAAAACGGGGCCAACAAGTGTGTCTGACTTGGTTTGTTTTACTCTTGGTATAAATACATATATTCATGCATACATAATTAATTTATTTCATAAGGTCATCGCACAAGCACGTTGATTAAATAGGGTAGGTGTGTACAAAAGGAACCCGTTTTAAAGGAGATGATGTTATTGCGGTTTGTCGGAAATTCTTTTTCCGTTGCATGGGACTCAATTTCTTTCCAGCTTGGACGTCGTAGCGTTACAGTGGAATTACTGCGCAACAATTCGACAATCTTACAGCGATGCGGAACCCTAATATAACAGAGTGATTGGGGTTGTTGCTGCAGGTTCCATGGAATCTGACAACATACAATTTATTATAGAGTCCCTTACTGAAACTACATACATACATACATGTGAGAAACTAATTCTGAAAACCAAGTAACTAACTTCAGCAAAACAAGCAAACTTAACGTTTACCAAATGATCACTTTAATTACCAAATACCAAATATAACCTATTGTTTTGTAAGTTGCTCCAATCTCTATTTATAGATGTTAGTCGCCATCATCTCTTCTGTACCCTCCCGACCATGGTCAATAACAAAACTATGTTTTAGACTCCCTATTGTACATTCTTTTTCAAAATACAGTTGGACCTCGATTATCCGGGCTCCCATTAACCGGACACCCCTAATATCCGGGATGAAGTTGAATTTGTTTCATTGTCACTGTTACCTCTATTATCCGTGATTCCAAACGAAATTTTTTTTCTTAAATATTAAAACGAATTCGGGGCCTCCCCGAAGTAGCAATCAATGAAAAACACGCGAGTATGTACATACATACATATTACAGTGGACTCTCGTTAATTCAAACCTGCGATAATTCGATAATTCGAAGTTAACACGAGTCCCCTACAAAATCTCTTTATATTTCGAATTTTGTCCATACATTTTCATGCACTCGGTAATTCGAACGAAAAAATCATTCCTACAACGCGGTAAATCGAACTCATATGGTCAAACCCTCGACAATTCAAAGTTTTTTGGTGTGTTAGTAAGAACTTTGGCTTTTAACAGTTAAATAAATAATTACGGATGATGAAGAACCATCAATGGTACCAGTAGTTGACATCAGCGGTGTGAGTTTTTTTTTTGACCATGTTCAAGTGGATAAAGATGTTGCTGTCTTAGGATCACTAACCGATCGACAAATACGAATGGAAGGAGCAGGATGAAGACGATATATCTGAACCCTTGGCAGAGGTGTCAGTTAAGGTAGCAAAAGCCACATTCGATAACTTACAAAGCTTTTGTCTACAAAACTGATAAAACAGCATATGAGACACTTTTTCCACTTAAGAAAATTATTGAAAAGTCTGAGCAGCAGCAATGTGCTCCAAAACAAACCCGTATAAATTAATTCTTTTCAAAGATCAAATAATTCACATTATCAATATGTAAAACATTAGCAGTTAAACAAAAACACTTGACAATTCGAAGTATTATTAATTTTCTCTCAAAAATTTCGAACCATTTCTGTGTATGTACTTATAAAATTTCAAGAACGAAATACGTGGAAGTATTTCTCTCGATTTACCGGGTTTTTTTGAATTTCCACTAGAACTTTTTCCGATTTTATTTTTCTTTATTTTTATACCCTTGCAGAGGGTATTATAAAATTGATCAGATGTTTGTAACGCATAGAAATATACGTTTCCGACCCCATAAAGTATATATATTCTTGATCAGCATCAATAGACGAGTCGATTGAGACATGTCCGTCTGTCCGTCTGTCTGTTTGAATCACGATGACAGCCTCAAATTTCAAGCTACATGGTTGAAACATAAAAAGTTAAGTTCCTTGATCTATCAAGTATGGTTGGTTTGAAAATTAGTCGGATCGGATAATTATCACCGGAGCTATTAACTAAAGCGTGGAGTTACCTCGAGTAAAATAAGCAATTTTCTTTGGCAGCAAAGAAACAAAAACAAATTCCAAGAAATCTGCCGTACAAACACAAAAGACCCGAGTTCGAATCCGCGCGGCACCAAATAAGAAATATATAAAATTATTGTTTTTTTGTTGTTGCATTTAAATTTAATTTTTACCCATACACCCTACACCAAGTTTGAACAAGATCGGATAATTATTAAGGTTACAAATCAATAATCAAATTTGAATGAAATTAACTTTATTTTAATGCTTACGCACACACATACATATGCAAAAATTCTTCACCACGCGGTGTGTGAGAGAGACAGAAATATTTTAGTTGTGTTCTTACACAGAACGAAATTGAAAGAGCGAGATGCAATGGGTTTGCATATATGTCGATTTAGCTTACAGTAGCTAAGAAAGCACGGTGGCGTAGTATGTAGAGATCGGTGCCACGATGGGCTCGGAGTTTGATGGTTCAATGCTCGGTGAAGAAGTGAAAATTTTTAGATGTGCTTTTTCTTTTTTGTTTTTTTTTTTTTGATTTTGTCAAACATTTATACCAGTTATTTTGCTGCGAGGGTATACAAACTTCGGCAGAGCCGAAGTTAGCTTCTTTGATATTTCCTTCTAATTTTTCTCAATTTAATTGGATGAATTAATTTTTTTTTTCGATCAAATTTAATTTAAATTAAAATTTTTAATTTAGGCAAAAAAAGTTTTTAATAAGCAATCACTTGTATTAACGTTCAACTATATAGTTGCGGCAGATTAATGAAAAAGAGGTCGACGTTTCGGTACTTGGATCTTTTACACCCTTTTTGACTGCTGGTTAAAGCCATCAATAACTTAAGTTAGCTGCAATTATCTTAATAAAGCTTATACATGGGTGATACATATATTAAGATTAAAGACGTACAACAACAATAGCATAGGATTATCCTTATCTATAGCATAGGATTATCCTTATCTTAATGCTCTAATTAGAGTTCGCCGTGTACTTTTTTATCGTATGCTAGAACTAACTGTAAACCTAAATATGCGGCGGATAATTTAATCTTCAACTTGCAAGCGACTGCTACAACGTAAAGACATATACGAAAAGAACTTAATTAATAAAAATTATGTCCTGCATAAAATATGAAAATCTATTGGAACTACACTTGAAAAACCTAAACCTTTGGAAAAAAATTTATTCTTTTCTCAAATTTCTTAAAATCAATCATTAAAGCTCCGAAATTGGTTGGAAAAATTAAGCTTTTGCAAGAACTTTTGCAAATTACTTTCAATAGTTATATTTTACATTTCGTTCAAGTGGCCCAAACGATGCCAGGAGAATGCCTGATACGTGGACAACGGACGACAACTAAAATAATATATTTTTTTTTCTTTTTTACGTGGGAATATCAGCCGGTGCACTAAGTGCCCACAACCTCCCGCCCAACCGACCGAGGGGCGCAGTCCGCAAGATGTAGTGCTGACATTATTTATTATTGTCCACAGGTTTTTGAATGAGAATGTTCCTGCATGCAATTTTGCATGAAAGTCATGGAGCTTGTCATATTTTGGTTGAGCAAGATCAACAACGTTTCGATCCCGTTGAGTTGCTGGTCGAGTACGGATGGGCTAAGAGCCGCTTTAGATGGAATAATATCGGGATCTACCGTTGGAGTGGGCTGTGAATTTCCGTTGCGTAGCACACTTGCAAATGTTACTCCAAGGCTAGTTGTTAAGAAGAATATACCCGGTGTGGGTTGCGAGGGAATGGAGGAGCCGGCCTTATTTTCGCGTTGAGACGAGCCTTCAGTTCCTTATAGACAAGACATCCTTAGTATTTTCTGCACTTCCCTATATTGGCATTTGTTTTATTGTCGAAACAAACACAGTCGTGTTGAATTTATCCACAGCCAACGCAAACTGGGCGAAGACTGCAGAACGAAGAATTTATTCTTGTAGCTGCTGCTAGAGAAATTTTAGTGAAGAAGGGCCTTTGTAGTAAATTTAGTTATTTAATAAGTATTGCTATTTGTAATTACAAAGAGCATTATAAATTGTGATTGGGCGTTTCGGTAGCGACTGAGAGCCCTGTCACTTTACCTTAACCCTGATTAAATGCTGACACCGAAGAACTTGCGGAGCGCGATAAAGATACGTTCAAATGCGGTGACGGTCGACAATATTATTATCAAGTTATGTAGACAAAATACTCAATTGTGTTTACAAAAAAATGTATCAACGTGACTTCCTTTCTGTCCCCCTGCTTATCACATTGCTTTGTCATTGGGATGAGTTATCCTTAAACCAAGAAAATCCCATTTTAACAGTCAATAAGTCAGTCTTAACTTGCTCTCATGCATTTGAAGGTATAGTCACTTTTATTTAAGTCACCAAATTAGACTGCAATATCAACTTGCTATAATTGAATTGAATAGATTGAATTTTTTTAATCACGTTAATCGTTAAAACCTTATAGACTTTGGATAAAGTTTTAGAAAGGGATACCTTTAAAGATTATTTCCTGCATTAAAGGCTATTACATAAAGATCTAATCAATAAAGGTAAAAGTGCAAGGCAAACTGATGTCATATAAGTTAACATCAACAAAATAATATTGTAACATCAACAATATAATATTGTTATCCAACATCTGCTGACTCAACGTCTGCATGATTTCCGCTAAGAAGTTCTTAGTAACCGAACACGATCACGCCACTAGCCGCAGTTCTGCCACCTTTAATGCTAACGTTGCTTGCACCGCCCAACTTTTCTTTAAAGCAGAAACAATTTTGTAAATCAGTGTTAAGTTGAATTCGAATAAATATTGTCAATATTTAACTGGCTCCCGAGCAGGGACCGATCGCGAATACAATAGTGCAAAAAGTTATCTATCTAATGCACGAATCGGCCGTAATTGACACGATAAGGCAAAACGAACCTTAAGTGATCAATTCAAACTCGAATTTGTAGTGAATTAGACTCCCGTTAACCGGCGCTCAAGTTCAAAACAAAATCGCAACCACAGATTGCGCACCGTGGGCTTATGCTTTGTACGACCCGTTCGCAGATATAAGAAGTCCAGAAAATTAATGAAAAGAAAAAATATTGAAGTAACATCAAAATTTTAAGTTCTAGCAAAAAAAAAAAACACACAATAAAAGAAACGAAATCAAATTTAAGCTTAGTATACCGACCTTGTAACCGTGCAGTGCAAAAATTCAAATAGGCCTAGTCGACTAGGTTTTACCCTTAAATCAAATAGGGAAGGCGGGTATTTTGGGCCACGGGGAATCGTGAGCCAGCGCCATTTTTTTCCCCAGTGAATTAAGAAAGGTGCGAATGACTGTTATCGACTCGTCATAGATACCCTATAATTTACATAATGAACAAGTGTGTGCACCGGCATTGATACTTTGTTTTATTAACAAATAGAAATTGGATGCTCTCGATGTATAATATACACTCCGTGAATGTCGTTACATTTATTTATTCCTGTAAATCGACGGAGGTAACTATGTTTTTAATATTCGTGTGTATATAAGCTTTCAAAATTATAATGGGATATTGCATGTATTTGTTATTGTTGTTGTTTTTTGCAGCCATTTTCTAAAAATGAGGGTTCGGGAAATTGTGAACCTTTTTTCTTGGGGAATTATTAGGCACTTGTTTCTTGCCATTTGACGACATTTTTTAATGTGTTGAATGCTTGTGCCGAAAAAAATGAATCGGCGAAATACCATACATTGCAACATCTACGATCGTGCAGTGCACTTGAAATGTGCCTGAATAACTGAAAGTTATTGGATTTGCATAAATTGCATTTCAGGCTGACGTGTGTAATTTTTTTTACTGCAACATCTAATTTCTCAATTATTATTTGCATTCTAGTAAAATAAATAAAATTTTCTAATATAAATCGTTCTTTTTATTCAATTTTAAAGCCACTTTTAAACAATACCCCGAGAATTTTGAAAACCACCAAAAAAGGTATTTTTGGAAATTGCCTTAGAATCACCTTATTTTCAAAAATTCCATTAAACTGTTGTGACCAAATGAGTGCTAAATCTTCATACTACAACACCCAGTCCTCAAATTTGAAGTAAAACTTGTTTAAATAGAAAACTTTTGGCAATAAAAAAAGTGGCTCAAAATACCCCGCCTTCCCCTACCAAAAAAAAAAAAATCAAAATTCTATTATTAAAGCAAAGAAAACTTAAATAAATGTTAGCATTTTGAAATTGAATTATTTAATAACTAAATATTTTTGCAATTCATATAAAACATTAAATCCAATTCCACTTTTAAATTTTTACATTACAAATATTTTTTGCAAATTCAAAACATTCCTTAATATTACCTGTCATCCATAAACACATTCGCTTACTAACTAACATTCGCTTACTAACCAATCATGGCCAATCCAAGCAATTTATTGAGACCCTTAATACTTAACGCAATCGACACGAACGAATTACAATCAAATTTAGCTCATAATGCTGAACACAATCAGAGACAGCAGCAAAGAACAGCTGAAGCAAATTCTATAAAAAACTACATAGACCAAAAAATTAATAACTGAGTAGCAACAAAAATACACAACATGACTGCTAACGCTAATACTAGCGATTTTGCTGAGGCAGCTGCCTATAGCATAGACCCTAACTCTAGAGGCAACGTTACCGATCTAGACCGCGTCCCGGAAATAGTGAAGGGAATGAGAGAATTTTCTGGAGATCCAATTGAGTGTAGTTCTTTGAAAAAGGGCGTATATAGGATACTAGAGGCATACTCCAGTATCAAAGGGTCACCAAAATACTTTGGTATTCTACAGACAATACGTAGCAAAATGACTCATCATGCAGACCAGGTTCTAGATTCCTATAACATGCCCCTATACTGGGAGGCAATTGCTCGTTGTCTCACTCTACACTTCGCAGACAAACGTGACTTAAGCACACTCGAGTACCAACTAACTACCATGACACAGAATGGACAACAGACAGTTGAGGAATTTTACCAATGTATCTACCAACACCTATCCTTGATCCTCAATAAGGTTAGCTGTATGAATTTAGACAGACAAACTGAAGTGGTTATGACAAAATCCTATAGAAATGGGGTGCTAGATACGTTTGTAAGAGGCCTACGTGGTGATTTACCACGCTTTCTCGGCATCAAGGAACCAACCGACTTGCCACAAGCCTTGCATTTGTGTCTTAAATTAGAAAATCAAACGTATAGAACAACCCATGCAAACAATAGACAACAAATCACGAAATTCAGGAACATTGACCAGACCCCAATTCCTGCACCTCGTAGGTTCACGACGAATCCACCGAACAACCCAACTTATGGAATGCCGATATATTCACCATTTCAGCATCCACCTCCAATTTCTCCACGGAGACCAGTACCTCAACCCAGAACATTTTACAGTTATAACCAGGTTCAGCCCAGTCAATTCCAAAGACCACCAAATCGATTCGGCTACCAACCACAATTTTGGCCACAACCAAACCAACCCAATCAATACTGACAGACCCAACCAATAGCCCCACCTCGTCCAACTGCTGCCAAGCCAGCAGAACCAATGGACATTGACCGTAGCATATAAACGAAGATGGTCAACTATATGAACAGACCTCAGTTCGATGCCGGTAAAAGACCACTATTCCCCGTAAATCAAGTCGGGAAAAGACAAAGGCTCTGTAACACCGACGGAGCAGCGTGTCAGATACAAAACGACCAAGGCTTAGCTGAGGCATATGCCACCATGACGGACTATGAAAAATATGAACAAGAAAAAACAGAATCCCTTAACCAAGAAGAATATGACATTAGCTTGGCAGAGTATATGGAACAGGAAAATGAAAACAATGAACCAGAAACCACACAACACCCTGATACAGATCTAAATTTTTTAGAATGAGCGACTCCTCACTGCCCTATTTCGAATGTAACCGGACGTAGCCCCTTTTAAAGCAATAACTGCATGAGGTAGCACCAAAATAACAAACCAAAAAATTTGCGAATTTATTCAACCACCCGGAATGTACTGTAAAATTTTTTTTACTACCAACCTTAAAATCTTTTGATGCCATTCTTGGCAACGACAGCCTTGAAGATTTAGAAGCAGTGATCGACGTTGCCCACAAAGTGATGACAATTAAAGGAAAAACAAAAATACGGATAAAAGAAAAAAAATACGAAGCAGTTAACACAATCATACCCAGGACAGAACATTTAGAAGACAAACAAAAATTAGACCTCGAACAATTGGTACAGAAATATCCCAACCTCTTTGCGGACCCAAATGAAAAACTGATCTACGCTACAAATGTAGAAGCAGAAATCAGAACGTCCACTGACTCTCCAGAATATTTAAGATTTTATCAATATCCAATGTCCCTAAAAGATGAAGTAAATAAACATATTCAAAAGCTGCAGGCTAATGGCATTATTAGACCTTCACGGTTACCTTATACATAACTCACCAGTGTGAATATTTCGAATGGTCATAGACTATCGAAAACTCAACAAAGCAGACAAATACCCAATTCCCGAGATTAATGAGGTATAAGCCCAACTCGGCAACAATAAACTGTTTTCTGTCCTCGATCTTAAGAGTGGATTTCATCAAATCCCGTTAAAAACGTCTGATATTCTGAAAACAGCCTTCCCCGTCAATAACGGAAAATACCAGTTTACACGACTCCCATTCGGATTAAAAAACGCACCATCCATTTTACAACGTGCGGTCGATCAGAGTCTCAGAGAACACATCGGGAAAATATTAAAATAATAAAACATTTTAACATACACAGAACAAGAAGAAGAAATATTAAAAGAACACAACAGAGCTCATCGTGGCATAACAGAAAACAAGGCACAACTTTCGGAAAAATTTTACTTTCCCAAAATGGAAAAGAAAATAACAAACCTCATCAAACAGTGCAAGATATGTAAAGAACAGAAGAACGATAGGCACCCTACGAATCCAGAATTAAAAGAAACTCCCATCCCACAATATCCAGGTGCATCCAAAGTGCATTGTCATGGACAATGAAATATCACTGAATTCGGAAACCATAACCTTCATGCTTAGAGATCAGTTAAATATCGAAATCTATAAAGATCCCCCTTACAAAAGCTCATTTAGTGGACAGGTGGAAAGATTCCTTTCCACACTGTCTGAAATAAAAAGGTGCCTAAAAAATAACCAAAAGCAAAACAATTTTAAGGAATTATTAGAGAGAGCAGTATACGGGTATAATTCATCAATACATTCAATAAGAGACCTTTGGACGTGTTCTTTGGTAGAAACATTACAACAGACCCAGCATGCTACGAAAAATCCAGACATAACAACTTAGACAAAATAAGAACAAAACAGAAAACAGCCTTGGAGCATCATAAAAAAAAATAAAAAAAATACAAAACCACAATAGTGGATAGGAAATCTTTGTCAAACAAAACACACGCCTTGGTTCCAAATTAACAGCTAAGTATTGGAATTATACGTAGAAAGGTTCTTGAAGAGCGCGGGTTATACGCGGCGCCAATGGTGGGCGACTTTAAGAAAGGAGACTAGCCAATGGATTAGGTTGTTCGCAGATGGATGCGATTAGGCTGACTGACCTCTTAGGGTCGAGCCGCTTTATTTATACCATTTCTTACGGTCTAGTTTACATAGAATGCTTATTGTAGAGGGGCGGAGTCTTCTAAGAGGGTAGAGCCCAATCCTTATTACCCAGGTGTGGAGTGAATTAAAACGCGCGTTAACTCGATTTAACACAGGCCAAGTTTATTGTAAAGCAAAACACGGACCGGGTCACAACCAACATAAGGCTTTATCGAATAGAAATTACTTTTCGTATGTTTAAGAAATATCTCGGATGCGAAGCAAGAGTATACCGGGGTGGAAAAACCACAACTTTTCAAGATGGAGTTTTCCATGTAACTTGCTTAATAATGATATCAGTGTGCCCGTTCGGGGATAGTGGCAAAAACCCTCTTCTTTCCCCTGCTGGTCACCCTTTCTTGCGTGAACATATGCTTATGCTACAAAATAGTTCAATAAGGCAAGTATGCTTGCCTTGCGTTCTAGAGTGTAGAATAGTGTAATTTGATGACTATGCATATGCACATGCATTGCGTGCCTTCTTAAGTGGTTTAGAGATGTAGCGACCTTTGTATACACTATATGATCACTACACCTCCCTTTTTATCAGAATGAATTTACCTCTATATTTATTCTCTAATAGTGTATATAAAGTGTGAATTGTAACATGTATTTCTTATTTCTAACAATTTGTATTAAAAAATTTTGTTTTTTTCTTTTCATTTTATATTTTTTTTATTTTTTTTTTTTCATGTAACGTATGTAGTTGAGTATTTTAATTATTATACTTTATGATTCTGTCTTAATGCGTTTTAAATTCTTTCTAATCGATTTTTAGTGTGCAGTTGTTATCATTATCTATATTAATTACACGAAATGGACGTTTAAACTTATTTTCTACCTTATGGCCGGCGCTATTAGCTAACAATACTAAATCTCCTAATGCTGTTTTTTATTTTGTTAACTGTCTTATCATAATAATTTTTATATCTCTCTTTTTGTTTATCTATCATAATTCTAGCTCTATTTTGTCAAATCTGTAGTCTATATTTAATTTCTTTATGGTAAGCTTCTATATTATATACTGGATCTACTTCATCTATATATATAAAAGAAAGTCGTTTTTGCTACAACACTTATAACTCGAGATCTGTTTTTTTTTTCATGGTTTTTGACTTATCTCCGCCCCGATTAGCAGAATATATCTTAAAAATACTGAAAAATTGTCTAAATGACGGTAAATGCAGATTTTAAAGTTAAAAAGATTGTTTCATCAGATTACCGTTGATATATATGTCAAAATTGAAAATTGTTTTAGACATTAATTTGTGTAAATTATAAGCGATTGTATATTCAGTATTACTATTAATAAAAATACCACGTCCTAGAAGATCTAATCTTTCCCAGCGGACCCGTAATGCAATTAGGCAACTGAATATCGCGAGTCAATTATCTGACGAAGAACAAGAAATCGCCCGAGAAGAGCGCCGCGTTAGTATGGAGCAAAGAAGGGCCATAATTCGTGCTTCTCAAAGAGACGAGAAATCATCGAGTGAAACGAGAAATCATCGAGTATTGTACTGATGAACAGAGGAATAATCTTCGAAGTGCAAGAAGAAATGCTTCAAGAATGGATTTGAATCGAGCAGCGTTTCGATATGATTGCACCATGCAACGCCTTGCATCGTTTAGTTTGCATTGGTCCAATGGACGTTGTTTGCCAAAATTGTGGCGCATTAAAATTTGCTGGTGAAACGCGCGGTTTGTGCTGCCTTAGTGGTAAAGCGACATTGCCATCAGTGGTCCCACCAACAGAGCCATTGCATTCCCTGCTTTATGGCGAAACACTAGAATCACGACATTTTCTAGCGAACACTCAAAAATACAATGCCTGTTTCAAAAGAACACGGATATAATCCGACATTTGAGGTAAAAAAATTTGGAATGTAGTTTGTAAGATTTCTGTAAAAACAGTTTGTTTACAGATTCAAGGCCAGATTTGCCATCGCAGTGGATCATTGCAACCTATTGAAGATGCACAACTTCACCGGCGTCAAGGGATCAACACAGCTACAAAAAGAGCAATTCTCCAAGATTTGCAGTAAATGCTTCATGAAAATCAAGCATTGGTCAGGCTGTTCAAGACTGCTTTAAAGCGCATGCCAAGTGATGACTATAAAGTCGCGCTATCAAATTGGTAGATATGTGAACTGCAATGAAGTAATTTGGCGTATATTCTCATTCCATATTCATGAACGTTATCCCACTGTTGTACACATGGGCGGGTGCATCTAGAAAACGGTCAGAGAGTATATTTCGCAGCGTCGAATGCTGCTCAAGGGGCCCCAACACCTCCAGCGACAACACTGACCAGTTTCTTTGCGATTTGTCAAAACGATCCGTTCGCACGAACGTTGCTTTACTCGGAAATTCCACGTTATTACACTTGGAACGCTACATCGAAGAAACTTCAACGTCGGAAGCAAGGCGATGCAGTTCCTGGTCATCCTCAGCTGATGCTCTTGGTCGTATTTACACAGTTCATCCAAAGAATGATAAATGTTTTTATTTGCGGTTGTTGCTGGTACATATTCGAGGGCCAACATCATTTGAATCCCTACGAACTGTTAATGGTATAGTGTGTCCCACATTTCGTGCAGCATGTCAAGACCTGAATTTGCTTGAAAACGATACCCATTGGGCCACGACAATCGCTGAAACAATTATTTCTGCATCTCCAAATCAGATACGCACATTATTTGCAATCATCATTTCGACATGCTTCCCATCGAACTCACGTGACCTGTGGAACAAAGACAAAGATAACATGTCAGAAGACATTTTACATCGAATTCGTGTCAGCTCAAGAGATCCCGTTCTTGAGGCGAATCAGGAGATGCATAACCAGGCCTTGCTCTTGATCAAAGATATGTGTTACCTCATATGCGGCAGTTTGTTAGTTAGGTTAAGAATGCCAGCGCCAGATCGCGGAATGAATGACGCATTTAATAGAGAATTAGAACATGAACGTGAATATGATCCACATTATCTAATTCAATCAGAAGTATATGATACACTGATTAATGCAATTGATGATGGAAATGGTGGCTTATTTCTTTTGGTTGCCCCCGGTGGAACTGGGAAGACATTCCTCAAGTCATTGATTTTGCAATTGCTTCTTCTGGAATAGCGGCTACATTGTTAGACGGATGCCGTACGGCTCACTCCGCGTTAAAATTGCCATTAAATCTTCAAACTACTGAATAACCGACATGTAGTTCCAAGATCTACTGCTGCCGACGAAATAAACGCTTGTCTCAAAGCATCAAATCTGTGGCGATATGTAAACAAACTTCAACTGTCTGTAAATATGAGAGTTGCATTGTTGAACGATTTATCTGCTGATGATTTCTCATTCATCATATTAATATTGTTTTGTATTATTGTATTACGTTTATCAAAGCCTAAATTAGTTCAGCTAAAAGTTAACACGACATTCTTTGACTGTTAGGTGGTACGAAGTTCGCCGGGTTAGCTAGTTAATTATAAAAATAAAAAACCGAAATATTTTTTTTTTTTATTTAACGTTTTGTTTGTTTGTTGGACCTCTTATATAGGCTTATAAGACTAACAACAATTTTCTAGGTTTATCTTAATATACTTCATGGACAATATGGAAGATCAACTTGATCGGCGTCAAGGGATCAACACAGCTACAAAAAGAGCAATTCTCCAAGATTTGCAGCAAAAGCTTCATGAACATCATGCATTGGTCAGGCTGTTCAAGACTGCTTTAGAGCGCATGCCAAGTGATGACTATAAAGTCGCGTTATCAAGTTGGTAGATATGTGAACTGCAATGAAGCAATTTGGCGTATATTCTCATTCCATATTCACCAACGTTATTCCACTGTTGTACATTTGGGGGTGCATCTAGAGAACGGTCAGAGAGTATATTTCACAGCGTCGAATGCTGCTCAACGTGCCCAAACACCTCCAGCGACAACACTAAACAGTTTCTTTGCGATTTGTCAAAACGATCCGTTCGCACGAACGTTGCTTTACTCGAAAATGCCACGTTAATACACTTGGAACGCTACATCGAAGAAATTTTAACGTTGGAAGCAAGGCGATGCAGTTCCCGGTCATCCAGATATGCGTCCTGGTGATGCTCTTGGTCGTACTTACACAGTTCATCCGAAGAATGATGAATGTTTCTATTTGCGGTTAATGCTGGTACATGTTCGAGGGCCAACATCATTTGAATCACTACGAACTGTTAATGGTATAGTGTGTCCCACATTTCGTGCAGCATGTCAAGAGCTGAATTTGCTTGAAAACGATACTCATTGGGACACGACAATCGCTGAAGCAATTATTTCTGCATCTCCACGTCAGATAAGCACATTATTTGCAATCATCATATCGACATGCTTCCCATCGAACCCACATGACCTGTGGAACAAATACAAAGATAACATGTCAGAAGTCATTTTACATCGAATTCGTGTCAGCTCAGGAAATCCCGAGCTTTGCTCTTGATCGAAGATATGTGTTACCTCATATGCGGCAGTTTGTAAGTTAGGTTAAGAATGCCAGCGCCAGATCGCGGAATGACGCATTTAATAGAGAACTAGAACATGAACATGAATATGATCTACATGAACTAATCCAAACAGTTCAAACGAATGTAACACTGTTGAATACTAAGCAGAGGGAAGTCTATGATACAGTGATTAATGCAATTGATGATGGAAATGGTGGCTTATTTTTTTTTTGATGCCCCCGCAGGAACTGGGAAGACATTCCTCATGTCATTGATTTTGGCCACTGTACGTGCGAGATCCGAAATTGCGATAACAATTGCTTCTTCTGGAATAGTGGCTACATTGTTAGACGGATTCCGTACGGCTCACACAGCGTTAAAATTGCCATTAAATCTTCAAACTACTGAACAACCGACATGTAACATTTCGAAACACTCCGCAATGGCCAAAGTTTTAGTAGCATCAAAAATTATCATATGGGACGAATGAACAATGGCGCACAAATGCACATTGGAAGCACTAGACCGAACATTAAAAGACCTGCGCAATGACTCGAGATGTTTTGGTGGTTCAATGATTTTATTATCTGGCGATTTCCGACAAACACTACCAGTAATTCCAAGATCTACTGCTGCCGACGAAATAAACGCTTGGCTCAAAGCATCAAATCTGTGGCGATATTACATAATATCATAATACATACATACTACAAATATTAACTGTCTGTAAATTGAGAGTTGCATTGTTGAACGATCTATCTGCTGATGATTTCTCATTCATCACATTAAAATTGTTTTGCATTATTGTATTACGTTCAACGAAGTCTTAATAAGTTCAGCTAAAAGTTAACACGACATTATTTGACTGTTAGGCGGTAATAAGTTCGTCGGATTAGCTATTTTGATAATAAAAAGTTATATGGAGTCGGTATTTTACCGAACACTAGTTCAAATGGACAATGAACTGTGATGAACTGTGGATAGGGTCGTATTGTAACTATACGCGAAGTATTTTAACCTTTGCTCCCAATTATTCCTCCCTATTGAAATATAAGATCTGAGGTATTCGTTTCCTCTCTATTGATTCTAATGTCTGATAATGGTATGCAGTCGATGTCATATGGTCGATCTGTAGTAATTTGTAGATTTCGTCAAATACCTGATTTTTATATTCTGTTCCCATGTCAGTAATAATTTTGTCTTAATTTTTTCCAATTGTTGTACATTATGATATCTCCGATCAATCTGGTTATTCCTGGTACTTTTTTATTATTTCCATTTTTTCTTCGTTAGTTAATATTATTTTTAACCTAGACATAAGTGCTATTCTTGTTATTTTCATATTGGATCCTTTATTCTTGAAGTCTTTTATACTGCAGTTATTAAATATTCTGTCATTCAATGACAGTTGGTACCTTTTTATGCCTGTATCGTCAGTTAATTTTTTAAGCTGCGAAAAGAATAGTCCTAAGTCTATTTTTTCTTTACCGACCTGACATTCTGTGCCTATATATTGTTTTTCTAGTTTTATAATGATATCGTCATTTATTGAACGAATTCCGGCACGTTTGTTGACTTCCTTTGATTGAGACGTCTCAGTGATAGACTCATACTCATATGACGGTATTTTATTTATTTCTTGTGGAATATCTTGTAATTTTTTCTTGGCTTGTAGGCGTGTTGTTACCTTGTAAATTGAATTAATATGTTCACTTATATTTTTAATGTCTTTGAAATCAATTCTCGATAACGCATCGGCTGTGTAGTTTTTCTTTCCCCTTAGATATTCTACTATGAAGTCATATTCCTCTAGATCTAATCTCATACATGTTAATTTTGAGAATGGATTTTTCATTGAAAATAAATATGATAGTGGTCTGTGGTCACTTTTTACTAAAAATTTTGTGCCATAAATGTAAGGTCTAAAATATGTTATTGCCCAGTGGATTGCTGCTAATTCCTGTTCTTTATTACTTTCTCCCTTCGTTAAGGCTCGTGATGCGTAAGCTATGGGCAATTGTATGCCATTGTATTCTTGGCTTAACACCGCTCCACATGGTAATTTACTTGCATCGTTGGTGATGCAGAATTCTTTTTCAAAATCGGGATATTGTAAAATTGATGGGCTTAGTAATGATTTCTTTAAATATTGAAATGCTTTTTCGCAATCCTCGTTCCATTGAAAGGTGACTCCCTTTTTACATAGCCGTGTTAATTGTCTAGAATCTTCGGCAAAATTTGGGATGAATCGTCTGTAATAATTACAGAATGCAACAAATCTTTTGACCTCTTCTGCGTTTTTTGGTTGTGGGTTGTCTATAATTATTTGAAATTTACTATCATCTGGCAATATGCCAGAATCCGTGCACTTGTGTCCAAGATATGTTACTTCGTGACGAAAAAATGAACACTCGTCCAGATGCAATTTTAGATTGTATTTTCGGCATGTTTAAAAAACATCTTTAAGATTTTTTAACATGCCTTTTTCTGAACCACAAGAATACAACTAAATCATCCGTATATAGAAACGCTTGGGACGGTTCAAGTCCCAAAAAAGCTATTGTCATCATTCTTTGAAATGAGTTAGGTGCTATTTTTAAACCAAATGGTAACCTTTTGAATCTGTATGATCCCTTATCAGTTGAGAAAGAAGTTAAAACTCTTTTTGGTGAAATACTGACGTAAGATCTAAACATGGTAAATTTTTGGCTCTACCTAACTGATCTAAAATGTCATCTTTTCTTGGCACGGGAAATTTATCAGCGAACAATTTTTTGTTTAAGTTTCTGTAATCCATCACTAATCTCCATCTTTTATTTTCATTCCCTGGTATTGATTTTTTGGGTACTTACAGTATTTTACTGTTGTACTCCGAAGCTGAGGGTTCAATTATATCGTCGTTTAATAACTTATCAACCTGTTTCTTTTCTTCTACTTTATGTGTCTCTCGGATTCTGTAGATTTCAATGTATGTTGGCACGTCTGTTTTAAGTCTTAGCTTCTGTCTGTAGAAATTATTTGTGGTAATTTTTTCTTCTTCTAGTGCAAAGATATCTATATATTCCGTACACAATTTTGTCATTATTCTTTTTACTCTATCTGGAAAGTTTCTTTGTAGTCTTTCTAGTTTCTCATTTTTATTTAGTTCTGCCTCCTGATATTGTTCTAAATCCTGAATTGTTTCATAATTATCTAAACTTTCTGTTTTAATTGTATCTGATCGTATACGATATCATTATTGGATGTGTTTATAAATCGGATGTTTGCTATGAATATTCCTTCATGAATTTCCTGGTTTGGTATAAGTATATCGGACGACTTACTGTTTATATTGATTTGTCTGATTGATTCAGCTCGTGCTGGTAAACCTACATATTGCATTTAGTGTCGATGCATTTTGCATTGGAATGGCCAGATTTTCGTGGTAATCGTTGGGTCTTAGCACCAACCAATCCTTTTCTTTAGCATAGTCAAGGATACAATTATATTTTTTGAAAAAATCTAAACCTAAGATTCCATCCGTTGGTATTGGAAATGAATTTTCAGCTATGTAAAAGTGCTGTTTTACTAATATGTTGTCTAACTTTAATTCTAGTTGGTGATGTCCTATTTACCGTAGTGAGCATGTTCCTATTCCATTAAGACTGAGATTACTTTGTGTTCTGAATTGCGTTGTTCCTACTTTTTTTAATTTAATTATGGAGACATCTGCTCCTGCATATATTAAAAATCAAGCTGCCTTGGAATCATGGTTTAAATACATAGCTCGAAATGAAGCAACCCATGCTGAGGTTAATATTAGCTGCTTTGACTTCACATTGTTGATTTTTATTTAGATATCTAGGGAAATTTCTAACTTTTCCGGTGCCGTTATGGCTCGTATATTCCTATCTTCTGTATTGCCGCGGTTGTTTCTATATTCGTTGTTATTATAGTTCCTATTATTGCTGTAGTTGCCTCTATTTGCGTTTCCTCTCCTGTTCTAATTCCGGTTTATATTATTATTGTTTCTGTTTCCTCGATAACCGCCTCTATAGTTAATGTTATTGTTTCTACCTCTATTGATAAAATAATATTAAGAATTCAATATTTTGTCACAATTGCACAATAAAATTCGTTTACGCCTCGGTTTAATGACCTATATCGTTTTTTCGTTTTTCTTTTCTCACTATATACGCGGTGTCTTTACTTTGTTGTCAAGTGGCCTACTCATATGGAGCACGCGTAATATTTTGACTCAGCATAAAATTCAAGTGGCTTACATATATTGAGCATATTATTTATTTCAATGTGTAAAATATAGGTCTTTGTGTATATGTTTGTTTGTGTATGTAATAATTTTTTGTGATTTGTATATCGTTTTTCTTGTAAAAATTTTGTTATTTATTAAAATTCTGTTTATATAAATTAAAATTGAGTTTTCTTCCCGTTTAAAAAAATATAATTTTTATTCAACTTTCGGTTAGTAACTTTAAGACTACGACCGGAAGATTTGCTTACAGGAAAAGAACTGATCTGACTTCTATTACAAAAGGTTGGATGAAAGCTCTGCCTCCATGCATCGACGTCGGCAGCGGCGGTGGCTTTGTTTATTTCCCACGTTTGGGGATAGGGCTGTTGTCGTTGTTTGCCAAAGTGTTGCGGTTCTAATTCGTGGAAGTTTACTGAGAATATTAATGTGACAAAATCTGAGTGTGTGGCAAGATTTGATTATGTTCCAGATTTTGTTTGTATCGATCTTGGGTCACTAAGTGGTCCGTAAGTGGTTTAGGGATGTCGGGTGTTAGATGAAATTCCTGTTTACTTGAGTCAATGTGATTGTAGTTCCTGAGTGGTTTAGGGATGTCGGGTGTTAGATGAAATTCCTGTTTACTTGAGTCAATGCGGCTACATTACAGATTCGTTGGTATCGATCTTGGGCCAATAAGTGGTCAATAAGTGGTTTTAGGAATGTCAGATGTTAACTCCCCCCAACTTAAGTGCGGACGTCCTCGTTCGCCAAAACAAATTGGATTTGTGATATAATGTCATCGCTTTTTGTTTCAAGTGTGATATTGCTTGCGTTGGTTGTAGTTTTACATTTAATTTTTATGATTGCATAGATTATTACTCCAAGTCCTAGTAATAAGAATGTAAACCAGTTGGATGACGACATGATGATACTATTAGTATATATTTTCTCTATTTCTTCTGTGTTGTTAACATGTAACTCCTTGATCATCTCGAGGGACAGTACTTCTTCTGTATTATTTTTACTTGATATTAGTTGTAGTAAGGGTGGCATAGCGTCGACTTTTGCGCTTGTTTTTAATATGTACCAGCTGTTACCAATGGTTATAGTTGTATTTTGTGCCTGAATTAAAAAGGTACCTTCCAAATTTAGTGTTTCGTTCTCGATTTGTACTTCTCCTTTGAAGTCGTTGAGTAAGATGACCCCTGGTAAAACTTCAGAGTGTGGTCGTATGTGCTGGCTATTGATGGTGAAGCATTGTGGAGGTCTTCTGTTCAGATATGCCCCTATACACTTATTGCTATCTATTTCTATCAAATCTTCCAGTTTACAAATGGTTTTAAAATTATGGGTCTTACAATCTTTGAGTAACCCGTAGTTAGTATTTTTACATCTAAGTATATTAGAGAAATCTAATTCATCAATTTTTTGTTTTCTTTTTACTGGTATTGCCAAAATAGTTTTACAATCTTCAATTATTACTCTTGGTAAACTAATGATGTATAAAAGGTCTTTGCCGTCCGAGGCTATATTTACTTCTGCAAATTCCATTACTTCTTCTATGTTTACAAAAGTTGTACTATTCTGTATGGTTTCCTGAATCATCTCTATTTCTTTGTTTGACAGAACAAGTGAATTTACTGTGTTGGATTTTGCCCAATCGATGGCATAGATGATATTTGTTATTTCTTCTCTTAGTAAGCTTAATTTATATTTTAAAGTTTCGAACTCTGGGTGATCTCTATTTTTACTTTCCTTTCCTTTCATGATTAACTCATTCGTAATAGTGATTAACTCTTGAATCTTATTTTCTACTAATTTGTTGATAACAACTTGCTTATTGTTGCTACTTAGCTGACGGTTTATCCTGTCTACTACAATTTCGTAATCTGCATGATCGGGACTACCTGCCAACCATTTCCATGCTGTACCCAAAATATCTAGCGATCTCTTATCTCTTTTTTGAATTGGTCTTAATCTTTTAAGTTCGCTTTCTACTCTCGATATCTCGTATATTAAGAATGGATAGATTGGGTTAGAGGCCGTTGCATTATGAATAAGATCCTTGAGGACTGATAGGGCTAGCTTGTATTTTTCGTGTTCTATTACGTGAATGATTTTAAACGTTCCATTTTGTCGTGCGGCGAATCCCGTCTCCAAAGTTATTAATTTTGTATTCGTATAGTCAAGTATTGTCGCTTTTCCTAGGCACATCGGCAATAAAAATCTACAGGAAAGAATTTAATTTTTTAGGTGGTTTTTATGAATAATCCTCCCGGAAACTGTTTTAATTTTGCTGTTTAAATCTTCTGCAACTATTTCTTCTTTGTATTTAGGTGTCAGTTTGGACCCTAATCTCCTATCTATTTTCGCATAAACTTTATCTCCTGTGTTATAATTTTTCATTCTCTTCTTTTTTTTGTTATGATATTCCAAATCTTTTGTTTGTTTTTGAGTAATCTTCTCTTTGACAGGGAGTCTTGCTCTATGGTTTCTGTTTCTTGGGTAAGCTGAGTTGCAAAAAATACTTCTATCGGTTTTTTGTTTGTGGTGCTATGAATTGACCTGTTATACTCTTCTACTGCCTTGAGCATTATGTCTTCAAAATTTACAGCTGGATTGTCATTTTTGAAACATCGCATCACCTCAGTGAAAGTGGAATGGAATCTTTCAACCTGTCCGTTGCTTGACGATTTATATGGTGGGGTCGTATATGTTTGAATGCCCAATTGATTATTTAGTAAGAATTTAATCGTGGCTGAATTTAGTGACTTTTCGTTGTCCATAACTACGGTCTTTGTTGCCCCAAAAGCTATAAGGAGTTCCCTTAAAGGAATTTTCAAATCTTCTGCTGCTTTAGATTTTACCAGCCTGACCTGAGCATATTTTGAAAATTTGTCTATAGCTGTCAAAATAATTTTCCCTTGTGTGGAATACAAGTCTATATGTACGATTTCCCCAGGATATGAGGGAATGGGTGTTGCTTGAATTTCAATATTGGGCGGATGCCTTTGATATTTGGATAATTTGCAGGTTTGACAGCTATTAACTATAGCTTCGATTTTCCTTTTCATCCCTGCGAAGAAATACTTGGATAGTATTTGGATTTTGTTTTCAATGGCATTTCTATGTGCTCTTGTGTGTTCTCTGATTATAATTTCGTTCTGTTCGGCTTCTTCCCTTACATCAGTGACCTGTCTCTGAGTGTATCTAGCTTTGTAGTTTCTGAAGTGGGTTGGATAAATTTCCTGAATTTTTCCCATTATCGTTTCGGATGTAAAAATTCCGTTAACTATTTTTGGATCCATATTTTCTTTTAGAATTTTAATAAGGTCTTGTTCTGTATAATTAGGCTGTTTAATTATGTGCCGGTGATAGGTCGGAAATACTATTTCAAAGCTACTGCTTGTGTTATCATCTGTTAAGATGAAAATTTGGTTTTTGAATACATTAATTGGGACCTCCATAGTTGGAATAAGTTCGTGCCCTGAACTGTCATCACTATGTATTGTAGCTGAGGTGCTACTAGCATTAATTTCTGTACTGTCCGTTGGATTTCTTGATAATGCGTCTGCTACTGTATTGGAATGGCCGGGCTTATATTTTAGTTCGTAATTGAACTCTTCTAAGTAACTTTTCCATCTTTTCAATTTTCCGTTATGATTCTTATTGCTTAATGCGAATGTCAGGGGTTGATGGTCTGTGTGAATTAATACCTTTGATTTACCATATAGGTACATTCTTAATTTTTGTAAGGCCCAAAAAATGGACAACATTTCCTTTTCGTTCGTGGCGTAATTCTCTTCTGTCTTTGTAAGCGTTCGTGATATGAAAGTAATTGGTTTTCCTTCTTGTTCGAGCACTGCTCCTATGGCAATATTTGAAGCATCTGTTGTTAGATGAAAAGTCTGTTTAAAATTCGGGTAGGCTAATATTACATCTTGTGATGTTAGTGT
This sequence comes from Drosophila austrosaltans, assembly GCA_035045865.1. NCBI lineage: Eukaryota > Metazoa > Arthropoda > Insecta > Diptera > Drosophilidae > Drosophila > Drosophila austrosaltans. The sequence continues at coordinate 6,521,734 of JAWNOQ010000073.1, read as the reverse complement.
GTTCTTAATTCTGTTAAAAGCGTCCAATTCTTCATTGCCCATTTTTATCTCTACTTTATCAGAGGAACTCGTTTTAAGTCTTCCCGCTACTCCTCGCAATAAAGAGGTTAGTGGCTTCGCGAGCTTTGCGAAGTCTCGAATGAATCTACGATAATAGCTGGCAAGGCCCAAAAATGAGCGTAGTCCTTTCAGTGTTTTTGGCACGGGAAAATCTTTCACTGCCTTAATTTTCTCTGGGTTTGTGCTAACCCCTTCTCTAGATATGATTAGACCTAAAAATTCAACACTGCTTTTAAAGAAATCGCACTTGTCGATTTGAACTTTCATATTTGCTTCCAATAGTGTCGTGAAGATAGCATTAAGATGCTGAAAATGTTCCTCCTCTGTTTTACTGAAAATTATTATATCATCGATATAGACATAACAGATCTTGCCTACATGATCTCGAAGGATATCATCTAAGGCACGCTGGAAAATTGATGGAGTGAACTCATACTTTCCTCCGTTTACGGAGAAAGCTGTTTTCTCAATATCAGATTCCTTTAGGATAATCTGATGAAATCCACTTTTTAAGTCTAGTACAGAGAAAAAATTATTATTACCCAGTTGGGAAATGACTTCTCCTATTTCGGGGATAGGGTATCTATCCGACACTGTATTTGTGTTCAATTTGCGATAGTCAATGACTACTCTGAATTTCTTTTTCCCTGACGCATCTCCTTTTTTGGGTACTATCCAAACTGGTGCATTGTAGGGTGACCGTGAAGGTCGAATAATGCCGTCTTTAAGCAACTCCTGCATTTGCTCTTCAACTACTTCCTTTAGAGAAATGGGATATGGGTAATGTCTACTGTAAACTGGTGTGTCGTTAATAGTTCGAATTTCACCTTGTACTTTAGTGGTGTATGTTAATTTTTTATTTGGGTCTGCGAATAAATTTTTAAATTTCGCGAAGAGAAGTTTTAGTCCGTCTCTTTGTGGTATAGTCATATGTTTCGTCTCCACTTTAATACTATTCACTTGCTGTGCTGGCATTTGCTTGATTGTTAATGTGTATGAGTTATCTATTATAAGTCGGTCATTTTTTACATGAATTATTGCGTTTAGTTCTTTAAGGGTATCGTTCCCCAGAATTCCGTGGAATGTCTTTAAATCAGACAAGAGCAAAAATTTTATTGGCTTATTGATTTGGTTGAAAAGTCCAATGTTCACATGATGTGAAATTTTTGTTTGCCCACTTACTGCATTAGCGTAAAATATTTTTTCATTTGGTTTTGGGTTTTTTACAATTTGAGGTTGTATATAATTTTTGTTGGATCCTGTATCGATTAAAAAATTATATTCGGTTCCATCCTTTGCCCTACAAGTAAAATATGGCAAGGAGGAACGATTTAATCTAAAAAATTTATGATTGAAATTTCGGACTCTAGCTGCTCTGTTCCGATTGTTTGCTCTTCTGATTCTTCTTTGCATTGTGCTGGTAAGTCAACTATGTCTTCTCCTAGCTGGTCAAAATATGATTGTTCGGAATCCATCTGCTCATAGGTATTCTCACTTTCATAATATCCTGTATCTATATGGAATTGTCTTTGGAGTTTGTTTTGTACAGGTACATTTGCACCGTTGGGGCGCTTAACAGCATATTGCTGATATTGAATATTAGGTCTGTTAGCATAATTCACCTGCCTGGTCTGAATGGACTGATCTACCTCCATAGGTATTGGCTTGGGTTGAGGTTTAGGGGCGAATGGTCTTGGTGGTGGAAATCGGTGTTGACTTGGATTAAACGGATATTGGTTGTTATATGGCCTAACATTGAATACAGGTGGTGGGTTCTGCACGTTGGTGGTGAATGTTCTTTGTTGTTGATTTATGAAGTTTGGTGGTTTTGGGTAATTATTTCCTGTCTGAATTCTTTGATTCTGATAGCCATATGATGGTTTAGGACCCACTGATGGTCTGGTTTCTTTGTGCCCAATGTTGTTTCTATATTTTTTATTTTCCAACATTTCGCAAAGTCTAAGCGCATGTTGTAAATTTACTGGCTCTACGAGGGCTAGTCTTTCGGATAAATCGCCATTTAATCCACGTATAAAGGTGTCTAGTGCCTGCCCCCTTGCTTGGTCTGTCATGGCCCCAGGGGTTTCTGAGCCATAACCCATGGTGCTAATGTTGTCTAATATTAGCGAAAGTTGTTGGTAAACCGCGTGATAAAATTCATTAACTGTCATGCGTCCCTGTGTCATGTCGTATAATTGGTAAGTCAGTGTCTTAACGTCTCTTTTGTCGGAGTACTCAGCCACTAATTGTTTTGAAATGGCATCCTAATATAAGGGTGTGCGGAAGGACTCTAAAACCGTATTCGCTTGACCCACTATCTTTCCCCTAATCGTCATCAAAATAGCAAAGTATTTCGGGGTTCCCTGCATAGGTTTATATAGTTCCATGATTCTGGACACACAGTTGTGCCAAGTTATGAATTCCTCCCTACATCCTGAAAATCTTTCTATACCTCTGACAATATCTGGGACCTTATCTAACTCTGCCCATCCTGATTCATCTTCTAAATTCACTGCTTGATCAGCATAATTATTCTCCTGCTCAGTACGCATGGATACATGTTTCACTATGTTTCCCATTTGTCCATTTATCACTGCCTCTATGGCGGCTTCTAAGCCCTGAATGGAAATGGCTTCTATCCTATTAACCGAAGCACCTGAAGTGGAAGCTCCAGAAGCTGGTGTTTGCGCTTTGGATTGCTGTGCCGCATCCTGAACTATTGCTGACCTAACCCAGTCATCTGGCATTTTGGATTTTTTTTTTTTTTATTTACTTTTTTCACTTGCCACTCAACTTTTTCCTCACTGTTCACTTAAAATTATTTAAAATTTTCCCGTTTTAAGAAATTGGTATTATGATAATATTGGTATTATTATGTTGGGATATCGTCAAGAGCTGTATATTAATTTTTTTCTTCCTTAATCTGTTAAAAAAAAAAAAAATTTTCCTTTAAGCTTTTTTCTGAATTTTTTATTTTTCTTACGATTTTAAATCTTTCTTTTATCCTCCTTTTTTTTCTTTCTTAGTTTGTTTGAATTTTTAAGCAATTGTAGCTTTTGTTCTGAAATTTATTTTTCTTACGATTCTAAATTTTTCTTTTATTTTCTTTTTTATCTTTCTTAATTTGTTTGAATTTTTTTTAAGCAATTGTTGCTTTTGTTCTGAAATTTGTTTTTCTCACGATTCTAAATTTTTCTTTAATTTTCTTTTACATATTTTGTGTATTTTTTCACTTTGTATTATTTTTTCTTTCTTTAGTTGATTTGCTTTTCTTTCGTTTGATGTTTCTTATTTTCTATAATTCCTTAACTTACATTAATCCTATTATCTCCATGCTTCAGCTGGACTGGTCTTTAGGAAGTATTCCCGTTTTCTGCTTTAGATACTGAGGTTCCGCCGGACTCCTTATATGCCCAGTTCCCTGCGAACGTATGCAACAAGGATCGCAATGAGGAGGAAAGACTGGGTGCACTAGTTCACGAGTGTTGACTTCACAGAGGCTCTGTTTTTGAGGACTGGTTTTGAAGCAATTGTAACACGTTACGTTCACTAGCACGTTTTTATCAGACCCAGTGAAAAATTTTAAACCGGGTGCACAAGTTCACAAGTGTCGACTTCACAGAGGCTCTGTTTTTGAGGACTGATTTTAAAGCAATTATGGCACGTTGCGTTCACTTGCACGTTTTTATCAAACCCGGTCCCTGCTCGGGCGCCAATTAAAATTGAGTTTTCTTCCCGTTTAAAAAAATATAATTTTTATTCAACTTTCGGTTAGTAACTTTAAGACTACGACCGGAAGATTTGCTTACAGGAAAAGAACTGATCTGACTTCTATTACAAAAGGTTGGATGAAAGCTCTGCCTCCATGCATCGACGTCGGCAGCGGCGGTGGCTTTGTTTATTTCCCACGTTTGGGGATAGGGCTGTTGTCGTTGTTTGCCAAAGTGTTGCGGTTCTAATTCGTGGAAGTTTACTGAGAATATTAATGTGACAAAATCTGAGTGTGTGGCAAGATTTGATTATGTTCCAGATTTTGTTTGTATCGATCTTGGGTCACTAAGTGGTCCGTAAGTGGTTTAGGGATGTCGGGTGTTAGATGAAATTCCTGTTTACTTGAGTCAATGTGATTGTAGTTCCTGAGTGGTTTAGGGATGTCGGGTGTTAGATGAAATTCCTGTTTACTTGAGTCAATGCGGCTACATTACAGATTTGTTGGTATCGATCTTGGGCCAATAAGTGGTCAATAAGTGGTTTTAGGAATGTCAGATGTTAACTTATATATATATTTTTGGTTGGTGAAGAACCGACAGAAATTTTCTTTGTAAATAAAATTGTTTTGTCTTATATATTTTTGAATGAATTTATGTAAACTTTCTTTGAAAAACTTGTTTTCATTTATTTAAAATGGTTTTAATATGAAAAATTAAAAAACAAAAAGTTCTTGTTTTTATTTATTTAAAAGAATTGCAGTTTTCTTTTTTAATGTGGAAAAAAATTTTTATTTTTGAATTTTAGAGAAAAGGATTTTTGAGAAAATTTCAGCTTTTATTTTGGAGTTGCCATATGCAATATGTATTTTTCGTGATGAATATGATTTTTGGTTCTTTTGTGTGTTTTTTGTGTTGTGTTTTTCTTTGAGTTATTGTGACGGCGAACTTCGCTTTTTACCACAAAGGTGCTGTATAAGCGCTCTTTTTATTATTGTTTAACATTTTTTTTCTCTTTGGCTTTCTGCTTACTTTTTGATTTTACTGCTGCTGCTGTCGCTGCTGCTGCCTGTATCTGGCGAGATATCCTCCTTTTCTCTTGGGCGTCTGGATTTTGGGGATTCGGGTCAGCTGGTCCTCTTCTTTTTTCTTCTGCAGTGCCTGGGTCATAGCACTTTTCTGCCTGGCTAGATACTCCTGCACGGTCAAGGATCGTGGACCGTCATGGGGGCACTCCTTCTGCGCCTTTTTTACTGCCTCCAGATGCATTACGCTCATTTGGGCGGTTCGAATTTTGAAAGGATTTTTCTTTTCGTCTTCTCTTCTTTCTCGCTTGTATAGCGGTGCCTTGATCCCTTATTGGGTATCTGGCAGGATCGCCATGTAATTATACGTAGAAAGGTTCTTGAGGAGCGCGAGTTATACGCGGCGCCAATGGTGGGCGACTTTAAGAAAGGAGACTAGCCAATGGATTAGGTTGTTCGCAGATGGATGCGATTAGGCTGACTGACCTCTTAGGGTCGAGCCGTTTTATTTATACCATTTCTTACGGTCTAGCTTACATAGAATGCTTATGCTACAAAGTAGTTCAATAAGGCATACATTCTAGAGTGTAAAATAGAGTAATTTGATGACTACGCATATGCACATGCATTGCGTGCCTTCTTAAGTGGCTTAGAGATGTAGCGACCTTTGTATTCACTATATGATCACTACAGTATAAGAAAGAAACCGTGACGGAGGACAAAGGTACCACTATACTAACTGAATCGGGGAAAATAGTACATAAAAGCAATAGTAAAACCCAATAATCCTTTTTCCACAGATTGCTGACTGGCATACGGACCAGTTCATGTTTCTTGGAAACATTCAATTTCACCAACGCACAAACAAATTACTATAAATAATATATTAACACATCATACCAAAAACGATATAAAGAATAATCATCTTTATGATTATTTTACCTTACACCATTAGATAACACAAACTTTCACCACATTCCATGCTATCACATCCACACTAACCCATAAACATGCTAGATCCGTTAACTGGATAGGCTCAGCCTGGAAATACTTTTCAGGGAGCCCGGACCACGATGATCTAGTAATGCTAACCCAAAACTTAGGCGAGTTAGTATCAAATAATAACAAACAAATCATTATTAATAAACAACTAAACACCATTGATTGAACTAACAAACTCAATAAAAAAGGATAGTTTTTTTACTAACGAGATAGCTATTAGTTTCCAAAACTAGACTAGACTAATAATAGAGGAAATAAATAACATAAGGCATGCTATTCAATGGCATGCTATTCATAATTAATTTTGTATAGTGAGGACGAGTTAAAATTGATAGCTGACACATTTAACGATTAAGGACTACCCCCCTTTATCTATAGAAGAAATGCTTGAGTTCTCTATCGTTTCTATATTGCACAATCCTTGTCTGCTTAGTTAAAATTCCCGTACTAAATGAATTAAATTTCCACCACGTCCTAATCAAGCCAGTCATAAAAAACAAAAAGATAATTCACTTAACTCAAAACGAATATTTTATTTCAAAAGAACAAATATACGAAATCCCAAACAATTGTAAAACCTTTATTAATATAACTGTATGCTCTAAGACACATATTGTTAATTTAAGCGATACTAAATGTATACCTAAGCTAGTTCAGGGTACTAGGGCATATTGCAACTTCAGCAACGCGGAACATCTGGACAAGATAGAGGAAATCGACAACGGGCTGATCTTGCTAAATGACTTTGGTGGTAATCTGACCTGGAACGGAACAACAGAATTCATCAGAGGGATTTACCTCATCCGGTTTCACAATGACTCCATAACAATCAATCAACCCGAACTGCCCATAATACAGTTGACTCCAGAGGAGGTCGAGAGAGTAAAAGTACGATCACTACTATCACTAGAAGCACTTCACCTCAACAACATTGGTCAACTCCGTAAACTTCTCTTTCAATCCAACATAAATAGACGTCATCTGCATCGTTCTCTACATGCTACAGAAGAGGAAAAATAACGTGACACTCCAAGTCAATAGCATCCCATTGGAAGTCAACCAAAGTTCAACAAAGCCTGCAGTACTAATGGGTCAATGCCATCCAAAACCCCGTTCATTCTATGATGCCATATTTTTAACAACTGCTTAGCAGAAATCAAGAAAGGAAGAGTTAACATCAACAAAATAATATTGTAACATCAACAATATAATATTGTTATCCAACATCTGCTGACCCAACGTCTGCATGATTTCCGTTAAGGAGTTCTTAGTAACCGAACACGATCACGCCACTAGCCGCAGTTCTGCCACCTTTAATACTAACGTTGCTTGCACCGCCCAACGTTTCTTTAGAGCAGAAACAATTTTGTAAACCAGTCTTAAGTTGAATTCGAATAAATAAAGTCAATATTTAACTTATATACTGATTTCAATAATAATAAATGCTACGTTATGTCGCTTTATAGAACCTCTCCTCAGTTGACAACTTATTTTCTGAACAACACTCCATTAATTCGTAGAATTATGCTTGGTGTGATCTTTGTACACAAGCTCCCAAATGATGTTATTGACTCGCCTGAGTCATTGCACCAAGTAGATCTTCTTGTCTGCTTTGCGTGGTCCCTTTCGAGTCCTGTTAGCTGATTATAATCGACATTATTGTATGATCATCCCAGAGATCTCATTACATTAACTTAAACCTACTTTCATCTTCTATCTAGCTCGCAAATAGCTGTAGTTTCCGTATTTTTGTCTGTGTGATTCACAATTTACTTCCGTGACTTCCTCTGGTCAACCGTTGGGACTCACTCGGAAAAAAGGGCATTGTAGTACCACATATTTTATTTTATTATTAAATGGCTCAGTGCTAAGGTGCAAAGGGAGCACTAAGTTTATCGGTTAAACAGTATTTGTTCTCAAGTTGAGTCTGAGCAGGGTACAAGAGAAGGCTATTGATATTATCAAGGAGCATGCATCGATGGTTACTTTTGCATAGATCTTAAAAATGGACAGGGTGCGATACGGGCCCAAAAGAAACGTTGTAAAAATGCTGCATAAGAAATTGAAAAAAGATAATAAAAAAATGGGAAACAAGAAAAAAAAGTAGTACTTGGGCTTCTATTTAGGGAATTGGCAATACTAATGTCAATTCGTAAAATCTGCCAAACTTCATATTATACTTTTTTGTATATTTTGCTCGTACACCGTTTTTATGTACAATTGGTTCTTTTGTCATTTACAAGAAAATAAAAAAAAAATCAATTCGGCAAAACAATGTCAATTTTCTGAGAAGGTTTTCAATGAATTATTTTTCTTGTTTTTCAACGTGCATTATTCTAATAAGAATGTGTCGATGAAATTAGTTGTTTATATGGCGAAAAAAAACCAGCAAAAACGATAGTTTATCATTGGCTTGCAGAATTAAATTTCCTCGTAGTTCAGTCGTTTGTTGTCACACAAAATATCAATGGCGTGCGTAACACATCGTGAGACACAAGCATCCTTGCGGATTAGTACCACTTTAATACATTAGATTAGTTGTCAAAAAGAATTGATCTCATTGGTACCCATCTGGTACATACCCCATAACTTATCAAATGGTTGTCTGTTTCTTCTTTAGAACTAGTTTACGTAGGACAGTCAATTCTGAGAGCTACATGACGGTTTGTTGCCGGTGGCTTTCGAAGAAATTCGCAAAACCTACTTTCAAAAATGAATCATTCTTCATCACGACTATGGGAGAGTTGAATTTTTAAGCAGTGAAAACTTGAATCGATAACTCCGTCCTACAATTGTGAAATCCAATGACTTCTTTTAATTGCTTCACATCAAAAGAAAAACAACATGGACAGAGATTTATGAGCGCCGAAGAAGGAATAATAAAAAAAAAAACAAAAAAGTAAACGATAAAAACAAAACACTGAAGCTGAGTTAATAGTCTGAATTTTATAAATTGTACCGTCGATCAGTTTCAAGCCCATAATGTGTCGAGTTCACTTGTCAGTATACCACCCAATAAAAAACAGATATTTGTTTCGAGGTTTGATTATAATACTGCTGTTTGGATTGCGCAAAGAGAGAACTTGGAAATAAGCAGACCGATAGAAATTTAATGTACATAGCTTTAAGTTCTGTTATTTTCAAAACGCTGTTTTCGTCCCATGGAATATTTTGAACTTTATTAAAAAATTAGCTTAGTAACAACGCTGTTGCCAAGTACCTGTTGATGTCTGTCAGCGTCAGCCAAATAAGTCGGATGCACAATCTGTGTTTCTCGACTTTGAATTTTGCAATTAAATATATATATGTCGGAAACGGGGTAATATTGTTCCCATCGGCATTCATATTGTCCGTCATCCTTGTCTTTCAGTATGTTTTTTTATTCTTACCGGGAGCTCAGCGAGTTGCAACTGGTCTTGTGCAGGTCTCTTTCCAAAGTGAGTTTCCTTCTCGTTGGCAATTTGCCTCAAGACCTTCTTCTTCACTTGTTTTGCTTGACTTTCCTGTCATTTTGCTGCCTATCGCCAGTGCACCACACTAGTCCGATACAACCCTGTGGGTCTCGAAACTAGTTCCCAGTAAGATTGAGATTGGTCTCCGTACTGTCCTGTCATGACTTTCGTAACTTGTCCGACTTCTTTAACATGACTTTATACGTTAGTTAGTTACATTATTTCTTAATTTTGGACATATACATATACAAACACAAAATTTTGTGCACCATTTCATTTGGGAAGGCAATCTGTCTCCTCACCATCGGCTAGGAACCTCAAAGCCGACTCGATTGGACAGAATCGAAAACCGCACTATAACCAAGTGCAGTTTGGGACTCCGCATCGGGCGCAGACGTCAACCATCATATTTTTGCTGCCTCCTGTAAGGATTGATCTCGGCGATTGGACTTTGGATTGTGATTGATGCCCAATTTTGAAACTACTTGATCCGGTGAGTGCAATTTAATTCTGAGGTGTGGGTTCGAGGGTCATAATGGCAGAACTTATTCATTTGGTTTCTGAGCAAAACGGGCTGCTATTATCATTAGGCCAGATTGAATTCGTTGGAAGAAGTTCACGCAGACGTCAAACGAAATCATCAGCAGCTTTCGCGAGAACGAGAAAACAACCAGCTTTTTTTCTTACGTTTTATTTGTTTGTTGGATCTCTTATATAGGCTTATAAGACTAACAACAATTTTCTAGGTTTATCTTAATCTAACACATAACCTAACATCTGAAAGACGCTACATTGATCTATGGCCCTGATTAATTACTAGAGGGTTAGGAGGTCCTTTCGATGAAGACGAGTACTTTCACGTACTCGGGTTAATGATTTGGTCAGGGTATTCGGGTGTGCCTCCGGTTATCGGTGTACTTAAGCTGTTGTACCTTTATTTCGGTTATTACGCTTGGAATGTGTAGGTCTTTCTGTACATTTTCATTTCGGATATACCAAGGTGCTCCCGTGATGGTTTTGAGAACTTTAGATTGCGCCCTTTGTATGGTTTCAATGTTGAGCCATATGTCCAGATGGGTTTTAATACCGAGTTGTAGAGAAGAACTTTGAATTCCAGACATAGGGGAGATCGTACGTTGAGAAGCCAATGTAGTCCAGTTGCTTTAAGCTTTAGCTGCTTTTTCTTGGCTTCGATGTGCTGTACTACATTCTGTAGAGCACTTCACACCCATTCGTAAACATACGTACAAACGTAAGAAGCAACCACATCAATATATAAACAAAATTAGAGCACCCGAAACTCGATCAACTAATGCAATGTTGACCGACAGAGGCAAATGTAAAATGCTGAACATGCATTTTGCAGTGTGATTGCAACGTACATACAGCAACACTCATAATAGCTGACTAAGACTTTTGTACATAAGCTTAAGCCAAATTCAGTATTGAAGAAAAACAATAGAAACAGAATAAAATTGGACTTAACAAAGAGCGGAAGCTCTAAATAAATTCGTTCATAATTTCTCTCATGATTTTTCAAAATCATGTAATGAAAGGATACATCATTTATTACAGTAATTACGCCAAGTTAATCTTCTATCCAGGTGAACTCCAAGATACACAACATCGTCGGATTGAGGCACTAATGCGCCAATCTGCTAGCCACTTTTCAATTTCCTTTAAATGGGTTGCCAGTTGCTCAGCAGCTTTGATCGGACATTTGGAGCGGCAAAGGATAGCCGTGTCATCGAGAAAGTAGATGTGATGAGTGTAGGGCTTGTTGCTATGTCCGCTGTGTACAAAATATAAACTGTTGGACCCAACCCGCTGTCGTGAAGTACATCTGCTTTTGATTCGAAGTCATCAGAGGTGAAGCAATACCTTCATGTAATTACATCGTACGGCGAATTTTCTGTCGGATAGATATGATTCCATTAGCCTGTGTGTTTATTGTGGGAGCGTTGCTTTTATTTTGTATATTAGGCCATCCAGCCAGACTCGGACGAAGGCTTGGGCGACATCAAAAAAAATTGCTGTGCGGATCTCTGAGGTGATACGGTTGACTTGTTCAATTGTGCCATGCTTTCCACGGAAGCCAAACTGATGATGTGGGATTATATTTTGGTTTACCAGGATTGTATTTATATTGAGTTGTAGGACCTTTTCAAATAGTTTTGAAAGACTTGGCAATAAACTGATGGGTCTGTACGATAAAGACTGTGTTTTATCCTCTGCGGGTTTTGGGATCATTACTGATTTTTTTTCGACTTATTGGAAAATGACCAGTTTTTACTACAGTTGGGAGTTCACGGATTATTTTCGGAGTTATTTTGTCATGACCAGGCGAGATTCTTGCGTTGAGATAGTTTTTAATAATTGCAGAAATTTCCTCCGCTTGAAATTTCGGTGGCTCCCTTTCCGCTGGAGTGCTCAGGGGGGGAAGCCGAAATGAGTTTAATGACGGGTTTGGCAGAAAGACCGTTTTTAGATGAGCTGCAAAGGTGAGTGCTCTTTCTTCGTCTGATCGGGCCCATTTACCAGTTGAACACCTTAAGGGAGAAATAATCTCGGTTGGAGAAGTCATAGTTGGGTGAGCTTTCCACAGCGGATATTTGGTGCTGGTAGGGCTAAGCTTTTCGATATATTGCCTCTGTGCCCCTGCTTCTTCTTGCCTAAGCACTTTTGCTAGAATTCGAGAAGCTGTTCTTAGGCGAATTTTTGCTGCCGGGGATCGAGACATTTGCCATTCTCGCCTGAGTCGTCTTTTATTTGTTACAAGTAGTTCAATTAGCCGGTTGTATGTCCTGTGTTTTTCCCAGGTGTATCCGATACATGGGGTGCAAATTTCTGCTGCTTCGATAAGCAACAACTCTAGAGCCGAGGTGCAAAACTCGATGTCATCTTCATCGTCCAGTTTGGGATTCAACTCAACATGGGTACTTATACATTTCTTAAATCTGAGCCAGTTTGTTTTATAATTTGTTAGGCCGGATGGGTGCTCTATGACTTGTGTATGTGTTGAAACTGTGAAAATTGCTGGCGAGTGGTCAGATGACAATTCTACCAGTGACTCTGCTGTTATTAAATTGTGCGCAATTCCCCTGGTGATTACAAAATCTATTAGATCTGGAAGCTTGCGTGGATCTGATGGCCAGTATGTGGGTTTATCTGATGACGAATAGCCCATTTTGTTAACGGGGTTGATGATTGTATTATACAGCTGTTTGCCTTTTGGATTTAACATGAAATTTGTCATGTTATGGTTGAGCGAGATTAACAACGTTTCGATCCCGTTGGGGTTCTGGCCAAGTATGGATTGACTTGGAGCCACGTTAGATTACTGTGCATTTCCATTGCGTAGCACGCTTGCAAAAGTTACCCCAGGAGTAGTTGTTATTATAGTCGCTGATGACCTTACAGCTCTTAAGAAAAATATTCCCGGTGTGGTTTGAGAGGAAATTAGTGCCGAGCCCTGGATGCGAGCCGTTGATTTCTTCGCGTTAAGGCGGGCCTTGAGTTCTTTATAAACAGGGCATCCTCTGTCGTTCGCTGTGTGATTACCACTACAGACACAATCTTTTTCAGTTTGTCCGCAGCCAACGCAAACTGGGCGAAGGCTGCAGAAGGACTTTGTGTGCCCAAACTCCTAGCAATTAGTGCATTGTACCGGGTGCGTCCTCTTATGCGGCTCTTCGACAGTAATTCTGCGATGCAGCAGAAGTTGAAGATTGAATATAGGGTGCACTGTGTTAGGTTTAAGTTTTCATCACATATGGGCTGTAACTTCACTTTGAGTAGAGGTTGCGGCACTTTATTTCTGTTCAGTATGTTTGAGACGGACTTTACCTCAAAGCCCTTCTCTTCCAATGCTTCAACTATTTCCTGAGTCGGAATCGTTGGTTCAATGCCTTTGATCACCGCTTGAAGGCCTTTGGCACTCTTTAGCTGGAATATGTAGAAATTCACACTTTCCTTTCTAAAGTACTTTTCAATAGTACGATAGAATCCTTCACTTTTGGCTTGAACTTTGGTCTCTTTTGTGTTACCTCTTTTGAGTGGTGTCACATAAAAGTTGTTTTGACCAACTAGCGCTACCAATTTTGGCACCAGTGAAGTGCAGTTTGCACCACGGATATAGAATGGTGGCGGCTTGGCTACAGAGGGTTTAATTTGGGAAACTTCTTCTTGGGATTCCTGCTGATTTGCCAATATTTGGAATCTATTGCTTTCCAAAGATTTTCGTTCAACAATATTGTTTTTCGACATTTTGGAAGTGTTACCTCTTTTTGTCTGAGGGCTAAGCTTTCGCTTGTTTATATTAATATATCTGTCCATACCAGTCTGAACAGGTGACTTTGGATTCACCGTCACTGGTTGGGGAGTTTTTGTTGAGGTAGTCTGCTGGACGGTGATTGAAGCTATTGCAGACTTTGCGGCTGTTGAAGTTGTCGTTGAAGCAGTAGATGCAATTATTCTTGTTGTGAGCGCGCTGACGGCGGTCGGCGAATCCAATTACCCAATTAACACTTCAGGTGTCAGCGAATTTGACGGTGAAGCGCATTGGGCGCTCCAAGACAAATTGTTGTTGCTGGTTGGCGTGAGCAATTTGCTCGTACTTGCACTTTTGGATTCAGCGCTTATTGTTGTTGTGGTGGTCGGAGACACTACTGAGAAATATGCATTGTTACGTTGAATAGATTGCCGACGCTCGTTTTGTTGGTGAAGAATTTGTTCTTGTAGTTTCTGCTGGCGAGAGTCTAGTGAAGATGGGCCCAAGTTGGTCTCTTTACACGTTGGCATTACTAGTAAATTTAGTTATTTACTAAGTATTGCTATTTGTATTTACAAATAACAAAAAAATTGTGAATGGGCGTCTCCGTGGCGACTGAGAGCCCTGTCACTTGTTTTATTTTAATTGTTTGGAGGTTGACACCGAAGAAATTGCGGAGCGCGACACAAAATATGTCCGAACGCGTTGACGGTCACTCAAAAAACGACCAGCTTAAGGCAAAATGTTTCGATACAGAAATATGGGATTTATTTGAAGAAACCTACGTCATGGGTGTGGCAGATATTCGCAACGAATTGCATCGACAGAAGGAAAGCAGATTACCAGCATCCACCGCACTTAATGATTCCTGCATGCATCAGACTGTCCATGAGCCGCTTATACCGGTAGTTGAGGAAGTGAAGCTGCCAACAATTAAACTGTCAGTTTTTAGCGGCAAGTTCGTGGATTGGCCGGCGTTCAAGGAGTCGTTCTTGGCGCGCGTCGACCACTGCGAGAAGATAACGGATCTTCATCGCTTTCATTATTTAAAGGATTCATTATCAGAGGAAGCCGCTAGGGATATTGAACATTTAACTTTAGTTGCGTCGAATTACCAAGTGGCATGGGAAATGCTCATAAACTTGTATCATAATAAACGAGTATTGTTTTTTACATTACATGTATGTATTTGAGCAGCAATTACCAGTGAAATTAGGGGATGCCGCTTCGTTGAGACGATTTGTGCAAACCTGCCGCTCATGTGTAAATTCATTGGAGAAAACTGGCATGGATATGCGACACCAGTCAGAAGTTTTGGTCTACTATATGATGAAGAAGTTATTGGTCCTATTGAGAGTCGACTGGGAGCGGTCTTTGGCCTCATCACAGGATTTGCCAACGTTGGAAGAACTTTGTAAATATCTCGAATCGAAATACAGGACGATGATACCGGCATCATCGGGAGGCGTCGAGGGAACGTTGTCAAAGGATCGGCTACGAAATGGAAAGCAAGGCGGATATGGTTTACGTGCTAACTAAAGCTTCGCAAAGGCCTCATTTGTAGCTCGACAGGCGAAGGCGTGTATAGTGTGCGGTCATGAAGAACATTTTATAGGCGCATGTAAGATGTTTCAAGCCATGAATCCATCGGAAAGAAAGGAATTGTACTAAGGCATCGATTGTGTTTTAAATGTCTTAAATCAAATCATCTCGCGGCTGCATGTAGCAGCCAAGTAAGTTGTGCTAATTGCCCTGCGAGGCATCATACACTACTCCATATGTTAAGATCGGGGAATCAAGGGGCGACTATGGCAGGCGCCCCAAATAATTTTGGAGACAGTTTTCCAGCAGTATCATCAAATTTAAAAAAACTAATGAACGGACAGTTGGATTATCATCTCACACTGGGAAAGTATGGAACAACAATTCGAATGAGGAACTCGGTAAGATGTTGTGTAAATTCTGGGAGCTGGAGCAGTTGGACGAGGGATCGAGAGGACTCTCGTCGCAGGATAGTTGGTGCGAAGATTTTCTGTTTGCACACATAGGCGCTTGATCTCTGGGAAGCATGTGGTACGTCTTCCCTTCTTGTCTCACCTGGACCAGTCAATGGTCGTTGGAAATTCTTATAGGAATGCTTTGAAAAGGTTATGTTGTCTGATAATCATTTAAAGGAAGCATATTTTAATACCATTCATGAATATTTAGATCTAGGTCTTCGAGCAGTCCCCAAGGGCCTGTATTGGGGGGAGTTCACCATTGTTAGTTACCCGTTATAAAGGAATCTCCATCAACGACAAAGATCCGAGTTGTCTTTGACGGGTCGAGCAAGACGAGTAATGGGAAATCGTTAAATGACATATTAGCGATTGGACCCAAGCTACATGTGCAGCTCCCAGCAGTTATTCTCAATTGGCGTGGATTTCAATGGGTATTTTTGGCTGATGTAGAAAAAATGTACAGATGTATAAATATTACAAAGGATGATGCACAGTATCAGCGCATTCTGTGGAAATCAGACACAAGCGAGGAAATCGAGGAATATGCATGCACGACGGTTATGTTTGGCACGAACTGCGCATCTTACTTAGCTATTCTGGACGTTGACGCGTACAATGCGCAATACGTTCAAGTGGCCCAAGCGACACCAAGATAATGCCTGTTACGCGCGAACCCTAGCAGACAGCATGCAAAACGAAGTCGCGTGGACAACGGACGACAACTAAAATAATAATTAAGACTAATTACTAGATAGATAACTTAAAATACAAGTTTTTAGGATAGATATTGAGAACTCTGATCCGATTACAGAATAAAGGCGGTTGTAGTCGGAACAGAGAACTCGAAAATATTCATGCAAAGAATAGTTAGAAGTACAGCGTGTTAAAGATAAAGGGACATTATTTCGGGTTAGTCTACAAGGAACAGATAGATTGACCTGATTGAGTAAATTAGGACAGTCTATTTGTCCATTCAAAAGCGTGTGGATAAACAAAGTACCAAGCATTACTCTACGATTAAGTAAGGAGGGAAGGTTAATTAAAAGAAGTCTTTTAGAATAGGAAGGCAAGTTAACATTTCGATCCCAGTTTAAACCACGAAGAGCAAAAATTAAAAACTGTTTTTGAACAGATTCAATTTTAACTTGGTGTGATCCATATTGTTGGTGTAAATGCATGTTTAAAATACAAACTGAATTTCTTACAGTAAAGACCAATGCAGGCTTTGCTTAGAATAGAATTAACCCCTACATATTTTCATATACACTGTACTCACACCATATTTTCATACAACACAAAATTGTCCCCCACATTATGTTCACACACACAATCACATTTACACTATGAATAAGGCCCCCAAATGTATATACATGTGACCCCCTAGATCCTAGAATCGTGTATATAAACTCGACCTTTTTCTTAATAAAATTAGTATTCAAGCAACTCTTGTCTATTCACTACTCTGCAATCAACGGGTGAGCATCGCTGTGTCTTTGGCCCCCATTTGCATGATCTCTCCGAAGTCCACCCAATTTCAAGTGTTGGTTGCGACAGCCCATTGTCACTAGTTTATGTTCTAGAGGCAAACATTTTTATAAATAATAAAATTATAAAATTCAATAACATTTTGGTGACCCCCGACTTTGGCGTTCCCAATTTAAAAAAAATAAAACATTTTGGTGTAACAGTCAAAGTGTGAGAATTTTGGTCAACTCAGATTAATTTTCTCAATAACACGCACAAAAGGAATTTGGTCAACTTGTCGATCATTTCCTCTTTTAATACAACGCTTTGGAAAATATTGATATTCCTTAGCGAGGGCACGGTTTTGCAGGTTAGCAACAATCCGGGGTCCCGACATCTACGAAGCAATTGATTAACTTGGATATCATTGCATTTGTGTATATCATTTATGTCAACTTGGCGACGATATTGCACACTATAACCAAAAAATACATCTGCTTGTGAGACAACTGACTGTGTCAGCACTTTGTCACCTAGTCAATTTGGCGACTAGAATCACAGCGGAAAGAAAGTACATTTGAGTCAACTTGGCGACTATTAGTGTACATCAGGTCAACTTGGCGACCATAAAAATCTTCTGTTTGTCGGACAACTGAAATTATCAGCACTTTGTCACCTAGCCAATTTGAGGACTAGAACGACAGCAGAGTATATCGGAAACTCCAAATTTGAATTTCTGCAACGTGGGACAAGGCGTACCCAATCAATTGAACCATCTGGTCAACACGGCGACCAAACAGGCGAAGGATTTCTATTATCCAATATATACAAATATACATTTATATTAAATAAAATAAAAAATTAAAAAAACTAAATACTTTTTGTTCAATTTAACATTATTTACTAGTACTTTGATCACTAATCGGTGCGAGTCGGAGCGTACCTTGTCAATTGACTAATAAATATACTTCCAACGGATCAAAGTACATAAAGTAAAATGGAGAAAATATACGAACAACAGTTTGAGCGAGGTGAAGAGATTCAAAATGTCATCAGAAATGTCAGAAAGGACTCTGCCTCCAGAAAGTCAAAGGCTCTCTATTATGATAATAAAATTGAGACGATTGAGGATCTTTGGGATGAATTCGACAAAGCCCACACCGAGTTATTGGAATCTTTGGGATACAAGCCGTCCGATCACGATTACTTCAAAAAAGAATATTATCCAAAATTAAAAGAAATAACGGAAGAAGTAATAAAGGATTGGAAAGTACAAAAGGCAAAAATTGAAGAAAGCAAATTGGCCCATCAAAAAGATGAAGATCGCATTAACATTCAACCATTGATCAGACAGCAAGCCGCTATGCTAGCAACACTTTCCAGGACAATAAAGCAAATAATTCCTGAAGAAAAAATGAACTACAAAACAGTTGTAGAAAATTTATGGCAGCAGATAGAACAACTGCACTATGAGATGTATAAACTTGCAGTAGATCCAGTCGAAGCTGGATACAATTTGGAAACATTCATAATGGCAGAAAAGGCGATACTAAAATTTTGTGTCCCACCTGCACATGATGTGACGACGTCGTCACTACAATTGCCAAAAATTTCAATTCCTAAATTTGATGGAAATTATTTGAAATGGCAACAATTTCATGACATTTTTAAGAAAATGGTTCATGAATCAAACATACCCGCTGTACAAAAGATGTGGTATTTAAAAGCAAATTTATCAGGGGATGCCGAAAGATTAATTATGCACCTTGAATTAACAGAAGTCAATTATGACACTGCATGGAAAATGTTGCAAGAACGATTTAACAATAAACGAGTCTTGGTTACAGCAGTTTTCGAAAAACTTTTTGATCATCCAAACATTGGAAATGACGCCCTGTCAATAAAGAATCTTCATGATAATATTCATGAATCGTTACAAGCCTTAAAGAATATAGGCATTGACACGGAAACTTGGGATCCTATTATAATTTTCCATATGACAAGAAAATTGGATAGACTTACCCACACTCTATATGAACAATCCCTTTCCAATACAAGGGAATTGCAGATGACCAAAGAATTCCTTTCATTTTTGGAACAACGTTTCCTTGCCCTAGAGGCGATTGGTACCAAACAGTCCAGGGAAAGACAGAAAATATGTGCATCAGTGTCTGGCACAAACTCATCTTCATGTCCGTTCTGCAGTAAGTTAAATCACAAACTGTTTCAGTGTGATAAATTCAAAACTAAATCTGCAGCAGAACGGTTAAACTGGGTACAGAGACAGAAAATGTGTGTCAATTGTTTTAAAACCGACCACATGTCAAAGGCTTGTACCTGGAAGGGATGTTTGAAATGCGATAAAAAACACAATACATTGTTACATTTGGGAAACAACAACTTGAAACCAAATGTAACAACAACGGCCTCAGCTGCGTCCACATATGGAAGCAATAAAAATTATACTCTACTGGCGACAGCCAGGGTAATTGTTAAAGGGACCAATGAGCGAGAAGGAGAATTTCGTGCGCTCTTAGACAGTGGCTCCCAAGTCAATCTAATATCAGAGAGACTAGTAAAACAATTATCTTTAAAAATAGAAAAGGCATCGCTAAGAATTGAAGGAGTAGGAGGACAACCACAACTCAGCAGATCTAGAGTAAATGTACTTGTAAAATCAAAATACACCGATTTCAGTACAAGAGTGGAAGCCTTTGTATTGCCGCATTTTGTCGCAGATCAACCCACAGAAGCAATAACGCAAAAGTTTGACCTGCCGAAAAACATACCTCTAGCGGATCCCAACTTCAACAAGACTAGTAAAATTGATTTACTACTAGGAGCAGATCACCATTTCTCGATTTTACTACCTGGACAAGTAAAACAAAATAAGTGTCCAACTCTTCAAAATTCAGAATTTGGTTGGATCATTGCCGGAAAAATAAATATGGCTACATCTGCACCTGCAACTTGTATGGTGGCTACTAAGCCTGATGAACTTTTGGAGCGGTTCTGGAAACTAGATACCCTGGAACCAGAAAAAATATACAAAAGTCCAGAGGAAGAATATTGCGAAAAGCACTTCTTGGACAATTTACATAAAGCTTCAGATGGAAGATTGGTTGTAAAACTGCCATTTGCTGAAGACTCTTCATCCCTGGGGGAGTCTCGTGATGTGGCTGTTAGGAGATTCCTATCATTGGAAACCAGGATGAGCCCAGAAATAAAGGCTGAATATGTAAAATTCATGAAAGAATATGAACAGCTTGGACACATGAAGGAAGTGTTGCCAGAAAGATTACCGAGGCAGCATTATTTCATACCTCATCATTGTGTTCTTAAACCTGATAGTACCACAACCAAATTAAGGGTGGTATTTGATGCTTCATGTAAGACATCATCAGGAAAATCTTTAAATGATATCTTGTACCCAGGACCAGTGGTACAGAGTCAACTGTTTTCAATCCTACTGAGGTTTAGAACACATAAATATGTTTTCACTGCGGACATAGAAAAAATGTACCGACAGGTATGGGTAAATCCAGATGATCAATTCAATCAAATGATTGTTTGGAGAGACAGCCCAGATAAAAAATTGAAATTTTATCGCCTGAAGACGGTAACCTATGGAACAACTTCTGCACCATACCTCGCAACAAAAAGTTTGGAGTATTTGGCAACCAAAAACAAAGAAAAAAGGGCCTCAGGAGCAACTACATTAAAAAATGATTTTTATGTGGATGATTGCCTTTCAGGAGCAGACAGCTTAGCAGAAGCACTGCAAATCAGACAAGAACTGGTTAAAATCCTTAAACCAGCCGGATTCAATTTGAGAAAATGGTGCTCAAACAATACACAGCTATTGGAGGACATCCCGAAGGACGATATATGCAGCAGTATTAATCTGGGTGATGCACTGGAACAATTAAGTGTGAAAACTTTAGGAATAATTTGGATGCCTAAAGAAGACACGCTCTGCGGAAAGGCCCAGCTACATACTCGAGGGATAACAAGACGCGTTCTATTATCTGAAATAGGACAAATATTTGACCCTTTGGGACTATTTGCACCTGTTGTAGTACGCGCTAAAATCTTACTGCAACATATTGCATCTGAAAAATTTGAGATGGATGCCAATTTACCTGCTAATTTGGAGAAACAGTGGGAATTGTATCGTGCGGATCTACAAGAACTAAATAAAATGAAAATGCCCAGGCACATATATAATGGAAAGGTGCCAATTACACGTCAGATCCACACCTTCGTAGATGCATCAGAAAAGGCGTATGGAGCTGCTGTATACATTCGGGCCACATACAAAAATGGTCAGATCTCTGTGCGTTTATTATGTGCAAAGTCACGAGTGGCTCCACTAGAAAAACAGTCATTGCCCCGTCTGGAATTATGTGCAGCAGTGCTTGGAGCAGAACTCACGGACAGAGTACGACACGATCTCCGGATGGAAGTGGAAAATGTTGAAGCCTTCTTGTGGTCAGATTCAACAATTGCACTGTCATGGATTAATTCTCGGGCATCTCAGTTCCATACATTTGTGGCCAACAGGCTTACAAAAATACATGCTGTTTCCAAACCGACACAATGGAGGCATGTATCATCAGCTCTAAATGCTGCAGATGTCCTATCAAGAGGAATATCGGCATCTCAGCTAACATCAAACAATTTATGGTTATATGGACCATTATATCTACATGGACCACAATCTCGCTGGCCAGCACCATTTAAAGCATCAGAACATGTTACTGATACTTCAGAGCGGAAAACCAAAGTATTCAGTATGCCAATGACAAGTAGCATTCCTGCTTCTGGAAGGGATGATGGGTGGATTTATAACATAAACCACAAAAACTCAGTATATCGTATGCAAAGAATTATTGCATACGTATTACGTTTCTGCAGAGCACAAAATAGAAGGAAGACTGTTCAACTGGAATTGGATGAATTGGAACAAGCTCGAATAATCATAATCAAACAAATTCAAGAAAGTGAATTTGAGTATGAGCTTCGTCATCTCAAGAATCGTCCAGAGCAACCTATGGGCAAGAAAAGTAATTTATCATCGTTACCTTTGGTGCTTGATGAAAATTCGGTTATTCGAGTGGCGACCAGATTACAACAAGCTCCAGTGTCAAGGGACACAAGGAACCCTTATCTTCTTCCGTATAATAATATCATTGTCAAAATGATTCTGCGCAAACTACATGAAGACAACATGCATTGTGGACAAGATGCATTACGAGGCATTGCCAGACAACAATATCACATTGTGAAAGTGAAATTGATGATACGGAATGTGATACAAAATTGTGTATCCTGCACAAGATTCAGGCCAAAACTCTTTAAGCAAATAATGGGAGAGTTACCTGAACACCGCGTATCTCAAAATAGACCGTTCCTCATCTCTGGTGTGGATTACTGCGGACCTTTCTGGATTCATCACAAAATAAGAGGAAAACGTCCAGACAAGGCATACATTGCTGTGTTTGTATGTTTTGCAACAAAGGCAGTACATCTGGAATTGGTTGGAGATTTATCAACATCCTCATTTATTGGAGCATTGCAACGCTTCATTGGACGAAGAGGAAGATGCCAAACGTTGTACTGTGACAACGCAACAAACTTCGTTGGAGCCAACAACCAATTAAAGGAATTGAGTGATACGATATACTCTGACATGGCAACTGGTGCAATTATGGAATTCTGTAACCAGAAAGGAGTTCAATTTAAATTTATTCCCCCGCGGTCACCTCATTTTGGAGGTTTGTGGGAGGCAGCTGTAAAATCAGCAAAGCATTTATTGCTAAAAAATGCTTCCACAGCCAATTTGACATTTGAACAATTGTCAACAATTATTGTGAACATTGAAGCAATATTGAATTCACGGCCATTAACTCCAAATTCAAATGATCCTAATGATCTTACTGCACTCACACCAGGACATTTGCTCATTGGAGAACCATTGGTGGCTCAACCTGATCCAGAGCCAATCAGGAAGAAATCGTTGCCAGAACAATGGGAGCTGGTGCAACGATTAAAACATACCTTTTGGATGCAATGGTCACAGGAGTATCTGCAAGGACTGCAAAACTCCGCGAAGTGGAAGAAGCCTTATAACAATGTGAAAGAAGGCATGATGGTGATCCTCAAAGAAGATAATGTACCCATTCTTCAATGGCCATTGGGGAGGATTATAAAATTATATCCTGGTCCTGATGGCTATATTCGTGTAGTTGACGTAAAAACGGCTTCTGGAATTTACAAACGAGCTATTCATAAATTAGCTCCCCTACTAAAAACACCGGAACCAGGAGAAAAGCATCAACTGGATGACGACGACGCCGATGATTCCCAAGAAGACGGGTTTAAGGATGCTACAACAAGGCAAAACCCAAAAAGACGAATCCTCTCATCACTACCCCTAACCATATTAATGATGATGCTATTGCTACCATTGGCATTGGCCCAATCAGTAAATGTGACCCAATTTGATTCCAAACCTGGCATTTACTATGAGAAAATTGGAACGTCTAGATTTGCTGTAGCTGACTGGACAATCATTGCGTATTATAATTTGGATCCTTATTGGGACGATATGAACACATTTTCTTTCGGAATAAAAAAGATTGGGGAAATGTGTTCCCGATTAAAACCAAGTCAAGCCTGTTCTGCAATGTACAAACATTTCCAACATGTGGAAGAGGAACTGAAAATGGAAAACGATCTCTTGCACATAGGACGAAATCGTAGAGCACCATTTGATTTTATTGGCAACATCGCTAGGAGTTTATATGGAGTACTGGACTCGGAATATGCAAAGGAAATGTCCAATACTATTGAAAAGGTGAAAACAAATGAGGAATATTTGATAACACTTTTAAAAAATCAAACATCTATACTTGATTCAACAATCAACATCTTCAAACGTGATGAGGCGATTATTGAAAAGCGATTGAATTTGATGGAACAGCAACTTGTCGATATAGCTCACGCACACTCTGATTCTGTCAAGACATTTCAATGGTATCTCACGATAACAACACAACTTTCGGTGATTGCTTCAAATTTGCAACGAGTACAATCAGAGATTGCCCATGTACTCACTGACGTTCATCATGACCAAATTAGTCCTTTGTTACTCTCGCCTAAACAACTTGAACAACACTTAAAGGAGTTAAAAAATCATCTTCCACCAGGGCACATACTTCCTGCCACAGATGATGATGTTCTACAACTTTACAAAATCATGAAGGCAGAAGGGAGCATTGTAAAGAAGCGCGTAATATTCAAAGTAACGCTACCGTTGCTTTCAGCCCAAGTATTTGAATTATACAATCTAGTTCCTATACCAGCAATCAGCAATAAAGGAATTATGACGATGGATATTCAATTTCCCATGATAGCGGTCAATAAGCACAGAGATCAGTTCATTGGATTAACAGCAACTGAATTAAAACAATGCCACCAAGTGACAAATGACGAATTTATATGTCAAAATAAACAATCTGTTTTCTCAATCAACAGCAATTGTGAATTTCAGTTATTCAACAACAAAACTTCGAATATATGTCAAATTAAATACACAAGTATGACGTTCGTCTGGTTCAATATGTATTACAAGAACCATTGGATATTTGCTACAATGTCACCAATGGAGTTTTCTGCAGTCTGCGATGGCAACAGCTCAAGCATCACCATAAGTCAAGGAGGATTATTAACACTTGATCCAAGTTGCACTTTACGGAATCCATTAATACGTGTAACTGGACATCGTATTACAACCACCGGCACAATGAATAGGTCATACGTCCGGTTTGGGAATTTCTCCACCATGATGATGAACTCAACTAATGAAACGGCTTCAACCAATGTCCAGCTAAGCTACAATGAACTTGACAAACTTAGTAGTCAATTATGGCCCAGATTTAAAATAAAGTTACCATATGACCTAAAGTCTAGTCAAGGGCTTATTCAACATCACAACATTGCTTCATATATAGCACTAATAATATTCATAACATTATTACTGCTATATGTTATCAAAAATCGGTGCACCGACGAAAGACAAGAAGCCAGGATTGCTATTGGCCTTCAACAGATGACCCCTCCCACAACTGGTATCCAGACGCCAACTTGCAGCCAACCGAGTCAATCTACATATCGACCTGCTGGAAACTACGAAATCAACATTTAAGTAATGTTGAACAGTCGTTCAACGGCCGGGAGTATGTTGGTGTAAATGCATGTTTAAAATACAAACTGAATTTCTTACAGTAAAGACCAATGCAGGCTTTGCTTAGAATAGAATTAACCCCTACATATTTTCATATACACTGTACTCACACCATATTTTCATACAACACAAAATTGTCCCCCACATTATGTTCACACACACAATCACATTTACACTATGAATAAGGCCCCCAAATGTATATACATGTGACCCCCTAGATCCTAGAATCGTGTATATAAACTCGACCTTTTTCTTAATAAAATTAGTATTCAAGCAACTCTTGTCTATTCACTACTCTGCAATCAACGGGTGAGCATCGCTGTGTCTTTGGCCCCCATTTGCATGATCTCTCCGAAGTCCACCCAATTTCAAGTGTTGGTTGCGACAGCCCATTGTCACTAGTTTATGTTCTAGAGGCAAACATTTTTATAAATAATAAAATTATAAAATTCAATAACACATATTGTGGAGACCAAACACATGATCCATACTCCAAAATGGGGCGGACCAGTGATATAAAAAGAGTTTTGGTTGTATAAGGATCGTCAAATTCTTTCGACCATCGCTTAACGAAACTAAGAACACTCGTGGCTTTATTGACAGTTATATTAATATGACGAGTAAAATTTAATTTGTGGTCAATGAGTACACCCAAATCATTAATCTCGTTCAAACGTTCAAGTGGGGTATTATTGAGATAATATACCACTAATTGAAAAGAGGATCTGTGAAATGACATGACGTTACATTTCGAGACATTGAGTTCTAATAAGTTAGTTTTACACCAAGTTTGAAAGTTATTAAGATCAGCTTGAAGCATACGTGGGGAACTTAAGTATTTAAAACTAGTACAAAGTTTAACATCGTCAGCATACATAAGCACACGAGAGTGAGTTACAACTGACGGAAGGTCATTAATGAAAAGCGTAAAAAGCAGTAGTCCTAGATGGCTACCTTGTGTCGCCCCCGAGGTCACATTGAAGGTCTTCGAAAGATAAGTTTCAAATAAAACTTTTTGTGTCCGTTTATTTAGATATTGAAAAATCCAATTAAGCAAAAGGCTTGGAATCCCAAGTTCGTTCAGCTTGAATAAAAGTAGTGTATGATTGACAGAATCAAAATCCTTACTGAAGTCGGTGTAAATGACATCAGTTTGCAATGCATTCCTGAATCCCTCGATCGCTAAAGAAGTAAACTCTAAAAGGTTATTGGTAGTAGATCTACGTTTCGTAAACCCATGTTGAGAAGATAAAAGAATAGAAATACAGAAATGTTGCAGTTGAGAAGTTATAATTTTCTCAAATGCCTTCGGAATAGCAGACAATTTGGAAATACCCCTATAATTGGAAGCTACGGATTTATTACCCCTTTCATGCAAAGGAATAATAGAAGATTCTTTACAAATGGTTGGAAAAGAGGAAGTTTCAACGGACAAAGTAAATAACTTAAGAATTGGGGAAATCAAAGTCTCAGCGCAAAACCTGAGTACACAACCAGATATCCCATCAGGTCCTGGTGAGTAAACGGGCTTCACTAAAGTAAGCACACTGAGAAGCGAACTTTCATCGATCACAGGATTAAGGACGCAATTAGACCTTTTCAACTGATAGGGATATGAAAAGTTAGCTCGATGATCTTTGAAGGAATAGGTTGTTTTGAAAAAATCAGCAAAAATATCGGCAATGGCCTGATCAACGTTTGCTTTATTTCGTTTGGCGTTAACGAAGTTATAAAATTGCTTAGGATCACGGTTAACTGAAGTTTACAACGCCTAATGTAATCCTTATAGCATAGTGTATTAAGCACTGAAAAATTCGATCGAGCAACAGCATAAAGAGAGAAATCAGACGGTCGACCCGAGTTTTTGAACTTTCTATAATATCTAGACTTTACATTTTTCATATTAGTTAACTCACGTGTAAATGCAATACATGGGTCAATCGTGGAACACAAGCATCAGAAAGCGAAAACATAGTATCATATAAAAAACAAATGGCAGCATTCAGATCATCACAGGAGTACAGATAAGCCCAGTCTGCGGCAAGAATTAGCTCATTGAGCTTGAAAAAGTTAGTTTTTCTGTACATTTTCATTTCGGATATACCAAGGTGCTCCCGTGATGGTTCTGAGAACCTTGGATTGAGCCCTTTGTATGGTTTCGATGTTGCTCTTGCTTGCGTTTCCCCACATAGTGCAGAGCCATATGTCCAGATGGGTTTTAATACAGAGTTGTAGAGAAGAACTTTGAATTCCAGACATAGGGGAGATCGTGCGTTGATAAGCCAATGTAGACCGATTGCTTTGAGCTTTAGTTGCTTTTTCTTGGCTTCGATATGCTTACGCCAAGTTAATCTTCTGTCGAGGTGAACTCCAAGATATACAACATCGTCGGATTGAGGCACTGGCACATTGTTAAGCGTCAATGATGGGCAGTTTCTTCTATTGAGGGTAAACGTAACGTGTTTGCATTTCTGTTCATTTACACGGATGCGCCAATCTGCTAGCCACTTTTCTACCTCCTTTAGGTGGGTTGCCAGTTGCTCAGCAGCTTTGATCGGACATTTGGAGCGGCTGAGGATAGCCGTGTCATCGGCGAAAGTAGATGTGATGAGTGTAGGGCTTATTGGTATGTCCGCTGTGTACAAAAGATACAGAGTTGGGCCCAGTACGCTGCCTTGGGGTACACCTGCTTTTGATTCCAAGTCATCAGAGGTGAAGCTATTACATCGTACAGCGAATTTTCTGTGTGACAGATAAGATTCCATTAGCCTGTGTGTATATTGTGGGAGCGTCGCTTTTATTTTATATATTAGGCCGTCAATCCAGACTCGGTCAAAGGCTTGGGCGACATCGAGAAAAATTGCTGTGCAATATTCTTTTTGCTCGAATGCTGTGCGGATCTCTGAGGTGATACGGTTGACTTGTTCAATTGTGCCATGTTTTTCACGGAAGCCAAACTGATGATGAGGGATTATATTTTGGTTAACCAAGATTGTATTTATACGGAGTTGTAGGACTTTTTCAAACAGTTTTGAAAGACTTGGCGATAAATTGATTGGTCTGTACGATGATGGCTGTGTTTTGTCCTTTCCGGGTTTTGGGATC
This sequence comes from Drosophila austrosaltans, assembly GCA_035045865.1. NCBI lineage: Eukaryota > Metazoa > Arthropoda > Insecta > Diptera > Drosophilidae > Drosophila > Drosophila austrosaltans. The sequence continues at coordinate 6,493,401 of JAWNOQ010000073.1, read as the reverse complement.
ATTATGATTACTGATTTTTTCCAGCTTATGGGAAAATGACCACTTTTTACTATCGCGTTGAAAAGTTTGCAGATGTAACGCACGGCACAGATCGGGAGTTCTCGGATCATTTTCGGGGTTATTTTGTCATGGCCGGGCGACTTTCTTGGGTTTAGATAGTTTTTAATAATTGCAGAAATTTCCTCCGCTTGGAATTTCGGTTGCTCACTTTCCATTGGGGTGCGCAAGGTGGGGAGCTGAAAAGAGTTTGTTGACGGATTTGGCTGAAAGACCGTTTTTAGATGAGCTGCAAAGATGAGTGCTCTTTCTTCGTCTGAACGGGCCCATTTGCCAGTTGGGCATCGTATAGGTGAAATTATCTCGGCTGGAGCAGTTATGGTTGGATGTGCTTTCCACAGCGGATATTTGGTGCTGGTAGGGGTGAGCTTCTCGATGTACAGCCGCTGTGTCCTTGCTTCTTCCTGCCTAAGCGCCTTTGCTAGAGTTCGCGAAGCTGCCTTCAGGCGTTGCTTTGCTGCCGGAGATCGAGACATTTGCCATTCTCGCCTGAGCCGTCTTTTGTCTGCTAGAAGTAGTTCAATTAGTCGGTTGTTGGACTTGTGTTTTTCCTGCGTGTGACTGATAATCGGGGTAGAGATATCTGCTGCTTCAATAAGCGTCGACTCTAGTGCAGAGGTGCAAAGCTCGATGTCTTCTTCGTCGTCCAGTTTGGGATTCAGCTCGATATGGGTGCTTATGTATTTTTTAAATCTGAGCCAGTTTGTTTTACAATTTGTTAGCCCGAGTGGGTGCTTTATTATATGCGGTTGTGTTAATATAGTGAAAACTACTGGCGAGTGGTCCGCTGACAATTCTGCTAGTGACTCTGCCATTATCAAATTGTGCGCAATTCCACTGGTGATTGCAAAGTCTATTAGATCTGGGAGCTTGCGTGGATCTGCTGGCCAGTACGGGGGCTTATTCGGTGAGGCGTAGCCCATTTTGTTTGCTGGGTTGATCATCGTGTTATACAGCTGTTTGCCTTTTGCATTTACCAGGCGGGATCCCCAATGAGGGTGCTTGGCGTTGTAGTCTCCTGCAGAAATAAATCGTTCTCTGAGTGTATTGAAGAAATCAGTAAACACTATTTCAGAGATTGAGAATCGTGGTGGGCAGTAAAGTGCAGCCACGGTTGTACTGCCGAAAGTGGTTTGGACACTTATTGAAGTTGCTTGTAGGTGTTGTTTGGCAAATCCATTGTGCAGACAGTGTTTAATCCGGTTTTTGATTAGGATACCAGTTCCTCCGTGAGCCTTGCCGTCTGGGTGATTTGTTGCGTAGAATATATATTTGGGTATTTAAAAGTTATTTTTGTTTGTGAGGTGTGTTTCTGATAGCAGCATAATATCAATATCATTTGAGTCCAGAAACAGTGACAATTCTTGTTTGTGCTTGGAAATGCCGTTTGCATTTCAGAGGCCTATATGTAGTGCTGACATTATTTGTTATTGTCCATAAGCTTTTGAATAAGCAAGTTTTGATTCCGCATCAGTTCCTGCATGCAATTTTGCATGAACGTCATAAAATTTGTCATGTTTTGGTTGAGCGAGATTAACAATGTTTCGATCCCGTTGGGGTTCTGGCCAAGTACGGATGGACTTGGGGCCGCGTTAGATTGAATGGTAGCGGGATCTATTGTTTGAGTGGGCTGTGCATTTCCGTTGCGTAGCACGCTTGCAAAAGTTACTCCAGGAGTAGTTGATATTGGGGTCGCTGATGACCTTACAGCTCTTGAGAAGAATATTCCCGGTGTTGTTTGAGAGGGAATTAGTGTCGAGCCCTGGATACGAGCCGTTGATTTCTTCGCGTTGAGGCGGGCCTTGAGTTCCTTATAAACGGGGCATCCTCTGTAGTTCGCTGTGTGATTACCACCACAATTGCCGCACTTCCTTGTATTTGTATTTGATTTGTCATCGGTGCAGACACAATCTTTTTGAGTTTGTCCACAGCCAACGCAAACTGGGCGAAGGCTGCAGAAGGACTTTGTGTGCCCAAACTCCTGGCAATTAGTGCATTGTACCGCGTGTGTCCTCTTATGCGGCTCTTCGACAGTAATTCTGCGATGTAGCAGAAGTTGAAGATTGTAAATAGGGTGCACTGTGTTGGGCTTAAGTTTTTTATCACATGTGGGCTGTAACTCCACTTTGAATAGAGGTTGCGGCACTTTATTTCTGTTCAGTATGTTTGAGACGGACTTTACCTCAAAGCCCTTCTCTTCCAATGCTTCAACTATTTCCTGAGTCGGAACCGTTGGTTCAATGCCTTTGATCACCGCTTGAAGGCCTTTGGCACTCTTTAGTTGGAATGTGTAGAAATTCACACTTTCCTTTCTAAAGTACTTTTCAATAGTACGATAGAATTCTTCACTTTTGGCTTGAACTTTGGTCTCTTTTATGTTACCCCTATTGAGTGGTGTCACATAAAAGTTGTTTTGACCAACTAGCGCTACCAATTTCGGCACCAGTGAAGTGCAGTTTGCACCACGGATATAGAATGGTGGCGGCTTGGCTACAGAGGGTTTAATTTGGGAATCTCCTTCTTGAGATTCCGGCTGATTTGCCAATATTTGGAATCTATTGCTTTCCAATGCTTTTTGTTTAACAATGTTATTTTTCGACATCTTGGGAGTGTTGCCCCTTTTTGTCTGAGCGCTAAGCATTTGATAACCGAAAAGGTAGATCAATAGTTAAGCCTAAAGTTGGATGGAAACTGTCTTCAGGGACGACTAGAGGATCAATTCTCGAAACAGTACAGTTAGAAGAATCTAACATAAATATAAGATCTAGTGATCTAGTGACAACAAAGCAATGTGAGGAGGAGGGCATCAACAAGGAAGACTCACCTGATGGAAGCCATGAAACGTCAGGTAGATTAAAATCTCCCAGAACGATAAATATGTCTGCATCCGAACGAAGTGAAGAGACAAAGCGAATTCAAAATGGCTAGCATATACCGTCATGTCAGAATTCGGTGGAATATACGAGCAAGTTAGAAATACAGAATATGATTTCAAACAAATTTTGACACTAACAAACTCAATGTCAAGTACAGCAGGTGGCAGAACTGTTTCAGAAGGAAGAGATGAATTTACGGCAATCAAAACTCAACCACCATTTCTGAACATTCGATCGCATATATAAGTTGAAAATATTGTGGGAAAAAAAGAGGCATCAGAAATGTCTGGCTTTAACCACGTTTCTGTAAAGACTAAAATATGAAAGTCAAAAGATTGACTATTGACTATGACAAAAAGCTTAGAAAGTTTAGATTTTAGTCCTATAACATTCTGATAGGCCATAATTAGGGATGAAATTAGTTTTTTGATTCGCCAGCTACTGACGAGCCAGAAGGTAGGGAAGGATTAGTTGTGTTATGCAGGCGAATCGGAGGCCGATTTCTCTTTTTCTTAGCCGTATACTCCTTTACAACTAAATGTTCCGGCCAAAAATCTTTGTGGCAAATTTGGTCAAAGTCATTTTGTGGGACACTGATTTTAAATGACGAGATGTCACGGGTATATGTAAACCTAAACTTTTCCACCACTATGTTTTGCGCTATGACTTTTGCCCGGATATGGATATATAGAGCAGACAACCATTGTAAATTTAATAAAATAAATAATAATAAATAATAAAAAATTTAAAAAGAGTGGGCAATTTAAAAATGAGCTATGTAATATAATATAAGGGCTATACGCACCAAGAAATAACACAAGTGTTAAAGATTTAAAATGCAGAAGAAAAAACTGAAGAGACAAAAATTAAGAAAGTTAGTAATAACACACAACAACAAAGACTGGCACAATCGCGAGAGTAAGGTCGCGATCGCGGGCAATGTAAAGACGCGAGACCAAGCAGCACACAAACAACAACACTAATGTGTACGCGAGAGCGCAAATGCAGGTAAAAGGGATCAAAAACACTCAATCAAAGTCTATGTGGACAAACAACAAAACTTTGAGTTTTGTTATTAAATAAAGCAATAAGTAATAAGAGCTTTGAGTAAGTGTTTAAGAACAAATTACAATTTATAGATTGCGTAGTTAATTAATTCGGCACTAGATTCTAGCAGTTGCCCAGAGTTATTAGAAGGCATACCAGCGGAACATCATGAAACAACGGGCTTGGTTCATGTCGATTGTGACGATACCATTCGTGCTTTGGGATTGTACTGGAGCCCCAAAGAGATGAATTTCGATTCAGACTAAATTTTGCAGTATCAATGGATTTATTCACAAAGCGAACGATTCTGTCAACAATTGCACGATTATTTGATCCCATGGGATGGCCAAGTCCGATTGTCATAACTGCAAATATGCTGATGCATCAATTATGGAAGGAAAAGATCGGCTGGGATGAAACACTGCCAGTGAGCATTGAAAAGGAATGGAAGAAATATTTAATTGAGCTTCCCAATATTACAAATATATGTATACCACGACACATTAGTTTGGGATCACAAGATGGACCAGCAGACTTACACATATTTTGCGATGCCTCCTCACGAGCCTATGGCGCAGTCGCATATATACGTGTGCCCACAGGAAAAAATGGCTTTCATGCAGAGTTGCTCTTGTCCAAGGGAAAGGTTTTGCCGGTGAAGCCACAGCTGACCATACCACGAGCTGAACTATGTGCAGCGCTTGAAGCAGTAAAGGTTTACTCGTACTTGAAACAGAATTTGCGGCTAAATATAAATTTTTCTAATACTATTTTTTGGTCAGATTCTATGATAACAATTAGCTGGATCCGCGGAGAAGCTGCCAACTGGAAGTTATTTGTATCAAATCGAATAAGTAAAAATTTGGAAATTTCAAATGAGAAGCAATGGAGACATGTTTCGTCGAGGGATATCCTGCCGATTATCTAAGTCGGGGTGTCAATGCTTCTAAGCTACCGTCCTGTAATCTCTGGTGGCATGGCCCACAATGATTACAAGAAGATGAGCACGGATGGCCGTGCAATGTTATCAATCAGCAGGCACTTTTGGATGTGCACACGGAGCAGCAAGGGATAAGATGTCACAAAATACGACTGGAGGAGATGCAGAGTGCAACCTTTGTCGACCAATATTCATCTTATACACGACTGCTGCGTGTTTTGGTGTATGTGAAACGTTTTATAAATAATTGTCGCCGACTGGAGTGGGAATATAGACGACCTGATATGTCAAGTGCTGAACTAGAGGAAAGTCTTAGAGAACTTATTCGAATGGTGCAACGAGACTGTTTTCTATCGGAATGGAGGTCATTAGCTGAAGGAGTGGCAATTGCCAATGATAGCATTCTTGCCACTTAATCCATATTTTGACTCAAAACATTGTCTTCTACGTCTCGGTGGCCGACTACGAGATTTCTTATTACCGTTCAATGAAAGGCATCCTTATATTCTATCCTATAAACATCCGTTTACAGAGCTTTTTGTTAAACACAGTCATGTGACTCTCAATTTCATAAAAAAAAGGTTTTGGATCACATGGCATTTCAACCCACCCGCAGCTCCACACTTCGGAGGATTGTGGGAAGCAGGCGTGAAGTCGATGAAATATCATCTTACGCGGACCATTGGAGGCCGAGTTTTGACCTTTGAGGAAATCTTCACGGTGTTAGCACAAATTGAATCGTGCTTAAACTCAAGACCTTTATGTCCAATATCAAGCGATCCGGAGGACCTGATGGTATTAACACCACGCCATTTTTTAACGGGAGATGCTCTGTTGGCACCTCCAACCCCAGATGTAACAAACTTAAGTTTGGTAGTTCGATGGAAAAATTGTCAATACTTTGCTCAACAGTTTTGGAAGAGATGGAATGCTGAATATCTAACACGATTGCAAAGAAGGCCAAAATGGTTACAGACAAGGCGCAATCTCGACGTTGGTTGCGCGGTGCTTATAAAAGATGAACGGTTCCCTTCTCATCGACGGGCTCTTGGTCGGATCACAGAGACACATGCTGGAACAGATGGACTTGTCACAGTAGTTGCACCTCAGTCTTCAATTGTTACTCTTTCGTTTCAGTTCTTTTAAGCAGGGACCCTGGAGGACGAAGGATGTGCATTTGATGACGAAATGAATCATCAAAGGGGAGAGAATGTTTGGATTGCAGCTGCCTAAGAGCGCAGACGTAGCAGTCAACGAAGAGAAGCGCAAAGAGAGAACTTGGAAATAAGCAGACTGATAGAAATTTAATGTACATAGCTTTAAGTCCTATTATTTTTAAAACGCTTTTTTCGTCCCATGGAATATTTTGAACTTTATTAAAAATTTAGCTTAGTAACAACGCTGTTGCTAAGTACCTGTGGAAGTCTGTGAGCGTCAGCCAAATAAGTCGGATCCACAATCTGTGTTTCTCGACTTTGAATTTTGCAATTAAATATATATACAGTGGACTCTCGTTAATTCAAACCTGCGATAATTCGAACCTCTCTGTAATTCGAAGTTAACACGAGTCCCCTACAAAATCTCTTTATATTTCGAATTTTGTCCATACATTTTCATGCACTCGGTAATTCGAACGAGGACGGCCTAAGTAGCCATGGAGGTGTTGTAGCCTTTCTGGAGATTGTTGGTAGTTGAATGTTAAGTTCCTTTGAAAGTACTGCGCATCTGCTTATGGTAGAGAGATGTTTATACCGCTTTTTTGTGTCAAGGCTATTTTGCAGGAGCAGGTTTGGTGTGCAAAATAGTTTTGAGATACGTTTACCCGTCGTTTCTGTGATTTTGTCTTCAATAGAGGGTAACCCTGCTTCTGCGAGTATACACTTTGTGGGTGATGTTGGAAAAGCATTGATACTGCATCGAGCTGCAGTGTGATAGGCTGGTTTAAGAAGCCTTAGATGAATTTTAGCACACCATCCGAAGAATGGAAGACCTTTTTCAATTTAAGAGAGTATCAAGGACCTGGTGACATTAATTAGGCTGTTGATATTTATTAAAAAATGCTTAGAGGTTAAGTATTTAATAACATTTAGTTTTTTTTTTAGTGCTTCTCTTAGATATAAGCAGTGTTTTTTAAAAGTCATTTTTTATCGAAGATTATACCAAGTATCATAAGGGCCTCGACTCATTCTATATTAAAGGTATTAAAGTTAAGACAGGGATATATACAGCAAATTTTTTTTACAGATATGTAGTATTTTACATTTGCTAAGAGAGAGGGTTGCACCAGCTCCCAAACCGCATTGATATATATCATTTAGGATGTTTTCGAAAACATTATTAAGTTCACCTAAATCTCTATTTTACTGACAATAATTGCATCGTTTGCCTACATGAACAATTTTATGTGCTTTTGTCTTAATACTATCTTGTTAATTTCTTCAAATGCAATTATAAACAAAACTACGGACAGTTGCGACCCTTGGGGGATCCTGTTGTGGAGTTTGTGGTGTGCTGAATAAACATTGTTGATTTTAGCCCGAAATGAGCTCCGGGTCATAAAAGTCTTGTGAGGAAAGATATACTACATCTTACCACACAAATACATGAAACACATAATATATGTTTATTTAGAAAACTCACTCCCTCACATTTTATCGAAATATATATGAGGCAGATATGCGTCTACATGATACACACAATGTTGCTCGCCCAGCCAATATGTGCATACATGCGTTAGCAACATATCGTATGTTAGTAACATGGTGAGAGTTTGGCAATATCAAACGCTAACAACATCGCAGGCATTGTCAACATATGCTTAGCGCTAGCAACACAAGGGAGAAACATAAAATGTACATGTACACAAATATACATATACGCATGCGTACAAACAAAACTCATAAAGCACGCATGCCTACAGTCAAAACACATTAAAGACCGAACAAAAACGAGAGAGCGAGCTGAGAATGCATGAGGGTCAAGCCAAACGATCATATGCTCGTAAACAAACATCGAACATATGATCGTAAACAAATAATGCAACGGCGGAATAGCAATGTCATCGGACTTTGGTCGCGATGACGTCAGAAGAATATCCCAGCAATTAGGTCGTAGGCTGACGCGGGCGGACGGAATGCATAAGCATTACCGAAAATAACAAAGCAAGAGAAACGAAAGAATTCTCACGCATACATACGCGTGAGAGTTCTGAACAGCTTGTAGACTGAAGCGGGAGGGCGGCAATGCATAAGCATTGCCGAAATAACAATTGCACACACTCACATGCGAAATTAACCGAAAGCTACGCTCAGAGAGCAGCTTTTGGAACAGCTTGTAGGCTAAAGCGGGAGGGCGGCAATGCATAAGCATTGCCGAAACAATAATTATCCACCCATACACACAAACGAAACCACAAACTAAAGCTAGGCTCAGTGAGCGGAGAGTCGGCTCACGTCAGAGTATAGAGCCGAGAGGGAGGGGAGGCTTAGCATGTGTAGGTGTATCAGCGGCAAATTGATGGATAGTTTGAAACGAATTCTCAATAACTAAAACGAAGAGAGATTTATGAAGGCGGTTTAATTTGGATTAATTAAACTAAATATATTTATGGCCAAAGAGGGGGTTGATCAATATTATTTGGGGGCTATTATTATTTATATATCAATATTGTACATTTATATTATCATTAATGTTTAACTTTATTACATTTATATATTTTCGTAGCTGTTTAAATCATTTATTAGTCCATTTGTGTAGGCGTTAAGTTTGTAATTTATATATATTAGAAATTATATTATTACTCTTAATTGTAGCAAAGATAGATGCATGGTGGATAAAAGTGGTGGCGGTGGCGGAAATCGCGGGGCCAGCGTGAGACCAGGAGAGAGCCGAAAAGGAGATGCCGTTGGCAACCAAAGCTGGGAGTTCAGCAGAACAATAGGCGACGCATGCAAGGTGAAAGAATTTCACCATGCATAGCAACAGGCAAGCTATGCTGGATGAGCGGCAGAGAAAGCCGATCAAAAGGAACAAGCAATGGTAAGTTTTCGAGACAAAGCGAAAACGGATGGAAAAGTACCCGGAAGGGGTCAGGAGTTCACTACGCGTCCTGATTGGGTCAAGATGCCTATAAATACGCACGGCTGAGACCAGAAGGGCATTTAGTGCGTGAGTGAAAGTTATGAGAAGCAAAGTACCAAGTGAAGAAATCAAAAGTGGAGTCTAGAAGTGAAGTTCCAAATTAAATAAAATTGGCAAAGAAGACCGACGTTTGCGAGATTAGTGGAATTGGGTCCTAGCGGAAATCGACGGTCAAGCGAAGGGTAATTTTAAGCAGAAATAAAGACTAGGAGTTATTCCTAGCATCAAGGCAAAGACTAGAAGTTATACCTAGCATCAAAGCAAAGACTAGGAGTTATTCCTAGCATCGAATTAAAGACTAGGAGTTATTCCTAGCATCGAAGCAAAGACTAGGAGTTATTCCTAGCAATTAGTCAAAGAGTAGGAGTCATTCCTAGCATCTAGACAAAGACTAGGAGTTATTCCTAGGAATATAGGAAAGACTAGGAGTATTCCTAGCACAGTTGGGAAGACCAGGAGTAGTCCTAGTCTTTCCTATATTCCTAGGAATAACTCCTAGTCTTTGTCTAGAATAACTCCTTGTCTTGGACGCACATCATCAACAGTAACCACTGACATCAATCTCTGCCACCGTCAGCCAAAAGCCACACGATAATACATATAAATAACTATTCAACATAAACCAAATTATTAATAAACCACCGATTTGCATACTCAAAATTTCAACAACAAAATCTTATTATTTCACCAGCGCACATATAAATTTGTTGTGCCGAAACTCGAAACTTGAGATCCGGCTCTGCCGAACAACAGGACGAAGGAGGATCGTTACAGTCTTCACTATTGTGAAGGCCTTTACACCCACCCCCATGCTACAAGCCGTTGAAGAACAGTATAAACTCCAACGCGATCAAACGCTTTTTCGAAATCTGTGGCCAGTATGGTAACATGATTTTTACTCCAACACGTAGTGCTGAAGCTCCAGCAAGGAGTCCATATTACTGTGTTTGGGCTTAAAGCCTACCTGATTTGGACTTATAAAGTTGTTTTTTGTAATATACCACATAAGTCTACGAGCTATCACCTTTTCAAATATTTTGCTTAAACATGAGAGCAGCGAGATTGGTCGAAAGCTGCTGATTTCACCGGAAGGTTTGTTGGGCTTAGGTATTGGCAGAGCAGTCGTTGATTTCCATACATGAGAATAGTTTCCATCGTTAAAGATCTAATTGTAAATCCCAAGAAGCTTTGACTTCGCAAAGGGTGGGAGGTGTTTAATCATTGGATATGAGATACGGTCGGGCCCTGGAGTCTTTCCCTTAGCTGCAACGCGGTTTCAAGTTCCAGTTCCGAAAGTTTCAATTCGATTTGTTTAGCTGATATAGAAATACTAGTAGGGTTGTATATAAAGTCGAGAAAAAGATTTTTGTTTTGAATGTATCAAATATCAAAATTACTATATTGTGAATATGCAGACCAATTTTTAGCAAATTCTTTTGGTTTTGGGTTTTAATGAATTTTATTTTAGGAGGAGGTATTTCCGTTAGAGATTTCATATCAGACCAAATTTGTTTCGTGGAAGATTGTGGTGTAATATAGGAAGTAAACTCCATAAAATATTTTCGCTTAGCTACTTTAACCGACCGTTTAAAACTGGCATTGGCTTACAATAACAATAATTATCCACCCATACACACAAACGAAACCACAAACTAAAGCTAGGCTCAGTGAGCGGAGAGTCGGCTCACGTCAGAGTATAGAGCCGAGAGGGAGGGGAGGCTTAGCATGTGTAGGTGTATCAGCGGCAAATTGATGGATAGTTTGAAACGAATTCTCAATAACTAAAACGAAGAGAGATTTATGAAGGCGGTTTAATTTGGATTAATTAAACTAAATATATTTATGGCCAAAGAGGGGGTTGATCAATATTATTTGGGGGCTATTATTATTTATATATCAATATTGTACATTTATATTATCATTAATGTTTAACTTTATTACATTTATATATTTTCGTAGCTGTTTAAATCATTTATTAGTCCATTTGTGTAGGCGTTAAGTTTGTAATTTATATATATTAGAAATTATATTATTACTCTTAATTGTAGCAAAGATAGATGCATGGTGGATAAAAGTGGTGGCGGTGGCGGAAATCGCGGGGCCAGCGTGAGACCAGGAGAGAGCCGAAAAGGAGATGCCGTTGGCAACCAAAGCTGGGAGTTCAGCAGAACAATAGGCGACGCATGCAAGGTGAAAGAATTTCACCATGCATAGCAACAGGCAAGCTATGCTGGATGAGCGGCAGAGAAAGCCGATCAAAAGGAACAAGCAATGGTAAGTTTTCGAGACAAAGCGAAAACGGATGGAAAAGTACCCGGAAGGGGTCAGGAGTTCACTACGCGTCCTGATTGGGTCAAGATGCCTATAAATACGCACGGCTGAGACCAGAAGGGCATTTAGTGCGTGAGTGAAAGTTATGAGAAGCAAAGTACCAAGTGAAGAAATCAAAAGTGGAGTCTAGAAGTGAAGTTCCAAATTAAATAAAATTGGCAAAGAAGACCGACGTTTGCGAGATTAGTGGAATTGGGTCCTAGCGGAAATCGACGGTCAAGCGAAGGGTAATTTTAAGCAGAAATAAAGACTAGGAGTTATTCCTAGCATCAAGGCAAAGACTAGAAGTTATACCTAGCATCAAAGCAAAGACTAGGAGTTATTCCTAGCATCGAATTAAAGACTAGGAGTTATTCCTAGCATCGAAGCAAAGACTAGGAGTTATTCCTAGCAATTAGTCAAAGAGTAGGAGTCATTCCTAGCATCTAGACAAAGACTAGGAGTTATTCCTAGGAATATAGGAAAGACTAGGAGTATTCCTAGCACAGTTGGGAAGACCAGGAGTAGTCCTAGTCTTTCCTATATTCCTAGGAATAACTCCTAGTCTTTGTCTAGAATAACTCCTTGTCTTGGACGCACATCATCAACAGTAACCACTGACATCAATCTCTGCCACCGTCAGCCAAAAGCCACACGATAATACATATAAATAACTATTCAACATAAACCAAATTATTAATAAACCACCGATTTGCATACTCAAAATTTCAACAACAAAATCTTATTATTTCACCAGCGCACATATAAATTTGTTGTGCCGAAACTCGAAACTTGAGATCCGGCTCTGCCGAACAACAGGACGAAGGAGGATCGTTACAGTCTTCACTATTGTGAAGGCCTTTACACCCACCCCCATGCTACAAGCCGTTGAAGAACAGTATAAACTCCAACGCGATCAAACGCTTTTTCGAAATCTGTGGCCAGTATGGTAACATGATTTTTACTCCAACACGTAGTGCTGAAGCTCCAGCAAGGAGTCCATATTACTGTGTTTGGGCTTAAAGCCTACCTGATTTGGACTTATAAAGTTGTTTTTTGTAATATACCACATAAGTCTACGAGCTATCACCTTTTCAAATATTTTGCTTAAACATGAGAGCAGCGAGATTGGTCGAAAGCTGCTGATTTCACCGGAAGGTTTGTTGGGCTTAGGTATTGGCAGAGCAGTCGTTGATTTCCATACATGAGAATAGTTTCCATCGTTAAAGATCTAATTGTAAATCCCAAGAAGCTTTGACTTCGCAAAGGGTGGGAGGTGTTTAATCATTGGATATGAGATACGGTCGGGCCCTGGAGTCTTTCCCTTAGCTGCAACGCGGTTTCAAGTTCCAGTTCCGAAAGTTTCAATTCGATTTGTTTAGCTGATATAGAAATACTAGTAGGGTTGTATATAAAGTCGAGAAAAAGATTTTTGTTTTGAATGTATCAAATATCAAAATTACTATATTGTGAATATGCAGACCAATTTTTAGCAAATTCTTTTGGTTTTGGGTTTTAATGAATTTTATTTTAGGAGGAGGTATTTCCGTTAGAGATTTCATATCAGACCAAATTTGTTTCGTGGAAGATTGTGGTGTAATATAGGAAGTAAACTCCATAAAATATTTTCGCTTAGCTACTTTAACCGACCGTTTAAAACTGGCATTGGCTTTTTTATAGGCTAACAAATTGGAATCAGACATCTTATATTTGAATAACTGCCACATATTGTTTTGTATCCCGAAGCCCTTCAACGATATTATTCCACCAGCAAATTTTTCTTTTAAATGTATGTGGTTTAGTTTGTGGTATTGCGATATTAGCGGCCATTCTGATGGCTTTTGTTAGCTGAGCAACTTGCAATTGTATGTTGGATTGGGGGACCCAATGGCAATGTCGATCACAAGATAAGGCAAAAATGTCCCAATTTGCTAGGTTGGTTCTGTATTTAGGGCAGAATTTAGTGTTTTGGAAATAGGCCTGTCGGAGAATGCTGGTAATAATTGGGAAATCATCACTGCTGTGAAGGTCATCTACAACTGACCATTTACAGAAAGGGTAGAGCGAAGGAAAGATAAATGTCAGATCAATATGAAATGTTTTATGTGTTGAAGGCTGAGTTGGAGATTAATAGTGCCATATTAGCTAGCGATAAAGCTTCTTCAATTTTTTTGCCTCTGGCGTTCTTACAGCTGCATCCCCAGGCAAAGCTCCAGGCACTAAAATCCCCTACTAGCATGATAAGGGCGTTTATCCAATTAAGAATTCCGCGTAGTTGGCTGGTAGAAATGGGTTGATGAGGTGGGATATAAGAATTGACAATTAATTTTATATCCAGGTCTAAACGGATGGCTAAATGTAAAATATTAGAGTTAACCGAATTCGAGCTAAGCGACTGGGGTAGGTGTCGCCTAACAAGGGTCCCTACACGTTGCTTTGCTGTTAAGTTGGAAGCAAGATTGGTAAAATATCCAATATATTGCTTTGGGTAAATTGTGTTATGGGCATTGCGGGGTAGGTGCGTTTTCTGAAGACATATAATCTCTGGTCGATACTTATTAATTAGAATGCTAAGTTCATCATAGTTATTAAGGTATCCTTTCAAGTTCCTTTGAGCAATCTTAAGATTCCTAAGAAGCAATAATTAGGAATAAGGCTACAGGAATTAGGATTATAATCTTTTATTGGGACATTGACTGCTCCGAGTCCGATTGATTTGGAGAGAAAGTAGGTGTTTCATTATTTGTGTTTTGTTTATGAAATGTATGTTTACGTGTATGAGTATTGGTTGGAGTTTCATTATGTTGCTGTACTGTTTTTTCAGATTTTTTGGATGTTGTAATTTGTTCACTACTAGATTTAGAAGTTGGGAAGGGATTCCCAGTTGAGGGAAATGAAAATGGAGGGGGAGAAGAAGTGGGGACTATGCGAGGGACGTCAGTAATCCTGTCAATTAAGAATTTGTTGGATGATGCTTTGCCTTGTTTTTACTTTTGTGTCTTTTAAGGTGTTGTTTGTTGCAGCGACTTTAGCGCAGCTGTTAGGGTCTTTAGGTTGAGGCAATGAGGACTTATAAAAATTAAGCGCTTCTCTTATTGTGCATTTTTTTGTGGTTTTTATTATGAGTAGTTCTTTTTGACGCTTAAAGGCATTGCATTGCTTATCGGAAGCTGGATGGCTTTCGCCGCAATTGACACATTTTGCCAAGCATATACCGGAATGAGGGGGGAGGCCGCAGTTAATGCATGCTGCTTCGTTTTTGTAGTGTTTTTGTGTGTGACCAAGTTTCTGGTAAGATTTGCAATTTATAAACCGATTTGACTTTTTGAGAGTTTAGCACTTTAACAATTTCTTCCTCAGAATTGTTATTTAGGTACGGAGCATAGATGGTTCCTTTAACTGAATTAAGAGCTCCATGAAGTTTGCATTCTATTTGGCACAAGCCGGGGAGTACAGAGGCTTTAATAAACTTGTTTCCATCTTCGTCAGAAGGTACTAGTAGAAGTAGACTGTTGTCTTTAAAAATGGAGATTGAAATTATATTTTTATTAAGGGGTCAGAGACGTAAAAAATTGACCATTTTCAAAAAAATTTTTTTTGTAGTAAAAATTCTTTTTTCAAAAAAGTAATAATGCAGCATTAATATTTGATGTTTAAACTTAATTTCACGTATTTAAAAAAAAATTCAAAATTTTCCAAGTTATGGCTGTTTGTTTTGACCACTTCTCAAAAAACGGACTACCGGAGCTTTTAATTTTTTTTTCAAAAATATAAAATGGCGGCGTTTTGAAATTTTTTTTTAATTTTCGAGAAAAAAAACTATCTTTAATTGTTTATAAAAATCGAAATTTTGTTAAAAACGAAAATCCTTCGATCCGGCCAGGGATTTGAATGTTCTTCAAAAGCTCTGAAAATTTCATTCGAATCGGTTAAGCGGTTTTCGAGCTAGAGTAGTCAACGGTTTGGCAAACATAGTTTCGAGAAAAACGACTTTAAGGTTCCAGAAGTACCTTGCGCATAGTGGACATGGTGCTTACAAAAGTAGGTATATCTCGAAAAAGATTCATTGTATTGACTTTAATCGGACAGAAAACTGAACCGATTTCTCTCCGCCTTGGGTGGCCCGGGAGCCATGGAGATACCTAAAGTCTTACGACTTTAAAATATTAGAGTTAACCGAATTCGAGGTAAGCGACTGGGGTAGGTGTCGCCTAACAAGGGTCCCTACACGTTGCTTTGCTGTTAAGTTGGAAGCAAGATTGGTAAAATATCCAATATATTGCTTTGGGTAAATTGTGTTATGGGCATTGCGGGGTAGGTGCGTTTTCTGAAGACATATAATCTCTGGTCGATACTTATTAATTAGAATGCTAAGTTCATCATAGTTATTAAGGTATCCTTTCAAGTTCCTTTGAGCAATCTTAAGATTCCTAAGAAGCAATAATTAGGAATAAGGCTACAGGAATTAGGATTATAATCTTTTATTGGGACATTGACTGCTCCGAGTCCGATTGATTTGGAGAGAAAGTAGGTGTTTCATTATTTGTGTTTTGTTTATGAAATGTATGTTTACGTGTATGAGTATTGGTTGGAGTTTCATTATGTTGCTGTACTGTTTTTTCAGATTTTTTGGATGTTGTAATTTGTTCACTACTAGATTTAGAAGTTGGGAAGGGATTCCCAGTTGAGGGAAATGAAAATGGAGGGGGAGAAGAAGTGGGGACTATGCGAGGGACGTCAGTAATCCTGTCAATTAAGAATTTGTTGGATGATGCTTTGCCTTGTTTTTACTTTTGTGTCTTTTAAGGTGTTGTTTGTTGCAGCGACTTTAGCGCAGCTGTTAGGGTCTTTAGGTTGAGGCAATGAGGACTTATAAAAATTAAGCGCTTCTCTTATTGTGCATTTTTTTGTGGTTTTTATTATGAGTAGTTCTTTTTGACGCTTAAAGGCATTGCATTGCTTATCGGAAGCTGGATGGCTTTCGCCGCAATTGACACATTTTGCCAAGCATATACCGGAATGAGGGGGGAGGCCGCAGTTAATGCATGCTGCTTCGTTTTTGTAGTGTTTTTGTGTGTGACCAAGTTTCTGGTAAGATTTGCAATTTATAAACCGATTTGACTTTTTGAGAGTTTAGCACTTTAACAATTTCTTCCTCAGAATTGTTATTTAGGTACGGAGCATAGATGGTTCCTTTAACTGAATTAAGAGCTCCATGAAGTTTGCATTCTATTTGGCACAAGCCGGGGAGTACAGAGGCTTTAATAAACTTGTTTCCATCTTCGTCAGAAGGTACTAGTAGAAGTAGACTGTTGTCTTTAAAAATGGAGATTGAAATTATATTTTTATTAAGGGGTCAGAGACGTAAAAAATTGACCATTTTCAAAAAAATTTTTTTTGTAGTAAAAATTCTTTTTTCAAAAAAGTAATAATGCAGCATTAATATTTGATGTTTAAACTTAATTTCACGTATTTAAAAAAAAATTCAAAATTTTCCAAGTTATGGCTGTTTGTTTTGACCACTTCTCAAAAAACGGACTACCGGAGCTTTTAATTTTTTTTTCAAAAATATAAAATGGCGGCGTTTTGAAATTTTTTTTTAATTTTCGAGAAAAAAAACTATCTTTAATTGTTTATAAAAATCGAAATTTTGTTAAAAACGAAAATCCTTCGATCCGGCCAGGGATTTGAATGTTCTTCAAAAGCTCTGAAAATTTCATTCGAATCGGTTAAGCGGTTTTCGAGCTAGAGTAGTCAACGGTTTGGCAAACATAGTTTCGAGAAAAACGACTTTAAGGTTCCAGAAGTACCTTGCGCATAGTGGACATGGTGCTTACAAAAGTAGGTATATCTCGAAAAAGATTCATTGTATTGACTTTAATCGGACAGAAAACTGAACCGATTTCTCTCCGCCTTGGGTGGCCCGGGAGCCATGGAGATACCTAAAGTCTTACGACTTTAACTAGAGAAAAAAAATAACCACGTGCAGAAACACACAAAAAGTACCGATTGAATATTTGTTTTGCTCACAATGCGAAAGAGAACAAAGGAAGATAGAGAAGAACAATGAATTAGATACTGACGTCTGCTCGCGATGAGTGTTAGTCGGCGACTGGTCTTACTCCATATCTAGCCACACTAAAGTCGACAATCGACTGTCACCGCGATCGGACGTACTTTTTATTGCACTCCGCGAGTTCTTCGGTGTCAGCAATAAATCAACGTTAAAACAACAAAGTGACAGGGCTCTCAGTCGCCACAAAGACGCACAACTAAATTGTCATTTATAAATACAAATAGCAATACTTAGTAAATAACTAAATTTACTAGCATGCCAACGTGTAAATTGACCAAATTGGGCCCATCTTCACTAGAATCTCGCCAGCAACAGCTACATGAACAACTTCTCCAGCAACATAACGAACGTCGGCAATCTATTCAACGTAACAATGCATACCTTTCAGTAGTGTCTTCAACTACCACAACAACAACAAGCGCTGAATCCAAAAGTGCAAGTTCGAGCAAATTGCTCACGCCAACCAGCAACAACAATTTGTCTTGGAGCAACCAATGCGCTTCACCCTCAAATTCGCTTACACCCCAAGTGTTAATTGGGTCATTGGGCTCGCCGACCGCCGTCAGCGCGCTCACAACAACAACAACTGCAGCTACTGCTCCAAAAACAACTGTAACAACAGCAACATCTGCAATACCTTCGATCACCGTCCAGCAGACTACCTCAACAAAATCTGCTCAACCAGTAACGTTGAATCCAAACTCATCTGTTCAGACTGGAATGGACAGATATATTAACATAAACAAGCGAAAGCTTAGTCCACAAACCAAAAAAAGCGGTAACACAATGAAAATGAACAGAACTAATATTGTTCAACGAAAAACATTGGAAAGCAATAGATTCCAAATACTGGCAAATCAGCCAGAATCTCAAGAAGCAGTATCCCAAAACAAACCCACTGAAGTCAAACCGCCACCATTTTACATCCGTGATACAAACTGCACTTCACTAGTGCCAAGGTTGTTAGCTCTAGTTGATCAGAATAACTTTTATGTGACTCCACTTAACAGGGGGAACATAAGGGAGACCAAAGTGCAAACCAAAAAGGAACAATTCTATCGAACTATCGAGAAGTACTTCCGGTCCGAAAATGTGAACTATTACACATTCCAACTTAAAAGCGCGAAAGGACTTCAAGCCGTGATCAAAGGCATTGAACCTACAGTCCCGACGCAGGAAATTGTTGAAGCATTGGAAAAAAAGGGCTTTGAGGTAAAGTCCGTCTCAAACATATTAAACAGAATTAAAGCACCACAACCTTTGTTCAAAGTGGAGTTACGGCCCACGTGTGATAAAGTATTAAAAACCAACGCCGTGCATCCGATATATAATCTACAACTCTTGCTACACCGCAGAATCACTGTCGAAGAGCCACACAAGAGGAATCACCCTCCACAGTGCACCAATTGCCAGGAGTTTGGGCATTCAAAATCATTCTGTAGCCTTCGCCCAGTGTCAACACTGTGTCTGCTCCGACAACAAATCAAACACCAATACTAGGAAGTGCAGCTACTACGGCGGAAATCACAACGCAAATTACAGAGAATGTCCTGTCTTTAAAGAACTGAAGGCCCGTCTTAACGCAAAGAAATCTACGGCTCGTATCCAGGGCTCGACACTTATTCTCTCTGTTGCGGTGCGAATTAAGTGCGCCCCGCGCCAACATAGTTTATTATAAGTACGCCCCTGACCTTTATCCGAAAGTCCCGTATTATTATAAAATTGCTCTCTTTGTGTCTGCCATTTCGGCTCAACTGCAGTCGCTGCGACTGCTCAAGTTGAGAGTTAATTTGGCAAGCAGAAAGGGCAGACGTGAGTAAAAAGAACACAAATGTAAGAAAATGAATTGTAAAAATGAATTGTAAAAATGAATTGTTATCTAATAAGAATTTTATAAAAGATTTCAGCAAACCGTGTACAAACCGTGTACAAACCGAACCGAATACAAACCAAATACAAAGCGGTACCAAAGCGGTATAAACGAATAAAGGCTAGAAATAACTGTTTATTTTTGGAGATGCTCAACGTTGCTGAAATACTTTTCTGGCTCCAGAAATATTCGTGCGCAGCAGAATATTTCTTTCGCATAAGATTCGTGGTTTTGGAGTACTTGCCTGGCGTCAAGTACCAAAGCGCCACGTGGAGACTCTTCCAGAACTTTCTCCGTGAGAGCAATTGCGGCAGACGTGAACAACGAACCGACTTGCTGAGAGAGGAAGCGAGAGGGAGATAGAGAAACACGTGAATAATTTGCGGTTAATTCAACCCAACCTCAATTGTTGCGTAACATAGACGCAGCAGCACAATGAAAGACCAAGATGGACAAGCAGCAGTGACCGATGCTAAGAGCCAAGAGTATTTGGTGAGCTCTATAGCACCGCAGGCAGGAAGGATGTCTAACAACCAGGAGTCGGATGCTCAAACGACATCGACACCTTCAAGAAGCAACGCTTTGCCTTCGGTATCGCACAACGCGATTCTTGACGGAATGTTTGATACTCGCATGGGAGATTGTACAACGATTGAACGGCCAATGGTACCCGATCCTTCGGCATGGGCTGCGCCGGCGCCACCGCCAACCGTTGGAGGAGCAAGTTTGCCTTTCTTGGCAAATACGGCTAATTTCAGCAACGAATTTACTAAGCATGCCACGCCAAGTACAGGGCTGCGATTTGGAAATACGGATTGGAGAAAAAATACGCTATCAGCTGACCAGATAGCTGCGCGCCAGGTGCTGAGCAGAGATCTGCCGACATTTTCGGGCAAACCCGAAGAGTGGCTGTTGTTTATCAGCCACTACGAGCAATCCACTGAAAGATGTGGAATGAGCAACGAGGAGAATTTAATTGCCTTAAGGGAGCGGCTTTGGATGCCGTCCGTGGCAAATTGATGTGTCCTGAGACTGTTCCATACGCCGTTGGAACACTAAGGATGCTGTATGGCAGACCTGAAATCATTTACTCAAGTTTGCAACGGAAATTAAGAGATGAACCACCAGCCCGATCGAATAATTTGGATTCGGTAATACAGTTGGCTCTGGCAGTGCAGAATTATTGTGCGACATTAGTTGCAATCAACCTCAAGAATTATTTGCATGATCCCGCATTGCTGGGCGATCTTGTGGAGAAGTTGCCTAGAGATCTGAAACTGGATTGGGTACGTCATCGTTTTGCTTTATCTGGATGTGTTGTCAACTTGTCGAACTTTGACAACTGGCTATTTGGCGTCGCAATGTGTGCTTCTATGGTTACGCCATATACTTCACCAGCCAGAGAAGCTACAAGGAAGACAAAGGAAAGAGTATTTCTGCACAACGAGCTACATAACGAATCATACTCCAGTGAGCCAAGGATGGAGAATGGTTCATGTGTAAAATGTAGAGGAAATCATCACCTGGCAGCCTGCCGTCAATTTCGAGAAATGAGCAGTGGCCAAAGAAGGGATTTCGTAAAGCAGAGACGGCTTTGTTTTTGCTGTTTTGGGCAGCATATTGTACGCAACTGCAGAGCCAAAAGGAATTGCGGAGTTGAGGATTGCAAGTTAATGCATAATGCCTTGCTTCATCAAACATTTGAAGGCGTTAATAATCAGTCGACGATGCAGAGCGCCGAGGATGTGAAGCAGAACCAGTCTGCAGTTTTGTTCCATGGTACCGAAACTAATACAGCTTTATTTCGGTATATTCCAGTCAAATTACATGGAAGAAAGCGGACTGTGTCCACTTACGCCCTCGTCGATGAAGGAGCCGCTTGCACGTTGATGGAAAGGGAACTGGCCGACGAGTTAGAACTGGATGGTCCTGCCCAAAATCTATGTTTGAAATGGACAGGCGATGTAACCAAAACAGAAACTTTGTCAAAGAATGTCAGCGTTGGAGTATCAGCAAGAGCTGTGGATGCAGCACGGTATAATCTCAAGGGCGTGCGCACAATGGAACAATTGGACTTGCCCACCCAATCAGTCAGCTGTGACTTGATCAAATCAAGAAATCATTTAAGAGGACTACCGATTACGGTGTATCACAATGTAAAGGCACGTTTAATTATTGGCTTAGACAATGTCAAAGTGACCGTACCATTGGAAGTGCAAGAAGCTGAGAAGGATGACATAGTAGCCGTGCGTTGCAGATTAGGCTGGTCTGTATGTGGGCGACACAGTGCCGCCGGCCATCAAACACCACACGTGTTGCATATATGTGAATGCAACGAAGCGGATAGTACGAAAGCATTAGATGAATCGATGAAGATGCATTTCGTTCTGGACTCTTTAGGAGTACGTGCTTCAGCAATGCCATTGCGGTCCAAGGATGATGAACGCGCAATGCAAATAATGGAAAAGACAACAAGCTACTGCCCAACGAAAAGACGCTGGCAAACAGGCTTGTTATGGAGGTTCGACCAAATGGAGTTGCCTGACTCATTCCCGATGGCGATGAGACGTCTCAAATGCTTGGAGGTGAAAATGGCAAAGAATGATCAGCTGAGGGATTTTATGCTGAACACTATGCGTACCTATGAAGAAAAGGGCTACATTCGGAAGCTGACAACAAACGAGGTGGGACGCAGTAAAAACTCATGGTTTCTTCCTATATTTACAGTTACGAACCCCAACAAGAACAAAACGCGGTTAGTTTGGGATGCGGCTGCCAAGGTCAACGGCATGTCGCTGAATGATGTCTTGCTCAAGGGTCCAGATGTACTAGCTTCGCTGATGGGTGTACTCATGCGATTTCGAGAGCGGCCGGTGGCAGTGGCTGGAGACATAACCGAGATGTTTCATCAAGTTGCAGTGCGCACTGAGGACCAGAAGGCCCAAATGTTTTTATGGCGCAATGGAGACTCGTCTAAAGCCGTCGACACGTACGTGATGCAAGTTATGACGTTTGGAGCATCATGTTCGCAGGCGTTGGCTAACTACATAAAAGACCGGAATGCAAGACGATTTACAACGGAATTTCCAAAGGCTGTGGCAGCCATCTGCAGGAATACGTTCGTCGACGATTGGCTAGAATCGGTCGACAACGAACAGGAGATGATTCAGTTGGCAAAGACAGTACGAAAGATTCACCTAGATGGAGGATTCAACATGAGACGATGGACCTCAAATGTTGAGAGCGTTGTGAGAGCGCTTGAAAACAAAGACGACGATACTTTACCCAGACAAATTGCGGTTCCCGAAGAGGCGCGAGAAAAGGTTCTAGGCATGTGGTGGTTGCCTGGCTCAGACTTGATAACATATGTGGCCAAGTCGGCACTACTCGAAAGGGCTTGCGAGGGCGAGCCCACGAAGAGAAGAGTGTTAAGTGTGGTTATGTCAATTTTTGATCCACTTGGTCTACTTGGATTTTTCACCGTCCGTGCTAAAATTATTTTGCAGAACATTTGGCGCTCAGGAACCAAGTGGGACGAGACGCTTTTAAAGGAGGATGAAGCAGACTGGAGGCTTTGGTTACGCTTGCTGCCTCAAATAAACGGAATAAGAATTCCCAGATGTATGTGATTGGTAAGTTGTACCAGCATGGTGCAACTTCATACATTTGTGGACGCCAGCACAAGCGCGTATGCAGCGCTTGTATTTCTTCGAGCAGAACTAGACGGTGAAGTGTGCTGTTCACTGGTGGGCTCAAAGACGCGGGTGGCGCCTTTAAAGCCCGTCTCAATACCCAGGATGGAATTAATGGCTGCGGTACTAGGATTGCGACTAGCTAGATTTATCGAATCAGAGCTATCGATACCTATTGAGCGGAGAGTTTTCTGGACAGACTCGAAGGATGTTTTGTACTGGATTCGATCAGATGTACGCAAATATCACCAATTCGTGGCTCTTCGAGTCGGTTAAATTTTAGAAGACTCAGATGTAGGAAGTTGGCGATGGGTGCCAACTGCACAAAATGTGGCAGACGACGGCACAAAATGGTCGAAAACGCCAGACATGACCAACAAAATAAGATGGTTTGTTGGTCCAGGATTCTTATACAAAGACGAGATGGATTGGCCAAACGACGAAAGAATCTTAAGCAGCGACAACGTTGAGGTGCTGCACCATGAGCAGAAGCATAGTTGGACTTCCTGTCTTGCATGCATAGCTCCCAATCCCGAACGAGTAAGCACTCTGGAGAAGTTGCGGGCTGTGCAGGGGCGAATTTTGGATTTCTTACGCATCATATGTAAGAAATCATACGGAGAACAGCTCAGTAGCATTTTGAGCCTAACACGCGACGTGGAAATGGACGCCATACTTCTACGCGTCTGTCAGGAGGAGGAGTTTCATGAAGAAATCAGACGCCTAAGCCAAGGACGCGCTCTGACCAACCGTAAAAGCAGACTATTTAAATGCTCCCCGTATCTGGATGAGTGTGGAGTCCTACGCGCTAAGGGGCGAATAGACCAAATGGAATGCGTAGATGTAGGAACAAAGGGACCCATAATTCTACCCAAATCTCATCGGATGACCTCTTTAATAGTGGAGTTCTACCATAGGAGATATCATCATTTACATAACGAGATTGTCGTAAACGAAGTACGGCAACGATATTGGATTGACGGCATGCGCGCTTTAGTGAGAAAAGTCGCAAAGGCTTGCCCAGCGTGCCGCATACGAGTGGCCAGACCGGATCCACCTATTATGGGCGACTTACCTAGAGAGAGACTGTCGCCTTATACATCACCTTTTACATACACTGGAGTGGATTGCTTTGGCCAATCGACATTGTAGTGGGTCGCAGGCATGAGAAGAGGTGGGGCGTGTTATTCACCTGCCTCACGACACGAGCTGTACACCTGGAAATTGCTGTGTCTCTATCAACGGACTCCTTTCTATGTGTGATGAAAGCATTTGTGGCTAGAAGAGGGGTACCACGTCGTATGCTGTCGGACAATGGTACCAATTTTCGAGGAGCTAACCGAGTGTTAAAGGAGCATATTGAGCGGATATCCACATCAGCAGTGGAGAAGCAATTGTACCCTTAGACAGCGCTGAGTCGGAGGCGCTGACTCCGAACCATTTCCTGCTGGGAAACTCCAGTGGCTTGCGTGAGGATGGCTCCATGGAGCAAACTGGACCTCAACTGGCGAAAACATATCGGATTGCAAGCCAGCTGGCAGATCGTTTCTGGAAAAGATGGTTGCGAGAGTATCTACCTACGATAACGAGGCGTACGAAATGGTTTCAGCCGCCGCTGAAGCCAATTGAAATAGACGACGTGGTGATCATCGTGGATGACACAGCCAAGCGGAGCTCATGGCCAAAAGGAAGAGTGGTCGAAGTTCATCGTGGAAGTGACGGTCAGGTGCGAAGCGCTGTTGTGCGCACAGTCGGCGGATTTGTCACAAGACCAGCAGTAAAGCTGGCCAAATTGGACTTAAAAGGGTAACCCACGAAACAAGGATGTTAGTGAGTTACGGGGTGGGGAATGTTGCGGTGCGAATTAAGTGCGCCCCGCGCCAACATAGTTTATTATAAGTACGCCCCTGACCTTTATCCGAAAGTCCCGTATTATTATAAAATTGCTCTCTTTGTGTCTGCCATTTCGGCTCAACTGCAGTCGCTGCGACTGCTCAAGTTGAGAGTTAATTTGGCAAGCAGAAAGGGCAGACGTGAGTAAAAAGAACACAAATGTAAGAAAATGAATTGTAAAAATGAATTGTAAAAATGAATTGTTATCTAATAAGAATTTTATAAAAGATTTCAGCAAACCGTGTACAAACCGTGTACAAACCGAACCGAATACAAACCAAATACAAAGCGGTACCAAAGCGGTAAAAACGAATAAAGGCTAGAAATAACTGTTTATTTTTGGAGATGCTCAACGTCGGCCAGCGAGCCAACACCCTCGCAAAGCACACCCGGAATATTCTTCTCAAGAGCTGTAAGGACATCAGCAGCTCCAACAGCAACTACTCCTGGAGTAACTTTTCAATGCGATATTAAAAACTGAACACTTTCCAATCAATAATCATAATGATCCCGAAACCCAGAAAAGAGAAAGCACAGCCTTCATCTTACAGACCCATCAGTTAATTGCCAAGTCTCTCAAAACTATTTGAAAAGGTCCTACAGCTCCGTATAAACACAATCCTGGAAAACCAAAATATAACACCACATCATCAGTTTGGCTTCCGTACGATGTAATAGCTTCACCTCTGATGACTTCGAATCAAAGGCAGGAATACTCTGTATCTTCTGTATACAGCGGACATACCAACAAGCCCTACACTTACCACATCTACTTTCGCCGATGACACGGCCATCCTTAGCCGCTCCAAATGCCCGATCAACTGACAACTCATTTAAAGGAGGTTGAAAAGTGGCTAGCAGATTGGCGCATCCGTGTAAATGAACAGAAATGCAACAACGTTACGTTCACCCTTAACAGACGATCCTGCCCATCATTGACACTGAACAACGTGCCAGTGCCTCAATCCGACGATGTTGTATATCTTGGAGGTCACCTGGACAGAAGATTAACTTGGCGTAGGCACATCGAAGCCAAGAAAAAGCAGCTAAAGCTTAACGCAACCGGACTACATTGGCTTATCAACGCACGATCTCCCCTATGTTTAGAGTTCAAAGTTCTTCTCTACAACTCGGTGCTAAAACCCATCTGGATGTACGGGTCTGCTCTGTGGGGAAACCCAAGTAAGAGCAATGTCGAAACCATACAAAGGGCGCAATCTAAAGTTCTCAGAACTATTACGGGAGCGGCTTGGTATATCCGAAATGAAAACGTACAGAAAGATCTGGCTTTGTTAACAGCCTGTTTCCTGTGCAATCCAGATGGACGTAGTCCATATAAAGCTTTCTTTATTAGGCAAACGGGATTCCTAATCCCTTCAAAGATTTTCGCTACTGACCAGCCTTTTTGTTGCTGTTTTGATCCAATTGGGACCTCAAACCTTAGCTTTTCAATAATTTTTTGTAAAATCCATGGAAACCCTTTCATCTAATTAACCGTTAATGTATGCGGTGACAGCGTTCATTTATACTGATTTTTATTTCTTCTGGACGTTGACTCGTTCAATGCGCAGTACGCTCAAGTGGTCCAAGCGACACCAGACCACCCTATCATATACTGATTTTTATTTCTTCTGGACGTTGACTCGTTCAATGCGCAGTACGCTCAAGTGGTCCAAGCGACACCAGATCACCCTATCAGACAGCATGCAAAAACGAAGTCGCGTGGACAACGGACGACAACTAAAATAATAACGACTAGATAGATAACTTAAAATAGTAGTTTTTAGAATAGATATTGAGAACTCTGATCCGATTGTAGAATAAAGGCGGTTATAGTCGGAACAGAGAACTCGAAAAGGTTCATGCAAAGAATAGTTAGAAATACAGCGTGTTAAATATAAAGGGACATAATTTCGGGTTAGTCTACAAGGAACAGATAGATTGACCTGACTGAGTAAATTAGGACAGTCTATTTGTCCATTCAAAAGCTTGTGGATAAGCAATGTACCATGCATTACTCTACGATTAAGTAAGAAGGGAAGGTTAATTAGAAGAAGTTTTTTAGAATTGGAAGGCAAGTTAACATTTCGATACCAGTTTAAACCACGAAGAGCAAGAATCAAAAACTGTTTTTGAACAGATTCAATTTTTACTTGGTGTGATCCATATTGTAAAGACCAAACACATGATCCATACTCCAAAATGGGGCGGACCAGTGAAATAAAAAGAGTTTTGGTTGTGTAAGGATCATTAAATTCTTTCGACCATCGCTTAACAAAACCAAGAACACTCATGGCTTTATCGACAGTGATATTAATATTACGAGTAAAATTTAATTTGTGGTCCATGAGTACACCCAAATCACTAATCTCGTTCAAACGTTCAAGTGGGGTATTATTAATACACCACTAATTGAAAAGAGGATCTATGAAATGACATGACGTTACATTTTGAAACACTAAAGTTTAATAAGTTAATTTCACACCAAGTTTGAAAGTTATTAAGATCAACTTCAAGCAGACGTGGGGAACTTAAATCTGATACAAAGTTTAACATCGTCAGATGACGTCAACTGACGGAAAGTCATTAAAAAGCAGTGGTCCTAGATGGCAACCTGCAATTAAGCAAAAGGCTTGGAAGGCCAAGTTCACAGAATCAAGAGCCTTGCTAAGTCAGTATAAATGACATCAGTTTGCAATGCATTCTTGAAGCCTTCGATCGCTAAAGAAGTAAACTCTAAAAGGTTATTGGTAGTAGATCTACGTTTCGTAAACCCATGTTGAGAAGATAAAAGAATAGAACTACAGAAATGTTGCAGTTGAGAAGTTATAATTTTCTCAAATGCCTTCGGAATAGCAGACAATTTGGAAATACCCCTATAATTGGAAGCTACGGATTTATTACCCTTTCTATGCCAAGGAATAATAAAAGATTCTTTCCAAATGGTTGGAAAAGAGGAAGTTTCAACGGACAAAGTAAATAACTTAAGAATTAAGGAAATCAAAGTCTCAGAGCAAAACCTGAGTACACAACCAGGTATCCCATCAGGTCCTGGTGAGTACACGGACTTCACTAAAGTAAGCACGCTGAGAAGCGAATATGGCAATGGCCTGATCATCGTTTGCTTTATTATTTTCGAAACATAAATAGGACGGCGGCACTGCCACCTTTCGCTTGGCGTTAACGAAGTTATAAAATTGCTTAGGATCACGGTTAACTGAAGTTTACAACGCCTAATGTAATCCTTATAGCATAGTGTATTAAGCACTGAAAAATTCGATCGAGCAACAGCATAAAGAGAGAAATCAGACGATCGACCCGATTTTTTGAACTTTCTATAATATCTAGACTTTACATTTTTCAAATTAGTTAAGTCGCGTGTAAACCATGGCGGTTTGTTAGACAATACATGGGTCGCACGTGGAACACAAGCATCAAAAAGTGAAAACATAGTATCATAGAAAAAACAAATGGCAGCATTCAGATCATCACAGGAGTACAGATAAGACCAGTCTGCGGCAAGAATTAGCTCATTGAGCTTGAAAAAGTTAGTTTTACGAAAGCAACGGGTACGAGACGTCGAACTGGTACCAGCATTTGATAACCGAAAAGGTAGATCAATAGTTAAGTCCAAAGTTGGATGGAAACTGTCTTCGGGGACGACTAAGGGATTAATCCTCGAAATCTAGTGATCTCTCGTTTTTGTTACACAGAGGATTAACTTGGGTTAGGGATTACTCAAGGAGACCGTCAACAAAGCAATGTGAGGAGGAGGGCATCAACAAGGAAGACTCACCTGATGGAAGTCATGAAACGTCAGGTAGATTAAAATCTCCCAGAACAATAGATATGTCTGCATCCGAACGAAGTGAAGAGACAAAGCGAATTCAAAATGGCTAACATAAACCGTCATGTCAGAATTCGGTGGAATATACGAGCAAGTTAGAAATACAGAATATGATTTCAAACAAATTTTGACACTAACAAATTCAATGTCAAGAACAGCAGGTGGGAGAACTATTACGGGAGCGGCTTGGTATATCCGAAATGAAAACGTACAGAAAGATCTGGCTTTGTTAACAGCCTGTTTCCTGTGCAATCCAGATGGACGTAGTCCATATAAAGCTTTCCTTATTAGACAAACGGGATTCCTAATCCCTTCAAAGATTTTCGCTACTGACCAGCCTTTTTGTTGCTGTTTTGATCCAATTGGGACCTCAAACCTTAGCTTTTCAATAATTTTTTGTAAAATCCATGGAAACCCTTTCATCTAATTAACCGTTAATGTATGCGGTGACAGCGTTCATTTATACTGATTTTTATTTCTTCTGGACGTTGACTCGTTCAATGCGCAGTACGCTCAAGTGGTCCAAGCGACACCAGACCACCCTATCATATACTGATTTTTATTTCTTCTGGACGTTGACTCGTTCAATGCGCAGTACGCTCAAGTGGTCCAAGCGACACCAGATCACCCTATCAGACAGCATGCAAAAACGAAGTCGCGTGGACAACGGACGACAACTAAAATAATAACGACTAGATAGATAACTTAAAATAGTAGTTTTTAGAATAGATATTGAGAACTCTGATCCGATTGTAGAATAAAGGCGGTTATAGTCGGAACAGAGAACTCGAAAAGGTTCATGCAAAGAATAGTTAGAAATACAGCGTGTTAAATATAAAGGGACATAATTTCGGGTTAGTCTACAAGGAACAGATAGATTGACCTGACTGAGTAAATTAGGACAGTCTATTTGTCCATTCAAAAGCTTGTGGATAAGCAATGTACCATGCATTACTCTACGATTAAGTAAGAAGGGAAGGTTAATTAGAAGAAGTTTTTTAGAATTGGAAGGCAAGTTAACATTTCGATACCAGTTTAAACCACGAAGAGCAAGAATCAAAAACTGTTTTTGAACAGATTCAATTTTTACTTGGTGTGATCCATATTGTAAAGACCAAACACATGATCCATACTCCAAAATGGGGCGGACCAGTGAAATAAAAAGAGTTTTGGTTGTGTAAGGATCATTAAATTCTTTCGACCATCGCTTAACAAAACCAAGAACACTCATGGCTTTATCGACAGTGATATTAATATTACGAGTAAAATTTAATTTGTGGTCCATGAGTACACCCAAATCACTAATCTCGTTCAAACGTTCAAGTGGGGTATTATTAATACACCACTAATTGAAAAAGAGGATCTATGAAATGACATGACGTTACATTTTGAAACACTAAAGTTTAATAAGTTAATTTCACACCAAGTTTGAAAGTTATTAAGATCAACTTCAAGCAGACGTGGGGAACTTAAATCTGATACAAAGTTTAACATCGTCAGATGACGTCAACTGACGGAAAGTCATTAAAAAGCAGTGGTCCTAGATGGCAACCTGCAATTAAGCAAAAGGCTTGGAAGGCCAAGTTCACAGAATCAAGAGCCTTGCTAAGTCAGTATAAATGACATCAGTTTGCAATGCATTCTTGAAGCCTTCGATCGCTAAAGAAGTAAACTCTAAAAGGTTATTGGTAGTAGATCTACGTTTCGTAAACCCATGTTGAGAAGATAAAAGAATAGAACTACAGAAATGTTGCAGTTGAGAAGTTATAATTTTCTCAAATGCCTTCGGAATAGCAGACAATTTGGAAATACCCCTATAATTGGAAGCTACGGATTTATTACCCTTTCTATGCCAAGGAATAATAAAAGATTCTTTCCAAATGGTTGGAAAAGAGGAAGTTTCAACGGACAAAGTAAATAACTTAAGAATTAAGGAAATCAAAGTCTCAGAGCAAAACCTGAGTACACAACCAGGTATCCCATCAGGTCCTGGTGAGTACACGGACTTCACTAAAGTAAGCACGCTGAGAAGCGAATATGGCAATGGCCTGATCATCGTTTGCTTTATTATTTTCGAAACATAAATAGGACGGCGGCACTGCCACCTTTCGCTTGGCGTTAACGAAGTTATAAAATTGCTTAGGATCACGGTTAACTGAAGTTTACAACGCCTAATGTAATCCTTATAGCATAGTGTATTAAGCACTGAAAAATTCGATCGAGCAACAGCATAAAGAGAGAAATCAGACGATCGACCCGATTTTTTGAACTTTCTATAATATCTAGACTTTACATTTTTCAAATTAGTTAAGTCGCGTGTAAACCATGGCGGTTTGTTAGACAATACATGGGTCGCACGTGGAACACAAGCATCAAAAAGTGAAAACATAGTATCATAGAAAAAACAAATGGCAGCATTCAGATCATCACAGGAGTACAGATAAGACCAGTCTGCGGCAAGAATTAGCTCATTGAGCTTGAAAAAGTTAGTTTTACGAAAGCAACGGGTACGAGACGTCGAACTGGTACCAGCATTTGATAACCGAAAAGGTAGATCAATAGTTAAGTCCAAAGTTGGATGGAAACTGTCTTCGGGGACGACTAAGGGATTAATCCTCGAAATCTAGTGATCTCTCGTTTTTGTTACACAGAGGATTAACTTGGGTTAGGGATTACTCAAGGAGACCGTCAACAAAGCAATGTGAGGAGGAGGGCATCAACAAGGAAGACTCACCTGATGGAAGTCATGAAACGTCAGGTAGATTAAAATCTCCCAGAACAATAGATATGTCTGCATCCGAACGAAGTGAAGAGACAAAGCGAATTCAAAATGGCTAACATAAACCGTCATGTCAGAATTCGGTGGAATATACGAGCAAGTTAGAAATACAGAATATGATTTCAAACAAATTTTGACACTAACAAATTCAATGTCAAGAACAGCAGGTGGGAGAACTATTACGGGAGCGGCTTGGTATATCCGAAATGAAAACGTACAGAAAGATCTGGCTTTGTTAACAGCCTGTTTCCTGTGCAATCCAGATGGACGTAGTCCATATAAAGCTTTCCTTATTAGACAAACGGGATTCCTAATCCCTTCAAAGATTTTCGCTACTGACCAGCCTTTTTGTTGCTGTTTTGATCCAATTGGGACCTCAAACCTTAGCTTTTCAATAATTTTTTGTAAAATCCATGGAAACCCTTTCATCTAATTAACCGTTAATGTATGCGGTGACAGCGTTCATTTATACTGATTTTTATTTCTTCTGGACGTTGACTCGTTCAATGCGCAGTACGCTCAAGTGGTCCAAGCGACACCAGATCACCCTATCAGACAGCATGCAAAAACGAAGTCGCGTGGACAACGGACGACAACTAAAATAATAACGACTAGATAGATAACTTAAAATAGTAGTTTTTAGAATAGATATTGAGAACTCTGATCCGATTGTAGAATAAAGGCGGTTATAGTCGGAACAGAGAACTCGAAAAGGTTCATGCAAAGAATAGTTAGAAATACAGCGTGTTAAATATAAAGGGACATAATTTCGGGTTAGTCTACAAGGAACAGATAGATTGACCTGACTGAGTAAATTAGGACAGTCTATTTGTCCATTCAAAAGCTTGTGGATAAGCAATGTACCATGCATTACTCTACGATTAAGTAAGAAGGGAAGGTTAATTAGAAGAAGTTTTTTAGAATTGGAAGGCAAGTTAACATTTCGATACCAGTTTAAACCACGAAGAGCAAGAATCAAAAACTGTTTTTGAACAGATTCAATTTTTACTTGGTGTGATCCATATTGTAAAGACCAAACACATGATCCATACTCCAAAATGGGGCGGACCAGTGAAATAAAAAGAGTTTTGGTTGTGTAAGGATCATTAAATTCTTTCGACCATCGCTTAACAAAACCAAGAACACTCATGGCTTTATCGACAGTGATATTAATATTACGAGTAAAATTTAATTTGTGGTCCATGAGTACACCCAAATCACTAATCTCGTTCAAACGTTCAAGTGGGGTATTATTAATACACCACTAATTGAAAAGAGGATCTATGAAATGACATGACGTTACATTTTGAAACACTAAAGTTTAATAAGTTAATTTCACACCAAGTTTGAAAGTTATTAAGATCAACTTCAAGCAGACGTGGGGAACTTAAATCTGATACAAAGTTTAACATCGTCAGATGACGTCAACTGACGGAAAGTCATTAAAAAGCAGTGGTCCTAGATGGCAACCTGCAATTAAGCAAAAGGCTTGGAAGGCCAAGTTCACAGAATCAAGAGCCTTGCTAAGTCAGTATAAATGACATCAGTTTGCAATGCATTCTTGAAGCCTTCGATCGCTAAAGAAGTAAACTCTAAAAGGTTATTGGTAGTAGATCTACGTTTCGTAAACCCATGTTGAGAAGATAAAAGAATAGAACTACAGAAATGTTGCAGTTGAGAAGTTATAATTTTCTCAAATGCCTTCGGAATAGCAGACAATTTGGAAATACCCCTATAATTGGAAGCTACGGATTTATTACCCTTTCTATGCCAAGGAATAATAAAAGATTCTTTCCAAATGGTTGGAAAAGAGGAAGTTTCAACGGACAAAGTAAATAACTTAAGAATTAAGGAAATCAAAGTCTCAGAACAAAACCTGAGTACACAACCAGGTATCCCATCAGGTCCTGGTGAGTACACGGACTTCACGAGCTAGATGGTAGCGAATCGGAGGCCGATTTCTCTTTTTCTTAGCCGTATACTCCTTTACAACTAAATGTTCCGGCCAAAAATCTTTGTGGCAAATTTGGTCAAAGACATTTGGTGGGACACTGATTTTAAATGACGAGATGTCACGGGTGTACGAAAAACTAAACTTTTCCACCGCAATGTTTGTCGCCGCGACTTTTGCCCGGATATGGGCTATGACATCATCTGATGAAGTATTGGGGTCGAGCCGCGAAACAAAGATTTGCTTTTTTGGTGGAATGGCTACAAGAGATCTCAATGCACCAGTCGCAACCGCAGCAACAACATTTTGCGCTGGAACTGCTGAGGCAGATGACGCTTTGAGAGCTCTTCTTGTTAAAATTTGATTGGGAATATCTCTGGGAGAGGATATTCGCCCGGACACATCGGAAACTACAACCGATATCGAGTCAGCTTGCGGGGCACTATTACCAGGGGAAATATTAATCGTCCCCACAACTGCAGCTACTGCTGGACTCCTATATGATATCAGTTGCTGAGCATTTGGAGTTAATGGGTCAAAAATAACGATGCCGGAGCCGGAGGAAGCAGAGATGCCGGCGGATCGGGAGAGAAATTCCGAGGGATACTCTTCTTCCGCTTAGGTGACCCGTTTAATAGTTTATATCTATTAAACTGAGTTTCCAGAAACGAAAACTCATCGCGAAGTTTCAGAAAACCAGCCGACAGGGATTTAAATTCCTCTCTCGTCTGCCGCATAAATAGACGCATATCCATTTCTACGTCCCGGCACTCTTCACAACTCCAGCCCCACCGTTTTCAATACTATCCCTTATTCTGGCTGTGTAACCAGCGCATTTAACATGCATAATATCATCGCATAGCCAGCACAAAATATAATCATCTTGGATTTTTTGGGGATGGGGACACTTTTTTGAAGAACAGACAACCATTGTAAGTTTAAAAAATAAAAAAATTAAAATAACAACAAATAAATAAATAAATCAAAAAGTTTATAAAGAGAGGCAATTTAAAATGAGCAATATAATAAAATATAAGGGCTATACGCACCAAGAAATAACACAAGTGTTAGAGATTTAAAATGCACAAGAAAAAACTGAAGAGACAAAAATTAAGAGAGTAAGTAATAACTTACAGCAACAAAGACTGGCACAATCGCGAAAGTAATGGTCGCGATCGCGGGCAATGTAAAGACGCGAGAGCAAGCAGCACACAAACAACAACACTAATGTGTACGCGAGAGCGCGAATGCAATTAAAAGGAATCAAAAACACTAAATCAAAGTCTATGTGGACAAAACTTTGAGTTTTGTTATTAAATAAAGCAATAAGTAATAATAGCTTTGAGTGAGTGTTTAAGACAAGTTACAATTTTTAAATCGCGTAATTTATTAATTCGGCACTAGGTTCCACGAAATGGAATTTATTATATCCGGGATTAAATAAAAATTAGATAAAAGCGAGAGCGAAAAAAAAAAAACACGACCGACTTTGTTGAAGTGAAGAAAGTTTAAGAAGATCTTTCTCGTTCATTTGATTCTCTTGATGTTCTTCGGCATTGAAATAGTTCAAATTCCTGCGACTTTTGTGATCTTTATTTGACTTTACTGTAACACAGATTTTTCTTTATTTCGATCTTTGCTTTACCGATACGATGCACTATCTTCTCAATTTTTTGGATCTGCGTTTATATTACTTATGTGGGAAATTTCTAGTTAATTGCTAGATTGGGTAGATCGAAAACATTTTCTTATCTCTTTCTGTCGTTGCTCGTGCATATTGCCTTTTTGGCGGTTGACACTCTGATATCGTAATTTTGGTTTAGGAAGCTTCTGACTCTTATAGAATTTTCACGCGTAAAATTTCACGGTTGTTTCGTAGATATCAGGCAAACTATACAATAACAGAATTGCGTGTAGATTGTAGCCAATAATTACACCGACTACTTTTAGCAGTTCTTAAGCAGTTCTTTTCCTAAATAAGCACATGCCATTTTAAATGGATTTATTTTCCACTCACACTAGACATGACATCTAAATACTTAAAGCACGTTCTCTCTGATGTATCCCCACTCATTCTGCCTCATAGGCTGAATAGCTCTCTTAAGGAGATAGTGTTTTTTGTCTGTGAGTAGCACAGTTAGTCTTCTTAAGTTAAATATATATTCATAAACTAAATAAAATAAACAAGCTAAAGCTTATTTTTGTACGGCTACAGTATCAGAAGTGCTGTATAACTCACGAAATGCCTGATAATCTTAATCAAATTTTTACTGCAATTTTAACAAACATAATTGGCTATTAGCATTATGTTTGGAGTCCAAATGCACCAAGGCGGAATTCAGAGCGAGATTTCTACAAGTACCAGACATAGGCGAGGTGTTTCTATGCCTCCCATAACCGACATGGATGACATATCCAGTTGCGGTGAAAGTGTGGCAAAATCGAAAGTAGAAATAAAATCAGATCAGAATCTATTCTTCTGTATTCGAGAAATTGCAAAAGCATATCGAAATCGAAGAAATTTCTGGAAAACATCCATATAACGTTAACTGAATTCACATTCAGCAGAAATAGTTAGAACGAGACAATGATAGTGTCAATAGTTGAAGACGTTAATTCAATGCTACGCAAAGGAAATTCTTTTGGAATATATTGGATATGCTGATGTATGAAACTGGATTGTTCAACTGAATAATGTGTCCATATTATGTAATATGTATGTGTTCATGTGAACTTGACTATCAATATGGAACAGGAAGAGCTTTTGGATTTTATAATTCAGGCAGTTGAGATGCTATGAGCATATGCAGAAAATCACCTACCGGCCGTTAGAACCAGCCAACTAATTCAGCACTACCGCCGATACATGCCAAGATTGGACGCGTGCGGCGAGAATCGAGGCCGCCAGTTGCCACGTTGTCTTGGATAAAGCAAGGAAAGCAAAGCTGCGTTGTGTTGTCCCGTTGTGCTTGCTGTTGCGTATGTATATGTACATATGTGCTGTACTCGGTTGTTGAAATGTACGTGTGCGATTGTGCGTTCATTGAGATGGGCAGTAGATATGCTCTACTTCTCAATAAGAATATATATACTAGCTAAATATTATGGAATTACTATGGCAAGAACTGCATTAGAACAAATCGCTCTGAAAAATCACGTCGGGACTCGAACCGTGCCAAGCCTTTTTATCCATGCATGGTTTAATTGTAAAAGCCTGTTCGGAAAAGCACATGTTGAAAAATCCTAAAGGATGTGGCGAAAGTACAATCAAAAACTTTTTCTGGACAAATGTTTATGCTTTTGTTACGAAGCTACACATCTATGATAGCAACTTCCACATTTTAATTTCTTAAACCCAAAAATGTGAAAGAGGCTATAGGATAAATCATATTCCGTAATTAATACAGATGCTTTGTCCCAAGCTTTGCTGAAAAGTCACGACAATTAACAAGTTTATGTAAGAAGGAAATTACCTTTCAAGGGGATGCGATAAAGCATTTGAGTGTTTAAAGAAAACATACATATATCCTGATTTAACAAAGAGTTCTGCGTTACCACCTGTACAAGCAAATTGGCATGCGGTTTTAAGCCAGAAGTATGCGACATGTTGCGGCAATTGCCCGTTGCATACGCATCACGAATTTTCACAAAGAGAGAAAACAACAAATCTAAGATATAGCAGGAGCTGGCAGCAATTCTTTGGACCTAATCCATTTTTGAACTTACATTAACCGTTGTCTCATTTAGTATAAGAGAGAAAGAAAATAGTTGATGCTTTTTTATTAATAAATTTTAACAATACAAACAAAAATCTGATATCGGGCAAACGCCATATTCAAAATATGAACACGCTTACAAGCAAGCAAATATATACAGCTACGAAAGAGAAAATGGAAATTCCGTTAAATGTCGGTACCCGTGGAGGCATTTGAGTAAATCAAATGGGTTACCAATATAACAAAATATTGGAATCCTTCGAGTCGACTTGAATCACCATATTTAATATAAGAAATTCCTTGTTCACCTTGTTTTCTTCGTTTTTTTTTAACACGTAACCCTTTTATGCACAATTCGCTATTCAAATTTCTTAATGCTAACAGAAATTTTTCTATATGAGATCTATATAGTTTCAAGTATGCGCGCACTGGCCCGACTACTAGAAATATTTGAAAACGCCTAATCAATATTTGTATTACCATTATTGGTGGACGCATTTAAATCTAAGAGGGAACCAAAGTTTTGGCTACTCAACAACTCATAAAATAGTATTCTCAACCATTTCATTTTTCATAAATATAAGAATACCTCTTTTAGGTCGAGCACCGCTTGCCAAAGAAGGGCAATCTAGACGTACTGCAATGATGTAGCCAGGAATTTCATATGCTTCGATAGCACATGTAGAAGCCTCTACAAAAAAACAAACATCACTAATATGACAGTGGAGACTTTCCGTATTATGGAAGAAAATGTTAAAATTGGAGCTGTCAAATAGTGGATCAAAATGTGTTTGAAGAGCTTTATCGGTGCGTAATTTTTGCGACTGCAAGAGCTACAGAATCTTGTCCAGACCTGACAAATTGTCCAACAATATGAGGACCTGCGGCAATAGTTGCCCTACTACATGCTACATATAATGTGTGAACCACCACTCGTTTGTTTGTAGGACACTGACTCTTATGGATAGCTTTTGCAGCTATAACCGAAAACTATTTCCTATCAATTGTGACTTTCTCATTGGATCTGAATTGAAAACTTGAGTTTATCCATGTAACTGAGGGGATATTGGATGAATCTAATTCGATGTCCATTAAAGTACCCGTGGCTCCATTCACGAGACCATCTGCCGAGATGACTTCAGAAACCTTCTTCAAATCAGGGTATGGGATCATTGATGATTAGAAGTTTTGATTTCTCAAAGGCTGGAATATAATCTGGGTTATCTATGTTATTTTTTAATAATTTCTTTAATCCAAGAGTTAAGGATTTTGCAATCTTTGCGAAGTTAGGGATAAACTTGCGGTAGAATCCGCATATACCTAAAAATGATTTGATTTCTTTCGGTGTTTTGGGAATCGGGAATTTCAAAATTGCTTTGATTTTTTTTCTAGATTAGGCATAATGCCGTCTGTGGTTATGGTATGACCTAAGAATTCTGTTTCCGTTTTCAAGAATTCGCACTTATCTAAGTGTAATTTAAGGTTTACTTTACGAGGTTTAGTAAACACTTTTTGGATTGATGCTAAGTGTTCTTCCACTGAGGTGGAACAATAGGGCTGTTCCAATTTTTGGGTTATTCCCTGTTGTATCATTTCATTAATTTGTTTGTTGATTTCTTCAACAAAAATTTGGGGATGTTTTTAGGGGTGGTTATAGATAAGGTCTTCGTGTTTTGTACGAATGTTATGCTTTATGGTACTGGAAGAGGTTAAATTTTCAACTTTCCTTTACTGGATATCGCTTAAGTCGTGTAATCCTTTTTATTATAATTTTTCTTCTTTTCCTGAATTTAAATGATCCAGTCGGAATTCATTACTTTCTTCGACGTTATTATCTATTTCGTATGTGAACTCGTCGTAGTCAAAATCTACTGTGGGATAGGTACCTGTTTCTAATGTATGCTTTTCATTGTTGGTGAACTTAAAATAGAATTTGTGATTTGATAGTGTTACCTATTACCGTTATAGTTGCTTTGAGGTAATTTCTACCTAATAATATGTCGAGCGTTGTTAAAAAATTAAGACAATAAAATTTTTGTCTTGTTTGACATAGTTTGTTGGGTGCAAAGAAAACGCTTTTAGGAAGCTTAAATACCCCTTTTATCGTCTGGACGTTTTCGTTGATGAGGTTTATTAAAGAACCTGTATCAATTATATATTTAAGTTGTGTGCAGCTTATAGTTAATAAGATGTAGGGATTCCGTCCGTATGGTCTGTCTGATGACTTTGTTCTGAGGCTGACTCATGAACATTTAGTATTATATCAAACTTTTTAGTATTTGTCTCCTTCGTTCTGCTCCATCCAGGGATTTCCGAATGTTGCCTTTATAGGGGGTGCTGCAAAAGTTCTCCCACAAGGTGTGATTGGGTGTCTGAGATTTGTAATACAATATCTGGTGCAGGTCGTCAAAATAGTTACTCCCAGAGTACGCATGACCTCACCGCTGATTCTGTAAAATACAAATATATAATAAATATAATAAATATTCAGTAAAATACATGGAAAGTATGTAGTCAAAACGGCTAATATCTATTAATAATAATGTATCCGGGTTGCCGTTGAATTTTTCAACATTTCCAAGTAGGTTAACAGCGTGTGCCTAATTAGTTTCGGAGAGTGGTGGATGAACGATTTTGATGAATAATTTTTTTCTGAGATTTGATTTATTATTTGTGCGCTGATATTAAGCTTTCATTTAAATTTTTCTTGTATATTTTTTTTCTTAAAATTTAAATAAATAACACTTATTTGCTTCTTTTTTTTTTTTTGTTATTTATTCATTCCTTTTTTGGATTTGTTGTATTTCGCCAATTTTATATTTTATTTATTTCTTATTCTTTTTTTGTTATTTATTTATTTCTTATTTTTTAATTTGTTGTATTTCTTATTTTTAAGTTTTTGGTTTCAACTTATTTCTTGCATATACTTGCACGAAGACTTTCTTGCGGATAAAACACGTTCTATTAGTGTCTTTTGGTATATTTATTGTGGAGCCTCTATTTGTAGAGGCATTGCTCTTTTAAATTTTCCAGTTTTTATCGTTACAAAGGTCCTGGTATTTAACTCAGGTTTAAAACCCTATCAAAAAAAGTCTCAGTTGGAAACACAAGTTTTGCACTGCACTCTAACTTTATTAATCCAACTGATATCGCCAATTTCAAATTTTATTTAACGTTGATGAAAAAAAATGTATTTTTATTTATTTCTCAACGGAGTTGTTCTTAAATTATTTACAAAAATTCTTATTGTAACCGAGTGTCAGAAAGGTCTGAGCAGAACTAAAACTGAGCAGTGAACTAACCGACATCTTACAGTTCTAAGATAATTTAGGCCTGAGATTAGCAGCGCCACTTCCTCGGGGATGTTCCGGAAGCCGCAGAAAACTCAGAGATCTCCGAGGCGGTAGGATGATTCCAGCCCTCTCCTGTACAATGCGAAATCCATTGCCGTGGCCCACACTTCTGCTCCAAAGAGCATTGTGGATTTCAGCATGTTCAACAGTAGGTAGCGGTGACCCTGCTTTGGGCACCTAGTATTGAGCATGATACGGCTGTCTGTTGGAGGTGTTCCTTGAAGGTTAGGCGCGTGTTTATCCAGACTCCGAAACAGCTGTTGGCACGTGAGGACTCGATCGTGCAGGACTCCAGCCTGGTGTTTTCAACTTCGACAACTTTTCCAGCAAAATCCAAATTGCATTGACGACAGATCTCCTGCCAGTTCAACAGCCGCCGATCCTTGTGCTGATTACCATCTCACAGACATTCTTGATAGAGTCCAGCAAGCAGATTGGCCTGTTCGCTGATGAGTCGTCTGGTGGTTTGTTCGGTTTGGGGATCAAAACCAGTTATTGTACCTTCCATTGAAATGGGAATATACCTTCTTCCAGACATTCATTGAATATGACTGCGAAGTTGTCCGGCTGTAAATGCAATGCCAGCCTAAGCCATGTTGGGAACACCGTCTGGACCGGGTGCTTTTTTGATCTGCAATAGTGTAGCTGCGTGTTCAATAAGAGCTTCAAGAGCTTTCAAAGCTTGCCGATGCTGCCTTGATCGGTTAAAGCTTTTGCGCCTAGCTTATTGAGATTTTTTTGATCAGCTAATAATATAGAAGTGCCAGCGTTTGGAGGTCTCGCCGCCCTGCCAAACAACTGTTAGGCACGTGGCAAGATTATTGCCTGTGTGAGCAAAAGAAAGTGAAGAAAAATTAAAATACTCTTACTGTGTTGCCGCCTGTACGAGCTATTTTCCCACTCGGTGGCTTCAAATGGGGATGCGACGCATGCCGAGAAGTGAAATGAGGGTATTTATGAGGCAGACAAGTTTAAGAAACTGTCATCCGGTTTTCGTAAACTTTATGATGAGTTTAACGCTGTGGAGATGGAATTCAACAGTTATAAGCTGTTGAATGTGTCCCCAAAGCGTAAGAAAATCAGTATGCTGAATCTCCCCTTGCATTTGCCGCTACCTGATCCTGTCTCGGGCGCGGTACCACAATCCCCGTCATTGGCCACAACCAATCCACAATAGCTCATAACGTTCACTACCCCGTTTTCTAGGGCTGTTTCCGTTTCTTTGCAGACGAATGAAGCCGTAGTTTCCGATCAGCTCGGGCAAATACGAAATGTGTTCCAAAAAACTAAGCCCGTCACTTTACCTGACCTATCACGGGACTTAAATCTAAGCTTGCTGGACTCTATCTAGACTGTCTAGAATAAGAATCTGAAATTTTAGTGTTTATTGAGACATGGTTAAAACCTGATATTAGCGATGTATCTGATCTTTCCGCAAAATTTTCAATTTTTAGATGTGATCGGACTTCTCGTGTAGGCGGACGAGATCTGATTGCTGTTGACTCGGCCTTAAATTCTGATCAAATTCATTCACCGAATATTCTGGAGATTGAGTTTGTTAGTGTTAAGGTCAGATTCAAGTCTTTCTCTGTCTACACCACTTGTTCTTACATCCCGCCACAATCCGACATGGCGGTGTATGCAAAACATTTAGATTCCATTCGACACATTTCTTCATTTGCTTTATGATAGTGATATCTTAATCATCTTTGGTGACTTTAATTAAATAGCATGGTCTCAATCTAATGAATCTGCTTTGTTGCTTCCTTTTATATCTCACTGCTTTGTTGATGGCCTTTTTGAGTCATAATTGGCTTAAATAAACCTTGTGCGAAATAACATAGGCAGATCCTTAGATCTGATATTTGTGTTGGATTCCATCAAGCGCATTCTGAGAACTGATTGGTCATCCTTATATAGTTGCTCAGACATGGATCTTGCTATCTTGTTATTTTATGATAATCTTGGTTCGCTTTTTAAGGTTTGTGTCCCACTGAGGACTCCAGTGTCGTCTCACCGGCCTCCCTGGTTTTTTCGTGAGCTAAGTGTGCGTACCTACATACAATCTTACTTATGTTTATATTTATAATTATTTATTTCTTGCAACATTGTGTTACAAGGAGTGCTAAATTGTTTATGTGAATGTGAATACACTACAATACTTATACATTACCAATACCAACCCATCCACAGCTTACGCTTACTGTCCGTTCAAACTTGTGTAGGGTAAATTACCATATTGTCAGTCTATATCTAATAACATATGGTTGGCGTTAGATTGTATTGTTAATTATTATAAGATAATAGTATGTAAGCTATCACCCTACAATTGAAAAGCAAAAATGATCCTGTTTTCTGCATCGGAGATTTGAATGTTTTACTGTACATTATTTAAAATAAGAAAACGAAGAAGTGTTTAATAAATTGACATATTGTACACAAAAAGAAAAGTACAGCTATACCACTGTATTTCACCATGACTGTATGTTATGCTTAGAGTGTCTTGATTGGAAGGTATACATTACGAGGACTTTTTAAAAAGCTCGCTTAAATCGCGGACTTAACTTTAGTGATGGATAAAAAAAAAATAAAGGAGTGCCATGGACTGCATAAAAGGAGAGAAAAAAGAGGCGTGCTACGCTCAACACAACTCAACATTACATCATCCTACTTCTCTTAGGTCAGCTGCCACTACTAATTAGAAAGGGGGATCACAAAAA
Source organism: Drosophila austrosaltans (assembly GCA_035045865.1). Classification (NCBI taxonomy): domain Eukaryota; kingdom Metazoa; phylum Arthropoda; class Insecta; order Diptera; family Drosophilidae; genus Drosophila; species Drosophila austrosaltans. Next base: position 6,450,134 of record JAWNOQ010000073.1, on the reverse strand, counting down.
GTAAGCAAGCCACTGTTCCTAAACAAAAATAGCAAACCTTTTACGCAACCGAAAGTCCTGTGGCATTAACCACAGAAGACTTCTACAATATTGCCAAAAGACCAAAGAGCACCCAAGCTTTGCTTGTAATCACCAGAAAACTTTAAGTTCATGATCTTATTCCATACAGAATTAAGTCAAGCATAGCTGTGCTGTGTGGCGTATTCGATAGAGAAAGCCGACCAAAGCAAGGCACAATCTTTCGGAAACGAACTAGCTAAATGTCAGAAATTCTCCTGATTGGGTTAAGATGTATGCTATATATATCAGTGAAGCTACAAGGCGAAGAAAGCTCAACAGTGAAGACCTTCGACAACAAAAAGAAAAGGCCGCGAAACCAGAAGAATTGCGGCAATAGCAGAGTAGTTAAGGAGAAGCCTTAGCACGGGCTGGAAAGTACAGAAGTATTCCCGGTATAAAGGGGTGAAACTAGCAGCAATCCCAGCAGACATTGGGAGATTAGCAGGTATTAAAAGAGCAAGATTAGGTGAACTTCTGGCAGTAAACATAGATTCGCACAAGTCGTTCAGATCACTCATAGAATCGTTCAGGATAATGTTCTACCGTTCGGCGACACAAATCCAAATTTCAAGCGCTATTATTCACCGACATCAACCATACCAAAGAACAAAAATAAACGAGAGAACAATATTCTAAAATTAAACAAGTCTGTGTTTTCCATTTTAGCAGAGCACAAAAAATTTGATGTATCGAGCCCCATCACCTGAGATTCCGCTCTGCCGCAAGTAAGGACCAAAAAGGATCGTCACAATTCCTCAAATCTAGGAAGACAGTCCAATTAAAACTTTTAATTTGACAACACTCATTTACTAATCGAAATGTTTCGCCTCTGTTACCTGTGATTTCTAATTTATTGCTGACGATTAGTTTTCCAAATTATTTTTGTTCCGTTATCTACGATTTAAATCGGAGCGGAAAGTTTTTAGTCAGTTGAGAAATCACAATATTAGGAGCACTATGAGTAGTTGGAATCACATTATAGGTCAAAAAGCGTTCTAATTTTAACTTATTTTTTTTTTATTATTTTGCTGGTGTTGAACAAAAAAATAAAATGTATTTTGAGCTAAAAATAGCAGGTTAAATTTTTTTATTTGAGATCAACATATTATATTTACCTAAGTGAAAGTGGATTTTAAATGATTGTGGGACAGGGTACCTATTGCCATGAATAAATACACATGGTCCCATTTATTTTAAAAGTTAAATAGTGAGGTTTATTGAAATATTGGTTGCATGTTTAATATTGTATCATTTTATTTCTCAATTTAACCGTCACCTCGCCCGGACGTATTTTTATCGCGCTCCGCAAGTTCTTCGGTGTCAGCATTTAATCAGGGTTAAGGTAAAGTGACAGGGCTCTCAGTCGCCACCGAAACGCGCAATCACAATTTATATTGCTCTTTGTAACTTCAAATAACAATACTTAGCCAACTAGGGCCCTTCTTTGCTGGACTCTCGTCAGCAGCAGCTACAAGAACAAATTCTTCTTTCTCTCAGACGCCACAGAGACGACCAATCACATTTTTTATTGTTATTTGTAACTACAAATAACAAAATTTAGTAAATAACTAATATCTATAAAATTCTCGTGTCACAGTTTTTGAAGTCATACTCCTCCGAAACGGCTTGACCGATTTTGATGAAATTTTTTACGCTTATCCGGTATCTATGAGAATCGGCCAACATCTATTTTTCATCCCCTTTCTTTCTCATTCCCTACCACATTCTTACAAGAAAACGCAAAGGGGCTGATTTGAGCCGCAGTACAAGTAACGCTCGGTACTTGCTAAATAGCAGATCCGAACGAGCAGAAGTTCAAATCCAGCAACAAAATACTGATGCACGTGTCAGAATGGCGCAATTGCATCAAGAAGAGCCAGAAGATACAATACAGAAGATACCAATAGACGAAGAACAAATTACCAACAACGGCAACAGGTACATCCAGCATTTATTTCTGATTCATTCCTGCGTCTAGCATTCCAGTGTGAGCCCGATATTGAATATTCAAAAGTGGTAATTTGATGCTATGGACAAGGAATGTCCGCATTGTCATGCTCTGAAATTCAAAAATGAGCCAGCGGGGATGTGTTGCTCGTGAGGAAAAGTGCAACTACCTGAAATTGAAACACCACCTGAACCATTGAACGGCTTACTTATCGGCACGGATCCGGATCCCAGACGTGTTCCTGAAGTCAATTCGAAGATTCAATTCATGCTTTCAAATGACATCGTTCGGAGCAACAGAAATAGTTCGAAATACTAATACAAATGGTCAACAATTCAATTCTACATTCAAAATCAGAGGCCAAGTTTATCATAAAATGGGATCACTGCTGCCAATGCCAAACGAACCACATAAATTCTTACAAATTTACTTTATGGGCGGCGAGGATTCTGGAAGCACACTTGCCAATCGCGTGAATGCACGTTGTGATTATAATAACCTTGACTCACTTTATGCCAGGCGCATCGTCAGCGAGCTAGATGCTCTTTTGAACGAGCACAACGAGTTGTTGAAAATATTCAAATCACATATGCACCAATTACAAAGCGATAATTACGCTATCGTCATTAATCCTGATAAAACACCAGCTGGAGAGCATATTCGCAGATTCAATGCACCCGTTGTTGATGATGTTACTGGAATAATGGTTGGCGATTTTACAGCTGCACGAGAAATTGTGATTTGTAGAAGAAATAGTAATCTTCAGTTCATTTCTGACACACATCGTTCATATGACGCTCTCCAATATCCGCTAATGTTCTGGAAGGGACAAGACGGATATTGCATAAACATAAAACAACGAGACCCCGTATCAGGTACTTCATTGATTATTAATTTGATCATTAATCATTTAACAAAACAATTAAATTATTACAGGAGCTGAAACAAACAAGAACGTTAGCTCAAAGGATTATTATGCGTACCGATTAATGATTAGACGTGGTCTGGACAACGTCATTTCACGATGTCGTGAGCTTTGTCAACAATTCATGATCGACATGTACGCGAAGATTGAAAGCGAACGACTACGATACTTGAGATATAATCAACAAAAGCTGCGCGCGGAAGAGTACATTCATTTGCGAGACACTATCAACAACAACGCCGACGTCGCCGAAATTGGTAACCATGTCATTTTACCATCATCGTACATAGGCAGTCCACGTCATATGCAAGAATATATACAGGATGCTCTGACTTTCGTGCGCGAATATGGACGACCATGTTTATTTATCACGTTCACATATAATTGTTTAATAATGATATATAACTAGAAATTACTAGAAAATTATTTATATGGCAAAACAACGTTTGCAGGGTCAACTAGGTAATTAAATAACTAGAAAATTATTTATATGGCAAAACAAAGTTTGCCAGATTTTCTAGTTTATTTATATATTTAGTAAATATTTGTAACTACAAATAACAAAATTTAGTAAATAAGTAAATTTACTAGCAATGCCAAAGTGTAAAGAGACCAGCTTGGGCCCTTTAAAACTGGACTCTCGCATGCAGCAGCTACAAGAACAAATTCTTCAGCAACAAAACGAGCGTCGGCTCTCTATGCAAAGCAACAATGCATATTTCTCAGTAGTATCTCCAACTACAACAACAACAAGCCCTGAATCCAGAAGTGCAAGTAGGAGGAAATTACTATCACCAACCAGCAACAATTTGTCTTGGAGCGCCCAATGCGCTCACCTCTCAAATTCGCTTACACCTCAAGTATTAATTGGGTCATTGGGTTCGCCGACCGCTGCAACTTCTGCAATAACTTCGATCACCGCCCGAAAGACTACCTCAACAAAATCTGCCCAACCAGTGACGTTGATTCCGAAATCATCTGTTCAGACTGATAAAGGCAGATATAGTAACAGAAACAAGCGAAAGCTTAACCCTCTGACAAAAAAAGGCAACACTCCCAAAATGAACAAAAAATAGCATTGTTCAACAAAAAGCTTTTGAAGGCAATAGATTCCAATTACTGGCAAATCAGCTAGAATCTCAAGAAGTTTCTCAAATGAAACCCTCTGGAGCCAAGCTACCACCACTTTACTACACTTCCTAAGTGTCAAAGTTGGTGGCCCTAAATGGTCAAAACAATTTGTATGTAACTCCACTCAACAGGGGGAACATAAGAGAGACCAACGTCCAAACAAAAAATCGTACTATTGGAAAGTACTTCAGAATGGAGAATGTAAACTTTTACACATTCCAATTAAAGAGCGCCAAAGGTCTTCATGTCGTGATTAAATGCATTAAACCAACGGTTCCGACTCAGGAAACTTAAGAAGCATTGGAAGAGAAGGGCTTTGAGGTGAAGTCTGCTTCAAATATTGTGAACAGAAACATAGTGCCACAACCTATGTTTAAAGTGAAACTACAGCCCGATGCACGAACATCAAAAAAAAAAAAAAAAAACTCAGAGCCTCCTATCTACAAACTTCAACCAAAATATGACAAGCTCCATGACTTTCATGCAAAATTGCATGCAGGAACTTGCTCATTCAAAAACCTGTGGACAATAATAAATAATGTCAGCACTACATATAGGCCTCTGGAATGCAAACGTCTTTTCCAACCACAAACAGGAACTGTCACAGTTTCAAAACTCAAAAGATATTGATATCATGCTACTATCAGAAACACACCTTACCAAAAAAGACAAAGAAAAGAATCTAAACACCCCAATGGAAACCGAGCCACCAAGCGGAGGAAATTTCAGCAATTTTTAAAAACTATCTTAACCCGAGAAAGTCGCCCGGCCATGACAAAATAACCCCAAAAATGATCCCAGAAGACACATCTGCAAACTCTTCAACGCGATAGTAAAAACTGGTCACTTTCCCATAAGCTGGAAAAAATCAGTAATCATAATGATCCCAAAACCCGGAAAGGACAAAACACAGCCATCATCGTACAGACCCATCAATTTATCGCCAAGTCTTTCAAAACTATTTGAAAAAGTCCTACAACTCCGTATAAATACAATCCTGGTAAACCAAAATATAATCCCACATCATCAGTTTGGCTTCCGTGAAAAGCATGGCACAATTGAACAAGTCAACCGTATCACCTCAGAGATCCGCACAGCATTCGAGCAAAAAGAATATTGCACACCAATTTTTCTCGACGTCGTCCAAGCCTTTGACCGAGTCTGGCTTGACGGCCTAATATATAAAATAAAAGCGACGCTTCCACAATATACACACAAGCCAATGGAATCTTATCTATTTAACATAAATTTCGCTGTACGATGTAATAGCTTCACCTCTGATGATTTCGAATCAAAAGCAGGTGTACCTCAAGGTAGCGTGTTGGGTCCAACACTTTATATTCTGTACACAGCGGACATACCAACAAGCCCTGCACTCATCACATCTACTTTCGCCAATGACACGTCTATCCTTAGCCGCTCCAAATGTCCGATCAAAGCTGCTGAGCAACTGGCAACCCACCTAAAGGAGGTACAAAAGTGGCTAGCAGATTGGCGCATCCGTGTAAGTGAACAGAAATGCAAGCACGTTGCGTTTAGCCTCAATAGAAGAAACTGCCCATCATTGATGCTCAACAGCGTGCCAGTGCCTCAATCCGACGATGTTGTGTATCTTGGAATTCAACTGGATAGAAGATTAACTTGGCGTAGGCACATCGAAGCCAGGAAAACGCAGTTGAAGCTTAAAACAACCGGACTACATTGGCTTATCAGCGCACGATCTCCCCTATGTCTGGAATTCAAAGTTCTTCTCTACAACTCGGTATTAAAACCCATCTGGACATATGGCTCTGCGCTATGGGAAAACGCAAGCAAGAGCAACATTGAAACCATACAAAGGGCGCAATCTAAAGTTCTCAGAACCATCACGGGAGCACCTTGGTATATCCGAAATGAAAATGTACAGAAAGACCTACATATTCCTAGCGTAATAACCGAAATAAAGGTACAACAGCTTAAGTACACCGCTAAACTGCAGGCACACCCGAATACCCTGGACAAATCATTAACCCGAGTACGTGAAAGTACTCGTCTTCAACGAAACGACCTCCCAATCCTCTAGTAATTAATCAGGGCCATAGATCAATGTAGCATCTTTCAAAAATTAGGTTATGTGTTAGATTAAGATAAATAAAATAAAATAAAATAAAATAAAACGTTAAAAAAAAAAAATTTGAGAATATTAAAGAGAAATCGGAAATATTATATGTAAAAAACTATACATCAAATCATCTGATCACAGTGAACATCTTAGTTGCCGTCATAACGATCACAGTAGCAATACTATGGGCACTGAGAACTAAAAGGATAACCCTGGTAACAACAGCAACTCCATCAACAAACGTTCTGACCATACCTTGGCTTTGGCTTTCACTTTATTCCTTTATTACCATTTCAGCTCCCCTCGAGATGCCCCCGATTAAGCCACCACCATCAACTGCAGCATAAGCAATCTTGAGCAATGTCCAGAAGCCGCAACATCAGCAATAAGGAGGATGTATATATACTAATATAATTCCAAGAATGTAAATAAAATGCTAATGTCGGCATTCTGCCGAATATGAATAAAAATCAAGCAGTCTTCTTTTGAAGCAAAGTAAAACAAGTCTCTATTCTTTACCTTGACCAAATAATTAAACAAATATAAGTATCTACACCCGGATCCTTCAACTTGGTAGCTGGCGCAGTCGAAATTCTAAGGACCCACTAACCATGAGGATAATTCTAGTTATTACATTGTAAGTTAATTTTAATAATATAAGTGATGTGAAAAAATAATATTAATATAAAAAATATCAAAGATGCTAAATTTGGCTTTGCCGAAGTTTGTATACCCTTGCAGCTTGACTGTTTTATTATTTAATGTAAAACAAAAATTTTTAAATAATTGTTATAACAAAATCAAAAAAAAAAAAACCTTAAAACATGTTCATACGTCTTCACCGAGAATCGAACCAACACCATCGAGACATAGCGCAACCGATCTCTAAGTACTACGCCACCGACCTCACTTGGCTTACGTAAGCTAGTTCGACATATAAAGCAAACACAGTTTATCCCGCTCTTTCAGTTTATTGTAAATGCATCTGAAAACGCACTATTCGTCAACAGCCCATTTGGCTACCCCGTCTCATATATATACTCTGCAAAATAAACGTTGAAATCCAATAGGTTATGTACCCATCACTCTTCCACTGCGCAAGTGTAAATGGATATTAAAAATGTGTAAAATGTGAAAAGAAAAATACAAAAAGAAAGAAAACATTGTAAAAAATTATACAATAGGAAATAAAATTACAAAAGAACAATGAGTGTCACAAGTGTACGTATAGAGCCTTTAGGCAAAGAAAACTTTCAAATGGAAGCGCTCCTCATCAAAAATGATACCTGGAAATATGTGAACAACACACATGCAAAAACGGAAGAAAACGCCGAACAGTGGGTCAAGGAAGACGCCAAAGCTAAATCGGATTTAATCCTGGCTATGTCGACTACGGAATTAAAGCAAATAAAAAATTGTGAAACTTCAAATGAAGTATGGATAAAGTTACATAGCATATATCAGTCCACTGGGCCAGCACGTAAGGCCAATCTATTAAAATCATTAATTCTATTGAAATTAAATCCGGGCGGAGACATGAGAAGTCACGTTGATAAATTTTTTGACATAGTGAACAAAATAAATGAAACGGAGTTATTAGATATTAACGATTTAATTTCTATTCTCCTATTATACAGCATTTCGGAAGAGTATGAAACGTTTCGCATAGCAATCGAATCACAAGATACATTAATAGCACCCGAAACTCTAAAGATAAAATTATTAGATGAATATGAAGCGCGAAACAGAAACAAAAATGAATCGATAAATGGGGCATTAATAATAGAGAAAAGAAATACATACAGTACACCAAAACCGCCAAATGTAAGCCCAAAGTTTAAATTCAAATGCTACAACTGCGGAAAGATGGGACACAAGGCATCGGAGTGTCGATCAAAAGTCCAGAAAAAATATAAAGACAACAGTGAGTCAAATTCAAGTATGTATATTCATAAGGCCAATTCAGCAACAGCAAATATTAAGGGCTGGTGCCTGGACTTAAGAGCAACGTCACACATGTGCTCAGAAAAAAAAAAGATTTGGTATGGAATACGCAGACACGACCCAGCAGCTAAAGTTAGCAAACGGTGAATCAACAGACGTAAAAGGAATCGGCTCAATTTCATTTAAACCAAATAATACATTTTCAGCAAGCCTCAAGAACACACTTTACGTTCCAGACATCAGAGAAAATCTTCTATCAATCTCAAAGATATGCGATGGCTTTAATGTATTGTTCAAGAAATATTCAGCTGAAATCATAAATGTGTCCAATGGAAAAATTGTATTCACAGCGCAAACAAAAAATTATCTGTACCATGTAGAAGAAAAAAGTGAAAAAAGCTACTCAGCAGTGAGCCACAAAAGCAGCCTAAAAGAATGGCACGAACGTTTCGGACACTTAAACGAAAAGGATTTAAAAGATGTCATACAAAAAGGAAAAATTCAAGGAGTACACGTAAATACAAAGGAAAATCTGCCAATATGTGAAGTATGCATTAAGGGGAAGCAATCACGAAAACCATTTCCGGCAACTGGTTCAAAAACAAAGGAATTGTTGGCTTTAATACATAGCGATGTATGTGGACCAATGCGTGTAACTAGTCATGGAGGCAGCCGATACTTCGTGACGTTCATAGACGATTATTCAAAATGGTGCGAGCTGTACACCATAAAATCCGAATCAGAAGTTTTCCAGAAGTTCAAGGAATTTAAAAGCTACGTCGAATGTAAAACTGCAAAGAAAATCAAAACATTGAGATCTGATAACGGTACTGAGTATACCAATAATGAGTTCAATAAATATCTCAAGGAAGCCGGAATTAAGCACGAATTTTCAGTAGAATACACGCCGCAACAAAATGGAATAGCTGAACGCAAAAATCGAACACTCGTGGAAATAGCCCGTTGCATGATGATACAAGCAACACTCCCACCGAGTTACTGGGCTGAAGCAGTCAACACTGCCAATTACATAAGAAATAGATGCCCATCTAGAAGCCTGTGTGGCGAAATACCATTTAAGTTATGGAACCAACGCATTCCAATTGTCAAGCATTTGCGCACGTTTGGACAAATTGTCTATTCGCTTGACAAATGAACAAAGAGTAAGTTCAGTCCAAAATCTAAACGTTGTATATTTATAGGTTACTGTAATGATGCCAAGGCCTACAGAATATATGATCCAGTAACAAAAAGTGTATCGAAGAGTCGAGACGTGGTATTTACAAATCTTTTTGGAAACGACTATAAATATGAAGAGTTCTCAGACCAAAGGAGCGAAGTTGAAGCAGAATATTCAACACAAGATCAACAAGAAGAATCTTCACAGCATGAAGAAAATTTTCAAAACCCAATTGAAAATAACGACATTAATTACGAGGAACCGGCACAGGAAAGGCGTTGCCCAGGAAGGCCGAAAAAGCTGCACACAGGTAAACCAGGAAGACCCAGACTAATCTACAATAAAACCCCAGCAGAAGCAACCAACCAGCATGTACCAGATCTGGAGTCTGAAGATGAATTTTTTGAAGCCACATCGTTAATCAGCACTGGAATTGAAACTACAGTTAACACAGCTCTCAAAGGTCCAGATTCAAAAGAGTGGAAAGAAGCACTTATAAGTGAGTACAAAGCATTACAGAAAAATAAAACATGGGAAATTGTACACCGTCAGAAAAATCAGAAGGTCATTGAAACCAAGTGGATACTCCGCACAAAGTATAAACCATACGGTGACGTTGATTGTCGGAAAGCTCGGCTAGTAGCTAAAGGATTTACCCAAAGAGAGGGAATTGACTTCAACGAAACTTACTCCCCTGTAGCTCGATTAGGATCAATACGAGCATTAATAGCAGCAGCTGTTGAACTAGGCCTAGACACCTACCAATTTGACTTCAACAGTGCATATTTAAACGGAGACATAGAAGAAGAACTTTACATAAGTGTCCCACCAGAGTTTAACGAGATACTTACCACGAACGAGAAGCAAAAGTATGGCCCTGACCGGGTATGTAAATTAAAAAAGGCTTTGTATGGTTTGAAACAGAGTGGACAACAATGGTACAAAAAGCTCGATAATAAACTAAAGGAAATGAATCTAAAACCACTCTCAGCCGACCCTTGTGTGTATATGAAGAAAGATGATAGCGGAATTATTATCGTTTTACTATATGTCGATGATCTCATAGTCGCAACTAATAATGAATTCTTATTAGCAGATCTCAAAACTCAACTATCTCACAATTTCGAAATTAAGGATCTAGGCAAACTAGCATACTGTTTGGGAATCGAATTTCACCAAAACAAGGAGAGGAAGAAACTACGGGAAACAGCATTGGGTTGCAGCCAAGAGGGTACTTCGATATCTTAAAGGTACCCAAGATAAAGGATTATTGTACAAACGAGATGGAAAACAACTGGAGGGCTTCGCTGATGCCGATTGGGCAGCTAATATAGATGATCGTAGATCTTTTACAGGTTTTCTATTCAAATTGGCTAATGGAGCAATATGTTGGGAGTCCCGAAAGCAACGAACCGTTGCACTTTCTAGTACAGAGGCAGAATACATGGCCATCTCAGATTCGTCGAAGGAAGCTGTTCATCTGAGGTCATTTTTGCAGGAGATTATGGGTCCGTTACCAACTACCATAATATACAATGACAATCAAGGAGCTGGCCAACTCACAAGGAATCCGCTTTTTCATAAAGGAACAAGGCATGTTGACATTCGCCACCATTTTGTGCGAGAACTGGTCGAGAAAGGTGACATCCGCATTGAATACATCCCAACGAGTGAAATGCCAGCAGACGTCTTGACCAAGGGACTGGGAACAGTGAACCATGAATCTTGTGTAGCTTCATTGGGTTTGCAAAAAATAAATTAGTGCATCGCCATCTGAGGGGAAGTATTGTAAATGCATCTGGCAACGAACTATTCGTCAACAGCCCATCTGGCTACCCCGTCGGGAATTACTCACAACTAGATAAGGGCAGAGTCGCTAGCAGAATTGTCATCAGACCATTCGCCAGTAATTTTCACTGTATTAATATATCCTCAAGTAACAGAGCACCCACTCGGACAAAGAAATTATAAAATAAACTGGCTCAGATTTAAGAAATATATAAGCACCCATATTGAATTGAATCCCAAACTGTCTCGATCACCGGCAGCAAAATATCGCCTTAAGGCAGCTTCACGAACCCTAGCAAAAGCGCTTAGGCATGAAGAAGAAAGGGCACAGCGGCAATATATCGAGAAGCTTAGCCCTACCAGCACCAAATATCCGCTGTGGAAAGCTCACCAAACCATAACTGCCCCAACCGAGATAGTTTCACCTAAACGATGCCCAACTGTCAAGTGGGCCCGTTCAGACGAAGAAAAAGCACTCACCTTTGCAGCTCATCTAAAAACTGTCTTTCTGCCAAACCCGTCAACAAACACATTTCAGCCTCCCCCTCTAAGCACTCCAATGGAAACCGAGCCACCAAGCGGAGGAAATTTTAGCAATTATTAAAAACTATCTTAACCCAAGAAAGTCGCCCGGCCATGACAAAATAACCCAAAAAATGAACCCAGAACTCCCGATCTGTGCCGTGAGACACATCTGCAAACTCTTCAACGCGATAGTAAAAACTGGTCACTTTCCCATAAGCTGGAAAAAATCAGTAATCATAATGATCCCAAAACCCGGAAAGGACAAAACACAGCTATCATCGTACAGACCCATCAATTTATCGCCAAGTTTTTCAAAACTATTTGAAAAAGTCCTACAACTCCGTATAAATACAATCCTGGTAAACCAAAATATAATCCCACATCATCAGTTTGGCTTCCGTGAAAAGCATGGCACAATTGAACAAGTCAACCGTATCACCTCAGAGATCTGCACAGCATTCGATCAAAAAGAATATTGCACACCAATTTTTCTCGACGTCGTCCAAGCCTTTGACCGAGTCTGGCTTGACGGCCTAATATATAAAATAAAAGCGACGCTTCCACAATATACACACAAGCTAATGGAATCTTATCTATTTAACATAAATTTCGCTGTACGATGTAATAGCTTCACCTCTGATGACTTCGAATCAAAAGCAGGTGTACCTCAAGGTAGCGTGTTGGGTCCAAAACTTTATATTCTGTACACAGCGGACATACGAACAAGCCCTGCACTCATCACATCTACTTTCGCCAATGACACGTCTATCCTTAGCCGCTCCAAATGTCCGATCAAAGCTGCTGAGCAACTGGCAACCCACCTAAAGGAGGTACAAAAGTGGCTAGCAGATTGGCGCATCCGTGTAAGTGAACAGAAATGCAAGCACGTTGCATTTAGCCTCAATAGAAGAAACTGCCCATCATTGATGCTCAACAGCGTGCCAGTGCCTCAATCCGACGATGTTGTGTATCTTGGAGTTCACCTGGATAGAAGAAAAGCAGCTAAAGCTTAAAACAACCGGACTACATTGGCTTATCAACGCACGATCTCCCCTATGTCTGGAATTCAAAGTTCATCTCTACAACTCGGTATTAAAACCCTAAAAACCATACAAAGGGCGCAATCTAAAGTTCTCAGAACCATCACGCGAGCACCTTGGTATATCCGAAATGAAAATGTACAGAAAGACCTACATATTCCTAGCGTAATAACCGAAATAAAGGTACAACAGCTTAAGTACACCGCTAAACTGCAGGCACACCCGAATACCCTGGACAAATCATTAACCCGAGTACGTGAAAGTACTCGTCTTCAACGAAACGACCTCCCAATCCTCTAGTAATTAATCAGGGCCATAGATCAATGTAGCATCTTTCAAAAATTAGATTATGTGTTAGATTAAGATAAATAAAATAAAATAAAATAAAATAAAACGTTAAAAAAAAAAAATTTGAGAATATTAAAGAGAAATCGGAAATATTATATGTAAAAAACTATACATCAAATCATCTGATCACAGTGAACATCTTAGTTGCCGTCATAACGATCACAGTAGCAATACTATGGGCACTGAGAACTAAAAGGATAACCCTGGTAACAACAGCAACTCCATCAACAAACGTTCTGACCATACCTTGGCTTTGGCCTTCACTTTATTCCAGGGGGGCGGAGGAGTTACCATTTCAGCTCCCCTCGAGATGCCCCCGATTAAACCACCACCATCAACTGCAGCATAAGAAATCTTGAGTAATGTCCAGAAGCCGCAACATCAGCAATAAGGAGGATGTATATATACTAATATAATTCCAAGAATGTAAATAAAATGCTAATGTCGACATTCTGCCGAATATGAATAAAAATCAAGCAGTCTTCTTTTGAAGCAAAGTAAAACAAGTCTCTATTCTTTACCTTGACCAAATAATTAAACAAATATAAGTATCTACACCCGGATCCTTCAACTTGGTAGCTGGCGCAGTCGAAATTCTAAGGACCCACTAACCATGAGGATAATCCTAGTTATTACATTGTAAGTTAATTTTAATAATAAAAGTGATGTAAAAAAAAAAGAGAAGCAATAATATTAATATAAAAAATATCAAAGATGCTAAATTTGGCTTTGCCGAAGTTTGTATACCCTTGCAGATTGACTGTTTTATTATTTAATGTAAAACAAAAATTTTTAAATAATTGTTATAACAAAATCAAAAAAAAAAAAACCTTAAAACATGTTCATACGTCTTCACCGAGAATCGAACCAACACCATCGAGACATAGCGCAACCGATCTCTAAGTACTACGCCACCGACCTCACTTGGCTTACGTAAGCTAGTTCGACATATAAAGCAAACACAGTTTATCCCGCTCTTTCAGTTTATTGTAAATCCATCTGGCAACGCACTATTCGTCAACAGCCCATTTGGCTACCCCGTCTCATATATATACTCTGCAAAATAAACGTTGAAATCCAATAGGTTATGTACCCATCACTCTTCCACTGCGCAAGTGTAAATGGATATTAAAAATGTGTAAAATGTGAAAAGAAAAATACAAAAAGAAAGAAAACATTGTAAAAAATTATACAATAGGAAATAAAATTACAAAAGAACAATAAGTGTCACAAGTGTACGTATAGAGCCTTTAGGCAAAGAAAACTTTCAAATGGAAGCGCTCCTCATCAAAAATGATACCTGGAAATATGTGAACAACACACATGCAAAAACGGAAGAAAACGCCGAACAGTGGGTCAAGGAAGACGCCAAAGCTAAATCGGATTTAATCCTGGCTATGTCGACTACGGAATTAAAGCAAATAAAAAATTGTGAAACTTCAAATGAAGTATGGATAAAGTTACATTGCATATATCAGTCCACTGGGCCAGCACGTAAGGCCAATCTATTAAAATCATTAATTCTATTGAAATTAAATCCGGGCGGAGACATGAGAAGTCACGTTGATAAATTTTTTGACATAGTGAACAAAATAAATGAAACGGAGTTATTAGATATTAACGATTTAATTTCTATTCTCCTATTATACAGCATTTCGGAAGAGTATGAAACGTTTCGCATAGCAATCGAATCACAAGATACATTAATAGCACCCGAAACTCTAAAGATAAAATTATTAGATGAATATGAAGCGCGAAACAGAAACAAAAATGAATCGATAAATGGGGCATTAATAATAGAGAAAAGAAATACATACAGTACACCAAAACCGCCAAATGTAAGCCCAAAGTTTAAATTCAAATGCTACAACTGCGGAAAGATGGGACACAAGGCATCGGAGTGTCGATCAAAAGTCCAGAAAAAATATAAAGACAACAGTGAGTCAAATTCAAGTATGTATATTCATAAGGCCAATTCAGCAACAGCAAATATTAAGGGCTGGTGCCTGGACTTAAGAGCAACGTCACACATGTGCTCAGAAAAAAAAAGATTTGGTATGGAATACGCAGACACGACCCAGCAGCTAAAGTTAGCAAACGGTGAATCAACAGACGTAAAAGGAATCGGCTCAATTTCATTTAAACCAAATAATACATTTTCAGCAAGCCTCAAGAACACACTTTACGTTCCAGACATCAGAGAAAATCTTCTATCAATCTCAAAGATATGCGATGGCTTTAATGTATTGTTCAAGAAATATTCAGCTGAAATCATAAATGTGTCCAATGGAAAAATTGTATTCACAGCGCAAACAAAAAATTATCTGTACCATGTAGAAGAAAAAAGTGAAAAAAGCTACTCAGCAGTGAGCCACAAAAGCAGCCTAAAAGAATGGCACGAACGTTTCGGACACTTAAACGAAAAGGATTTAAAAGATGTCATACAAAAAGGAAAAATTCAAGGAGTACACGTAAATACAAAGGAAAATCTGCCAATATGTGAAGTATGCATTAAGGGGAAGCAATCAAGAAACCCATTTCCGGCAACTGGTTCAAAAACAAAGGAATTGTTGGCTTTAATACATAGCGATGTATGTGGACCAATGCGTGTAACTAGTCATGGAGGCAGCCGATACTTCGTGACGTTCATAGACGATTATTCAAAATGGTGCGAGCTGTACACCATAAAATCCGAATCAGAAGTTTTCCTGAAGTTCAAGGAATTTAAAAGCTACGTCGAATGTAAAACTGCAAAGAAAATCAAAACATTGAGATCTGATAACGGTACTGAGTATACCAATAATGAGTTCAATAAATATCTCAAGGAAGCCGGAATTAAGCACGAATTTTCAGTAGAATACACGCCGCAACAAAATGGAATAGCTGAACGCAAAAATCGAACACTCGTGGAAATAGCCCGTTGCATGATGATACAAGCAACACTCCCACCGAGTTACTGGGCTGAAGCAGTCAACACTGCCAATTACATAAGAAATAGATGCCCATCTAGAAGCCTGTGTGGCGAAATACCATTTAAGTTATGGAACCAACGCATTCCAATTGTCAAGCATTTGCGCACGTTTGGACAAATTGTCTATTCGCTTGACAAATGAACAAAGAGTAAGTTCAGTCCAAAATCTAAACGTTGTATATTTATAGGTTACTGTAATGATGCCAAGGCCTACAGAATATATGATCCAGTAACAAAAACTGTATCGAAGAGTCGAGACGTGGTATTTACAAATCTTTTTGGAAACGACTATAAATATGAAGAGTTCTCAGACCAAAGGAGCGAAGTTGAAGCAGAATATTCAACACAAGATCAACAAGAAGAATCTTCACAGCATGAAGAAAATTTTCAAAACCCAATTGAAAATAACGACATTAATTACGAGGAACCGGCACAGGAAAGGCGTTGCCCAGGAAGGCCGAAAAAGCTGCACACAGGTAAACCAGGAAGACCCAGACTAATCTACAATAAAACCCCAGCAGAAGCAACCAACCAGCATGTACCAGATCTGGAGTCTGAAGAAGATGAATTTTTTGAAGCCACATCGTTAATCAGCACTGGAATTGAAACTACAGTTAACACAGCTCTCAAAGGTCCAGATTCAAAAGAGTGGAAAGAAGCACTTATAAGTGAGTACAAAGCATTACAGAAAAATAAAACATGGGAAATTGTACACCGTCAGAAAAATCAGAAGGTCATTGAAACCAAGTGGATACTCCGCACAAAGTATAAACCATACGGTGACGTTGATTGTCGGAAAGCTCGGCTAGTAGCTAAAGGATTTACCCAAAGAGAGGGAATTGACTTCAACGAAACTTACTCCCCTGTAGCTCGATTAGGATCAATACGAGCATTAATAGCAGCAGCTGTTGAACTAGGCCTAGACACCTACCAATTTGACTTCAACAGTGCATATTTAAACGGAGACATAGAAGAAGAACTGTACATAAGTGTCCCACCAGAGTTTAACGAGATACTTACCACGAACGAGAAGCAAAAGTATGGCCCTGACCGGGTATGTAAATTAAAAAAGGCTTTGTATGGTTTGAAACAGAGTGGACAACAATGGTACAAAAAGCTCGATAATAAACTAAAGGAAATGAATCTAAAACCACTCTCAGCCGACCCTTGTGTGTATATGAAGAAAGATGATAGCGGAATTATTATCGTTTTACTATATGTCGATGATCTCATAGTCGCAACTAATAATGAATTCTTATTAGCAGATCTCAAAACTCAACTATCTCACAATTTCGAAATTAAGGATCTAGGCAAACTAGCATACTGTTTGGGAATCGAATTTCACCAAAACAAGGAGAGGAAGAAACTACGGGAAACAGCATTGGGTTGCAGCCAAGAGGGTACTTCGATATCTTAAAGGTACCCAAGATAAAGGATTATTGTACAAACGAGATGGAAAACAACTGGAGGGCTTCGCTGATGCCGATTGGGCAGCTAATATAGATGATCGTAGATCTTTTACAGGTTTTCTATTCAAATTGGCTAATGGAGCAATATGTTGGGAGTCCCGAAAGCAACGAACCGTTGCACTTTCTAGTACAGAGGCAGAATACATGGCCATCTCAGATTCGTCGAAGGAAGCTGTTCATCTGAGGTCATTTTTGCAGGAGATTATGGGTCCGTTACCAACTACCATAATATACAATGACAACCAAGGAGCTGGCCAACTCACAAGGAATCCGCTTTTTCATAAAGGAATAAAGCATGTTGACATTCGCCACCATTTTGTGCGAGAACTGGTCGAGAAAGGTGACATCCGCATTGAATACATCCCAACGAGTGAAATGCCAGCAGACGTCTTGACCAAGGGACTGGGAGCAGTGAACCATGAATCTTGTGTAGCTTCATTGGGTTTGCAGAAAATAAATTAGTGCATCGCCATCTGAGGGGAAGTATTGTAAATGCATCTGGCAACGCACTATTCGTCAACAGCCCATCTGGCTACCCCGTCTCATAACTTAAGCAGTAAGAAGAAGTTGTTCACCGAAGCTAGTCGCATTTGTTCTATCACCCAATTATAATATCCAATAAACTATGTAACTAATATAAGTCAATATATATATACTCTGCAAAATAAACGTTGAAATCCAATACAGTTTCGTTCTGTACAAGAACACAACGAAAACATTTCACCACACCGCGTGGTGAATGTTTTTCCACATGTTTTATTATATAAGGAATTACATTTAATTAATTTGGACCTTTATAGTTATCCGATTTTGTTCAAATTTTTTTTAGGGCGTTTGGGTACAAATTAAAAATAAATGCAATAACAAAAAAACAATAATTTTATATAATTCTTTTTTGGTCCCGCGTAGATTCGATGTAGGGTCTTTCTTTGTTGTTTCTTGTTGTTTCTTTGCTGCCAAAGAAAATTGCTTATTTTACTCGAGTTTCCTCCACGTTTTAGTTAATAAGCTTTAGTAAACTCCGGTGATCATTATCCGATCCGACTAATTTTTAAACTTGGTCTGGATGCTGCATTAGGAAACTTAACTTTTTATATTTTAACCATGTAGCATACAATGTCTCAATCGACTCGGCTGTTGATGCTGATCAAGATGGGGTCGGAAACGTATATTTCTATGCGTTGCAAACATCTGACCAATTTTATAATACCCTCTGCAAGGGTGTAAAAAAGGATAAAATATAATAATGAATAAATAAAGTGAATAAAGAATTCAAATTATAAAAAGAAAATAAATATATGCACAGAAGGAGAATTTATTCCTGTCTAGTGTGTGGTGGAACAAGTGTAAAACAATTAAAACAAATCTTAACAATTAAATCAAAAAATTTTTTTTTTTTATAGATAAAAATCTTTCCAAATTTCATCGCTAAAAAGTGACATTTAAAGCAAAAATTTAAACAAAATCATTTATAAATGCATACTGTGGAGACCCGTGCCAAGAGAGATTTCTGTGGCCGGCGACAAACACACAGAAAGCTCCGCGGCACGAGCCACATAATGAGCTTTCGCGTACGAACTTTGGCATCACTTCTTTATTTCTCAACACTTGAATTCTTGGCCGCAAGCGCAGCAGGACACATACCGAAACAACACTTGACTTCTTGGCCGCAAGCGCAGCAGAACACATACCGGAACAACACTTGAATAAAGAATTAATTGATTTGTTTAAAATCAAAATAACTTGGCATTTATAATTACCGGAGTACAGGGTTGATACACATACAATAAAATTAATAAATCATGCGACAAATGAAATAATGTCAGTGTTTGTGTGCGGTATGGGTCCATGTCAAACGTGCTGCGGTTCGATTTCGACGTCTGTGCGATAGAAAGGTTGGCGGCAGTTGTGGACATACTCAGAAACACACAACATGTATGATAATACAGTTTGAAGTTGCTGCAATTGGGTTTAAATTTCAGGGCGACTTTTGAATCTAAGCGGCTAAAAATAAAAAATATCTACATATATGTCTGATAATACATGATAATAAAAAAAAGAGAGAATGGAAAATATAAAATTATAGTAGAGTCTGTATTTCAGGGCGACTTACAGACCCAAAAAAGTATACTGATTACGCATGTGTATATAATCTAGTGGAATCTTATACTTGACTTTGTTTTTCAGTGTAACTAGCAAAGCAAGAGCAAGATATATATGTATATATAAAAAAAAAAAATAAAAAAAAAGAATTATAAAATATTTTTAAGTGGTTGTATTTATTTGGTTTGGTATATCAGGGCGACTTACCAAACCAAAGACAATCAAAGAATACCTTTGAAGATATATGCACATGCACATATGTACATATGTATGTATATACATACATACATATAAGTAACAAAAAAAAACAAATTTTTGCATGTTAAATAAAACAAAAAGATCGCAATAAAACAAAATTAAATTATTGCCATGCAATATCTGTATGTTTAAATTTTGATTTCAACAATCTACTAATTACGTTTATCTCTATAGATAAATTTTACAATCACCAAGGATTTACTCGTTCCACCATACACGAAAACACGACCGCAGATTCCACGCAGCAGAATTCCATCTCCTTTTAACTATCATTAATAAGATTCATAAGACCTACCAATCTACGGGAGGCTCTGGATTGGGCCCTAAAAGAAAGAGAAATCTACTTTTCTCAAGACAATAAAAGGAAAAAAGCGCAAAGACAAAATTCATACCGAGCACTAAACGCTAGAAATCGACGTTTCGACAATAGTAACGACTTGGACAGACGTGTCGACAGACGTTTCACAAAAGGGAACGACAGGAACGATTTTAATTCAAGAAGGAATAATAGGAAAAATTTGGCAATTATGCCAAAAGCGGACGACAGGAACGATTTTCGTTCAAAACAAAATAATAGAAACAATTTGACGACCATGCCAAGAGAAAACGACTTTAACCAACACAATAGAAAGAATTACAATTATTCAAGAAACACACAACAGAGAAGAGCAATCCACAATATCGACCACCCACAAGGTGAACTACACAATTATGATGAGCAGGGAAATTTTCAACCAGGTGCCTCGATTGCCAAACAGGGTACTTAATAAATAGAGACCCTAACACCCCGTTGCCGTACTTCAGATTGTGTATAGGCCCCTGTAGTATATGCAATTTAATAAGAATAATAACCGACACAATATAGAGTATTCTCTTGTTGCAAACGGTCATATAGCCGATACATGTTAGTGTATGCTATATGTGGTGCAATACATAAACATAAGCAAGCTCGAAACATGATCAGCCACTTACGTAGACTGACCATGCGGACGAATTGCAAGGTCTGCATAATCGAGCGTGTGAATGTTTATTGTATAAGATATATGTACATACTACACACTCTCTCTCTCTTTCTTAGAATAATAATAATATATACTTTTCATATACTTATATACTTAAGAGTTCTTAGGCTAAGCTCATGAACTTCTTTTTAAAATAAAATTCATTCGGTTTTCTACCGTCAACGACAATACATCGATTTATCTTTTACATGGCGACCGTGACAAGTGTCACGAGTGTGTTTAGTAAATAATATTTAAAAAAAAAAAATAATAATAAAACACACTGCAACACTGCAACAACAGGCGCTGAAGGTGCTGACACCTGCAAAAAGGGAAATCAATGCTGGCTACTTCGAGGGGCTTCATTTTCCCGTGCGCCCATGTGTGGTATTCAGACCGCCCAGAATATTAAAAAAAAAAAGCCAAAAAGGCAACCAAATCTACTTCATCGGCAGCATCTAAAATAAAATTAATCAATACAAAAAAAAGGCTGCAGGTGCTGAAGCTGGTGCTGTTGATAAGAAACCAAAGGCCAAAGGAAGGGTGTCGCAACCAAAAAGACAGCCGAGAAAAAGAAAACTGAAAAGTCAAAAGTAAAGGATGCCAAGAAAACAGGAAATGTATAAAGTTAAAAACAACAGTAAGTAGAGTGATGGGAAGGAAATCTGGTGTGACAAACAAACTAAAAGCTAGAAAGGCTGAAATTTTGAAGCTACTATACAGCCCAAATAAAATTAACTGGAATACCTCGGTGAAATTACATGCCGAGGTAGAATTCATAAAATGCCAATTGGCTAAAAGGAAGAATAAAGCCACATCCAACATCCAAAGCTAAGAAAAGCCTGCCCAAACGACTGCGAGGGACCACTATACTCGCCTTTCTGCGAGTATACCTGTGCCGCCTGCACCGGTACCCCAACACAGAAGCCTGTGACGCCCCCACCAGCAACGTCTGAACCGACAGCGCTACAAAGAGCGCCCACCATAACAATTATTTAAACAACTATGCGATGCATATTTTTTTTATAATTATACAAATTTATGTAAAATTGTGCGGCATTAAAGCTATTCAATCAGAGTGTGGCCTGAAAACCACACGCAAAAATAGGCAAGAATATATGTAAAAAAAAAATTACAAAAAAAATTCATTAAAGAAAAAAATTTTAATTAAATTGATAGAGAGAAAAAATTTTTCCTTTTATCTTTTAAAAAAAAAATCAAATTTAAAAAAAAAAACCATCAATAAAAATTAAATTAAATTAAATATAATAATTTTCACACAATAAATGCTAAATTAATTTTTTTTATACACAAAAAAAACTTTTACCGAATTCAAGAATAATTTTTTTTATGAAAACTTTAATTAAAAGAAAAAAAAAATGTACAAAATTTCTTATATATGAAAATTTTAACAGAATAATAAATTTTTCAAACTCTAATTACAAATTAACAAATTTCGCAAATAATTTTATTCGCATCCGAATTATCTTCATCAAATTCAAGATTAAATTTTTTATGAAACTCGTAATTAAATTCAAAAATGGGAGGAAAATCTTCAAAAATTAAGGATAGTACAGCCAACGTGCAGAACGTAATAGAGTTCGTAGATCCAACTACACACCTAGAGTCCCAGCTACTTATCCTTTCACTTTTGTTAGCAGTCTCAGTATTAAACTTATTTCTAAAAATTTATTTAATGTATAAAAGAACATTGAGAAAAAGGTACATGAGCCGTGCCAGCGATTTAGACAGAGTCTAAAAAAAAAAATTTTTTTTTCATACCTTCTCAATATCAAAATATTATTAGTCATAACAACAAAATGGATTGGTGGCTAATGACAAAAAAGAAAAGAGAATTGCACATCATAATTAAAGAAAAGGAAGTGATTCTTCAAAATCACCCTAGCTTTATTGCAAATTCTTTAAATATTCTTAGAGAACAAGAAGGCTACATTTCCATACACGAATTCGAATACCTTTACATGGACAGGTATAACTTGTATTTCAGTCCACTTATACATTGCGAGTCATGTGTAAACAAAGTAAAAGCAATGTCTATGTTACCATATGTTAAAATTCGAGTTTTCGAAGAAGATGGTCTCATAGTATATAAACTCGAACTTTTTAAATAACGTACCCCATGGAATGGCCAAAAATTTTTCAGATCGTGAAAGAACATAGGATAGAATTCGAGAAGTCATTTAAATGCCTCAATAAGAGCATACAGATAAAAAACAAAACAAAGCTAAAACATATTCGAATTCTAATACACGAATTCAATACAATCAACAAACTATTTGCGGAAGTATTCAGTCGTTTAAATAATTTGCACTTGCTACAAGCAAGGGGGAATCTTGACCGACTAAGAACTCAACTTAGAACAATATCGGATAGGCATAATCTTCATATTTTCGTTCCAAACGCATTAAATGCGGATGCTAAATTTGTCGAGTCAATTCTAGCCACAAATAGTCCAGAGGAATCTGAACAAATGAGCGAAGAATCTGACATCGAAAATAAATTAAAAACGCAAGAAATTGAAATGCCGTCAGTAGCAACACCTTCGCTACAACCACACTCGGACAATCCGACAATGGCCAATGAACAATCTATGCCTGAGTTTTTAAAATTCCATCAACTCTAATACCAGAGTTCGATGGAAATACGGAAAACCTTCAAAGTTTCCTAGATGGTCACGACTTGGTTGACCCCATGAAAGGTACTCACGAAGCAATTGTAGTAATATTAATAAAAACAAAATTAAAAGGCCACGCTAGAAAATTAATTACAAATGAGCAAACAATAGTTGCCATTAGTAAAAAACTAACTGAAAATGTTATAGGAGAATCTGTAGAGGTAATCTCTGCAAAATTATTAAATCTCCAACAAAAAAAACCAAGAACGCCAACCAATACACCCAGGTGGTGGAAATATTGACAAAAACTCTTAAGGAGCTTACATCGATGATGTCATGTCTATAGAACTAGCAAGCAAATACAGCACAACGCTTGCTGTAAAGGCCATGACTCAAAACTGCACCTTAACTGAAGAAAACATATTATGCGGTCAGGCACATTCACAAACATAAATGAAGCCAATTCGAAATTCGTGAACACTTCTACGGAAGCCACTGAAGAGGCAAACTCTGTTCGGTACTTTCGTCAAAGACAGACCCAAAACCAAAATTATCAGTTGCATGTAAACACTGCTGAAGATGACCTTTATTGCTTTCATACATAAAGAATTTCCTGCCTCGGATATCATAGTCAGAAAATTTAAGTTTAGTAAGGCTAGAGATATATATTCGTTTAAGGTTTCTGTCCCTATCACACTTTTTAATACTATTGTGTCCCCATCTTTTTGGTCTGAGCATACTGTTGTTCATGAGTTCACAGTATCTAACAACCGTCCTGCTAGATCTGTTGTCTCTCTACCTACTTCAACTATATCAAAAAACTAAATTTACTAACTCCTGAAATTAATATTACTTATCAAAATGTGAGGGGTCTGCTTAGCAAATTAACATCTCTTTATCTAAATAGTATCTCTTTTACCTCCCATGTCATTGCGTTTTCTGAGACTTGGCTCAAACCTAACGTTTTAAGCTCAGAGTGTTTTTCAAGTCAATATGTGGTTTACAGAAATGATAGACCTGCGCGTCGAGGTGGAGGCGTACTGGTTGCCATCAAATCTGATCTTTCCAGTGAGATGGTGATCATTGACGTCCCTCATTATATCGAAACAATTTGTGTAAAAATTATTCGGCAAGAGACTAATGTCTTCATAATTTGCTGCTATATTCCTCCAGCGTCTGACACTTCTGTATATAATTACCACGCAGTTGTCTTCAAAAATATTTTCTCTTCTCTCCGTGATCGTGATCATTTAATCATCTTGGGTGATTTTAATTTACCTCATGTATCGTGGCAAAACCAACTGGATGTTCCTTATCTAATCCCTTCAGCACATAATGATTTTTTAGGTGAGCTGTTTGACTTTCCCATGTTTCAATTGAACACGATAATCAACTCATCCAATAGACTTCTCGACTTGGTTTTCGTTAGTGATTCTTCATCTATAAATATTGAGCGATGTCATCCTTTATCGCTTCCTGAAGATTCGTATCACCGTACACTAGAAATCAATCTTGCCCTTAATTCTTCATCTTATATCAACCCATCTTCTCAACCTCATCGGCGAAAATGTTTTCGTAAAACTAACTTTGCCCGCCTTGATTCTATGCTGTTGATGATTGACTGGTATAATCTAGATTTGGACACTGCCGTTGAGCGTTTTTACTTAACTCTTTATGCAGCTTTTGATGTTTGTGTGCCCAACACCTTTTGTGAAAACACCTCAACAAAGCTTCCCTGGTTCACTCGTACCCTCTCGAATTTGAAAAACGTAAAATCAAGGTACTTTAAGCGCTTCAAAAAAACCCAATCACATATCGATTATATTAGATACAACTCAGCAAAATCTAAGTTCCTCATATTAAATAAGCAATGCTATAATGATTACTTATCGCGTTGTAAAGCCGATTTTTTCCAAAATCTAAAGCAATTTTATAAATTTGTAAATTCTAAACGGCGTTCAAACACATCTCCTTCGTCATACTTTTTTAATGCGGAAACAGCGGACTCTGACTCTAATATAGCTGATCTTTTTGCTAATTTTTTCCAATTGACTTACTCTAATGCGCTGCCTTCCACCGGCTCTTACCCGTACTATATTCATCAATCCAACCTTATTTATATGCCAAGGATTTCTGAAGAATCACTCATAATCGGTTTAGCCTCCTTGAAGTGTTCATTTTTACCTGGTCCGGACAACGTTCCCAGTTGTATTCTGAAGACATGCTCTCGTTCGTTAACAGTACCTTTGTTAAGGCTTTTTACTCTCTCCATTGAATCTGGTCGCTTTCCCTCTTTTTGGAATAATTCATTTATAATTCCCTTATTTAAAAAAGGAAACAAATCGGACATATCTAATTACAGAGGTATAGCTAAACTCTCGGCTATTCCAAAACTTTTTGAGGAAATGATTTCGATGAATCTGAAACACCAATGCAAATCTTTAATTTCTCCGCATCAGCATGGATTTTTGAAGGGACTTTCATCACTTACAAATCTTCTTGAATTCAGTACTTTGGTTCATGAAGGTTTTCGTAATAAATCTCAAACGGATGTTATTTACACTGATTTCAGCAAAGCGTTTGATAGTGTTGATCATAAACTGTTGTTAATGAAACTTGGTCTGCTAGGTTTTTCTCCTAATCTTCTTTCTTGGTTAAAGTCTTACCTCACCAATAGAACTCAAAGAGTTTTGTTCAGAACTTCGTTCTCTAAAAATGTTAATGTCTTATCTGGTGTTCCCTAAGGAAGTCATCTGGGCCCACTACTCTTTACTTTGTTTATAAACGATTTACCTAATGTTTTAAATAACTCTCATGTATTTATGTTTGCTAATGACGTTAAGCTTTGCTTTTCATTTAAAGATCCAGCTAATCATTCCATTTTGCAAGCGGATATTAATAAGCTTAGTGAGTGGTGTAAGTTAAATCACCTCCATCTCAACACACTGAAATGCTCATCTATGACATTTTGTCGTCGTTCGCCGTTTCTTGCTACTTACTACATGAATGGCGCTATCCTAAATAGAGTTTTTTCCGTTGACGATTTGGGCATCATTTTTGATCCCAAACTAAACTTCCTGCTGCACATTTCATCAGTGACTAATAAAGCAACATCTTTGCTAGGTTTTATAAAGCGTTGGTTTAGCGAGTTTAATGATCCCTACATCACTTTATTTACATCATTGGTTCGCCCGGTATTAGAATACTGCCTACCAGTTTGGAGTCCTCAATATGCCGTTCACCAGCAACGTATTGAGTCGGTCCAAAAACAATTCCTTTTGTTCGCCCTACGTGGCCTAAACTGGGAGCCAATTAGGCCCCTCCCACATTACTCAAGTAGGCTTCGTCTCCTTAATCTTCCTTCTTTAATAAATCGAAGACGCGTTTCTGGTATTCTTTTTCTCCAAAAACTGTTATTAGGGGAAATAGACTCTCCATTTTTGTTAGCGAAAATTAACTTTGCTGTTCCATTTCGTCCTACACGTAATTTTGTCCCTCTTCATTTAAGTACATACGTCTCCAACTTTAGCAGTCATGAACCTCTTCGAATTTTGTGTAGAGACTATAATGAGTTTTCTCATATTATTTCTCCTCACTTTTCTCCTTCTTCTTTACGTATTGTACTCTTTGACTTCCTTCGAACTGTTCTTCACTCCTAATTGTCTAATCTTCATCTATTTTCTTCTTTTTGTTTTGGCCTGCGGCCACCTTACTTTTAATTTACTCCTTAGTTTTTAATTCTTATATTTTAATTAGTTAAGTCATTTGC
The DNA here is from genome assembly GCA_035045865.1 of Drosophila austrosaltans. Taxonomy (NCBI): domain Eukaryota; kingdom Metazoa; phylum Arthropoda; class Insecta; order Diptera; family Drosophilidae; genus Drosophila; species Drosophila austrosaltans. The sequence continues at coordinate 6,422,938 of JAWNOQ010000073.1, read as the reverse complement.
ATTAGTTAAGTTGACTTTAAAATAAATAAGTAAATAAATAAATAAAAACCAACGAGGAAACCAAGGTAACTACAGTGGAAGAAGCGTTTACCAATATAACGGGTTCCGAAATACTAGAAATAATAGTTCCTATTATAGAGGACAAGGCCAAAATAGAGGAAACTCCAGATGTACTCCAAATGTACGGGTTGCGCAAAATGATCCGGAAAACCAGTAATTCCGTTAAGACATTCAAAAGTACACAATATTAACATTAATTTACACCTATTTGTGAAATTAAAAAATGAAAATTCAGGTAAAGAATTCACCTTACTAATTGATACTGGTGCAGACATTTCACTATTAAAAGAAAATGTCGATATTTTTGAGAATGTTAATACTAACATAACAACAAAAGTCTCAGGAATAGGGGAAGGATCAATTTTTTCAATCAGTTTGTCATTTGTAGAATTAACTACAGGAAAATATATAATTCCTCACAACTTTCATTTAGTCGAACACAATTTTCCGATTCCGAGCGATGGTATAATTGGCATAGACTTCATTAAAAAATTCAACTGCCAATTTGATTTCACACATTCCAGTGATACTCTAATACTTCGGCCAAACAATCTCAACTATCCAATACATATACCAATTACACATACATGTGATAATAACGCTATAGTACTTCCAGCTCGTGCTGAAGTCGTCCGTCAAATTAAACTAAATTTTGTTGAACATACCATATTGATTCCAAATCAAGAAATTGATAAAGGAATATTCATTGGAAATACAATTTCCAATAAAGATAATAATTTTGTCCGAATAGTAAATGCAACAAGTTCAACCAAAATCATAAATTTAAATGAAATCCAAACCGAATCATTAAGTGACTATGACATAGTCCAAGATATAAAAAATGACGTAATGAAAAAACTTGAAAAGAATTTCCCACAATTATTCAAAGCCAAGCTTACAGAACTATGCACTCAGTATACAGACATTTTCGGAATTGAAACCGAATCTATTTCAACAAATAACTTTTACAAGCAAGAATTAAGGTTAAAAGATACAGAACCAGTGTACATAAAAAACTATAGAATACATCATGGTCATAAAGACTTAATAAATAAAGAGGTCGAAAAACTCATTCAGGATAAAGTCGTTGAACCATCAATTTCGGAGTACAATAGTCCAATACTACTTGTACCCAAAAAAGGTCTCCCAGGAAATGAAAATAAAAGATGGCGTTTAGTTGTAGATTACCGCCAAATAAACAAAAAATTATTGTCTGACAAATTCCCACATCCAAGAATAGACGATATTCTTGACCAATTAGACAGAGCCAAATATTTTTCATGCCTCGACTTAATAACGGGATTCCATCAAATAGAGCTAAAACAACAGTCTAGAGAAATCACTTCATTTTCAACAAACAATGGCTCATATCAATTCACAAGATTACCTTATGGTCTCAAAATAGCGACAAATTCTTTTCAAATAATGATGACCATAGCATTTTCTGGACTTAATGCTTCGCAAGCATTCTTGTATATGGATGACTTAAATGTCATCGGTTGTTCCGAAAATCACATGATCAAAAATCTAACAAACATTTTTGACTTATGTAGGAAACACAACCTAAAATTACATTCGGAAAAATGTAGATTCTTCATGCACGAAGTGACGTTTTTGGGTCACAAGTGTACTGATCAAGGTATTTTGCTGATGACAACAAATATATCATAGAAAAATACCCAGTCCGTACAGACGCAGACAGCGCTAGAAGATTCGTTGCATTTTGCAATTATTATAGACGATTTCTTAAAAACTTCGCAGAATATTTACGTCACATAACAAGATTATGTAAGAAGTCTGTAAAATTTGAATGGGCTAATGATTGCCAGAACGCATTTGAATATTTTAAAAAGGCTCTAGTAAAACCAACTTTATTAAAATACCCAGATTTCAGCAAAGAATGTTGTATAATAACAGACTCAAGTAAAGATGCGTGTGGAGCTAAACAACTCCCAGTTGCATACTTTAAGCGCTTCAAAAAAACCCAATCACATATTGATTATATTAGATACAACTCAGCAAAATCTAAGTTCCTCATATTAAATAAGCAATGCTATAATGATTACTTATCGCGTTGTAAAGCCGATTTTTTCCAAAATCCAAAGCAATTTTATAAATTTGTAAATTCTAAACGGCGTTCAGACGCATCTCCTTCGTCATACTTTTTTAATGCGGAAACAGTGGACTCTGACTCTAATATAGCTGATCTCTTTGCTAATTTTTTCCAATTGACTTACTCTAATGCGCTGCCTTCCACCGGCTCTTTCCCCTACTATTTTCATCAATCCAACCTTATTTATATGCCAAGGATTTCTGAAGAATCACTCATAATCGGTTTAGCCTCCTTGAAGTGTTCATTTTTACCTGGTCCGGACAACGTTCCCAGTTGTATTCTGAAGACATGCTCTCGTTCGTTAACAGTACCTTTGTTAAGGCTTTTTACTCTCTCCATTGAATCTGGTCGCTTTCCCTCTTTTTGGAATAATTCATTTATAATTCCCTTATTTAAAAAAGGAAACAAATCGGACATATCTAATTACAGAGGTATAGCTAAACTCTCGGCTATTCCAAAACTTTTTGAGGAAATGATTTCGATGAATCTGAAACACCAATGCAAATCTTTAATTTCTCCGCATCAGCATGGATTTTTGAAGGGACGTTCATCACTTACAAATCTTCTTGAATTCAGTACTTTGGTTCATGAAGGTTTTCGTAATAAATCTCAAACGGATGTTATTTACACTGATTTCAGCAAAGCGTTTGATAGTGTTGATCATAAACTGTTGTTAATGAAACTTGGTCTGCTAGGTTTTTCTCCTAATCTTCTTTCTCGGTTAAAGTCTTACCTCACCAATAGAACTATAAGAGTTTTGTTTAGAACTTCGTTCTCTAAAAATGTTAATGTCTTATCTGGTGTTCCCTAAGGAAGTCATCTGGGCCCACTACTCTTTACTTTGTTTATAAACGATTTACCTAATGTTTTAAATAACTCTCATGTATTTATGTTTGCTGATGACGTTAAGCTTTGCTTTTCATTTAAAGATCCAGCTAATCATTCCATTTTGCAAGCGGATATTAATAAGCTTAGTGAGTGGTGTAAGTTAAATCACCTCCATCTCAACACACTGAAATGCTCATCTATGACATTTTGTCGTCGTTCGCCGTTTCTTGCTACTTACTACATGAATGGCGCTATCCTAAATAGAGTTTTTTCCGTTGACGATTTGGGCATCATTTTTGATCCCAAACTAAACTTCCTGCTGCACATTTCATCAGTGACTAATAAAGCAACATCTTTGCTAGGTTTTATAAAGCGTTGGTGTTTAATGATCCCTACATCACCAAGGTTTTATTTACATCATTGGTTCGCCCGGTATTAGAATACTGCCTACCAGTTTGGAGTCCTCAATATGCCGTTCACCAGCAACGTATTGAGTCGGTCCAAAAACAATTCCTTTTGTTCGCCCTACGTGGCCTAAACTGGGAGCCAATTAGGCCCCTCCCACATTACTCAAGTAGGCTTCGTCTCCTTAATCTTCCTTCTTTAATAAATCGAAGACGCGTTTCTGGTATTCTTTTTCTCCAAAAACTGTTATTAGGGGAAATAGACTCTCCATTTTGTTAGCGAAAATTAACTTTGCTGTTCCATTTCGTCCTACACGTAATTTTGTCCCTCTTCATTTAAGTACATACGTCTCCAACTTTAGCAGTCGTGAACCTCTTCGAATTTTGTGTAGAGACTATAATGAGTTTTCCCTTATTATTTCTTCTCACTTTTCTCCTTCTTCTTTACGTATTGTACTCTTTGACTTCCTTCGAACTGTTCTTCACTCCTAATTGTCTAATCTTCATCTATTTTCTTCTTTTTGTTTTGGCCTGCGGCCACCTTACTTTTAATTTACTCCTTAGTTTTTAATTCTTATATTTTAATTAGTTAAGTCATTTGCATTAGTTAAGTTGACTTTAAAATAAATAAATAAATAAATAAATAAAAACCAACGAGGAAACCAAGGTAACTACAGTGGAAGAAGCGTTTACCAATATAACGGGTTCCGAAATACTGGAAATAATAGTTCCTATTATAAAGGACAAGGCCAAAATAGAGGAAACTCCAGATGTACTCCAAATGTACGGGTTGCGCAAAACGATCCGGAAAACCAGTAATTCCGTTAAGACATTCAAAAGTACACAATATTAACATTAATTTACACCTATTTGTGAAATTAAAAAATGAAAATTCAGGTAAAGAATTCACCTTACTAATTGATACTGGTGCAGACATTTCACTATTAAAAGAAAATGTCGATATTTTTGAGAATGTTAATACTAACATAACAACAAAAATCTCAGGAATAGGGGAAGGATCAATTTTTTTTTTTTTTTTTTTTTTTTTTTTTTTTCTACGCGCGAATCCCATCGGGTGCACTAAGTGCCCACAACCTCCCGCCCAACCGACCGAGGGGCGCAAACCGCATGACGTACGGCACGAGTCGCGGGGAACAGTTGACAAAAAACAATCAATCAGTTTGTCATTTGTAGAATTAACTACAGGAAAATATATAATTCCTCACAACTTTCATTTAGTCGAACACAATTTTCCGATTCCGAGCGATGGTATAATTGGCATAGACTTCATTAAAAAATTCAACTGCCAATTTGATTTCACACATTCCAGTGATACTCTAATACTTCGGCCAAACAATCTCAACTATCCAATACATATACCAATTACACATACATGTGATAATAACGCTATAGTACTTCCAGCTCGTGCTGAAGTCGTCCGTCAAATTAAACTAAATTTTGTTGAACATACCATATTGATTCCAAATCAAGAAATTGATAAAGGAATATTCATTGGAAATACAATTTCCAATAAAGATAATATTTTTGTCCGAATAGTAAATACAACAAGTTCAACCAAAATCATAAATTTAAATGAAATCCAAACCGAATCATTAAGTGACTATGACATAGTCCAAGATATAAAAAATGACGTAATGAAAAAACTTAAAAAGAATTTCCCACAATTATTCAAAGCCAAGCTTACAGAACTATGCACTCAGTATACAGACATTTTCGGAATTGAAACCGAATCTATTTCAACAAATAACTTTTACAAGCAAGAATTAAGGTTAAAAGATACAGAACCAGTGTACATAAAAAACTATAGAATACATCATGGTCATAAAGACTTAATAAATAAAGAGGTCGAAAAACTCATTCAGGATAAAGTCGTTGAACCATCAATTTCGGAGTACAATAGTCCAATACTACTTGTACCCAAAAAAGGTCTCCCAGGAAATGAAAATAAAAGATGGCGTTTAGTTGTAGATTACCGCCAAATAAACAAAAAATTATTGTCTGACAAATTCCCACATCCAAGAATAGACGATATTCTTGACCAATTAGGCAGAGCCAAATATTTTTCATGCCTCGACTTAATGACGGGATTCCATCAAATAGAGCTAAAACAACAGTCTAGAGAAATCACTTCATTTTCAACAAACAATGGCTCATATCAATTCACAAGATTACCTTATGGTCTCAAAATAGCGCCAAATTCTTTTCAAAGAATGATGACCATAGCATTTTCTGGACTTAATGCTTCGCAAGCATTCTTGTATATGGATGACTTAAATGTCATCGGTTGTTCCGAAAATCACATGATCAAAAATCTAACAAACATTTTTGACTTATGTAGGAAACACAACCTAAAATTACATTCGGAAAAATGTAGATTCTTCATGCACGAAGTGACGTTTTTGGGTCACAAGTGTACTGATCAAGGTATTTTGCTGATGACAACAAATATATCATAGAAAAATACCCAGTCCGTACAGACGCAGACAGCGCTAGAAGATTCGTTGCATTTTGCAATTATTATAGACGATTTCTTAAAAACTTCGCAGAATATTTACGTCACATAACAAGATTATGTAAGAAGTCTGTAAAATTTGAATGGGCTAATGATTGCCAGAACGCATTTGAATATTTTAAAAAGGCTCTAGTAAAACCAACTTTATTAAAATACCCAGATTTCAGCAAAGAATGTTGTATAATAACAGACGCAAGTAAAGACGCGTGTGGAGCTAAACAACTCCCAGTTGCATACTTTAAGCGCTTCAAAAAAACCCAATCACATATTGATTATATTAGATACAACTCAGCAAAATCTAAGTTCCTCATATTAAATAAGCAATGCTATAATGATTACTTATCGCGTTGTAAAGCCGATTTTTTCCAAAATCTAAAGCAATTTTATAAATTTGTAAATTCTAAACGGCGTTCAGACGCATCTCCTTCGTCATACTTCTTTAATGCGGAAACAGTGGACTCTGACTCTAATATAGCTGATCTCTTTGCTAATTTTTTCCAATTGACTTACTCTAATGCGCTGCCTTCCACCGGCTCTTACCCGTACTATTTTCATCAATCCAACCTTATTTATATGCCAAGGATTTCTGAAGAATCACTCATAATCGGTTTAGCCTCCTTGAAGTGTTCATTTTTACCTGGTCCGGACAACGTTCCCAGTTGTATTCTGAAGACATGCTCTCGTTCGTTAACAGTACCTTTGTTAAGGCTTTTTACTCTCTCCATTGAATCTGGTCGCTTTCCCTCTTTTTGGAATAATTCATTTATAATTCCCTTATTTAAAAAAAGGAAACAAATCGGACATATCTAATTACAGAGGTATAGCTAAACTCTCGGCTATTCCAAAACTTTTTGAGGAAATGATTTCGATGAATCTGAAACACCAATGCAAATCTTTAATTTCTCCGCATCAGCATGGATTTTTGAAGGGACTTTCATCACTTACAAATCTTCTTGAATTCAGTACTTTGGTTCATGAAGGTTTTCGTAATAAATCTCAAACGGATGTTATTTACACTGATTTCAGCAAAGCGTTTGATAGTGTTGATCATAAACTGTTGTTAATGAAACTTGGTCTGCTAGGTTTTTCTCCTAATCTTCTTTCTTGGTTAAAGTCTTACCTCACCAATAGAACTCAAAGAGTTTTGTTTAGAACTTCGTTCTCTAAAAATGTTAATGTCTTATCTGGTGTTCCCTAAGGAAGTCATCTGGGCCCACTACTCTTTACTTTGTTTATAAACGATTTACCTAATGTTTTAAATAACTCTCATGTATTTATGTTTGCTGATGACGTTAAGCTTTGCTTTTCATTTAAAGATCCAGCTAATCATTCCATTTTGCAAGCGGATATTAATAAGCTTAGTGAGTGGTGTAAGTTAAATCACCTCCATCTCAACACACTGAAATGCTCATCTATGACATTTTGTCGTCGTTCGCCGTTTCTTGCTACTTACTACATGAATGGCGCTATCCTAAATAGAGTTTTTTCCGTTGACGATTTGGGCATCATTTTTGATCCCAAACTAAACTTCCTGCTGCACATTTCATCAGTGACTAATAAAGCAACATCTTTGCTAGGTTTTATAAAGCGTTGGTTTAGGGAGTTTAATGATCCCTACATCACCAAGGTTTTATTTACATCATTGGTTCGCCCGGTATTAGAATACTGCCTACCAGTTTGGAGTCCTCAATATGCCGTTCACCAGCAACGTATTGAGTCGGTCCAAAAACAATTCCTTTTGTTCGCCCTACGTGGCCTAAACTGGGAGCCAATTAGGCCCCTCCCACATTACTCAAGTAGGCTTCGTCTCCTTAATCTTCCTTCTTTAATAAATCGAAGACGCGTTTCTGGTATTCTTTTTCTCCAAAAACTGTTATTAGGGGAAATAGACTCTCCATTTTTGTTAGCGAAAATTAACTTTGCTGTTCCATTTCGTCCTACACGTAATTTTGTCTTTAGCAGTCGTGAACCTCTTCGAATTTTGTGTAGAGACTATAATGAGTTTTCCCATATTATTTCTCCTCACTTTTCTCCTTCTTCTTTACGTCTTGTACTCTTTGACTTCCTTCGAACTGTTCTTCACTCCTAATTGTCTAATCTTCATCTATTTTCTTCTTTTTGTTTTGGCCTGCGGCCACCTTACTTTTAATTTACTCCTTAGTTTTTAATTCTTATATTTTAATTAGTTAAGTCATTTGCATTAGTTAAGTTGACTTTAAAATAAATAAATAAATAAATAAATAAAAACCAACGAGGAAACCAAGGTAATTACAGTGGAAGAAGCGTTTACCAATATAACGGGTTCCGAAATACTGGAAATAATAGTTCCTATTATAAAAGACAAGGCCAAAATAGAGGAAACTCCAGATGTACTCCAAATGTACGGGTTGCGGAAAACGATCCGGAAAACCAGTAATTCCGTTAAGACATTCAAAAGTACACAATATTAACATTAATTTACACCTATTTGTGAAATTAAAAAATGAAAATTCAGGTAAAGAATTCACCTTACTAATTGATACTGGTGCAGACATTTCACTATTAAAAGAAAATGTCGATATTTTTGAGAATGTTAATACTAACATAACAACAAAAATCTCAGGAATAGGGGAAGGATCAATTTTTTCAATCAGTTTGTCATTTGTAGAATTAACTACAGGAAAATATATAATTCCTCACAACTTTCATTTAGTCGAACACAATTTTCCGATTCCGAGCGATGGTATAATTGGCATAGACTTCATTAAAAAATTCAACTGCCAATTTGATTTCACACATTCCAGTGATACTCTAATACTTCGGCCAAACAATCTCAACTATCCAATACATATACCAATTACACATACATGTGATAATAACGCTATAGTACTTCCAGCTCGTGCTGAAGTCGTCCGTCAAATTAAACTAAATTTTGTTGAACATACCATATTGATTCCAAATCAAGAAATTGATAAAGGAATATTCATTGGAAATACAATTTCCAATAAAGATAATATTTTTGTCCGAATAGTAAATACAACAAGTTCAACCAAAATCATAAATTTAAATGAAATCCAAACCGAATCATTAAGTGACTATGACATAGTCCAAGATATAAAAAATGACGTAATGAAAAAACTTGAAAAGAATTTCCCACAATTATTCAAAGCCAAGCTTACAGAACTATGCACTCAGTATACAGACATTTTCGGAATTGAAACCGAATCTATTTCAACAAATAACTTTTACAAGCAAGAATTAAGGTTAAAAGATACAGAACCAGTGTACATAAAAAACTATAGAATACATCATGGTCATAAAGACTTAATAAATAAAGAGGTCGAGAAACTCATTCAGGATAAAGTCGTTGAACCATCAATTTCGGAGTACAATAGTCCAATACTACTTGTACCCAAAAAAGGTCTCCCAGGAAATGAAAATAAAAGATGGCGTTTAGTTGTAGATTACCGCCAAATAAACAAAAAATTATTGTCTGACAAATTCCCACATCCAAGAATAGACGATATTCTTGACCAATTAGGCAGAGCCAAATATTTTTTATGCCTCGACTTAATGACGGGATTCCATCAAATAGAGCTAAAACAACAGTCTAGAGAAATCACTTCATTTTCAACAAACAATGGCTCATATCAATTCACAAGATTACCTTATGGTCTCAAAATAGCGCCAAATTCTTTTCAAAGAATGATGACCATAGCATTTTCTGGACTTAATGCTTCGCAAGCATTCTTGTATATGGATGACTTAAATGTCATCGGTTGTTCCGAAAATCACATGATCAAAAATCTAACAAACATTTTTGACTTATGTAGGAAACACAACCTAAAATTACATTCGGAAAAATGTAGATTCTTCATGCACGAAGTGACGTTTTTGGGTCACAAGTGTACTGATCAAGGTATTTTGCTGATGACAACAAATATATCATAGAAAAATACCCAGTCCGTACAGACGCAGACAGCGCTAGAAGATTCGTTGCATTTTGCAATTATTATAGACGATTTCTTAAAAACTTCGCAGAATATTTACGTCACATAACAAGATTATGTAAGAAGTCTGTAAAATTTGAATGGGCTAATGATTGCCAGAACGCATTTGAATATTTTAAAAAGGCTCTAGTAAAACCAACTTTATTAAAATACCCAGATTTCAGCAAAGAATGTTGTATAATAACAGACGCAAGTAAAGACGCGTGTGGAGCTAAACAACTCCCAGTTGCATACTTTAAGCGCTTCAAAAAAACCCAATCACATATTGATTATATTAGATACAACTCAGCAAAATCTAAGTTCCTCATATTAAATAAGCAATGCTATAATGATTACTTATCGCGTTGTAAAGCCGATTTTTTCCAAAATCCAAAGCAATTTTATAAATTTGTAAATTCTAAATGGCGTTCAGACGCATCTCCTTCGTCATACTTTTTTAATGCGGAAACAGTGGACTCTGACTCTAATATAGCTGATCTCTTTGCTAATTTTTTCCAATTGACTTACTCTAATGCGCTGCCTTCCACCGGCTCTTACCCGTACTATTTTCATCAATCCAACCTTATTTATATGCCAAGGATTTCTGAAGAATCACTCATAATCGGTTTAGCCTCCTTGAAGTGTTCATTTTTACCTGGTCCGGACAACGTTCCCAGTTGTATTCTGAAGACATGCTCTCGTTCGTTAACAGTACCTTTGTTAAGGCTTTTTACTCTCTCCATTGAATCTGGTCGCTTTCCCTCTTTTTGGAATAATTCATTTATAATTCCCTTATTTAAAAAAGGAAACAAATCGGACATATCTAATTACAGAGGTATAGCTAAACTCTCGGCTATTCCAAAACTTTTTGAGGAAATGATTTCGATGAATCTGAAACACCAATGCAAATCTTTAATTTCTCCGCATCAGCATGGATTTTTGAAGGGACTTTCATCACTTACAAATCTTCTTGAATTCAGTACTTTGGTTCATGAAGGTTTTCGTAATAAATCTCAAACGGATGTTATTTACACTGATTTCAGCAAAGCGTTTGATAGTGTTGATCATAAACTGTTGTTAATGAAACTTGGTCTGCTAGGTTTTTCTCCTAATCTTCTTTCTTGGTTAAAGTCTTACCTCACCAATAGAACTCAAAGAGTTTTGTTTAGAACTTCGTTCTCTAAAAATGTTAATGTCTTATCTGGTGTTCCCTAAGGAAGTCATCTGGGCCCACTACTCTTTACTTTGTTTATAAACGATTTACCTAATGTTTTAAATAACTCTCATGTATTTATGTTTGCTGATGACGTTAAGCTTTGCTTTTCATTTAAAGATCCAGCTAATCATTCCATTTTGCAAGCGGATATTAATAAGCTTAGTGAGTGGTGTAAGTTAAATCACCTCCATCTCAACACACTGAAATGCTCATCTATGACATTTTGTCGTCGTTCGCCGTTTCTTGCTACTTACTACATGAATGGCGCTATCCTAAATAGAGTTTTTTCCGTTGACGATTTGGGCATCATTTTTGATCCCAAACTAAACTTCCTGCTGCACATTTCATCAGTGACTAATAAAGCAACATCTTTGCTAGGTTTTATAAAGCGTTGGTTTAGGGAGTTTAATGATCCCTACATCACCAAGGTTTTATTTACATCATTGGTTCGCCCGGTATTAGAATACTGCCTACCAGTTTGGAGTCCTCAATATGCCGTTCACCAGCAACGTATTGAGTCGGTCCAAAAACAATTCCTTTTGTTCGCCCTACGTGGCCTAAACTGGGAGCCAATTAGGCCCCTCCCACATTACTCAAGTAGGCTTCGTCTCCTTAATCTTCCTTCTTTAATAAATCGAAGACGCGTTTCTGGTATTCTTTTTCTCCAAAAACTGTTATTAGGGGAAATAGACTCTCCATTTTTGTTAGCGAAAATTAACTTTGCTGTTCCATTTCGTCCTACACGTAATTTTGTCTTTAGCAGTCGTGAACCTCTTCGAATTTTGTGTAGAGACTATAATGAGTTTTCCCATATTATTTCTCCTCACTTTTCTCCTTCTTCTTTACGTCTTGTACTCTTTGACTTCCTTCGAACTGTTCTTCACTCCTAATTGTCTAATCTTCATCTATTTTCTTCTTTTTGTTTTGGCCTGCGGCCACCTTACTTTTAATTTACTCCTTAGTTTTTAATTCTTATATTTTAATTAGTTAAGTCATTTGCATTAGTTAAGTTGACTTTAAAATAAATAAATAAATAAATAAATAAAAACCAACGAGGAAACCAAGGTAATTACAGTGGAAGAAGCGTTTACCAATATAACGGGTTCCGAAATACTGGAAATAATAGTTCCTATTATAAAAGACAAGGCCAAAATAGAGGAAACTCCAGATGTACTCCAAATGTACGGGTTGCGGAAAACGATCCGGAAAACCAGTAATTCCGTTAAGACATTCAAAAGTACACAATATTAACATTAATTTACACCTATTTGTGAAATTAAAAAATGAAAATTCAGGTAAAGAATTCACCTTACTAATTGATACTGGTGCAGACATTTCACTATTAAAAGAAAATGTCGATATTTTTGAGAATGTTAATACTAACATAACAACAAAAATCTCAGGAATAGGGGAAGGATCAATTTTTTCAATCAGTTTGTCATTTGTAGAATTAACTACAGGAAAATATATAATTCCTCACAACTTTCATTTAGTCGAACACAATTTTCCGATTCCGAGCGATGGTATAATTGGCATAGACTTCATTAAAAAATTCAACTGCCAATTTGATTTCACACATTCCAGTGATACTCTAATACTTCGGCCAAACAATCTCAACTATCCAATACATATACCAATTACACATACATGTGATAATAACGCTATAGTACTTCCAGCTCGTGCTGAAGTCGTCCGTCAAATTAAACTAAATTTTGTTGAACATACCATATTGATTCCAAATCAAGAAATTGATAAAGGAATATTCATTGGAAATACAATTTCCAATAAAGATAATATTTTTGTCCGAATAGTAAATACAACAAGTTCAACCAAAATCATAAATTTAAATGAAATCCAAACCGAATCATTAAGTGACTATGACATAGTCCAAGATATAAAAAATGACGTAATGAAAAAACTTGAAAAGAATTTCCCACAATTATTCAAAGCCAAGCTTACAGAACTATGCACTCAGTATACAGACATTTTCGGAATTGAAACCGAATCTATTTCAACAAATAACTTTTACAAGCAAGAATTAAGGTTAAAAGATACAGAACCAGTGTACATAAAAAACTATAGAATACATCATGGTCATAAAGACTTAATAAATAAAGAGGTCGAGAAACTCATTCAGGATAAAGTCGTTGAACCATCAATTTCGGAGTACAATAGTCCAATACTACTTGTACCCAAAAAAGGTCTCCCAGGAAATGAAAATAAAAGATGGCGTTTAGTTGTAGATTACCGCCAAATAAACAAAAAATTATTGTCTGACAAATTCCCACATCCAAGAATAGACGATATTCTTGACCAATTAGGCAGAGCCAAATATTTTTCATGCCTCGACTTAATGACGGGATTCCATCAAATAGAGCTAAAACAACAGTCTAGAGAAATCACTTCATTTTCAACAAACAATGGCTCATATCAATTCACAAGATTACCTTATGGTCTCAAAATAGCGCCAAATTCTTTTCAAAGAATGATGACCATAGCATTTTCTGGACTTAATGCTTCGCAAGCATTCTTGTATATGGATGACTTAAATGTCATCGGTTGTTCCGAAAATCACATGATCAAAAATCTAACAAACATTTTTGACTTATGTAGGAAACACAACCTAAAATTACATTCGGAAAAATGTAGATTCTTCATGCACGAAGTGACGTTTTTGGGTCACAAGTGTACTGATCAAGGTATTTTGCTGATGACAACAAATATATCATAGAAAAATACCCAGTCCGTACAGACGCAGACAGCGCTAGAAGATTCGTTGCATTTTGCAATTATTATAGACGATTTCTTAAAAACTTCGCAGAATATTTACGTCACATAACAAGATTATGTAAGAAGTCTGTAAAATTTGAATGGGCTAATGATTGCCAGAACGCATTTGAATATTTTAAAAAGGCTCTAGTAAAACCAACTTTATTAAAATACCCAGATTTCAGCAAAGAATGTTGTATAATAACAGACGCAAGTAAAGACGCGTGTGGAGCTAAACAACTCCCAGTTGCATACTTTAAGCGCTTCAAAAAAACCCAATCACATATTGATTATATTAGATACAACTCAGCAAAATCTAAGTTCCTCATATTAAATAAGCAATGCTATAATGATTACTTATCGCGTTGTAAAGCCGATTTTTTCCAAAATCCAAAGCAATTTTATAAATTTGTAAATTCTAAATGGCGTTCAGACGCATCTCCTTCGTCATACTTTTTTAATGCGGAAACAGTGGACTCTGACTCTAATATAGCTGATCTCTTTGCTAATTTTTTCCAATTGACTTACTCTAATGCGCTGCCTTCCACCGGCTCTTACCCGTACTATTTTCATCAATCCAACCTTATTTATATGCCAAGGATTTCTGAAGAATCACTCATAATCGGTTTAGCCTCCTTGAAGTGTTCATTTTTACCTGGTCCGGACAACGTTCCCAGTTGTATTCTGAAGACATGCTCTCGTTCGTTAACAGTACCTTTGTTAAGGCTTTTTACTCTCTCCATTGAATCTGGTCGCTTTCCCTCTTTTTGGAATAATTCATTTATAATTCCCTTATTTAAAAAAGGAAACAAATCGGACATATCTAATTACAGAGGTATAGCTAAACTCTCGGCTATTCCAAAACTTTTTGAGGAAATGATTTCGATGAATCTGAAACACCAATGCAAATCTTTAATTTCTCCGCATCAGCATGGATTTTTGAAGGGACTTTCATCACTTACAAATCTTCTTGAATTCAGTACTTTGGTTCATGAAGGTTTTCGTAATAAATCTCAAACGGATGTTATTTACACTGATTTCAGCAAAGCGTTTGATAGTGTTGATCATAAACTGTTGTTAATGAAACTTGGTCTGCTAGGTTTTTCTCCTAATCTTCTTTCTTGGTTAAAGTCTTACCTCACCAATAGAACTCAAAGAGTTTTGTTTAGAACTTCGTTCTCTAAAAATGTTAATGTCTTATCTGGTGTTCCCTAAGGAAGTCATCTGGGCCCACTACTCTTTACTTTGTTTATAAACGATTTACCTAATGTTTTAAATAACTCTCATGTATTTATGTTTGCTGATGACGTTAAGCTTTGCTTTTCATTTAAAGATCCAGCTAATCATTCCATTTTGCAAGCGGATATTAATAAGCTTAGTGAGTGGTGTAAGTTAAATCACCTCCATCTCAACACACTGAAATGCTCATCTATGACATTTTGTCGTCGTTCGCCGTTTCTTGCTACTTACTACATGAATGGCGCTATCCTAAATAGAGTTTTTTCCGTTGACGATTTGGGCATCATTTTTGATCCCAAACTAAACTTCCTGCTGCACATTTCATCAGTAACTAATAAAGCAACATCTTTGCTAGGTTTTATAAAGCGTTGGTTTAGGGAGTTTAATGATCCCTACATCACCAAGGTTTTATTTACATCATTGGTTCGCCCGGTATTAGAATACTGCCTACCAGTTTGGAGTCCTCAATATGCCGTTCACCAGCAACGTATTGAGTCGGTCCAAAAACAATTCCTTTTGTTCGCCCTACGTGGCCTAAACTGGGAGCCAATTAGGCCCCTCCCACATTACTCAAGTAGGCTTCGTCTCCTTAATCTTCCTTCTTTAATAAATCGAAGACGCGTTTCTGGTATTCTTTTTCTCCAAAAACTGTTATTAGGGGAAATAGACTCTCCATTTTTGTTAGCGAAAATTAACTTTGCTGTTCCATTTCGTCCTACACGTAATTTTGTCCCTCTTCATTTAAGTACATACGTCTCCAACTTTAGCAGTCGTGAACCTCTTCGAATTTTGTGTAGAGACTATAATGAGTTTTCCCATATTATTTCTCCTCACTTTTCTCCTTCTTCTTTACGTCTTGTACTCTTTGACTTCCTTCGAACTGTTCTTCACTCCTAATTGTCTAATCTTCATCTATTTTCTTCTTTTTGTTTTGGCCTGCGGCCACCTTACTTTTAATTTACTCCTTAGTTTTTAATTCTTATATTTTAATTAGTTAAGTCATTTGCATTAGTTAAGTTGACTTTAAAATAAATAAATAAATAAATAAATAAAAACCAACGAGGAAACCAAGGTAACTACAGTGGAAGAAGCGTTTACCAATATAACGGGTTCCGAAATACTGGAAATAATAGTTCCTATTATAAAAGACAAGGCCAAAATAGAGGAAACTCCAGATGTACTCCAAATGTACGGGTTGCGGAAAACGATCCGGAAAACCAGTAATTCCGTTAAGACATTCAAAAGTACACAATATTAACATTAATTTACACCTATTTGTGAAATTAAAAAATGAAAATTCAGGTAAAGAATTCACCTTACTAATTGATACTGGTGCAGACATTTCACTATTAAAAGAAAATGTCGATATTTTTGAGAATGTTAATACTAACATAACAACAAAAATCTCAGGAATAGGGGAAGGATCAATTTTTTCAATCAGTTTGTCATTTGTAGAATTAACTACAGGAAAATATATAATTCCTCACAACTTTCATTTAGTCGAACACAATTTTCCGATTCCGAGCGATGGTATAATTGGCATAGACTTCATTAAAAAATTCAACTGCCAATTTGATTTCACACATTCCAGTGATACTCTAATACTTCGGCCAAACAATCTCAACTATCCAATACATATACCAATTACACATACATGTGATAATAACGCTATAGTACTTCCAGCTCGTGCTGAAGTCGTCCGTCAAATTAAACTAAATTTTGTTGAACATACCATATTGATTCCAAATCAAGAAATTGATAAAGGAATATTCATTGGAAATACAATTTCCAATAAAGATAATATTTTTGTCCGAATAGTAAATACAACAAGTTCAACCAAAATCATAAATTTAAATGAAATCCAAACCGAATCATTAAGTGACTATGACATAGTCCAAGATATAAAAAATGACGTAATGAAAAAACTTGAAAAGAATTTCCCACAATTATTCAAAGCCAAGCTTACAGAACTATGCACTCAGTATACAGACATTTTCGGAATTGAAACCGAATCTATTTCAACAAATAACTTTTACAAGCAAGAATTAAGGTTAAAAGATACAGAACCAGTGTACATAAAAAACTATAGAATACATCATGGTCATAAAGACTTAATAAATAAAGAGGTCGAGAAACTCATTCAGGATAAAGTCGTTGAACCATCAATTTCGGAGTACAATAGTCCAATACTACTTGTACCCAAAAAAGGTCTCCCAGGAAATGAAAATAAAAGATGGCGTTTAGTTGTAGATTACCGCCAAATAAACAAAAAATTATTGTCTGACAAATTCCCACATCCAAGAATAGACGATATTCTTGACCAATTAGGCAGAGCCAAATATTTTTTATGCCTCGACTTAATGACGGGATTCCATCAAATAGAGCTAAAACAACAGTCTAGAGAAATCACTTCATTTTCAACAAACAATGGCTCATATCAATTCACAAGATTACCTTATGGTCTCAAAATAGCGCCAAATTCTTTTCAAAGAATGATGACCATAGCATTTTCTGGACTTAATGCTTCGCAAGCATTCTTGTATATGGATGACTTAAATGTCATCGGTTGTTCCGAAAATCACATGATCAAAAATCTAACAAACATTTTTGACTTATGTAGGAAACACAACCTAAAATTACATTCGGAAAAATGTAGATTCTTCATGCACGAAGTGACGTTTTTGGGTCACAAGTGTACTGATCAAGGTATTTTGCTGATGACAACAAATATATCATAGAAAAATACCCAGTCCGTACAGACGCAGACAGCGCTAGAAGATTCGTTGCATTTTGCAATTATTATAGACGATTTCTTAAAAACTTCGCAGAATATTTACGTCACATAACAAGATTATGTAAGAAGTCTGTAAAATTTGAATGGGCTAATGATTGCCAGAACGCATTTGAATATTTTAAAAAGGCTCTAGTAAAACCAACTTTATTAAAATACCCAGATTTCAGCAAAGAATGTTGTATAATAACAGACGCAAGTAAAGACGCGTGTGGAGCTAAACAACTCCCAGTTGCATACTTTAAGCGCTTCAAAAAAACCCAATCACATATTGATTATATTAGATACAACTCAGCAAAATCTAAGTTCCTCATATTAAATAAGCAATGCTATAATGATTACTTATCGCGTTGTAAAGCCGATTTTTTCCAAAATCCAAAGCAATTTTATAAATTTGTAAATTCTAAATGGCGTTCAGACGCATCTCCTTCGTCATACTTTTTTAATGCGGAAACAGTGGACTCTGACTCTAATATAGCTGATCTCTTTGCTAATTTTTTCCAATTGACTTACTCTAATGCGCTGCCTTCCACCGGCTCTTACCCGTACTATTTTCATCAATCCAACCTTATTTATATGCCAAGGATTTCTGAAGAATCACTCATAATCGGTTTAGCCTCCTTGAAGTGTTCATTTTTACCTGGTCCGGACAACGTTCCCAGTTGTATTCTGAAGACATGCTCTCGTTCGTTAACAGTACCTTTGTTAAGGCTTTTTACTCTCTCCATTGAATCTGGTCGCTTTCCCTCTTTTTGGAATAATTCATTTATAATTCCCTTATTTAAAAAAGGAAACAAATCGGACATATCTAATTACAGAGGTATAGCTAAACTCTCGGCTATTCCAAAACTTTTTGAGGAAATGATTTCGATGAATCTGAAACACCAATGCAAATCTTTAATTTCTCCGCATCAGCATGGATTTTTGAAGGGACTTTCATCACTTACAAATCTTCTTGAATTCAGTACTTTGGTTCATGAAGGTTTTCGTAATAAATCTCAAACGGATGTTATTTACACTGATTTCAGCAAAGCGTTTGATAGTGTTGATCATAAACTGTTGTTAATGAAACTTGGTCTGCTAGGTTTTTCTCCTAATCTTCTTTCTTGGTTAAAGTCTTACCTCACCAATAGAACTCAAAGAGTTTTGTTTAGAACTTCGTTCTCTAAAAATGTTAATGTCTTATCTGGTGTTCCCTAAGGAAGTCATCTGGGCCCACTACTCTTTACTTTGTTTATAAACGATTTACCTAATGTTTTAAATAACTCTCATGTATTTATGTTTGCTGATGACGTTAAGCTTTGCTTTTCATTTAAAGATCCAGCTAATCATTCCATTTTGCAAGCGGATATTAATAAGCTTAGTGAGTGGTGTAAGTTAAATCACCTCCATCTCAACACACTGAAATGCTCATCTATGACATTTTGTCGTCGTTCGCCGTTTCTTGCTACTTACTACATGAATGGCGCTATCCTAAATAGAGTTTTTTCCGTTGACGATTTGGGCATCATTTTTGATCCCAAACTAAACTTCCTGCTGCACATTTCATCAGTAACTAATAAAGCAACATCTTTGCTAGGTTTTATAAAGCGTTGGTTTAGGGAGTTTAATGATCCCTGCATCACCAAGGTTTTATTTACATCATTGGTTCGCCCGGTATTAGAATACTGCCTACCAATTTGGAGTCCTCAATATGCCGTTCACCAGCAACGTATTGAGTCGGTCCAAAAACAATTCCTTTTGTTCGCCCTACGTGGCCTAAACTGGGAGCCAATTAGGCCCCTCCCACATTACTCAAGTAGGCTTCGTCTCCTTAATCTTCCTTCTTTAATAAATCGAAGACGCGTTTCTGGTATTCTTTTTCTCCAAAAACTGTTATTAGGGGAAATAGACTCTCCATTTTTGTTAGCGAAAATTAACTTTGCTGTTCCATTTCGTCCTACACGTAATTTTGTCCCTCTTCATTTAAGTACATACGTCTCCAACTTTAGCAGTCGTGAACCTCTTCGAATTTTGTGTAGAGACTATAATGAGTTTTCCCATATTATTTCTCCTTACTTTTCTCCTTCTTCTTTACGTCTTGTACTCTTTGACTTCCTTCGAACTGTTCTTCACTCCTAATTGTCTAATCTTCATCTATTTTCTTCTTTTTGTTTTGGCCTGCGGCCACCTTACTTTTAATTTACTCCTTAGTTTTTAATTCTTATATTTTAATTAGTTAAGTCATTTGCATTAGTTAAGTTGACTTTAAAATAAATAAATAAATAAATAAATAAAAACCAACGAGGAAACCAAGGTAACTACAGTGGAAGAAGCGTTTACCAATATAACGGGTTCCGAAATACTAGAAATAATAGTTCCTATTATAGAGGACAAGGCCAAAATAGAGGAAACTCCAGATGTACTCCAAATGTACGGGTTGCGCAAAACGATCCGGAAAACCAGTAATTCCGTTAAGACATTCAAAAGTACACAATATTAACATTATTTTACACCTATTTGTGAAATTAAAAAATGAAAATTCAGGTAAAGAATTCACCTTACTAATTGATACTGGTGCAGACATTTCACTATTAAAAGAAAATGTCGATATTTTTGAGAATGTTAATACTAACATAACAACAAAAATCTCAGGAATAGGGAAGGATCAATTTTTTCAACCAGTTTGTCATTTGTAGAATTAACTACAGGAAAATATATAATTCCTCACAACTTTCATTTAGTCGAACTCTATTTTCCGATTCCGAGCGATGGTATAATTGGCATAGACTTCATTAAAAAATTCAACTGCCAATTTGATTTCACACATTCCAGTGATACTCTAATACTTCGGCCAAACAATCTCAACTATCCAATACATATACCAATTACACATACATGTGATAATAACGCTATAGTACTTCCAGCTCGTGCTGAAGTCGTCCGTCAAATCAAACTAAATTTTGTTGAACATACCATATTGATTCCAAATCAAGAAATTGATAAAGGAATATTCATTGGAAATACAATTTCCAATAAAGATAATATTTTTGTCCGAATAGTAAATGCAACAAGTTCAACCAAAATCATAAATTTAAATGAAATCCAAACCGAATCATTAAGTGACTATGACTTAGTCCAAGATATAAAAAATGATAGACACAAAGACGTAATGAAAAAACTTGAAAAGAATTTCCCACAATTATTCAAAGCCAAGCTTACAGAACTATGCACTCAGTATACAGACATTTTCGGAATTGAAACCGAATCTATTTCAACAAATAACTTTTACAAGCAAGAATTAAGGTTAAAAGATACAGAACCAGTGTACATAAAAAACTATAGAATACATCATGGTCATAAAGACTTAATAAATAAAGAGGTCGAGAAACTCATTCAGGATAAAGTCGTTGAACCATCAATTTCGGAGTACAATAGTCCAATACTACTTGTACCCAAAAAAGGTCTCCCAGGAAATGAAAATAAAAGATGGCGTTTAGTTGTAGATTACCGCCAAATAAACAAAAAATTATTGTCTGACAAATTCCCACATCCAAGAATAGACGATATTCTTGACCAATTAGGCAGAGCCAAATATTTTTCATGCCTCGACTTAATGACGGGATTCCATCAAATAGAGCTAAAACAACAGTCTAGAGAAATCACTTCATTTTCAACAAACAATGGCTCATATCAATTCACAAGATTACCTTATGGTCTCAAAATAGCGCCAAATTCTTTTCAAAGAATGATGACCATAGCATTTTCTGGACTTAATGCTTCGCAAGCATTCTTGTATATGGATGACTTAAATGTCATCGGTTGTTCCGAAAATCACATGATCAAAAATCTAACAAACATTTTTGACTTATGTAGGAAACACAACCTAAAATTACATTCGGAAAAATGTAGATTCTTCATGCACGAAGTGACGTTTTTGGGTCACAAGTGTACTGATCAAGGTATTTTGCTGATGACAACAAATATATCATAGAAAAATACCCAGTCCGTACAGACGCAGACAGCGCTAGAAGATTCGTTGCATTTTGCAATTATTATAGACGATTTCTTAAAAACTTCGCAGAATATTTACGTCACATAACAAGATTATGTAAGAAGTCTGTAAAATTTGAATGGGCTAATGATTGCCAGAACGCATTTGAATATTTTAAAAAGGCTCTAGTAAAACCAACTTTATTAAAATACCCAGATTTCAGCAAAGAATGTTGTATAATAACAGACGCAAGTAAAGACGCGTGTGGAGCTAAACAACTCCCAGTTGCATACTTTAAGCGCTTCAAAAAAACCCAATCACATATTGATTATATTAGATACAACTCAGCAAAATCTAAGTTCCTCATATTAAATAAGCAATGCTATAATGATTACTTATCGCGTTGTAAAGCCGATTTTTTCCAAAATCTAAAGCAATTTTATAAATTTGTAAATTCTAAACGGCGTTCAGACGCATCTCCTTCGTCATACTTCTTTAATGCGGAAACAGTGGACTCTGACTCTAATATAGCTGATCTCTTTGCTAATTTTTTCCAATTGACTTACTCTAATGCGCTGCCTTCCACCGGCTCTTTCCCCTACTATTTTCATCAATCCAACCTTATTTATATGCCAAGGATTTCTGAAGAATCACTCATAATCGGTTTAGCCTCCTTGAAGTGTTCATTTTTACCTGGTCCGGACAACGTTCCCAGTTGTATTCTGAAGACATGCTCTCGTTCGTTAACAGTACCTTTGTTAAGGCTTTTTACTCTCTCCATTGAATCTGGTCGCTTTCCCTCTTTTTGGAATAATTCATTTATAATTCCCTTATTTAAAAAAGGAAACAAATCGGACATATCTAATTACAGAGGTATAGCTAAACTCTCGGCTATTCCAAAACTTTTTGAGGAAATGATTTCGATGAATCTTTAATTTCTCCGCATCAGCATGGATTTTTGAAGGGACGTTCATCACTTACAAATCTTCTTGAATTCAGTACTTTGGTTCATGAAGGTTTTCGTAATAAATCTCAAACGGATGTTATTTACACTGATTTCAGCAAAGCGTTTGATAGTGTTGATCATAAACTGTTGTTAATGAAACTTGGTCTGCTAGGTTTTTCTCCTAATCTTCTTTCTTGGTTAAAGTCTTACCTCACCAATAGAACTCAAAGAGTTTTGTTTAGAACTTCGTTCTCTAAAAATGTTAATGTCTTATCTGGTGTTCCCTAAGGAAGTCATCTGGGCCCACTACTCTTTACTTTGTTTATAAACGATTTACCTAATGTTTTAAATAACTCTCATGTATTTATGTTTGCTGATGACGTTAAGCTTTGCTTTTCATTTAAAGATCCAGCTAATCATTCCATTTTGCAAGCGGATATTAATAAGCTTAGTGAGTGGTGTAAGTTAAATCACCTCCATCTCAACACACTGAAATGCTCATCTATGACATTTTGTCGTCGTTCGCCGTTTCTTGCTACTTACTACATGAATGGCGCTATCCTAAATAGAGTTTTTTCCGTTGACGATTTGGGCATCATTTTTGATCCCAAACTAAACTTCCTGCTGCACATTTCATCAGTAACTAATAAAGCAACATCTTTGCTAGGTTTTATAAAGCGTTGGTTTAGGGAGTTTAATGATCCCTACATCACCAAGGTTTTATTTACATCATTGGTTCGCCCGGTATTAGAATACTGCCTACCAGTTTGGAGTCCTCAATATGCCGTTCACCAGCAACGTATTGAGTCGGTCCAAAAACAATTCCTTTTGTTCGCCCTACGTGGCCTAAACTGGGAGCCAATTAGGCCCCTCCCACATTACTCAAGTAGGCTTCGTCTCCTTAATCTTCCTTCTTTAATAAATCGAAGACGCGTTTCTGGTATTCTTTTTCTCCAAAAACTGTTATTAGGGGAAATAGACTCTCCATTTTTGTTAGCGAAAATTAACTTTGCTGTTCCATTTCGTCCTACACGTAATTTTGTCCCTCTTCATTTAAGTACATACGTCTCCAACTTTAGCAGTCGTGAACCTCTTCGAATTTTGTGTAGAGACTATAATGAGTTTTCCCATATTATTTCTCCTTACTTTTCTCCTTCTTCTTTACGTCTTGTACTCTTTGACTTCCTTCGAACTGTTCTTCACTCCTAATTGTCTAATCTTCATCTATTTTCTTCTTTTTGTTTTGGCCTGCGGCCACCTTACTTTTAATTTACTCCTTAGTTTTTAATTCTTATATTTTAATTAGTTAAGTCATTTGCATTAGTTAAGTTGACTTTAAAATAAATAAATAAATAAATAAATAAAAACCAACGAGGAAACCAAGGTAACTACAGTGGAAGAAGCGTTTACCAATATAACGGGTTCCGAAATACTGGAAATAATAGTTCCTATTATAAAGGACAAGGCCAAAATAGAGGAAACTCCAGATGTACTCCAAATGTACGGGTTGCGCAAAACGATCCGGAAAACCAGTAATTCCGTTAAGACATTCAAAAGTACACAATATTAACATTAATTTACACCTATTTGTGAAATTAAAAAATGAAAATTCAGGTAAAGAATTCACCTTACTAATTGATACTGGTGCAGACATTTCACTATTAAAAGAAAATGTCGATATTTTTGAGAATGTTAATACTAACATAACAACAAAAATCTCAGGAATAGGGGAAGGATCAATTTTTTTTTTTTTTTTTTTTTTTTTTTTTTTCTACGCGCGAATCCCATCGGGTGCACTAAGTGCCCACAACCTCCCGCCCAACCGACCGAGGGGCGCAAACCGCATGACGTACGGCACGAGTCGCGGGGAACAGTTGACAAAAAACAATCAATCAGTTTGTCATTTGTAGAATTAACTACAGGAAAATATATAATTCCTCACAACTTTCATTTAGTCGAACACAATTTTCCGATTCCGAGCGATGGTATAATTGGCATAGACTTCATTAAAAAATTCAACTGCCAATTTGATTTCACACATTCCAGTGATACTCTAATACTTCGGCCAAACAATCTCAACTATCCAATACATATACCAATTACACATACATGTGATAATAACGCTATAGTACTTCCAGCTCGTGCTGAAGTCGTCCGTCAAATTAAACTAAATTTTGTTGAACATACCATATTGATTCCAAATCAAGAAATTGATAAAGGAATATTCATTGGAAATACAATTTCCAATAAAGATAATATTTTTGTCCGAATAGTAAATACAACAAGTTCAACCAAAATCATAAATTTAAATGAAATCCAAACCGAATCATTAAGTGACTATGACTTAGTCCAAGATATAAAAAATGATAGACACAAAGACGTAATGAAAAAACTTGAAAAGAATTTCCCACAATTATTCAAAGCCAAGCTTACAGAACTATGCACTCAGTATACAGACATTTTCGGAATTGAAACCGAATCTATTTCAACAAATAACTTTTACAAGCAAGAATTAAGGTTAAAAGATACAGAACCAGTGTACATAAAAAACTATAGAATACATCATGGTCATAAAGACTTAATAAATAAAGAGGTCGAAAAACTCATTCAGGATAAAGTCGTTGAACCATCAATTTCGGAGTACAATAGTCCAATACTACTTGTACCCAAAAAAGGTCTCCCAGGAAATGAAAATAAAAGATGGCGTTTAGTTGTAGATTACCGCCAAATAAACAAAAAATTATTGTCTGACAAATTCCCACATCCAAGAATAGACGATATTCTTGACCAATTAGGCAGAGCCAAATATTTTTTATGCCTCGACTTAATGACGGGATTCCATCAAATAGAGCTAAAACAACAGTCTAGAGAAATCACTTCATTTTCAACAAACAATGGCTCATATCAATTCACAAGATTACCTTATGGTCTCAAAATAGCGCCAAATTCTTTTCAAAGAATGATGACCATAGCATTTTCTGGACTTAATGCTTCGCAAGCATTCTTGTATATGGATGACTTAAATGTCATCGGTTGTTCCGAAAATCACATGATCAAAAATCTAACAAACATTTTTGACTTATGTAGGAAACACAACCTAAAATTACATTCGGAAAAATGTAGATTCTTCATGCACGAAGTGACGTTTTTGGGTCACAAGTGTACTGATCAAGGTATTTTGCTGATGACAACAAATATATCATAGAAAAATACCCAGTCCGTACAGACGCAGACAGCGCTAGAAGATTCGTTGCATTTTGCAATTATTATAGACGATTTCTTAAAAACTTCGCAGAATATTTACGTCACATAACAAGATTATGTAAGAAGTCTGTAAAATTTGAATGGGCTAATGATTGCCAGAACGCATTTGAATATTTTAAAAAGGCTCTAGTAAAACCAACTTTATTAAAATACCCAGATTTCAGCAAAGAATGTTGTATAATAACAGACGCAAGTAAAGACGCGTGTGGAGCTAAACAACTCCCAGTTGCATACTTTAAGCGCTTCAAAAAAACCCAATCACATATTGATTATATTAGATACAACTCAGCAAAATCTAAGTTCCTCATATTAAATAAGCAATGCTATAATGATTACTTATCGCGTTGTAAAGCCGATTTTTTCCAAAATCCAAAGCAATTTTATAAATTTGTAAATTCTAAACGGCGTTCAGACGCATCTCCTTCGTCATACTTTTTTAATGCGGAAACAGTGGACTCTGACTCTAATATAGCTGATCTCTTTGCTAATTTTTTCCAATTGACTTACTCTAATGCGCTGCCTTCCACCGGCTCTTACCCGTACTATTTTCATCAATCCAACCTTATTTATATGCCAAGGATTTCTGAAGAATCACTCATAATCGGTTTATCCTCCTTGAAGTGTTCATTTTTACCTGGTCCGGACAACGTTCCCAGTTGTATTCTGAAGACATGCTCTCGTTCGTTAACAGTACCTTTGTTAAGGCTTTTTACTCTCTCCATTGAATCTGGTCGCTTTCCCTCTTTTTGGAATAATTCATTTATAATTCCCTTATTTAAAAAAGGAAACAAATCGGACATATCTAATTACAGAGGTATAGCTAAACTCTCGGCTATTCCAAAACTTTTTGAGGAAATGATTTCGATGAATCTGAAACACCAATGCAAATCTTTAATTTCTCCGCATCAGCATGGATTTTTGAAGGGACGTTCATCACTTACAAATCTTCTTGAATTCAGTACTTTGGTTCATGAAGGTTTTCGTAATAAATCTCAAACGGATGTTATTTACACTGATTTCAGCAAAGCGTTTGATAGTGTTGATCATAAACTGTTGTTAATGAAACTTGGTCTGCTAGGTTTTTCTCCTAATCTTCTTTCTTGGTTAAAGTCTTACCTCACCAATAGAACTCAAAGAGTTTTGTTTAGAACTTCGTTCTCTAAAAATGTTAATGTCTTATCTGGTGTTCCCTAAGGAAGTCATCTGGGCCCACTACTCTTTACTTTGTTTATAAACGATTTACCTAATGTTTTAAATAACTCTCATGTATTTATGTTTGCTGATGACGTTAAGCTTTGCTTTTCATTTAAAGATCCAGCTAATCATTCCATTTTGCAAGCGGATATTAATAAGCTTAGTGAGTGGTGTAAGTTAAATCACCTCCATCTCAACACACTGAAATGCTCATCTATGACATTTTGTCGTCGTTCGCCGTTTCTTGCTACTTACTACATGAATGGCGCTATCCTAAATAGAGTTTTTTCCGTTGACGATTTGGGCATCATTTTTGATCCCAAACTAAACTTCCTGCTGCACATTTCATCAGTGACTAATAAAGCAACATCTTTGCTAGGTTTTATAAAGCGTTGGTTTAGGGAGTTTAATGATCCCTACATCACCAAGGTTTTATTTACATCATTGGTTCGCCCGGTATTAGAATACTGCCTACCAGTTTGGAGTCCTCAATATGCCGTTCACCAGCAACGTATTGAGTCGGTCCAAAAACAATTCCTTTTGTTCGCCCTACGTGGCCTAAACTGGGAGCCAATTAGGCCCCTCCCACATTACTCAAGTAGGCTTCGTCTCCTTAATCTTCCTTCTTTAATAAATCGAAGACGCGTTTCTGGTATTCTTTTTCTCCAAAAACTGTTATTAGGGGAAATAGACTCTCCATTTTTGTTAGCGAAAATTAACTTTGCTGTTCCATTTCGTCCTACACGTAATTTTGTCCCTCTTCATTTAAGTACATACGTCTCCAACTTTAGCAGTCGTGAACCTCTTCGAATTTTGTGTAGAGACTATAATGAGTTTTCCCTTATTATTTCTCCTCACTTTTCTCCTTCTTCTTTACGTCTTGTACTCTTTGACTTCCTTCGAACTGTTCTTCACTCCTAATTGTCTAATCTTCATCTATTTTCTTCTTTTTGTTTTGGCCTGCGGCCACCTTACTTTTAATTTACTCCTTAGTTTTTAATTCTTATATTTTAATTAGTTAAGTCATTTGCATTAGTTAAGTTGACTTTAAAATAAATAAATAAATAAATACGCTTCACGCTCATTCACTAAAGGTGCAACAAATCAACAACAGAACAAGTGTAAGCAGCAATCCATTGGGCCATAACACACTTTCGACATTTCGCTATTAAAACAGATCACAGACCACTTACCTATTTATTTTCAATGACAAATCCCAGTTCAAAATTAACTAGAATGAGACTAGATCTTGAAGAATACGACTTTACGGTAGAATACTTTAAGGGGAAAGACAATTTTGTGGCAGATGCGTTATCACGGATCTCAGTATCCGAATTAAAACAAATGTACAACAAAGTCCTGAAAGTCACTACCAGGCAACAAAGTAGACAAAAAGACTGCGCAGTTAATAACGAAGTACTTTTGCCAAGGCAAAGTATTCAAAATGCTTCTAAGCCCAACGTACATGAAATCATTTGTAATGATGAAGTGCGAAAAGTAGTGACCTTGCGTATAACGGATTCAAAATGTTTATTAAAGCATGGTGTTTAAGAATAAACACCGTAATTGTTGAAGCGGTATAAAATAATACATTTGAATATTCACATTTAAAAGAATAAATAAGTAACGTACGATTCATATTCAGCCTAGATCACATGCCGAGAATATGTGTATTTTTAGCCGAAGCATTCAGCTAGGCATCTAACGGCGAACGCAGGCTTAGATTAAAATAGATCTCACCCCAAACCATCCGTTTGGTGGAATTCATGCATGCGTTTTAGAACTAAGATTCCACCACCAAATATGTGACCCCCTAGACTCTAAGACCTGTCCTTACAAATATTTTAGTAAATAAATTCAGTTCAGATTGTGAATTCAACAAATGAAGATCGGGTTAATTATTTCTTCTCCTCGGAAGCCCTATTCATTTTGGTCCTTCGAGCTCCTCGGAGATCCAATTCAGTTTGGTCCTTCGAGCTCCTCGGAGATCCAATTCAGTTTGGTCCTTCGAGTAAAAACTCTGTTGTTTTCCCCCACCAGTGGTAAGAGACAAAGAGGTTGACCAGCTCCTTAAAGTCTGCGATCTAGCTACGTTATATGCTAAGACCAGCTAAAGGTAGCAAAATAAAAAACTCCTGTTTTCCCCCACCAGTGGTAAGAAACGGAGTATAACTGAAAATATTTAAAATATTTAATTTAAAAAAAAGTGCGTCCGTATTTAAAAGGCAGTTTGCTGTGGAGCAATTGCAGAAATTCGTGTCGGCAAAATTTGGTGTGGCGTGTTCGAAGCCAATATAAACTCGCGTAAAGAAGGAAAGTCCCGCAAAAAAAAATTTCAACTCGCGACTCGGGTTAACATTCCGGTGTGAGTGAAAAAAATAAAAGGGACAGAAAAAGAGCCCAATAGACAGTTCCAGTAAAGATTGCCATTGGCAGGAACAGTATCAAAGAGCCCAGTGGAAGTGGCCAGTGACCAGAGTATACTCAGTGGCGGTATACAGTGCAAGTGAGAATCCCTAGAATTCACAAAGACGTGGGCGCAAAGACGAAGCCCCTTAATATCGCTCATCATCACCCATCAAGAAGGAAGGACGACATCAGCAGCAACACCAGCAATAGAAGCAACAGCAGCAGCAGCATCAGCAGCAGCAGCAACAGATAAGATAAAATAAGATTTATATTTGTTTACATATTTATATATTAAATAAGATTTAAATTATAATGATGTCAGAAAAAACAATTACATTGCTAACGAAGCAGTCCAAATTGATGGAAAGATTGAGGTTTTTGGAAGGTTTAGATGCTAGCAAGATAAATAAGGAGATTTTGAAGGAGGTAGATGAGATCCAAACCCAGTGGTTAGGAAATCATAGTATGCTTTTAAAGATTGGACTAGTCGATCACGATTACTTCAATAGTAGGAGAGTTGATGAGGGGCAAGTAATAATTAAAAGGATAAAAAACAAAGGCAATGTAGATACTAATAAGTCAACTGTCGTTGAAGAAGGCGTTAGACCTAGTACCAGTAAAGAAGCCGCTGCTAGGGTGGATACGGTCATAGGTAAGGACAGTGTAGGTGAAGAAAATGGTTTCGAAGAGAAAGTTCACCAACTTCGGGAATACCTGGAGAAGGTAAACATTGATATCAGTGAAAACAAGGTGGAAATATTTAAAATCCACAGAAATAAAATTAATTTTATGTGGCAGAAGGTACAGAAAAAGGTAGAAGATCTGTACGAAAAATTTGTAGCCAACAGTGAGTTCCAAGATGCAACAGAGGAGCTAGAGTTTGATGTGCAAAATACTCTAGGAGCATTGGAAGAAATCACAAATAAACCGGCAGGAGTCAAAGTTGAGAATGTTTGTGTGAGAGAGGAACTGCCGGTGTTACCGAAAATTCAGGTACCCACGTTTTTCGGAGAATCGAAAGAGTGGGACCTGTTCGCGGAATTATTTGTAGAATTAATTGATAAAAGAGAGGATCTTAGTTCTGCTCTTAAATTTAATTATTTAAAATTGGCTTTACGGGGAGAAGCGAGGAGTATGGTAGCTCATTTATTGTCGGGTTCGGCCGACAACTATAGTGCCGCTTGGGATTTACTAACCAAGCGGTATGAAAATCATCGGAGGATATTTTCCGAACAATTAAACCGGATAGTAGATTTACCGATAATTAATAATGAGTCTGCAAAAAATATAAAAGGGGTGATCGACGTAATTAATGAGTCAATGCACCTTATTAAAGTAAAAGCCAATCTGGCCGATGAAGTTGACGTGATATTCGCTCAACTCATATTAAGGAAGTTGGATAAAGGGGCTCTTCAATTGTATGAGAGCCAAGTTAAGAAGACGAAGCAGATACAGCAGTTATCTGACGTCTTAGAATATTTGGAGCAGAGATATTGTTCTTTAAGCTCCATTAAAGAAGAAAAAAGACCGATGCAAAAAATGGCATATACGGCTTTTAAAGAAAATTGTCCGATTTGCAAAGTTGCCGGACACAGCACATTACAGTGCTATAAATTCAAAGGATTGACTCCAATGGAAAGAGTAGAATTAGCCAAGAAAGTGCAATTATGCACAAGTTGCTTGAAACATTCAAGCAATAAGAGATGCACAAATGAGGATGTTTGCTCAGTGTGCGGTAGGGGGCACCACACATTACTTCACATTGGTGAAAGAATAGAGATAGTGAATACATGTGTAGCGGCGCATCCGGGTTTGTTTGCCACCGCCCTAATAAAAGTAAAGGCAGTGAATGGTGGGTATGAGACCCTAAGAGCCTTAATTGATAGTGGATCACAAAGCACTATCGTTTCTGAGGAAGCAGCTCAGATTTTAAAATTACAAAAAATGAAGGCACACACAGAGATAAGCGGTGTGTCTTCACCAAAATCTAAAACATCAAAATACAAAGTCAACTTGGGAATAAAAGTGCGAGAACCATGGAAAAAGCTTCTTAAGGTTGAAGCGATTGTGTTGCCGAAATTAATGACAGCTCTTCCAGAAAAAGAAGCAAACGTAGATATGTCAAAATGGCAATCGTACGTGTTAGCCGATCCAAATTTCAATAACCCTGGTCGGGTTGACGTAATATTGGGAGTTGATGTATACACCCACATTGTAAAAAGTGGTGTTACGAAAATTGACGGGTTGTTGGGACAGAATACGCAGTTTGGATGGATTGTTTCGGGAAATACAAAGTCGGAAGGAAACAATTCCATTGTCGCCACAACGATAGGTCTGACAAGATCAAAATATTAGGAGCGTTGGCAGATAAGTAAAAGTAAAAAAGCAACAGAAAATATGGTTAGATCTCGCCCCCCGGCAGGACCTCGCTTCGGAGGTGTTTTTGAAGCTGGGGTTAAAATTGATAAATACCAACAAAAAAGAGTTAGAGTGGAGAAAAATAAAAAATATAAAAATAACTATCCTGTTAGATGGCCTTTGGAGAAAAGTATTAGTGCTCACAAAGGTCGGGAAAGCACAAAGGTAGAGAAATTTGTGAAAAACTTTAAAGATAAAAAATACCATTTTCGTAGATGGCCTTTGAAGAGAATTGGAAGTACTCTCAAAGAAGAGGACAATATAAATAAAATAAAAATACAGCAAGCGTCGATTACAAGACCGGTAAAAAAGATTTGTCCAGTAGAGTTAAAGAGAGCACAGAAGGGGGATGCTCGAGAAACGTATTTACTAATAAATAAAAACATTTCAAAAAGTAAAAGAAGAAAAAATTAGTTTAAAAATATATAAACCTTGTTGATAGATAGCTAATTATGAGGGTAAGAATTCTATTAACTGGTAGGCAACCATTCTTTTTAATACGTACATACAGCGAGAGTTATTATTTTATGACCGAATCCACCTTAAACAAATGTCAGACGTGGCAATCTAATAGTCGGTCTAATTATGTCTACAAAACGATAGGTGACTTGAAATCGATCGATGTAGGAAGTAGTAGGAAGTAGTAGTAGTAGTAGTTGACTGTTTTAAAGGTCTAAATCATTCTAAAGCTAGAGTCCAGTGTGGTAGTGCACAACAGGAATTGGTAGATATTCCTGAACAAGGTATTTTCAGCATAAGATCGGATTACACCGCTAGAACGCAAGATAAGATTTTAGTTTTTCATCACAGTATCCAGGTAGAATTATATCAAACTATCGCGACCTCACACATAAGGGATATTAGCGATTTTCCGAAAATAATCTGGGATCCAGTGGGAGTCAAAATGATAAATCATACAGCAGAATTTGAAAGAATACAAATTGAATTAAAATCTTTGAAAGACCATCATATAGATTTTTTTGGTCTGAATTTCCATCATGTAACTGGTCATGCTTCTTTAATAATAACAATTGTATTAATTATAATAATTATAATAATAAACGCTATAATGAATTTTGCAGAATGTTTAAGAATAAACACCGTAATTGTTGAAGCGGTATAAAATAATACATTTGAATATTCACATTTAAAAGAATAAATAAGTAACGTACGATTCATATTCAGCCTAGATCACATGCCGAGAATATGTGTATTTTTAGCCGAAGCATTCAGCTAGGCATCTAACGGCGAACGCAGGCTTAGATTAAAATAGATCTCACCCCAAACCATCCGTTTGGTGGAATTCATGCATGCGTTTTAGAACTAAGATTCCACCACCAAATATGTGACCCCCTAGACTCTAAGACCTGTCCTTACAAATATTTTAGTAAATAAATTCAGTTCAGATTGTGAATTCAACAAATGAAGATCGGGTTAATTATTTCTTCTCCTCGGAAGCCCTATTCACATGGAAATAAAGTTATAGCAAGAATTGATGTTACTAATTTGTATACCAATGGGATCTTCGACTTAGGTCAGTTTTTCCAAAGGCTTGAAATGCAAGCCGGTATACACAATGTCAAGAAACTCAAATTGGCACCGAGCGAAAAAATCTTTGAACTTGTTTCAATAGATTCATTCAAAAACATGGGCATCAAATATTTAAAATCTTTGAGAGTTGCGCTACTCAGGCCGGTGACCGTAATAAATAATAAAAATGATCAAGAAGCAATACAGTCTACATTTCATGACGATCCAATACAAGGAGGTCATACAGGCATTACAAGAACGCTAACGAAAATCAAACGGCATTACTACTGGAAAAACATGACTCGATTTGTTAAAGAGTACATACGTAAATGTCACAAATGCCAAAAATCAAAAACTACAATTCATGTAAAAACTCCCATGATTGTAACTGACACTACAACAAACGCTTTCAACACAGTAATTGTTGACACAATAGGACCACTTCCAAAATCAGACCAAGGCAATGAGTAAATGAGTATATCGTCACACTCATATGTGATTTGACTAAATACCTAGTAGCCATTCCTATTTCAACCAAAAGTGCAAACAATGTCGCTAAAGCAATATTTGAAAATTTCATACTTAAGTACGGTCCAATGAAGACGTTCATTACGGACATGGGTACTGAGTATAAGAACCAACTTTTGACAGAGATATGCAAGTATATGAAAATAGAAAATCTAACGTCTACAGCATATCATCACCAAACATTAGGAACAATTGAACGAAGTCACAGAACTTTCAATGAATATGTTCGTTCTTATATTTCCACTGACAAATCAGATTGGGATGTCTGGACTCAATATTTTATATATTGTTTCAATACCACCCCAACAATCACTCACGGATATTGTCCATTTGAATTAGTTTTTGGAAGATTACCAAATCAATTCATAAATTTTATTAAAATAACTAACATAGATCCAATATACAATATAGATGATTACGC
The DNA here is from genome assembly GCA_035045865.1 of Drosophila austrosaltans. NCBI lineage: Eukaryota > Metazoa > Arthropoda > Insecta > Diptera > Drosophilidae > Drosophila > Drosophila austrosaltans. Next base: position 6,388,334 of record JAWNOQ010000073.1, on the reverse strand, counting down.
TAAGGAAATAAACTTTAGACTAGAAATTGCCTACAAAAGAGCAAGAATAATGTTAGAAAACCATAAGAGAAAAAATAAGAAATATTATAATAGGTCAATAACAGAAATAAATATAGATGTAGGAGACAAAGTTTTACTAAAAAACGAAGTACGACATAAGCTAGACCCTAACTATTTAGGTCCATTTGTTGTAGAAACTATAGAAAGTAATGTCAATATAGTAGTAAAAGATAGAAAAAATAAAAAACAAACAGTGCATAAGAATAGATTAAAAAGGTACAATGATTAAAAATAAAAAATAATAATAATATAATTAAAGTTTTCATGCAAAATTTATGATTAAAAAAAAAAAAAACATTTCTATTAAAAATAATAAACAATCAAATACTTTTGTGAAAATTATTCTGTTTAAAATTTTATTGATAAGCAAAATAAAATAAAAAAGAAAAATTACAAGTTAAAAAAAAAAAATAACTAAATAACTAAATTTAAACCAAAAAAAAAAAAATAAAAAAAAATTATTAAAATAGATTTAAATAAAATAACTACACGTGGTTACGTTATTTTTCAAAAAAGGGAGGTGTAGTATATGCAACCTAATAAGAATAATAACCGACACAATATAGAGTATTCTCTTGTTGCAAACGGTCATATAGCCAATACATGTTAGTGTATGCTATATGTGGTGCATATACATAAACATAAGCAAGCTCGAAACATGATCAACCACTTACGAAGACTGACCATGCGGACGAATTGCGTGTGAATGTTTATTGTATAACATATATGTACATACTACACACTCTCTCTCTTTCTTAGAACAATAATATATACTTTTTATATACTTATATACTTAAGAGTTCTTAGGCTAAGCTCATGAACTTCTTTTTAAAATAAAATTCATTCGGTTTTTCAGTTAGAACTTCAAACTCCGGTCATAATTACCACAGTCTTAAATTCACACCAGCTATACAAAAAATGTGTGATTCCCCTTTTCGAAGATTTTAAGAACGATTCATTATTCTCGCTTCTTCTATTTAATTTTCATTCTTTCTTTGACGGATTAATTGGAAAAGACATCCTAAAAGAAATAAATGCAGTCGTGAACCTTCCTAAAAAGATTTTACAACTTACAACAGATAAATATATAGAATATAGACTTAATAATAGAAGATAAATTGACTTCCACCTTGTACACAGTGGAAAAAAATGCAAAGAAAATAATTAAGGTACCGGTGAACCTCAAGGAAGGCATGTTTTTGTACGACCCTACAACCTTAACAGAGGACCTATTTATTTCGGGAGGCCTTTATATTGCTAAAGGTCATTTCGGTTACTTAGAAGTCAACAACTTCTCCAATAAGGAACAAAACTTTTGCATAGATGCACCTCTGACAGTAGAAAAATGCGACAGTAGGGACTTTTCGGAAACAAAACTAACGATGAAAACCAACGAAGAAAGGAAAGCAAACAACCAAAAACAGACAATCCCAATAGAGACCGACCATATGAATGAGGAAGAAAAGAAACAATTCATAGATTTGTGTCATAGATCTCCTAACCTTTTCTATAAAGAAGGTAGTTCCCCCACCTTCACAAACTTAATGAAACACAAAATAAATACGACAGATGAAATACCAATTTATGCCAAACGCTTCAGGTATAGCATCAAAGAGAGGAAATTAAAAGACACATCTCAAAATTACTAGATCAGAACATCATAAGACACAGCTACTCCCCATGGAGCTCACCAAAATTTCTTGTTTCAAAATAATTGGATAAGTCCAATGTCATGAAATGGAGACTGGTCATTGATTATAGAAAATTAAATGAAAAAACGATCGAAGATAAATATCCCATGCCAAACATAAACGAGGTATTAGACAAAATAGGCAGAGCAAAATATTTTACTGCTTTAGATTTAGCCAGAGGCTACCAGCAAATCGAAATAGAGACTAAACATATTAATAAGACCGCTTTTTCCACAACGGAAGGTCACATTGAATTTGTCAGAATGCCATTTGGGCTAACTAACGCCCCAGCAACTTTCCAAAGAATAATGGACAATGTTCTTGCCGACTTAAACGATAAATATTGTCTCATTTATTTGGACGACATAATTGTGTTCTCCCTTTCTCAGTATTCTCAAAAATTGACAAGGCAAAACTACAACCTAATAAATCAGACATCCTCAGAAAAATTTCCTTTACCTAAAACTAGGAAACAAATAAAATCCTTTCTTGGCCTTTTGGGCTATTATCGAAAATTTATTTGAGATTTTTCGCTACCATTACCAAACCACTTACACAACAGCTGAAAGGCAAAAAGACTGTCAAAGTCAGCTCAGAATTTATTTCTGCAATTGAAAAATGCAAAACTCTCCTTTGTAATGACCCAATTTTACAATACCCAAATTTCTCTAAACAATTCATTTTGACCACCGACGCTAGTAACGGAGCCATTGGAGCTGTTCTTTCACAAGAGTCTCCCAATAACAAAAAACCTGTATGTTTTGCTAGCCATACGCTAACTGATACAGAACTCAAATATTCAACAGTTGAAAGAGAAATAAATATTTCCGGCCCTACCTCTTTGGTCAGAGATTTAAAATTATGAGTTTCAAAGAATCAAATTCCAAACTAGTCCGTTGGAAACTTCAGTTACTCGAGTATGATTACGAAATAACGTATACAAAGGGCTCTGAAAATGTTGTAGCTGATGCTCTCAATAGAATTCCAGCAGAAATAAATGTCAATAGCCAAGTAGTAGATCCAGCTAATACGATAGTAACAGTAAATAAACCAATAAATGACTACAATCTGCAGTTAATATTTCAAACCGGTAACGAGTCATAACTAACAACCACAACCCCATTCAAAATCAAAATCAGGAGAACAATTACCAGAACTTATTTCGATAAAGAGGAAACTACACGACTATTACAAAAGATTCTAAAACCAGAAAGAACATATGCAATTTATGCCAATAACGATACTTTCGACATAAGAATGTTGAATGACATTACAGATGCAAACCATGTTGAGCAAGAAATTAAGAAATACCATATAAATAGAAACCATAGAGGGATAGACGAGACAGTAGCTCATCTAAAAAGAATGTTTTACACATCCCATTTAAAATCCAAAGTGTCCTCAGTAATTAACGATTGCGATGAAATTTGATAGACACCCAAGTTGGTTTTTCAAGAAACAGAAACTCCCACAGTACCGATGCAAATTCTGCATATTGACAATAAACAGCAACACAATCCTGACAATTATAGTCAAATTCAGTAAATTGGCAATGAGATATACAATATCTTCTAGGGACACTTTAAGCATTTTTAAAGCCATGAGAAATTTTCTATGTTCCTTTGGTGTTCCGCAAAAAATTGTTTGCGACCAAGGGACAGAATTTCATGGTAGACTTTTTAAGGATTTCTGTGAGCAATACAATATACAATTGCATGTATACAGTCCAACAGTCGTCTATTAATTCTCCCGTCAAAAGACTTCATTCTTCCCTAACGGAAATCTATCGTATTATATTAAATAAAAGAAAAGTTAAAAAACTAGAGTGCGAACACAACGACTTACTAACTGAAACTTTAATTACTTATAACAACGCTATTCAATCAACGCTGAAACATACTCCATACGAAGTATTTTACGGCAGACCTCACATCTTCGACAGTACAATCACATTCAATAATCAACACGATTACTTACAAAAAATAAATAGCTTCCAAAATACAATCTATCCAGAACTCAAGCAAGAAATGGAAAATACTAAAAAGAGTAGGATAGAAAGAACAAACGAAAACAAAAATAACCCGAAAACATTAGAACCAGATGAAACAGTATTCAGGAAAGAAAATAGGAGGAATAAGTTGACATCGCGTTTCTCTAAGCATCGAGTTCTGCAAGATACATTAATTACACACAAAAATCAAAAAATTCACAAGTCCAAAATCAAAAAAAGAACACAAAATAATAAGACAAATACTTTACAGGTACTCCCAAATTAAAGCAGAAATGCTGAAAATGCAACTATTGACCGAAAAAGATAAACTTCTTCAAATTAAAGTGGGTAATGCTAAGATTATTAAGTCGCATAGCAATCTAATACATAAAATAGATCTAAACGATTTCCAAAAAAATCTAAAAAACTTTTGAATATTTGGCACAAATTACACAATACACATTTTTGGGAGAAATAGTTAAGGCAGTCAAAGCAAAATTACACCAAGTAAGAATAAGATTGGAAACGCTACTTCCAAAAGAAAGATCGAAAAGAGGTCTGATGAACGGATTAGGTAGCCTAATTAATGTAGTTACGGGCAACGTGTATGCTAATGATCAGGAAAAAATAAAACAAGAATTTAATAAAATACAAGAAAATTAAAACTACCTGTTGCAAAATGCCAAAGAACAATTAAAATCAATAAAGAAATATCGTTGAGATTTAAAAATATTACAGAACACATTAACAATGAACAGGAAAACATAAATTTATTCATTAAAAACTATAAAAATAATATTTTTAAATCTTTAACACAAGAACATAGTGAAATGTATTTATTGCAATATATCGCCAGAATTAACGTAAATCTTGATTTAATGTATAACCACAAAAATCATATTGCAGAGAGCATATTACTGGCAAAAAAAATGTTATACCAAAATTCATATTAGACGAAAAAGAATTGTTAATAGTAAAATATCAAAGAAGCTAACTTCGGCCTTGCCGAAGTTTGTATACCCTTGCAGCTTCACTGTTTTATTATTTAATTAAAAAACAAAAATTTTAAAATAATTGGCATAAATGTTTAACAAAAAAAAAAAAAACAAAAAAGAAGAAAATACACATATCTTCATCTCACCGTCTTCACCGAGAATTGAACCAGCACCAAATATCGAGAAATCGCGCAGAGGAACTCTACATACTACGCCACCGTGCTTACTTATATATATAGCAAACGCATGGCATCTCGCTCTTTCAATTTCGTTTTGTGCAAGAACACAACTCAAATATTTCTTTCTCTCTCACACACAGCGTGGTGAAGAATTTTTGCATACGTATGTATGTATTACTTAATTACTTAATTACTTTTATATTTGATTATTGATTTGTAACCTTAATAATTATCCGATCTTGTTCAAACTTGGTGTAGGGTGAATGGGTAAAAATTGAGTTTAAATGCAACAACAAAAAAACAATAATTTTATATAATTCTTATTTAACCCCGCGCGGATTCGAACTCGCGTCTTTTGTGTTTGTACGGCAGATTTCTTGGAATTTTTGTTTTCGTCTGCTGCCAAGGAAAATTGCTTATTTTACTCGAGGTACCTCCACGTTTTAGTTAATAGCTTTGGTTATAATTATCCGATCCGACTAATTTTTAAACTTAACCTACATCATCGATTAAGGAACTTAACTTTTCATGTTTCAATCATGTAGCTTAAAATTTAAGTTCGAAAACCCGAACAAACAGACAGACGGACAGACGGACATGTCTCAATCGACTCGGCTGTTGATGCTGATCAAGAATATATATACTTTATGGGGTCGCAAACGTATATTTCCATGCGTTACAAACATCTGACCAATTTTATAATACCCTCTGCAAGGGTATAAAAAAAATAATTACAGACCAAAATGTAACAATAAGATCAGACTAACACCTATACAGGTTATTAGATTTAGAAACCTATATTAATGAAAACATTGTTATATTTAAGATATTTAAGTTTTAAAAGGTACCCATTTTTGACCCATCTGTTTATAAATTTATTCATATTATCCCATTACCATTTAACATAACGGAAATGTTAGTTTAACCAAATTACATAACTCATAACCTAGCTGGCAACATAAGATACTTTAAGCAAGAATGTCCAGACATCAGCGAAGAGGAGCACGTCTATCAGATAGAAGAACAAAAAAAAAAAAAAAAAAAAAACAATCGTTGATCGTCAACGCGTTCGGACGTATTTTTTGTCGCGCTCCGCAATTTCTTCGGTGACAGGGCTCTCAGTCGCCACAGAGACGCCCAATCACAATTATATTGTTATTTGTAACTGCAAATAGCAATACTTAGTAAATAACTAAATTTACTAGTAATGCCAACGAGTAAAGGGATTAACTCAGGCCCTTCGTCACTAGACTCTCGCCAGCAGAAACTATAAGAACAAATTCTTCACCAACAAAACGAGCGTCGGCAATCTATTCAACGTAACAATGCATATTTCTCAGTAGTGTCTCCGACCACCACAACAACAATAAGCGCTGAATCCAAAAGTGCAAGCACGACACCTGAAGTGTTAATTGGGTAATTGGGTTCGCCGACCGCCGTCAGCGCGCTCACAACAAGAATAACTGCCTCTACTGCTTCAACGACAACTTCAACAGCCGCAAAGTCTGCAATAGCTTCAATCACCGTCCAGCAGACTACCTCAACAAAAACTCCCCAACCAGTGACGGTGAATCCAAAGTCACCTGTTCAGACTGGTATGGACAGATATATTAATATAAACAAGCGAAAGCTTAGCCCTCAGACAAAAAGAGGCAACACTCCCAAAATGTCGAAAAACAACATTGTTGAACGAAAAGCTTTAGAAAGCAATAGATTCCAAATATTGGCAAATCAGCCGGTATCCCAAGAAGGAGTTTCCCAAATTAAACCCTCTGTAGCCACCACCATTCTATATCCGTGGTGCAAACTGCACTTCATTGGTGCCAAAACTGGTAGCACTAGTTGGTCAAAACAACTTTTATATGGCACCACTCAATAGGGGTAACATAAAAGAGACCAAAGTGCAAGCCAAAAGTGAAGGATTCTATCGTACTATTGAAAAGTACTTTAGAAAGGAAAGTGTGAATTTCTAAACATTTTAGCTAAAGAGTGTCAAAGGCCTTCAAGCGGTGATCAAAGGCATTGAACCAACGGTTCCGACTCAGGAAATAGTTGAAGCATTGGAAGAGAAGGGCTTTGAGGTAAAGTCCGCCTCAAACATACTGAACAGAAATAAAGTGCCGCAACCTCTATTCAAAGCGGAGTTACAGCCCACATGTGATAAAAAACTTAAACCCAACACAGTGCACCCTATTTACACACCCGGTACAATGCACTAATTGCCAGGAGTTTGGGCACACAAAGTCCTTCTGCAGCCTTCGCCCAGTTGGCGTTGGCTGTGGACAAACTCAAAAAGATTGTGTCTGCACCGGTGACAAATCAAATACAAATACAAGGAAGTGCGGCAATTGTGGTGGTAATCACACAGCGAACTACAGAGGATGCCCCGTTTATAAGGAACTCAAGGCCCGCCTCAACGCAAAGAAATCAACGGCTCGTATCCAGGGCTCGACACTAATTCCCTCTCAACTAACACCGGGAATATTTTTCTCAAGAGCTGTAAGGTCATCAGGGAATCTAATAACAACTACTCCTGGGGTAACTTTTGCAAGCGCGCTACGCAATGGAAATGCACAGCCCACTCAAACTAATCAATCTAACTTGGCCCCAAGTCCATCCGTACTTGGCCAGAACCCCAACGGGATCGAAACATTGTTAATCTCGCTCAAACAAAATATGTCAAATTTCATGACGTTCATGCAAAATTGCTTGGAGGAACTGACGCGAAATCAGAACTTGCTTATTCAAAAGCTTATAAACAATAACAAATAATGTCAGCACTACATATAGGCCTCTGGAATGCAAACGGCATTTCCAAGCACAAACAAGAATTGTCACTCTTTCTGGACTCAAATGATATTGATATCATGCTACTATCAGAAACACACCTCACAAATAAAAGCAACTTTCAAATACCTATGATGGCAAGTCTCAAGGAGAAACTGGTATCCTAATTGAAAACCAGATTAAACACTGTCTCCACAATGGATTTGCCAAACAATACCTACAAGCAACTTCAATGAGTGTCCAAACTACTTTCGGAAGTAAAACCGTGGCTACACTTTACTGCCCACCACGAATCTTAATCTCTGAAAAAGAGTTTACTGATTTCTTCAATATACTCGGAGAACGATTTATTCCTGCAGGAGATTAAAACGCCATGCACCCTCATTAGGGATCCCGCTTGTTAAACCCAAAGGCAAACAGCTGTATAACACAATCATCAATCCAGCAAACAAAATGGGCTATGCCTCACCAAATAATCCCAAGTACTCGCCAGCGGATCCACGCAAGCTCACAGATCTAATAGACTTTGCAATCACCAGGGGAATTGCGCAAAATTGGATAACGGCAGAGACACTAGCAGAAATGTCATCGGACCACTCACCAGTAGTTTTCACAATATTAACACAACCACAAATAATAAAGCACCCACTCGGGCTTACAAATTGCAAAACAAACTGGCTCAGATTTAAAAAATACATAAGCACCCATATCGAGCTAAATCCCAAACTGGACGACGAAGAAGACATCGAGTTTTGCACCTCTGAATTAGAGTCGATGCTCATTGAAGCAGCAAATATGTCCACCCCAATCATTGGCAACACTCAGGAAAAACACAAGTCTAACAACCGACTAATTGAACTACTTCTAGCAGACAAAAGACGGCTCAGGCGAGAATGGCAAATGTCTCGATCTCCGGCAGCAAAACATCGCCTAAAGGCAGCTACACAGCACCAAATATCCGCTGTGGAAAGCTCACCCAACCATAACTGCCCCAACCGAGATAATTTCACCTAAACGATGTCCAATTGTCAAGTGGGCCCGTTCAGACAAAGAAAGAGCAGCCACCTTTGCAACTCATCTAAAAACCGTCTTTCTGCCAAACCCGTCAACAAACTCATTTCAGCCTCCCCCTCTAAGCACCCCAATGAAAACCGAGCCACCAAGCGGAGGAAATTTCAGCAATTATTAAAAACTATCTTAACCCAAGAAAGTCGCCCGGCCATGACAAAATAACCCCAAAAATGATCCCAGAACTCCCGATCTGTGCCGTGAGACACATCTGTAAACACTTCAACGCGATAGTAAAAACTGGTCACTTTCCCATAAGCTGGAAAAAATCAGTAATCATAATGATCCCAAAACCCGGAAAGGACAAAACACAGCTATCATCGTACAGACCCATCAATTTATCGCCAAGTTTTTCAAAACTATTTGAAAAAGTCCTACAACTCCGTATAGATACAATCCTGGTAAACCAAAATATAATCCCACATCATCAGTTTTGCTTCCGTGAAAAGCATGGCACAATTGAACAAGTCATTATCGTTTCTTTCTTCATCGTGGATAGACGTGTTTTTCTGTGCTCCTGCATAATTTCTTTTATTTCGGTTTTAAACTCACCGCGCCTGCCTAAAAATTCAGCTAATTATTTAGCAATAACTATTGACATTATTCTGTCATTTAAATTTTTGTCATTGCGCTTTTTGTTTAATTAACTTTACAAAAGCAAAATCAAAGCATTGAACTTAATATTTGAAAAAAACAACAAAACTTTTTACAGCAGTGTTGTTGTTTTTATTATTCTTTGCTCTTGCGTTTGTACTTTTTACCGCTTTAAAACCGCTCTCGCGCTCTCGCCAACGCATTGTTGTTGCATGTGCAGTGCTGTTGGTTCTCCCGCTCTCTTTTTTTTCTAATTTCTTTTATTCGCGCTCGCATCTATCTCTGTCTCGCGTACAAGTGATACGTGTATTTGTGTAGTGCTTAGTTCTCTTAGTTCTTGCACTAATTTTCTCTGTGAGTTTGACCCCAGTGTCGAATTTGCTTAATAAATCTGAGTAAGTTTTTTCTTTGGCCTTTTTGATATTTAATTTTTTTTATAAAATTTTTGAGTATTAATTGAATTAAAAAATGTCTGTCTGCTCAAGCAAAAAGTGTTTGAACCCCCCTTCACCCCATAGCGTATTTCTTTCCTGTTGGCTGTGTGACAACGTCATGCACGTTAAATGTGCTGGCTACACAGCCAGGGTAAAGGATTGTTTGGAGCAAAAAGGGGGGCTCAAATGGGGTTGTGACTCATGCCGTGAGGTTGAGATCGAAATGAGGGTGTTTGTGAGGCAAACCAGGGATAGATTGAAAAAATTGTCATCTGGTTTTCGTAAACTCTACGATGAGTTCAATGCTGTGGAGAGTGAATTTAGCAGCTATAAGCTGTTAAATGAGTCTCCAAAGCGCAAGAAAACCAGTATGCGCAATCTGTCCTTGCATTTGCCTGTGCCCAATCCCGTCTCGGCCGTAGCTCCACAAACTCCTTCACTGCTCACTGTGACAAATCCTCCGCAGCTTATTTCGCTTACCACCCCCATTTCTCAAGGTGGTCGAAAGGAAGAGGCTATCTCCGTTTCTCCAGGAAATGGTCTCTCTTTGCAGACGAACAAAGCTGTAGTATCCGAAAAGTCCGGCAATTATCAATAACTGTTGATATTGCCGATAGTAGTCCAGTTGGAGGTGCAATACCGGACACGCAGGCGGATTCAATCGTGGTCGCTGACGCTGCGGTTGATTTGCGGCCTGGTTCCTATAAACCTTTAACTGGAGTTCCACCTAAGAAACATATATTTGTTTCAAGGCTTGATCCCGAACATTCGTCGGATGATGTCTTAGCTTTTATTAAGACAAAAATTCAAGCTCATCACTATAATGCTAAAATAGCGGTGGAAAAATTTAAATTTAAATATTCGAGGGAGATATCCTCTTTTAAAATAAGTGTTCCAGTTGAACTGTTCGACTGTATATGTCATAGCAGTTTTTGGCCGGATCACATTTTAGTAAAAGAATACACGGCCAAAAAGAAAACTCGAGATCCGGTTAGGCTTTCTATCCCATCTAATTCTTCATCTTCCGGAATATCAGCATCGGCTGGTGTTCCAAAAAACTAATCTCGTCCCTTCATCTGGCCTATCAGAACGTGAGAGGACTTAAATCTAAGCTTCCTAGACTCTATCTAGATAGTCTAGCATTTGAATTTAAAATTTTAGTGTTTACTGAGACATGGTTAAAACCCGATATTAACGATGCATCTGTTCTTTCCGCAAAATTTTCAATTTTTAGATGTGATCGGACTTCTCGTGTAGGCGGAGGAGTTCTGATTGCTGTTGACTCGGCCTTAACTTCTGACCAAATTCATTCACCGGACATTCTGGAGATTGAGTTTGTTAGCGTTAAGGTCAGGTTCAAGTCTTTCTCTGTCTACATTACTTGTTCTTACGTTCCGCCACAATCCGACATGGCGGTGTACGCAAAACATTTAGATTCTATTCGATATATTTCTTCATTGCTTTCTAATAGAGATATCTTAATCGTCTTTGGTGACTTTAATTTACCAGAAATAGTATGGTCTCAATCTGATGAATCTGCTTTGTTGCTTCCTTCTAAATCTCACTGCTTCGTTGATGGTCTTTTTGAGTTATCATTAGCTTAAATAAACCCTGTGCGAAATAACATAGGCAGATCCTTAGATCTGATATTTGTGTTGGATTCCACCAACTGTGCAGTAACTAGAACCGACCCTCTAGTCTTGCCCGAAGACAATTTTCATCCTATTTTGGATTTATCTGTAGATCTGTCGTTTCGTGCACCGATTGCTGGTGTCAGTCCTGTGATTAAATCTCGTAATTTTCGCAAGACTAACTTTGTTAAACTGAATGAGCTCATTCTGAGAACTGACTGGTCATCCTTATATAGTTGCTCAGACATGGATCTTGCTATCTCGTTGTTTTATGATACTATCGGTTCGCTTTTTAGGGTTTGTGTCCCACTGAGGACTCCAGTGTCGTCTCACCGACCTCCCTGGTTTTCTCGTGAGCTATTCAACTTGAAAAATGTCAAATCCAGATATAATAAAAAATACAAGAAATCGGGACGTTCTTCAGACTTTGCTCTTTACGCAGTTGCTCGCTCCAATTTTATGTTGCTTAACAAGCACTGCTATAATAATTACCTCAAGCGTTGTAAGCTTGAGTTTTCCCGTGATCCTAAACAGTTTTATAGTTTTGTGAATTCTAAACGTAAGATGGATGTCCACCCATCAATCTTATCGTTTAGAAATAATATAGCGGACTCTGATCAAGCGATTGCCGATTTGTTTGCTGATTTCTTCACAACAACATATTCCTCAACGGAATACCGAGCGAATCTTTTGTATCCTTATCAGATAAAAAGGTCTAATTGTATTTGTAGTCCTTCGATCGATGAAAGTTCGCTTATTAGCGTGCTTAATTTAGTAAAACCTGTGTACACACCTGGTCCTGATGGAATACCTGGTTGTGTACTCAGATTTTGTGCTGAGGCTCTATGTAAGCCACTTCAAAAACTTTTTTCGTTGTCCGTTAAATCTTGTCATTTTCCGTCTATATGGAAGGAATCTTACATAATTCCTCTTCATAAAAATGGTAAAAAGTCCGAAGCATCCAATTATAGGGGTATTTCTAAATTGTCCGCTATTCCTAAAGCATTTGAAAAGTTAATCACTTCTCAATTGCAACATTTTTGTAGATCTATTATTTCACCATCTCAACATGGGTTTGTGAAACGTAGATCTACTACCACTAACCTATTAGAATTTACATCTTTAACGATCGAAGGATTTAGGAATGCAAGACAGACTGATGTCATTTATACTGATTTCAGCAAGGCTTTTGATTCTGTTAATCATACACTTCTTCTTTTAAAATTAAACAAAATTGGCTTCCCATGCAGTTTAATTAAATGGATTCGTGAATACCTGACAGACAGAACACTGAAAGTTCTATTCAAGTCTTCAAGTTCAAGGACCATCCAAGTAACTTCGGGGGTGCCTCAGGGTAGTCATCTGGGACCACTGCTATTCACCCTTTTTATTAACGATCTTCCATCCGTTATAATACATTCTCGTGTCCTCATGTATGCAGATGATGTAAAGCTTTGTCCCAGCTACAGAGATATTATATCACCTTCACGGTTGCAGTCTGACCTCCAAAACTTTCAATCTTGGTGTCGACACAATTTATTAAATTTAAACACATCTAAATGCAAGGTCATGACTTTTTTCAGAAACACTCCTCAGTTAATTACCTACTTTCTTAACAACGTTCCATTAACCAGACTTAATGAGATGATTGACTTGGGAGTACTTATGGACCATAAATTGACTTTTAAGTCCCATATAAGCACTACTGTCGGAAAAGCCATGGGTGTTCTTGGATTTGTTAAAAGATGGTCAAAGGAATTTGACGATCCATATACAACCAAGGTTCTTTACACCTCATTTGTTCGTCCAATTTTAGAATATGCAACCTGCATATGGTCACCCCAATACGATTCACATAAAGCAAGAATAGAATCAGTTCAAAAACAGTTCCTTCTCTTTGCTCTTCGTGGTCTGAACTGGGATCGTAATATCAACTTGCCTTCGTACTCTAGTAGACTTCTTTTACTTGACCTTCCTTCCCTTTCTAATCGTAGATTAATGCTTGGCGTCATATTTATGCACAAGCTTCTTAACGGGGATATAGACTCTCCCGAGCTATTGAACCGAGTAAAACTAACAGTTCCTTGTAGACCTACTAGAAACTATATTCCTCTAACACTTCCACGATGTACTACTAACTACCTTATGTATGAACCTTTTCGAGTTCTTTGTTCCGATTATAATCGTCTTTATCATGTAATCAGTTCAGAGCTCTCGATTCCTTTACTAAAAACTTCTATCCTTTCCTATCTAGCACGTAACTAGCTATAGTGTCGTTTTTTGTCTGTGTTTTGTGAATTGTCCCCGCGACTCGAGCCGTGCGTTATGCGGCTTGCGCCCCTCGGTCGGTTGGGCGGGAGGTGTGGGCAATTAGTGCTCCCGTTGGGATTCGCGCGTAAAAAAAAAAAAAAAAAAAAAAAAAAAACCGTATCACCTCAGAGATCCGCACAGCATTCGAGCAAAAAGAATATTGCACAGCATTTTTCTCGACGTCGTCCAAGCCTTTGACCGAGTCTGGCTTGACGGCCTAATATATAAAATAAAAGCGACGCTTCCACAATATACACACAAGCTAATGGAATCTTATCTATTTAACATAAATTTCGCTGTACGATGTAATAGCTTCACCTCTGATGACTTCGAATCAAAAGCAGGTGTACCTCAAGGCAGCGTGTTGGGTCCAACACTTTATATTCTGTACACAGCGGACATACCAACAAGCCCTGCACTCATCACATCTACTTTCGCCAATGACACACACGTCTATCCTTAGTCGCTCCAAATGTCCGATCACAGCTGCTGAGCAACTGGCAACCCACCTAAAGGAGGTAGAAAAGTGGCTAGCAGATTGGCGCATCCGTGTAAATGAACAGAAATGCAAGCACGTTACGTTTACCCTCAATAGAAGAAACTGCCCATCATTGACGCTCAACAATGTGCCAGTGCCTCAATCCGACGATGTTGTGTATCTTGGAGTTCACCTGGACAGAAGATTAACTTGGCGTAGGCACATCGAAGCCAAGAAAAAGCAGTTAAAGCTTAAAGCAACCGGACTACATTGGCTTATCAACGCACGATCTCCCCTATGTTTAGAGTTCAAAGTTCTTCTCTACAACTCGGTATTAAAATCCATCTGGACATATGGCTCTGCGCTATGGGAAAACGCAAGCAAGAGCAACATCGAAACCATACAAAGGGCTCAATCCAAGGTTCTCAGAACCGTCACGGGAGCACCTTGGTATATCAGAAACGAAAACTTACAGAAAGACTTACACATTTCTAGCGTAATAACCGAAATAAAGGTACAACAGCTTAAGTACACCCCTAAACTGCAGGCACACCCGAATACCCTGGACAAATCATTAACCCGAGTACGTGAAAGTACTCGTCTTCAACGAAACGACCTCCCAATCCTCTAGTAATTAATCAGGGCCATAGATCAATGTAGCATCTTTTAAAAATTAGGTTATGTGTTAGATTAAGATAAATAAAATAAAATAAAACGTAAAAAAAAAAAAAAATTTGAGAATATTAAAGAGAAATCGGAAATATTATATGTAAAAAACTATACATCAAATCATCTGATCACAGTGAACATCTTAGTTGCCGTCATAACGATCACAGTAGCAATACTATGGGCACTGAGAACTAAAAGGATAACCCTGGTAACAACAGCAACTCCATCAACAAACGTTCTGACCAAACCTTGGCTTTGGCCTTCACTTTATTCCAGGGGGGCGGAGGAGTTACCATTTCAGCTCCCCTCGAGATGCCCCCGATTAAGCCACCACCATCAACTGCAGCATAAGCAATCTTGAGCAATGTCCAGAATCCGCAACATCAGCAATAGGGAGGATGTACACATACTAACATAATTCCAAGAATGTAAATAAAATGCTAACGTCGGCATTCTGCCGACGGTCAGCCAGTTAGGGTGTGGGTACCCGCGAATCCCAGCGGGTGCACTAAGTGCCCACAGCCTCCCGCCCAACCGACCGAGAGGCGCAAACCGCATGACGTACGGCACGAGTCGCGGGAAACAGTTGACAAAAACAGACAAATAACGAAAGCTACAGCTATTTACGAGCTAAATGGGAAATTATAGAGGTTTTTAGTACTGATAAGGAGAGCTCTGGGCTGATCACACGATAAAGTCGATTATAATCAGCCGACAGGACTCGAAAGGGATTATGCAATGCATAGTTAGTAGTACAGTGTGCAAGGGATCAGGGAATATATTTTCTAGTAGGCCTAGATGGTACAAAGAGAGCTACTTGTTGCAATAACTCAGGCGAGTCAATATCACCAATTAGGAGATTGTGCATAAAGATAACACCAAGGATTATTCTACGGAAGGTTAATTAAAAGAAGTCTACTAGAGTACGATGGCAGGTTGACATTGCGATCCCAGTTAAGACCACGAAGAGAAAAAAGCAGAAATTGTTTTTGAATAGATTCAATTCTAATTTGGTGTGACTCATATTGAGGTGACCCTATGCATGATCCGTACTCCAAAATAGGACGGACCAAAGAGGTATAGAGAATTTTGGTAGTATAAGGATCGGCGATTTCTTTCGACCATCTCTTAACAAAAACAAGAACGCCTGTGGCTTTAGCGATTATCGTAGAGATATGGGATTTGAAGGTTAGTTTACGGTCCATAAGTACACCTAAATCATTCATTTCATCAAGGCGTTCTAATGGAGTGTTGTTCAAGGAGTACGTCATCATCTGAAAGAAACGTCATAACCTTGCACTTAGTGGTATTTAAGTTTAAAAGATTGTGCGGACGAAACAATATTGCTATAGCTAAGGCAAAGCTTAACATCGTCTGCATACATGAGCACATGTGAATGAAGCAAGATGGAAGGAAGATCATTTATGAAAAGGGTGAACAGCAACGGACCAAGATGATTACCCTGAGGCACCCCCGAAGTTACATTGATGCATCTGGAAAAGGAAGACTTAAATAAGACCTTTTGTGTTCTGCTTGTCAAAAACTCACGAATCCAACCGAGTAGAATATTTGGGAAGCCAATTGCGTTTAACTTTATAAGTAATAACTTATGGTTAACAGAGTCAAAAGCCTTACTAAAATCTGTATATATGATATCAGTTTGCTTTGCACTTTCAAATCCTTTGATTGTCCTAGATGTAAATTCTAAAAGGTTATTGGTTGTAGATCTACGTTTCACGAAACCATGTTGGGCTGGTGTAATTATAGAACTACAAAAATGTTGCAATTGAAAAGTTACAATTTTTTCAAAAACTTTTGGAATAGCGGACAACTTGGAAATACCTCTATAGTTGGAAACATCAGACTTACTACCCTTTTTATGGAGAGGAATTACAAATGATTCCTTCCAAATCAACGGGAAAGCGGAGGTTTCAACGGACAACGAGAATAATATATAAATAGGCTTACATAACGATTCAGCTCAAAATCTGAGTACACAACCAGGAATCCCATCGGGACCTGGCGAGCACACTGGTTTGACTTGCTTAAGCACGCTGAGAAGCTAACTTTCGTCAATTAAGGGATTGAATATGCAATTTGACTTTTTTAACTCATAAGAATACGGAGAGTTTGAGTGGTATTCCGTTAAGGAATAGGTTGTTTTGAAAAAATCAGCAAACATATCGGCAATGGCCTGATCACTGTCCGCATTCTTGTTTCCAAAAGTTACAAATTATGGGCTTATGCTCATCTTCCTTTTAGCGTTCACAAAGTTGTAAAACTGCTTAGGTTCACTGTAAAACTGAAATTCACATTGCCGAATATAATCCTTATAGCATTTCGTATTAAGCTCATGAAATTTGACGAGCAATAGCATATTTAAAAAAAACTTTGATGGACGACCTGCCTTTTTATAACTCTTATAATATCTCGACTTAACATTTCTCAAATTGGACAGCTCCCGAGTGAACCAGGGGTGTTTATTAGACCGAACTGATCTACTGAGAGGAACACAAACTTTAAAAACGGAATCAAGCATATTATAGAAATAATGAATAGCAGAGTCCATGGTTGTACTATTGTACAGATATGACCAATCAAGGTTCCAAATAATATTATTAAGTCTGACAAAGTCAGTCTTACGAAAGCATCGGCTTCTTGATATCGTATGAGTATTGTAAGTCGGCGTACAAATAGAAAGGTCAATAGTTACATCCAAGGTTGGATGAAATTTGTCTTCAGGTAAAACGATAGGTTCAATCCTGGAAACGACGCAGTTGGATGCGACGAGGAGGGCAACAACACTGAAGACTCATCAGAAAGGAACCAGGAAATATCTGGTAAATTAAAGTCACCAAGAACGATGAGAGTATCTCTATCAGAAAGAAGTGAAGAAACTGCTTCAATTGCTTCCAAGTGATTATTATATGTGATTAAGTAGGATAGAGGTGGAATGTAAGAGCAAGTAACATAAGTGCAAAAAGATTTAAGCGAAATTTTGACACTAACAAACTCAATTTCATGAGTGAAAGAGGACTGAATAATTTCAGATGGAAAAGTTGAATCGACAGCAATTAACACACCACCACCGTTGCGGATAATCCGATCTTTTCTATAAATTGAAAATTTAGTGGATAAAACCGAAGCGTCAGTCATATCTGGCTTAAGTCACGTCTCTGTAAAGCAAGAACAAGAAAATCAAAGGATAAACTATCTACAAAGAGTCTAGACAGTTTCGATTTAAGTCCTCTAACATTCTGGTAGGCCAGAATAAGGGACAAAGTTATGTTATGATGCTGACGTACCCGAAGAAGGTAGAAGTTTTTAAAAATTGATATAAATAAAAATCAAACAGTCTTCTTTTCAAGCAAAGTAAAACAAGTCTTTATTCTTTACTTTGACCAAATAATTAAACAAACCCGGATCCTCCAACTTGGTAACTCACGCGTTACCTTCCTTTTATTAGTACAGGCGTATAGTGGACTGTGAAGTTGCATAAAAGTGAAAATATAAAATATTTACATATGTACATGTTCATGTGCATGTTCATGTTTTTGCAAAAGAAAGTTTATTTTCTTTGCCTTTAAACAGTGAATATTAAATACAATCAAATTAACAAATAAGTTAAGTTTTTAAAATTTAACTGCATTAAACAAAATACATACAGTGATAGCATCCGCGCTTTATTATATGTTTGTACGTATGTATGTAAGTTAAGGTCGGGTTCCAGTGTTGAGAGTTTAACAACAGTTTTACTTAACTTAACACTATGTTTTCCAGATAGTTCACAATTGTACTTTATTCTCTTAGACTTAACTTTGCTTTGGTATTCGAATGAATTGCTTTCGGCTTCCCCCCATAGGGAATGTCAGCAGTGTTTAGCTAAAACCAGTTGGGAATTATATGAGAAACTTGTGTAAATAATTATACACAATTCCGTAGTGTGCTTTTCTGGGTTAATAGCCTACTAGGCTAGTAAGGGGTGTTAACTCCTCCCTCCTTCAAGATCTGCATCCCGCAGATTATTGGATTGTTGCAGCTCAAGACGGTGACCAAGTGGTCACAGGGGTGGGGGAAGGCGCGTGGCGGAATGTTGGGGCCATTTGTAGAGTGTGGGACCTTAACTCCTCCCCTTTTCCGAGATCTGCGTCCCGCAGATCAGAGGGTTGCAACAGTCGCCGGTTGCTCGTGGGGTGTTGATGGAACAAGCTAGTGAGAGCCGGTAGGCCCTTTGGTGTGGTTATTTTTCTCCATCCCAGGTAAAGTAATAGAAGCGTGCCAGATGCGATGATAGCTTCACCGACCACAGTGAGTTGTAGGCCTTTTGACATTCCTTAGAGTTGTTTTGATATTCATAAAATGTGACATTGACCAGTTTGTGTAGGTTCGCCCTTTAACAGTTATCGTCTCGTTCCCAAGTGGACGATGAGTGAGCCAACCAGATGTCGTTTTTTAGTTTTGTAATCACGGTTCCATTAAAGCATGTAAGGATGAAATAAAAGTGAATTAGTTTCATTGTTATATAAATTTTGAACTTCTTGATTCTATGCTATTTAGAGCGTTTTTTCTCTTTTTTTTTCTTTTTGAGCAAGTGTTTCTTTTACTAACTTTTGTCACAAAATAAGAAATCATTAGGAAGTGAGTAAACGCGAGCCGCCTTTTGCCATGCCCCCCTATGCCGGTTAAGGGAGGCTCCCATTATCCCTTTTGGCTCGAGCCTACTGGGGTGGGAGTAGCTCCACACTCTCGCTGTGGAGAGTACCGTCGGCGGAAGACACAGTCGGTGGCCTAGACTCTCGCAACTACACTTTTCATACAAATTTTTTCTTTTTAATTCTTTAATTAATTTTTTTTATTTTTGCAATTTTGTTTTAATATTTAATTTGAAAGATTTCTCTTCATCTCGATTTTTCTGAGACATTTTCTTCTCTCTTCGTCTTCTTACGCGTGAGCTGCCTGTTCCTATGTCCCTCTTTGTCAGTTGTGGGAGGCTCCATTTATCCCTTTTAGCCCAGTTTAGGACCTACTTAGGTAGGAGTATGCTCCACATCCCCGCTGGGGAGGACACTTTCGGTGAAAGACATAGCCAGCGGCCAATACACACGCGCCGTGACGAACATTTTCTTAAAACTAATATTGCTTTTTTCTATTTTTTCGTAAAAAATTTTTTTTTTAAATAATTTGCCACTCTCAGCTTTTAGTTGCTGCAGTGGTTTGGATACGCAAGTATCCACAATTTAGATTTTTGTTAATAATAATTTTTTATTTTGCGTTTTTTTTGTAAGCAACCGCCTCGAACACCTTTCACTTATGCCGAACCAGTCGCGTGCCCCTTGGGCATACCGTGTGTACCGAAAAACGGGGTCGAGCTAGAATGAAAATTACCCGACGGGGGTTTGAACCCCGGACTGCCCGCTTGTCAGGCGGCAGCCGTCCACTAAAATTTTCGAGGTCATTCAATTTTCACTGCTCGCCTTTAATTGCACTTTAACTGCACTTTGTCATTTTTTGGACACACGGCTGCTTGAGGGTTTTTTTATCTTTTATATTTTACTTACATTTTTTTCCTTTTAAATTTTTGGATTTTTTCCTTTTTTTTTTTTTTGCACTTATCATGACTGGTTCGTTAACACTCGCGATTGGTTTCGAGACGGTCCCTGCTCGGGCGCCAGTTAAGGTCGGGTTCCAGTGTTGAGAGTTTAACAACAGTTTTACTTAACTTAACACTATGTTTTCCAGATAGTTCACAATTGTACTTTATTCTCTTAGACTTAACTTTGCTTTGGTATTCGAATGAATTGCTTTCGGCTTCCCCCCATAGGGAATGTCAGCAGTGTTTAGCTAAAACCAGTTGGGAATTATATGAGAAACTTGTGTAAATAATTATACACAATTCCGTAGTGTGCTTTTCTGGGTTAATAGCCTACTAGGCTAGTAAGGGGTGTTAACTCCTCCCTCCTTCAAGATCTGCATCCCGCAGATTATTGGATTGTTGCAGCTCAAGACGGTGACCAAGTGGTCACAGGGGTGGGGGAAGGCGCGTGGCGGAATGTTGGGGCCATTTGTAGAGTGTGGGACCTTAACTTGTATGTATGAGGTTGAGAAGCACAAATCAATTGATGTGTGTGTGTGTGTGTATCGTGTCGCGTCTATTCACGTTTTCTTCTTTCTCCTTAGCTGTGGGTTTTCAGTACAGCAGAAGCAGAGGCGTCGGCGAATTGCAGGGTCAGCATAAAGGTGGTATGCGCGTGGCGGATGCAGACTTGAGGTGTCAGAAAAAGGTGGTCTGCTCGTGGCGGAATATGTTGAAATATTCTAGTTAATAACTCATCCCCCCTCTAATTTTTGCGTGTCCTCAAGCGATTTTAGAAAAACGGTATGTTGTTAAATTGTAGTTGATTTCTTTGATATTGGGTATTTAATTGCAGTAGAGGTGCCAATTGGAGAATGACTTTTTCTTTTTTCTTCCTGTATAGACAAATACTGCAAATTATTATCGCCAATATGCAGAGTATGGTTAGGGCGGAAATTGCTTGAATTGTTATCTATGGGTATTCAATCTTCTCTGTGTTGTTAAGGTGTAGATTTTGTAGTGACTGGAGCGACAGTATATGAAGGCGTCTCGTTTCTTCTGGTGTTATCAGGACATGTGTTTTTATGGGGGTTGTTTCAATATTGTCGTTTATGTGGATCGTTTCTTTCCAGATTTTTATAAGATATGAGCCAGATACGTATGTGTTCGGTTTTGTTTTAGTAGATTATCGATCCATTGATACAAACACTTATTGTTACTAATGTTTACAATTTTGTTATTAGAACAGATCTTAATGTTAATGTAGTTTTTGTAACTTTTTAATATTCCAAAAATGTTGTTTCCATTTGATAATATTTCTTCATATTTTATATTAATAATTAAATTGTTCTTTATTATTGGTTTTATAAAGATGTTTTTATAATTTGTTTCTTCTAGATTGGGTATTTTATTCATGTAAGTTATTGTAGTTTTATTGTGTAAGATTAAAATATCTGCAAATTCTTACATTTCTTCTATTGTCAAAGGAGGCATACCTCCTGTTTGGAATATTTTAGAGATTTCGTGTGTTTCATTTTCTTCTTATAGGAAAGTACTTATTACTTTTATTTTTGACCATTGAATGGCATATTTAATATTGACAATTTCTTCTTTGACCAATCAAATTTGTGTTTGAATGTTAATTGGTAAACGAACTATCTTTGTTGATTGCATTTAAAAGACTGTTTGTAGCCTGAGTCAAATTATTTAATCTTTGTTCTAGTTGGTTGTTAATAATAACATGTTTGTTGTTGTTAGAGATTGCTTTGTTAATGTAATTTTCGATGTGTAGGAAATCATCGTGGTCGGGATTACCCGTAATGTATTTCCATGCTGTCCCTGTCATGGCCCTGGTGTTTCTGTTTGTTGTTGTGGAAGTTAATGTATGAAATGTTGAATAAGTTTGTTTTATCTCATGGTATAGTAATTGGTGTAACGTGTTAAATTCTGGGTCATGTTCAGAATAGAAATTTAAAGTGTCCAATGACTTTTTTTTTTTTTTTTTACGCGCGAATCCCAACGGGAGTACTAATTGCCCACACCTAACACCAAACCGAGAGGCGCAAGCCGCATAACGCACGGCTCGAGTAGCGGGGACAATCCACAAAATACAGACAAAAAGCGAAACTATAGCTAGTTACGTGCTAAATGGGAAAGGATAGAAGTTTTTAGTAAAGGAATAGAGAGCTCTGAACTGATTACATGATAAAGACGATTATAATCAGAACAAAGAACTTGAAAAGGTTCATGCATTAGGTAGTTAGTAGTACATCGTGGAAGTGATACAGGAATATAGTTTCGAGTAGGTCTACAAGGAACTGTTAGTTTTACTCGGTTCAATAGCTCCGGAAAGTCTATATCCCCATTCAGAAGCTTGTGCATGAATATGACGCCAAGCATTAATCTACAATTAGTAAGAGAAGGAAGGCCAAGTAAAAGGAGTCTACTAGAGTACGAAGGCAAGTTGATATTACGATCCCAGTTCAGACCACGAAGAGCAAAGAGAAGGAACTGTTTTTGAACTGATTCTATTCTTGCTTTATGTGAATCGTATTGGGGTGACCATATGCAGGTTGCATATTCTAGAATTGGACGAACCAATGAGGTGTAAAGAACCTTGGTTGTATATGGATCATCAAATTCCTTTGACCACCTTTTTACGAATCCAAGAACACCCATGGCTTCACCGACGGTAATAGATACAAGGGACTTAAAAGTCAATTTATGGTTTATAAGTACTCCCAAGTCGATCATCTCGTTAAGTCTAGTTAATGGAATGTTATTAAGAGAATAGGTAATCAACTGAGGAGTATTTCTGAAAAAAGTCATGGCCTTGCATTTAGACGTGTGTGAGAGTCAATTATTGCCCGTGTACATTTTTTCTTTCACACCACTGTAATTAAGCTCAACTTCAGACTTAGCTTGAGTGAAAGCTCAAAAATGAGTGGAACCTGGAAGCCAAGCTCTAAGCTAAGCTCACTCCCACGCAAATGGGTGCTTTGGTTCTGAGTGACTTTTCAGTGCATTCAAGACTAAGAACCAGAGCAGTAGTGGGTATAATACGGCCAAGTAAAAATTTATTAACTGACCACGGTGGAAAATTTCCAAAGACCACGAGGTCTTCAATTTTTAATCCAAATTTTATAAAGTTTAAATAAACCCATCGGCCCATCCTAAAAAGTGAATATTTTGTCTGAATGCACCAGACTTTTGTTGGCCAAATTATTTTTCGAAAATTGTGCTATTTCTAAAAAATTAACCATTGAGGTTAAGCACCTGCAAAGGTATTTGACTTGCATAACATTTTTTTTTTGACTTATTATAGTCATAATCTTTAATTCTCTCTAGTCCAGTTCTTGTAAAAACTCACGCAAAAAGGATGGGCGAAAAAAGAAATTTTTCCTCCCAATGAGGTTTTTTCGTTGACGTTGATGACGTCATCCACAACGTTTGACGGCCCGTCACTTAGAAAATTTTTTCCGTAAAACTTTTCCGGCATAAACTGGGATTTATTCGAAGTCCCTATCTTTTACAAAAGCGTCTGGATTGATTAAATATCTGCCCTGTAACAACTGAGATTTAATTTCAAGAATCTCTCTCGGAAAATTTTCATCTTTAAAAAACATTCGCCACTTATCTCGGTTCAACGTGGAATAATCCCCGGTCGATTCACCTGGGAGTCTTAATTAATTCTAGCCTGGTCACTTGGCTAGTTCATCTCTAATTCCTGCAACTTGGAGGAGTTCTGTGGGATAATTCCAACCAACGATTACCTAACCGACAACTCGTGCGCTTAATGGAGAAAACTATAAGCGAAAACGAAGATCAGCTGTAACCATTTTAATCCAGATTTTCTGTTCCTAAATATTTAAATTTAGTTTGTATAAATTTGCTATTTCTATTTTATATTTTTTTAAATTTTTCGTGGAACAATAATACTTATAAATACCTTCCCATACTTATAGTTATGCGTGCAGTTTATCACCTATACATAAATTCTATTTGAAAATCATTTAAACAGCTAATTATAAAGCTCATCAATCGTCATCAGGCCTGCTGACATCGTTGGACTTTGGTCGTAAGTACGGCATAGCCGCAATTTTCAATAATTAAAATGCAACTAGGGTAATATTGCACCCTCTATATGGTGATAACTGTCCTCATACTCAAATAGGTTTAAAAATTCCAAATTATAATATTCAAAAATTCGAACTTAATTATTTTGCGAGCCATAATATAAATAAATCATACCATTGATTATGGTATTTGAAAGTTTTTATAAGTAACATGCATAATTAAAATTCCACATTTAATTAAGATTCAAATAATAGTATGTCCCTCTAAGCATTCTAAAATTTAACTTCTTAAATTTCTTTAATTTCTTAAATATTTCGCGTCAATTCTCGAATATTTTTACAATTCGGAATTAATAATGAGTTTAATTACTTTCGTGTATTCTCTGATTTTTTTTTGATATCCTATAATCTCAATTTCGCTTTATATTAACTTAAATATTCGCGACAATGAATTATTTTATCATGAAGTTAAACTATCTTGAACTTTCTTGAATAAATTGTATTTTTTGTAATGGAGTAATACGACTCGTGATTCCTTATGGGTGATGCAGGTGTAATAACAATGACGTGAATTGTGTTTGGGATTTAGCGCTGAAAGGAGATGTATTTAGCGCTGAAAGGAAAATCATGGTAGGGCGGGTAGAGAGCGCGACTACGCGAACATCTTCGTAGTCAAACTATTCACAGCGACTGTTCTTCTTATTCTTTTAATTCTATTCTGTCTTTGCATTTCATTTTAGGGACTTTTTTTTTAAGAATAAATTGTGTAAGTGGGTTGGGCATAATTGATCAAAGAACCCCCCCAGCCGATTGTTTTGCTAGCCGCACCAAGAGTTTCGCGGATCGGTTATGCCATAGCCGATATCTTGCACAAGTGACGTATTATTCCAGGTGATTTTCCTCTTGCTTTTCTTTGAGTATTTGGGGTTTGAATCAGACCTGGATGTCGTTTCATATTTTTATGACGCCCAACTTGTGGCTGTACGTTACATATTTTTAATGGCGCCCAACGTGGGGCCATACCAAATTAGGAAAATACATATTTTAGGGCATTATCAGTTTAGGAAGTTACATATCTTTATATGACCTGAATCAGATTAAGCACTTTCGATTTTTCTTTTTGGTGAGCTCCTTCTCTCTTTAGAAGTCCTTTTCTTTTTCATCTTTCGTTTAGTTTTTAAATTTTTTTCCTTTAATTTAAAAAAACTTCATCTTAAGTGCAATGCTGTGACCACTCGGAATTACCATATGTTGACATTTTCGATATATTGGTCCGTGGTGCTAGTATTGACAAATTGAAAACTTCATTTAATTTATTTTTTCCTTAATCAAAGTTTGAATTTGTTAAGTCAGTAAATAGCTATCCTATTCCCCAGTTCGGAATTATGACTTTTGACTCTAGTTCGAAATATCATCCACTTGGAAAGCATTCAGTAGTATCTGACTTGATTCTCTCTTTTCACATATATAATTTTCTGTTTTGTTAACTTTTAAAACTTTGTCTTTGCATTACAAATGTGATCGTCTGAGATGGATTTTGCCATGTGATAATTATATTACACGGTTACCCCAGATACCATATTGTATATGATTCTTAGAATTGTGCTTCAAATGACTTACAAATCCCTTATCGGCGATACAAACTAAATTGTATGCCAATTGAGAATTTCATAGCATAACGCTAGTAAAGGAATTTCGATCTAGGCAGGTCTACAACCAGCAATTCGACCTTCTACTTGTGTTTTGCTTTATGACTCGTTGGATTCTTATAGTTTAGGGTGTAATAGCCTCTATTTTTCCTGAGACCAGCCAAGTCAACGCTGCGAAGCAGTTAGACTTTTGGACCATGGTACTCCCTTTTAGAACAGTCGAAAACACGTCATTTTATTTTATTCACCTTGCTGATCCCCAAGAAGGAATGTATGAATATTTTTGAAACTTATTTACTATATTTAATAAACATCTCTTCTGGGTATTACTTATATCTAACCTTATGGTATAAAATTATTTCTTTAAATATTTTGAAAAAAAATCTTAAACAATCAAAATGCCTGTGGAGCATAATTTTGAAGAATCTCAGGATCCTTCACAAAATGCTTTTCCACCCGAATCGAGATGTAGTATCTGTGTGCAACTACTTCTTGAAAATCAAGATATGGCATCGACGAAATGCGGACATTTCTTTCATAGAAAGTGCATTTCAACTTATCTAGAAAAAACACATGAATATCCCTTATGTAAAACTTTGTGTCATGAGAGGGATTTGCAACCTCAAATAACCGCTCAGGCAGAAGGTATGTACTACAGGAACTATTCCAAAGATACATAATACTCGCAGTAAATCTGTTAGACAACCAGAAGTTAATATCGAGCCAGCTGCTCAGTCACCAAATATATCACCAATTTCACTTGGCAATGTAAACGCGATTAGAGAACCTGAACAGGGTAATTTTCCAAAGCCAAAACGACCAGGACGGCCGTTAAAACAACATTTTCAGGCAGCTCAGTCCGAAACTTCTAATTTATGCGGACGAAATCACAGGGGACTTGCTAGATCACATGCTGCACCACCAGCTAGACCAGAAATAGATTACGAGACCATTTTCCAACGTATGGAAGAAATAGTGGATAGGCGCTTAAGTAATATGAACTTAAGTGGCGCAGTGTCAGGAAGGCGTATTCCGAACACACAGGCTAGACCTTTGTTATCACCTGGACAGGTTAATAGTTCTCAGAGATCTTCAGCTTTTTCATATTCCAGCAACACTGGCGAAAAAGCCACACAAAGCATTCAAAGTTGGGGTATTAAATTTGACGGGGCGCAGAAAGATCCCACCGTACAAGAATTTTTGCATCGTGTACATGCTTTAACTTTAGATAGTCTTAATGGCGACTTTTCCATGGTTTGCAAAAATTTGCATATTTTATTGTCAGGCAAAGCCAAAGAATGGTACTGGAGGTACAGAAAGATTACACCCATTGTGGAGTGGGAAGAATTTTGTGACAGCTTCTAAAGCCAATATGATGACAACAAGGACGATGACCTTATTTTAGAAGAAATACGTTCCCGTAAACAACAAGTTGGAGAAACTTTCGATATGTTTTACGACGATATTGCCATACTATTAGGTAGACTGACTATTCCTTTAGAAGAGCCCAGAATCGTGCAACTTCTAAAAAGAAATCTTATTCCAGAAGTTCGCGAGGCGTTACTTTATGTCACGGTATGTTCTGTTACTGAACTTCGGCGGTTAGTGCAGCGACGCGAGAACCTTTTGGGAGAGAATTCAATAAAGCGACCCGCAAAAACGCAAACAGGTTCGAAAAACTATGTGCGATCCGTTTCGGAGGTAATTGATGATGAGCCTCAGGACTTGGATAAAATAGACTCGGAGGTTAATGCAGTTAGGGTCTCTAATGGAATAAGGAATAAGGAATAAAACTAAGGAAATTCTATGTTGGAACTGTGACAGAGAGGGTCATTTCTGGGACATGTGTGGCGAAGTAAGGAACATTTTCTGTTACGGACGCGGAGCCAAAGGGATCTACAAACCGCAATGTCCTTCATGTTGTAAAGGGGCGGAAAACGATCGCCAGGGCCCATCTGTAAGGAACAACAGGGGGGTCCGCAATTAAAAAATACCCCATCCACGATGATTATCTCGACCTCGTCTCACGAAAAACCTACACCAGAAAACACTACAGAGTCAATGAATACAAATTGTTCTAACCAACCAGATTTTCCTAACACAACATTTAAAACCAAACTTCGAGATTTACCGTACGCTGAACGCTTAGATAATTACGACAAAGTGCGTGAAAAAATTTTCGGCGCGACTATTTCTCTCATTCAGAAAAAATCCAAAAGATCAACAGCTCGTATGCGATTCTTTTGGAGAAAAATAAAAAACACTCGGAAATTACTTATAAATTCCGTAATTAACGAGGCAGCTGATGGACGTCTTTACGCGTCAATCAGTTTTCTAACCTTCTCAGAAGTCGGACTGCTAGACGTAGACTTAGCAAAATACGACTGGGTTAACAACATAAAATTTTCTAAAGTAACTTCACAAGTAAAAACAGCGGATGGAAAAAATCACTCTGTAATTGGATCCGCCAAGCTTGATGTTACTTATCGTGACCAAATAGAACAAATAACCTTTTATATTATCCCTTCAATCGAAAAACGAGTAATTCTCGGAATCGATTTTTGGAAAGTTTTTCTATTAGCACCAGGGTTAATATCATCATTAGAATCTTCGGAATCTATGAAATCAGAACCACACCAATCAGAAAAAAGATTTCCATTAAGTATCTCACAGCAACAGCAATTGGAGGCAGTTATTAAATTGTTCCCAAATTTCGATGAACAGGGACTAGGCAGAACTTCGGTGTTACAACACCATATCGACGTAGGTGATTCACCGCCAATCCAGCAAAGATTTTATCCTGTATCTCCAGCGGTGGAGAAACTCTTGTTTCAAGAAGTTGATAGGATGATAGAGCAAGGCGTGATTGAAAAATCTAATAGCCCGTGGAGTTCACCCATGCGTTTGGTCGTAAAACCAGGAAAAGTACGTCTAGATGCACGCAAAATTAATGAGGCTACGAAAAAGGATGCTTATCCTCTTCCAAATATCGATGGCAACTTTGCTAGACTTCCTAAGGCCAATATAATAACAAAAATAGATCTTAAGGATGCGTTTTGGCAAATTGCGCTGACCGAAGAGTCTAAGGCAATTACGGCGTTCACCATCCCGGGACGACCTCTATATCAATTCGTTGTTATGCCTTTCGGATTGTGTAATGCTCCTCAGACAATGTGTCGTCTGATGGATGAATTAATTCCCCCAGAGCTTAAGTATTGTACCTTTGGTTATTTGGATGATTTGTGCGTGGTTTCTGATAATTTTGATGAGCACTTGTCGGTATTGGTTAGGTTGTCTCAACAATTTCGCAAAGCCAACCTTACACTGAATATTACCAAAAGCAAGTTCTGTGTTACCGAAGTCGCTTATCTAGGATATGTCATAGGTAATGGTGGCATCTCAACTGATCCTTTAAAAGTAGAATCGATTCAATCATGGCCTGTGCCCAAGACTCTAAAACAAGCAAGAGGTTTTATGGGCATAGTAGGTCGGTATAGGAGATTCATAAATAATTTTTCGGATATAACCTTTCCTATTACAGAATTGCTTTCTGCGAAGAAAACATTTGTTTGGAACGACAAAGCTCAGGAAGCATTTGTCAAGCTAAAATTATTACTTACATCTGCACCTGTATTTCAAAATCCTGATTTTTCAAAAAAGTTTTATTTACATTGCGACGCCAGTGACTTTGGTATTGGCGCCGTACTAGTGCAAGTGTCTGACGAAGGCGTCGAAAAACCTATAGCATTTATGTCGAAAAAGCTTAATACAGCTCAACGCAATTATAGCGTTACGGAGCGAGAATGTTTAGCAGCTTTAGAAGCCATTGAAAAGTTCCGATGCTACATAGAAATGCAAGAATTCGAAGTAATCACTGATCATTCAAGTTTGGTCTGGCTAATGAAGCAACCTAATCTTAAAGGTAGATTGGCTCAATGGGCGATGAAATTACAGGGTTACAATTTTTCAATAAGTCATAGACGAGGTCAAGACAACATTGTACCAGATGCGCTGTCGCGTATGTTTTCTGAAGAGGTTGCTACTTTAGAACAAATTACTCCAGAAATTGACTTAAACTCGACTGATTTTTTTGAAACTGAATACGTCAAGTTAAAAGAGAAAGTACTCGCTAATAAAGACGATTATCCAGACATCAAAATTCAAGATCAGTTCATATACATGCGCGCCAAGCATGATTATGGTACGCAGATTGGTGAACAATCTGGCTGGAAATTATGGATTCCCTCAGGATTGACAAATGACATAATAAAAAGAGCTCATGACAGCGTAATTGCTGCTCATGGTGGAATGGCGAAAACATTAGATCTGATACGAAGAAATTTCTTTTAGCCAGCCATGGTGGCCCAAGTTCGCAACTATGTCCGAGATTGTGAGGTTTGCAAGAGTACCAAGGCTCCAAACTATAGTCTGAAACCACCGATGGGAAAAGCCACAGTCACAATTCGGCCATTTCAACGATTGTACATCGACATTCTGGGACCGTATCCTCGCAGTAAAAATGGCAACATTGGGTTACTTGTTGTGTTAGACCATTTTTCAAAATTTCATTGGTTGTGTCCTCTTAGAAAATTCACCTCTATAGCGATTAAAATGTTTCTGCAAAACCATATTTTCTTTATGTTTGGCGTGCCTGAATGTATAGTGAGTGATAACGGCTCACAGTTCAAAGCCACTGATTTCAACGCTTGGCTTACATCCTTAGGTATTAAACATATTTTTACCGCTGTTTGTAGCGGGGCGAAGCTTCTGATCTGAGAGCCCAGACTTATTACCCAAGTGGAAGGAAATTAAAACGCGCGTTAAACTCGTTTGAACACAGGCCAGATTTATTGTAAATAAGTACCGGACCGATTCACAGTGTTAAGGCGTTTACGAATAAAGGTGTTTTTGTAGAACTAAGTGGCCGAGAATAATATCGGGAGACGTTTATAGTTGCCGGGGATGGAAAAATCAACTTTTCAACATGAAGTTTTCCATGGAACTTGCCTAGTAATTATACTAGTGTGCCCGTTCGAGGATAATGGCAAAAGCCCTCTTCATTCCCCGCTGGTCACCCTTTCTGGCGTGAACAACCGCCTTATATTCTCCTCAATCGAATGCATCTGAGCGTGTTAATCGGTCTATAATAGCTTCTATCAGGGTGTTCTTAAAAAGTGACCACAGAGAATGGGATGCTCATATTCCCACAATAAGTTGCGCCCTTCGAAATGGATTGCACCAAAGCTTACATTGCTCCCCTTATCATGCATTATTTGGGTTCAATATGGCTACTCATGGAGCCCACTATAAATTGCTAAATACAATTAATTTATTAGATGAGGCCTCTAATGTTCTTCAACGGGATGATCAACTTCAATTATTGCGAAAAAAGTTGCGGAAAATGTAGCTCAAGCGGCTGAACAAAATGCTAAACAATATAACTTACGTACTCGTAACATAACGTATAAAGTAGGCCAAAAAGTCTATCGTAGAAACTTTGGCCAGAGTAATTTTGGCAAAAATATAAATGCCAAGTTTAATCTACAATGGCTTAAATCTAGAATAAAAGAAAGGCTTGGTAATTGTTACTATGTTTTAGAAGACTTACAGGGTCGAGTGCAAGGGACTTATCATGCAAAAGACATTCGGCAACAATTGATCTTTTAATTTTTTTTTCAGTCAAATCCCCTGTAAAAATAAAAGATATTTTTGAAACTGTGGTTGTGAGAGTCAATTATTGCCCGTGTACATTTTTTCTTTCACACCACTGTAATTAAGCTCAACTTCAGACTCAGCTTGAGTGAAAGCTCAAAAATGAGTGGAACCTGGAAGCCAAGCTCTAAGCTAAGCTCACTCCCACGCAAATGAGTGCTTTGGTTCTGAGTGACTTTTCAGTGCATTCAAGACTAAGAACCTGAGCAGTAGTGGGTATAATACGGCCAGGTAAAAATTTATTAACTGACCACGGTGGAAAATTTCCAAAGACCACGAGGTCTTCAATTTTTAATCCAAATTTTATAAAGTTTAAATAAACCCATCGGCCCATCCTAAAAAGTGAATATTTTGTCTGAATGCACCAGACTTTTGTTGGCCAAATTATTTTTCGAAAATTGTGCTATTTCTAAAAAATTAACCATTGAGGTTAAGCACCTGCAAAGGTATTTGACTTGCATAACATTTTTTTTTTGACTTATTATAGTCATAATCTTTAATTCTCTCTAGTCCAGTTCTTGTAAAAACTCACGCAAAAAGGATGGGCGAAAAAAGAAATTTTTCCTCCCAATGAGGTTTTTTCGTTGACGTTGATGACGTCATCCACAACGTTTGACGGCCCGTCACTTAGAAAATTTTTTCCGTAAAACTTTTCCGGCATAAACTGGGATTTATTCGAAGTCCCTATCTTTTACAAAAGCGTCTGGATTGATTAAATATCTGCCCTGTAACAACTGAGATTTAATTTCAAGAATCTCTCTCGGAAAATTTTCATCTTTAAAAAACATTCGCCACTTATCTCGGTTCAACGTGGAATAATCCCCGGTCGATTCACCTGGGAGTCTTAATTAATTCTAGCCTGGTCACTTGGCTAGTTCATCTCTAATTCCTGCAACTTGGAGGAGTTCTGTGGGATAATTCCAACCAACGATTACCTAACCGACAACTCGTGCGCTTAATGGAGAAAACTATAAGCGAAAACGAAGATCAGCTGTAACCATTTTAATCCAGATTTTCTGTTCCTAAATATTTAAATTTAGTTTGTATAAATTTGCTATTTCTATTTTATATTTTTTTTAATTTTTCGTGGAACAATAATACTTATAAATACCTTCCCATACTTATAGTTATGCGTGCAGTTTATCACCTATACATAAATTCTATTTGAAAATCATTTAAACAGCTAATTATAAAGCTCATCAATCGTCATCAGGCCTGCTGACATCGTTGGACTTTGGTCGTAAGTACGGCATAGCCGCAATTTTCAATAATTAAAATGCAACTAGGGTAATATTGCACCCTCTATATGGTGATAACTGTCCTCATACTCAAATAGGTTTAAAAATTCCAAATTATAATATTCAAAAATTCGAACTTAATTATTTTGCGAGCCATAATATAAATAAATCATACCATTGATTATGGTATTTGAAAGTTTTTATAAGTAACATGCATAATTAAAATTCCACATTTAATTAAGATTCAAATAATAGTATGTCCCTCTAAGCATTCTAAAATTTAACTTCTTAAATTTCTTTAATTTCTTAAATATTTCGCGTCAATTCTCGAATATTTTTACAATTCGGAATTAATAATGAGTTTAATTACTTTCGTGTATTCTCTGATTTTTTTTTGATATCCTATAATCTCAATTTTGCTTTATATTAACTTTAATATTCGCGACAATGAATTATTTTATCATGAAGTTAAACTATCTTGAACTTTCTTGAATAAATTGTA
This sequence comes from Drosophila austrosaltans, assembly GCA_035045865.1. Taxonomy (NCBI): domain Eukaryota; kingdom Metazoa; phylum Arthropoda; class Insecta; order Diptera; family Drosophilidae; genus Drosophila; species Drosophila austrosaltans. The sequence continues at coordinate 6,354,699 of JAWNOQ010000073.1, read as the reverse complement.
TTTTTTGTAATGGAGTAATACGACTCGTGATTCCTTATGGTTGATGCAGGTGTAATAACAATGACGTGAATTGTGTTTGGGATTTTCCAGATGTATTTAGCGCTGAAAGGAAAATCATGGTAGGGCGGAACATCGAACATCTTCGTAGTCAAACTATTCACAGCGACTGTTCTTCTTATTCTTTTAATTCTATTCTGTCTTTGCATTTCATTTTAGGGACTTTTTTTTTAAGAATAAATTGTGTAAGTGGGTTGGGCATAATTGATCAAAGAACCCCCCCAGCCGATTGTTTTGCTAGCCGCACTAAGGGTCCCGCGGATCGGTTATGCCATAGCCGATATCTTGCACAAGTGACGTATTATTCCAGGTGATTTCCCTCTTGCTTTTCTTTGAGTATTTGGTCCCAGATGACTACCCTGAGGCACCCCCGAAGTTACTTGGATGGTCCTTGAACTTGAAGACTTGAATAGAACTTTCTGTGTTCTGTCTGTCAGGTATTCACGAATTCAACAAATTAAAGGGCTTGGGAAGCCAATTTTGTTTAATTTTAAAAGAAGAAGTGTGTGATTAACAGAATCAAAAGCCTTGCTGAAATCAGTATAAATGACATCAGTTTGTCTTGCATTCCTGAATCCTTCGATCGTTAAAGATGTAAATTCTAATAGGTTAGTGGAAGCAGATCTACGTTTCACAATCCCATGCTGAGATGGTGAAATAATAGATCTACAAAAATGTTGCAGTTGAGAAGTAATTAACTTTTCAAAAGCTTTAGGGATGGCCAGGATGACAATTTAGAAATACCCCTATAATTAGACGCGTCAGACTTTTTACCGTTCTTATGAAGAGGAATTATATAAGATTCCTTGCATATAGATGGGAAATTACATGACTTAACGGACAACGAAAAAAGTTTTTGAAGTGGCTTACATAGAGCCTCAGCACAAAATCTGAGTACACAATCAGGTATTCCATCAGGACCAGGTGTGTACACAGGTTTTACTAAATCAAGCACGCTAATAAGCGAACTTTCATCGATCGAAGGACTACAAATACAATTAGACCTTTTTATCTGATAAGGATACAAAAGATTCGCTCGGTATTCCGTTGAGGAATATGTTGTTGTGAAGAAATCAGCAAACAAATCGGCAATCGCTTGATCAGAGTCCGCTATATTATTTCTAAACGATAAGATTGATGGGTGGACATCCATCTTACGTTTAGAATTCACAAAACTATAAAACTGTTTAGGATCACTGGAAAACTCAAGCTTACAACGCTTGAGGTAATTATTATAGCAGTGCTTGTTAAGCAACATAAAATTGGAGCGAGCAACTGCGTAAAGAGCAAAGTCTGAAGAACGTCCCGATTTCTTGTATTTTTTATTATATCTGGATTTGACATTTTTCAAGTTGAATAGCTCACGAGAAAACCAGGGAGGTCGGTGAGACGACACTGGAGTCCTCAGTGGGACACAAACCCTAAAAAGCGAACCAAGAGTATCATAAAACAACGAGATAGCAAGATCCATTTCTGAGGAACTGTATAAGGATGACCAATCAGTTCTCAAAATTAGCTCATTTAGTTTAATGAAGTTAGTCTTGCGAAAACTACGAGATTTAACCACAGGACTGACACCAACAATCGGTGTATGAAACGACAGATCAACAGATAAATCCAAAATAGGATGAAAATTATCTTCAGGCAAGACTAGAGGGTCGGTTCTAGTAACTGCACAGTTGGTGGAATCCAACACAAATATCAGATCTAAGGATCTGGCTATGTTATTTCGCACAGGGTTTATTTGAGCTAATGATAACTCAAAAAGGCCATCAACGAACCAGTGAGATATAGAAGGAAGCAACAAAGCAGATTCATCAGATTGAGACCATGCTATTTCTGGTAAATTAAAGTCACCAAAGACGATTAAGATATCGCTATCTGAAAGCAATGACAAAATATGTCGACTAGAATCTAAATGTTTTGCATATACCGCCATGTCGGATTGTGCCGGGATGTAAGACCAAGTAATGTAGACAGAAAAAGACTTGAACCTGACCTTAACACTGACAAACTAAATCTCCAGAATTTTCGGTGAATGGATTTGGTCAGAATTTAAGACCGAGTCAACAGCAATCAGAACTCCTCAGCCTACACGAGAAGTCCGATCACATCTAAAAATTTAAAATTTTACGGAAAGAACAGATGCATCGTTAATATCAGGTTTTAACCATGTCTCCGTAAATACTAAAATTTTAGATTCAAATTCTAGACTATCTAGATAGAGTCTAGGAAGCTTAGATTTAAGTCCTCTCACATTCTGATAGGTCAGATGAAGGGACGAGATTAGTTTTTTGGAACACCAGCAGATGCTGACGTTCCGGAGGAGGAAATATTAGGGGGGATAGTAAACCTAACTGGACCTCGAGATTTCTTTTTGGCCGTATATTCTTTTACTAAAATGTGATCCGGCCAAAAACTGCTATGACATATACAGTCGAACAGTTCAACTGGAACACTTATTTTAAAAGAGGATATCTCCCTTGAATAATTAAATTTAAATTTCTCCACCGCTATTTTGGAGACTTGAACTTTTGTCTTAATGTAACGTAAGATGTCATCCGAAGAATGTTCGGGATCAAGCCTTGAAACACATATGTTTCTTTGGTGGTACGCCAGTTAGAGGCCTAAATACTTGTGTACCTTTAACTGGACAACTATTGGCAATATCAATATTATTTGGTGTTTGCCCGGACTGATCGGAAACTACGGCTTGATTCGTCTGCAAAGAGAGACCATTTCCTGGAGAAACGGAAATAGCCTCATCTTTACGCCCACCCTGGGGAACGGGGGTATTAACCGAAATGAGCTGCGGCGGATTGGTTGTGAGCAGCGACGGGGATTGTGGTATCGCGGCCGAGACAGGATTAGGCACCGGCAGATGCAAGGAAAGATTCCGCATACTGGTTTTCTTACGCTTTGGGGACTCATTCAACAATTGTAGCTGTTGAATTCCATCTCCAAAGCGTTAAACTCATCATAAAGTTTACGAAAACCGGATGACAGTTTCTTAAACTTGTCCCTGGTCTGCCTCATAAATACCCTCATTTCTATTTCCACTTCTCAGCATGCGTCACATCCCCATTTGAGGCCACCTCTTTGCTCCAAACTATCCCTCACTTTGGCCGTGTACCCAGCACATTTAACGTGCATGACATTGTCACACAGCCAGCAAGTGAGAAACACGTTATGGGGCACAGGAGGGTTCAAACACTTCTTACTAGAACAGACGGACATAATCAACGAAATTTTTCTTTAAAAGAGAATATAAATCTTTAAAGAACAAATGCCAATGAAAAAAATCACTCAGTTTTATTAAACAAATTCGACACTGGGGTCAAACTTGCAGAGAAAATTAATGTGGAATCTAAGAGAATTCTCTAGCACTACACAAATACACGAATCACTTGTACGCGAGACAGAGATAGATGCGAGCGCGAATAATAGAAATCAGAAAATTAGAAAAGAGGAGAGCGGGAGAGCCAACAGCACTGCACATGCAACAACAATGAGTTGACGAGAGCGCGGGAGCGGTTTTAAAAACGGTAAGAAGTACAAACGCAAGAGCAAAGATCAACAAAAACAATAACACTGCTGTAAAAAGTTTTGTTGTTATTACAAAGAATAAGTTCAATGCTTTGGTTTTGCGTTTGTTTATTTAAACAAACAAAAAGCGCAAAGTTAATAATTCAAATAACAAAATGTTAAGAATATTATTGCTAAGTAATTAGCTGAATTTTTAGGCAGGCGCGATGAGTTTAAGACCGAAAATAAAAGAAAGTATGCAAGAGCGCAGAAAAACACGTCAATCTACGATGAAGAGTGAAAATATATATTTTCATACAAAATGTTTTCATACAAACTTGTATGGAAGCACAATGGTCTATAACGATATCGCTTAAAAAAGCACATTACAGCAAAGGTCGGCACTTAAAGAGCCCAAAAAAGAATCAATGTGAGAGTAATTTCGTTTCGCTCTTAAATGCACTTCTTATTGACTTTGACCAATCTGTGTAAATAGTTTCTTCTTTAAGTCTATTAAATGTATAATTCTTTTTACACCGGTTTGGATTTTTCCTAGTCCCTTGTTTATTGTTACTGTCTGAGCGTCTGTGTAGTTGGTTATGTCCAATGATCCTTGCGTCCCGATTCGGGACTCCCGACTATTGCCCATGTTGTCAACAATCTGAAATTAAGTATTTCTGATATAACTTTGTGAACTGTTCTGCCGGAATTTGTTGTGACTGTTGTGTTAAAATTTTCTTTGACGATCTCTTTTTTGAATCTCGGTGTAAGTTTAGATACCTACTAATTTAGTGTTTTCAAATATTTCATCACCTGGTAGGTAAGTTCGGACAGGTTTCTTTTTTTTTATTATGATACTGTAAATATTATTATTATTTTTTTTTTCTTAAGTCGGTCAACGTTGTCTTGTCTAGTTTTCTCATATTCTTCTGGAGTGGTGTTTGTTGTTCTTCCGAAGAATATTTCTATTGATTTTATTACTCTAGCTTGGGGCCAGTTTTGAAAATATGCAGTTTTTTTTTTTTTTTTTTTAAACGCGAATCCCACCGGGTGCACTAAGTGCCCACAACCTCCCGCCCAACCGACCGAGGGGCGCAAACCGCATGACGTACGACAC